>HG996493.1:10000000-12400000 GCA_905340225.1 Abrostola tripartita | reverse complement strand
TTCATGGTTGTTTGTTTAATATTCTGGTTTGTTCAGCGAGATCTTGCAACTAGTCTCTGTTTTATATGGTTTTGCTTTTAGTTTGCTGAGACGTAGTTATAGAAACTAAATAATCATCAGTAACCAATTTAAAATTTTGATAATATAAAAAAGAATTTTCTTTATTTTTTAACTTAATTAACTTTATTATTCAATAAACGAAATTAATCTTGTCGCCTAGGGCGAAATAAATAACTTTTTATGTCTTGCGATAATGAATTGAACCAACCGCGAATTTAAATGAAACTTATTTTCGGGTCCGGACAAACAACGGGTATCCGAAAATTTGTTAAAATCCAATTCGATAATTGTTTTTCTTTGGCAACATTTCTAAAGTTTCCAAAAACTTCGTTAACTCTTTTTTTACAGTTGGGAAGTTCCGTGGGTACCAAACGCCATTCGCAGAAAATTAATGGCAAATTTTTCCTGGCCTTTACTTCCATTTTTCAAACGTTGAGTTCTCATTATTTTAGTTTAGCTCCGGTTATTTGGAACAAATCTTTTTTGTTTAATTTCAGAAAGTATTTTTTGTTTCAATTCTACGTTTGACTTTTGATTTTAATCTCGTCTGTTAAATATTTGGAAATCACTTTTGGAGAAACTGTTAGTCCAATGTTTTTTAGATTGCGATATTAGTCTTATTTGTAATAATTACAATTCATACATACAAACGTAATGCCTATTTACAAATAGGAATTAAGATATTGCTTGGAAAATGTAATTATAATTAGCATTACAAACACTAAAGCTTCTTCACTAAATATCTCAAAGCCAAAATGCCTTATGTCTGTTGGTTATTTAAATATGACCAGGTTTCATTACGAGGTATAAACTTACACTGTGTAAAAAATTAACTTGGAAAATAACACACACAAGATAAGATTTAGCCACATACATAGTAATACATAATATTGATAGTACCGATAGTTGGTGCATTTTGATAGGATTGAATAGGTTTAAGTAGATGGGATGCAAGTAGCGAGTCTATTGGATGGGCTGCAGTACCTAATATTACGAGTAGCATATCCTAGTTGTCAGTCCTTCCATCATGCTAACCCGCTTATCACGGCATGAGCACATTTGTGACACAAACCGATTTTCCCTGTAACTAAATTCTCAATATTGTTCTTAATGGAAACTAAATGGAATGTATGAAATAAAAACATAGAAAACAAATAAAACACCCTGATGTTATTAAAACAATATAGAACAAACACATTTTGTCTAACTCTGTCTGCAGTCATTTCAGGAGTCGATATATCAAGAATTAATGACGTGGAAATAAAATATCACGTTTGTCGTCCGCCCTTGTACTTATAGTTTATTTGCTGGATGAAACGTACAGATCGCATTTCAGATTTATTTTTATTACTTTTATCGAATATGTCATTTTATTAATTTATGAGCTGATTTTCTTTTCTGACATGGCTTTGAAACGAGAAATTAAAGCATCTGATATAGCACCCAGAGGTGTACCTGCACTTACTGATTAATAGAGATGATCCAAATTAATAAATATATGGCTAGACTGGGTATATAACTTTTAAAAACATTGTTTCCGTACAGTAGATAGTACAAATATATTTTTTTGTAAGTAATTGAAGATAGTAATTAACCCCCTTACTTATAAAAATTATACCTGTTACTGTGGTTTGCATGTCAAAAAATAGAGATGCCAATAGACTTAAGAAGTCGTTAACACATGTTAAGATAATTTATAAGTAAGAGGGAGGTATCATGTTTAATAATATACGATTTAAGTCCCTTAAAAACACTTACATTGATAAAACATAACAAAAACGAAACATTGAAACACTCGGGAATGTAACCCAATAGTTTTCTGTCTAAAAGTTTTACCTAGTACAACTTCCTTTGAATTTTACTAACAATGTTAGTCACAATATCATAAAATCGAATACTATCGTTCCAGTAAAAGCCGTCTGGTGGGGTTGCACTGCATCCTATGGGTTAATGGCTATCGATTTACCATAGGCCGAGCATATCCGTATCTCTGGCAGGATCTGGGAATCGGTATTACGTACCATTGGGTGTATCGGCATAAGTTATTCACCGGGTATTGCCAGCGACTTAGCATTGAGTATGTTTGAAAATTTATTCCGGAGAATAAACTGTTTGCAGTTATTGAGTTTCGTGAACTTTTGGGTTTGCTTACTTTTGTGTATCGCCTTTTTCCTGTAGAGGAAAGAAAAGTGTCGCTTTAGGCTCTTCGTAAACGGGCTTGCCCCCTTTAATATTGCTCCTATGACGTACCTAATGGGCAAATCAAGGCATATTAATATACATAATATTTTCTAGCTGTGCTTGCCCCCTCCGGGAATACTGGAGTTGTGATCATTATGTCGGTCGGTAAGGGGTGGTCAATTCTAGGCCGGATACCAATCCGGCCTAGAATTGACCACCCCTTTCCTCCCGTGGGTGTCGTAAGAAGCGAAGGCGAGGGAAAATTCAGAAAATGGGCAGCAGCGTCTTCTGTGTTCAACAGTGGACGTCTTTTGGCTGATGATGATGATGAATGATCATTATGTAGTTAGTTATTTGCAAGAAATTAATATTAGGTTTACATAAATAAAGAGTAACTGTAGTCAATGCACTTACATTCTCAACACTTTCCTAAAAATTGGGAGTCATTGTTTTATATTTACAAGTTAAAATGGTAAAGGCTATACGAAGGAATGGATATGAAACGGAGCACCTGTGGTAAGTGATGCTACTTGATACGTTGGACGCACTATGGTAGCTTTAGTTCGTTACTGTATCTTTGATGCTCGTTTCTTCGCTGTATAGGAACAGCTTTTGCCCTTTGCTTCGTAGTGGGGCAATTATAGGTTGGTATTATTAAGACCTTGTGGTTCATTATGGCGTTCTAAGGGGGAGGCCTTTGTCCAGCAGTGGACGTCTTCCGGCTGATGATGATGATGATTATTAAGACTTATATTATAAAGATAGTAAAAACTTCATTTTCTGTGTTCAAAATAAATTTACTCCGTCTTAAAATAACAATATATCACAAATTAATCAAATAAAGTCGAACACCTGATTAAAAATCTGTAATTGCACCATTAACACCTTATAATCTTGCATACATAAACAAGAAAAACACCTTACTATAATAACTTTTGTGAGTGTTAACATGTGTATTCGGGGATGCCCGACTAGTTTCGAACCCAAACGGAGCCCTTATTCGTGAAACTAGGGGGGCATCCCCGAAAACACACTTGAGTAAAACCGGAACATATAGAAAATTAATTAAAACTACTACCAACTTTCTTAACCCTAAATCTAAAACCAAACTTACTATTGGTATCAAAAACTCCTAATCAATTCAGCTAAAGACTTACGGCCAGCTTACAACAGAATATGAACACAAAAGACACTCGAGCGCGCCTGCTGTGTAAAATTGGAGTGCAATTGTGCGGACAATCGTATCAGCTCAAACCGGGATTCGTTTAGTTGTGCATATCGACCTGGGGCTGGAACGGCGCAAATATGCGATAGTTCGGCAGTGGGCCGCACTCGCCTCGCCATTAGAGGGTTAGGGTATGGTAATGTGAGCTCGAAATTGAGATGTTCATTTCTTTGAATTTTTGAGGTCATAGAATTTTTGCCGTTAGGTTAGGTAATAGGGATTTGAGATTTGTTACTTGCCAGATGGCGCGTAGATACGCGGGGATGTTATAGTGCACAATTGTCGAAGCAAACACACTTTTCATTCTCTAGTATTAATATACATAGATCACAATACGGATTATGAGGATAGACTCGCGTCCCAATACTTTGAAACCTATACCTCACATAACTGGTGAAGTATGGGCGTTCTATACATCTCTGCCTACCCCTTCGTGGAGTACATGTGTGATGTTATAATGATGATGATGTTTTGATGTGATATATAATTATTGTTAATCACAAAACTCAAAATATTTTTGCTGTATCCAAAACATTTTATCTTTATTTAATTCAAACAAGCTTAACTAAATACTTGTCATTACAACCTTACAAGGCTACTTCCAAAAATAACATTCCTTTTGTACCTGCAGGAAATATTACAGTAACTGTAAGCGATCCCAACTACACAGTCTCTTTCGTAAATTGGATCTGTGAACAGATATCATCTGATTGAATTAGTCGGTCTATCGACGCTCTCTCGCTCTCTTGAGATAGAAATACACCTACACACCTGAAAATATATAGGAACAACGTTATAAGGATTCGGGAGGAAACTCTGAATGTTTTGCTCTTAGATTAAATGGAAATACTTGTCGTGAAAACTATGTTAAATCCTTTAGGTCTTCATTGAAATGTGATCATCGTTACTATTCTTTTTTTTTTAATTAATTTCATTTTTGTCTGCCAATCACAACGGAGATTAGCTAACTACGCGGAAAATATTGTATTGCACAAATGTGGTCACAAACTCTGCTGCACTTTCCATTCCATCACACTCATAGTACGAATGGACGTCAAATCGGTGCTACTTGAAAGAAAAATAAGGCCATTTGTATATAGGTTAAATGTGGAAACACCCTCAAATACCCCTTTTAGGAATACATATGTGATTATAAAATTATCTACATTGTACATTATTTTATAACAGCTGTTTGCTTTCCAAAACTTAGGTTCTCATTCTTCAAAACCATTGAGTGTGTCACACAAGAAAAGTCCTTACAATTGTGTGAGGACATCGAATTAACATTGCCGCCTCAATAAAGAAGGCACTAAGCCAAATAAAAGAAGTCTTCCAAGGTGTCAACAAATTAACAATATGCGTTAAATACACCGGCAAAACTCATTAGTAAGCAAATTTAATTCAATAAAAAGTCTGAGAAACACGTACCTCCTCATAATTCTTGTTGAGTAGATACTTAAAGTAACTTCAGAAAGCAAGTACTCGTTATGTACGGTGTGCTTACTGTTATTGCAGACTCGGACTTCCAGGCAACTTTGTTTTTTTGCTCCAAAGAAGAGCTAAGTTGTAATTATGTTTTCGCGCTGAAAAAGGTTGTGATAAGTATAAAAACAGATGTTCTTATTTATACAAACGTTTAATATAGTAACGATTTTTTTATCTAATGGTTTGGTTCTTTATATAATAATTATATTAATGAGAAAGAGTGTAATGTGAATAGCACCTATTATTTATAACCATTTACGAAAAATGATTAAAGAGCAACGTTTATTATGATTTAAAAAGAACGTATTTTTTTTTATTAAATCTATTTTAATAAATCAATCTATCTATCTAAGTAGACTTATCTGTGACTTCATTTTTTCAAACAAAATCAACATCATTTGCATATTTTTATTTTACAAATAACTATACACACTACCATTATGTATTTAATGTGTGAAGTTACAATGATCACCACAGAAATAATATTATTGAAATTTATCCCAATAACACAATATATTATGCACACACTACAATTCAAGAAAGCCAACGCATTGAAATCAATTCCCCCTGTCTCCACAAATTCATTGTCACCCTCAGCCGGGTAAAACATTGGTGAATTTTCCGGCACGTAACTCTCAGATTTAATGTAATTTATCTGCACTCATGAAGCTCTCATTTGAAACGATTTACGCGCGTGTATTCAACACTTACTCTGCTTTTATATAATGTGAAACACTTGTACGATCTGCCTGTGTGATTCCCACTTAAGAATTGTCTCATGACAGTCTTTAGCGTATAAGATTTAAATTTGTTTGAACTAATGTTAGTTTTTGAGTTTCAACGCAGTATACCTCTTCATAACTGTCTCAACCGACTGACTATGACAACAGGCCTGTTCATTTATCGACTATATTTACCTATTACAGTTTTTAGACACATTGACGTTTTTCTGAATCGTATAGTTAAGTAATGCTCATACACATAACGTTAAGCCTTAAGGTCTTAAGCTTCAGTTTCAAAATGGCCCCTGCGCTGCGCCTAGAAATTACGTAAGTGAGAATTTTAATACGTGAAAAGAGGAGCTTGTAAATGACTTCAGTTTTTTTATTAGCTTATTTCAAGTGTATAGAGCAATGTCCAGGCGTGACTGTTTTAATTCGATGTATCAAATCAATACAGTAATTATGTTCTAGCAAAGTCCACATTAGTACAATGTTAGCATTTCATTTGTGTTTGATGTGAATTGTTGGCTGAATTCAGCCAACTCTATTGAGTTCGATCCTCATTGTTTTACTTTCAAGTGTTTAGCTGGTATGATAGAGTATCTTATATTCAAATCCAATAGGCTTAGTATTATACTAAGTTAACAAATATGTTATAACATATCAATTAGTACAATAGCTTGGGGCAGTAACTACTACTAATTTAGTTCAACATTCGATCTCACTACGAAGTATTTACTGTCAGGCGCGTCTTGTCAGACGGGGTTCGTATGGGATCTTTGCACGTGCTTTGTCTCAAAGTCTTGTGAGTGTGACACACGACGGTGACATCTAGTATCTACCATATTCGCCTTCCTAAGCTGTAAAGACCATGCGACCGCGACAAACGGGCGACGTGGTTTGCAACCGCTCGGAGTCTTGGAGTGACGTGTTAAAAGGACGTGATTGCGCGATTAAGCGATGTGAATGCATTCGTAAGATGCAGAATAGGTGTTGCATGAGATTGTTGCTTGTCAATTCTATTTATATTATATTTGTTTATAAAAGGTTGCACGTTCAAAGTGAATTATTAAGAGCACAGTTCCCGAAATACGCGTGTTTAGACTCCTATTAAAGAACAAAACCCCTGGCTATACCTATTAGGATTAAAAGCGTGAATGTAGGGTATTTTTTTTGGCCATCGAGGAATACATAATTCAAACTTACAACGACAATATTTTATTTTATTATCAATAGTTAAAAAATGTGTGATTTCCTTGTTAGTTATTACTGAACAAATTTGGAGATGCGCTCGTTAAAATAGCCATAGAAATACCATACCACTACGTGAAAAAGATGTTAAACAGAACATATCTCTACTTATTCACTCTATATTCTCATTTAATATTAACAACACTTATCAAACAATTAAGTACGACAAAAGACAATTTTTCAGGTTTATAAATCTGAGGAATATTCTCGCTTACAATAAGAAACAGAAATAGGGGCTTAAAGACTCGACAATTTTCTCCCACACACAAATAAGCCACAGGACACGGTTGTCTCACACAGACGACGATTGTGTTGTGTTGCAAACATTTTATGCAGCAGAAAATTTAATTTAGAACACGTTCATGTAATTGGACAGACGTTTATAAAGAAAGAACACTGGAAGACGACATTAAAATATAATTAAATAATAACAATTTATTAATAATTATTAATATTGTTTTAGTCACAACGAAATTCAATCGCTCAGAAATGTACAGAATTGACGATTTGATTGATTTTTGTTCATCATCATCATTGTCAGCCTATCTTAGTCCACTACTGGGCAAAGGGCCTCTTCTTTGGCAAGCCACTGAACTCGATCTGCGGTTTACCGCATTCGCTTTCTTTTTATTAAAATTCTATAAATTAAAATTTAAGCAATTTCAAAATTATACCTTTTTTAGAATTTTATTTTATAGACTCATTATTTGGGTCGGTTCTAGAATGACTCACAAACACTTCACAATAAACAATAATAATGGGATACTACACTGCAGACACACTATTAAAAACAGGTCTACAACTTTTAATTGATAAGCTAAAAAGGTATCGCATTATTGTCGTTTATTATTAAACATTAGAACGGAATCACTTATAATTGAATATATTCACATACTTTACAACATTAAAAGACAATGCTGAAATGCCTTGATTTATTTAGCAATTACGGCTAACAATACATTAAAAATGTTGTGCAAAACTAAACAGCCAGTGTGAGAAGGGCCAGTAAGCACACAATTATAATTTCGTATTCGGCACGCCGTAACGCAATAATTTAAGCTTACGAATACAATTTGTACGTCAGGGGGAACGAGTGAACGAATGAAGTGAGCGGAGTGAATAATTTTGTGTACGAGTGTTTTGTTGATAGGGTTCCGTTGCCTTCCTTGTCACCTGTGCCAAATAAATTACACTTTTAGAGCGTAAATTTAATAATTTTGTGAGATTTATGGTAATGTGAAGCTTACAATTAATTTATATTTTTCCTTTTTCTTATAAACCTTGCTGAATAATATTAGGCTTTAAGGTGGGGTCTGAAAGCTATTTTCAACTGTAAAACAACACAAGAACTATAAAAAACATTTAAGGTAGAAAGAAAATTACGAAGGAAATGTATTTTAATTTGTCAATATAACAGTTCGCATTTTAATAACTTAACTTAACTTTTACTATATAGTAAAAACAACAACGACTTTAGTAATACCTACAGAAGCAAGTACTTAATTAGATTAATGCTTTAGGGTTGCAACACTTGCAACCCTTTTGACTTTCCCCTTAATTCACGCTGATATTTAACGTCCGTTAAACATATTGTGTAGTCAACTACAGGAGAACAACCCACTCGCTGTTAAAAAAATCTAGTTGTTTATTTCCAACATTTTCATGCATGGTTCTTATTTACTTTCTTCTCTTTCTTCTTTGGTCTTTTTGACTTTATCTTTTTCTTTATGACTTTTACAATCTTTTGCTTAAATGGAGGCCTACAAACAACTGTGATTGCTTCCAAACAAGTATCATCAAGATCATAAACTACAAGCCCTCCATACAACGTAGAAAGTCAAACAAAATCAAAACCTTCATGTTTACGCCTTCCTAAAGCCATCAACGGTTCCCTTGGGGGTAATATCGCTTCATTTTTGTTTACTCTTTATCATAATTCAACGACATTCATCGCTTCAAGTTATGATCCGGTATAACCAAGGCATTTCATACATTATTCAATAACATCCTTTTCTAATAACACGATATTAGGCGTACTTACCTATACGTATAACATCGGTAACCTGTTATTTGTTTCGAGCGTGTAGCTGGAAAATGGTAAGTCTGGTTTTATGGAAATTTTGAATTTTATAGTGAAAACACCGAGCGTTGAGATGATTGATTTCTAAGCAGTCTCAGATTCCCCAAATGTAACTAAATGGCTTGTTATTGTACTTTACTTAGTTAGTCAAATTGTATCTATTTGGTCTGACAGAAAAATATTATTTACAGAACTATAACTAACTATACTACACTCGACTTTTGCCTTTACATAATCACAAACGGACCAGAAGACACTGACAACAAAAACAATTTTACTTTAATTTTTTGAGCCACCACTCGAAACATTAGGTACGTAGCACATTCTATTTACTCCCAGTTACAATGCAGTAGTTTCTTCGATAATATTAAGGGCCTGTTTCACCATCTACAAGTAAAGTGTCAAGTAGACTAACCGCCACTTAATATCACTTGTAACTACTCATACAAATTTCACAATATCTGAGTAGCATTAATCAGGGAATAAACTGGCCTGTAACTAAGATACGACAGAAGATACTCGTAACTTTTACTTGCCAATTAGCGTTAATCAAGAAGTAACTATTCAACACTTTACTTGTAGATGGTGAAACTGGCCCTTAGTCTAGTAAAATTTACAATAACAGTGTCACATTTACTTAACCGCGACATAGGCGGTTGACTCTCGCCCCAAAACTTTCACTGCCCAGGGAGTAATGTCACGACACAAATAACGTCTCACGGGGAAAATACTAAGACAACTTTGTACTATATCTAATTTAATGCCAGTAATTAGTGTTTGACATTAGATATCTACCTATTTCTTGTTAGAGGTAGTATGTTAGGGTTGATTAAGAATTTTTTACATGAAAATTTAAGTAGAATGATTATAATCAAGTCTGTCAAACCCTGGAAGTATATGCACAGGTGATCTTCTTTATCTTTCTTCTCTATCTTATTCTTTTATACCTTTTAATCGAGTTGTAAAGAATGCATTATTCCACTGAATTACTAAAGTGCAAAGATCTTCCTTCCTACTTTCCGTTTCTCCCGGTATGTGGTAATCATTTTCAGTCAATCGTTTAAGTCCAAGTCCCCCTCCTATCTCCTTTTCGGAACCGTATTGTCTCTTACTCTTGTAAAATCAATTAAGTGATTTTCAAATGTTGTGGTGAAACTCTTCTATTACTTGAAAATCAAGGTACAAAATCGAACTTCCTAAAATCTGTACTCACCTTTAAGAATCACGAAATCGTTTCCATACATAAAACGTACAAGCGAGAACAAATATTAAAGAACACTAAAGTTACGAACTAGTGCGGCACATCAAAGAAGTTTACACAGTTCGTTGACTGCGAGCATTACGTACCTTTGAACGTATGGAGACTACCCATCGATTGTTCCTTTACTTTTTTGTTTGAGTAAGTCGGTAATGCAAGCAAAATGTTTTTTGTTGTATCTTTTTCAATATCTTTCCTTGCTTTTGTGTTCAGCTTTCCACTTTTTTGTGCTTTGAACGATTATAATAGTCGGAAAGGTTCTTGATTACTCTTAAGTTTAATGGAATTTAAATCTTTACATTATCATCATCATCAGCTGGAAGGCCTCCTCCTTAAATGGGGTGGGGTTTGCCATAATCCCCACGCTTGGCAAGCTGCTTGGGGTCGCAATATCGGTGGTCAAGTTACAGAAGACGCTGCTGTCCATCTTCTGGTTTTTTCCCTTAGTCACTTCCTACGACACCCGCGGGAGGAAAGTCAATTCTAGGCCGGACTAATTAAAACGTAGATCAACAGCACATTAATCTTCGTTTAACCCTTTTGTTTGATTACCACTGTTTTACCCTCATTATAATATAAGGTTTGGCACTTACCAGGAAATTAGAATAAATATTAAATTCTTATTGCTGAAACGAACTTAAGGCTAAGGATCTCCTCTATAGCCCAGAAACAAAGTGTATATGAGAAGAATTTAAGTAAAGACGTTTAAGCTGATCTAAGCGAAACACGAAACAAAACATGACAAAACGCTGTCACAATTCCTCCAAAATGATGAATAAATTCGGGTGATATTACGTAATCCACCAAAGTATAAGCTCATCTATTCGCGTGACTCAATAATCCGGCTAATACTTGTCATAAATAAGGACCAGCTTTATGAATGCGCTCCCTATTCACCGTGACCTTTACAAAGGGGTTGATGTCACGGGGTGCTAATCCAACTGTGTCACTCTAAATGCCAATAGAACTACCTTTTACTGTGTTTTTGTTGAACGCGAATCATCCGACTACTCATAGAGCTACTCGTACAAGAGCTTTAAGACCCTGCAAATTGTCCTCACATTTTAATAGTTAAATTGAATTGGCAACCATTAAGTTTTATCATATTATAATTATAAAACGTATAAAATACATAATTTACGTTTATAAATATGAAATTACTTTTCGTTTGTCTTTTCTGAATATTTAGAGTCATTATCGTAATAAGACAGCTACTTCAGTTACTTAATTAGCAAATACCTACAGTATACTAATCTTGAGCAACAAGCCAGTGGAATTTAGTCATTACCTATTTCCACGAAAATAATGTAATTAATGAAGTTCTGTCTGAAATTCCTGACATGAACTGTAGGCACTTCAAAAATAACTTATTTTGAGTAAGTACCTACTGTTAACATTATAAATTCTCCAAAACCAAGAGTATGGTATAGAATAACGTAATTAAGGTGTTTGACGCATTACACTTAGGTTTAGACCTCTCTACGGCATTTAGGTACTATATGGACTCTCTCGCAAAGTCCAAACTTTTGGAAGGCCTAATTTCCTAAAAAATTTGCAATTTTATTCATATACCTTTGTATGCCTGCACGTGGGTGGACAGATTAAAAATAAATTCCTTTCAGACGCCGTAGAGATGATTAGGCGACATACCCTTTGTGGATCCATTGAATGGAAATAGACTCGCCAAATGGGACATGTTGAGGAGCAAAATGTGGGTGTGTATAGTCTGCAGATATAGTAAAAACACCTTACACGTATTACAGGTATTTCAGATGTGACTTAATTAAATGTCTTTCATCGCGTACAATTTTGTCTTCAAAATCATGTCTAGGTTCCTCATAGCTCCCTCATACTCGTGTAAATCTACATCAAGGTCAGATACTTCAAACATATAAAGAAATGTTCGAGCACTGACAATTCACTCCAGTAAATAAATTCTCCCCTTACACTTTAAGCTTTCCCATCACGCGTGGCTGTCAAAATTCTCATACGTTTTGATCGCGTTATTACGTGCGTCGTGCAAAACAAATGAGACGGCGCACAAAGACTCGAGTTTCGACTGGATGTGCCCTATATTTTATTTTTTGGTTTTAAGCAAAAAAGATCTTTCTTCAAAGAAAAAAGTTAAATTACAATATAATTTTAAACTGCTGTTTCAATGAGTAAGTATGCCCGTGGTGTATTGGAATATTTTAGAGTTGCTTCACATGTTAATGTTATCAAAAGCTAACCAAACCAACAAATACCCAATGGTGTCAATAATTTCCTAAGCCTTAGGGAGCTGTACCTACTCCCTTCTTAGGAAGGCTAGGCAATTAGTCCTTAACCACAGGTGGCGAGATAATCTGCCATTCATTAGGCCTACACTGGGTTTGCGGTGGCTTATACTTTAATTTCTGAAAGAAACTATTATTGAATCTATTTAAAAGGATGCGTTTACGTTGTGCCGTGTGGTATCCGGCCTAGAATTGACCACCCTTTCCTTCCGTGGGTGTCGTAAGAGGTAACTAAGGGAAATTTCAGAAGATGGGCAGCAGCGTCTTCTGTAACTTCACCACCAATACTGCGATCCCCAAGCCCCTTGCCAAGCGTGGAGATTATGGCAACCCTCCTCCCCCCCGCTTTAACGGGGAGGCCTATGTTCAACAGTGGACTTCTTTTGTCTGATGATTTACATTAGCGCATCCTAAAAACATCCATTCATTTTCTCTACATCCATGGAGCAGGTGAGTGCGTAGGCTCGGCTCACGTAGGACTGACTGCCTCGCTCTGAATCACAATTCTGGGACGTATCGCACTTAGATATAAAATATTTTTCATTCATAAACTACTCTGTTATCGGATATGGAAAAGATATGATGGAGATATATATGGGGAGGGCTGGTTGCTTTATTTTGCATATTATCGGAATAAGAATGAGATATAGGAGAAGTAAAAGATGTGGGTTTACTAACTATGAAAACTTGGAGTTTAATATTAATACACTTCAGCTTACTTCTTCGGGGAATACAGGCGTTATGTTAATTCAATAAGATCAAAACCTTAATTCTTGGATTCCGAAATTTATCACAATCTATCATTAAGCGTGATGTTAAATAATGCTATGTCTAAATCGCAAATATATAAATTGAAGGAAAATCAATTTCTAGATTTTGAAATTAAACACGATCCCTCATCGAGTGTTTCACAAACGTTCATTATTAAAGTCGCACGTATAAATTGTAATTGGTAATGGACATTATTCTGCTAGTGACTGTTATTGTCGCATAATACGAAAACAACTGAACGCCACAATTAGATTTGACGTCCCGATTGAAGCACTGATTGATGAGGGTTCGATGTCGCGCGGGACTAATTTTTGTGATCTACTGATAAGTTAAGGCAAGTCATATTTCATAATTTAACTGTCTAGGATGAATTAGGGACCTCCATACAATTAGAGGTCTTTGAAAACCTTTAAAAGAGATAAGGGAGGCCTTTGCCATCAACTAGGACATTTTAGCCTTCTTCAAAAAGCACACATACTATAAAAAAACAATAATTATTATTATCCTCTATTGTATAGCATGTCTAAATAATCAGATAGTCACGATTTGCGTATTACAACGTAATTAATTATTCAATTTATTTACGTAATTATACTTAGGTACTGGTATTATAATATAGTGTAGTGGTATTCAAAATAGAATACATCATAGATATTAAACTCCTGTTAAAATGCTGCTTGATCTGGCAGGTCCCAAAGAGATTGGTCAAGAGGTGATAGATTTTCATAAAGACATTATGATTCGCTATAATAACATACCCAAATATTTCCTTTTGTAATTCAACGAATAACATACATAAATAAATTTACCGACATCCACCACAAAACAAAATCACATTATTATGCTGACGTGGCTTTAATCACAGCTCGCAACGCATTCAAACGATTTATGAACCTAATGTATTTTGGTTGATCCCCATACATCACACACAAATGATTCATTATTATGCCTACACACGTTGGTTGTTGGCGGATGCAATACATCCGTTGCTGCATTCATATACAAGAGGTCTAGCAACGTACTTTGTTATCCAGCAATAGATATCGAACGAGCTCCAGGAATTAGGCCAACTATTGGCTAATTTATATTAATGCTGCTTTATATTCAGTGTGTTGCTTCTATGGGATTAAAATCCTTTGTTATACCTGTACCTAGTGTACCAATATTTGCTATGGTATATACATTGCGGGCGACTGCACTGTGGTATAATTAACCCCTGATGTATGTTATTATTTATTGTTCATAAATTTCAGCAGTACATTTTCTGTTATTGTAGGGTTTAGAGATTAATGGATCAGATGTCACATTCATTAAATTAGCAATACTTACAAAGAAGGATGTTTTGATTGGGATAGGAATGTATTATTTTATACATATTGGCTCTATCAAAATTGTAATGCAGTTACTGAGGATTATTATTAAATAGTCTTCACAATCATCAAGCGCACCATATAGTAACGTACTGCCTAAAACCAAAAAAGGCTATAAAAGCTAATATAAATATTCAGGAATTCAATGTATAAACCGTCCGACAGCACAACTTAAACCAAAAAAAGGTAACCATGGTGGTCGCTCTGAATAAGGACAGTACTTTGTGACTTCAGAGAGATAAAACGAAGTCCCGCTCAGATCTGTGGGCGTACCATTGTTGGTGCTCCATTGATGGCAGGTATTTAAAAAGGCGGATTTCAGTTTAGCTACCATTGAAAAGAACCTATTATCACATTTAACCTTGGTGATGACATTAAGGTATTAAGGTCACAGTAAATCTACCTTTTTAAGGATTATTTTTAGAAGTCCACATTTAATAAACAATATTTGAATGTTAAACATCTAGAAATATATCATATCATGAGGTTATAATATGCAGTAGGTCTAAATAGGTATTGAAGATTGTAATGATTTTCTCATATTTTATTTATAAAAATATGATCTTCACGTATTTTCATAAAAAATATTTTAGCATAATTCTCATTGCTTTGCAGATTTCTCCTACTTGAATTTGCAACATAGGATAATTTATGAATAACGTCTAAATATTGTATGGACCAAATGAGAACCGAATTTACCGTAACGTTGAACACGAAAAATATGTTAGCAGAATATAAACCCAGCTTATATTTAATTCAGTAGAGCATAAAAGACTATCTGTTAACGTTGACTATACGATCAATCATTCAAGCCCAAATTACTTCTAGGCGTCAAACCGCGCTGAGGAAACTTCCATTTTGACTTCACATGAGGTACTGGCTATACTCCAAATAGGTAACGAAGTCGATTTATACGTACAGCTAAGGTCAGAGGTGGCGTGCTCAATAATTTAGTCGGATAATTCGTTCGGGAGGGAGGCAAACGTATCTATTATTCAATGAAAAGTCCGAAACTCGTGGGAATGTTCTAATGCATCCGAAAATGTTTTCTATTCCTGACCCAGTTACCGTTTGATGGATCGCACATACGAATTTTGTTATGATTTAATTTTGTACGAAAAAATCTCGGATCGAATCGTTGTTTGGTCGTGTTAAAAGATTGATGTGTCGTTTGATTTCTACGGGGAAAAGATAGCGAATAAATCTTCATGAAAAGTTTTATTGGGATGGAATTTATTTTGGGGTTAATAATATATGTAAACCGTAGAACAGACACAATATTTATAACAGAATAGAGTTTAGTAATGTTGATTTATGATATTGTGCTGCATAAGGCGTAGTGGCAGAAGACGTAGCCTGAAGGGCACAAAAGTTCCGGGCGATCGATCGCCTAATCAAAGTTGACAGGGCTCTAAAAGTTTGTTTATCTTCAACACAATATGTTCCATAACATCCTACACTTACTTGGAGTTAATGTATGCTACACATAAGCAGTATTTATCCACGCCCCTGTATTGTCGCTTCCAAGTATCGCCCAAATTCTCGGATCTCCGACTTTCCTAGTCTACAAGTTTACCTCCATTATCTTCTCTTTAAATATTAAAATGTAAATTGTCTGCTGAAACGTTGGCGGTAACGTTGAAACTTTGTCATTTTCGAACAAACAGTTTCACTTCTTAAATTCATTTTTAACAGACCAAAAATTCTTGGTAGTGAAGACTTTGACAAAAAATATGTCTGAAGCGACAGGCCCCACTAGAGGTAGTATACTCAACCCTTTTAAGTTCAAATTTCACAAAGACAAAGGTAGATATTAATGGTAATGAGATTGGGATGTTTTGGCTTGAGCTAAGGGGAGTAAGCGTTTTAAACGCTCCAAAGGATCATATTATATACAATTTTGGAAAAGAAGAAGCTTTGTAGTGAGACTAAATAGGGCGATGGATCACGATGGATCATGTAAAGATATATATATTTTTTTCAAAACAATTTTATTCACCAGCTTTTTCTCTTCTTAGAGTAGCATAAGGTCATAACCAGTCGAAGCACGTTATCAGTTTTTACTTTTGTAAATATGTACATATGTATAGCCAATACCTACACTCGTTACTAGCATACAGTATCTACTCATTATCATTATCAATCATCAACATTATTCTAGTGTCCTGACACTTTGTACATCAGATCAAAGGATTGAGTGGAATAAAAACAACACATACACAACGATCCTTTTTATTTTAGGAAATTTCACAATAAAAGTCTTGATTGGATCTTATCCATAAACGGCAATATGCACAGCAAATATTATTACTAGAACCTTAATCTAATTAAACCAAAGAAACTTATGATTTTTAATCCATACAATATTTACAATGCCCTAATTCATAAACAAATTTTCTTTATAGCCTTAACTTAACCTATTGGGTTCTTCATGCGGCAACTATGTATTTCAACTTTATTAAAAATCCTTAAATTTTGTGCTTTGTCAGTTTAGGATCGAGCAGATTGTTATTGAAGCCAAAAAAATAAGTTTACGAATAAGGGCGAAACTTTTTTACAATATTGTCCAAAATTCATAACGAACGAGGCTAAAATTGAAAATTAAAATGAACTAAATTCGATACCCTGTTTACGAAGGGACCTTTGCATCCCCCTTGAAACACGAAGTAAGCATAAGATTAAAAAAAGTTTGCAGACATGACACTCGATTTAAAAACAAATATAAATTTAAAGAATCTATTTCGTTGCTTACTGACTTTGAATTAGGTATACAATTTGAATATGGATTGTATTTGGTTTTGATCGAATTTAAAACATTTCTAAATACAACTCATCATTATTTTAATTCACTTGGATTTATTAATATTGGCATGACATTAAATTCTAATTCATCGGAGTGTCGTATCTTCTACTTTTCAGAACTTACGAATAAACAATTTTTGACTTTGTACAGGTAATACGTATATCGTCTTTGGAAATATTTCTTATAAATAAATATTGAATTTCGTCAAAATAAATATATTATTAATATTAAACAAATTAGCTAGAGTTAGCTCAATGTTTTTTTCTATTTGTGACAAGTTCACGTATCGTAAGAAGCAAATGACAAAATTTGGATATAGTTATGTACAATTCTGAGACTCTTAAGCCATGGTTTTCTATTTACATATTTTCTATACAAATAATAACAGTAAATGGTTCATTTACAACCAACGTTATAGAGCTTAAATACCTACCACCAATTTCTGTTGCTAATTTAATCATTTTGCCTTCAGTTTGAGTTCCTATAGGTACAGGTGTGATGTTATGTCAAGTTTTTTAATATTTTCTATATTATTATATTTATGAATAATGTGTTTAAAATCAAGTTGCTAGACAAGCAACGCATTAGTTTCATGGAAAAAAAATACTGGTAATAAATACACGATTTATTACTTTAAGCAATGTCACATTTTTGTCATCTGCTTCGAGACATAATTTTGTTATTCTTATAACTGCACATCATTCTATTCAATAGACAATGACCATACTAATACATTTCAGCTTGAAAATATTATTTATTTGTCGTTTTTAACCAATCTTTACTTTAAATAAAATTTTACGTTACCATTTCAACCACACAATCCACACTATCCATTGACGGTTTTTTTTTAAACTTCCCTTCATAGGCCCATGACCACACAGCTAACTACAAACATTGTCTGTACATTTTCTTTAGAGAAATATTTATATACACATTTATTATATCGGTTGAACACCAAGAAAAATATTTTGAATTATGATAACCCATACACTGATATTATCTATTTTACTTATTCAATCATTTTTGTTGATTTAACCACGCACATAACTTAGTGTATTACACGTAAAGCAATTTTTTTTCTGCATGACAATCACGAAATTGTGTACCTAAAATTGTTCCTTGATTGAAACCTATTTGGTTTGGTTTTTATAACTTTGGGTATGACTAGAACTATACGGAATGTGTCAGTAATATTAAGCCTTATTCTATTTCAGAAATTACGCTGTGAATTGTCAGTTCCCATTGATACTGAGAAAAAAATGTGAGTGACAATCAAATGTCATATTAACATCGTCAAGTAGAATGGCGATGTCTCTTTATGAGACACATTTAAATAAAAGGTAAAAAGATGAATATTGTATTTCCATATTGTATCTGTACCAGAACGTTCTGGCGTATTTATGAAACGAGAAGTCTAGATAGCGTTGCTAAAGAAGCCATAGTGAATGCTGTGAAGACGTTAGCCTCTGAAACAAAACACACAATAATTAAAAATAGAACAAATAATTAACCTAAAATGGAACAATTTAACTTTTAGTAAAGTTATGCTTATTAATCCAGATACCAAGGGATAATAATAACGCGTTTGGTTAATGAAACGCATAATAATTAACAAAAGCGGTTGATTGCTTTATGAAAATTTCAGAATATCAATGTTTAATCCGAACAAATTTGTTGTTTGACTTCCATGATCAATATTTATTGGAAAGTCTAGCAATGAGCTGTTTGCAGTATATAAAAAATATTATTTATTTTAACTTAATATGTTTTCCAAGTTGTACGCTAATATTATTTCAGAGGTGAATCAACAAATTGTAATTATCAACAATTTTAATTGAAGCTATAATGAAGAAGTAAAAATATACGGAAAGTCTCTAAATAGTAATGAGAGTAGAATAAATATTGAGTTACCTCTAGAACTCACTGCTGCCGCTAGTTGCATGTCCGCAGCGGTGGGCATCTCAGGAGTGGTGCTTATAGGACCTGGGCACAAAGAGTTTGATTAAAATAAACATCTATTTCAAATTGCAAACTTGATTTCATCACTAGATTAAATAGTAGCTGCGCCCCGCAGTGTTAACAGCTACATTTTATTGGTATCAAAATAGTCTATGTTTTAATCTTGGCTGTCAACCTCCAAACTAAATTTTATCAAAATCGGTCCAGCCATTTGAGCGTGAAGAAGTAACAAACATAAAGACACAAACTTTCGCCTTTTAATATTAATGTGAGTGTGATAATTGTTTATCCAACTGGGCTCGTTACAGCTGAAGGTGAAATATAAGTAGTATTTATAAAAACGGTAACGACATCCGATAGTTTGTCAACAGTAAATCGGTCGGATCCCCACGGGTCGCCACTATTGATGTGACTCAAACTATCCATCATAATAATCCATCTTTCAATGTCCAATCCAAAAAGATTTCGGAAATAAAATTCCGGAGCTAGACTTGTTGACTTTTCATTAGGAACAAACACCACGAAAAAATGTTTAAGCGCCCACCGATATTCTATTAAGCGCATTTACCCTCCACAATGGACTTAACGAAGCATAAAATTATTCACGAGGACTGTAGGAAACGTTCGTCTCATGTATACTTGAGATAGCTGTGTACACAAGCTTCCACTGATAAAAAGCTTAAATGGCCCTCTCGAAAATTATTCCACAAAATTGTTATTTTCATGGCTCCCGTTAAAAAATATAGGTTCTATTCCTTATTCTTTTAGCTCCGAGGGGACGCAATAATGACGTTCGTCGACTTATTAAGCAGTTAAGTTGCTTTTTAAAATAAATAAACACGCTTTAAGCTGCTCCGTCGACATTTTGTTCTCCTATATTTCGTAGACCAACCGTTGTTTATCTTTTAAACTGCTTAATGTTCCCAAATTACATACAGGTCTCAAGATTATTATAGTAAAGGTATCGGAAAGTAATTTAATGCTTAATGAAAATATTACCACAGAGTTTTAAATAATGTTTATACTTAACAATTTCCAATTATTACACTACTGAAAGATAGTAGTATTAATTTTAAATAGTATTCATTAACAGTTAAATCAGGAGCTACATAATCGTCATCATTATCTCTCAGCCTATTGCGGTCTACAGCTGGACATAGGCCTCTCCTACGTTGCTCCACAACACTCGGTCCTCCAATAAGATACAATTTGTTTTTAATTAACTCATCAAATATAGGTAAAATTGACCTTCTGAATGATATTTTTTCACGTTCAAATGTCATTTTTATGTTGAATAGTCGCTGCAACTTTAATTCAGGAATACCGTTGTAAATGCGAATTCACTTTGTCTGTTCTGTCACAAGCTTATTTATAGTCAAACGAAACTATTGCCAACGGAACATCGAATCAAAGAGAAAAGAGCTATTCAAAAGAATTTTCTGCTAGAATTTTATTCGAATCTTGATTATTCCATTGAGGCACTATTATGCAAATTAAAAACATTTAGAATTCACTCGCTCACTGTTGAGAGCTAAAATATTTTGCACGTTTATTCCAAACTCTGAAGACCTTTTTTGAGTGTGTACCAAAACATTTTAGGTGATAATTACATTTGGCGCATAACTGTTTGCATATTTTTACCCTTTCTTTTACGTGTTTAACATAGTAAACAGTAAATATTACACATATATTAACCAAATCAAGTTATTTAACCTGAAAAATATAATAATGCTGGATCTAAAGAATATTATGACAGCTTGAAAGTTTTTAAATAAACAATATTCTAGAACGTCGCATTTAATAATATCAACATTATGTTACCTTTAGTGACATTCATGAGATCGTTAATTTGTTAACCAAACTATGTTAATTTAATTTATTATTTAAGAATGGGAATGTTCTAGTTACCTGGATAGTAAATCGCTTCTTTTCTTACAGCGTACTTTGCTTGAGGTATTCTAAGTGTGCAGATAAATTCTGCCGGTGAGGGCAGATCAGCGTCATTCAAGGTAACAGACGCGACGGCCGAGTACCTCCCATTGACTAGGTTTACTCTGTGGTCCACTCCTTGTAGATGCCTAGATGAACAAAAAACAAAAAACGAAGTTAGTTTAAATAAGGAATCAATTTCAGTTTCTTAATGTTTTAGTCCATTTGCGTAGATACAAAATTACTACCACCATTTTGCTAAATACCAATTACAGCAGTTCACTGGTAAAAGGTTTAACATAATAGTATTAGCTCTAAATAAGTCTAGCGTATTCCATAATCTTTATTATTCTGCCTAAAGTATGATGGATGGTAAATAATTACTAATTTTCAATCGGTATTTTCAGAATCAACAGCCTGAAACCCAGCTACACGCGGCGGACCTATTACAATAATATTACGGCCCTTTTATATTTAATCCTGATATATTATTTTCCATACTTTACCCCCGCAGCGACTATAAATTTTGAGTTAATGCCGCCTTACTCAAGCGGGACTAATATTTAAGTGTATCAGCGCCATTCACAACCATTTAGATCTTACATTAAACATAACTATAGTGCGTTAGTAGCCAGCTATTATTTTTATGAGTGCCATAAGGGTTAATTTTATTATGGTGTCGATGTCGTTTCGATGGCAATATGTTCTCACTCTTTCAACGTATCGTTAGTTGTGATTCTAATGCGTTTCCAACACCAAATCGCCAAGTTAGACGAATACTTATGATTAAATAAACTACATACAAACATTATTAATTCCAGTGATATATTTATCAAAGGATTAACTGGCAATCCTTTGTGGAAATAACACTGTTATGTTCAAAGCAAACGTGGCATGAACATGAATGGGAATGTACCACTTTAGCGCCAATCGTATTTCGAAAGAACAAAAGTAGTTCGAAAATATATGAAGTTTTGTCAGAACCACAATGGAAATCCAATTTATAACAAATGTAACCACTCGAATTCGAGGCAATCCCGGTTGAAAATAAACACACACTTTTTATCGTCACAAACTTATGTGTTCGGATACTCAGATAATACAATCGTGTCTTCAAAGGTCGCAGGGTTCAGACTCTAAGATAAAATATAAGAAGAGAATGAACAGCTGACGTTTTATTAAATTTCATTCCCAAATTTACATCGCTTAAGGCTGTTAATGCAGATAGCTATAATTAAATTTCCCTGCACAAATATTTTTCCCTGTTCCCTATTCATTCCTCCACGAATAACAAAGAGGCAAATGCATTTTCTGACTTTTTGCTTAAAGGATGCGATGTTTTGCTTAAGAGATAAGGGGCGCACGCAATAAAAAATCGCCGTAAATAATTCAAAGCCTCGCTGTGTCTATGTTTGTAGTTTTAAAAACATTCTCTTTTGATTAAATTTTGTTGTTAGTTTCAAGACATATTTCCCCGAGGAGCGAAACTTCATTGTTCCCTGCAAATATGTGGTCGCCGCTTGTAATGTTGGTTACACAAAGTTAAATTAGAAAGTTGGGATCGTTTTAGTTTGTACATTCATTATAAAAATATTTGTATGTTGTGTTCCCGGCTTTTCCTCTTGTGTAGTGGGTTAAGGAACAACTTCAAACTAATATTCACTTTCACATGTGGTATTTTAGTTGTGGGATTTTTAATTTACCTTAACTGAATACATGAGTTAATGTACGGTGATAGTATCACCGTGTAGTAGGATAGTAATAATGCTACTGAGAGTTTTATCATGCGTAGAGTTGTAGACATGATAAAACTCATATTATTGAAACCGGTATTCAGCAACTTTAAACATCATCAGCCGGAAGACGTCCATCGTTAACATAGGCCTCCCCCTTAGTTTACCTTAGCAAGTTAAATAAAAATCAGTAGAAAAAAAAGTGTGAAGCATTAAAGTTACAGACATTTACCGCCGAACTCAGAGACGTTAATGATTACTTACACGGACCCTAAGTAGAGATTTCACAAAGGAAACCTTTACTTAGTGACAGTTTAAGTAATCATTAAATGTCTGAGTTTGGCAGTTAATAAACTAGTAGTTAGTCACGTATTTATAGTTAGTTCAATACACGGCAAAACCACACTAGGTCCATTATTATGAGCAATTTAGAAAACAAAGAAACCCCTTTTTTTGACAGCACATTGTAACACGAACAACTTGGACGATTGACGAAGAACCAGGAGGAGTATCACCTTCATCATCATCATCATCAGCCTATCTTAGTCCACTGCTGGACGTAGGCCTCTGCTATGGCACGCCACTTACTAGTATCACCTTACTAGCTTTAAAAAGACGAGCGTATCAAAATTCAAATAAAAATACTCGGTGACCAAAATGAAAATTTCTAGCAAAGCATATTTTATAGCGAGGTACTTGGCAGGTGAGGCAGGTGGCATTCAGGCCAACCAACTTTAATCTTGGCCTCAAACGTTGCCAAGTTTCTTTATACTCCTATAGGTATAATCAATTGTTAGAAGTGTGATATTATTTTAAACGATATCTTGTAAATGTATAGTTGAATGACTGAAACTACTAACTACTATAGAATTATTGTCCCTACGAGTTTTTTATGTAAGTTATTACTTCTAATATCTACACACCCATATTTCACCAGTTATGTTATAGGCGCCAATATAATAGGGGCAAGCTTATTGCTATCAACCGGGCACAAATCCAGACTCCGTGCTGTTACTGAAAATTACCTAATTAAAAACCCAATATAACTTTGCCCGACCAGGAATTCGAACCCAGGACGGAGGACCCCATACTCATTAGAATAACGAGGCTGTCTGATTTTTAAATCAGTTAATAATAACAATTGGTTTTTACTGTACTAAAAAAATACTTGTATCATTAATGGGTGTTTGTTCCGAGTCACAACTACCACAAAGTAAAGGTTTTCTTTGTTTAAATCTTTACTTAGTGTCAATTTCAGTAATCATTAACGTCTCTGAGTGCGGCGGTTTGCGTTTAAGTTTGCTTATGGGATTTCTGTGGATGTTAACGCACTGACGGAGAGGATGCAAGTGTTAAAAGTACATGAGTACAGTAAAAAGAGGCGTTTTTATTTTTTTGAAAAATGTTATCTAATAAACCAGTCTGAGATAGTCTGAGACGACACTGAGTACTATTGATTAAATTGCCTGATATATGGCTATAGGCTTACCCTCATTTCATGTAGGACTATCGAATTTGGGTGCAAATAGTCTGTGGTTTTTGACCACAGCCGATACTAGTTTTAATTAAAGCTTAAACCTAAATACGAGTACATTTAGTTGAATGCCTTAGAAACGAGCGTTATTGACAGGGGTTATGTAGACTGCCTCGTTGGTCTAGTGGTCGCTAAGCGCGACTGCTGAGCAAGAGGTCCTGGGTTCAAATCCCGGGTCGGGCAAAGTGTTACTGAGTTTTCCATTAGGTAATTCTCAGTAGCAGCACGGAGTCTGGATCTGTGCCCGGTTGATGGCAATAGGCTCGCCCCCTATTACATTGGGACTTACAACATAACTGGCGAAATGTAGGTGTACTACATGTACACCTCTGCCTACCCCTTCGGGGAATACAGGCATGATGTTATATGTATTTTGACCTCTAACTTTTAAACTATAGCGTTGCATGATGATAATTAAACTATAACACGGTAATTAACGCGAACACAAGTTTTTAATTTCAGCTTGACGTTTCGACCGACTTGCATCGGCCGTGGTCACAAGCAGGTCTGCTTTTGACCTCTGATAAGATCTATAAGAAATTTTCTCTTAAATTTAGCGCAAATAAAATATTATTTACAACATATTCTATTACTCATGGGAAGTAACAGTAAACCTAACAATAGAACAAGGAAACAATACAAAACTAAGTACCATGAACTGTAAAACACCACGAATCCTGTACAACAGTTCGGGACATTCCATATCAAATTGCGCCCAGCACATAACACGGACACTTCCCGCAATGCGGTTACTATGTGCCACTGGTAACATACATCAGGGTCTAGCCACTTTATTTTGACACTAGATACTCCCTCCCCTACGTCTGTGACGTTTGAAATTTGAACGATTAAGGGAGGCGCGGGAGGTCCACCTGCAATTGACGGTTCGCTTCCTTATCAAGATATTCGTTGAAAATTAGAGGCAAATCACAGGTATTGTAGTTTGTGGTTACGTTGGCAACGCACCTTTGGGTATAGGACCAATTAAGTGTTAATATAATTTAATTAATTAATTCTGTTACTGAAAGATTTATATCAAAAGGCCTAATAGGTAAATACTTAGCAATTTCGTGTGCTCATTTTGCTTTAATTAAACGTGATATTAAAAATCTTATTTGTGTAGCTACCATTGCGGAAAACTCGCGTTTTAAAAACATAAAAGAAGTATTAGGTTATTAGGTTGAAGGACACAATTTGTAAATTTTAATTTACGTAACGAAAAAATACAGTCTTTTGGTTAAAACAGTATTTTTAGCTACAATATTGCTGTTCAACATTGAACATGATTATATTAAAAAATGTACATAAATCAAATCGAGATACCCTTTGGTGTTCAGGTCGCAAAAATGAATCGTCTATTTATGATATCATAGTACCTTATTGCGACTGCTTTAAGTCAGAAAACAGCGTTTCGTGCGATATTAAAACATAAGGAGGCAAAGGTAGACGATCACTCTACGATATTGTTGGTACATAGCTACGATAAAGTCATCGTATCCTATAAGAATAGTAATAGCAAATACTTACTTCTCTGGAGTTGCTATCGTAAGGTTCGGCGCCGGGAACGCTCCGTCCGCGGCGCAGATGACGTTCACCGTGTCGTCATCTGTTTTATTCTGGATCAGACGGAAACTCGTCTCTGGCACTGAAATTTGATAGCATTGTAGACGCATGGGTTCTTTGCTGGAGAATATTGGTGTGAGCATGTGTGGATTGGATATCAACCCCATTATTAACATTACGGTCATAGAATATATTGTACCTAATCTGATTTTTGATACAATTTCATTAGTAGGTAATGTCTGTTATCATTTTAATTTTTTTCTTAATGTGCTGGATACTTTTTAATTCAAGAATTCACCACGAAATAATACGTAATATTAAACCTATATAAAAGCTCAGTAGTGGATTAGTCGTAAAAGTACCTACTAAATGAATATCTTAAATAAAAATTGAGCACGTCACAAGTCATGCTAATCTGTCAGTCTGTCAACAGGCATCAAACTCAATTGGTTAGAAATTCACAGTCGAATTCCTAAAGCCAGGTCGCAGGATATACTCAACAAAGTATGGCTTAAACTTGGAATAGCTTAGAGCAATTCGGTATAGTCTTATTTTGCCGGAGGGCTTACAAGTGTCATCCACATAAAAAGGGGTGCGGATAGCAGATGTTGAATGTATAGAACTAGCTTAGCCGAACAAAAAGGATATCCGATATAAGGAAGAGGCGGTAGCGAATCGGAAAAGATGAACTGAGCTTCCAATATTATCTGAAGTATTATGATTCTGATAGACTTGAAAGAGAAATGCAAGTTTTCAATGCAATAATGATGCCACAAAACCTTTAACTCTAGCCTTCTTAAAAATGATGAGTCTTGACAATATGTCTTGTTAAAACATTAATTTCGTGTGAGGACCAGATAGAACTGTTATCTATTTTGGATGTTTTTTCACCATACATTTATTAACCTACCCTACCCTACCCTCCACAGGTTGACCTTGAACACGTACTATGGATTGTTCTTCAAACGTTATCACAAACAGCCACGTGCCATATATCCTTCGTTAATCTAGTCCCCCCATTATTTGTAAGGTTAATCAACTTATCTTTGTCAGACGAAGGTAATATATACTTGAAATGGGTTTACCACAATAGGGTGAAGTGTGTAGGGTAGCTATAATGAACCTCCAATCGCAAGTCATCGCTCTAGACATTGAACTATTGTTAGTTCATTAGCCTAACTACATTCTAATAGTATTCAACATTTAATTCTAAAGCACCATTACTGTAAATAAAATAAACATAGTGTGTCGTGTCTTGAGGTAATCAGTATTTTTAATCTCTTTGTAAGTAATATATTGTAAAGAGAACATGCAAGGGAGCAGCTAACTCATTGGTCCGAACAGCAACATGATTAAATGAGCTAGTGATGTGATCACGAAAATAGGCAATTTGGTGATGATGATTATGGTAATATTTTTTAAAAAAAAACGTCGCCCCACACTATGAATTTCTCCTGTATCGTAGGTGCGTTTCACAAACATGAAATATCACATACACAAACACCCAGACTCGGGACAGTCAAATGTGGATCGCACAAATTTTTGCAATGCAAATTGGGAATCGAACCCGCAACCCTTAGCGCAGCAATCTAATCGCTTAGCCACTGCGCCAATCAGGTCGTCAAACTATAAATATATTTAAAAAAAAAAAACAAGAAATCTAGCACCAATAGGTATTCAATTCTCACTAAAAATATAAGAAGCTTCAACAATATCAACGCTTAAATACAATTTTAATTTAGGTAATGTATCCAAATATTTTTGACCTAGAAACGGCTGCCTAATATTTTTTACCTTGCACCACTTCACTTAAAACTGTGTCAGAAGACTGGCACTACGTGTTATGCGGGAAAGTAAACGGTTTACGAGGAAGCCACACACAAATATGAAATTCAATGTTTTCTTAGTATGTATTGGACGACTTGTGTTCAAGCTTTATGTAAGTTTAACACGAATTTCGAGTATACAGTCTCGGCACGTGTGTATGTGAGTATGGAGTTGAATGTATAGGAATGAAAACGAATGGCTGAACTGTACCCAGCATTACGGTTAAGATAACTTCAATAAATACACTGATTTTATGTGTTGGAATTGTAGAACTTCTTTGGAAGATAACGTAAGTGTTGGTAGTATTTTTTAACAAAACACAAAGAAGAATAATGTTTGTTTATATTTAGTAACCGACTTCAAAAAACAGGAGGTTCTCAATTAGGCTGTATGTTTTTTTTTCTAATTAGAATTATTGATACTGAATTGTGTGGAGTACGAAAGTTAAAAAAAGGAAACTCACCAAAAACTGTCATGTGCTTGCTTTTAACGTCTTCATCAAGAAACGTTGATACTACACAAATATATTCACCAGAAATGTCCGTATCTAATTTAACTATTCGTAGAGCTCTATACATTTTTAAGGGGTCATCGGACGCCCTGTAATTTAAGTCCACACGGCCTCTTAATATGCCAATGTCTTGAGGTTTTTGAGAAACTATCCACTGATACACTGGTTTCGTTTTGCTTCTGAAGAACCATTTCACCATAAGGCCAGGAGTTCTGTTCCCATATGTGTAATCACAGTCTAATATAACAGAGTCTTGAACACCATACTGGATTATTTCTGGCACTACAAATTTCACTATTTTTATTGCATGTAAACCTGTAACAAAAAGAAAAATCGTTAAGTAAAAATAATATCAACTACATAAATATCGTCTAAACTTTCGTAATTTCCATGGTAATGCTAAGGTTAAACATGAACAGGTAAAGTAATTTAATTCGATTCTTCCTCTCAGTTTCGCTTTGTGATATAAAATAGCGCTATCTTACTCTGATATTCTAAACAGAGTGCTTTCAGGTAACATTGCTAAATAATTGACCGGTACCTAGCTTTTAATATTCAAGAATCTGTTAACATTCTCACGCTACACCCCAGTTTAATGTAAATTAAGTGAAACACAAACAGTTACTCATTAATATTAGACTTTGTGTCCATGAGGCATTAGAATTTGTGTTAACAGGCTTATTTATTATTACTAAAACAGTGGAAGTGAAAGCGTTCTAGAGATAATAAACTTAAGTTCAACGGAAAATTCTGTGACTGACAACGTCGCATTAGCGTTGACAGGAACAATAATAAATCGGAACGCAATATTGACGGAAAGAAGGCATCGAGGCGTTTTCTCTGTAATATAAATGATTAATATTCATTGGACAGCAACAAACAATTTGCTGAAGACACGTTGTCCCCTCAAGTTGCTGGAAGAAAACTCCCTCTGGCTAATCCATATCCATCAGTCTCGTAGTCCGCGAACCATTAATATTTATGCAACTCCCAAGTCAACGTTGTTGAAAGCTCATTTAAATTCATCCTTGGTCCTACTTAAAAGCGAGAGTAGGCACGACCTAAAAATTTGATTGGGTAGCACTTAAAATGTTATCAGTGAATGCTTAAGGAGTAAATAAAGTTGAGTGTTAAATAACAAATTCATAAAGACAAGGCACTTTAATCACAAAGCAGTTTGATATTTTGCAACGTTGTACAGGTTTGGTGAAGTGTGAAAGCAAGTCTATAAGTTCGTAAGGCTGGAGTGACGGAGAGGATAACATAATAGCCACTTACTGCCAACAAGTTGGTCTAAGGCTTTCAACAGTATCGAATCTCTCGAAGTACAAAATAGTTGGGTTATTTATGTGGCCCAGTTTCAAAGGTACGTAATATTCAAACGGTCTAATTAAAACACAGTCCCTCTTTGAAGATTGTCTACCTTTCAGCAGGTACATTTATTGAGAACAGATATTAATATTAGAGTAGAAATTAGAATAAATTGACTTTGATTGTCTTATGCCAGTCTCTGATATTGATATTTGAGTATTATTTATTAACGTTGAAGATATTTTAGATTTTTATGGAATTGACATGATTCAATAGCTTTTTCTACATACTTTATTCATGAAATTTTGAACAAAAATAAAAATTGGAGAAAAATTCAATACACGACTGATTTCTAGAAAAGTGTGACGTCGTTACCGGCTTTCGTCTGCTTGTCCAAGAGCACTTGCGGTTTCCCCAGGACTTCAAAATTCGCACTAACGAGGTGACTATCTAGTTGTCACATTTGAATGAAGGCAACGTGAGGTCAGCTGAACGTAGTTTGGGTAGCGGTATTGCGGTCGGGAGGCTTTCTAGTGACCATTGTTGCGAGGCGATAACGTCAGCAACTCGGCACGAAAGCCGCACGATTTCGCCGAATACATATAATTATAAAATGAAAATGTTTCTCGGCCACTTTGGTTTCAATAAACCACCGATGTTTGTTTGTTTATCTTGATTTGGAGTTGAGTTCAGAATTTTAATGTTACCTTGAGTTTAACCAAATATTATGTTAAATCTTAATCAGTGTAGCTGTAGGTAGATGTCGGAATTGTGTCATGGCCAAAGTTTTAAATGCATTGCGATCACGCCAGTTTACCCCGAAGGGGTCGACAAGTTCCTCTTTATAAGAAGTCTTTAAACCCACATTTCACAACTTATTATAATTCCCATGTAGATGGCGAGCCTATTGCCTTACCATTCTAGGTTCATCGCTTACGGCTCCCCGGCAACAGAAGAGACTTGTATTTTTAATCTGTCCCCGAACATCTAATGTTATATTTTTTGTGCTTGATTTAAGAACCGACGGATACAAGTTTGGGTCAACATTATTATACAGCTAGCCTTGTCTTCAACTTCTTTTAACGTTTTTGTGGCAAAGTTCGCTCGGTCATGACGTAAAGCCTTATGTTATCTTGTGACAACAGCCGGTAGGTTCTTTTCCTTGTGGTATTCATAAAATATAAGTGTATAAGAATAACAAAGTTTTATTTTATTCAGTAAAGAAAGATAATTATTTTTATAACAAAGTCGGTCCAGTTCAAAAAAAGTTCCAAAGGTCGCAGGTTTAAGTCCTGGTCGTGTCCATCATTTTTCGAATTTCCTGTATCAATTTAGAAAGTCTTCCAGAGTTAGGATTGGGAGCTTTGTTATGTATTACTTGCATAACATTTCGAAATAAAAGCAGAGCTGACTATTTATTTTAGCCATTATTTTTTAAAAATGAGAGAAATTGTAAATGAGAGAATAACCGATCTATATAAATATTTTTATTTAACTTTGATGCTACTCGTATTCTCATTTTAGGTATATTGTGTAGCTCATTATTCTCTCATACTTGAAATGATTGTTAAACATACCTACAACATATTTTTAAAAGAGTAACTATGGAGTTACTTGCCGGTTCTTCTCCATAGAAACGACTTTGTGGAACCGAGCAACTAGTCTGACGTTTTGTAAGTGCTCTTTTGTAGCCTATATGAAATAAAAACATTATGACTATGACTATCATTAATCGTTACTAACAGATGTAAAATACTCCTTAATTTTTATCGGCATTGAATGCCTCTTATTTTTCACCATCATTACAGAGAGTCTTAGGGCAACTTACACCAAATTAGAATACTTAAACTTAAAGTCAAGACGCACAAATAGAAATCTTCAACAACTGGTACAAACGCAAACCAAACTAGCAGTTTCTTGTATCTGGTAACATGGATTGTCTAATTTAACTTTGTTAACTCATTTGCCGGGGTTTTGTCTTTGTACAAAACACACTCACGAAATTCATGATTACTATTTGGAAGCTCTGTTTAATTAATATTGCTAAACTTTGATCAATAGAGCAGATATCTACATTATTTACTTCAATATTCCCGATTTATAATAATGTTCTCATGACCGAATTTCGACCTGTCTCAGCTGAAACTAGCCAACTACACAGGGTAAATTAATGTGTATGCCTATGCAAACACTTAATATTCATTCCTTACTAACTCACTCTCATAGTCCGATGGGACGGTAGACCAATATGGCGGAAGAGAGATCAGGCGCAAGATCAACGGCTTAACCTGCCATCCGAAGCACGAACGGGTCCGGACATGTGAAACCGGTCACCCATCATAAGACTGACCGTAGGGAATACCGCTTAATCTCGCAGATCGCCTGATCTGTGCGGTAGCCACATAGCTACATGTCACTCACGATTTGTAATAGATAAATAAATAATAAAATTAATCAATTCCAATTTAATCAATTGTTTTGGTCTTTGCGTCTATAACAGACGATTAATGCAGTCTCGTGTAGGGAAAATGTACTATCTTGGTGATGTTAATTTTTCTAGCGGCTAGATTGTCCACATCTCAGGTGTGGTGAGAGATTAGGAACATTTCATTTACATTTTATAAAAAGTAGTTAATGTAGAATTTAAAAGTACTAATAAAGATAGATTAAAGGCTATTGCTCTACTGACAATAGTACAACTCTTATCTGAAACAAAAGCAGTTCACTATTCATGTGTTAGTTAGGTCAAGAAGTTCTGCTACTAGTAAACACAATTCATTCCAATTCAATAGACGCTGAAGTATTCCCGATATTGGCAAATGCATACGTAACAGAAGCATTGCATAAGGAAATTGACAGAACTTCGGATATTGCATACCAATTCACTGGAAATTATAAATGTTATGAATTTCTAATATCATCATCATCATCATCATCATCAGCAGAAAGACGTCCACTGTTGAACATAGGCTTCCCCGTTTAAGCGGGGGGGTTTGCCATAATCCCCACGCTTGGCAAGCGGCTTGGGGATCAGCTACCAATGCAAGGCGGCTACCAATTGAGTAATAATCTCTAATATATCGCGATGATAATTATTATTTTATTCAAATGTATTATGTATAATTATGATTATTCAATACTAAAGGAATATTTAAATTTCCCAGTACATTGTATAAGTAGGTACAACCTATAGAAGCCTAGTCTAAAAGGATAGATATTATCAAAGTCATTTACTTTTTCAAGACTTCATTTACACCGACGAAGTTTTTTAGAACACATTGAGACGCCAAATGTTTCTTTTATCACTGTTCTAAACCGTTGAATTCACCTAAAGCCTTATCGATAGAATAACATTTGCAGTATTGAAAGGCGTTATTATTTTTTAATTCGATTCGGAATCCCTAGTCGACCCTCTGATCTTATTTATATTTAATTTCGTCCGGTAACACCGTAGGCATCGTATTTGTATCTGAAATCGAATTGGGGCTTCGAATGGCGTTAAGAACGCTGAACTTTATCAATTTTCAACACTATAGTCCGAAATTAATTGGAATTGAATTCGCTGACGGTTCAATAAGACTCACCTTTAAATTCTCGCTTGGAAGATGTTTATTATTGAGAATTTAGCGGTATTTTAGGTATTTAAAGAGGATCATCGATATTCCAATTTGGGTTTATGTTACAGTATTTGTATACAGACTTGAGTTATTACTTCAGTCGTTTGTAACGTGATTGACTGATTGGATATTTGAGTGTTTTTAAAACAACTGTTGATGTCAAGTTCTCTTGATAATAATGTTGATATCAGGGTCTGTCCAAGGTGCGCCAAACAACCAATTGAGTAAATATCATTATTGGATATTCTTGCTCTCTGCTTGATTGCTCTTTAAGTAGGGCTACAGTCATTACCTTTATCTAATTCTGCAATGTGTGACAAATGAACACACTAACTTCCTTCTACAATTCCTTCAACCTATAACACCACAATTACTTAACTTCTAGCCATCACATACTAACTAAAATTACGAGTAAACACCCTTAATGTCGCAATAATACATTTAGAATCAAACTGGGCTGTACAGACCAACATTAGGACAATATTTTCGAGTCCCAACCGGCATCAGAAGGTCACGATATATTATTTCCCAGCGGCAACCTCTGGGCTAGTCCGTGGCTATTAATAATGGGTTTCCTTTGCCTACTGTACATGTGTGTGACAGTAACGACAATGCTTTTACTAGGTCATTTATCGCGTCGAGTTTTTTATTTAAATTCTTTTATTCGTTGTTTGGTAATTTTTGGGATGTAGGCTTTTGTTGGCTTTCAGGTATTTTATTAGTCAACGTATTTATGTGTACTAATGTTAACCGCCGCGGTTTTTAACCGCATGATTTTGTGACGTAAGGAACACCGGTATATCGGTAATACCGACAAACGGCCGCACTTTTAGCGCGCTTTTTTCCGCGCGGGTCTTGTTATCAGTTTCCTTGTCACGCGGCTAAAAACCGCGGCGGTTTAACGGTATTGCGGCCTGGGCCTAACTTTGATTTTAATCTCCTCAGCATAATACATTTATTTTGTTTTAATGTTTTTTTTACATTACAGTGGTGCCTGTTACAACCTGATGTCCTTATTGTAAATAAACCCTATAGTAATATCAGCCTGTAACTGTCTATATACATGATCAGTTTTCGCCAATGACTGAAACAACATAGGAGAGAAAACTAATGAAAAAAAAGGACCGCTATGTTTAATGTAAAAAAATATATCAACAGAATAAAAATTGCAACGGTAATTGTACTCAAATTAATTTTATTTGATCGTAAAATCTGGCTACAAGTATTTATAATAGGTACCTAGAAATATCGAATTTCAACGGCGTATTCTCCACGTTAAGTCAAATAAATTGACGATTTATTTTGATTTATACGTTGGCCGCTTAGCTGAAAATCGTAGCGATTAAACGTTTCATGAATATTATACCTACGTTGGTTGTAATTTCTGACTACAACGTTGCTCATTTTAATTTATGTTATTATAGGATTATGATTACATTTAATTAGTTTGCTTAAGGAACGGGTCCTTACGTCTTTGCGTCTACCAGTAATTATAATTATTACGTCAGTAAACGTCTGACATATTTTTTTTTAAATCTCAATATTTTACTACTCATATCAAATATTAAATTGATTCTGTGTTAGTTATTCTTTAATAGTCTATCTTATCAGGGACCTACAAGAACCTACAATCAGATTATAACTTCCTAATTTCGAGTTTTTACTCACAATTCCTTGCCAGAAAAACCGAAAACCTCCGTTTCCGTCCAAAACATAGTTCGAATTCGGGAACTATTCTGCAGCCGTAAAACCTAGCCACAATCTATATCTAGACCAACAAGACAGTCATTCATTCTGAGCGTTATTGAGTGTGTGTACAATTTCATTATTTCTCCATTAAGAGCATTTTATCGAAGCGGTATCGGCGCTGAGTAAATGAACTTAATAGACACTGGCAGTTATGTAACTAAAAGCACAATCTGGGTTAAGCGTTTAGACGATATACTTATAACTAAGCCAACTTATGTTACGAGATTTAGTTCTAAAGTGGTACCTACCTCCCTCTATACTATAACTCATCTTATGTTACCGCTTGGGTATTGATTGGTCCATTCATTTGCATAATGGCTACTAGTCTTTAAAGGCAGAGGCTAAGTTACTGCCGCAGGATCGGTCGATCCAGGTTAAGCTGTGCAAGCCACGGTCAGTTAGAGGATGGGTAACTGTCTATACAGCATTCTCCAAAAGAACGTTAAGCCGTCAGACTCAACAGCCAAATCAGAAGCCAAAAAGTCTGATAACCAGTCTTCCATCCAGCATTCGGACAGGCTGGCAGCCAACGCATTTATTTGGGCAAAAGCTAGGCAGATGATGGTGACTCTAAAGACAAAAATATGAAATAACGAATAGTGATGGTAGTTAAATTCCTCTCAAATGGAAAAAAATACTATTTATAAAGAGAGAGTATAAAACTAAGACTATATAAATATTAAAGGTACATTCGCAAGCACAGAATATCAAGCACAGGCAGAGCATCAATTGGGTAATCAAATATATTACATAAATGGGTCTCTTTCAAACGCCATTAACTACAATATGCTCAGCCATTCAGCTTCGACAATGGCTGTTGAAGTGAATTCATCTTTATGAATGGTGATTAGAATTGAATATTGACTGCCAGCGGTTGCTGGCAAGTTGGACTAGATTTTAGGTACTAAGAAACAGAGTCATGGCTTATAAATGAAGAGACTTACTTCCATAAAAAAATTAACTGTAGCCAGAACATTTTTTTTTCACATTGATTTCATCAATGACTTCTAAGGATAGTCAACTAAACTAGACTCTAAGTTATTAACGTTGTTGATATAATACATGATTGAATAAAATAAAAATACAGCTTAGTGTAGTAGATACAAGCTAAGGTCATGAATCGATTGGGAATCATCACAACGCGGTTCAGGTATCTCAATATCGCCAAAATATATTGAGTTCAGGTAGATTAGGTACTTTAAATATATTAGAATGAAAAATGTACGTAATCGTCATAGTTTATGTTTTAATATAAATTGGGTGAACACTTGAACAGTAACTAAATTGTTGATTATACTCACAACATCCCAAGAGCAAATAAATACTTCCATTTGAACGAGGCATTACTAATAAACAAATTAGAAGTTTGATATTGTGCGTAATTGTTCAGGCATACCTTTGGCCTAACGGCTGAATAGGTATCCATTTAACTAAGCTTAATTTGTAATGTAATCCTGAAATAACAATAACTATAAAACAACATTAGTAAGTCTGAATTTATTTGCCCTAACCGTTCTGAACTGTTGACTATTTGTGATTAAAACTTGCTACATGACAATATTCGCATTATTTTTCGGGCAAAACCTGGGTAATTGGCATGCCTTTGTAAAATGTGTTTACCTTTTTATAACCAATTTAATTAAACTTTTAGGACATTTCCTAAAATACGAGAAGGAACAAATATTTCCATGCGCCTCATGATAACGCTGACATTATTCCTCACTTCAAACGAAACGGGCTCAATTTATGCTTTATTTCTAAAAAAGAAAAAAACGTCTCGAATTGCCGCCTCTAAAATTGTACACACAAAGATGGAACAGGCCACGGTTTTAATTAATTAAAGCCCAAACGGCGGATGCAGAACAAAGTAGCTTTTGCCACACAAAAATATCGTTGTTTCTGTGAGATGGAAACGAGCACAAAATGTAGGTCAGAGCGTCGCGAAGTTACTTACAAAGATGTAAAACGGCCTTCTAAGTCATAAGCGTCGAGAGGATTTGCACACATTTCTGTTATTATAACAAACAACGTGGACGAGAAATTGTGTTTTCAAAACACAACTTCAAAATTATAAATTTTATCAACACCAAACAAAAGGCGGTATGAGGAAGGTTATCCTGGAAAGTAGAAACCTTGTGGATTTGCCCATTCTTCTGGGAAATCTGCAAACTTGATAACTTGCTTATCTACCAGTAGAAATAATTATTTTAAATGTAATTCAATATTACGTGGTTTGCGGCAAAAATTGGTCGCCTCATTCTACCAATTGTAGTATTGGGACCACTGCAAAGACTTCCACGAGTGACCATACTCGAATGTATTGATCGTACGGCGCAACCTGGGTAGACTGACCCGCTTCAAACCTGACTGTCTAATCTTCTTCCCACGCCATTACATTTTATAATTGTGTCGCTGAAAACCAACACAATATAAGAAGAAGTGGTTCCCTGTCCTCAGACACATTTGTGGAATGTTACCTTGTAGGAACATACATAATTATACCAAAAGCTGGAAGCGATTTACGAAATTATGCAAACCATATAAAATTAACTACTTTATGATACTCCAAGCAAGATTCTCGACACTTGAGCCAAATTTTAAAAGCTGCAAGGCGCGTAATTTCTCGTGATCTCAAAACGTGGGGCGGTTCGCCCGCCATTCCGTTTGTCTCCTATTTTGTTAATATTATGTGTTTACGTTGTTCATGCATACAAGACAAACGAAGAGGAGAATACATGAACATTTTATTATGTCTTCCATTAAATAATAGCAGTTTTTAGTGTATGCAACTTGCTTACAACATTTTTTTGAATGGTCTTTTGGTACGGAGAAAATTTTAAGCTTGAATTGTATTTAAAAGCTGAGCTTTTCGGCGGGAATAATAATAAACAAATAATATAATATTATATAATTATGTTTCAGACTTATATTTTTTTTCAATATTATATACCTACTATTACGTAAAACGTTGATACTATTGATGGCTGTCGAGCTCTGTTACCAATTACATTATGCGCTATTGAATGATCTTAAAGACTGGATCATGTTGTATTGGTCCCACAGTATCTATAAAGAGCTTTGTTTCTGAACATGTAAAAAAAATTAGTATAACCAATAGTTTTATTATTATTCGGCCCGTTAGGCACACTACGAATATGTGTATTTAAGGACAGTTCTTGTATCGATTCTCTCTGAAAGCAAATATTAATATCCGTTCCAAGTTTTGGTACCTACACGTGGGACATTTTGTTTGAACTTTTAGTCCAAGATACGAAGAATTCAATATCGGACAAATTCTGTAATAATATGTGTACTAATCTTTATGTCAAAGAGAAATACGCTATTATGAAGGGGCAGTTTTAAAGCGAGTGGGCACGTCACAGGCCGGCTCAAGCAGCATTCGGGGGCAAAGTATCAACGTTTATCGCCCTGTTTATAGCTGTCCCCGACATGTTAGAGGTGCCTTTTTTATAGAATGTTTATAGTCTGGTTTTAGAGGTGGCATCAAATATTTTATAGTAGGTAAGTTCTTATGTATTAAATATTAAAATGAATACACGATATTAGAAAATCGTAAAACATTTTGTTTGTGATTAAAAAATTAATACTGTCATACTCGGTATCGATTCCAGAATTAAGCTATAACGAATAATTACATTAGTTTAGTTTTCCATCTATTTTAAACCGCATTTCAAAAAGTTTCCGCCTGAATAAGCATGACAGTTTCATCCACGTATATCTTTGTTATTTCAAAGCTCTACTAAGTACTTATCATAGAGAATGAATATCATATTATTAACTTTATATCTCTTTAATTAATTGTCATCTATACTGATAGAATTATTAAAGATAAGGTTGTCATATGAAAAATATAACCATATCGCTGCAGACTGTAATTTCCAATGGGGTAGGAAAAAGTATTCTGTTACACACTTTTTGTCGCACAGAAATTGTTACGAAATGAGAACTTTTTGCAGTTAAGTGGTACGATTTTTTTGTAGGTATCTCTTTTACGGCCCTGGGAGTCGGACTTGGCAGTTTCGTACCAAAGGACCAAAATAAGCCCGTCAAAAGCGATAGCTACATTTCAGAATATATTATGATATCCGTAAACAAACATATCGGGAGTCAATAGGATACGAAACATCCGTGATTACGTCCTCCGGTGATAATAATAACTATGATTGATAGTAGTCAATATGCTTACTTGTCACAAATCATAGTGACAATGTAGAAATACTTGATAATGAAAGGAAAGTTCTGACGACAGAATAAGATAAATGAACTTTATCGACGTAATGCTATTGAATTAAAAATTAAATTCGTTTCTATCACGAAATAAATTAATGATCGTTTGACCTATAGGTTATTTTCTGTGATAGTATGTATTTGTTTTCGATAACAAGGTAACGATTTTGGGTTAACAATAAATACAAAGTTATCAACTGTATAGGTACAATGCATAGGGCATAGAAAAATATCAGAACACACAGTTCCAGATATCTTATACAAAACACACATTGCGTGGTATATAAACCGACACCGATAAATCCTCGGTACTCATACATATTGTATCCCTCATATCAACAAAACATACATCATTTCGCATTACATTCGTGTCAGCCATATAAAAATAGCTTTATCGGCCGCAAGCAGACGTATACTGTCCGCCAATTTTCTTGAAAGCACGACGTATCTCATTTGACATTTGATACAAACGAGGTCACATCACTACACTTTGATAAGTATCGATCGGGTTAATAGTTCTTCGGTGTGGTTACGATATATTTTGTTCTTTTTAGAGTTCCCTATATCGCGATGATACGGAAACCTTGTATGGTTCACTTCGCTGTCCGAACATCTTTGGTCCATGTGTGAAACGGGTTAGGAGTTTTCAAGCCAAATTTTATCGAATTGAGATCTGTTTTTTTAGAATTCATAAATAAAGTAAGTCATAAATAAAATAGGTACTTTACAAACTATTTTCTAGAAGGTTGAAGTATTGTATTGACTTCTTATGTTTTATAGACATGAACTAGTAAAAACTGTTATGGAGCAACTATCAACGGACAGGACAAAATATTATTTAGTCAACAATATTAAGACTGATAATTCTAACTTACACTTGATTATTTAAAAAACACACTACTAAAACAGCTTTGATAAGAACAGATTGCATCATGCGAGATTCAAAAGAAAGTTACATAGTCGAAGCAATCAAACACTTTACCCGGTCGTTGGCTCCACGCTAAGATTGAACTAAGAGAAATGGGTCATTATAGCGCATGAAGTCGAGAATCGATTTTCAGTCGCAAACCGAGTCTGTGTGGCTGAAGTGGCCACACTAGAAAATGACGTGCTCGGAATTCTACCTTCCTTATAAAAAGAAATAATTATAATGAAGGCTTTATTTCCTTAATAACAAAGGAAAGGAATGAAAACAGGGCTAGCACTTACGTGTGGGATTGGGGTTGGTCGACTAGTCGAGAAACCTGCCGGTCTATCAACTAGTCTAGCAACTGATCTGACAACGCCGATTTTACACGTGAATGCTTACGGCCTTACTAAAATTACTCACAAAAGGTATTATTTTAAGGAAAAAGCTTTGGGAGAGGCAAATGATGTTGTCAGTTAATTATGAATCAATGGGCAAGAGTAACCTAAAATGACTAATTAATTATTCAATAGAAAATGTTAGAAGGTAGACAAGAATTATAAGAAGGTAAACAATTTCATACTGGTGACGATTCTGTAAAACTGCATTAGGTATACTCTTTAAAAGTTATATGTACCTATATTAAGAGTAGCGTATGCGTGCAAATATTACGTCATGATGCCCACAACATTTTATTCTTATTACCAACCAATACGCCCAATTCCATAGAATAGTTTGCCTTTCGAACACTGCGTAGGTGTAAGCATATAATACATACACATCCTCAGATTACCGAAAATAACTGCGGGAAATCTCAGTTAGAGACGACCTCAATCCCTTACCGAGCCGGAGTGGTGCCTAAATTATTAACATCAGATAGCCGACATTAGGAAACTAAGGATCCCACAGGAAATGAGAAGTAAATTCATTTTTCATGTCTCTATTTCAAAGTTTTAATGGGTTTCGTGACGTAACGTTGGAGTATCTAGATTTTTCTTTTAAGATAACAAATATATAATTACTTTTTCGTCCTACTTAACGTTCGTTAAGATTTGAATTTAATAGAACGCCAGTTTTTTGCTATGACTATTGAAAAACATTGTGCAGAATGAAGTGAAGACGTATCAAAATGCTTTTGGAATGAGGTTTGAATACCGGCCAATTTTTGTTAGATTTCTTTAAAGGCTAGTCCCTTGCGCCAAGTAACTACAAGCGTTTTGTTGTCCAGTCAAAAAACGAACAGCCCGGCTTAGATTTTATTAACTTACATAAACACTAAATTACATTCTCACGAAATTGGAGTAAATGCATTGTTCAAACGATAAAAAACCATCAATAACCAATCATTCCAAAACAAGTTTCTTTTGCACTTTTATTCTGAGAGACTGCTGAACGACAACAAAACAAAAAACAACTTTTAAAAGCCTCTTCCCCTCCTGTTTACAGCTAGAAAGAACAAGACATTTAAAAAATAGCAATATTTTAAAATAATTCTTAGGTTTATGTCTGAAAGAAGCTTCCTCTATTGAGACTATGACAGCTTGCCACTGCTTGTCATTCCACTTCGGCGGCTGCGCAGTGATGCTAAAAGCTGACTACGGACAAACAAAAGAAATCGAGAGGTGTTCGAGGTTCTTTTGTCGATTACTGTTTTTGAAAATTATTTATTATATGCAAGTTTTCTTTTAGATTTTAAGACATGATGTTCAGATTTAAGGTCTGTGTTTTTGAGATTCTATTTTTATTTGGTTATACATTCGAGTATTTTCCAGAAAGCCTGGATAGTTAGGTTTATTTAAAACTCTGTGCTGACTATTGGTAAACTGATATGCTTCACACATTTTACAAGTATTAAAACATGAGGCATTGGGTTATGTTTGCACCCAAAAATGTAATTGATGTTATTTTTAGCAATGTTTAATAATGTATGTTCATGAATTTACCTTTCTGAACCTAAAAGGCTACTAAGTCAATTGTTTTCGGACTCCTTAAATCAACAGAATTTGTAAAGGTTGGGTGAAAATAAAATATTACTTGTTTGAGTTTTGTGTTAATTCTTTGCTTGACCTAGTTCCTTTCCTCTTTGTAATAACGTTGCTAGTTTTAGGTTTTCTCGGTATAACTAGACTGTTTCCGGCTACATTTGAGCTTATAATTCATTATTTGAGTTTCATATCATTTGTTCCGCCCCCATCTCCTAAAATGAAACTTGAAGTACAGAAGAGAGAGAGAGACTTGAAGAAATCTTAATAATAATTTAGATGAAGACTTATATAATTATTTAGTCATAACAAGTAAGCATACAGTTACCCAACAATTAATAGGTCAAACGATTTCGATCGGGACCAACGAACCTTTAGCAATAGTTCCGCACGTCAACTTGTATAAAAGACGTTTTGCTGGCTCGCCTCCGGCCAGTTTAACTTAAGCTGAGCCATTCCTTGCTCAAAGGCTAAAAAGCTGAGCGTTTTATACTATCGGATGACCGCGGCGTGTACAGGTAAACCCCTCAAAGATAAAATTTATGAAAACACGCCAGCGAAGCCGTGTATGGATTTAGTTTTATATGGGAATATGTTTTGTCATGGTTTGTTTGCTATTTTCAGGTAAATCGAGTATGGGTATTTTGTTACCGATTTGTAGGTACGAAAATATTATTTTTGGTGTTTAAGATATATGTATAAACAAATTATTGTGTTATGTGAAAAAATATACCACACACTTGCAAGCAACTTTTTCGAAAATTGTTATCTTTAGTTAAAATATCTCACATACACATCTCACATAAGCCTATTGCAGTCCACTGCTGGACGAAGACCTCCCCAGGGTAATATAGACATAACTTAATACATTTTAATATTGTTAGAATATTATTATATAAATTATACATTGTACGAACTTTTTAAATTAAAAACAAAGTGAAATTGAGTTCTAAAAATAGCCTGCAGTGTATGATGCATTTATAATGTTCCAGTTAACATGACTGTCTAGTGTTTTCGTAGTATAATTCGTTGATGAAGCGAGTAATACATCGTTTTATATACTTATTCACTATTCTACTTATACAATGAAATTGCACTGCGACTTACTATAGAAAAGAAGTTACACAGATTATATTTACTTTATTTTCACTGCTAAACATCAACGTACAATTAAGCTGTTTATTCTAACACAGTTAACGGCACGTAAATGAAAATAAGATATCCTTTCAACATTCGTTCACAAAGTAACGCTACAAAAATTAAAACCCTTTCACCAACTTACTGTGACCACAATTTCCGAGCGCATTTGAGGACATGAAATTAAATAGCACAAAAACCACTTTAGCGTATCAGTATTCAACACTCATGGCATAAGCGACTCCACTTTTCCCCGGTAACGCGGGGCAAGCTAAAATGACAAGGCATGACTCTGCTCCGACTCACTAAGTAATTACATACACGTCATATATTAGAGCAGAACATATTCAGCACAAAGGTAGGGTAGCAACGCTCAAGCGGTTTAGAATACCTACTAAAATGAGGATGCTTATTGCAGCATTAACTGTTATGGTAGTGGAATTTAGAGCTTCTATTAATCAGGCCTATGTTCAGACTAGAATTATGATGCTTGATTATGATGTTTCAACAAAAGCTAATAATGAGTTCTATACAGCGAGCGATTCATAAGGCTCTGTTAATTACAATGTGAATTAATCTATCATTCGAGAATGTTATTAAATTAAGCGTTAAAGTAATAGCAGTTGAATATCGTTTGGCTATAAGTAATAAAACCTAATCTAATGACATATAATTGAAGACAATATAAGAATGGTCATTAACTCGTATTATAATGAAACATTGTACCTACAATGTATACAATATACATTTTAATTACATCGTATAATGATTTAACTGCTTACTCAGTTATTGATTATCAGAATAATTATTATAGATTCAATAAGGCTAATATTTTAACCATAATTATACTAAAACTCATTTATATTAATACAAAATTTTAATACTTTCTACACCCATAAATATTTCTCCCGTTTTTCTTCACTCATGGTCACCCGTTTTATTTAACACATTATTCATTGGTTGTGAAAGCAAGATGCTGACTTGTAAATAAATAATGTAATGAAAAGCGTTCACTTCGTAACAACCAGATTAAATAATCAAGTAATTGGATTTTACGAAATTGCGAATTTTATCTCGAGTACAGTATTGCGCTCGATCTAAATGAAATTATAACTTAGGAGAAACGTATACTTTTTTTTTAAATTATTTTGTTGTTTGTGGTTGTGTTGATTATAGACCGTAGATATATTGGGATAGGGTTCCTATGGGTAACGTTTTAGTGCATTACCTGTGACATCTCAGATGAATTTGGCAGAAACACAATAGGGAGTTACAACATAATTTGCGATAGTTATTCGGTCGATTCTTTGTATACGTACCCAGAAATATTTCTTGCACTGAAAGCATAAAAACAATGTTATTTAAGTATTGTTTTAGAAGTGCCTCCTCCATTTGGAATTCGCACTTTATATTTTGTAGTTTTTTTGCAGTATAGGTACTTTCTGTATACCATCCAAAACTTCAGGTGTATCCTTTGGTAAAATTAAATGAAACATGTATGTGACGTGCACAATTACGTAAGTGTGACATTTTAATTTAAATGTTTTCGACGTGCAACTGTCCCGTGCAAAATTTCAGTGCATTTTTCCGATTCCTTAGTGTGTAATTTATTTCCAGCGGGTTGCAAATTTTCAAATGAAACCGACTTCGTTCGTAGAATGTTACCTCTTTAGTTTTGGAACTGTTACGTAACGCTTCACGGCTTCGAAGCCTGGGGGTAAGACAGTAGAATGTACAATGCACATAATGTTCTCCTGACCGAATTTCGGTGACGGCGGCCGATCTCTTCTGAGACTAGCCAACTACGCAGGAGATAATATAGTATGCACACGTATGCGCGCAAACACAAGTGCACTCCCTGTTCCCTTACTCATAGTCCGATGGGACGCTAGACCGACACGACTGGAGAAAGATCAGGAGCAGGACCAACGGCTTAACGTGCCTTCCGAAGCACGGATGCACATACATCAATAGTAAAATCAAATTATATGCCATGAACAATAAATGGCTGGATAAGGACGTTTTATCAAAAAAAATATTATGAAAAAGGTCTTAACTGAATTTAATAGCATTGCGAATGCCTTTTAGATCAGATCTTTACCAAACTTAGGTACATTGGACGATTTCGGAAAAATACTTTAACCGAACTTTTGAACCGAAAAAACATCAATATTGATTTTCTAATGGCAAATGTAATTATGATATCGGTGGACATACAATAAGCATAGTCTAATTGAGAACCTCCTTTTAAGAAGTCGTTTAATAAATTCGCCATCTGTTGGCAGTTAAAAGACTTAATTGTTCCAAATATCATAGTAATTATGGAATCTTAATCGACATAGACTAATAACACACAAATTAGGTACTCTTTTTCAAACTGTTACTGCCCATTAATTAAAATTGACATTTACCAGTGGTATTCGAGTTTCATTAATCATAGTACCTATTTTAAATATCGTCACTTATCTACAATGACGACACCTGTGACATTATACTTTAATAGATTTTACGTAAATAATTTATATCGTGTTTTCACTATACCTCTAATGGTTTTCAATTGTACATTACTATAAGGTAGGTACCATGAACCATGAGGTACATCCTTACTTCCTTATGTTCTATTACTTATAGTTTAAACTACAAATTTAATGTCATAAATTACTATAGTAACTTTCGTGAGTGTTATCCATATAATTTACTATATAGGTATTCCGGTTATAATCACGTGTGTATCCGGGAAAGCCCGACAAGTTTAGGACTCGAACGGAGCCCTTATTCATGAGCTGGTTACGCGGCAGAGTCGCGGGCCTAACTTATCAACCGAACGAAAAACAATATTAACATGAACACCAGTCTTACAGCTAACATGCTTTTTGCAATAAACTTTACTATAAGACATTTTGAGAAAATTCTTAGCAGAGCTAGAACACAAACCATTTTCACATTTGACTAAACTAGCAAACGGTACAAGTAAGTAAAGCTTTCATTGGACGCTTTACTTTTCCTGTTCTCTAAAACATCGGGCGAACTTAAACTGTGCAGTGTAAAATGTGACGTGAACCGGTCCCCATTTGCAAAACAAAGTAGAGTGTTTGACATTCAGTACTGCGAGCGTAAATTCATATTAACAACGCAAATATAGTTCTAGCGGTTACGTACTAAACTTATGTAAGAAGACGAAAAACGGCAACATATAAAAGCCTGGAGGTAAATAGTAGCAGTGCTTTTCGTTATTCTAACTAGCTCACATTATAATGAATAGATGTAGCTTTCGCATGAACATGAGCTGATTGTCACATAGAAGGAGTTCATGTCTATACAACAGTATAGATTGGCGAGCCATCGAGAAACATAGCGGGGTGGACCGCCTAGGGTGCGCCGAATGTACTCCTTCTATCGCTCGTGCAGTCTTTTTAACCTTGTACCTCAAACAACATGCTTATCTTTTACCATAGCGAATTAAATAATTAAAACCAGTGTTCGCTCTCGTAGAAACATTTTTCTTTTAAAAGAATATCATGAATGCCTGCGCTAACACCAAAAAGAAACAATTTTTATTGATTGTATCATAATAACTGCAAAAATAAATCACTTACAACCAGCAATCTTGAGAACTAACACGCTCTATTTGGCTCCGAACAATCCCACAGCTACTGTTCCATGTTGGCGTGCTGTCGCAGGGGAACAGACAGCGTTCGTACCAGGAAAGCTTAATACATTATTAATATCCAGCTTTTCCAACAGCTAAACGTTTGTGCTGCAATTTGACTGACCAAGAAATGTCAACCGATCGAAATTCTGGATAATGTTCAGGATTCCAAGTCTTCTTTGGGTTATTTATGTCATAATAGTTTTGTTTTGTTACTCAAAATATTACAAAATATTTGCAAAATATATATTTACCTATATTATTTGGTCAGTCAGGTAACAGTCGTTATTTCCGCACTAGCAAGCGCGATGGCAAACTTTAATCTGGATCATAGAATACCGCAAAAGTCCCTACGTGATACATATGTCATTGTAAAGTCACATTGGTACACCTGTCCATAGAACCGAGTAGCTATTCAGCTACAGAACTCGTCACCTCTGTTCCAATTTACATATTAACGCCAAAAAAAGATTCTATACCACCATCATAAAAATTAAAACAAATTGTAACGAACAGGGGTTACAAATCATTGTGCCGTGTGACGTCGTCCGTCCACGTCACCCCACGTATACCTACTGTTATAAAAAAACAAATGATAACAGAGAGAACAATGGAAAACAAACATCAATAACTCCGAACCACTCTGTTTAAACTCTAATAGCTTTTGATACTCAATTATTTCGGGCTTATTTGTGTATGGAATGTGTATTTGTTAGGGCGTTTATAGGATCAAGTTTGTAATCTGGGTTGTGGAAAAATAACAGTGTATTCTGATTGTTATCTACGAGGTACGGTTGGCAACGAACGCTGCTTTTATTTTTATTTTTGCGTTGTTGCTGCCAGATTTATGCAGGAGTGTGGGTGTGGTGGCTTTAGGTTTACGGATAATTACGGATTAGATTCATATGCGCAAGGTTGCGGTGTCAAACCTAGGTAAACAAGGTGAGACTTCAATGTCATTGGTATATATACTTTGTTAAATATTTATGTATATAACTAGCGACAAATGGCTACATTCCTCTACATAGGAAAAAATTTAATACTGTTTAGCGTAATATTGTAGCGCAATACAGGTGTATAAATATTTGAAGTGGCTTTAATGGCGACCGTACCATTGAACTTCAAAGCTGCTTGCAACTGTGACATTATATACATTGTCACATTGTGTATTGACCTAATAAATGAAATGTATGATATTTGATAATACTAATGCTTCTTGCTCTCCGACACTGAAGCTTGTGATGTGAAATTAAAATGAAGTCATAATGTTTTTTAATATAGGTACCTACTTAGGTAGCTATGTATTCTTTTTTTTTTTATTGATTTAATTTAATCGTTCGCAATTTTGTTTACTTATTCCTAATAACCTGACCTGACCTTACTAAACTTGAAAGTGCGCTGAAAAAGTAGCTATTCTCTAAATAGTCAAAAATAATAATACAGAAGTACACGGATCCATTAATCACTCGGTTAAATTTTGGCATGGATTCCAAAATTTTAAAATCTCACTTAAGAAATAATTTCATGCTTGTACAAACACCACAAAAGAGAAAAACTCAATTTCGCGACCTTTTCTAACAACTTTTAATTACTCGTAAAGTAACAAGCATTTAACTTTAATAAACAAACGAATTTCTTTAATTAAAAATGAGTTTTACAAATTCTGTTAATAAGTCGTGTCAAAAATTACACTCGTATAATTAATTAAATTAATGAAAAGTTAAGTAGTATCTTCAAAGACAGCTTTATATTCACGGCACTTAAGAAATAAAGAATAATGATTACTTAATTTTATCGTAAACACGGACGTAAATTAATATTAGAATGTTAAGGTGTGTCCACGCTAGACAAGCCGAGCACAAACTCGTGTAGTGTGGACCGACTTTACGACGCACGTTTAGAAAATATAATCAGAATATAACTACCTTACTAAGAAAATGGTCAAACATATAGAATTCCGATGGCCAATCAGACTGATATTGACATAACATAAATCAAATCCACTTTAGACTAAAACGTTTCAAATAGATATGCTTTCTTTGCTTTGATAAAGTAGTATTATTCTCATAATTATGTTTATCATCAGCGTAAGGAAGAATAATGGCACTACGTCAAGAAAGGCACCAGTACAAGTACAATGGCAGTAGTACAGTGAGTAGCCAGGGGTCACTAAGACATCCAACATCCTTCATTCTCAGAACATCTTGTAGGCACATATAGTACGTATGTACAATCGAACACTGTAACTCTGTCAACCATCATAGTTTGACCAACTAAAAGTCCTGCGGGCACTCTAGCTTTTCACTTTTGCAACCCTAGTTTGACAAACCGGAGATAAGCCCCGACTGACTCTCTTGGGTAATCCGGTACACTGTGTCGCTGCTAACACATACTTTGCTTTTTTATAGACCATAATGAGATACATACTGTATAGAACTTACTTGTAATGTGAATACGATGTCATAAAATTGCGTTATGTTTATATTTATTTTGTAATTACACGATAACATCTAAAAACTTTTGATCTATTATTTTCCCTTGAAAACAACATTAAATATATTCCACATCTGTCTATTGATCGCAATTTTCCTGACACTCATTTGATTACCGCGTGGGTTTCACACTTTAATATAATTTACAACCTCCTTTCCGTGGATATTAATATAATAGGTGTCTTAGAACCATAGAGCGGATGTTTATACTCCCACACGCCGGGTCGGAGGCAACTGTGAGAGATGCCGCTAAGCAATTTGTCACTATTTGAACCAATTTAATATTGAGTCGAGTGTCTCGGCAAACTTGGAGCAAATGACGCAGTGATTCCGCGTCCGCTTGCGGTGCGCGGTTTCTGGTTCGATTTTCGCATGGGAATGTTACAAAGCTTAACAACCACACTTTTCAATATTCGCCTCATCAAAATATTTGCCTGTTGAACGGTTTTCTGTAATGTTGTGGGCTTTCTTTGCATGCAATGTCGTAATCGAAATCCTTACCTCGAATGGTAACCCAATTGGTCCATTATCATATTTTGGTTTAGTTGACACAATTTAGAAAAGTCCGTATGTTGGACTATATACTATTTTAAAATATGTCTAGCTACGGCTTTAAGCGTATCCCGTTAAGCTCATATTGTCGTGCTAGACATTTATGTTTCGATATTAACATTTCTCTATTGAGATTAGTTAAGAGAGTAAAACTTTTAAAATACCATACAATCTATTTTTAAGTCCTGTATTTAATTCTTATTTTAATTATTTCAGCTAGTTCTTATCAAATCTGTTTCGTTAAAACCATCGATCACAAATCTCCATTCTTAAGATTAATGACCCACAAACTAATAACTCACAGTTTCATCCAACATTTAAATACTCTGACAGCACGACAGTCGCAATAAACGTGTCACTTTGTAATCGATAATCGATAAACAGCAGTCACATTTTGTGTAATTTATCATTCGGTGACGTGTTGTGCCTGTTTGGTGATTAGCACCCCTAATGGCACAAAGTATGTGTGTGTACTTTATTGTTCACTGATGTGTACTTTTTTATGGGAGTTCTTCGTTATCACCTTTGCTGTCAATTTGTTGTGTTTGTAATTTGTCTTAGGTTAGATCGGGTTGTGGTTGGTAACTAATCGACTTACTGCTAACTTTTTTCTTGTGTAATTTTCATAGATAGTAAGTATTTTATGCGGAGCCTTTTATCTGATATTTGCAAGTTAATCTTACATTTTGTATACCTAGTGAGCAAATTTTCCGCTTATTCTCTATAAAAATTAGTTCACGTTTTTAGACGTATAAAATAATTGAGATAATGAATAAATCTTTTTTTAAACTCTATGATTAACTGTATAGCTAGCAAGCAATTAATTAACCGTATCATTGTAGATTTATTGCAGTTACACAAATTGTATCTTTTTGTTCCAAATACTACCGCAGAAAACTTTTCGTAAAACAAGCATATTGCACGAATACTGCACGGGTCGACTTCTAAAACAAGTTCGTGAATTTTACTCCAATGCAATACACTCAAACAAAAAAAAGTCAAAGTGTAGTTCCAATACAACTGCAATGCAAATAGGTGTAGTTTAAAACTCATCGTAAAAGAACACAAGTCTGAACGGAGCTTCGCAGACATCCGATCACACAATCCAAACCACTCTATAATAAAAAAGTACTTTTGGCGCGGAATAAAATGAAAAAAAAAACAAAGAGGGCATATAAACTTTTGCCGGGCAACGGCCGGAACAGAGTCGGTCCGGGTTCATCGAGGCGTTAACGGCGCACAACATGCCGGATGCCCGTGTCCGGTACGACATTAAAAACGGCGGTCACGTTATCACTGACGATTTTTTTGGACAGATACAGTTACCCCTTTTGCGTTTGTTATCGGTTTCTGTTTTAAACGCGGGTTGAAATTGTGACGTATGTTCAAATGGTTGTAGTTTGCATGTGCTAAAGGTAATAACAGTGTTCATTTCGCAGTATAGCAGTATTATTTACTATCTGTCAATAAAAAATCTGACAGTCTTCCTTATAAAAAGGTTTCGCTTCTATAGTAAAAAGTAATCGAGTTTATTTAGGATAATTCAGGGTTAAAATGGAAATTGCTTCTTTATTTTTAACGTTGCCCGTATCGTGTAAATTATATAGACATAAAATATCGTATTTGTAAACGCCCAGCTCGGCACAAAATATTGCAAAAAATACCGCTTTTTTTCTATTCAGTGGCATAACATTCAACTTACCTATTGAATATTTATTATGTAATAGCCGTTTTACCAAGCTCTCTAGAAATTTTGTAAAGATATAAAAAGCTCATGAGGGCGTCCAAAAATGCATTGGAGCAGTCACAAACAAACACTATGATATCATCAACATAGACTTCACTTGAGTAGAAATTTTTGTTATTCAGTGGAGGCCGTATGTCACAGATGTAAGCGACACATAAAAATTCGCATATCTTTGCAGTGTGTGCTCAATTCCAATGCGACATCTCTCGCGATCGTTATTCTAACTGAAGAATGCAACTGGCCCCAGCGTTATTCGGAACAACAGTTATTTGAGCATAGTTTTTGGGAATTTCTCTTATGAATTTGGAACTAGCAAATTGACTGTAGCTACAGCTATTATTGTCTTGGGTTTATGGTATATGTTTTCATACTACTTCTAGTAGTGTACTCAGATTTTTATTATCACTACAAATCTGAATCCATGTTTAGGGTTCTGTACCTCAAAAGGAAAAACGGTACCCTTATAGGATAACTTAATTGTCCGTATGTCTGTCTTTTTTGCGCAAAACATGCCGGTGCCAGTGTCTGTCTTTCCACCCTTTTTCCCAGGAACGCGTGGAGGTATCAAGTTGTAAAATAAACAACGAGCAGACAAACTATAACATCACACAAAAGGTGAACACAAAAACTTTTACATCAAACACAACTATAATTAAATTATTTATAACAAACTCAGTGCACACTGTCAAGTAGCAATAGAGGAAAATTTGAAAATTCACGACTTTTTACTAAAAGAGGTGTTAGAACAAACGACTGGCCCTCAGTTTTTTTGTTTGGACCTTTCCGCTGCCATCGTTCCTTACTTACGTCGACTGAATACTAAACGAACCAAGGTTCTATGTCATAAACGGTTATGAAGAACTGATACTTTTATCTCACAGTGTGAGATGTTTATTTTTCGCAGTAAACGTATGTTACTGACATGCATGAAAAATAATGTAAGTACACTGACGGCAAAAATTATTAGTATCTTTGCATCAGTCGGTCTTTAATTCTGATAAACCATGCTTAGGTAGAAAATACTTAACTGCTGTAAGACCATGTTAATTTATATTATAACTTAAATAATATTAGTTTATATGACTTTTGGTGCCATTTTAGCATGTTGCCCATGCTAAGCTTGAATCTAAATTGATAAAGGAAATTTGAAAAATGATGGACACGAGCGGGATTCGAACCCGCGACCTTCGCCGATCCGTGGCGCTGCTCTAACCAACTGAGCCACCGTGTCGCTGCTCGCATCCATCGAATTTCAAGTTCCCTTTTAGTATTTACGTCTTAAGGGTGACGTCAGGTATTATCTGTTGGAATCTATGATTACCAACTCAGTGTTATACCTTTACAGCTATAAATCACTGAAACGATAATACCAACCCAAATTTATATGACTTTTGGTGCCATTTTAGCATGTTGCCCATGCTAAGCTTGAATCTAAATTGATAAAGGAAATTTGAAAAATGATGGACACGAGCGGGATTCGAACCCGCGACCTTCGCCGATCCGTGGCGCTGCTCTAACCAACTGAGCCACCGTGTCGCTGCTCGCATCCATCGAATTTCAAGTTCCCTTTTAGTAATATAATAGTAATAGTTCCCAACAGATAATACCTGACGTCACCCTTAAGACGTAAATACTAAAAGGGAACTTGAAATTCGATGGATGCGAGCAGCGACACGGTGGCTCAGTTGGTTAGAGCAGCGCCACGGATCGGCGAAGGTCGCGGGTTCGAATCCCGCTCGTGTCCATCATTTTTCAAATTTCCTTTATCAATTTAGATTCAAGCTTAGCATGGGCAACATGCTAAAATGGCACCAAAAGTCATATAAATTTGGGTTGGTATTATCGTTTCAGTGATTTATAGCTGTAAAGGTATAACACTGAGTTGGTAATCATAGATTCCAACAGATAATACCTGACGTCACCCATAAGACGTAAATACTAAAAGGGAACTTGAAATTCGATGGATGCGAGCAGCGACACGGTGGCTCAGTTGGTTAGAGCAGCGCCACGGATCGGCGAAGGTCGCGGGTTCGAATCCCGCTCGTGTCCATCATTTTTCAAATTTCCTTTATCAATTTAGATTCAAGCTTAGCATGGGCAACATGCTAAAATGGCACCAAAAGTCATATAAATTTGGGTTGGTATTATCGTTTCAGTGATTTATAGCTGTAAAGGTATAACACTGAGTTGGTAATCATAGATTCCAACAGATAATACCTGACGTCACCCTTAAGACGTAAATACTAAAAGGGAACTTGAAATTCGATGGATGCGAGCAGCGACACGGTGGCTCAGTTGGTTAGAGCAGCGCCACGGATCGGCGAAGGTCGCGGGTTCGAATCCCGCTCGTGTCCATCATTTTTCAAATTTCCTTTATCAATTTAGAATATTAGTTTATCTTAGAGATTGTTTACATCGTAAAGCAGTGGGAGAAACTGATAGCTTGTTTTCTTTTTAACATTCTAACATGCTGCAAAACAAATAAATTCTTATAGCGCATACTAAGAATTCAATTTCGCTATCTTCCATGAACATCTGTAAGTAGATTTTGCGCATCAATAACAAGATCTTCAAGATAAAAAGGTAATAGCGCTCCATTTTCCTCAAAATACGTACGACATTACCGTCTCATTTGCTATAACTGAACTTAAAATACCCAGCGATATGTAAAGTGACCGTACTCGGAATAAGTAGGCCCTGTACGGCATTATAATAACATATTTTATGGAGCGGCCATCTTGCTACTGACGTTAATGACTGTTCCCCTGAAATATGAGGCTTTTCAATCCTGACACAGAATTTTTGGGCGGTTAATTTAGAGTGCAATATTTTAAAGAGATTGCATGCAAATTAGTTGATGTGGATGCCAAATTATAAGATAAGCGGGGCTTTAAACCTTTAGCTAGCACGTAATTGGTATTACCTCAACTGTAGGTAGAAAATTCTCGAATTAAATTACACGTGTAATACGACTATAGTATGTTGGATAACATGTACAGAATTGGAAGAAATAAATCTGACACTGGAAGCTTTAGCACCGAAATTCCAGCTATCAATGCTCCTGAACAATAATAAATTGGTAACATTGGTGAAAATTGAAAATAAAAATGTAGTAAATAAATTGGAGTTAGCAAATTTTAACTATGTTTCTAAAGCCTAAATAACCTCTTATCATTAGGTACATACACACATCAACTAATTCTTTCCCTTATCATAAGCTAGTCTCACTACAAAAGAAATTTTCAGTACCATTTTACACATTAACATACTTTATATGCCGCAAGGCCAATTGAGTGGGGCATAAGAACCAAGGTCACGGCCAAATGCGAATATAATGTTCAAAGTCGTATCCACAAATAACAAAAACAATCCTCTTTAAAATACAGCCGTATTCAAAAGCTCCTTAGTATGGTTCCATTTAAACCAATACCATTTATTCAAATCGTTTCACCTGCTATTTTCTAGTGCTCGACAATGATACATATTATAGAACGTAACATTTTCATGGACCACGTAACAAGAAACAAAGAAGTTTAGTTCCATTTTTCAATGCAATAATCTTTAAAGCTTTTATTTGCAGAATAACTAATCGAAATAATATTGATAGATTCTTTAACTCAGATAAAATTTATCTATAATCAAAATCCTATGTACTGACATAACAAGGTTGTTAATTTTGAGGAATAATAATAAGTTAATATTTAACTACTGTACAGACGGACAAACAAAATGTAAAAACGTGGCAGTAGTTTATTTGATAATGATTGCAATGATACTGTAAAATATTATGCTCGCGTGTGAGCAAAACTTGCGAGGTATTATAATTATAATTCTGCACATGTTTCTCCTCCATACGATTCGCAATCGTTGTTCAAAATTGGTTTTCTGTACTTAATAATTGTGTGGCATTGGATAGTTCGTGTGGTATTCAGGGTCAATTGAGTAGGGACGACAGGGCTATTGACCTTGGCCGCTGTCTTTACATCGCCTACTTTTGTTACACTGTGCAAATTCGGAAGGTCTTATGGCCTAATGACTGCCACGTTGGGTGATCAAAAGACAATTTGACGAACCATTTGGCGCAGAGACTATGAAGTTACGATTATAATGACTTGTATAACTTATGATAATTTTACTTTCTTCTAAATTTGGGTGATTAAACATTACCAGTAACAAAGAAGAAAAAAGCTGTAGTTTACAAAGTTGCCCATAATCGTGGTTTATTCTTAGATCTTGCTCTTTACTAAGAGATACCTGACCCCTTAGACAAGCGGCAAAACGCTTGACGAATAGAAATGGAATAGAATGAAAAATGTATGGGGATGACATGTGTCATCGATAATATAGTCGAAACATGATGTCATCCCCATAAATTTAACGTTCTATCATATTTCTATTCGTCAAGCGTTTTGTAACTTGTCTAAGGGGGCTGTTATACCAAGGAGCATGCTAATATCAATCCTAGTTTCCCTGTATACGTTTGTCAATTCTCATAGACAAAGTGCTTTAAAGTTCAATAACCAGTTATCATTTTAAGTACTAAAATCGAAGTCATTTCTTGACAAGTACTCCCTGTTCCTACTGATTAGGAAGTAAGCTTGAAGTCGTAGAATAGCTGAGGAATTTTATGAAGTAAGGTCTATATAATTTTCTTTTTACAATTGCCTTTGTCTAGACTAGAAAGTTATATTAAAAATGGATTATGGCCATTTAAGGCCAGGTGTTTGTTTCTTTTCTTTTGTTTGTTGCCTGTGAGTTTGAGTCAGCTGTGTATTGTCACGCAAGAAACAGACAAAAGTTATTGTAGTGGTCAACTGAAAGTAGTAGAAGTTATTTATTACATGCTTGGTAAACGTTTTGGTTCATTGTAAAGTTATCGTTTTATCGAGCAACTTTTTTTGTTTGGTTTCAAGCTTTAATGTACTATCAGAAATTGATTTAGGATTTAGAATTTTTATTTAATTTATTTTTACTTAACTTGAACCGAAATGTGATTATGTAAGAAGGTAATATAAATTATGACTCCAGGAATCACAACCAGACAGAAGGCAGTGCAATTTTCTGCGATATATTTACCAAACGCGGCAAATTTATAAATCAACGATTAACAAAACGCTTACCTATAATATTAATTAACAATTTAATAAGTAAGTGAAGAAACTTAACACCCTTATCCATTCCTAAACCTACAATTACGCTTCTATTAATTCAAATTCGTCAACATTAATAATGAAATTCAATAAAATACTGAGCAGTTAGCCGCAACAGTTACAATTTATACATTATAGCCGCAAAGAAACCTCGGAAGGTATTTAATAAGAAACTTTGAGTGAAATAACAGTTATTAACACCTGAGCCGCTGAAAATGAATGGTTTGCCACATAAATTGATAGGTTACGTAGGTGATTGAAGGAAAGCCTACTTATTTAGGTTTGTACGTAGGTACTGCTTCTTTTTCTTTTTATTTCGTAACTAGTTGTGCCAGTGTTATCCGCCTTCGCATTCTTCTTTTGTTATAAAATACTGAGCTAGGCTGTTATAAGGAACAATGCTGGCAAAAATTATGGACGGTAGATATTAAGGGACGGTTTTCTAATCACTTCATAACTTTTAGTACAGTTATAAGCTTGACGTCTTTACAGATATTCTATTTTGATAAATTGTAGAGCTTTTTCTTTGAACAAAAGAAATGAAGTTATGTATGGAAATACCCCAGAAGTCTTGGGACTTGGGACGAAAGACGCCTTAATCTAAACTTGCAGTTCTAGTTCTCATAATATCCGTATTTAGGTAGGTACTCATTATTTCTAAATAATGGCCCATATTGCCATACCAATTTATCCTTAGGGCGATAGATGAAAAAATCATTACCCTTCCGTCACATCGAAGAAGCGTTTTGTAAGAGGAGACGAGTTCGGAGAAGGCCCATGAATACTGAAAGACTTGCCACTTATTATATTGGACTGATGAGCGGTGAAATGGACGATAAACTTCATTGTAATGTATGTAGGTATTATCATATCAACGCCACAATTGTTGCTTGACTTTAAAACCCTTCATCAATAGTCAAAGGTGAAGCATCAGTTACATGTTATTGCCACGTCATGGCATGCCACAGTTGAAAGTAATTGCACGCGGTAAATACAGTGAAGTAGAATCGCTTGCTAGTTTCACAGCTAGCGTTTAGGCAAATAATGTATGTTTTAGACGAGTCATTGTAGACGAAAGTATTCAGAAATATTGGAATACGGTGAATTCATATGATAGTATGGATAATGTTATTAAGGTTTCTGTTGATTCATGCTATTAGGTTTTAAATAAAGGACCCTGTCGCAGTAAGTACGATTTAAGCACGATATATTATGTTATTTATTAATCTATAGTTGATTAAAATTAGTTTTATCTTTTCACATACTTTATTTCATACACTGATTGCTGCAAGAAATTTTTGCTGTTTTGTCAAAAATGTTATGTGTGTTTACGAATTAATTAAGTGAGCAAAGTATAAATATTATCAAGGTATCTTTAATTTGACATTTAATCATTTAACAGACTCCTTACTCAGATAAGCATAAATTTGTACATGGGAAATTAAGTAAATAAAAGAATAGGCCTTATCAAAAACCACTTTTCATATGCAAATTACATGATTATGTTAATTTCGTACATGGATATTTAACGCGGCCATTAATTTGATTATGAAGTTGTAATATTCGTGACAAGACTGCCTTATAGCGTGTATGTGACACATAAAATTATAATGTATAGTATTGAATTTATTATTATAAACAACGTGTCATTATGAATGTACGGATGCCGACAGATCAGGGAAGATGGGAACATACGGCTAACAGAAAGTGGACGGACGCGTTTACGTATCCCATGTTTGTTTGAACTTTTAAGTATTCTTGGCAGGTTAACAGTAGGTACTGAAGAAGACATCAGGTGTGTGTACATTTCATTGAATTATGCCAGACCTGAAATGTGTTTGTGTAGGTAATAAGAGGGTTGGGTTCGTAAAAGGCGACTGAGGGAAAATTCAGAAGATGGGCAGCAGCATCTTCTGTCTTCTGTAACTTCACCACCAATACTACGATCCCCAAGCCGCTTGCCAAGCGTAAAGATTATGGCAACACGCCCCCCCCCCCCCCCCCCGCTTACACGGGAAGGCCTATGTTCAACAGTGGACGTCTTTGGCTGATGATGATGATGAGGGTTGACCTCGGGAATTGTCACCAGACAAAAAGCAGTGCAAGATAATAGAGGTGCGTTATTGCATAATCACATTTACGTTTCTGAGGATTAACTACTGAAACTGACATTAACCGCCGCACTCAGAGACGTTAATGATTACTTAAACTGACACTAAGTCAAGATTTCACAAAGGAAACCTTTACTTAGTAAATGGTGAGGTGAGTAAGTGAGACTTAACAAAAAGTCTTCATCCAAAAAAATAGCACACTCCTCATTTTTCTGGTAGAAGGTCGTAGGTGAGTGTACTGTTTAAAGCAATCGTCATGCAAATTCATACATTTGTCTGTACACTTACAACAATTGGTATCAATAAATTATGACCAAAATTACTTTACTAAGAAACTTATTTATGATAACTTATTTGATATTACTTTGAAATTCTAGGTAAAAATAATATTTATGATTGTGTAATACGGAGAGTCATTCTGAGTAATGCCGATTCTCTTTGCGGTTAAAAGGTTAAATTGTTAAGGTATTATTTTTAGTCTTAAAAGTATTATTAAGGTTATTACAATTAGGTACATTGATTGCATAACTATGTTTCTTAAGTACCCAATATAATTATTTTGGTAAATTTGTTACTTGTTTTTGATGGCAGTATCTTTTTTACATTTCACATCTCACCATAAGTTCCATGTAATTGGTGGTGAGCTTATGGACAATATAAGGGCCTACACCAGGTTTGTCACCTATTACTACCCGCTTTTTGGTGATAGAAAAGAATAATATTCTTTGTCCGACCCCCACAGAATAGTTATTATCACCAAGTGATTGATGAAGACTTACCGCAGTGGCTAAGCAATTGGGCTGCTGCGCTATTAGGTTCGATCTCTGCACGGGACAAAAATTTGTGTGCTCCACAGATGTGAGTCCTGAGTCTGGGTGTTTGTGTATGTGATATTACATGCTTGTAAAACGCACCCACGATAGTGCGAAGCGATGATTTTTTAGCAAATCGGTCCAGCCGTTTAAGCGTGATGAGGTAACAAACATACAAACACACTCAAAACTTTCGCTTTTTTAATATTAGTGTGATTTGTCATGTTCTACTTATCTAAAAACATTTGTAACTAGTGACTTGTGTTAACCCTTATTCTTCGACGGCGGCACCGTACCAACCGCGTCAATCTGGATGTTTCCACAATGATTTAACTGTTACGCGGTAGTCTGCGGTACATTATAGATGAGATGTGATTTCTTTGATCGATGGGACCCGATTTGGACTACGCTCGTTTAGAACCCTGGCCGAATAATATTTTATTCGCAAAATGGCGTCGTATACCTACCGACAGATAGGTACTTAACCTTGAAATTGTATGGGATTTTCGATTATTCATTTTTGGGATTTCGTTTATGTACGCAGTTTTGGGTTACAATAACGAGATATACATATGTAACCCATAATGAATAATAACAAGAGTAATGGTTAACGTTACTTTCAATATTGCCCGTTGTATGTAGTCAAGAAATGTATTCGAATAGTTTTTGACGGTTTTAGCAATGAGGTCAATAATAACTTAGAAAAAATAATATCTGCTTTTTGTAATATCAGTGAAGATGAAGATATAAATAGTATTTTAAAACAAATGATAAAGCCTTCGAAATAATAATGGAAAAATAATGCAATTCTTTAAAGGAAAAGTTAATATACGCCACGGTGCCATAAAAATAACTTAAAACCATAATTCAAAACTAACATCCCCTTTACCCGGTCTAGCTAACTAAAGGAAATGAATTGCGAGTTTATGAACATTATGGCTGTATTACTTTTTTCCAACTAATAAACTCTGGATTCAATATGGTAAACGGAACTTAAGAATATCGGAATAATGAATTGTTATAATATATATGGCTGTGTTCGTTTCTGAGGGCATCCACCTTCATAGCCGGTATAGTGATTAGAAATCTGGCTTAATCATGAAACTAAAATATTGGACAGGCTTTAAATTCTCTACATAATATATATGTTTTTTATTAGTCTAAGGTTTAGAATTCATAGGTATAGAAACAATGTCAATAGGCTTGCCCTTGGAAAGATACTGATTCTAATTAAAGTTCATAAATAAAACTATATCTTTACAAAAAGCAGGTGGACACTTAGCTTGCTCTCAATTTTGTGACGTCAACATCAATCTCCGAGCAAAATATATATTAAGCAGCGAAAAATTAATTTTAAGTAAGCCAACGAGAATTTCAGAAAATGGCTAGAATGATGATGATTATCAGTATAGAATCATGTGTTCTAGTAATTAATAACCTTTATGCATGCACACATGCAATTAGCAGCTGATTGATTACTTCGGTCAAAAGCCATCAGCTGGGAACAAGTAAAGAAAAACAAGCATGCAAGATGAAAATAAAATTGATCAGAATATGGTTTTCACGAATAATATAGTTTTCAAAAATATTCCAATCACGTGCAACGAAAATTATATAACTGGCAATACATTTTTGTATGAATATGGAAAATATACATATTCGTTCAGTTCTAAACTTACTTAGTGAGGTAACAACGGTAATATAAACTATAAATAACATCATTCATATAAAAATAAATAAAGCAGCTACGTTGATGATTTTTAATTGTAACGGCAGCATACTAGATTTGATCCCAAAATTCGAGACAGCCAATCTCATTACGTTGACACATAAAAATAAAGTTGCTGAGACAATAAGAAAAATATACGTAGTACCGATGGGAAATAAAACTTCAAACATTAATATAATAAAAAGTTATATCAAGAAGTGGCCAAGATATTTTATTAGTCGTAAATCTCAGTGAAGTAGTAAGATATATCTACGTAAGAAATTAAGTGTAGATTCTTTTTTACAACCCTACTGAAGTGATTTACGAGATCTGATAAGTAGACGACGAAAATTACAAGCGATTTTTGCAAAATTGTATCAACGATATCAACTTATCAAATAATGATACAGAAATTCTCGGAGACTAATATTAATACCAAAATGTTTTTATTAAGACAGACATTCAATAGACCCTTAAAATTGAATTTCAATGTCATCTTTTTATATTAATACCAACATTAAAGGTGACATTCAAAATTGAATTCTAAAATAAAATATAAGCATATTAAAGAATGTTTTTAATTTTCTTGTCAAAAGAGATAAATACTGAATCAATTTAGGCTAACAAGATGTCATTTGATTTATCTTAATCTGGGACGCTACCGGTTGATAAAACGATCTCTAAAATCTGTAAATTAAATCCTCGTAATCAATTTTACGGTAAACGACGTTGCGTAATTTGCCTTTTTAGAATTTAGGAGTATAAAATTTAACAGCACTTAATAAAATCCGTAGATGCTATTTAGAGCTAAAGTCGTTCTTACTCATTTTTTTAACATCAACACATTTATTTTAAACTGATTTGGAATGTTGTGAAGGCTTCACCGTTAAATTTAGTTAATTTCCGTAATACATTTAGGGTATGAGTAACCCTTTTGGGCACATCACACAATATCAATAGTCAAAACTACGAAGTTCCAAAAAATGCCAACATTTCCTGCCCTCATAAAAACATTGCCAAGAACTTCGAAAGTTTTGATAGAGCAGCAAGAAATAAAGGCGACACCTATATCAATTAGGCAGGGAGTCAATGAAGCAGACTTAATCTGGGGTCTTCCAATCTTTATGGGAGGTCGTAAGCTGATCGTCGTCTTAGCATAAAGTACGTACGATTAAATGAGGTTGTTATGTTTGTTTGGGGGCAAAGAGGGACGGTAGCGGAAGAACGTCCGGCGCGCGATACTATAAATCACTTGTTTAAACGGCGAAGTTAAAATTTAAGGATTTATTACGGCCTTTGTTTTTGTAGTATTTAACCGCATTTTCCTCGAACACTTTAGTAATGGGAAGTTATTATGATACGTGATATGAATAACCTTTTATGGTTATGGACCTTCTAACGTATACTTTTTCAATTAGGAAGGAAATAATTTAACTATTTATTGGAAAATCATTACTCGGGGTTATTAGGTCGTCAATATATAAAAACGAGGCGAAAACGAAAACGAAACGAAATTTAAACAAAATCCTAACGAAAATGGTAGACTTTTTTTCCAAAGTTCAAAGTAAAACAAATGGTATTAAAACCGTTATATTGAAAGAAAAGAGCGGCCTAAAAAGTTAAAAGTAATTAGAAGTCAGTCATCGGGGTGTCTCAGGAGATGCGCAAGTTGAAAAATATTTTTTTGGATCAGACTCCTTGATACAAAGATCCTTATTAACAGGTAACAACAAAAAACGAAAATAGATATATAAATACGTATCAACAAGTACTATTAAAATTAACGACTATACAGTATACAGAACTAGACCATTTTATCTACATAAAAAATATTCACAGCTGTATTCACAATATTTCCAGAAATTTGACATCTAGATCGTTTTTTTCCTTTTGAAGATCGCATCAATTTTGCAGAAAAAAGTTGCCAGCTAATTTCAAAGAGAACAACGAAAGAAAAGGTAATGGCCGAGCTCTTTAGAGTTTTTGAGCGCTCAATTTCAATATCGAGGATATTTATTGTCAAAAACATGAATTTGATATTTAAAGTGAAAACTCAGGAGAAATTTCTGGGCAAACAATGTTTAATATAGTTTCGTTTATAATTTAATATTAGCTAAATTAAAATATCTTCATCGGCTTTTCGTTTATTAACTTCTTTGACAGTGACTTTGTCGTGATATTTTTTAATGATTTTGCTTTTAAGCTAGGTATTAATGTGATGGCTGTGAGGTTTATGGACTAGATTGCTGTATATATAATTGTATAGACAAAAAGATCAATATGACTTTTTTAATGTCATCAAGTACTTTCTTTGTTAATCACTTATCATTATGCTCCATACTAGGCTTGTCATCAGAACTCATTTTTCTGGCAAAATGTGGATGTAATTTGTACACACCCCCTTAAAAATAAGACTTGATTTTAAAACACTTGTATCTGATATGACTTCAGTATTAGAGTTGCTTGATTTTTAGACACATACAGACAAACATAATAACATATATACATTGCGTTAAAAGAAATCTTGTAAAAGATAAATAAAGTATAAGTATATATTCGTGTAGTAGACCTGTATATTTCAATCAAACATTATCAAATAACATACGAGTCCAATCCATCACAATCATAATTTTATTTAATTTAACCCTAAAAGCATCCAATTTCGTTAGAGTGCTTTTTCTATTTTAGATTACGACTTCTAGATAACACGTCGATTTATACCTAACGAAAGTACCTATTACCAATGGAAATGCATAGTAAAAATGATAGTAGACATTATTCCATTATTTAAATTAAAAAAATACAAAATGTAATATTAAAAAATATAAAAATAGGGACCAACTAGCAGCGGAAACAGAGTCCAAGCTACCGGTTGCTAGAGCTCCAGATATAATTATTACTATCTGAATCAGGTTCGAAATATAATAATATACGAATATTGTGACAAAACCAGTGAGGACCTCATGTACGGCAGTAGGTTCGCCACCTATCTAGAGGTACATGGAGTTTTTATTAACGTAATGTTACCGGTAGACTTCTCATACAGGACAACACGTCAATCTACTCCTTCCACACAATATTGTATGACAAACGATCATAAAAATACTGTCCTTTAAATTTTTGTGGTTTTTTTACTACGCCTATGCCAGCAAAGTAATACTAATAGGATAGACCTCAACCATACTGTGCAATTGAAATTAATGTCATTTAACTTATAAAATATGTACTTATATTCTAATAAATAATTATCTAAAAACACTTCAAATTTTTGAAATTAGAACAGATATGACCATGATACATTTTAAGTTGCTAATGATAAAATCCTGGCGCGATGAAATTTTTATTGAAATGTCTATTAGTCAAGTCTACGACACGCTAAATTACTTACGTAATAACGACCGTTAATTTCAAATATGTAAACACTAACTCTAAACGACATGGTTCTCTTCTAAGAAGAACGGTAAACAATTATCGTTGTATTTATACTTTTACTTAGAACTGTTCCGAGATAAAAATCTGTCATCGTAGAAGTTGGAAACTTATTATAAATTACATTTTTTATAAATACAATAAACAAAAATCTTTTTTGTAATTCACTAAGCTTGAGATTATTTTGCTCTCAAATATTTCAGTAAATGTTCTTTAGTTCACCAAATTTTGAAACGAGCTTCACTAAAAGCTAAAACGAGCTTTACTTAAGCACCAAGTTTCGAAAAAAAAATTTATCAAACCCTTTACTTTTGATGTGGCCAGCTAATAATCTCATTACTAATATTTAATTAGTATTAATAAACGATATGAAATAAATGGGAACACAATTAGCAATAACGATAGACATAAAATGATATGTTCGATAAACAAGTTTTCAATTACAAAATAAACGAACATAAACCTTTTATGTAAACGGTACACTGCAAACAGAATTTAATTTTCCATGCTTTGGACGATCATCGAATTTGCGTTATTCTGAAAACATCCGATTCAACGATTATTCAGAAGGCCCAACGTTATTTATCGAGTTATCCGCTGACCGAGTTTCAAACTTCAAGCGATACACGGCAAAATAATTATATTACAAACATTTGTACCTTTTAAACGACAACGCTATTCGGACATCAAAAACTTTGTTCTAGGATAGAATAATAAGGTTAAAACTTTGTAACGGTCGAGACCACCGAACCGCATCGAATTACCCCACAACCCCTTTTTGTACAGTTTGACCCTGAGTACCAAAACTTACCGTTGAAACAGGTGACTAACCACAGCAGTGTGGTGCAGGCATGCATGATGGTCACTCGTTTGACACCTCGACAACGCACCATCGCACTTTTATCGAATCACCATCCCACAGAACCAATTTATATACCACCCTCAGAGGGACACTATTATCTACAATCAGAATTTCACCCTCGAGCTATACGTGTGACGTAATAGAAAGTTCGTATCGTCCCTGTTCTTGGACGAGGCAACCGCTCTCGTCGGAGCGTCCCGTTCGACTGAACTGAACACGCCGTTAAAGGCTCCAAGGGTGAGGGGAGGGACGATATCAAATGTTTTGTATCCTCACAGCTATTTCCCTCCAAGAGCGGGCACCACGTGCCGTGTTTAGACAATTTTCGTCTGACTGTCCCAGTGGCTATTTGTATTTTATTGTTGTCATTAAATGTAACATAATCAGTGCTGATCGTACTTTTTTGATTGACGGCCACTGTTTGAATGAGTTTAATTGAACAGTTTTGTTTTTGTTAATTATAAATTGATGGTGTATTTTAATTGGTGATATAAAATCTTGCATTTGTAGTTTTTGTACTGAGGCATTATTCTAGTGTCCGCTTATGGGAATGTGATAAGGAAAAGAGAACACGTCTCTGATTTTATAATGATAACATCCCAAATACGAAACTCGTATTAAAGTCGCCGACGATGGGCAAAGTTTCGTCGGTTTCATGCTAGGCCGTCTTGATACAAGGAGTTTTAACTTCAAGCCCGGTGAAGACTTATACACGACTGAGGGTTGATACTCGATTCCAGAACTTTTATGAACAACGAAAAAGTGCGAAGATATTTGTTTGGAAGTTAACTGAATAATTGTTCGGGTTCAAAACTACTTTTTTTTCTTTTCTTTCCTACTTTTAGCATTATTCGTTCTTTTTGTAAGGCTTTAAACCACGCTAGCTATTTATTTTCAATATTGACATGTTGACAATAAAATATCCAAATCATAAATGTGCCATTCAGAGAACTTGTCAATGCTGTTGACTTTATGAATTCTATTAACATCAACCTTCAGTTTCCCTAAAAGCTCATAACCAGTATACCCACAGTCAAGCCTGTTTCCCAGAGGAGAAGGCAAATGCTATGGATTTCAACTCGCTACAAATATATTAAAGTGTAGCTTTTGTATCTCTAATCATATCTGCTACAATATGCTCGTCAGCTCAAGGTACATCTGATTCAAAGCTCCATTTATTTAGCCAGTTTACACTGGCCGACTATGTCGAACCGACTTATGTCGGTTATTGAAGCTTTTCAATACAAATTCAATGTTGTATTATGAAAAAAAAAACATTTCATTCTTGTTCTAATTTGTTAAAGGAGACCAACATTTATTAAAGATTTCAACCAAACAAAACATATTATGACGCCTGAAATCCCTCTAAAAGTAGGCAGTAGGGTACATTATGTAGTACCCAGATTAGAATTCGATAAAATTGGTCTAAATATAGAATTATTATATGTCACTTTAGTAAGAATGAATAATAATTAGTAATACCAACAACCTATGTGGGTTCGTAATAAGATGCAATCAGTACAATTTTATTATAAAAATTGCCATTCGGTTTTTCTGTAATTTTCGTGGTTACAGAAACATACGCTTAGTCAAAGACAATTAATTGTGTTATTTAATTCGTAGCCGTATCCAGTTTCTAATATCGTGTTAAGGCAAAAAAACCGTATAAAAATTTGAAGTGAATGCTTAGAAAAAAAACTTAATTTATCATAACGTTTTTACGATACCGACCTTTGTTTAGAAAGGTTGTTACCATAGTGTAGTGTGTGTTTTGCGGGCAGTCAAAGTGTTAATACATCAGGAATTCAAATCAACAGATATTTAAACATCCCTCCATCTACTGCAAAATGTCTTACGATGAACAAATCCATTTTATAGTTATTTCCAAACCCACTAGTACAAGAGGCTGCATAGATCACCCCAGTTTTAATTTCAAAGCTTTCAGCATTCGGGCCTGTTGCCAGCATTCCATTTCGGGAGTCATCACTAAATTGTTCGATCTAGTACAATTCCAACAAATAAAACTTCTGCAGAATCTTCCTGCTGGTACATACTTTTAAATAAAAATGTTACCAATTCGCACCTTACGGTCTCGTACAATTTTCTCGTTTTCAACGTACGATCTATAAGTATAGCGACGTGCAATCGCAGACCTCGTTTCAAATTCAAATGCATGTTGTACTTTGGTACTGTATATATGCTTCTGTGTGTATAAAGGTGCTTCTACACCATCTTTGACGTTTGCAATAAATGTAGGATTATGAAATTCAAAAATTCCATCAAATTCATTATCTTTTTTATTGATAGATCTAAATGTTAAGCCACAAACCGATCGTGTGGTATAGCTTTATTTCCTTCACTAAGGCTATGTCTGTGTGTGTTTGGTATTACATGTCGTGTAACCTGTCATTTGTGTTATCGACGCATCGTTTTATGAGCTCATCGCATTTTGCCTGATGGGTGACATTTGTTTTTATATGGATATCGAGGTTTATTGGCTCGTCATTTGGTCAGGTATTTTTTTGTTTTTTCAACTTCTTTTTATTCACATTCGTTATTAATGTTTGAATTGGATGATAAATCAATGAAAGGTAAGTAAGATTAAAAATGAAAACACGCATCATGTATTATGTTCGACGAAAAGTTAATTAACTGTCTAGTGGGTTGAATATTTTAAACTATGACCTACTTTAATGTTTTTTCTGATGGTGGCTCAGAGGCTTCTGTCAGGATAAGTTTACTCGAATGATTGTTGTATTGGAAAAAAGACTAAATAATATACTTAAAAATAGGGTAACCGCTATAGTCATTGCCCAGCATACAGTGATTGCCAACATTAAGCAATAACACATTTTTTGTAACTTCTAAAGAATGCTAGTTCAAATGAATGGCGATAGCTGTCACTTTTAGACATATGGTACCATTTTTAATTTAAACAACTGGCAACAATTTTCTTTTTAAAGTGTCATGGCCGATTTTTGTGTAACAAGTGTGAAGCTCATCAAAAAAAGTAAGTTTCTTGTGTTTTTTCTTAAGAACAGCATATCAGAATTTACAATATTTACTACTTTTTCTCGTATTTAAGTATGTTGTGATTAATTTAAAGATTGAAAGAGTTATTCTAGTGTCTATATCATATATCGTTTTGACCGTTACTTCTTTCGTAAAGTTTTAAAAGGGGGTGGGCAATCACTGCATAATTATTTTTTGTAATTATAGTCATTGCCATACCATTACATAGTTATTGTCATATTGCAATTGGTACAGCTATTGCCCGGTCAATGATTGTATATTTTTGAACTGAAAATAAAACGTTTCTTTCAGAATGCCAAAAGCACCTAAATTAAAATACACACAAGAAAACCTTAAAAAAGCGATTGCTGAAGTTCAAAACAATGAACAGCAGTTGTCTGATCGTCAAATAGCTCAAAAATATGGTGTTCCAAGATCAACACTTAGGTTTTATAAACGTAACCCAGGCCACAAGACTAGCTTAGGCCCATCGCCTATCTTGACTCCAAATGAAGAAGCTCTTCTTGAAGATTGGATTATAACTTCAGCTCGAAAAGGTTTTCCAAAGAATAAAGAAAATATTTTAGATAGCGTACAAAAGTTTCTAGTGGAGAATCCACGACCTAATCCGTTTTCGAATAACAGGCCTGGTATTGGGTGGTGGAAGGCTTTTTTAAAAAGACACTCTAAATTAAGTATCAGGACATCTGAAGGAGTGACTAAAGCCAGCTCGAGCGTATCTGAAAGAGATATAAGGGGATGGTTTGGTGAAATTCGTGCTTACGCTGAAGAAAAAGGATTCATTGATGTTCTCAGCCAACCCAGCAGGATTTTTAATGCAGACGAGACCAATTTTCAGATTTGCCTAAGTTCGGGACTCGTTATAGCTGAGAAGGGATCCAAAAATGTATATAACATCGAACACTCAAATGCGAAAGAATCTATAACTGCTTTATTCACTTTTTCGGCTGCTGGTGACATTTGCTGCCCATTTATTGTGTATCCTTATCAAAGACTACCTGAAAAGATATGCGAGTCTTTACCAGAAGGCTGGGGTATAGGAAAGTCAGACAATGGTTGGATGACTACCGAAATATTTTACGAATTTATTGCCAATGTTTTTCATCCATATTTAGTGAGCAAATCTGTCGAGTTTCCAATCATTTTATATGTTGACGGTCACAAAACTCATTTAAATTATCATTTGAGCCAGTTATGCACCCATCTTCAAATTGAGTTGATAGCTTTGTACCCTAATGCAACCAGAATAATTCAGCCAGCTGACGTCTCTGCATTTAGACCCCTAAAAGTAGGCTGGAGAAAATATTTAAAGAAATGGCAACTATCGAATGAAAATAAAGGGATAAATAAGCTAAATTTTGCTCCTGTACTCAACAAAGTTCTTGAATCTAGTCTGAGGCCAGAAATACTGGTCAATGGTTTTAGAGCCTGTGGTCTTTGCCCGTTTAATCCTGATTCAATCAACTATTCTAAGTGCTTAGGCAAGAATGCTAGTCAGAGAGAAATTTCAAAGGAAATTTCGGATACTGCAACAATCACGTTTGAGACATTCAGAAATATAGCAGGAGCTTCCCTTTGCAAAAGATTTCAAGATGATTTATTTAACACAATGGAACCTCACTTATGCATAATTTATAACCTTTGGAAAGAATTCCAATCAAAAACTCAAAACCATGAAGACATAGTTGATACATCTGATAGACAGTTAGCAAATCAAGGTGAAATATCTTCTCAGTCTCTTAATTTCAGTGATAATACAGCTACACCAACCACTAATTTTAGTGCAGATGGCTGCAATCGGATTAAAGTATTAGACGAAGTACAAGTTATGAACCAAGTTGAAGTCCGTCCACCAGAAATAAATAGTCTCCCTAATACATCTAATAGTGGTCAATCTTCATATCACCTACATAGCCTCCCTGGAACACCTAAAAGTGATCAAACTAGTTATTACCTACATAGCCTCCCTGGAACATCTAAAAGTGATCAAACTACCTCTAACCTACATCTCCCTGGAACATCCAAATCTGGCCCAAATATCTATACGTTGTATGAATCCGTAGCTCCAACCACCCTTACAGTTCTTGAGTGTCCGAAGTTGCATAAAATAAAATCCTCTTTTGGAGAATATTTAGCGTATCCAAAAACACCTATAAGAAAAGGTAAGCGTCAAATAGAGAGACAACCGTTCGCTATTACATCAGACAAATTCAAATTAGCATTACAAAAAAAGCAATCAGTTAAGGAAAATCAATTGAAAGAAAAGGAAAAAAAGAAAATGGAGCGAGAGATGAAGAAGACTGAGAAAAGTAAGAAAGAACAAAGCAAGGGTAAAACTAAAATTACTAAAATTCAACTAACAAACAGGGAACCAGAAGCTATTACTAATGTTGAAATCAATGCCAATGTTTTTCCAGAATCGAAAAGAATCAGCGTTTTAGAGGAAGTTCACATAAAATCCACTGATGTTTGTGCCGTGTGTAAGCACATCATCATTAAATACAAAATTGAATGCAGTGCCTGTCATTTGTTCTTTCATTTGCGATGTGTCCCAGATAGCCACAAAAATAACATTCCCGATGATGCCGATATTATGCTATTTTTATGTCACTTTTGTTACAAAGTTAATGACTCTGATGATGAAAGTTATTCTGATTGTGAAGAATTATATTTAAATGTTCAAAACGCAAGACGAGATCTCAATTTTTAATTATTTATATTAATATTAAGGTTTTTAACTGATGACTGCAAGTTGGACAATAACTGTATGTGTTATGTGGCAATTACTATGACTACTGGACAATTACTGTGATTTTAGAAGTAAATTTTTGTTTAATTTTTTATTGTTATGTTTCCAAAGATTTTGAAACTCGTGACTGATGTTCCTTTAGAAGATTTATTTAAGTTACATAAATAATAGTTTTTTGTCAATTTATTTCTATATAAAGGTACTAATAAAAAAAAATCGTGTATCACTCCCTTAACCGGGCAATAACTATAGCGGTTACCCTATATATTATATTGTATGTAGTCGGTCGCGTCATAATATATTATTATCGTTGCAAATTCACACGCGTGTAACCCCATATACAGAGGTTACGAGCATTTCCCAAAGATAAAAAAAAACGTTTTACGCTCCAAAACAGCATAAAGTGCCGATTGATCGTCAAGCGTGTTTACGCACGAGATCACTTCAAAACGCAATCAGTAGAGAGAAAAACTCCACGTGATTAAGTGCGCCTAAAAGTATGAACAGCAATATTGACTGTGACTGTACTTTGTGGTTTACAAACGATAAAAGTTTTGCCGTACCAAATTTCGTTTTTGGTCTTTGGGACTCGAAGCTTTGCCGTGTGGTCCTTTGGTACGAAAAGGCATCGGCCTCGTTATCGTTGCTTGCACAGATGGTATCAGCACATTTCGAAGGGCTTTTCGAGATGTCAGTGGAACGCACCGCGTTGTGCCCCTTCTGTGCTTCCTCGAATTATGTCCCAAGGGGAATCAAATCGTTTTCTCCCGGCACTCCAGTAATTCTCTCAGAAGCATGTGCTACATCGTGCTTGTCATCATTCTAAAATTCCATTCAATCGGCGCCTAGAATAGTTTAGATTGAGAGATTTACCTTTAGAAATTTAGGACATGATACTGCTTAGTCTTACAGGTATTATGTTTGATTTGCAGACTGATATTCAGTAGTTTCACCTGAATTGACAAATTCCATATAAACAAACAACGTTAAAACTCTTTTTTAAGTGTCTTTTCTACCATGGATATCGCGCTGTCATTCTCGATTGAACAAACATGCGTAACCATTTTTCTTTATTTACAGGTGTCCAAAAAACTGCTGTCGTCGAAAAATTCTAGGCAAAAAATACGTCGCCACGTCACTTAAAAATATAAACCGCAACGCAGCCCATTCCTAACTGGCCAGCTCGGACATTTATGTATTAGAATAAAATATCGCCGGACCCCATTACGTAATGCGTCCATAAAATGTTTCCGCGTAATATCACTGATATATTATCCGAAAAGATATATATTTCGAATAGTGTTGTAAAAACCGATGTACTGTTTGCATGTGAATTAAGCTGTGCGCTCTTTTCGGTTTTTCGATTATGCACCATATATGTTTTGTGGTCATTCAATGTTACCTTTTATTGTTACGCTTGATCCTTTATAAACAGTTCAACAAGTTAATATTAAATATTGTGTAGGTAAATAATACTATTTAATGTCACAATACCAATTATGTAGAACCTATTATGATGTTTTACAGTTTCCGAAGACCAGCTGAGAAAATTAACGATTTGATGTCATGGTAATCAAGCCATGTCTTAAATGTGGTTTAATAAGTGCTATTATGTTACTCATAGTAGTGAGATAAAGTCGTATTAATTACAGTGCTCATAAAAATTTTAATAACTGTCGGGAATTTTACATGCAATGTTTAAAACCCTACAATAAAATATCACACAAATTCAAGGTTAAAATGCCCAACGCTTACCCACTGCGTCACGTGTAGCATTTTAACGTTATTAGTTGCAGTGCGCACCCATCCAAACACAGTGTTTAGTTATTTCTACGCAGCATTTGTCTACCGCGTTCCGCTTGGCTAGCAACCACCCTTATTGAAGGGTGCCCTCAATAACGTCACATATGGTATGTCCTGTCAATAACAAATAGAATACATTCTTATAAAGAAGACAGACTGTTGTCTTGAACAGGTACCGTTGCAGAAGAAGCATTTTATCATTTCTACTTGGTTCCAATAAATAGCAAACCAAAACAGGCACAAAGAGGTTAATGCTCTGGTAATTGGAGAAGAAGGCGATTTGAGCATCCATTTTATGAGAACAGAAAAATACAGATAGATCCAAAATACAGTCAAGAATAAAAGCCACAAACGCTACTGCAACACAAACGAAACCAAAACAATTTCGAACCCTTTTATGACCCACGTACCTGAAACTATAAAAGTCAACGACCTTATAATACAATATCAAGGTGATAACAATAACAATAATTCACAGTTATAAATAGGTAGCGAACAATTGCAATATGACGCCCTTACTTTAAACACACCGAACGGACTTGGGAATGTTGTAAATGCCATCTGTGGCCCGTGGCAATTCTCCTCCCAAAAATAGGCAATATTTCTTGGTCTAACGTATTATGGCTGTTAACACCAAGCATTAACAAGCTATTAAATAGCTTTTATGAAGATTAGTTATCTTAATGTTTATATTGTTTATTTTTAGCTAGCTTTTAAAGTCGGGGAGCGTGATGAGTCAAGGATGTTATAAGTAACAAAGTGTCAGGTCAAACCTGGTTTAGTGGCACAGGGATGTAGTCAACGACATTTAAAAACAATTGAGATTTAAATTCCAGTACCATAAACGTTTCAGAAGTATGATAAGGACGTAAAAGAAATACAAAGAGTGAAAAATTAATGTCAATAAAGAGGTTTGCAATATATGTGATAAAAGTAATGCAACTAAACGTTTTGGCACGAGATTACCTATGTAATAAGTTTTTTATACTATGTGTGTACCTATAGTGTGTAACATTATGCTTCAGTCCCAACCTGCACGAGTACACCCACTGGCAATAGATAGTATGTAATAACGCGACCATTTTTTTATGAGCGAGCGAGTTTAATGTTATTAGTTCTGGACGGCCTGTGATTTACAAGGATAATGTCCCGACCTTAATAGACTGTTCCTAATGTTCAAGTAAATTGTGGGCACATGAGCTGTTTTGGGAACTAAGATGTATTTTATACGTCATGTATGTATGTACGTATCAGTCGTGGGGATGATGAAAAGACACAACCACTCCATGTGTAAAATAGTCCTAGTAATTGGAGACGAATGTAGGCAAATATAGGTTATATTTTCAAACCCTAAATTGCTTCTGCGAATTCTGAAACTAATATTTATATGAGATTTTTTGAACCCATAACTGCTACCGAGAATCTTCAAACAAAACATGCCCAGTACAATTTATTTCGACCTGAATTGTAACTAGAGACCAACAAAAATATTTTATGTTATGTTAGATTTGATTTAAATTAAAATCATTTTTAATTCAAAAATAACATAACTTTGAAATATTATGTAATTTTTACGAATATTGCTAACAAAACAATTCCGATATACCGTAGCCAAAGCCGCGGGTTTATCTAGTAAGTAATAAGCATTTTGAGATAGAGTTAATAATAGGATACAAAAAATGCGAAAACCTACTTCTTACCTTCTAAAACTACTACTAAAACGTATAAAGTAGTTTGCTTAATGGATCGGCTCTTAGCCTTGGAAACATTACCTCAACCGTCTCAAATTATGATACGACTTATCCTTCTACTCGGTCCGTACGGGAAAATATTCTCATTGCGGTATAAACTGATTATATCCCTAACGGTTGGGCCGAACTCACCGTACGAAGTCCAATTGTTAGCAATGTTTATACATCAGTAACCGATATTGCTTGTTCCCGACTAACGTTTAGTTAACGGTAATTAAATCTGGCATCATTAACCAGTATTTAATTTAAAACAAATGTTGATTACCATTTGCATGGGGAATATAAACAGTTTTGTTTACGGGGTGGGTTAATTTTAATCTGTATTAACGGTATCATTGTCTATGTGCTATGCAGATTAAGGCTGGCAGGCTTAGATTTGTGAAACCTGCACTAAATGTGGTGCGTAGATTTAATTCTTGACCAAACCTTCACCGCGCCATGGACACGTGGTGATCAATGCTCATTCCTCCGATGTATGAGAACTGACCTTTGCCCTGCAGTGGGACTGTTACAGATAGGTATTCATCCATTCTATTATTTGACGTACCTCGTTTCAAAATCATTGCATTTCCTTCGTACGTTTTAGCTATCTTGCTAAGCAATGCATGTACTGTGCACCCTTACAACTCAGCCTTTTTTCTTTGAGATTACAAACGTGGTGAATTAAATTCTTAATTATCATGCCTCAAATTTGTACTGACAGTATAAACATGTAAACTCTGGTCAGCCATCTGTAGGTCATCCTAATATTTGATCCGCAAGGGAATTAAAACCGCAAGCCAATAAAAAGACCGCAGCTACAGAATTTTTCTGATTTTATCGGTGACCTACTTTAAATCGGACGTCGATATATTTGTTCAAATGTTCTATTTGAATTATGGTGCTACCGATCCGTTATTCGGCTGGTAAAGTCATCGTTTTGGATAACTTTTGTGTTTTGTGAGAATTAGCCTTCATTGTTGTACCAAATTATTTTGTAGCTAATTATTGAATTATTAAATTTTTACTGTAAACTGTCCGAACTAAATTCTACCTCTGACCTATGTAGTCCTACAATTTGACCTTAGACTCAAGCAGTATGGCGCGTATTCACGTGTATTATAGAGGTAGACACCTACTTCTTTTGGATTGCATTACATAATAAAATATTATGAAAGTTTATCACAAACAGAAGCTACAATCATAACTATCGAATAAAAAACTTTTATGTAAATAATTATACTCTTTCCATCATGATCCAATTTCTTACACCCACGCTGACATTTGACATTCAAATACCTAAAAGAACACTACTGTGAAAAAATCAATGGCATGAATATTATAATGGGCGCATGTTGACACATCTCGCTAGTCATGTGAATAAATGGGTCTCAAAAGGTAGTCATTACGGGGTAATCTAAAAATTATATTGGATAGAGGGCGCGTGGTAATAATGCCCATATATAAGTAGAATGGTGAATTATCTGCTACTTCAGGTATCTGACGTTTTTACGTCAGATTTACAGTGAAATGTCTTTTCTTTTCTTATCGTATGGTTGATGAACAACCTGGTGTCAGAGTTTAAACCGCCTGTAGACCTATGACATGGCTTTACACACCGTTGAAAAATCTCTCAGGTGTGCTGGTTTCCTCACGATGTTTTCCTACAGCAAAAAGTGATTTTTGCTCTTCTAAAATAATGGCTCTGAACTTTTTTCGAATGCATAAACATGCCGCAGCAAAGTAAATCTGACCATACCTATATTTGGCATAGGAAAACTAGCACTTACCAGTACCTACTGTTGTGTATAGAAACAGTCATAAAACGTAAAGAAGGTATGCATTGCAGAAAGGAATATCTCTTGCTCCTAGTCTGATCCAAGAACAGAATAATGCTCATAGCATTAAGCTATTTGAAGTAATACGAACTCTCTTCTAGCGGTTTTAGTTGGTTTCTTTCTTTTCTGAGAATAATAAATATCAAAAAAAGTATTTAAACATTTCACAGTTATCATGATCACCACCAGTACCTATGTTGTATGTGTACAACACCTGAAAATAAATTGTTCAACATTATCCCAGTTAACTTTAAAACTAGGCAAAACGTACACGCGTCTGTCATAAAAATTAGGTGTCGTACAAAAAGTGATGTAATACTTTTTAAGATACTTTTTACTGTTAATAGAGTCTTTTAAATCTAGCGAAGGGACGTTGTAAAAAGTGGCATGCGATTTATACCCATGCCACGGCGGGCAGCAAAGAAAGTCGTTTAAAAGATATATTAACTGAGAAAACGCAAGAGAATATGGGACCACGTTATGCATCACGAAAGCGCTTGATTTACAGCAGCTCTTTATTACTGGAATAATTGAGAACCTCAAATTCAATGTCCATTGAAATACTTCAGTAAACGTTATAATTTTCAAGGGTTTTCGAAACTTACAAATTCGGTTGGAATTTTCGCAACCCAAGCGAATTACCTATAGTAGAATTTACACGTTACAAAGCTCTTGAAAATATACACAAATTTATCTCAAAACGGCAACATTACCAAAAAACCATTGGAAACGGGCCAGGTTAGTACCATTTTGGATAAGCCGTAACGGTGCCGAAGGCTTGCCTGCTATTTGTCCACATAATTTGCCACCGGACGGCCAAGATAGTTCCGCTTAACAAACTTTAAGCTTCAGTTCAGCTTCAACAGTACATACGTGTTAAGTTGTGCTGAAACACCCAGGAATATCCAAGCCATTTCACACCCTGTAACACTACAACTCATATAAATTGATAATATTGTGTTTCTTCGACAATAACCATATACAATGCTGCTCCTAAACAGATACGGGCTTAAGTATAAGAACAATAGCAGCAATCGATTCATAACTCGATACTTTGACTATAATGTGATTTAAACGGAACTTTACAGCTGTCAGTCTCGGGGTGAAGACAGTGGTATTAAAGTTACTTAAACGGTAGTTACTTTAAAATAAGTTAATGGTTCCGTGATGACTTTAAAAGAGTTGTTGGAATATTTTAGAAGTTTTATTTGAAATTGCCTTCTCAAAAGGGAAGTTGCATGAGTATAAATGCTTTTAAGTGTACTTTTAAAAGCAAAACTGTTGAATGCTGAAATTCGTTAAGGTTTTTCTGTGACGTAACTAATAAAGTTGGCAGAGCCAAATCGTGTTCGTTAAAAGCTTTTATCGTTTTCCATTTTGACCAATAAATTTATGTAAAAATATGCCGAAACGATTATTTTCTATTGCTCTTAGGTCTGTTAAAACTTGACTGTTCAGCGGTAAAGTAATATATCTATACAAAAATTTTGCATGCCAAGTCACGCTCCAACTAAAATTTCGTGAATTTATTTAAAAATCAGACGATAAAAATGCTATGTTGGTTTTTAGCTTGTTTTTTAGCTTTTGAATATTTGCTGTGTTAGCGATGTCTCGACAGATTAAAATCGCGATTTACATTTGGTCCATTTTGTTTCTCGCAAACCGTATTTGCAAGCAGGTTGGAGTGTCTAGGCAAAGAAGTTTTAGATTAATAGAATTTACTGTTACTATGCAACTGCGCCGGGGAATGTACATTGTTATATGCGTGTAAAAGCAGCTACTGCATACAACAGTTTCCCGGAAATAATCGTATCATACAATGATCTAGATCTAGAAATGGCTCCAAATATCCGTACAATTTTGTTAGAAGTTCTCAAATTACTTCGTTCAAAATTATTGTAGACATATTCTAGAACCATTCAAAATAACGGTCTGAGCAGCAATAACGCAACTGTTACAAACAATAAAAGCTCGTGATGTGCATATAATGCAGTAAGTATTGCAGCCATTATACAAATTGAAAACTCAACACCGAACGATGCCAAAATGTCCTCCATTCCAGATGAAAAGATACATTACAGCGCATATTCACAAGTTAGCAGTTCGCGACCTCAATTCACGACCAAACAGTTTTTTCCTACTGACAAAGCGACCACAAACTCGAATGTCGTATGTGGGGTCACGGCCTTAGTAAATCCTGCGGATGTATGCAAAGGCCACGGACGGTAGTGAAATCTGATCAAATGAAATGCGGAGGATTCAAACTTTGAGGTCTGATGCCATTTTGCGGATTTCACCCCGTTGATGTGTCCGTATGTTGGTCTAATCGAATCAAATTGTTTGGGACACACGAGTATCTGATACATACGCTTTGGGGATTTATACTGTTTGCGTACAAAAGGCCTTTTCACAGATGCTGGTAACCACTTATTATTTTGGTCGTATTACGCATAATGGTCCTAACGCCTATATGTAGGACCTGTGTTTTGTATACTTTAATGTTTATTACTAACTTCTTATTTATTTTAATTAGCTTTAAACGTCGATCTGTACGTACGTGTACGTATCCAATAACTACAATGGAGATTTAAACTCAGTATCAATATATCTATACCTTCATCAGTCTGTGTCGAATCACCATCGTAGGTAGGTGGATAAAAGCTAATCATGATAAACTCAGTATAAACGAAACGTGAAGAATCTAGGACATATTATAGCGTAATGGTCATCTTCCTGCACGTCTTACGAATCAATTGGAGGAAACAACTCTATTATTTAATAGGTATCAATCGTCTCGAATGATTCTTAGGTGCCGGCCCCGTGATAACACTCGCAGAGGTACTGATACCTTAAATTTAAACCAATTACGTTATTGAAACAGTCGCTGTGCTCTTGTTTGGAGTTTCGCAATTTACATAACATATTGAGCATGGGATCATACGATTGAGGAAAACCAGAGGTGTTGTACATGCACCTATATTTTGTTGATTTAAGCAATTTGCAACCCTATTATTAAGTTATTTCAATCGAAAATCTAATTTGTTAAACAATAGACTGCTAGTTGTATTTCTGTTATAATTTTAGAAAAGGAATAGAATATATACTACTTAACTTGTATCCTAAAAAATATTTTGAAATGGGAGTTAAATAATTATCGTTTTTGCAATTTTACGCCAATCAAAACAACAACAGATTATCCAAACTCTTCTATACTCAATTTAGGAATTGAAGATATTTTCATGAAGTTTATCGTTACAAGATTCTCAAGGTAAGAAGTATCAATTCAAAAGCTTGCAAAATGTATGACGTCATATTACTACTATAGAAACGTAAAACGTTATTCGTATTCTACACTCGGTACAAATTCCACAACACAATCACAATGGGCGTCTACCTAACGGCTGTTCTGAACACTCCAACTTTGCGGGCCAGTTTGTCACTCCGAGTCAAAAGTTCCCCTCCACTTGAAACGATTCGACTCGGACTTTGCGTGATTCGGAACCAAAGTTTTCCGTCCTACGCCTTTTTATTTTATGACGGGTGTCAATTACTGGATATCTTTTGTTCTTTTTGTAGAGTTTGAGGAGTTGAGCTTTCCGATTGCGGATGTTTTTATTTCAGTTCGCTAGTGTATTTTGATATCATAATAAGTCTGACATTGTTTTACAGTTTGTGTTTTTAGTACAAAGAAAATATGGTTTGGAAAGTTTTCGTTTATTTGTATAGTTGGAACTGCGAGTAGTTCGTAAGGCGACGAAACCCGGAACCGTGAAAGCTTCCGCTTTGCAAGCGTCGAGTCTTGCGGTATAGCGCTGATGTGTTCCGGCAGCATATTAAGGGCGCATCCCTCTAAATTGCCAGAAACATCCGCAGCCGTAGTGTGTGGTTCACTGTTATATTCCCGGATCGACGTGAACATCCTAACAAACATTCTGTATTATGATTACTCGACATTCTCGCTACATTTGAACGTGTAGTGCGTGTGTATTCCTAAGGATGCGGTCCGATTGAATTATAGCGTCTAAATCACGTTCGTATAATAGAAACGTATACTTTGTGTGATCATAAAGCACTAAGAAGCAGAGGTTATATCGGTTATGAGTTTAATAACAATCAATACAACATTGACTTTAATGATTTAACTTATAGCAAAACTAGACTCTGAATTAGATTATTTTTATTAATTGTTAATAGAGTGCACATTTTGTTCCCCAGAATTCTCTACTACGTCCAATTGATTACAACAATAAGCCCTTAATGACTAAGAATTCGCTCCCCGACCATGACTTGCTCTTTACTGTTCCTTTTACTTTACAGTTTGAGATCAAGACACGGAAGTCAATTCAGATTATTAATAAGCCATTACAATACCCTTGGAGCCATTAACCGCTAACGACTCGGACAAAGTGCATAAAGGCGGCGCGACGGATAAAACACCCCATAGTAGGCCGCCTCTATATAATCCTTGCAAAGCTGTGGCAGCTCCATTTTATTGTACATTTCCCTGCAAAGTGCCTAGAAAGGCTGAAAGCTAAGCGAACATTCATTTGCATAAAATGTTACAATATAATGTTGCTTTTAACTCGCCACCGCGAGGAATGCTTCATTTTGTTTGAACCAACAATAGGTTTTTCAACGAAGCTGATTGATGGTGATGAAATGGGGTGAGTTGGGTCAACAGAGGAGCTGAGGGTAAAATACACAAATTATTGGCAAGAAGAAAAATCGGGAGTGACACTCAAATATGTTACTGTTATTTTCTTGCATCCTTTATTATGTAGTCTTAACAGACTTTTGGGGCCTGTAGCAGTACCATACAATTTGAAAATGTTGTATAAATAAAATAAAATTATTTCAGGAAAATGAGAAATAAATGTCTTAAACCGTATAATTTATGGCCAGATAAGCTAGTCGCCAAAATTTGGTCCATCGTATATTTTCTAATACGTACTCAATTTCAAAATTCGTTAAGAGCTCTGCAATAGAACATGCAATTGGATCCATGATGACCTTGCGTATTTAAACTATTCAGAAACTAGAGAAGTGGTTGGTATGTCTAGTTTCCAAATACCATAGTTAGTACCTACACGAGATGAATGAATACAAAAAACTACTGTGTGAAATGGAATTATTCTTATATTAATATTTTAATATTTTATTATCTAGGCACAAAACTAAAAGCGACATATTATTATCTTTTACAACTGTACGTGTAAATCATTATGTGGATCCACAGCCTTTTTAGCGCATGATAACACTCGACGACCCGATTGGCGCAGTGGCTAAGCAAATTGTCTGCTGCGCTTAAGGTTGCGGGTTCGATTCCCACACGGGACAAAAATTTGTGCGATCCGCAGATGTTTGTCCCGAGTCTGGGTGTTTGTGTATGTTATATTTCATGTTAGTGAAACGCACCCACGATACAGCAGAAAGTCCTAGTGTAAGGCGACGTGTTTTTTTTTAAATATTAGTCTGGAACTTGTAATTTAATTATAATAGTGGATAGTAGATGTTTCAGACTCAGAAATAGAGGCCTCAACACTTACATTGCTAAATAAACCATCAAGCTGATAACTACTTGGGAGTACTAAAATAACGAGCAACATTTCCCGTTGTCAAACAATAGAAAGGTTTGCTTCATAAAAATAAAGTTACATAATCAGTAATACAATTCTGTTATAACAAGTAAGCACAAATATAAGTACTCTACTAAATTTTTATGAAGCATAAAGGCAGTCGACGACAGCGGAATAGAATAACAGTAGCTTGGTATAATAAAAAAATAATATCCTATTTTTTTTTCTTGTTTTGGCAACAAGAGTTTTGAGGCATAGTTTTGGGATGTATGGCCGTATATATAAATATGGCGGACATAATAAAAGTTGTGATGAATCATAATATAAGGAAATGATTGAGTATTTTAGTGGTATATCACTTCGTATAAGTTGTAAGAGTCCATTGAAAGAAACGTGTTATTATTTTCCCTTGGAAATGATCTTCTGAGGTAGAAATTGTTTTGGCTATTCGATATTAAGCATATAGTCTCGTTTTCTAGTATATTGTGGCGTTTATTATATGTGTATACTGTATATGTATACGTGGGGCTCGTAGCTTTGCGGCTACCCGGCAGATCAGCTGATCTGCGAGGTTAAGCCGTGCTCGCCGCGGTCAGTCTTGTGATGGGTGACCGTTTTCACATGTCGAGACCCCACCGTGCTTCGGAAGGCACGTTAAGCCGTTGGTCCTTCGCCTGACCTCTCTCCGGTCGTGTCGTCCCGTCGGATTATGAGAGTGAGGGAATAGGGAGTGCACCTGTGTCTGCGCGCATACTTGTGCACTATAATATCTCCTGCGCAGATGGCTAGTCTCAGCTGAGACAGGCCGCCGTGACCGAAATTCGGTCAGGAGGACATTATTATTATTATTATAGTGTATACAAATACATACAATAGGAGCAGCTGACAGGTGCTATAATTAGTGCATACATTCTCTCTAAATGATTATTTAATTTAACCTTTAGAGTTTAGTTATGTGGCCAGAAGCACAATCAACAAAAAATATTTACTTTTGATATTCAAGTTGAACCTGTATCACCCACATTTCGCTAGAAAGAAGTTATGGGGTATAATATTACAGAAAGCAACTTTACGTGATAGCAACAGTCAAATTCCAAGGCGGGTAGTTGTGTCGATTGTTAAAAATATGCAAAGCTTAAAAATCGCATAGGATCGTGTCAGGTGTGAATTATTTGTCATTAAGTTGATTTCTCCAAAACTATTTTACGGTAATAATTTATGCTGTGGCACTAAAAAAATCAGGTAATTCTCTGCCTAGATCTAAATTCGGTTCGACCCGCACAATTCAGGGTGTGCTGTCCACAACGTGGAGAGTTCTTAAATATTCATGAATTGTTGGAAATGTTTTAGAATATTACGTCTGCTCCATGTCCCACTAATTGCATATGAATAATAAATAATTAAATACTAACTTTATTGACATTAAATTTGGCAACCCATATTAAAATTCACAGCCGTCTTAGAACAAGACAATAGTAGGCATTCGCACCGTATTATTTTAGGGTCCCGTAATAAATAAGGCCAGCGGCAATTTGCCTCGACCGTCTGTTTGTTTGTCCGGCCCCTAATTCAAAGTAACACAGTTTGCACAACAGTGGCGCGTTTATTTGTATTTGTGTTTGCAATTTACTGTACAACACGTAGGTTGATAATATCCAGTCTTCAGGTGTGTGGCTCAGGAGAATGTGGTCTTATTAGGGGCCGTCGGTCATCTTAATAACGAGAGAGAATATTTTATTTAAGAGATAGGGAACTAGACCGGACATTTATTTATCTTACATACACTTCTGGCTACAAATACATTTTCGTAATCAGAAAAAGACTTTCAAAACATTTATATATTGTTTTAGACTCAATGTCGCGAGCAAGCGATAAACGATAAATAACTGTGGCATTTTTTTTTTGTTAAAATGTTGATATCGATATAAGTCTGTTATTTTGCTGATAAGAACTTAAATAAACAATCAATGACCCTGCCATCTTTATACCCAAAATAAAGTATCGAAACAAATGTTTTACCCAAATGCGTCGAGCAATGTTCTCAGATTTTACGTAACCTACAAATGGAATACTAAAAATTTCGCTTCGCTGTCGTTTCGAGTATGCCAGAACGCATTATCCAAAGCACTGGCAAGCTAACTTCGCATCGTAGATGAACTTAAGAAGCCATAACCCGTTGTGCTATAGCGCTCACTTGGTAAGCGTTTTCATTCTTTGAAACTTACATACGAGTTTATTACATCTTTTATATAGTTATCGTCGTATAGTGACACTTTTATTGTTGGGTGTGTCATGCGTGTCGTTGCACTGAAGTTAAGAGACTGGATGTAAATACACAAATGCAGTGAGGTTGTAGATTCAAAAAGTGACAAGTGACATTTAGCATGACAATTGGTTACCACTGTTCTACAAAGGTGATCTACAAAATGAGCGTTTGTACACTTTTGCCTTTACTCTATTGAGGATAGGCTAAACTTTACGCTTACGATTAAATTTTGCGACAAAACTACGGGCTAACTTTTTCAAATGTAGGTAAAAAAAATAAAGGTGACTGATATCTACTTACTTTACGTAACCAACATAATATAAAATGATCCTTTACGGAAAACTACACATAACCATATTAAAGACATTTTTATCAGTAAGTACGACATTCGCAAACACTATGTGTCGAAAAACTCATTAAACGCCAAACATTAAGAGAACTCGGAAAAATCCCATACAAATAGACCATTAACGTAACTTTTAATGGCTACTAAGGGTTACACGCGGTTAATAGAGTGCCATATTTGGCACCCTCAGTTATATCTTGAGCCGTTCGCTCCCGAGGATTATACGTTCGAATCCCGTGCGCGAAACTTAATTAAAGTTTTAATGAGCCACGCAATATATGTATTTCGGAATACTGACACAGAGTAAGTCCGGTTTATAGTGCAGATTAGGCAGACTATTGAGATGGGGGTCACATAGAGTTTATAGTTTCAATGAATAGATGACACTAATATCAAAGCTAACATAACAAAATGATAACTTTATGAAAAAACTCATTTTAAATGCACAGATTTCAAACCAATAACGGACATACTTATAAAATTGTCTCGTGCAAGTATAGATTAAGTACCTATCTAAATATAAAATAATTCTTCTTCTTCTTCGTCTTATCGTATGGTTGATTAACAACCTGGTGTCAGAGTTTACACCGCCTGTAGGCCTCTGACATGGCTTTACACACCGTTAAAAAACCTCACAGGTGTGCCGGTTTTCTCACGATGTTTTCCTTCAACGTTTTTATCAACTGATAACTAATTTATAGTACGCACATAAATTCGAAAAGACATTGGTGCGTTGGTTTTGAACTTGCGACCTTTGACTTGGCAGTGCAACGGTCATACCACTCGGCTATCAATGCTCGTATAAAATAATGTAATAGTCCATTTCGTAACTTTTGAAGAGATTTACTGATCCCTTCATATAAATTATAACTAACAAACTGCAACTCGTCGTGTAATAATCACTGCGTTCAGCAAACAGATTGGTGATCGATTATTTCCTCGTGTAACACTCCCCATTCCTTTGTCAAACTTATCTAAACTTCATCGCGATAACTTGGCCGTTTTCCAAAGTTCGTTATTAGTAGCGGAATTTTGCAGATTCACCTGCTCTACATCTTAAGAATACTTAGCACCTTAACGTCTTCGACATGCCCAAAGTAAGAGACTTTAGGCCTTAATCAGGGTAGACAAGTTTAATTTTAAGTGCATGAACTTATAATAGAGATGGGATTTTGAAGCATTTTTTTGTAAAGAGTGTTAAATAATGTTTTTCTTAAAGGAATTATTTTCTATATAAAATATGTATTAATAAAAAAATGTATTGTTACAGATAAAGTTAATCTACTCTTAAACCGATTTTAAATAAATCTTTTATTCTTCCTTTTTAAAAGATTTAGCTAAAGATATATATAAAGACTATATTATTATCTACTGTAAATATTGTCATGAACAAGGAGTCGTTTTGAATGGATAGAAAAGAAAAAATACAGGAAGAGGTTTTCCACAGTAACAAACAACCTATACATGAAACATAGTCATATCTGCAAACAACTTCCGAACATCCAACTTAATCTATGACCCCAAGTTTAATTCTATGCAATGAGCGATATTCCAGTTAATTTAGATCAAATAATACAAAACTAATTTAGCCTCTAGTTACGTTTAAAATTTACGTTGTTTGTTTCACCGGACAGTTTGTCAATACTTATAATGCCAATTAGTCTATTAGCTGTTATAAACAGTGGATCTTTAAAGGTGTTGATTGTATGTCTTTAGTATATCATTAGGCGTTAAACATTAATTTAATAGGTGTGGAAGATATATTAAAAAGTTCTAGTGGCTTCTTTTAGTGGCTTTAGTGTGCTCAATCAATTATGGGTGTTGCTAAGGTGTACTGACATTTCTTATGCAATTAATTTGAACAATTTTGTATCTAGACGAGCAATAGAACTAGTAGGAGGCTAGAAGATAACATTTTTAAGGTATTAGTTTCACTTTGAAATATGGGCGTGCTATAAACCTCTTGTCTCATTATACTCATGAAAATCCAAATATATATAATCTTATAAAGCTAAAGAGTTTGTGTGTTTGTTTGCTTGAACGCGCTAATCTTAGGAACTACTGGTCCGATTTGAAAAATTATTTCAGAGTTAGATAGCCTATTTATCGAGGAAGGCTATAGGCTATAAAACATTTGAAATACACGCGGGCGAAGTCGCGGGCGCAAACTTTTATATGTAAAGGTACATAAAGGCTTGTCATTCTTTCTAATTTAACGTTAATTTAATTAATATAATAGGTAGGTAGGAGTGGCTGAAAATCAGCGCTGGACCAGGTCATGCTTGTCCCGGTACAGCATTCGCTGAGTCCACTTCCTTTTGCTACTGTTTGTGTAATTGTTTTTTTTTTTATGTTTATTTTCGTGAGTGTCTCTTATGTAGCAATAAATGTCTTTTTATTTATTTTTTTATTTTTATAATTTTGTTATTCTAATTATGTTAGCCATATCAGGGGCCTACGGGTTTAAAACTCTGACACCAAGTTGTTCATCAACCATTCGATAAAAAGAACATAATTGTGTAATATTTTGAACTGAATTTGAAAAAAAGTATAATACATGAGGTTCATTGATTTAACACAGGAGAGTTAGGTTGTAATCATGAAATTAATTTATTTTTAGTGATTTGTAATTATCCAATTTTGTGCCGTGTGGTATCCGGCCTAGAATTGACCGCCCCCTTTCCTCCCGTGGGTGTCGTAAGAGGCGACTAAGGGAAAATCCAGAAGATGGGCAGCAGCGTCTTCTGTAACTTCACCACCAATACTGCGATCCCCAAGCCGCTTGCCAAGCGTGGGGATTATGGCAACCTCCCCCGCTTAAACGGGGAGGCCTATGTTCAATAGTGGACGTCTTTTGGCTGATGATGATGATGATGATGATGAATTATCCAACAGCTTACGTAAAATAGCATGAAAAGCAAAAAGCATAAAATGCTTAAGGATGAAAATTATAAGACTAGATTATTAAGGCTAAAAAATAATGTAATAAAAGCATCTTTCTACGCACGAAGAGCGGTAAAAGCTGGCAAGTTAATAAAAGAGGTAGCCAAGAAGTGAATAATTATGATGCTCGCGAACTTATAACTTGTAACTATTAAAACTTGGTGCAATAATGCAATGTTTAGACTCCACCGATATACTTTAAGTGCTCTCAGAAAACAGGTTTAGTAAAAGATGCCTTACGTTCGGTAAAAGTGTTCTATTTTTACAGGATTGTTTTTCTTTGATTTTTTTACTTTTATTCAATTTGATCTGATCAGTTTACTGCTATGATATCTACTTTTTTAAGAGTCTAGACGTTGACCTATATTTTAATTCTTTTATTAAAATACTATTTTTACTCGAAATACTTGGTAAGGTAACTGAATAGATTCCATTTAAAAAAATACTGATAAAATATTTTAAACAGTTACTTTATCGAATGAATTGTACCTCGTAAGCCGTATCATACCGATGGTCTTCTTCTTCTTATGTCATGGCTTTACACACCGAAACCCTCACGATGTTTCCCTACACCGTTTTTAGCAACTGATAACTAATTTATAGTACCTACGCAAATGAATTTAAAAGACATTGGTGTGTGCCGGGATTTGAACTTGGGACCTTTGACTTGGCAGTTCAACGGTCATACCACTGGGATATCAGTGCAATTAGATAATTACAATTAGATAATTCATTATTATCATGCCACTACCACAATGAAAAAATTAAAAGTATTGAATAGTGGATTTGTTTATGTAACCATTTTAAATCAATAGAAAACAATCAAAATTAAATCAATGATAATTTGTCTGTGACGGAGGTGTGTTTGGCGTCCGTCCAACGTTTCGTTGCCTCCCGTTGCCAGCCATTTACACCGGTAATTACACTGATATTTCGTAATATTTACTTTAATATAAGAAAGTTAAAATGTCTATTATTATGTCTATTATTATCCCCAAATAGGTAGGTATACCTACATAATTATATACTTGCACGTCTCAGCCCTCATTCAGTTTTGGTATGACTAGGAGTTTAGATGTAATAACAGTAGCTGACGAAACCTAGCCAGAAGCCACCTATTGCCAGGAATTGATAATGAGTTAAAATAATACTTAGACTCCTGTTACAGAAAAATAACACCATTTACCCCTTTAACAAAACACTTGTATTATATGTAATTTACAGTACCAATTACTACTCGTGTTAAAAGGTACAAATGCGCAATTAGCGATAGGTATATCTAACGTATGGTACGTATCCAATGTATGGCTAACCATTGATCATTGTGACCATTGACCATTCTACAGGAGAATGGTCAATAGTTATGGTTAGCCAGTTCCTGACTAACAATAGTTCACCATGTAATACTTAAACCCCAACATTATACTAACAAAAAATAATGTCACCCAAAATATATGAGACCCAACTCCGCAATGCACCCCCAATTCAGACGTTTTGTTATGTTTTTTGTAAAGGCAATTTCGGCTTTTTGTGTATAGAAAGTAGTGTCACCTATAACTATATTTCCTCCGTTATAGGCAATTAATTTGTAGTTGCAGGCGCTAACAACACGTGGACGATTTTAGTGGACCGTTTAAGGTTGGTCGACAGAAATATTGCTGGTCCAACGTGAAATACTTCTTTGTTACCTGGTGGCCGACGATGCAGTGGGTTATATTTGTACAATATTTTTAAGCTTGTAGTGTAATATAGCGAGATTAACAAAACTATTAATTTCCAACCCCCTTTATCTAAAATCTACTCAATATGTTTTGCGCAGATATTTGGTTGGTTTGGTTAAGTCATTTAGGCATATAAACAAGAAGCTTTAAAAATCGGCTGTAGACCACCTAAGCGACCTCTTAAAGGAGTGAAAGTATTGTTGGTGAAAACAAGTAGGTAACAAATCTTTAGGTGTTCAGCGGGAAAAAAATCGAAGAATCCGCTACCTAGTTGGTCCATTTGACAAAAATAGCAGGATAAGGAAGCAGTTAATGTCAAACTCATTGCGAAGATACGTTTAGCTCCAGTAACAGAATTTAAATAAACTAGAAAATAAAAATCTAATCTATAAAACTTTTGCCTATCCCCAGAAAAATCTTAGGCAAGTCCAAACCTAATACAAAACGTAGCGTTTAAAACGCAATAATCTGACGGACCGGAATCGGCGCGGCTGGCGCAACGCCAAACATCCGCACCTTCACGAGGATACGTACGTTTCCGTTTTGCGAACAAACACGCCGCGACACGTTTAAATGTAGGTCGGGTGCCTACATCATTAGGACGTTTCAGGTACACTCAAAATGTATATAGACAGCTATTATGGAGGCTAAAACATTCAGCTCCATTTCTATCTGCATTTAGAATGCACGACTTTTGGGAATACAGAAAAGTGAGTGACATGGTTTAGTTTTTACATTTCTTAAATAGAGTAACCGTATGATATTGTACATACTTAATCTTTGTAATATAATTATGCCCGGGAATATGTACTAATATGAAAAAATGTGGTTACCCTGTTGATAAATAACTAGAGAATAAGACACAAAAATAAACATATTTTGTCCATTACATCAAAACTGACCAAAAAACCTCTTCAACCAAAAGTTACTTGCTTCAAACAATTTTCAAAATCAATTTGCCAAAAACGATCTTAGATGACATCGGCGGACTCTAACATTTTCTTCAATTGTATGTTTCCAAACACATAATCTCATTGCTCCCACCATTAGCATCTTGATGCCGGTGATTATTGAAAATTGTTTGCGTTTGGTTATCTTGACCGTTGGCTTAATAGCTAACAACTGTATAAGGACAACGAGGTCTGATTAGGATATTTAGACGTGATATTATAATAACGTCCGTGTACTCCGTAATATAGAGATAAGGGCACTTAACTTCATACCATACAGATATCTTAAGTACATTAGTATCTAACGAGACGAAATTGTGGCTTTGAATGCGGTGATATTTTCAAGGTTTCAAGGTGTGGGGCTCGTAGCTATGCGGCTACCCGGCAGATCAGTCGATCTGCGAGGTTAGGTCGTGCTCACCGCGGTCAGTCTTGTGATGGGTGACCGCTTTCACATGTCGAGCCCCACCGTGCTTCAGAAGGCACGTTAAGCCGTTGGTCCAGCGTCTGATCTCTCTCCGGTCGTGTCGGTCTACCGTCCCGTCGGATTATGAGAGTGAGGGAATAGGGAGTGCACCTGTGTCTGCGCGCATACTTGTGCACTATAATATCTCCTGCGCAGATGGCTAGTCTCAGCTGAGATAGGCCCCCGAGACCGAAATTCGGTCTGGAGGACATTATTATTATATCGTAAAAGGGAGGAGAAATTGAAAAATAGAATTCTTTTTATTATTGTGATTGTGTTGTCTTAAAAGGCGACGAACCCGGTAAGGGTTCGATAAATGGCAATAGGCTCGCTACCGCTGTTCTATGGGACTTGTGACGACTGACATAATGTAAGTCCATAAACAAGAACAACACTGCTTTCTCCTTCAAGGATTACAAGCTTGATTATAAAGTATGTATGGACTTTTCTTCTTCATTTTCTGTCCAGAATATACCTAATTCGAAGCGTATATTAACACAAGTGTTATTTGTTTTCATCTTCATTTAATTTCATTAAGAAACAAAATAAGATCAAGACTTTTAAACTCCCATTAGTGGAATGAAATTAAACCCAAAGAAATAAAGTTCCCAGTATTATTTATTTTTATATTACATTACTCTGGAACACTATTACAGAGAACAATGAAGATTTTGAAAGAATTGAAGCTATCTTTGCAGCGAAAAGATTGTTGTTAAAAGCTTCTGTGAACTTGGTCCTGGTTTTATCAACAATGTCTTGTTAGGATATATACCATTGCTAGTTACACAGTACACACACAGATAAGTCACTTAATACTAAAATATGTTATGCGTATTCGAGGCGGTCTTAAGTTGGACTTTATTGTAAATAATTTTGTTATAGTTACTGCAACCCCTGCATGTTGGGTCTGTGTTATCTTCAGCAAAACGTAGTGTCTCTTAACTTGGCCAAAGTGCACCATGTAAAGTACAAGCACTATGGCGAACTAAATCTTCGTTCCAACATTACATAAGTATTCCTACTTAGTTAACGTCACAGGCTGTAATAGTAAATTTTGGAAAACAGAATTGTTTATCCAATGCCGAATTCTGGCGCACAGCCAACGCACAGAACTGCCAACACCTGAGCTCGTAATTGGCCCGCACATTTTGGCCTGATTGTCGGAAACGGATACAAGATGATATTTCATTGCTATGGATTATTGCCATTATAGCTTACCGTTTGAATACCTATTTGATGGGGATTTTGATTATCAAAACCAGACTTGCATAACGACCAATGTGTATCTGTGAATAGATGCAGTTGCAGATGCTGACCTTTTCTATGGAAACTTTGACATTAAAGGCCTTTGAACGATCACCATCATCAGCCAGAAGACGTCCACTGTTGAATAATTTTTTATGTTTATTATTTTCTTTGTTTGATTACTAAACCTCGAAAAATTATTTTGAGGTTTTTGAACATTATCAGCAGTAAATTTAACTACATATTGGATGAAAGACATTTAGATTAAGGTTATTTTATATGCCATGTAAGCACAATATTGTGCCAAGAGAATAATCTACGTCTACGTTTGAGTAGACCAATTATTATTAAGACGTCCTTAATACGATTGACGTCATTCTGTTATTTTTTATCTATTTTTGGCAGATAATAATCAGATACTAACCATCGTACCAAAGCAGCATTGACTGGTAATACATGTACAACTCTATTTATTCACAATCAAATTAACATAGGTACTAATCAATCACTAAATAATTTAAACAATCCGCGGATGGAAATTTAACGATGGCCGTTTTAGTATTAAATACCCCGATTAATATGTAAAAGTGAAGACAGTTTCGACAACACACAGACAGCCAATTAAGCTATATCGCTACATAATCGTTTTATAAATGTATGTTTGAATTATTAATATCCTTCACACGTTTTCCATTGGAATATGTGGATACCTGAATCATTGATAGATAATGCGTACTATTTTCGATTTCAAAGGTATTTTGTTTTATACCTAAACAGTTCGATGGAATTTGTACAACTGACTTGTTTTTAAAGGCATTTCTTTTCTAGTCGATAAACACTACATCATTCAGCTTCACTACATAATATTCATTCACAACATAAAATTCAGACAGACAGACACGGATCTTTTGAACAATGTAAGTACAGAATCTATTAAAAGATCAAAATTTTATTCCAAAATAACCGGTCATTATTGGTGTTAATATCATAGCAATAAATATAAATACACGCTATAAACCGACTATAGAGATAGAGAGTGCCGAAGTTCGCCACGATAACTCCACCCTTAAGCCATGGTTATGTGCTAGTAAATATTCACTGCAACTCGGTCCTCCGATATCGCCGTTACGACTAGAGTACACAACTGAGGTTACGACCAAGCAATCCTAAACGCACTATGAAAATTAATAGCAAGACATGGATTTACGAGAGTTTGAGTAAATGAATGTACAATCACTAATCCCTGAGGTGATAGGTCCCAGGTGTGAATTTATATGGAGATTAAGCAGATTTTTTCACTGTTTATTATTATAAGTCTCATGTAAAGTGGCATGGTTATTGCCATTTATAGAGCCCATTCCAGGTTCGCCATCTCTTACAACTCATGGGTTCGTCATAAAAAATAATCTCACAAGCATATACGATTACGTGCAGATTTTTTTAAATAATGTAGTAGGTATTTCATAACTGGGTTCGACAGATTGGACCATACACACTTTTAACGCAAAAAATTTAAACACTTATCTAAGCTTATTGTCACTTTTTTTTCTCTAGCCAACAGCATTTGACTGGCGGATAAAATTATGCCTATTTAAAAAACAATGTCCTACAACATAACAATATAAAAAAACAAACACTCGTTTGCGCGCGAAAGTCGATTTTTGCGGACGCTCGCTGGCGTCTACGTAAGCATTAATTACACGGCTTGACCGGAGCGTGACGTCGCATAATGTTTGGACAACCGGTGATCATTTATAACTTGAACACGTATGGCCATGAGATAAGCGGGTTGTCTGTAAAGGAGAGAGGGGTAATTGGAACGTAAGGGTAAATTTAATTCTTATTCTCGCCTTGTAGTAATGGACTCGTCAAACGTTCTGTTTGAGTAGTTACAATAGCATTACAATGTTCTGTATTTCTGTGATCATAAAAAATAGATGTACCTAGAAGGAAAATGTCTCCATAACATTATTGTAATATAATAAAAATTAACATAATATATGTATTATGTTGATTTTATAAAAAAGACAAAAATTACGTCAAATATTAACAAGAAAAAGTTTGCAGATAAATGAATCCATTCTTCCAAAACAGACGTTTATAAATAGCTATAGTATCCGTGCAATCCCATTACCTTTGCTAGAGTTTCATACTCATCCACTTTCAATCTTTGTTACTCACATATTGTAAGTCAAATCTCTGAGGCAACTTCTCAAAGCTAACGAAAATATCCTGGTTACGTATAAGTATTCCAACGAAATTGCAGAGACGCAGCGCCGTCTCACACATCCAACTTTAATGAACTTTCTCACGATAGCTTGCTTCGTGGCTCCGTACTATAGTGAATTTGTTGGGACTAAATGTTTATTAATGTGTTTGTGTGAGTTGGTTTTGTTAGCTATTATTTTGCAAGGGAAGAATGGTGTGTAGAATCACTAAGTTGATGTAGATGAAAACACAAAATATTTAGAAGAGGATTAGGCGAAAATACACGAACAAAACCTATTATCATGGTAAAATGATTTTTACATTGCGTACCTACTTGGTATAATTTCTTTATTTGGATCATTGTTATAAAGAAAACGTTACAAATAATAAAAATCGACCTGTTGATGTAATTATTTAATTATCTTACTCACAGCGGCTCATATAAAAGTAAATTTAGAAATTTCCTTCAGAAATCTTCACCAACATCCGCAACTAGTTATTAAGAGCCTATGATTACTCTTAGGTTTTACAGCACTAATACCAAACAATGAAAGCAAATTAAACAATATAATACCACGAAAATACTAGAGATAGAATTAGGTACTATTGAAATTGATACGGAAACCTTAGAGTGGAAGGGGCCGGTGTGAATCGATAGGATTATCCCGTTACGATGACACCTTGCCAACCTCTGCTTTCACACGAATATTGGGGATTAGGGCCCGTTAGGACAGTTGGAGGAAATGAATATTTTTATACGTAATTTTACCTATTTGTATGGTTCTTGTTCAATATGGGGAGCGTGAGAAAGTCGATTTGGTGGATGAGACGTGGGATTATGTTTTGATGTTTTATAAGTTTGTAGATATGAAAAGAGTAGCTTAAAACGGTATAATTGTATTCGAGAAATTTCCTTAAAATTACGGAAGGAAATCCAATGAATCTTCACAAATAAGTAAAGGAACATTTTTGCAATAATCATAATAAAAGAACGGACAATAGCCATAACAATAATTCTTAAAGTCTTCTGGCGTTTGTCCAAAAATCCTATACAAATAAGTATTCTATGAAAAAACACTCACTCCCATAACGTAACCTCTCATTGATATCGCGTCTGCTGATGCGTTCAAAAAAGAGGAAATAAATGAAGGAAAATATCCTTTATGTAATAAAGAATATGTTAGCAAAAGACAGCTGACAGACCTTCTAATAAAATATTATGTTTATTGGTCTGTTTTCTTTGGTCATGTAATGTCTACTGGTCCTATTCGAGAATTACATATGGGTGATACATTAGGGTAATAGGGTTTGTGTTACATCAGCGAAAATGTGCCTGGAAACAAAGTTTTTGGAGCGTACAATGAAATTGTGGGATCACTAGAGGCTATGGACAAAGAAATATACGGTTTGGCCAAAAGAACATAATGAATTTGATTGCTTCTGTCCGGCTATTCTTTATTTACTTATGCATCTAATGTAACCTTCATATTCTTATTTTTTTATTGGCTTCTAATGTGTTAAGTCGGTAATCAAATACTTCAATTTATGCTTACTAACGTAACGGTTCAATTCAATCCATCAAAAATAAAAACAGCATCATTGTATAAAGAATCCTTACTAATTTTTCCTTTCACACAAACACAATTAATCGCCTTAACTTCTCCATTTTCAACATTTAATGTAATAATACTTACGAAATAATTCCTTTCATAGTAGAAGCGTCTATTGTATTTCGAATTTATTTCCTTCCTCATTTTTCAAGGAGGATCAACAGGGTCAACTGCGTCTCGTCCATTGTCTGTGACGTCATCGTGTGGGCCCATTGTGGTGCCGCCCTACTTACCAAACTGTCTGTCGTTTGTGCTCTACGTCCGAATGTCCGAGACACTTAGTGCACTCAGTTTGACGGCCTCTTGAGCACTGGCTCGGATTAATCTGGGGAATCAAGTACCAAATAGATTGGGGATCATGTTTTATTTGTTGAGGAAATTGGAGTCGACTGTTGTAGACTCCAAATTCTATTAATGTATATTTAATAGCGCAAAAATTATTATTAAAGTTTTGCGAGAAAAAATAAATTATGGTAAGGAAAAATATCCAAGAGTAATTTGTACTTATCCTTTAAATTGTTATCAAGATATTGTTACTATTACTTCGATGTTTCTAATTATGTTCAAGTATCGCTGTACTTCGTCACGGGAAGACTGAAGTAGACTTAAAATTTTAAATGCTTAAAACGTCTTATTTCCAGAATAATATTATAAACTCAAAATGAAAAGGCAGATAATTGGCATCACAGAAAAGCACCAGCTTACAGCGGAGCCCTCCCACGAAATCACCAAAACAAAACCCCAAATAAAAGTTAACGCTGATGCCCGCTTCAGTCCGTGCGAAAAAATCGTGTCGTATGACACTTAAAACATCTGAACACGGGCGGAGAAAATTAAATGGCGGCCGAGTAATAATAAAAACGAGTGTTTGTTACACAAGTGGGCGTACCTGCGCTCCTTCAATTTGGTGACTACAGATATAGGGTCTGGTCGAAGTGGTCATTCACAAAGTTTGAGACCCGGTACTGCCTGATTGGTATTTTGTACTAAAATGTTGTAACGATTCAGAGATATGTCGCCAGAAGCATTTTTTGGAATTGACTGAAGAATATAATTTTGATGTCATGCATGCCAAAATCATCAATAAAATGTGCATACATTTATAACGTAACTTTGCGATCAATAAGCACCGTAGTCATTCAACTGTGAGACTCCCAAAAAGTTTATTCGGACTTAACGTAAAATAAACGATTAAAAAGCAAAATATTTACAGAACTGCAATTTATTTAACAGTTGAATCAAAATATGTGTAAGCAAATTTTCAGTTAAATCTTTTTTACAAAATTTGCCGAAATTATTGAGAAACTTGTTCAGAATTTAATTAAATACAACAAAACGCTGTACTGAGCTGGTATTTTTTGCGTAACGATTTTATAAAATCAGGTTACATTTTTAACCTTTTAGTTTCCGTTAATGTTTTATAAAGCCTAAGATTTTCCGGAGATTTACTATTGTTGCTTAGAATTTCCCTCATGCCGGATAGATTTAGGATTCTCAAGTCATTTTCTTCCAACCACAGATTATTTTTTCATAACTAACAGCGGTTCAAGGGAAACTGAGCTAAGCTAATACTAGTTTTATTTGCGGTGGAAGTTCAGCATTAACTTGTTACCTCGTTACTTAATCCATATTACGCAGTAGCCGGTTCAAAGTTTATAGGGGTGCTATTATTTTTATGAAAGCCTTTACGTTTTGTACTAATTATTGTTTTGATTTAATAGGTGTAGTGGAAATATATTTTGTTTTAGGACCCAAGAGTTGAGTGGGTTGTGCTTGTGGGAATTTGGCCGTGGATTTTGCGTTTAAATAGTTCACATTGGATGAATTTTTAAGTTTATTGCACCAGTTAGTACAATTAGGTTAGGTAGAATATTGTTTTATATCGTTCTTTCATATTTTATTAGTATGTATATCGCGTTTTACAAATATTCCCCAAATGGGAGTTCAAATGGTATCATATTTAATTTTAGAATCACATGCATACAGTCCGTCGCTGTCTTGTCACCGTCTATACCTAAGCCTTTAAAAATACTGCGTGCTTTCTAAAGATTTAACCCTTGAAAAAGCAACCGCAAAACATTTTATACATAAACGTAATTTAAAAGGCATATTTTGGGAAGCAAGCCATAAAAGTTACAGTTTGTTATCTACAGCAGTAATTATTTGTTAATTGGCGTACATTTAAGGCTACAATGGCTATTGATTGGACTAAGTGATAGATACGAGCGATCAGTTGAAAATACAGCGTGTATTATAAGTCGTTTGTAGGCATTATGTCATCGCTAATAGATATGGAAGGCTTTTACTATCGGCAGATTTCGGAAGTATTTTACAAAAGATAATATAATCGAATACAAAAGTCACTAAAACTTTATTTTTATTCGTTTATGTATTTTTGTTCCTGGGCCGGATAAGGTAGCTTTTAACACGCGCCATCAAATGTTTTTCTTTAATCTGACATAAATAAAAGTGTTGGTAACAAACCATTTACAAAATAAATCATGTATAATTTTACACAAAATTTTTTTTGCTTGCAACCCTACAGCCTGAAAGCGTATGTGTGTACAATGCGTTAAAAAAAATTAACTGGTAACATTACTAGGGCTGCCCCAAATACGATACAACTACATTAGAATTTCAAGCATCGATACAGTAGAGGATTTTATGAGTAGGGGTTTTATCTTAGCTTAGGCTGCTAGTAGGTTAGACGTTGCGAGTGTTGATGTGGATTTTAATATAATATTCAGCTAAGCCTGACTGTGTTTGTATTTATTTGACTTATATATAATAACAATTCATCAGTGTCTTACGTTTGACAAAAACAGGCGAAACCATGTCGAAACGATATTGTGTTTTTATAATTCTAGGATAATGTTAATGACAACGTCACCATAGTCATACATAAATATACCCATACATTGAGTAAATCGGCAGTTGAGTTCTAACCCTAAAGGATAAGAGTATGTAAACATCGAATTGACTTGTGATGTGGCAAATCATGTGACGGTAAACAATAGTACCTACTACACATCCTTTAAATATTTGACCCTCCTGAAAATAAAGTTCCGAGAACGTTGTAACGGCCCAGTTTAGTTTCAAGTCTCAATTTTCTGTTCAATAGAATAGAATGTAAAATATCGCTTTACCATGTATTATATACCTAACCAATTACCATTTCCCGGGCCCAATTTCGAACCTCAGACCAGCTACTGGGTATTTCCTAGCGGATAAACCCAGTACTGCGAATCGGATCTAAAGTTTCACCTTGCAGTCACGTTCACGACCACAATGCAGAAGGGCAGTCACCTACATATGTTTGATATTAAAAAAGTCCCACTAACACTTCCGCTGCAGCTTATCACAAACTACCCACGTTTTTAACCGTCACGCAAGCACCCGCTTCTTTAGACTCAACGATTATTTCACAATAAATTATTCGTGCCACAATAAATTTACATATTCAGAATCGCCCACCGTTGAGTAGTAAATAAATTACGTTTCGTTACCTTCTCACTTGGTCATAATTGAGTGGTAAGGTGTATTGACGCGGTAGCGGGTTCGTGACCGAATGGCACAACAATCTTTTTATATTTTAGCCATTTTGAATATTTATTTTATTTGAACTAATACCTACTAAACATGTCAGCCAGTTTTATATTTCAATGCGCCAAAGGTTTTTTTTATATTTATTTGGACGGTCTTCTTAATTTTTTAACATAAAACCAAGATTGGTCTGAGTTAAAGATTATCCTTTTCTCAGTATTATGATTATGCGAAAGTAAATATATCCGTTTATTATTTCATCAGGACAAAACCGCTGAATCAATTGTAATGAATTTGGATATAGAGATACCATAATATGGAAGGACATCTTACTATATTCTTATCCCGAAGAACGACGAAAATAAACTCGTATAGAGTCCCGAGCCAAAGTTGTAAGAACAACATGTAATATTCAACTAATGGATTCGCTATTGTTCTGTGGTGGGCACAGAGGTAACCTCTTACCGGTGCAAACCACCACCATGCCGAAGTTTTTCTAGACAAGTACACGATTCACTCACAAAACAGAGTGTAATACAGAATAATTTACAACTTAATTTACAACAACCTTAGAATCTAGCTGGGTTATGCTTCTAACCTGTAAATGACTTTGAATTAAAAGCATTGTAAACCAGCATTAGCTGGCTCCAAAAAAGTTAATTAAAGAGAAAAACTCTTGAATTTTTTACATAGCATGTAGACTAAATGATTTATATCAAACTCTTTATCATGACGCTGCAAATCTCCAGCCACTATTATTAAAACATAAATCAGTTGGAGTTCACTGCGATACATGTCAAGCTTATAAAGGTTGAACATGAAGGGCTTCGGAGCCTAAATACTTTATTACACTTACATAATATACTGGCTTTATGTAAGAATTTTCTTCAAACATTGAACTTACAATTTATTCATGGGACCGCAACACGCAATTGCACGGCATCATTTTTTCTTTTTATTATACATTTTGTTAGAATTATGAACTAATAACGGATTTCTATTTATTATGCGTAAGTAGCTTTTTGTATTAAATAACAGTTAATAGAATTTTAAAATATTTCATAAAAAAAAATATTACCTTCTTAGTAAAGGTGATATCTGGTGCCGTGTGGTATCCGGCCTGGAATTGACCACCCCCTTTCCCCCCGTGGGTGTCGTAAGAGGCGACTAAGGGAAAATCTAGAAGATGGGCAGCAGCGTCTTCTGTAACTTGATCACCAATACTGCGATCCCCAAGCCGCTGCGCAAGCCAAGCGTGGGGATTATGGCAGCCCCGCCCCCTTTTTCCAGCAGTGGACGTCTTCCGGCTGATGATTATGAAAGGTGAAAGTCAAAGATTACCTTACAGAAAATAATAAATAAGTTTTTATATCATTAGTTTCTGAAACGATGTGAATAAATTTGTGTTTATAACAGTGAACAGTAACGTAATAGTTAAACCGAAAAGGTTTCCTGTATCGAGAGCGATGAGTCCACCTAGCAATGTTCAGTATTGTTCAGCTGTCACTTTAATGAGACCTGAGTTCTAGACATGTAGCAAAACATTTGATGAAAATAAATTGAATAGAATGATAAATATATAGGGATGACAATACATATTGTTTCGACATAATTATGTCAATCCCATACAATTTAAATTCAATCCTCAAGCGTTTTGCCACTTAGGTTTCTAGGGCCCCTGTACCGTAGCTGTGTAGTAGGGGTCGCAGACCGGGATCCCGAATACCGGAATATCGGGACAAAATCACCAAAATACCGGACAAATACCGGAATTTTCGGTATTTTTGCGACCCCAGCTGCGTAGGTGTGGTGGTTGCAAGCGCCCCTATGTAGATTGCATACGCACTCTTTTACCGTTTGATTTCTCTCAACTTATATTAATTATACTATCCTTAATAGATGTTATTTAATCCTCATCTTAGTATCTTAGGACCTGTAGCATAACTGGTGAAATGTTGGTGACTATAAATATGTACACCTCTGCCTACCCCTTCGGGGAATAAAGGCGTTATGTTATGCTATTATCTTAGTGTCAAACCATTAGGCAGGCAACATAGGAATATAAGCATTAAAGGGCGTTTTGAGTCTACATTACTTTGTAAAATAAACTTCTAAAAGAGTTAATTAAAATAATAAATAAAAAAACTTTCAAAATCAACGAACAAAAAGTAGCTACGGTAAACAATTTCCGAAGTTACAAACTTAGTTTTTTCTATTGCAAGTTTCTTACAAGCCCAATTAACAGGAAGTAATTTTTGTCAGAAGGTATATAATAAAATCAGGAAATTGAACAAACTTAGGCGGAGAACTAGATGAACACGATGAGTGAGTAAGTTTTGTAATTTCGTAAGTTTTATAACATTAAGGGCTATTATTGTTATCACACCTGAATCCTATAAGGTATGGAAGATAGGTAGAACAAAATTATTTTATTCAACTCACAACGTTCATCACGAGTCTGGGTATTTGTGTTAATGATATTTCATGTCGGTGAAACGCACCCACGATACAGGAGAAAGACCTAGTGATGGGCGAGTACTTAAAAAAATACAGTAGGATCAAGTTTAATTGAAGAGACAATTTATTTGTGTGGTTATTTGAATTGATAATGGGATTGCAATACTTGTTTTACGCATTTGACTTTAATCAGTGGCTTTAAAAATATTGAGGCATACTCCAAACATTTTTTTAACAGCCCTTTAGTTTAATCATCATCATCTTTAGCCTTTTTAGCACCACACTTGATATCAAGTTAAGGTATGCATTGTTGACATCAGTCTAATGCAAATCAGAACCAGTTCCAACCAGACACTTGAGGACCCTGCTAATTTCATTCCAAAGTAATCCAAGCACTCGCTCTTCCCCAAATAAGCCCCCTAAGTCAACAAACCACAATGACACGACGCATAAGCCCCACATCGCGTGACCACAGACCCAGGATCTAATACACTGGCCCACTTAGCCAATTATCGTGGAGGTTGACGTGTCGCCGTGACGGTTCAATTAAACCAATAATTGTTGGCATTTTTACAGTGTTCAACTAAATAATTAGTTTTACGTGTTCCGATGATCGATCTGTTGTTGTGTGTAATTGTCTAATATTACAACTAAGTTATTTATTCGATTTTGAAGTTGCAGCCTTCATAGTTTTTAAAACGTATCATTATTTTTATATGACTGGTATTTAGAATTTTCATGTTTCTACACTGATTTGGCTGTATGAGTCATAGAATTAAACATGGTATTTTTATGAGATCAATTTTTTTATTTGATTTCTCTGTAAGTTAGGCTATTATCTTTCTAATTTTAATATTTTTTTTAATAATGTAACATTAGATATGACAATATTGTCATGAAGGTGAGCGGTAATAAAATCCACATAATGAACAAGGCAATTTTAGACTATGCAGCCCTAAGTCACTCTGACTATGCTCCTCAATATTTTAAGTGCGTTAGAGGAGCTTCAACAAGTGACTTCTAACTCTAATTGGGACTGCTGTCATAATTTTTAGACGCAATAAAACTCACTGATATCCATCAAAACAATGAAGACCAACTTTGCCTCACCAATTTACTAAAAATAAATAGAACATTACAGAATTCCGAACAACTATTGTCGAAGCTTATAATGGAAGTTTCTTCTTATTATCACGGAATCGCCAACAGTTATAGCCAATGGAATGCTGCAGTCGAAAACCCGATCAAAGGGGTGGCTTTCGAAATAGTTGAAGGCCGGTTTGAACTGGTTCCGAACCGTTACGTTGTATAGTACAAGTAGAAGAGGGTTGTAATTTGAGGGGTTATTACAAGAACATGAATAAATTGTTTTGATCTTTGCTTTTTACCAATTAAAAGTATTAAAATGAGCTAATTTCTGTGCTCTTTCAGCTCTTTCTGTGCTCCTATTACGAGTTTCAGTATTCCATGGTCCAGGTATTCTATAATTGTAATGATTACAGTATTGAAATTTGAAGACTCAATTAAAGGAAAATAATTATTACCTACCCATAGAACATGAGTAAAGATTTTAAAATAGAACTTTCCTCTGTAACCGGAACAAAGTGGACTAAAAATGTAGTTTCCATACCATACTCTCGAAGAAACTGACTTACGGGCAAATGTTTGCCGGAATGTTACGGCAAATTGTTCAGGAAAATATTACAAATGTGGACTGCAAAAAGGGGCGTGGTATGTACTTTTTTCAAATAAGCTTAAACTAAATATTGAAAATAAAAATTGAAATCATTATGTTAACCTAAATATGTTTATTGGATCCTAAATAAATAAAAAAATATATAAAGCAATTATGTACAAAAATGTTTGGTACAAACAAGAGGAACGAAAATCATCAAAAGTGGACAAAGCTTCTAAATCCAGTCACTATATCCAACATACCGTAAAAACATCCGTGTGAACGTTCCCTGCAAAAACCTCTGGTAGATTGAAAACGTCACTCGAGTTGTACGACGCTCCGCACTCAATAAAACCATTTGTCAATCAAAATAGGTCCTTTTTCCTTTTACTTAAGGTACACTCTTTTTACAAACGCCAAATAAATAGGCTGTACCTCAAAGTTAAAAACCTCTTATTCATATAGAATCGTTTCATAAAGAACAAAAATAATTAAGCCTTAAGTAAAATAGGTATTCTATCTACATATAAAATCTTTAAATTTTTTCACATGATCAGCTGTGTGCCCTTGTGTGCCTTCAAGTTACGTTTGAAGATTGGATCAAGGTTTAGAACGAAAAGAAAATATGTTTATGCGATAAAGAGAGTAAATGTAAGTGATTTATATAGGTATTAATTTGGAGCTAATTCTGTATTTTGTATTTTTTTCTATAGCGTTTTTCCTCCGCTGGCTAAAACTTTTCCTGTGAGCTTCTAAATCGGCCAGTTTTATCATCCTATCTTTAATTTCTCTAGACAACTATTTAAACCAATTCTACTGATTTTAAAGATTAAATAAAAGCAAAGTCACTGAGATAAAATTTAATTAATAAAGTGATCATCCGCTAAGATGCTATTACTTAATCCAAGCCATAACCACTGAAACTTTATTTAGGAATGCTGTGAAGTGGTTTCCATAGTTTTTGAATAATAACGTTCAATTTTAATTCTGTTATATATTTTAATTAAAATACCAAACAATTAAATCTACTGTTTAGTTAGAGGCTGGTGTGTGTAAATACTGATATGAAACTATGAAGTTCTTTAATAATCACCACATACAATGCATAGGGCAAACCCCCCCTACTAAGGGGGAGGCCTTCGTTCAACAGTGGACTTCTTCCGGCTGATGATGATGATGATGACAATGCATAGATATAACCTTCTAACTAACCTTACCACGTATGTTAATATTGAAAATTTCAATTTTTCAAATTCATTGAATGTTACTCGCTATAATTATTTGATTTTTTACCCATTCTTCGCTGAATTGTTAAGAGAAGTTGTATTTGTTATTATTATATTTTGGGGAACTGTAACGCCTCTTGTCGAAACACTTTACTTGACCGAACTTTACTTAGCAAGCAATTTGTTGGCGCAAAGGAGTGGATATCTGATCTCCTGTGGTTGGAAAGGAACAAGAAGAAAGGCGTGGAGGCAAGCACAAATAAGAAGAATATGCCCAAAAGAACCCTATCCCCAAAAGAAGCCAGAGTCCAGATGAAGCTGTACCCAGAAGAAGTCTGTTCCCATAAGAACTCTGTGCCCAGATGAAGTCTGTACCCAGGAGAAACCTATGCCCAGAAAAAGCCTATACCCAGAAAAATCCAGTGTAAGGAAGAAGTCTGTGCTCTTGATGGTGTTGATGAAATTGTTTGTTTGTCGAGAAACCTTTCAAAAACTATTTATGTTGATACCTTTATCCAACTGAATATAGGTTATCAGCTTGCTACCGTTAGTATTCAGTTATTTCATAGGTCGGGGGTTAGGAAAAGATTTATCAGCAGAGTTTGGCAGGCTTTAATAATAATAACCTACTTTACCTTTCACCATAACATGACGTCAACAATATCCTGTCCTAATTCCAATCTCGAATAATTCGCAAAAGGATTTCGGTTTTCCTCTGTTTTAATTAGTTTTATTTCGCGAATCCGACTTTCGGATCTTAAAACGTTGTGGCCGAACAATTTTAATGAAAGGATTTACACCGTCAATTCATGAGAAAGTTGTTTAATTTAAGTCAAAATTGTGTTTTAACAAAGTGCAAAGCGTTAAGTAGTCAATCTGAGGAACGAACTTTAATTATTTTATTCATCGTCAGATTTGCTGACGGCTGCGAGAAATGATTATTTTTAAACAAACATTCTAATTTTAGACTAATTACATTTTAATTAAGCCAAATTTCTAAAGGAATGTTGACGGCCTTTTCATGAACTGCGAGGTTTTAAATACTTAATGAGAACAATTCGTGACTATAAGTACGAACAGTCAATCACTTTAAGTTATGATACGCGCACACAAATATTGTATGTTAATTAGGTAAAAAAAATACTTTAATGAAAAACCAAACGCCTGAAATCTATTAAATAAACTATGCTGCTATATTTTAAATTAATACGACCAAAATTAGTATATACACTGGAATAAAAACCAAGGCTTTATGATTTGGAAATAAATCCTACTCAAAAATGTTCGACCATATTTCCATAATTTCACTTTAAACTGTATAACCCAATACTTTAAAAACCCCAATAGATTTAAAGTGTAATAGTTTACATAGATTTTTTGGGAATCTTTGAGTTCATTATTCGTGTACAACGTAACTTTAATATTAAATGATTGGTGATATCACTTATCACTGTTTAATATTCTTGGCAAAATCGGCATAACATCTTTGCCAAGCTAATTATTTTTCTGTGATCCACATAGGAAAGACGAAGATTCGATCTATTACGGTTCTAAAAAGGATTAAAATTTTACTTTTTATGTACCCACCGTAATCGATTCTACACTCGATTCTAGCCAAAATAGTAGTTTAGATTAATAGTCGAGTAAGTATATTATACTGTTATTCAAGATGCACACGCTTACTCGATTGTTGGAACCTGCCCTGACAAGTCGTACAGGGCCCTTTCCATGAACTCTAAAAGCAAGACATTTTTCGTTGTGAGGGTGAGACGCATCAATACCCTGCACGTAATGGCATCTCGCTTCCACAACGGAAAATGCCCTGCTTTAAGAGTTCATGGTAAGGGCCTTGTAAGATTACTTGTCACAACAGTCAGAGTCACAACCCCTATTTCCGTGAACAAGGCACCGTGAGTATCTGTTAATAATGCATAGCTTTCCTCGTAACGTTTTCCTTCAACTGTCTGAATTTAAACAAGGTTAAACCCATCACGGTTAAAATTAACGAATTAAGTGGACTATTGTGTTACTGTCAAAAAGGAAAGTATGTATCACCTTTAGTGATTCTGTTAAGATTGTAACTTTGTTAATTATGTCATGATGCTTTATGAGTTCCGTTCCCGTAAATACTTGAAAACTGGAATAAAACATACACGCACGAAATAAAAAATAAACACACGCAAGGCCTGAGCAATGTCTATGAAAGTCCCATGTCGTTCCAACTTTTCACCCGCAAATTTGTCGTACGCGAGATAAACAAAGCCTCCAACGATACAACATGGAGTTGGCGCTATGAATATAAACAGTTAAATTAGGGGCGCTCCGGACGGGCCCCTAATATGATAAACAACATATGCGGCTAATTTAATTTCACTCGCCAAATTTAGTGCGGTCCCTTGTCGGCGATAGTTTTTTTTGAGTTCCGTATCATAAATTTTGGCTCTGAGGTGTAATCATTAAAACTTTATGAAATTTAAAAAGTGAAAAATTTTGATGAATATCACAATAGTAATGGGTTTTTAAAAGGTCGTCATACAAAAGTTTGTCACTTGGCCAAATTAAGAAAAAAAATTGCCTATCACTATTTCGTCTTTCCTGATACATCCTTGGTGATGTGGCAAAATGTGACGATTCGAATTCGCAATCCATATCGAACAAAATGTACCCTAGTGTAGGATTTGTCAGCTTAGAAATTCACATAAGTAGTTCAAGAACTAAATTTCCGCACTACACATTTACAACGAGCCCGACGGATTTTGAACTAAAATAGTCATTTCTATTTTACAGACAACGGCATCAATATTTTTGTACACTATTTCAACTAACCATTTTATGATGAAATTTTACCCATAATAATAACAGTAACATCAACATCGCTCCTTCCTACATTATTTCTGACATGAAGCTGGAATCTGAGCTTCGTAGCTCTATCCGTGCTCGTTGGTATTCACATTTTCAGTGGTTGGATACCTTTCATATCGGCTTTAGCTAAATCCGGCGCTTTTAGCGACCTTTACTTTGGACACCGTTTATAAACGACATTGTTGTATTTACTGGATGAATCTTCTAAAACTTTAGTTGTAAACGATAAAATACTGGTTGAAAAAATTTGTCCTGACTTGACTATCTAAATTGGAAACAGAAAATTAAATATTATTACACACTGTTGACTTAATTAGTTTTGATAAATTAATGAAACATGACAACAGCAAATGACAACAGCCATTTCAATTATAATTACCACAGATTTTGATTCTGGCAAGTCTCTAACCATAGAACGTGGACAAGTGTACGGTATGTGTGTGTGTCGGTACTATACAAATCAAATTGGCGTTTACTTTCTACAGAATTTTGTTTCTTTTCTTTTCTTACACATCATTCTAAGTAAACATATTCGGACAAAACAACATTATTGACGTATTGAAATTACATACATTCTATAGAATTATTTTTTACAAATAGAGCTACAATAACCCATTCAATTATTTTCATCACTATTTAAATCAAAGTTACACGAAATAGTAGCTACTTGCCTAGTAGTAAAGCTAATGAAGAGAATGCAAATCCCATTTTTTTAAAACATCATTTACGAGTTACGAAATAGTAAGAAGCTAAACAGATAAATAATTGAATAGGTGCCTATAAATTATCACCGTAGACGCGATTAACATTATCAACAAAAACTCACTCAACATTCCGTTTTATGTCAGTAGTTAATAATATTAGTTCGTGAGATAATTAATCTCATTTCATAGAAGTTTTAACAAGTTATCCATTATCTCCTGTTGGCCTTTGCCCGTGATCATGATAGTTCTCTATCTTAATTGTTATTTGAAAAGTTTTGGCGTATTATATGAAATTAGATATACCATTCCACTGTTCTAGATTAAGAATTCCGAGACAAAGAACAATGTCGCCGAAGAGTCTGATATTTATAAAAGGAGTCACTATTTTCTTTTGTTATGTCCTCATAATTGTTGTTTGATATAACAATACAGCTGTTATTACATAAACATTAGCAAATAAATATTTATGTACTTCCAAATCAGTTCTTTTAACGCTCTATTTGCTTTGGTAAATTTGTATATTATTTGTTCTTCTCGTAATATTTTTACTTTTAGTAGCTTGTCCCATTTTGTAAAAAGAATAAAGCAAACTTTAAGGATAATTGCAGTACTAAACCAACTCATTAATCAGGTGCTCATTTCAACGTTAAAGTAAGACTCATAAAATTCACTTAAAGGTTCAGTGGTATAAAAATGCCTATTATTTTATTTGCGTAGTGCACCAGTAATTACGATTATTAAAAGCAGCACGAACGGCTTAATACAGAGGTTTTTGCTTTCCACTTTATTCAAGAACCATACATTAACACACTTCAAAAAGAGTGTTGTTATTCAAGAATTACAGGCAGAAATAATTGTCAGCGATAACTCTAAATTTAATACAAAAGGAGTCAATACTGCGATTTGTTCCTTAAATGAAATCCAACCGCAAGACAAATAAGATAGATTTACGTGAAAACGTCCAAGTAATTGTGAAAAATGCGGATCGTACCCAAGCAAAAATAAAGGCTGACTCCTTAGATCGACAATTGAAATTTAAACTTTGAGCCGAGCACATTGGATTTAATTTCAATCGCTTGCTACTGAAAGGTGCCCTTCAAAACATGTTTATATAGAAATCAGGATAAACCCTAAACGTTTTTGTTGGCGCGTTTGTTACTAAATCCAGTCGAATTATATCCCGCAGGAATAAATTATGAAGGCGGGCCATTCCCTCTCAACAGCACAGCTAAACTTTAATTAAGCTGCATTTCGACTGAAATGGGTTCCCCTTTCAAACATTTAGAGGCAACTTCGTACAGTCAAATGATGCCCAACTTTATATTAGACCTGGTGTTCTGAAATATTAGACGTTTTGTGGTCGTGCAAAAATGCAGGGTGGTTTGGTTTCCCCCTTTGCCTCCTTATAAAATGACTTCATTTTTCCACGTAATGCGATGAAAGAATTCGAATGGGCTCATTAGGGCTTTTTTCGAGTTGCATGTCGAACACAGTAAATAACTTTAGAAACGACAACTTTGTTAATGACGTGTGAAATACAGTCTGTGGTGCTTTATGTACTGTTTGGAACGAGCGGTGATAGAGTTGTTAACAAATTTAAATGAAAAAATCATTTTCTTCAACAAAGGTATGATCATGTGTTATGGTCATGGACATCGCATTTATAGTAAAGTGCCGTACATAATTTGTATTATGAACTATCAAGTGGAGTAAGCGATTAACTTGATCGTTTCTAATGGCTGATAAACATCAAAACAGGCACTGATTGTTACTAAACTTTGTTGTCAGAATATAAAGCAACCTGTATCTCAGTATTTGAGTAGCATTCCATCAAAATTCAGCAAGCGATCGGGCTTAGTGAAATTAACTAACTAGAATTATGTTATTATATTATTACCAAATAAGTGTGTGGCAGAAACTATAACAAAAAACATTTTGACGGATTTTTTTATCATCTACTAGAATAAAACAATCCACTGCTGATCTGGCATTTCCCAATTATCGCCACACACCCGGTTCTTCGTCATCTGTCTTCAATAGAGGATACCTGAGTACATCCTGTCAACCTAAGCGGCCAACCTCATTACCATCCATCTTGTCCAGTCAATCAACCACGTCATGGCCCGTTCTCATGCGAAGAAAAATCCGTTATACCCGACTTTGACTTGAAACATTATTGCAAAAGAGTTTTGCTATGGGTAAACTTGATTTAATTTATTCACAACATCAGAAAGCAGTAGAGCAAAAAGCCCCTGTGGTAGACGGGTCGCAAGTTTAATTTTATGCAGACGTACCCCACTCAAGAGGTCCGCTCTGTAAATTAGAACTCCCAATGCTGAAAGCCTGAGTGCACAAAAAGACATGATTCAGTACAAATGAATGAAGATAATCTCATTATCTGTTTTAATGAACGGGAGTTATGGATTTCATTTTACTATAGGAGGAAAGGAAAATGGATTAGAAGCTGCTAATACTTAGTGTTACCGACGATGCAAAGATTAATTAACAGAAATCAGATGCAGTGACGGCTGTAAATTAAGAATAAGGTCGAATAAAAATTGTTACGTTTAAGAGAAAATTAAGTATTTTCAAACATCGCTTGGATGTTTATTTCTTTTAATTTCATAATTAATATTTTTCTTCTGTGATTTTTTTGGTTTTATTTGACTGCAATAGCTTCTTAACATCATAGAAATTGCTTGATAATCCTATAACGAAATATAACTCTTTCATATCACGTGCAAAAACAACACCATACGTCAATTCCGCATCCTCAAAAACAAGTAAACATCAACAAACACTATCAAAGCGGATATTATGACAATAATAAAATATTATTTTCATGGAAGGATCACGAGAGAGTCGAGTGGCCCGCCTGGCACTAGACTAGGAGCCCAACGGAATTCAAGCTACATACTTACAAATTTATTATGGTAGTAAAGACACTCGAATTTTGACCTTTTCACTTTGATGATAAGAGTGCAATTAGGTGTGCAGATATGTTTGTATAAATTGCACATTTGGCTGGCGCCCAGCAGAGATTCGGTACGTTTTGGAGACAAATCATTGAGAGAAAACAGATTCGCGCCGCCATTGCACGCGACTACAGAGGAAATATCGTTTGTTATTGTTGTTTGCTTTCTTCCATTTGTAGGGGGCTTCATGAATTCGCGCAAATCCAGTTTGGAGTGGAGACGAAATATTTACTGGGAATATAGTGGTCTATTTGTTGCCATTCCGCTGGTTTTAATTAACGCCAGTAGCACTGTTATTGTGTTTTAGAAATCTCTTATGTTATGGTTTATGCTTTCATAGCGTACTGAATAGATTTACTACTTCAATAATATGCCTGTTTAGTCTTTTACACAAATGGGTCGCGCGCCGGTTCTATGCCCGATTGATTTGGGGCTTTTAAAAAGCTATATTTCTGGGCTGTAAACGTAATTATGATTTGAAAGATATACCTTGAGTAAAGCACCGTATGCAAACAAATCATTTATCATTACAGCCAAAATAGACGGTGAGTACTGTGACGCAGCGATAAAAGAAATGCTTAGCTGACATATATTATTCAGAGTCGTCACTAAATACGAAGTAGTGTGTGGGTTAAACTACACATTCACGCCATACGAACATTAATCCATACGTTCCTAAACTAATAATCATTCAATGACGACACTAAAGTTTACTCAAAACAAAATAACTTCGGAGCGATGACAACAGATAGAGTGACTCATCCATCACGTAGACACGCTACCATCATTTTGAGATAATTACATTCGTTTAATTATTAAAATGTCAATCATTACTGATTCCGTTTTACGATATATGCATATGTTACAATTAAAATTAATGTTTCATGTGTGATAACGCGCTTACCACTGAAGGCACGAAAGAGAACTCGCTAACTAGTTGAACACGATTATAAGGAAGTAAACACTTAGACAAGTACTCAACTTACTACTTATCATCGTGTTAGTTCTAATATTTATGGATCTGATTTTATTTTACTGGATACGGGTCAGTAATGGGTTTTCAAGGCCAGATACTTTTAAGACAGACATTGTGCCTATTAAATAAATTGTTTAAGACAGGCGAGGTCTACACTCAGCTGTAGAATATTCGAGGTGATGATGAGAAATAATAGTATATCCTGTTGACCGAATTTCGGTCACGGCGGCCTATCTCAGCTGTGACTAGCCGACTAGGCAGGATATTACATTGCAAAAGTATGCTCGAAAACGCAGGTGCACTCTCTATTCTGTTACTCATAGCCGATGGGACGTAACATAACGATGGTAGCCTAACGCAACCGGAGAGATATCACACGGATATAGGCATAGGGCCAATGGCCTAACGTGCCTTATGATGAGAAATAACGTCCCATTCTCAATCATTTTTCTTTTGCAATAAACATTAAATTAATTTAAGGTTAAGGTTACCCCATAACCTTCGCTACATTTCCATCAAAAACATTTTCCTTTACAAACAAGACATTATCATAAAACCTTATCTATTCTGAACTTATTCCAGACGACTCAAAATATAACCTAATAAAACTAATTTAACAGTCGAAAACCGTTGTTCTTTCAAAAATTACGGTTATTACTCCAACAAAATTGGTGTAAAGTTGTCGAAACAAACGTTCCTAAATACAATCACGCGAAAATAAAATAAAAAAAACGAACTCGTTAAGACTTGTTAAATATATGGGCGTATGCACCAAGTTTCTTTTGGAACACTCCAAGTTTACTATAATGGCTCCTTATCGATGGGGCGATCAGCTCTTTCCATCGAAATTTTCTTTTCGTTGGCACACAATTAGTTCTGATAGCTTTTTGTACCGCGTCATGCTTGCTTGGCGGTTTGGGGTTGCCAATAAAGGTTGCTGCATTGGACGCTTACTGAAAGTTTTTGATTATTCTTTTAATAGACGCAATGTAGAAGTTGAAGGTGAAATAAATAATATTATACAGGTGTATCGACGAGTGAGTCATTTTTTTTGGAAACTCTGTTGATGCTGATATAATGTTTTCTACGTAGAAAAGACATGAAATCACTCAATCTACAAGTTTTAATTTTATTTTTGTCCGTCAGGCAATATATTTTAGTCTAAAATCGTAAAATTAGATTATTGTAATACTTCAATAGGTAGATTAGTAGATTAGATCGGTAGATCAATTTGTAATACTGTATACTTTTAGTGAAACTTTTTTTCATCTCATCTCCATTCTCTTATAAACGAAAATCAAGACACAGTAAATTGAGAGAAAGACACAGTAACTGAAAATCAAACTCACACAAGTATATATGTAATATTTTAAGTTGAATGGATCTAACCCACTTACATTACCGCGAATACAATTTCATAGCGAGCTTTTCTAATTGGTTCAAGGGCTCTCATTGTAGGTTTAGTTTGTTAAAACCAATGTGAAAAGTAAATCAATCATGGTACGCATTTCCACATTAGGGAATTTCAACTTATTTTCTGATTATGAAATCATAAAAACATTTTAGTGTAATTGATCAAATAAAAATTTAGTTTGTATTTTATTTCCAGTAATTTGACAGCTGTATTGTGTTTATTATTGCCGTCAATCCGTGTATCTAGAGACTGTATTGTTCGATTCTATTGGTATCGTATTACCGAGTAAGGTTGTGGAGGTTAGATAATGTTTGGAGCGCTTGCCTACATGACCTCAGCACAGCAATCTAGTTACTGTAACACAAAACCCCTTATTAAGACTTGCTGTTAGATCTTAAGCCTTTAAACTATCTGCAACACTAGTCTAAAATCTACTTATGTCAGCCGAGATCGACGGCTTACTTTACTGCCCAAGTTATGGAGGGGTCTCGGTGAAGGCTTGTCAGTGGTCACCTATCCTTGGACCAACGGCTGCAAGCCTAGCCTTTTTTTGATCGACCGAACAACGCACGTTCCTATTCAATCATGGTAGATAAGGTTAGGTTCACATGACCGCGTGGTACCAGTCGCGCGGTACAAGATCATACTAAATACGTACAATCGTCTATATTACCGCCGATCTTGGACCGCACAGTTGGTAAATACGTGCGGTGCCGCGCGGTCATATGAATCTAGCCTGTGTATTTCACGCAATGTATATGACATTTTAGTCATATACATTGCGTGAAATACACAGCTGTAATAGCTACCTACAGAGCAAAATCGAAATATTATTTTTGGACAGCACAACATTGCAATAAGATCTCCAGAACAAAAGGTCGGTTTATTTAAGGCTGATTCTTGTAGGTTATTTATCTATCCACATTGTTTACGAAGAGAAATTTGTAGAGAACTTTTCTGGGAACAATAAAATAAGGAACGTGACGGCAGCGCGGGAGACGAATGGCAGAGCAAAGGCGTTATTTCGGAAACTTTCCACCGTTTTACCTTGAAATTGCACTTGGTGAACGAATTAAACAAAATTTGTTTTTTTTAACGTTATTGCTTTTTGGTGCTTGTTATACAGAACCGCGATAGGTTATATTAATGGCAGTTTATTTAACATTAACCTGAGTTTTCGCTGAAAGTATATTTTAATTACGCTTAGGGGAATATGGGTACCATAAGTCTGAGTGCCTTGAAGTCGTAGTCTTTAAGTCAACTTCGACTGTTTGTACAAGAGGAACTAGGTCCGCTAAACAGAATGTCATCTCTGTTTAGCGGACCTAGTGTTCTCTTATCCAAAATTATTCATATTTTGGAGAATTTAGGATTGGATCCAGTCTAAATAATTTACTGATTTTATTGATGACCTGGACAAATTTTAATTTAATTTTGTCTTTTCACTAAGGTCACCTAAGACGGTGAAGCAATTTCTACCTACCCTTAATCCAAAGAAGTAGAACACAAAATATATTTTTCCAAGAATAACAAATTTTACTTAGCATGTACCGATAAAAACTATTTAAATAACAACATAGGAATATAAATTCATATTAAATAAAAGCAGTGTTCAAGTCGCACTTAAAACAGTCATGTTTGCAGTAGAAGTAGGCAGCAGTTAATCAATCCTCAGTCATGGTGGTGAATGCTTGGCACTCCATGTATCCACGTCGCGTAGTAATTTATGTTCGCTCTGATAATGCCACCGGGCTAGAGTTTAACGCTCGTATTAATATTTTCTGTTCTTTATTACGTTTACATTGAAAGAGGTTTTAGTGGTCTTTAGGTGTAAAAAGTGAAAATATTCGCGCCTAACTGGATTCTAAAACTGGCACACAATATTTATAATATATGCCGGTTTTACTTACGTGTGTATTCGGGGACGCCTGACTAGTTGCTTGTTTAGTTAGTGGCACATATTCATATGCATTTTTGGAATTACTTGGTATCTGAAATGTATGGATTTTTTTATTTTACATTTGATGTTTTCAACCAAACATACCACTTGAAGAGATTGCTAAAACGACTTGTTTTGAATTATGCCATGTTAACTGCTGTTTATGCAACATACTTGGGGATAATTATTGCATGAAAACAGTCTGATTTCCCTTCTATAACAGGCGTAATAATAAGTAAACATTGAAAAAAACTAAAGCGAGATGTAAAACTAAACTTACATTTTTAGGTACCTACAATTGGAATAAGGCGCATCGCAGATCTACCGTATAAACTGCATTGGATGGGTCGATCTGCTTCAAAAACATCGAATTAGTATGCATCGATTCACAAAACAGCGGAGTCTCATATTGAGCAATCGCACCGTGTGAGTGGATCCACCCTATGGAATTTGCATAGTTATAGTAATGTTGCATTCATAGTAGAAGTTGGCTAACAGCAGATTCGAAGTATTTAGAGGATGGGAAGGAATTCGAAAAAAACCTTCAGAATACTTGAGGAGTCTGTAGTTCGAAGCTTATCATGCAACCAGTTCTGTTAAAGCAGAACTTCATCTCATAATTATAGTGGTTCAAGAAAAGACATCTGTAAGTGTAGATTAATACTAAAACAAAACATTGGAAATCGCAGTAAATATTTTATTAATCTTCTGTGAAATGCATCAACGTGTGAGACATTTTCTAAATTATACACTTTTGTTATGGAAAGTGATGTTCTAATTTCTTTTCTCACTGCTCTGTTACCTTCTTCATACTATTTCTCCTCAAGATTATATTGAGAATAAATATATATCAGCAATACCTTTAGTTCCTCTTAAATCGCTTATATACCTTATGTGATTTGCACAAAATATATAACTGGCTCCCCAAATTGATATTCGGCGTATAGCGTTAAGGGGAGGATACATTATTCCCAATTTCGTTCTCACAAATCAGATTGATAAATAAGCCATATTTATCGCTTCACTTATGTACCGATATTGCTTCAGGGATAAATAAAATTCAATAGAAAAGTCACAAGTCGCAACATATGGCCCAGAGCGAGATGTTGGACGGTGAAATTCAATCGCTTGAAAGCTTCTACTGTACGTAAGTAGTAGTAGCGATAGTGTGAAATTTAAAGCAATGGATGTTTGAACGAATGGCGTTTTTAAAAGGCATGGCTGTTATTCTGTTCGATTTTAACGCTTGCGTTTTATAAAAAATTGCAACGGTGCTTAAAATAATGACGGGCAACTAAAAGCTTTTATACCAAAACGTAAGCTACATGTACCACAATATTACTCTTATCGTGTCGGATCTGGGATAGTTTTTTAGTAAGTACGTGTTTTCTGCTTTTGTTTTTTATGCCATAAGTCACTTCTTATATAGTTCCTCGAGCAAAAATATTTACGTCTCTTTACTTTCTGTTTTCCTTATCGAACAATAGATAATCCTGCCAATAATACCATTGTTATAAGTCACATATCAATATCACACAGTTCCATAACTGTATCAATACATAAATATGACTTTCTATACGCCAAAACTTTCTTACTTATTTGTTCTTTACGATGTAATTTGGTTAGAAAACATTTATCTAACAACTTACGTGAATGGGGCGTCAGAATCGACCACTCAGTTCCTTCGACCAGAAACAAACAGATTGCAAGTTTCCAACTAACAAGAGTTTGGTAAGGTGTTAGGACTTTACGCAGGATTTCGAGGAACTTTGTGAGACTAACAAGAATCTAATTGGAGATGTAAGGCTATGTCAGGAATACACTTATGTTGATAGAATAGGAGATGGTGTGAGGAGTTGATTTTAGGTCACTAAAGCGACTGAGTTCTTATTTAGTGGTTCCGAGTCATGATCTTGGTTCTTTATGAAAATAACGTTTCTTTCGCAATGGGCAAGAACTATTTAGACGGTAATTACGTTAGACTTTGTCTATGTTCTTGTTTGTTATATTTCGAAACAGATTACATTTCAGAGCCAATTATTTCAGAATCGATCGAGGTCACCTCATTAGGTTCACTAGAATTGTGAAGTAGTGTTCTATATTGCTTTCTAGTATTGATTTACTAGGTACGGTCAGCATCATAAGTAGATTAACATATTACGAAACCTTATGTCAAATAATGGAAAGAAACAAAAACCAATTCAAGTTTTTGTTTCAAATTATAGGAGCGTCCAATGGATGATCTTAAAATATTTAAGACTTTTTAGTGTGTAATTAGTTGTTCTTCAATTAATGGTATGTTTATAAAATTAAATGTTCAGCTACATAAGATGCTGACTGTACCTACAAATAAATTAATATAGTCCATCAAATTCGAGATTTTAATGTACCCTGCTTTCTAGTTGTTCTTGAATGTAAGAATTGCGTTTTATTTCATTTCCAGTAATCCCATCTGTGGTGCGCAACACGCGTTTATTCCTACTTCCGTACTGTATAAAATACACATCTCGTTAACATTGATTGAAGCTCGGTTTTTCTCTCAGTGTGAGTGTAATAAACTTTTGTATGCTATTCCTGAATATACATTGGTCATGAGTTCCTAGAATGCCATAATGAATGATCGTGAACATTTTTATCGTCATACCATTTGCTGTTTTCGTGTTATCAGCAGATAAAAGGAAGTTTTTGAAAATAGTTCTGCAATAATCCCTTTGTTAGCATATTTGTGGCAACATCGACCTTTTTAGCCTGCTTATTTATTTTTTGTGTTAAAACAGATCCTTGCTCATGAAGTCTGATATTTTGTAAGTATAAATTATTTCTGGTTACGTCATCAATTTACAATAATTATGGTTTGTTTCAAAAGCTTTGACGTGACGTTAAACTTGTTTGTGGCTATTTAGTGTATGTATGTCACGTTTGGGTTTTCAGTTTAATTTAAAATTCCCTTGTTCGCGTGCGTTGTAATGCACAATAGGTAATCAACATGCTAGACGTCACAAAGTTAAAATAAGTACGTACCTATACCACCAAGTACTCGCCAACTATTAATTAAATAACCCAAAATTTTATAGCTTCTATTCCGAAGATCGTTATCGGAGTAATTTACAACTTTTACAAGTTAACGACATCATAAATAATAAACATTTAGTGGGTCGTTTTAGGCAAGGGGTAACTTAACATGTGGGCATTAGTTATTTTTATTGTTATTTTATGATAATCTATGGTCGAAAAAAATCAGGTTGTGAAACTTTATTGTTATTCGATGTGAATGGTATCGGAAAAATGGAAAAAACAATTGAACATTGACAAAGGAAGATCATAAAAGAATTTATGTATAGGTATACTGCACTCGCTGATATTAATGTAGTTGCATTTTAACAACATTTTTGAGTTATTATCACAAAAAAACATACTGTAGTGTACATTCAAATGGACGGTCATACATGAAAGATGTGATGAGATTTAGGGGGCATGTCTGTAGCAAATGAATATAAGAGTATCTGCTAACCCCACTGGTAAATCATTATGGGTGTGTATGCGCCGCATCCGGGATTTAGAAGGGCGTGGTATTAAAGGAAAAAGCCAACGTTTCTACCATGAGTGACCAAAGTAAATAACGTGAAGTTTTTAAAACGCGGTTCAGCTGACAGTGTTTTTGACAACCGTTGTTTTGAGAAAACTGTCATAGAACGTCGCGTTTGTGCATACTACAGATTTTAGACCATCGCGTGACTCCAGTGGGCTTTGTGCTCGTTGCCAAAGAAATAATACACGTTTTCGTTCGATAGTAAGTTAAAAACGTGTGATTTTAATTGATTTTGATATTTTAAAAGCAATTTAGGTACGGCACATTGGGGAAAAGAGGGTGGCTACAAGTGGTGGTAACAAGGCAGGAAGGTCCACTTTTCAACATACGCCCATTATTAGGTAATGCTAAGCATAAATATATTGCTTAGGTCAATAGTTGTTGCAAACTTTGGATACATACATTATCCAACTCAAAAGCAGAGCAAATAGAGTAACTGAATTGAATCAGAATTAACTTACAAGCAACTTTAGTGATGACGCGCTATCATAATAAATGTATGTAATTTGATAAATAAATTATGATGATTTCCCTTACATACAATAATTATAGTGAACCAACATAATTATCGACCTAAATTAATCCATTAGGACCACTTAACTGGAGTATTTTGAAAATCAAACAAAATAGCAAGTGTTAAAGACTCGTATGTGTGTACCACAAACATTTGTACAGTACTAACAAACATTTGTACAACAAATTCTGAAATTCGTTCTTCAAACAAGAAAAACTTTTCCTTAGGAAAAAACAAAACAAGTTAAAAGCTCACTTATAAAATTTGCCTGTCACTTATCCACTTTCCGCTTATACAATTTGGTTGGTGTTCCACTCGACCCCGTTTTACTCGTGGCGTGTGAAACAGGCGTTACGGTGACCCCACGTTTTAATTTTCACATATCGTCCATATGCTGCCTCCCTGCTTGTACTGTTCACACGCGGATTGGGTTTATGGGTTCATTTTGTACTTGTCTGACTATTGTTTAATATCAAATATGACACTTTCAACTATCCCGTTGTATGATTATAATAAAATTAAATTACGACACGGGAATTGCCATGACATGTTTTTAATTTTCGCTTGACATTTCGACCGGGTTGCACCGGCTGTGATCGCAAGCAGATTTAACGCACACAAGACTGTCAGTTTTAACTTTTATATTATATAATTTCTATATAGAGTATTTTGATTTCTTTAAAAATACACTTGGAGCTAAGGTTATGAATTGCTTGGGAATTATATTAAAAAATTAATAGTGATAAAAAAATTAATGTAGTATTATAAAAATTTTGACAGGGTTAAAAGAGTTATTAGTTATTACCGGTGGATGAAAATGGCAAGTTGTCGTTCATTGTGGCGTTCTAAGGGGAAGGTCTTTGTTCAACAGTGGACGTCTTCCGGCTGATCATGATGAAAAGAGTTATTTTCAATTTAGAGGATTGAATAGATTTTTTATTTAGTGTCACCACCTCATAAGAAAGTAAGGGAGCTATTTGCTTTAAATCATTACAAATTGTGTCTTAAGTTGTCCCTAGAACCAAACAATACAGTACCAGTTTCCTTATGCATTCCTAGGAATAATGCAGATGTGCCAGTAATCATACTTGGAAACTACCGTCTTTGTCTAGACTGTTCTAAAATCCTATTTGATCATACTTCGGATAACAAACTCCATCTACAAATGAGTCCAAACTTTACCTAAGCAGATGCATCTTTCACTAAACTACTAACAAGAAGGATTGAATTAAAATTAATTTAAGCTTACGTTGTCCGAGTTCAGACAACTTTCCAGCGGAATCCTCTACCTATATCTACATTCAAGCTTGACGTTTTACCTTCTAATTATCTTAGATTAGAATTAATCTACCATTTGCTGCACAATGCTGCGTGAATTAGAACGAGAGGGAACGATTTTGAATTTAAACAGCGATGTATGAGCATTAACGAATAGATCGCGTCACGTCGCGTTCCTCGGTGAACGTGGGAAAGATACTACAAAATAATTCAAGAGCGCTGAAGCTCGTTCTACTTAATATCATCTTAAGGCTTAATTGCTTAGCAGTGAGCGTGTGTGTGTTATATTAAACTATTTTGTCTTTGCCTCTGACGGAAGACGTCTGCAGATTTAATTTTAGGTCTTTTGTTCCCCAGCAATTTGCTATTGTTTCTATTAAGACGATTCATCTCTCACAGCAGGGTTGAACAAAGGCTTATAAACTGGTAATACAATACAGCCCCTGGATCTAATTAGTTTGAAGTAGCACTCTGCCCCGCGGCATCATGTGCCATTTTTAGATAATAAATGATGGGTCTGGATAGATTAGACTATTGTTGAGTCTAGTTTCGGTAATGATGTCAAGATAATTGTGTTTCCTTTGATAACGTAAAATATACGTGTGTGTCGAGTTTCGTAGAAATGTCTTGTATTTCATCAAGTTCCAAGTAACTTAGCTATTTAATCCTACAGAATTATCATTGTTTATTTAGGATAATTAGGCCGATGTTGGTGTTATATATCTAATTATGTAGATAAATATTAAAATCTACGATCTCTGTATGTAGTACCCATGTGAATCATGATAACACTAAGGTACAAAATTAATTTTAAGACGCATCCGTGGTCTCTGCCTACCCCTCGTGGAAATAGGCGTGACTTTATGTATATGTATGTATGTATGCATTATTATTTTGCGCTTAATTAGTAGGTAAATATTGTACTTAACCATTTGTTATTGGAGAAAAGCTATATCTACTAACTTGTTGTAGAAGCGAGACGCCGCATTACACTGCACGTAGCGGCGTCTCGCTTCCACATCGTAAACTGTCCTGAGCGTAGGTACCTACATGATAAGGGGTCAGTTCTCTTGGCAACCACAAATTATATTATTATAAATAGTTGACATAATTACATGAAAAGAAGATTATACTCGTAAGTTATCCTGTTAATTAAAGTTAAGCAAGTTAATGTCGGTTTTCGGATTAGATACACAAACCTGCGTCGAGTAACGTCTCTAATTTTAGCCTTCTGTAATCAGCTTATGTCGGCTACAGGAAATGGCCTTCCGCCCTAACATGTTACTATTTCCGGTTCCCTGCCAATGTCCTATTTGCTGAAATAATTTAGTGTTTAATTACGTACATGGAGCGTGATATCGGACATGCCAAATAACATGCTTCACTACGTTTCCCAAAGGGTTCCCTTTATGCCGTTCGGAACTACTATAGTAATTAACTTACGAGTAAATTGAATACCTAAAAGTCAATGAAATATTTTTCTAAATATTCAAATTTTGGAACCCATTTTTTTTTATTTCTCTCACTTTAAATATCACTGCCTCGTTGGTCTAGTGGTCGCTAAGCCCGACTGCTGAGCAAGAGGTCCTGGGTTCAAATCCCGGGTCGGGCAAAGTGTTACTGAGTTTTCCATTAGGTAATTCTCAGTAGCAGCACGGAGTCTGGATTTGTGCCCGGTTGATGGCAATAGGCTCGCCCCCTATTACATTGGGACTCACAACATAACTGGCGAAATGTGGGTGTACTATATGTTCACCTCTGCCTACCCCTTCGGGGAATACAGGCGTGATGTTATGTTATTTTATGTTTAAATATCAACGGAGGAGAACGGGCAAGAAATTCCATGGTTCTTAAAATAATATTTTAAAAGGAGTTATCAATATTTTACAAATTCTGTAAGTGAATACATTTTCTTATACATGGGAAAAAATCTGTGGTTATTAGTTTCTATAATAATCATATTTATATAAATTGTGTAAGTGAGTACCGTCACTCTTTCTTATACTTTTCTTTTTCTTGTGTCGTGGCGTAACTTAGCTTTTTACAGCGTGTGTGTTATTTTCAGCCACATAATATCTGGAAGATAGCGCCTCACACCGAATGGAATAATACAATTTATTTTATAAAAGTTGTTTTTGACGACGGACAGAATGTACTACCAACTGCTTGTTTGTTGCTTTGTGTTTCTCTGAGATATGTACCGGGCTAGGAGATAAGAGGAGATAAAGACATTTTTTTTTTGATCTGGCAACAGATAGTTTTCAACATCAGTGTGTCCAATAAATTTGCTGGTCAAATGTCAGGCCGTTTATAACCATAATGTAAAGACATAAGTATTTAGTAAGATTGAGAGCCAAAAAGCTTAGCTTGCGATGCAAATTCTGAAGTAAAGGTTCTATAAACTGGCGATCCTCTAACCTACTCTTCGGGAACCAAGTATAAATTCATGTATCTGCTTTGAAAACCATTAACCAAACCATCAACAATAGATTGTTAACCAGTTAGCCGCCTGCTGTAAGGACTAACAGATTCAATTAAGAGCTAATACTTGTTCCAACTAATTATACTCTATGAGAACTACCAAAAGATTTCCCGAAAATACTTTTAGATGAATATTTTATTATTACGTTGGGGATGAAATTTTGATTTTGCTTGAACGTATGAGCTAAAAATAAACGGTTGGCATCCAGTCGAAGCACTCCTCACAAACCAGTTTTTGTATCACGCGTATTTTTTATGACAAACAAACACAACAATAATTTTACTGTATTACCTTCTCTCGCTCTTTTTATAGCCCAACGCTAAGGATATAATGTACTGTGCGACGACTCCACATAATGTTAGTCCTTACTTTTGTTTATTTTTATATTATTCATTTTTATTTTTGTTCACGGTGATGTGCAAACAACAATACTCCATGGATATTAGGGAACGCGGTTTGTATTTGGTTTTCTTACATTATTTATTATTTCATAAGAGCTTCCGTTGTGTGATTTCTGTTGGATATAAGTAAATAATGTTGGAATTGGTTACTTGTTTGTTCCGGCGAGTTTGTCATTTTTTTCTTGTTGTATTATTTTTCTTTTTGCGGCGTAATTTATGAATTTGTCATATATGTCAAGAGACAAGAGAACCTTTTTAACACTGTTGTCGTATAACATGTTGAGATGCGGGATGTTTTTCCTTTAGGTAATATGTCAAGGTTAAGACAAAACTGTTATATCCAAATTGAAGTCAAGAACTAATGGAAATAAGTCGTTAAGAGCATTTGTGTTATATTTTAGGTACTTACCACAAAGCACCAGCATCTTCAGCGGCAATAGGCTCGACCCTAATTACATGACACTGTTATCATTTTCACCTAAATGTTAATATGCAATTGCACCCCTTCCTACTCTTTTGAAAAACACATGACAATTTGAATGTTCATTAATACCATAATAATGAAATTCTTGCGTCACAAAAAAATATTTTTAGCCAAAAAATAGTATAATATGCCACAGCGCTCGCTGATCTTAACTTACTTTATACGTACATATTTTAAACTTAATTGTTAATTTGTATTCAGATTTAAATAAAACATCAAACTGTTAAACAAAATAAATTATTTTACCGCGAATTTTTCCTAACCACACTAGGCACTAAATTAACAAATATTTATTCAAACAGAAACAGGATACTAATAAAATGTACCACAGTAATGCTTTTATTCAAATAGGTTTACCGAATTACAAATAATTCAAATGTTTTTGCGCGAATGAAATACTAACATAGACAATTAGACAGTTTAATTAAAATAAATAATTATATTACTGAAATTATATTATATTAATGTTATTGTGGGTCAAACCAAGTTTTGGCATATTAGAGTTCATTATCAGCTGCAATATATCATCGAAGCTCTGTCCAAAATGAAAGCAGTCATCCATGATCCAGTATCGCCCGTCAAAGGTGACAGTGTTTTTGGGTGGGATTTTTCTGTAATTCCAACACAGATATTTTAAAAACGATCCTTGGACTGTGACCTCACTAGAAACTCCTTCATCCGTTTTTTGCTTTTCCAGCGTGACAAACGTGACCTTTAACCTTCCCAAAAAGTTCCCCTAATATTTTAATTTATATTCTCAAATTTAAATATCAGCCATCAATCAATAAAATTATTTGCATCAATGCTAGAATGACTTTTTAATGCAAATGGAAGCGCATACATTTACTCGTCGACGCGTCATATTATTTTTACTTACTCGTCAAATAGTAGATGGTGTTAAAAAACCATTAATAGTATTTATATTGACACTAAAGGGTGAGACCTATTTTCTAGATGGCACTATTAAGATTCTCCGGCAGATAATGACCTCGCGGCTCATTGACATAATATACGTCTTACTTTAGCACAAGATTGGTTTATTCCTTAAGAGAGTCATTTTTGAGACGAACATCCATTTATTCCCTAAACAAAACGGAACGTTAGGTAAACCATCAGTGGCTATTTATGGAGAGTCCAAGAGATACCATATACATAAGTAGTTATGAGACAGACCGAGTGATAGATCTAGTTTTGATTATTAAGGAACTTGTTGGCTACCTGACTTTGCTCGGGGAAGTGAAGACAGCTTGTAAATAAATAAACACATACAACGATTCTCGAATTCCAATGCCTGCATTCTCGGGTGAATAAGTATCTACGTGATTTCAATCTGCCCAAATGGAATTGGTGACTTATGTTATTGAATTTAAAATGCGATGGCAGTGAATAGGTTGAAAAGAGTAAACCAGAATCATAGCAAATGGAAATTCGTAGTCCTCAGTTTACTGTTCTGGAACACAGAACGGCTTTTTATATATTTTTAAAACGCATTTTCTTGAGTAAAATATAACTACGAACCTAACAGGTATACTATAATGCAAACATGACAAGGAAATTTCCAAAGTTTGTCTATAGTTAAAAGAAAATTTAAAAATACACGACCAAAGTTTACAGTCGTAAATAAAATATCAAATTTGACTCGAGAGACTATACCGTGCTACAATACAGCAAGCCAAAGCAATAGGGGAGTGCTACTAAATTTCTAAATTTCTCTCTAGATGACACTAACAAAACTTCGGCCCCATCGCGTCTTAAAAGAAACATACGGCGCGAATTCTTAGACTGGACCTATTAAAGGTGTTGGAAAATATATTAATACTCATAATAAAACCAATAACATTTAGTTATTATTTCGCCGTAGGAAAAATCCCTTCCTTGCCTGGTTTTCGTGCAAGATAGAAAAAGTAATAAGAACCACTCAATTTCAGAGTAAAAGTATCAAATTATTTTATTGGTTGCATTCGGAAATTTAGAATTATTAATGAGTATTATATGGAAATAATATTTACGAAATACATTTTATGTTTCACGATATCAAAATCTAACAAATACACATAAGCGATTACTAGAATTGCTTCTATTAAGTTTAAATTGATACTTCGGGACCGAACGCGCCCTAAGCCCGTATGTTTACATAACACAGTGGTGCAAGTTTCGCGGCCTGACGTCTATACAACCACAAACAGATGCAAGTTTAATGTCTTTCGCCCCACAATACGCTTCCTACACTCTTGTACGTGAACTACAACAGGATTATATCGATTTCCGTTTGAGCGTACCTGCTACTCGATACAAAGACTAATATTCTCTTTCTCGAATGTATATGCTAGGTGAAAGCAACAAGCAAAGCTGGTTAAAAAGAAGGCGTTTCCAGAAAATGTTGTTGACAATCCCGAGAGCAATGATAAAATGCCTGTTTTGGAAAGCGGCCAGTTCTAAAAGCAAACCCTTTCCAAATAGCCTAATAAATTAACAAATTAGGTGGGAAAATGCAGCGACAGCGTAAACTAAGCTTATTGTAATAAGAATTTAAGTAAAGATAAATTTATATTGCTTTTGTGCTCATTTACGATCAAATATTGCCTCAAAACTGCTTCTAAAGAGTTGGTTTATTACAAAATCTTTGCTCAACGTTTCATATGAAAATATTAATAGAAACATTTTTAAAACAATTTACACGGCGCAAAATAATCTCAGCTATTTAAAATCACGATACACTTTGCGATTTATTAACTCATTCAGCGTCGCTCGTAAAAAGCGGCGGGCGGTCCATTCGACCCAACTCACTTGGTAAATCATCCGTTAAGTTTCGCGTTACGGCAATAGTAATTAACCTGCTACCGTACACGGCAATGGAGAGTGAATCATTTATTAGTGCCGCCCGATTTCTAACCAATGTGGTCGGTTATCAATCTTAAGTTAATATAAAGTAAGTGCTGCATTCATGGCGTGTCTCCGCAATTCCAATCCCATTCGATTAGTGTTACCCTACAGCTGCTAAAGTAGTGGAAAATGTTTTATAAATTACTAGGTACATATTATGCTTTAGTAACATTGTTTGTGCTGATAGATGATAGTTAATTGTAAATTGAATTATGGTTTGGTCAATCCTTATCCTGATTTATCACATAATTATGTTAACAACCAGATTTTTTGTTATTAAAAAATATATAAACAACCGTTTATCAGAAATTTCAATTCCTACATTAACTACTCAATAAGGTACTTTTAAGTGTTACGAAATAGCTTAAATACTCGTATTTTTTTAAATATGTGTCAATTAAACTACGACCTTAAGTTTACCAAAATAAAATATCAAACGTATGGTAAATCAATTTCATTCAATCTTACAACCTGGTATCGATAAGAGTTCTCACTGACCGAGTTTTGATTACGGAGCACATCACTTCGAAGTAGAATGATTACAGTTCTGCTAGCAATAAATAGCCCCCTTTGATTGAACATAGTTGAAGAGTAATTGCAACGGACGTAGTATGGAGTCCGTATTCACAAAGTGCATGTACTTAACGGTCGTATGTGTTGGAATTGAAAGACTTACACTTAGAGACTTTGTATGGTGTTTGATTTGATGTTTATTTTTCAATTTCAATGATTAAAGGGCAATTATAATTGATCATTAGAAATAGAAATAGTAAGAGAATTAATAGTACAAAGAAACAAGATGTATTATTGGTAATCATCATCATCAGCCGGAAGACGACCACTGTGAAACAAAGGCCTCCCCCTTTTAAAGGGGGGGTTGCCATAATCCCCACGCTTGGCAAGCTGCTTGGGGATCGCAATGTTGGTGGTAAAGTTAAAGAAGACGCTGCTGCTCATCTTCTGGATTTTCCCTTAGTCGCCTCTTACGACACCCATGGGAGGAAGGGGGGTGGTCAATTCTAGGCCGGATACCACACAGCTCATTACATTTCACGTTTATATAACTTCCACTCTGTTGAAAACCAATTTAAGGAAACCTAACCCACCATTATCCTTTAAACAATAAACTTTCAAAGTGTAAATGGAATGCTATGGAAATCGCTTTCCATGAATTCGCTGTGTAAACTAGCCATTAATGGGTATCAGAAATCGTTATTACGTTTCAAAGAACATTTTAATAACTCAATTCAGGGAGTGAACAGGGTTCCATTTAATGTGCGGTCATTTTTCGATGTCAGGGTGCAGTTCCATTAACTTTGTGAAAAACCCGATGATTACTTGTAATAGAACACTACGTTCGCGGTGTTAATTCCTTCGTAGACTTCTGCAGGATCTTCCTTAAGTTGTAAGGAATCAAGTTGGTTTTCTATTTTTTTTATAGAAATCTGGGACATTAGTTGGAATTATTTAGTCTTCTCTGTCTTCTGCGCTTCAGTATTTACGTCATTTTAAATCTCAGTGTTGGTTCACTCTCGCTCATTATAATATGCGACCAACCATGTGATTAAGATGAAACGACTAGTGCCATAAAAACACATATATAAGTACTACTACCACATGTTTGGTTTATTTTAATCAATTTTTTTTTTCAATCAATCAATATTTATTTGTGTACACAGGTATTACAATAAAGGTCTTATGTATACATTTTAGATGAGCTCTATGTCCTACCAATAAAATTGGTGTACAAATATGTTTTTATAGTATTAATTAAAACAATACAAAGTTAAGTTTGAGTGAATAATGTCAATATAAGTATGAAATTAATAATTTTTACATGCATGTCAACGATAAATTATAATATAGGGCTAGTGATGTCATGTTTTGTCATTTAAAAATTCTTCGATAGAGTAATATGTTTTATCTATTAGAAAGAAATACAATTTACTTTTGAATTTGTGGACATTATCTTCACTTCTTATACATTTTGGTAGTTCCGAATAGAAAATCGATATGACTAAAATTGATTTTCAATAATTATAGCTAGTATAAAGTGATGAATTTAGTAAAGGCTGTGGTAAAGGATCTCTTAAAATCGATTTATATTCTATAAGATCAGGTCCTTGACACTTCTGCTTAAAGTCTAAATTGTAATAACAAAAACCTTCAATTCTCAACAATGAATATTTAACAGCAACACCTAATATTTCGTCTTACCGAAAATTATTAAAACAATAAACATCAAACTTAAGCTCCTTCCAATTTAAGTTCCATTAAATTAAATCCACTAAATATAAAAAGTAAACAAGGCTACGTTCATGATGTACCCGAAGAATCGTAATAGAGACGGAATTTATTAAATTTCGTCTAAGCTACGTGACCGGCCTGAGGCCGTGGGGTTTCAACCCCATTAACCTTGTCTCGCCATGATTTAGGGGCGAAATACGAATTTCCCCGTATTTCTGCCTTTCACCTTTTTGTTCGAAACAGATTTTTACTTGAGGTTTAATAAACTGACACTCAGTAATGAAGGCAATTATCGCTCATTTGTACATTTAGAATTTTAAATTGGTTCGGTTTGGTCGGATTTAATGAATACGTCCGAGGCATCGGGTTTTAACGATGTATTTTTGTTTGAATTTAAAGGCATATTATTTCGATAAAACAAATTACTAAAGCTAAATTGATCGGCCGCAATGAACCGATTATGGAGGCTTTTAAACCTCCACTTCCCTGCCTAAGAACCACCGTATTGATGAGGTCTCAAATAAAGTAATCAAACCAAAGGAACTGAAGGCAAAGCCTTATTTTTCCAGGTCTCTTAATTTTCGTTTAGAGCAGTGTACTGTACGAAAATAAAAATAATGCATTATAACATTATTTAGATAAAAGCACTAAATTAATTCATTTTTGGACTTTTGGCACATATTATATCAAAGCAAATGCCCGTTGTGAAAGCTCGCAAGCACGTTATATATTTTGTCCTAAAATATAATATCACATTTAGAAGTGCAAAAATAAAATTTTCAGCATAAGTGAGTAAATACACCTAATTACTTATATTTTTTATTACGAATTATAATTATAGCTTTTTTTACGTTTCTGTCATGTCTAAACCAAGACTCTGAATAAAATCTAAAATCGGACCTCAGTCGTTCACTCGTGCAGAGAGTGTTACTCTCGTGTGAACCAAAAAAAGTCAATCTCCAGTTGGTTCGATTGCAGCGCTCCATGCAATATCTATGCTACTTAGTTCGTCAATAAACTGTACACATAGGCATTGGCCATCTATGACTTCAAATTTGCATCATATATACATAACCATAATAAAAACTGACATCTCATTCGCATTAACATACTATTAACATATAATAACGAAGCGAAAACTTTCTTGTTTTTTATGTCTGTTAAGAAAACCTTTTCTTGTCTTATGTGATCGTGAAATGCTGATCAATTCCGAAGCGTAAATCCACTTTTATAATATAGGTATAGGTATTCCCTAGTCAAATTCTGGACACCCAGAATAGATGTGGAGAAGCTATTCTAACCCGGAACCACACGGGCAATGAATCAATTTATAGTTGACAACACACACTATTAATAAGTAAATCTTCCAGTCTAGCTGTAAGGTAAGCTTAATGATAAATCAAAACCGGCTTAAATAACTATTAACTTTTGGTTTCGGTGTCATCACAATTATTAATTACGACTGCCTCCTCTCTTGTGTGCTTGTTAAGATCCTAGATTGGATTCTGTCATTGAGAATTATTTTACTGGTTTTAATAAGACTGAAGTAAGATTTTGAAAAGACGAATTGATAAACATCAACAAATAGCTCTAGACACTGTCTCTTGAGAAAATACAAGCATGAGATAATTGAACGATAAGGTATATTGAGCAGATGTAAGTACAAATACCAGATAAAATGGTACAAGTGTACACAAAAACTATGTACAAACAAACAATCAACTCAGCTTCAAACTGGAGTCAAGCGCGACGCAGGATAATCAGGCATCGCACGGCCGGAACTATACTCGAGCAGAGGATATTAACAGGGAGATAAGGGGAAACAACTGATTGTCGAGGAAACGCTAGCGTATGTATCCTACCCTATAATGTGGAAGGGACTGGCTATTTTGTGTACAGTTCGGTGATTTTGAGTGTGGGAATGTTCTGACGTCATAGCGTGTGCTACGTATGTTTATATGGCACTGAGAATCTATTTGGGTTGGCAATAGAAGTATATATAGTAACTGTAGGTTATGTTTATATAAAATCAGCATATTATTCAAGTAAGTTTAAAGATTTGAACTGACTATAATTATGTTTGCAGTAACAATACAAAAAGATAAAATTAAATTTAAGGAAAAAGTGAACTCATAAAGCTAACTTGAACTTTTCAGCGAAACAAAGTTACCATACTAAAAAATTGTTTCTAATTAATAATTCCTCAGCGCCGGTGTATACCACAAATTTTGATAAGTTATACGCGCATTAATTACTTTAGGCTTGGCTCACACTACCGGGCTGCGGCCGTTGTATTGGCTAGCTGCGAACTTCGCCTGTTAACAAATACCCCCAAATACAAATTTTAATGACGTCATCAGTCGCTTCACGTACATTCTTCTTTGGTCGTTCCGTTGTCTGTTCATTAGCCGAGAAAGCATCAAAAATATTCTCGTCCATTACGGGTCATCGCTGGGAGGGGGCATGTATCAACATTTATCCCCGTTCTCCCTTACTTCCTGCGGGCCCGCGCTCCCCGCGAGATAAAAGTTAATGGGCCAACTTACCGCGAATTATTCCCTCGGCGCGGCATATTTTTTTCGGTATCTCAACAGTGTAAATGTTTCAATAATTTAGGCTGTTCTCTTTTTTAACGAGCGGTATTTATGGGTTTATGGTAATTTTGGCCGGTGCCTGCAAATTGGTTCGGTCTCGAAAAATAAATCCAATGTTTTTTAGGGCGAATATTGATAAGTTTCAAAGCAACCAGATTTTTTTGAACGTTATAAATTATTTTTCTATTTCTTACTTGCTGGGCCCTCGGGTTTGCTCATAAAACAATACAGCTGTTTCATGACTATAATGTTCGACGCAATCGAATGGGCTAGTTGACTTTTAAAACCTTATAAACCTATTTCCATATGCATAATAAGCACACATTGCGTTCTTTATTATGAAGCTATTCGATTATCTTTTCTGTACTTGATTTTAACTGTAGCTAAAAATAATACTGGTAATGTGGCAGCCCGGAATAATTATAAGCATCTTTGTGGTTACTCTTAATAATTATTAATTTCTCAAAATTAAATGAACTTAACTCTATATTGTCATTAAATAAATGAATCAATTGCGTAATTATAAGTAAACTTAAGAGTCGGCACTAATATTAGTAATACCACAAATGAATGCCGCAGCCTGAGTCGTTTCATACTCGCATAGCATTAATTAAACCCATCAGAATTTTAGGGTTTTCAAAAGGTTTATCACTGAGCTGTCATGAAAGTCGGATTTGGTTGGTGAAATTGGCACTCTATTTTGTTTCCCGTCTACTGCACAGATCAATTAATCAGCAATGGTAAGTAACCTTGGTGAGGTCAGCTTTTGGATGTGTCCATTCCCTCTATTCTTAAAACCACCCGAGGTTTAAAAAAAAGTGGTTTCCCATGCATATATAATTATATTTCCAGACAGGATATAAAGAGGGAGTAAACAGGATATGAAGAGAGCGTGGGATTTGCGTTAAGTATTTCTTTAGATAATTACAACAAACGCATGTCCTTAAGGTTTATGAGCTTAAACACTGTTCTGATCTAGACATTAGCCTTTAAAACATAAGATTCATATTTGTTAAACCAAAAAATTGGACTAAAATAACTTGTACCTATTTCTATTATTTGAAAAACGGCCTGATAAGAGAGGTATAATGTTAGTAAGACGGGATACATGTAGAAACTGACATAGTTATTTTATACCTACAATGTACCTTCAGAGTCACGTTTCAGCCAAATTGATTTTTGTGAGAAAAGTCACGTGTTTGGAAGTTGAAGGATCACGTTTTGCAACACGGTTGAGTATTGTGTCTATTTATAGTATGTGTGAGATATATTTGTGCTTACTATTCATCTAAGAAAGTAATAGCGACCATGATTTTCATGTTTTCTTATTAATTATAGTAGGTAGAATAATCTATCCAGATTGGTAGATATTTTTATCTGCGCAATTTTTTCTACCAAAAAAAAAAATAGTAAACCACAACAAATTATATCATGCATAAGTCTGGTGTCTGTCATAAGTGGCCGAGTTGTATCCGGCCTAGAATAGACCACCCCCTTTCCTCCCGTGGATGTCGTAAGAGGTGACTAAGGGAAACTCCAGAAGATGGGCAGCAGCGTCTTCTGTACCTTCACCACCAATACTGCGATCTGCGATCGATGTGATTATGATGATAATGATGAAAAGTCTGATCATAGGATCCCAATGCTTTGATATTTCTTTGATATTTTCCCTGTATCAAATTCAGGCAAAAAATAAAAAGGGAACTATTTGAGTTCAATTAAGTTGCAGTAAACATAGCTTATTGAAACATCATCATCACCATCAGCCCGTTGCAGTCCACTGCTGGACATAGGGCTTTCCTAATGTACGACACAAAGCCCATTATTGAAACATAATTGATATTTTTGCTAAGATAAGTACCTACATAATTATAGTAAGGGACACTTGTATTTTTCTTCTAAGAACACGACAGATCAAAAGCCTTAGATGAAAGTAAACTATTAAACATTTTAACATAAATCCGTAGTCACATAATTATGTAAAATAGTCTCATAAGAAAAGTTAATTAGGCGTACAAGGTAATTAAATCCCTAAATAGAGGCTGATTACGCTTTCAGTGCTTCCAAGTTTCACAAGAAATGTCAGTAAAGCTTTGAATTGTTAATTATCAACATAAAAAAACGAATTACATCTGTATCTCAAAGCAGGGATGTTTTCTTAGTAGGTATTTTATCTACGTTGTTGGTTTAGGACTTGAAAGTATACGCAAGCTGAAAGGCCCAGAAATGCTTGAAGAGTTGCCATTTCCCTACCACATTTTTAGAATAATTATAACTCTCGTTTGAGAAGTGAACTTAGTGACACTTCATCATCATCATCAGCCGGAAGATGTCCACTGATGAAGAAAGGCCTCCGCCTTAGAACGCCACAATGAACGACCACACATTTAATTTTCTACTTCAAACAGCTAATCCTGTTCTATTCCTAAATGAGATGATAAGAAAGCTTAATAGTGTAAGGTACACGCTAAATAAGACGATGTTAGAAGTGATAAAACTGAATGAGGCGAAAGGGATGCTATGATCGTAGTAAATAGAAAACCGAGGTCTCTGCACTCTCCTCTGGAAAACAGACGTGACTTTACGATTGCATGTATTATATTGTGTAAGTTATAAAGTGGTAACTTCGTTACTGCATTTTTATTTTCTCCAAAATCAACCTTAAATCTTTATGTTCCACAAGCTGCGCCCCGCAGTGTTATCCGCAAATTTTTTTCGGGATAAAAAGTAACCTATGTGTTACTAATAATTTTATCAAAATAGGTCCAGCCGTTTGAGCGTGAAAAAGTAACAAACATACAAACACATACACTCACAAACTTTCTCCTCTATAATTTAGTGTGATTCCATCTTACCAGATTATCAAAATTCGAAATTTGTTATTTACATTTTGCAGTAGTTAACATTATAGAAAGTAATTAAAGCTCTTTTTCATACTGTAGCGAAATATAAACAAGAAATTAAATTTCAAACAGAGTGACGTTTCGTTTTAGTTTCGCTTTGCTGCAAATATTATTTAGGGCTTTCACGTTCAAGTCCGGAACACTACAGCACTATTTACAGTTATAACCAACCTTATCATGAAACTTATGTAAGAGAAAAAAGAAAAGTTTTTATAAATATCATGTAACGCATAATAACAATAATGGTATTTTGTTATATGGCAGAATGAGAGAGTTTACTGGATCGTACGAACCATCCTTGTTCATTCGACATCGGATGGTACGAACCACCCTTGTTCATTCGACACTACGACATGACTTATTTCCTTGAGACAATTAGCTCATGTCTTTACAAAACATACAGTCAAAAAACGTAACCCTCCTTCTGGTGCAGTCGGGAAAAAGGAGAGGAATAGATCAATGAACTCCTTTATTTGATCAGATAGTTAGACATCTGCCTACAAAGATAACAGGTGTAGAAACAAATTCAAAGAAGTCGGAGCATCTTCCTGCAAATGCAATCCATATGTTTATCGCCAACTTCTTTAATAAACCGACTCAAAGAGTGCATTTTAAAAATACAGAAACTATTATCTGGAACACGGATTGCGTTTTACGTTCAAAATAAGCAGTACGGAAATAAAACACTAAAGTGTAGAACCGAAGCGTTTCTGTTTATTATTCCATTTGAGCAGTCACTGTCGACGCTCAAAGACATGCGCACATCGGCAATTATGCAGCAATTAGAAGACCAAGCTTGTTTGTTTTGCTGCACAATGGTGCTTCGTAGTTAGCACGCCATCTGGTCTTGATTATAATTGATTTTCGCTAGCAGTGCACTAGTATATTATGATCTTCACGTTATACTAAATATAATGACCTAATTGATGCACTGACTTCAGAAGAGAAATATTGAGATTTGACTGTTTCCAGGTAGCTTCCGGCATAGTATTAATATTTATGTAATCTGCAGATATGTACCTATATTTCCCGAGGTTGGCGTTTGGGTATGTGATACTTTACGCACTAACGGTGTAAAAATTCCAAGTGCTAGATATCGATTTACGAATAAGAAAATCTAAGCATACTAAAAAAATAAATGAGATATCGAAAATAAATATTTTTTTATTTAAGTATTCCGTTTTCAGAAATAATGACGACGCAAATTGATTCAATTATAGTTTCGAAATGGGAGTAAAAGTAGTTAGTTAGTGCGATAGTAACGAAAAATGTAAAAATAGAGATCAAACGTCACTTAATAATGGGTAATAAGCTCCTGAACTTCCATCCAAACGGTTATCGTCGACGCCGATAGACATGCACACATTAGCAATTAAAAAACAATCAGCGGAACGAGGTGGTTTGAACTGCACAACGAATCGTTGGTTTCGAACTGTGATCACGTCGTCTTGTTTACTTACTGTATGAGCAAGTATTGATGAAATGTGCGATGTATTTATTCTGCAGATATCCACAAGACGAGGGTTTCTTGTTGTTTGACAAATATTTTACACTTAAGCTTCTAATATCTACTGTAGTTTGAGGCATTTCAAGATTGTTCTTGAATAAGCAATTGTGAACATCTATTTACTATATTGTAGATACACCAAATAACTTGATATTTGGTAAATCATGCAAGTACAATAATGCGATCACATAAAATTAATTTAGGTAGTCTTTGAGTTTACGGTTGTTGTTCAGATTAACGAAACTTCTGAATATAAAACCATACATACGGCGATTTCTTAGCGAAACCCAAACTAAGCTAACAATACTGTTGAATTGTCTACTTGATTACTCAGCCTAAGACATAAATCTCCTGAGTCTTAATTCAATGCTTCTTTAAAACGTAATTACTGTATTTAACTTCCGACTGCAACATAACATCTTAGCAGAGCCATTCCAGCTCAGACAAGCGAAAATACAGCGCAATATACTTTAACACCACACTAAAGATACGAGCAGTTTATATCCGTGCCATCGCGGCCGCATCATACTCGGGGAACCGCAGATGGCCATGTAACAATCTCTATAACAATAAAGACGAAAAACGTTAAATTCTGCCATCTAGCGGTAACACAGCGAACTATTGTGGAACTATAGGTAGTTGAAATTGGTTTTAAATTCTGTAAGATGGGTTTTTCATATGATTTTTTATTGAAATGTTAATTTAAAGGCAACGAAGGAATAAAATATAGTGTAGGTATTCCTATTATTTAATGTTCATAATCAATATGGAATTGATAGTAGGTAAGGAACGTTACTTATTGTTATATGATGTAAGTATATGGGTATATTATTTTATGGTTATAGCTATAAGATCAGAGCACATATTTTACAAAACTCAAAGGAGCATTGCGTCGTTTGAAACACGATTTTCGTTTGAAATATTTTTGGAAAATAAAATACGAGCTAAGACTTGGTTGCAGCAACGCCCAATGGGAAGCGAGCGGACATTGACGTACATTTTACTTATATTGCCTTAACGATACTTCGCAAGAATATAAAATTGAAAATTTGTGTCAAATATTACGTGTATTAAATTTTAAGTTTGACTTTGGATATTTTGAATTTTACTTCACTGATTTTAGGGGTGAACGAATTTATAAGTTGGTGGTTTATAAAGGAAAATATTGGCTAGGGGACAATTAAGAGTTTATCCTGTAATTTATTCGTTGATAAAGTAGTAACAACGCTTTAATATACTAATCATCATATATAACCGTGTAAGTACAATACCTTCACAAATATCAAGAAAAATAGATATAACATCGATCAAGCCTTAAAATATATATAAATTGCTTGCTGTGTGGCGTCTAGATATCTGTTGGCCAGTATTCATTCTTACGACGATTCAAATCAGGACACACTGAAATCCAAGTTTCCAATCGTACTGGGCTAGGTAATCGTTACGTTAAGCTTATTTATTTTTACCAAGGAGGTGCTGATAACTACAGTACTTTAAGCTTTATTCGTATTACTGCAGTGACACCGGTATCTAACAAAAAAGTACAGAGGACAACTAAAAAGCATGTCCATTTTCTTCTTCCTCATTAAATTTTCACACGTGGTGAAGGAATGGTACTACGAGAAAAGGGGTATTTGCGATAGGAGTTACGAGTTTGAATAAAACTAGGAACGAAGGTAGAGGTTGTAATAGTCCGTCTAATGGCTCTGAGTAGTTCGGTTCTTAGATTACATTGTCGACATGTGGGGTCTGCGAACTCGAGTTTATTTGTGTGAAGTTGCAGAATGTAGTATTGATTTTAATGTTCGACTTATATTAGGTATTCATACATAGGTAGAGGTGTTCTTATTTATCAGGAGTTCATCATCATCAGCCGGAAGACGTCCACTTTTGAACAAAGGCCTCCTCCTTATGAGAGGGGGGGGGGTTGCCATAATCCCCACGCTTGGCAAGCGGCTTCGGGATCGCAGTATTGGTAGTCAAGTTACAGAAGACGCTGCTGCCCATCTGCTGGATTTTTCCTTAGTCGCCTCTTACGACACCCACGGGAGGAAAGGGGGTGGTCAATTCGAGGCCGGATACCACACGGCAAATCAGGAGTTAATAACCTAAAATTCGCCATTCATCTTTTAAAAGTCCCTTGTAAAAAGTTGCCAGTCGATTACTAACCGTTCTAGAAGTAGACCTATTACAATAGGTGACCTATTTCTCAGATGACGTAAGAAACCAAGTGCCGTTCATATTTCACACGCAATCTACAGTGATTTATAGAATTACCCAACCTCCGATATATTGAATAGTCATTCTAACTTATGAACATTACAACCCGAAAACTTAAATGAACATTTCCACATTTGCAAAGCAAATTTGTAAGCTTGTTATGTATATTTCTTCGTTTTTGTTGTTTGTAATGTATGACATTTTGACTTTTGTGCAGGTAAGATGTAACGTACCGTGATTTGACTGATATTATGGGTAGGCACACGAGTTTTGGGATCTTTTGGATAGACGGATGTAATTTGATAGGTTTTTAATTAGATAAATACACTATGTATATCTTTATTATCAATACTAGAGGTACCCCGCGAATTCACCCGCATTAAATTGATCTCATAGCGCCATCTAGCGGCCGAAAGCATTGTTACAAAAAAATAATATTGTTCTTTCCAGGAACAGCATTTATTGCTTGGCTTAAATAACAAACTTAACGTATATTGACTTAAATAACCTCATAATGTAAACTCAAGAGTTAGAAATTTTTATCACAGTCATCATCATCACATCATCAACGCAATATGGAGTAAGGTTTATTATTTGCCTAAATTACAACAACGTAACATGACGTTCTTCAAAAAGGAGCTTATAACAGAATCGCTTTTACAGCAAGCATCGGGTCAGAGCCGCTTAATCGTTCGGAACACTTTACGAGCAGTCGTTCCATTCACAGCCGGGGCGCTCCTTCCGAATATTTCACCCTCACATATCCGAAGAAAAGGTGCATGTACGTACTAACAAAATTAGATACCGCAGAAGGGCTGTAAAGTCTACTAGCGCCGTGTTTTATTATTATATCCGTATTGACTTATTTTACGGTACATAAAATTTTGGATTGTTATCGTTTCTGTATAATCAATCGTATTGATAATATTTGCATGCTTCCAAGTCGTTTAGTTCCGTGACCTTCTTCATGTTCTCCGATGGTTCGGTTTTCAGTATCGTGATACTCGATTTGTTTAACAACATTTTGATTATGCCTTACATTTAGATCATTTCTGTATAATAGAATACCAATTTGAATGCGGGTTTTTTATAAATTGTACTACCGATAATAACAGTTGGTATTTATATGAGTAGCTAAAATCCGTCACGCAAAAGCTTGTACCGAAATAAGTCAAATAGGATACAATTCGCCTATTGCTAATAATCTCAAATATACATACTAATATCGAGTAAACGTCTTTGACCTTCCATAATATATTTTACGATCGTAAGCATAATGATTTATGTCAAGATAAAATCACTTAAAGCGACTGGATGGGTTTTATTGAGAATTTTGCTGAAGTATCTTTAGAAGTAAATCAATACTGCTTTTTATGTACATACATAAGCTCCTGTAAGACGTGCTTACATTAGGTATAAGTCTGTATTAAGGTTCTGAACTGTTGTAACCTTGAAAAAAATCGTTTCATTTTTTATTAAGATAGGTGCGTTTTAAATAAGATTTTCATCATAAAGTATTTTAGCAAACAAACCATTAGGCGGCAAACCATTTCTAGAAACTCCTTGTCAAACTTTTAAATACTGGTAGACTGCCAACTTTAATGTGATTCCATCTACTTCACACATTAAAGATACATGAAGTCTCAAATTTCACGGTCCCAATTAGACATAAAATGTGTAACTGTATCTACTGTTTGAGATAGCTCTATATTCTCAGAGGGTAGATCGCGTGACGGCAAAGGCTCCACAATCAACGTGAATCAGTGCACGTGAAAGTTTGGTACAAGTTTATTGGGAACGTTACAGTTTTTTAATAAAGATAATATTTTGATTTCTTGTAGAAAGGAACGGTGTTTTTTTTACCCACAATGAATGAGCTGCTTTTCATACTGGTATACATAAAACTAATTGATTGGATTTGGATGATTATTTTGCATGCAATATTAAACAACATAGTCATATTATGTTTAGTATTAATACCCAATGAAAAATCATTTGATTATAATGACCAGCCATCCACCAGTCATTTCACAGAACACGCTAAAAGCAATGAAATGCCGCTTGAGATAAATCCAAAAACTAATCGGCATTATCTAACAATCTTATTTTAGGTAAATGAAGCTATTGTTCGCGACAATCAGATATTGACAATGAGCTTAAAATAGGTGTGAAAACAATGGTATCGTTTTAAGTAAAGAATAACTGGGGAAAATGTGGTAAGAATCTGGAATGGAATACTACTGCATATTTAATTACAAAATACTTTTGCTCTCAACTAAAACGAGCTGCTAAACCTACACGATATTTGTTGAAGGAAAAAGTCTTAAATCGAATTAACCGCTTGTTCTTCCTTTTAATCCACGTCCCATACACGGTTGTGTTTTATGCAAAGCAACCGGCTAATTGTGCCAGCTCTCTAGAATTGTGGCGATGGAGTGAGCACGCCTTTTCGACCCGTCGCAACCCAGCTTTATGGGATCGTAAAATATGGGAAATTCAGACGTTCGGTATTAGGTTCTACAGCACTCGCGGCTTCGTTTTGAAATTTTATAGGCCGTTTTTTATCGATGTAGATTTGATGTTTGATAGATTGATTGACATGGACTTGCTTTAGCTTCAAATAAACCAAAATTTGTTTTGCTTGTTAAACTACATAGATATCCTTATTATCATCATCATCCGTAATAATGTTTTTTTTTTAATATTTTCATACCAAACATTTTCCGAATCGAGATAAAGGCAATGCGCCAATTAAATATTAATTGCTTTATGAATATGAACGCGAAAAAAGATCTTAAAAGGGTTAACTAAAGCGTTATGATGCAGTGCTTCTTGATGTTCTGACTAGGAAAAAATGGCGTTGATATAACGTCATTATTTAATGTAACAAGTTTTCATCTGAATGTCTCTGTTCTCTTATTTTACTAGAATTATTTTACCAAAACGAGGCTTTGAGGTTCTGTCTTTCATAACTATAAAATACAACGCACTAAAGTAGAGCGATTTAACGCGCTCACTGCAAGTAGTAACATTGCAGGTGCCCATTACTAAGTCAACTGCATTGTAGGCCAACACATCTGCACTGTGACCGTTCATTGGTTAAAATATTATAATCCCACAACAATGCCACTGCAATATGCATTTCTATAGCCTCTGTTATGGCTATTTATAACAGCTATTTTCATAAAACCAGTTCCCCTATCCCAACATTATGGACCCAAAAGAATGTAACGTTGTTAAAGCTGGCATCAAAACTATTTCAAATTAAAATTTCTTTGAGATTAACGAAAGGGAAATGGGCAAGCAAAATTCAATTTAACGCCAGCCGACCTTTCGTACAAGGCTCCATTAAGGGAGTAACTGAAGAAAAACGCCGATAACAGATGTTAATTAATCGTATAAATCTATAAGAGAAAAGCTATCTGGGGCTTGTAATAGAATGATATTGCTTGTTAAGCAATTAAGCGGTGTTTGTTTAGTTTGTGTACTTGGATGATGTTATTGTTTGTGTTCGGACGGTTTAGATTTATAACAGCTTTTATTGGCTCACAGAAATTGATTTGTTAACTGTTTGTTTTAGAGTTGGTACCGAATCCAAATATATTAAATGTTTGTGGGTTACCAGTTTTTGCATATTTTATCATCAAAGGTACAATTTTACAGATCTTTCTAGAACGTTAATCTAGTCTAATCAGTATAAAAAACTATATAGCTGTGTGATCCTATCATCTTAATTTTGATGACGGTTGATATTAGAATCAAATCATAAGTATGTAATACCCAATAAATACGAAACAAATAAACATCACCATCTTTCAAACGTAACTTATGGGTGCTCCAAAGGCATATATAGTTGTCCAGATATTTTTATGCATCTGTCTGCTGAATAAGAACGAAATCCCAAGAAAGCTTCACCAGTTTGTTACCACTATATCACTGAATTCTACTTCTTACGATTGTAACACATCTCCACTTTATTGTAAACATAATTCCGCTATATGCTTGTCGGTAAACACCACTCATGAAGTAAACGGTATCTGTAATTAAATATAAAATTGGAAGTATTGTTTTAAGCTCAAAATCCAGCATCTGAACAAAATAAATTAACAGTCACTACTACGTCACCTGATCAAAATATAAATTAACCTTGTATTAACCGTAAGTCACTCCATAATATTGTACGATCAAAAACCCGCCATGATATTGATATTAATTAATTTAAAAGCTTACCTACGGCCCGTTACCAATGTGGGGGTATTACTGGATTTCCATATATTTTCCGCGCATATTAATTACGAACGGTTAACGTCTGGCGTCGAGAAGCATTAGCTTAATTCGATGTCAGATACGATTTCGATTTTATTAATTTTTCCGTTCACATGGGACTGTGGATGTAAAAACGCTGGAACGGACACAAATGAAAAGTTTTTTACAGCAGGTTCATCTTTACTTAGTGTCACTTTCTTGTAATTGTAGTTAATGGCTATTAGATAGTGTTAATATTACCTGTAGCTTAAGGGACGTTGAGACAAAAGAGGATTTATTATTTTTCAAGCTTCCAGGTAACAAACAAATCTTGATAAGACACGGTTTCGACTTGACAAGTCATAAAAATGTTACCAGGTTCTTCTGTATGCAAATTTGTGAGTTTCGGTAAACTGCAATTTCATGAATATTTATCAAATTAATCGATCTCGAGAAAAGTATAAGTGCATCACACCACTTAATGATTATTGTATACCCATTTTCCAAAACCTATAACTGGAAGCGAGACTAGCAAACATACAGTAACCCGTACCTTTCGATGCTTGGGCTCTTTAGTTTAAAGCCCATGCATCTTCCAGTGACTGTAAATCAACGTCACACAAGGGTCGCGTGGGAGACGCACATTACGTATTCGTTGCGGTGAAATACGACATTCGGTATCAGCGTGTCACAAAAATTGGTGAGCGCGTGCTTTTTATTGGCAAGCCCGGATGTTGCTGAGTAGGATCTACCTGTATTTATTTATCACGAATCATAAAATTTGAGAGCTTGTAGGAATTATGTTGGTACGATTTTCTGGGTTTTATAACTATATTTGGCTTGGATTTTCAGTCAATGGTTTTGGTTCTCGATTCTATCCGTCTAAACCTGTAAATGTGATAATTTACAGGTTTAGACGGATAGTGACGGTAAGTTTACAGTCACACGGCAGGCAATTTTGCTCTAAGCATGTTTAGTTTATTAGTATTTTTAAGTCTTGCAGATGTTTGTTTTTATAATTTTTTTGGCCTAAAACCTACTTATTATTAACCAAATTTTTGGATAGATAGCAACAAATCATTTTCGGTATCTAAGTAAGGGTATACGTATAAGTATCGAAGAATTATCAATACCTAAAAAACTTAATTAAACGTAACACGTTACAAGCAAATTTAAAATCTCTGAAAATAGTTTATTATAATCTGGTATTGCAAAATTCCCCAAATAATCAAATAGAAACCAAAGCTGAATCGGACAGAACACACACACACACACAGAACAGTCCACAAGTGCAACTACCAACAAACCAGGAAAGGTATAATCCATAATTTCAGTTAGCTCAGCAGTTGATTCTTATCCAAGACCTGCGACTTACTTGAGTCATTATACGTAAACACTTGAACAGGAATACAATAATATCGCGCGAGTAATTATGTGAAATTAGTTTTTTTTTCAACACGCTCATGTTTGTAGTCTTGCTTTTTGTGCGCCGATGAAGTTATTTTGCGTGACTCTAATGGTAACTGACTGGTAGGGATGTGAAGTGTCTATGAATATCCGAAATATCAAACGTTTTTCACTGTGATATATTCATCATCATCATCATCAGCCCGTTGCAGTCCACTGCTGGACATAGGCCTCTCCCAATGTACGCCACAAAGCCCGGTCTGCTGCTTTATGCATCCCGTCATTGCCTGCCCTCTTATGTAAGTCATACCGCCTGTGATATATTATTTGTGCACAATTGTATTGTCTAAATTTATGTTTTCTTTTAATCTTACTGTTCTTAAATCTAATTCAATGTGATATTTGTGCACTATTTTCTTGTCTTAATTAATGTTTACTTTGTAATTTTCCTATATCTAATTTAATGTGAGTTATGACTTTCGAATCTTTTTCCTTAAACATTACTTTTAATCTTGTTTCAGGGACTTTTAACTATTTTTTTTCTACTAAGCTTCAGTTAACGTTACCTAAATATAAGACTAGTACCACGTATGCATGTAAATGGTTCATAGGAATTTTGAATTTTGTTTTAATTTATATTTAAACACTTAAAATACAAACTTTAAAAGTGTTCTATTTATGAATTTTAATGTTAAAAACAAAGTACTTCTATTTAGCCTGTATGGTAGCACCCAATAAAAAGAACAATAGAGCACAATTTATCGACAAAAACTTCTTAGAACTCAACAAATTCCTCTGCGGTCTCTTATCCGTACCAACATTATCCGCTCGCCGTTTATCCGCCAACGTATTCTGTTTCCCGACACTAAGCTAATGGTCGGTTAAAACAGTATGTAACATGTTTTTACGCAAAAACGCTAATGTTGAAAGCCTCTGAGTATTAACTAGCACTCAAACATAATATTAAAAAGTTGCAACTCTTTGCTTTCAGGCCTCAACTATTTCATAGCCGGTTTTAATACAAATCCTTATTCTGTTTATTTTTGAAACATCACTTAGGATTATATTTAGACTAGTTTCCTAGATTTGTATCCTTGTAAAACATTTTTGATGCAAAACGCATAACTAAAAAACATACCTATTGTTTTTTTTAGTTAATCCTCTCAGTTATAATTAGTAAAGTAACCCTATCCGTTTCTTTGTTACGTTATAAAAAACTCGTACCACATAACATCACGCCTGTATTCCCCGTAGGGGCAGGCAGAGGTGACTATATAGTACACCCACATTTTGCCAGTTATGTAGCAAGTTCCAATTTTATAGGGGCGAGCCTATTGACATCAACCGTGCACAAATCACGACTCTGTTGCTACTAAGAAATACCTAATGGAAAAACCTAGTAACACTGCCCGACCCGGGGTTTGAACCCTTAGCAGTCGCAATAAGCGACCACTGGACCAACGAAGCAGTATTTTTAAGAATAAGTCAATTAAAGCAGAAAATTAAAACCAAGATTTTATTACAATCCCCACTTGATGAAAAAGGCAAAAATGAAAGGAAAACGCTGTAATTAATTACTGACAATTAAATTAATTCTTTATTTTCCCTCTAAAGAAACCGTTGAAAAGTAATTGTATGGTTCTATCTAAGGATAAAATAATTATAAGCTATTGTTGCTTTGATTATGTTTGTGTAATGAGAAGCGTCTCTTAAACAGGTAAAAACCTTTGATATTATCTAAAATGAACATACAAATCGTCACAATAAAAATGACATTCTAAAAATCCTAATAGGCATTTACTGCATACCTATATACATTTTAGATAAATAAAGATTTTCGACAAACTGATTGGCGCAGTGGCTAAGCAATTGGTCTCGATTTCCGCAGATGTTTGTCCCAAGTCTGTGTTTGTGTATGTGAAATTTACATACATACATACATAAAGTCACGCCTATTTCCACGAGGGGTAGGCAGAGACCACGGATTTCCATTTGCTACGATCCTGACATACTTCTTTCGCCTCATTCACTCGCATCACATTCCTCATACACGCTCGTCGGTTAAGGGTACTCCTCACTTGACCCTTTTGTAGAACATCTCCGATCTGGTCCAAGTATGTTCGCCGAGGTCTTCCCCTTCCCGATATTCCACTAACATTCGCCTCATATATTTGCTTTGTGAAATTTAATGTTTGTAAAACGCACACACTATAAAGGAACAATTTCTACAGTGGGGCATAGTATAAAAAAAGTATAAGTATATCTATCTAAACAGAATAGAATATATTTATTCGCATAAAAATGTTTTTAATACTATAGTTTTTAATACCATGTGGTATACAGAGGTGTTATTACAGTAAGAGAACTGATTTGCTTAAAATTAAAGCCACTCAAACAATTAATTTTTTAATTAACTGTAGTTTAATTCCTTTAATTTATTGGGTAGCTTATTGAAATGTATATTATATAAAATCAGTGCAATCATCATAATCACACCATCCAGAGTCCGACTTCAGCCACGGTTTTTTCTGTTGGTGCCAGTCTCCAAGCTCCTGTGCCGGCCACCGACATTATTGTTGCGTAAGTGAATTATTGAACCCAAATCATGTTTGACGTGTGGGTAAATTCAAACATAGAAATATTACGACCTGACAGCTCCTATAATTTACGAAATCTTTACAATCTGCAGAGAAAATTTACGATAAAACTGAAATCTTTGTTTTTCTAAATATTGTCTCACGTCGCCACATTGGTCCTTTATTGGTATTGTTGAGACATTTTTATTTTGCATAATTATATATATATATAAAGATCCCGACGAATTGAGAACGTCCTCCTTTTTTTGAAGTCGGTTAAAAATACCAGCCGTCGTCAGCTATAAATAACGAAGCATCATTTTTGGAAAAAATGCTAGCCAATAATATACGTTTCATCCAAATCCGTTTAGCCGTTTTTGCGATTATTGAGTAACAAACATCCAAATTCACAAACATGAAACTCGCTAACATCCAAATGTCCGCGAAATTCGTACCGCTTTCTCGCCATTCAAATCTTCCCTGATCTGCAAATATTTTAAACCCAAAATTTTCCAAGTCGGTCCAGCCGTTCTCAAGTTATGGCGAGGCCAAGGGAAACAGGGATTCATTAATATATAGATTAGGAAGTAGAATGCAGGTACAGTCGTGTACCTACGTTACCCACCTCATTATCACCACACACTCCGACAGATAACTAGTACCCCACATCACCAACGACCTAAAAATGCTTCCTTCCACTTTTGTATACAAGCATACCTACATCAAACACCTGAAGATTTGATACCTCGCGCTATCTCTCTCACAAACACAGATAAGGAAAGAGACAGCAGTAATTCTTGAGAGATAAAACGTCTCGGTGTCGTATATTCAGGCCGTTTGTTCTGAACGGCTCATGTACTTTTATGTTCGTAGTCAAGTACAGTACCGAGTCAGTGTACTCCTACTTGCATCGCTCCTTGTTATCGGTTAAGCTTTTAAAATTGCTACATAAAATGTATTTGTCTCCCTGTTATGTTTCTACGGAAAATATGAGGATACTTGTGAAAGCATCAACGATTTATGAGATAAAAACTCTATTAGAGTATCCAATAAGAGTTGTTTTTTACACTTTATCATCACATCACACTGATATTACGAATATAAAGGCAAAAGTTTGCGAGTGTGTTTGTATGTTTATTATAGCTTCACTCTCAAATGGTTGGACCAATTTCGATAGAATTTGGTATGGAGGCAGCTGACACCCAGGCTTAACACATAGGCTACTTTTATCTCGAAAAGATGTAGTGGGTAACACTGTGGGGGCAGCTAGTGTATGAGAAAAAGTGACATGATCTTCTGGTCTTGCCTAGAATTATTATGTCCTAAGCAAAACTTACCTTCCTTTATGAAATAAAGAAGACATGCTACCTAATAATAACCCTTAATATCTTTTAATTAGGTTAAAACATTATACTTAATGATAGGGCGTTGACCCTAGCAATTTCTTCTTTACTGAAGTGTAAGCTGGACATGAAATAGGTGTTCAGTAACGTGCGGCCATTAATAACATTATATCGGCGTTACTTTCTATTTATATCGGATCGTTATAAATCTCACAGGTGCTGGTTATAGGCACTAAATCGCAAATGCGTTTGAGACATAACATTCTGAGACAATGTACTGAAGATATTCCACAAGAGTGACTCATTTCTTGATGATTCTCTTCTTTGCTAAATAAATAAATCGATAAATACCTACACATAAGATTTATAGTTGTCGGTGTGATGAAGTAACTTCTCATACTTGCCTTTATATATTAAATTTCTAATACATTGATGACCGTAGTTGTGTGACTTTGGTAGCGGGTTTAAAATTCGGCAAATAGGGTACTTTTCCAATGATACATATATATTTTTTGTTATCATCAATATATCATCAATGTATTAGAAATTTAATATATAAAGGCAAGTATGAGAAGATATTCGACCTCATTCGTTCCATATAATTAGTTTTATACACTATACCAAGCCGACCTACAAAACCTTTACGAAACTTGAATAAATGATTGAAATCGATCGACACGAATTCTTAGTACGGAATCCAAACTTTAAACGTTCATTTGTTTGAACAAATAGCTAGCGGAATCAACATTAAGTTGGTATTCAAACAGACATTTAAGAACGATGTTTTAGATTACTTGTCGATGCAGTTTTGTTTTTATCAAATGATGCATATTATCACCTCATTTCATGTTAACGTGAATGTTTTTTTTCCGTCGCCCCGCACTACCGCACTAGTAATTTCTCCTGTATTGTGGGTGCGTTTTATAAACATGAAATATCACATACAGAAACACACAGACTCGAGACAAACATCTGCGGATCGCACAAATATTTGTCCCGTGCGGGAATCGAGACCGCAACCCGTAGCGTAGCAGTTCAATCGCTTAGCCACTGCGCCAATTGGATCATCGAGATTATGCCCAATACACAAGAAAAAAGCCAACCAGTTAAGATTGCTGTCGATGAACACTTTGAAGCTCTGATTTGACATTTTTGTTAGATTTTTGATGAATATTGGAGCTAAAATGACCTAAATAACAATACCATAAAACATTAAGGTATAATAGTCCTAATAGACATTAGACTATGGAGATCTACCCATAAGATAAGAGCTCGTGAAGATCCATAGAGAACGACAAAGCGTCGTCTCGATCGACGGATCCGTCGCTTGAAGTCATTGAATGCGTTATGGAAATCAAGTTAGATGCGCTAGTGTTCGGTACACCGAGCCAGGCCGAGTGTGTAGACGTACTAACATTGACACTAGAGGTCCTATTCTATAAATATAACTCCTGATCTCACTCCGGTCGTGTCAGTTTGCCGTCCCATCGGACTGTGAGTGTGACGGGGTAGAGTAGCTGTGTTTGTGTGCTTGTGTACCATCTCCTGAGTAGTTGGCTAGTCTAATACATATTTGTAACGGTAATACAGACAAAACATAACTTAATATACACCCAATATTTATTGCATTTCCCAATATTGTATTGGTGCTAAATATAACCAATTTAAACCTAAAAATTAGGAGTAGCGCGTGCACGTAACAAGTGCGGTAAATGCAAAAGGACGGTCAAAAACTATAGTAGCTAAACGCTAAATTTTTTATACATTTTTTTTTCTTAAAAAACGTCGCCCCACACTAGGAATTTCTCCTGTGTCGTGGGTGCGTTTTACAAACATGAAATATCACTTACAAAAACACCCAGACTCGGGAAAATCAAATGTGGATCGCAACCATTGGCGCAGCAGTCTAATCGTTTAGCCACTACGCCAATCAGGTCGTCAAAATCGTCAATATTGTTAATAAAATAACAAGTTGTTACGTAGTAAGTCTTAAATATTCTCAGATAAGAACTATCTTATAATATGAGACGATAACTTAAATTCTGTAAATTATTTGACATTAAGTTTCATTATTCGTTAAGCTACTTTTGTTACTGAACGTACCCCTAACCATTAATGTGAATAAAGAATACACATTACCTAGTATACAGACAGAGACAGACAAACAATAAAAGCTCATTAATAATTAAGTAGAAGACAATACATTCGGAAAAAGTAGACTGGTCTGGATAGCTGAATCCGTTACAGTATTCCATTTTAACATCGATCCACGAAGGTTTTGTCACGGGAAAGTAGAAATAGAGTTGTATAACACATACATTTTCTTCCCAACATAATTAATGTATATACTAATATTATCTACACTTCTTTACTGTTCCATACTAATATTTATAAAGACGTAAAGTTTTTATGATTTTATTTATGTATAAGGTGGTCTTCAAAACTAGAAAAAGTAATCCATTTCCTAAATTCCTTCACCAATATTTACTATGGACCTTCAAGGTGGACTTACGCTACCTTAATGCTTTTTTTTCTACGCAAACGATTTTTCGGACTGAATTAAGTAAAGGAATAAATTAGTTGCAAGTTATGGATATAGTATAAAAAAATCTTTAATATTTTACGAACCTAGATTCGCAAAGAAGGATCAAAGAACAGAAAGACTTACAAATTATACATACAAGTATAGACGTAGCCATTACGTACAAGCACAAAGCGAATGCAATTCTGTTTAACCATGTGAAAAGTTAACACTTTACCTATTGGCTATGTTGAAGTTGTGTTGATTTTAAAATGATTTTTATCAAGTAGTCTTTATCGTGTATTTGTATTCTACTTCATACATTCCCTTAAATGATTTTAATAAGTAAAGTGAAACGCTTTTACGCTAGAGTTTAGGTAAATAAATGCTAGTAAAGCGCAAACTTAAAATATAGGCAGCTTTAAAAAAATCATCATTTCGATTGACCGACCGATTCTCGAAAGAGGTAAAATAATGGTACATTTTAAAAGAGAATGACAGGGCATTCCTTTTTAATTCGTCGGTGACCTATTTTGTCACGTCACATACAGAATCAATGGGCAATTATCGGACCTACAAAAATAGGTCGCTTACAATCTCCAATGATCGCAATACAAAACTGTTTATTAAATTGAAAGCGAGCAAAAGTCGGACTTGAAGTACGCAAATAATTCTCAGCCGCGCGTAACCGATCTACAATCTGCTACGATAGAGAATTCGTAGCGGGCGCGTAGCTATGATCCGCTACGAGTTAAGCGCCTGTGAAATAAGTCAGTACTTAGTGAAATCGTGTTCTAATAAACTTAACTGTTCTTATTTTAATCAAAGTATGTAGACCCGGAGTCAAAAATAATCATCGTAGTTTAGTATCTACTTTTCCAATACAAGGACGAAATCTCCTTATCTTGAAATGGTCTCATGGTCTTCCTACTAGAGCGCAGCTTATTTAATAGTTTCTTAATTACTGCTAATCTTGGCGCACTGTATCCACCTAGTAATTTGCTCTATTTAACCCGTCTGACGAGCTGAAAGGGCCTTCTCACTAAATTACACGCGGGAGAAACGGACTCGCCTCTGAAACACGATGAATTTTTATTTGTGTTTAGTTCAATGTTGTGAGCGAACGTGATTATTTTAAGGTTTACATTTTGATGGATCGTAAAAGTACGGAATTTATACTAATATTATGAATATTATGAAGAGCTAAGTTTGTTTGTTTGTCTGTAATAGATAATCTTGGTACGTTCAAAACTATCCATTCAATTTCCTTATTTATTTCAGCAATATTTTGAATGAACCTTCAGTGTGAACAAAGGTTACTTAATACCGGCAAAACACGAAAAAAATCAACACAGCAAAATCATGGGCAGATTTTATATAATTTTTATTTCAAGAAACAAACGGACATTTACAAACAGAATAGAAAAAAATACATAATTAACATAAAAAAGACCTATAGTTTCCATAATTAACAATAAACATGTGTACGCTTATTTTAAGACAGATGTGTAGGCGATTAACACTTGATTTTTTTTATTTCAAAGAATATATCGCTTTTACATCCAACATCATGAATTCTATAAAGAAAAATGGAACACAATAAGCACATTTTACTAAATTATTATCAAACTCTAACTGACTTTAATCTTCTCAAAGACAAAATATTATAATGGAATTAAAAGGCCAATTGACACAAACTAAACAGCTTTATTAATTGTTTTAACTTGTACCTACCTACCGTTGTTTAATTAGTTTTGGGTTGAAGTTTGATTGATCTACGAATCACACGGTTTAACCACGTCTGTGGTTCATTAGTGGTCGACCAATGTCCCTATTAGGACGACAAACTCTCTTCGTTCACGCGCAAATCATATGAAATTAAAACAGATTTTTATTGGTCTAATGAATTAACATTTATTCTCGACACCTGAAGTAATGAAAAGCGATATGAATGTAACAATAATAGAGAAATTAATTTATTAATCATTTATTTGCACAAAAAATACTAGGTGTTAAATAAAATTATAGAGGAACACTCATGTTTAGCTAACATAAAACAGCAAGCAAAATAGATAACATAATTGAGATAGAAAGAATTGTTTATAGAAAATACCTGTCGATAGGTATCATCATTTCAGCCCAGTATCACTCACTGCTTCACTCCCTTATTTTCTGCCACCCTCTCTACTTCTTCTTTTCGTGTTGATGGTTTTCAGATTAAATCTTCTCTGTATAAAGGTTTATAATAAAATAAAAATAAATTCTAGAGTTGAAGGAAAACAATGCCTAATACCCACGAGAGGAATGGAGGAAGGAAAGGGAGGCATTTGCCCTGCAGTGGGACGACCATAGTTAAAATAAATAAATAAATACCCACGCTTGTAAGAACATATTCAACTATCACTCACTGTTATTACCTGGCTTTTGTATACCAAATCTAAGTAGTATATTAAGTAGTAATAGTAATATATAGTTATATTAAGTAGCGCTGTACGAGTGTACAAACGATCCTCATTGACATGTTCGTTTCCTACCTACACTTGCAACTTGTTAGTTGATTCTTAATTACATTTTAATTGCATTCTAATGTAGCTAAGAGGAAATTTAATTAGTGCAACGTTAAATAAGCAGTGGCAGTTTACTTCAAAGCTTATTAATTCAGCATTTTTTACTCAAAAGTTTTAATTACTTTGACTTACGAAACCTCGTAAATGATAATTCTAACCTTTGAATTTTTTTCCTGTAAAATTTTCCTGCTTGTAGAATTACTTTGTTTTTATGTTGAAACAAGACACTCCTCTTTGTTCTAGTGGTCGCTAAGCGGGACTGCTGAGCTGATCCTGGTTGCAAATCCCGTGTCGAGCAGTGTTATTAGGTTTTTCCATTAGGTACCTTATTCTTAATAGCAGTTCGAAGTCTAGAATTGTTCCCGGTTAATGGCAATAGACTCGTCCCTTATATAACATTGGGATCAATAACATAACTGGTGAAATGTGGATGTTCTATATACAGTTGTTTATCCCTTCGAGGAACACAGCCTTGATGTTATGTTATGTATGAACAATATACTCCTGCGGCTCTGCCCGCATTAAACGCTTTTTGTTTGATGATGAATGAAAAGTGTTTTGTTCAATGTATTTGTGTAATTTTTGTAGCCATAACGGTGTGTGTCATTGAGATCATGAGAATATTCCCAATCACTAACATTTTGGAAACTTTTTATTTAATGAGAATTAAAGTTTATCAAAAACATTGTCATCAATGACACTGTAGTTACATTTTTTTGTTCGCTTTAATATCTTAACCAATGCGGAGGTGAAACCTGTGATGTGTGTATGATGACCTTTGCAGATGACTCAACACAGAGGTTTTGGGCCAAGGGTCCCGGGATAAATTTCTGCTTGAGGCAGGCATTTTTATTTCATACACATTTTGTATAATGTAAAAATTACGTAACAGTCATTGTTTTAATTTTAACACTGTCGTGACACACGTGCTACATTATTTTGACTACTGCAAGTCCTTTAGTAAAATATTATAATATAATAGCTTTCTAGAGATCTTCTAGACTAATTTTACAAAGAATAAAGCTATATACTAAGCACACAATGTTCATTAAATTACTGCGCTACTTTCATGAATTCTCCTGAACAACATAATTCCATTATTTGATACAACAATTAATAATGACGTCATAACACGGCCCATTTGTGATCCCAACAATAAGGCTTTGTTGATACCCCAATAATGCTTTGAAACAACATTGTACAGATATTGAAATAAAAATAACACGGGCGGCTGAATTCATCCGACACCGCGGACAATTCATTGTAAGCCCTCCCAGCGATTTAGAAATTTAAATTAAGGGTAGACCCACTAATTTTAATATTTCACTTCAGCATAGCTGTGTGTGGGAATTAATTATGCAAATAGTTTGCGGCCACATTGAAAATTAGCTAGCATTACACGCTTAATAATGCGTTAGATTCGAATTTTGACTCTCATTCTGCTCAAAGATCATGTTTGTTGAAATAATTTTAGTTAGGCCTCATTAGCTTTGATACATATTAAAAATTATTATATTGTTATACCAACCAGATTTTGACGGAGATGGCGAGATGAAATGCATTCTGTCATGAAGGATTTTAATATGCTAGCCTTTGAGAGAGAAGTAGAAAGAGAGTGGGGAGGCCTTTGCCTGCTCTGGGACAATTTAATACTTATTAATAAAATAATAATATGCCGTGTGGTATCCGGCCTAGAATTGACCACCCCCTTTCCTCCCGTGGGTGTCGTAAGAGGCGACTAAGGGAAAACCCAGAAGATGGGCAGCAGCGTCTTCTGTAACTTGACCACCAACACTGCGATCCCCAAGCCGCTTGCCAAGCGTGGGGATTATGGCAACACCCCCCTTCTAAAAGGAGGAGGCCTTCGTTTAACAGTGGACGCCTTACGGCTGATAATGATGAATAAAATAATAAAAATGCCCAGTTATATTATACTTCACAAAGAGGGAAAGCATTGATCATCGCGTTTCCTCACTGAGGGATTGCCGACTTAGGTAAGCTAGGTTTGCAGAACCATATACGCTAACTTTGGTAATCGTTTTATTTTTCATAAAATTTATTTAGCTTTTTAATTAAAATCAATAAGCCATTAAAAATTCCTACTCAGTTAAAGCTGAAATATCTCTCATTTTATTCATCATACATCAATTTACGATGATCTAGAGTTAAATAAATCTCGAAGATATTATCTTGTTTAACTTTCGTATCGAAGTAGTTTGAATACATAAATAATTATTATAAAGCTTCCAATATTTTCTAAGAAGGTCTCAAATAATTTTTGTATTTGCGACTTTGTACTGTTTGAATTGAGAGGGAGCTTAAGTCCTGCATTATAAAGTAAGCCAAGTTCCTAATTAGGTTTCTAAGCTAATTATGAGTACTTGCAATTTTAACCACCGTGGTCATTGTTTGAGACAAAAGTGCAAGCGTGAAATTGTTTCGTAGGAATTATAATTTGCAGCTATTTCTCTTGAGAGTCTTTGAACAAATTAGCACTGGGTAAAATTGTTTGCATTTCTTTATAACTCTTGTATAATGTTTTTTATTCATCTTTTCTTGAGACCCTACAATAACTAGCCCTTTAACACGAGAACATGAGAATTAGTCATTACATAAAAGTGATATGTGGCACCTATGTAGGATGCCACATATCACTTCAAATAGAAGTCTGAAACTGACTAATTTCGCATTTATCAAGGGTTATTTGGACTTCTTTTGGTCTGCTATCGCTATGAGATCTCTCTCAACAGCCAACTTTAATGAAAGAGAGATTATAGTCTTCTAAGATTTCGATTTCATTAAAGTTAGCTTAATTGCTGGCATAGCTTAATAAAATCAGGCATAATTAGCAATGTGGCTAAAAAAACCGTTATCCGTATAATAGTGGCCATATTCTGTCTGACGTGGTAATGACTACAATTTTTATTATGCTAGTAAACTGATAATCACACAACGAATACATACAGACCTTATTCTTCATATCTATAAGCTCTATGACCTATATACAAATGTCATGAAAAAGTCTTGTCTAATCCAATTGACAAAAACTCATACACGCGTTCCGTCACGTTGTTGTGACATAGTAAAATGTCCTGCTAGCCCCATCCCAGGCAATTCAGAGATATTGGCTCAGAAATACGATATGAGAAACGTGTTTTGTTATCACTCTTATTAGATACCTTATTTCATACGCATTTCGTTCCTTCAAGTAGACGTTGGAATTCTGAGAACGTCTCAAGCTAAATATTCCTTTGGGCAGGGTCGATTTGCATCTGTATTGCCGACAAGAACAGTTGCTCCGTAGTATTAGACGGTTGTCGAGCTAAATTTGCACTGGAAATGATAAACAGAAAGTTAGCGAAGTGTCTTTTATAGTTTTATATTGGAAATGAATTCAGGGTTTGTATTGTCTTTTACGTGCATTTTGAACATATTTAGCCGCTATTTACTAGTGGTTTCTTGGATGTACAGGATTCAGTTTATTGCTGTTTTAGCAAATTGATGTTTACATTAATTCCCACTACAATCAATGTTTAGGACAATATTTATTAAGTTTGGCAATTGTAACTATGACACACCTATTTGTAGATTTATTAAAAAAAATGAGAGCTTACCTCTTCTTTTGCTTGCTTTTATCAGAGTTTCTGCTTTTGTTTGTTTATAGCCTACCTTTTTCTAAATGTATAATTGCACGGCAAGGTATTGTAAACTAACATAATTATCATGGGTCGTATCATTTATACTTAAAATTCCTTAGTATAGGTAGTAGTTATCCCAACTTTCACATGTACAGAAAGTTTACAGTACGGTGTATCGTAACTAAAATAGTTTAAAATCAACACCACATAACATTTCTGACTCTGTAGGTCACTATTGACTTATCCCAGTTAGTTGTATTGACGCGATTAACAATTCCATTTGAATTAATTCCTCTCTATAATTTGGTAGAACTAAATTCTCCTAAACTTGAACCTGGTTGAATGTAGCCTGGAGCTTAAGCCAAAACTATGTTCGCGTCTCGATCCGCACGTTCCCCACTATTTAACATGACTGTTTTAATATTTGTATAGACACGTATTATAGAACATAATAGAATGTATTGTTCTGCTTGAGAACGGAGTAACAGCTGTTATGAATAATAAGTGTTAGACCGTTATTATATAGTCCATGTAGTAACCTCATAGATCAAATATTTAAATTCATTATAACCGAAAGAAAATACTCATGTTAAGGTAAGGTTGCTGTACCTAATATTAAACTTACGAAAATATTCAAAAATCTCTTAGACATTTTAAATATGAAATTTGCTCTTAAAAATCCAATGAGTGTTGATCTCTTAAAACCTTTTTACGAGCAATAATTGTTAAATATCATTTTACGATTGACCTCTGATATTATGATGAGACCAAGGGTTAATGTCTCCTTTGTTTTAAACACTACACAATGACATTAATGTGTGTAATTAAGTGTGATGATAGTAAAGTGTAGTTTGACCTTGATAGAAGTGTCGTAGCACTTTGAGGTTAACCTTTCTGAACAGATGGTGTGCTCCTTACGTTTTACGACGGTCTCTAGACTTTTTCTTGTATCGATGTGGAAATCCTACACACCTACTAACCCAAATATTCGATAGATCCGTCGCCAAACATACATATTTTTGTAAAGTTTTGTTATTAAAAGTTGTATATTGTGTTATGTTACAATCGAAATAACAAAAATGAAATGAAAATTACAAAATGTGAAACATATTATATTTTTGTTGTTTTGCATATTTTGCACAGTGGACTTCAATTGTTTTTGAGACCATTACGATGTTGCTTGATTTAGTAATCAAACATCAACAAATTCTAATAATATTTTCTCCTCTTTTCAAATCGGCTACGATAAATGACATCACTAGTTTCTCTCCTATTCCCCGTTCCAGCATAACAGCAACATACTGGGTATCTTTATTATCTCCTTCAATTATTCTTTATAAAATATCACGTGTATACAAAAACTAATCCCCTTACAGTGGCCAGTAATACAAGTGGTGCAGGGCGCAGTAATGGCGACACTTTGTCTAGTGACACGCGATGCGGCTGCACTTTGTCAGACCGCGTCAACGCATTTTTTATTATGTAGTTCGCTTTTAAGAGAATTGCTGGTGTATGTCCTTTAATGTTGCTTGCTAGGATATCATCATTGTTATATACTGTTGCGCTTATATTGGACGGCAAAGATATTTTATTATTTTTGTTAGTTCCCTTTTCAGATAGATCCATTTATGTAGTTCGCTTTTAGAGAGAGAGGGAATTGCTGGCGCCTCCCTCAATATTATTGTTTATATCTACTGTAGTGCTGAAGGATTTGAACGTTATAGGAACCCATATTTTTATTTAGTTTCTGACTTTTATACTAGTCTTCTTTTTCATTGAATTATTCTTTACTGCAGTAAAAGTAATGGCATAACATTTTAATTTATCGACAAAAATACATAAAAACTAAAGTGCTTCTTTTTCTTAAATCTGTGTAAAAATATTATATTAGTATTATCTTAATCTTCAATCAAACATAAGCTGTAAACATAGCAATCTAATTTACTATTAACTCAATATGTTATTATGTTTTTCAATCGCTAAATATCTGTATTTAATGTACTTGCGATTCACGTTCATCGCCTATCCATCAAAACGTCTAATGACAAAACAAACAAGTCTCCACGTAATCCAATAAATCAGACATCCCCGTCTAAACTACACGAAAAAGAAACACGTAAAGCTCTAAAACTTTGAACAACGAACACCCTGTTGTCTACATCTCAGTTTTAACAAGATATCCGTAACAATTAAAGTAGGGCCCGTCAAAAAGTTTTAATGACTGCTCCAATCCAATTTGTAAAAAATACGAAAAACAAGGAAGGAAACAACGATTGAACTGAAGTCGTCAAAGGAAGGGATACCTGCACTTGTTTCTGTATTTTATTTTTAAAAGCAGAGATTCATTGGACAAAAGTCTTGACAGTGGAAAATTATCGTATCATTTTGACCAAAAAACGGTGAGTCGTCTGATGTTTTGTTTAATTCAAATTGTAGCTTATATCAGGTTTCGTAGTCATAATTAAGAAAAAACTGACACTAATCAACTATATATTTAAAAGAAAATTAGTTGCATTAAAATATTTGAACACCTTCCAAAACTACTAACTAGAGCTGGGCAAAAATCACAGGATTTGGAAACTTTAGGGACTGGCCAGTGGGCCACTCAAATAGAAATATTTAAAAACAAACAATAAATAAATGCAGCACATATTATGAAACTTATAGATTTTTTAGCGCCAATTCCTCACAATTGGCGCTAAAAACCTACCCTATAGCTTTTTTAACTTGTTTTTTTGCATAGTAGTCTTTGGAAAATGTAGTGCGTAGTATATTTTGTAAGGCTTACAAAATATACTACTACGCTTTACAAGAACACATTTGTTTATTCATAATATACTGCTGTTTGTTTTCCCATGTTCAATAAATAAACGAGTAAACTTAAATTAGATTCGTGTGTGTCATCATCTGATCCTACTTCAACCATTAACCCAATTAAACCTATCCTAGCTATTAATCTTAAAGAGCCAGCAATTTCAGCGACACAAATATGATAATGGAGATTTAAGGATACGAATATCCATTTGTAAATACCATATAATAAAGGTCACATATACAGTTAATTCACGTAATAGCTCAATAAACGCCCTTGCTGCCGCTAATAGGCACGGTTTTGTATTTGAAACAAATACCCTACTGGGTAATAACTCATATGAAGCGCTTTGCGTAATTCCAAAAATGTTGGAAATGACCGAACTTTGGGCGTATGTAGATAGCTACAGAATATGAATAGTGTTTTGTTTTATAGAGATTTGGTGGACTGAGTGACAATTTATTATAGAAGTATTTATTTAAAGAGCTATTTTATTACATAACTTTTCAACACGATAAACTATAACATATTTGTTAAGACGAATATGAACAAGATTTTTTTCACATTCTCTGTCTAAGAACCAAATTTGTGATTTCTTGGACTTTGGACAAAGTAATTCAGCAGATTATATTACAATTATAATGTAATGGTTTTACTACTTTTAGTACCCAGAATGAGTGCAGCTTCATAGATTGCAAGCTTTAAAGTAATTTCACCAGTCTCATCGCGAATTAAACATGGTCCAATTACATAAGGGGGATGCGCCGTCGATAGGCGTGAATTTCTTTATTTTTGTGTTTTTTGATCATCACAGCTCAACTACAATTATTGGGAAAGCAACTTCTGAATCTGCGACAGCTAAACGCCTAACACACGACCGTGTTTTAATTAAAAGTATATCATAATTATCTTAAATTTAGCTATATTGATGCTTGAACTCAAAAACTATATAAAAATGATTGGAGATGGCTTTGCGAAATAAAAGATATGTAGGCCTCCTAGTTTTCGCATATTCAGTAATTGCTTCCTGAATAGAATGTTGAACTTCGTGTTTAGCGAGTCTCGACGGCGCATTTACCTTAAATACATACCTAATTTAATTATTTAAAGAAAATATCGTATTATATCGTGTTTTTATTCTACAATGAACTTTGCAATATGCACATTGATGAAAATAATGTTATCTGATAAAAGTTCAAAGTTCTTGTCTTCGCTCGTACAATTGCTTTCTTTATTATTTTAATAAGACAATGAAAGTTGGATCTTTGTTACATTACACCCAGAGGTCCACTAACTAGAAGATAAAGTAAGGTGCAATATGTTTTTTTATCTTGTACAGTTGATAACGACTTTGCAGAGGTGTACATGTAGTACACCCACATTATACCAGTTATGTTGTAAGTCTCAATGTAATAGGGGGCGAGCCTATTGCCATCAACTGGGCACAGATCCAGACTCCGTGCTGCTACTGAGAATTACCTAATGGAAAATTCAGTAACACTTTGCCCAACCCGGGATTTGAAGCCAGGACTTCTTGCTGAGCAGTCGCGCTTAGCGACCACTAGACCAACGAGGCAGTCAACAGTAGACATAATAAGTTAATAACATTTAGCACGGGATATAGGCATCAACCAACTGCTCTATTTTATTTAATTTACAAAATGTCATAAGTAATTGCATTGTACTTACAGAATATTCAACAACATCATTTCAATTCTATAATTATATTTAAAAAACGAACTCTTTTTACAAATTAGGAAATGTTTAAAGTCAAAAACGTTCTTTATTTGGTTTTATCACACTAATTCATCGGACGCCACTAATACGGCCGGGAACAGTGTAAACTAAAAAGTTCCGAATGAATCGGTCAGTTTTACGTTTAATTTAACCGAGCATTGTTTTCAAAGCAATTTATAACGTCATGGAGTTTGGAACAACGGACTGTCTGGTAACTTTGCGTAGTTTTCAGTTGTCTTTTAAAGGTTTGGAGTTTTAGCGCTTTTTAACAAACATTACGCTTTAGGCTAAATAAATAAATAGCATAGTTTTTATAACAATTACTTAAGCTGTTTAGTTAAATGACGAGTTAGTTTTAGCCGAGTTTTTGGATTATGTAATATGTACTTAATATGCTCTTTTTTATTTTTGAGCGCGACTGTACGCGCGGGGCGTGGCATCATTCGCGAGGTTATTTAATTAAGAAGTATAATTGTAATGTACAGTATCTAAGTTATATTAATAAAATTTAACCAGAGAACACATTTACAAATAAAACAACACCCGGCATTGGATAATTATAAGTAGCCTAAGAGACATATAGATACCCTAGGTTTTTACTATTATAATTATATTCATTATTCTAAGTATAATTACATTACAGGATCGCGATTACTAGGCACAAAACACCCTGATACTATTACCACTACTTAAAAATAAAAACTAAACTCACTCGCTTCGAAATTTAAAAGACTTATTCTGTAAACGTTCCAAAGTTAGTTGGCGAGTTGAGATAACTTGAGTGCTGAGTGAGTATCCATCTATCTGTGTGCGTCAATCGCGTGTGGAAAGTGAAAAGTTTCACGTGATAAAGTGAACGTGAGTAGAAGCTGGAAAGTCGGAACTGTTCTTTGACATGGATGTGGTAATATAAACCAGAAGACAACAAAATATACGGATATGCAAGTGAAGTGTTGATAAAAAAATAGGTGTCTTCACTATTTATCCATACATACAAAGCTTGTTTGGTACAGTTTAAAAAAATATTATTTGGAAGGTTAAAAATATGCTCGTGAGTTTTAGTCGCTGAACACGAGTCCATAAAATAAAGGTAGCAGTTGTAATCTAATAGGTACCTACTAGAGGTATTATTGTGTAATTTCCAATTTGGACTTTTTTACAGCTAAGAACAACAGGTAGATATTGAAGGACCAACAATATCAGTTTTAGTTCATTTAGGTTTATCTTCTTTTTGTATTTAAGTCATACATTTTACATCTTAATCAATTTCATCCTTCCAATATATGTGTTTTAAACCTTTGACCTTGTTATAAAGAATTCTGCCACATCCAAAAGTTATACCTCAACATACAACAGCGGTATCACTCTTGGCGTTCTGAATTTTTAAGAAACTCAGTTCACCGATGCTTTCAACGAGTTCGTCAGAAGAAGCCCTCGGTAACTCGCCACGATTTACATAACACGCGTAATGCAGAACTTTGGTTGGTTTTTCGACATCTCAGCTCGCTTCCACAATGTTTAATGTGAGGATTTTGCAATTGAGATTTAATGGTTGTCATGAGTCGGTCTTTTTGTGACTTTATTTCAAGGATATGAAAATTACTTTAGAGATTACACATTTGAAAAGGTTTGCATATACCTACATATATATGTATCATGCTTTTTTTTGATGGGGTAAGTCAGAGGTATTCTAGACACCCATTTTTTTACTGCGAGTATCTATACTGATATACGAGTAATAATGGAATCTATCCCAAATTTATAACATAGGGCAAGCATATTGTAATTCATCGAAAGCAAGTGTGCACATTGTCGTTCATTGTGGCGTTCTAAGGGGGAGGCCTTTGTCCAGCAGTGGGCGATTTCCAGCTGATGATGATGATGAAGCGTTTGCACCGAAATGCCAATGATCTTATAAATTTCGAAATTGGATATACAAGCTTCATCCAAATCTTCGTTACCGTTAATTCCCGAACTTTCCTCTTAGATTAATCCAAACTCAGATAAAGCAAGCGAAGCAACATTTTGGCAAGTGATTTTCCTAACATTGCCAGAATTGAAATAAATCTAATAAAACCAGCATGTTTGTGCAACTATCTTAACAGCTCGCATTCTCATAATGCACAGCAATAATTATAATTGTTATTTCAACAGCAAATTAGTGGATTGAATGCAGACACAAAGCGCAATATCTTGTTATGGAGTCGACTGGATGCTCGGGTTAATCAACAACGGAGACAACCGAGCAATAATTCTGCAACCTGCTTCTGATATTAGTCTTGGTGCAGCTTAGACTAATTTAATCCATCAGGTATTGATTGATACAATAATAGTTCTTGCGCTCTAGACAAGTAGCAAAATGCTTGACCGATAGAAATCAAATCGAATAAAATGTATATGATATTGATTTATGATATAGATTGCTTAGTCGGAACATATGTACATACATTGTCATTTACATACATTTATCATTTTATTCGTTTATATTCTATTCGTGAAGCGTCCTGCTTAATTCTCCTTCTACAATCATAGCCTCTTATTCTCCGGGAGTTTTTTATTCAGGTGACCAGTGAATTTGGGCTTAAGCATATGTGTGCAACTGTGCATGTTACTTTTGAACTTGTTAACCGCACTAATAATACGAGATAAGATAAGATATTTTTATTTGTTGATAAATTATATTATTAACATTAATGCTTGTTTAATTAAGAATAAACCTTGATTTATTTGGACGTATATCGGTATCGGTTCTTGAAACTATTACTGGTTTCCAATTCCGTAGTTCACGCTTATATGATCACAGAATCGTTACGCTAACATACTAATACGATAGTGCATATGCTCTAGCTGCAAAGGTCAGATAGCGAGTAAGTAATACAGGATGTGTGTTTAATACTTTTATATGTTACCATACTTTGTGTACACGAAGTTCCTTTGTACATGAAGGTAGGTAGATTTGACGGCTTTGCCGACTAACTTGGATCCAATTACGCAGACTTAGTACAAGAAGGGTTTGCCCGTATCTGCTGGTTCATGATAGTTAGGATAGAGATAATTTTCCAGAATATGGTACAATAGCTCAAAAATTGCAAATAGTGCATTACATGTCGTGTCTGTAAGATAATTATAGTTACTTTAACAGACATGATATTATTATAGTAACTACGCATCGCTTTAGAATGTTTCAGTGCACACTGATGATGTATTTGATTTTGCGATGTAAGTAACAATGCACTTGCATCAAACCATTTGCCTTTTGAAATGTACCTACTTTGATGTTTCATGAGGTTTTTGACGTAGCCAAGGATTGGTACAGGACTCAGTAGCCTTATTACTTCACACACCCTGTACGACCTACAAGGGCTGCACGATCCGATGGAGTGTCACAAATGAGAGCGGTCAAGCGGCGTTGCATCCGCCACAAGTCCGGAGATAACGACCAACAAGGCGAAAGCAACGGCACATTTTCAACAATTTCTGGACTAGGAGCAAACTAGATACCAAATTACGGTTTGCTTCGGTAAATCGATGTTCATTTCGATTGAGTGGTGCTTACTTGATAAAGATTTGGGTAATATTTAGACGATTTCGGAACAAATTCCAAAATCCAATTTGATATCGAATAACCTTTCCGCTTGAAATTAACTTCATATTTTTCCTGTGAACATAATATGATATAATTATGATAATGACAGCAATCTCTTGGCAACATGACTGTATCATTATAATGTCGCTGTGCACTTGCTTAGACTATCGAAATAATATTCAGTATTTCGTCGGTTCCCTTAAGAACATTGTACGACTACATAGTCTACATACTGGTTGCTCTATCACCAATCTAAAAGACGGAATTTTGTAGGACACTAAAATAGGGACAGAAGTAATAAAACATATAGGTGGCAACATACCTACTAGTAAAAAATACTAAGATAAGTTATTGACACAATGGCTTATAATATTTTTTTACTGGTAGATAATTTATTCCTTCGCAAATTCATCTCTCTTTTCAAATTCTCAAAGTAAACAAGTTATTCTCTCTAACTTTTAGGTTATCGATCTCTACTTCCATGATTTGACAAATAGATAGATGAATAAATAGAAACCAGTAATTCTGAAATGATACATCTCTACCTGGGTCTCGAACTAATCTGAATAGTGAATAGAATTCACTTCGATTGCGACGCGGATCCGGCAATGAACGTGATTTGTGGAGTCTATTGATTGTTTACAAAAGTAGTCGCCACGAATGAATAATAGCCGAGAAACCCCTTTACGTATGCGTCTGTAGGTGGTTGACCCACTGCAAGTTCATTGCATCCTTTTGATATTAATTTTATATACTTGTACTCCATTTGGATTAGTAACTGACCCCCAACACGGTCAAAAATCTTAGCTCTTAGTTTCGACATTTGTATAATGTTTTTATTCAGTCTTACATAATATACCTATTCCCACAAATATTTTTGTTGAAGTCCATCCTATACTACCTTACCTAAACAAATTTTGCAATAATATAGATGCCAGATAAATTGAGCTTTAATCGTGTCGATTTAAATCAAAATTGTCCCTATCGCAATTCCATTGACAATAGAAAGGCTTTCAACGGCGTCTTAAGAATCGAATTCGAATTACTTTCCAATACAGTCCTTTGTTTTAAATTGAAAATTCCTGTAGGGGACGTCGATGGACAGAAATAGTAAGTGGACGGCCCAAACGCCTGACTGACTCTTATAATTGATAACACTCGAAAACTCGTCAGTGGAGATTTATTTCAACGCTAATTGTAAAACGCTGACATTCGAATGGTCTTTTGTTTCTGATCTCTCTTGATGTTTAAGTTTATTTCTTTTTTTATTTTCTTAGGTTGTTATCGATGACAGATTTCCAATTAGGACGTTTATTTTTATTGATTTTCCACTTATTCTGTTACTAAACAGCTTTATTACGTACCCATTTCTGCATTTACTTCACAAGCTTAACCTACGACTGAGCTAAAATCTCACCGTAGTTTGAAATCTTTTCAGATGAAACAGTTCACTAATTAGAAATGAGATCTGCTGCAGTCCAAAGGTTCGATTTATCTGAATGCACTGAGGTGTCCACGTGATAGATTACAGCATTCACACAGAAGATTGAGTGAAAGCGGTCGGATTCGTTTTAGTCTCATTCTATCAGATGCTTTATATATTTTTTTTGCCTCTGAACGAGGTAGCCCAGGTAGGTCATTATCGATCGAAGAGTCAGTAACTTTTGCTTATTGGGTTAATGCACAGAAGAAAAATAATGGAACAACGGTAATTTTTTCGTTCCGTGATCTAGTTTAGAGGACTTTTAGATTTTTATACATACATGTAATCAGGCCAGTAATCCTTGAAGAGCGGAAAGCGCTCTCTTATATTAAAAGGCGGTATCGCTTAGACAGCTTGTTGCCATTTATCAGGCCCACACTGGGTTCGTCACTTATTATGATAATCATATATCGGGAAGAGAATCTGAATATATAATAATGTAATGTTCTCCTGACCGAATTTCGGTCACGGCGGCCTGTCTTATCTGAGACGAGTCAACTACGCAGGAGATAATAAAGTGCACAAGTATACGCGCGAACACAGGTGCACTACCTATTCGGAAGGCAAACCGACACGACCGGAGAGAGATCAGGTCAGAACTAACGGCTTAAAGTGCTTTCCGAAGAACGAAGCGGTCCCGACATATGGAAACGGTCACTCATCACAAGACTGACCACAGCGAGCATGGCTTAACCTTGCCGATCGATTGATCTTCCCTAAGCCCCTCTACCTAAATAAATATATAAGTTATAACATGAACTTGTAAATGGCAAATATAATACGAAATATATTTGTTTTCACGTGAAATGGGAAGCTTATAATACAGGTATTACGGTCATATAAAAGTAACTTTATTCTCCTAACGTTATTGTTATAACGTTATTTATCTTATGTTGTATAATGGAGTGTACCTGACGACAAACAGAAGCTAAATCTGTATCCGTTTATTACCGTTGTTAAGCAGAAAGCTTTCTATTCCTGGAACTGGTGCCCGACCAAATAAATACAAGTCGACTGAAATAATTATTTGCAGTCGACGAGCGTGGCCAGGTTTATGTTGTTCTTGGTCCAAAATATGTTTCATTACATTATGAGGTGTTGTTTGGTCTGCCTACAGTTTTCCGCATGATGGATATAGATGATGAATATGAAAAATACTTCGACTTTTCATGCAGTGTAACTGTTTCTTTAATACAATACGGTATTGTTTCAGAAAAGGTAAAGGTTTGTAATAAATAGGATTTGACAAATGACAATGGCTTCTATGATTTATTTTACTGTTTGTCAAAAAAGATAGGTGTGTATAGCATACGTCAGCTTATCAAAGAAATATATACATAGATACACAGATATACAGACCAACAGTAGGTAGAAAAGTTCGACCAGCCAAAACCATTGACCAATCAAATTAGGAACTTCTAAACCGGTCAAGAAACATACTGAGACACATAACTAAAAGGGACAATCCAAGGGTTTTCCCTACTAAATCCACACGAGTAACGCTCAACGGTAATATAAAACAGGCTGTAATGGCCACTAAAACTTTTCTAATGACCACGATGTCCCGAAACTGTCTCCAGAGAGCGAAGTTCCACGTAAAATATTTATGATTTTTGCCCGTTCCTGGCATGTTTTTGTTCCCGTATTTTATTTATATTACCTCCTTTCTGCGACTTTGAAGTATTGCCGCAGCGAAAAAATCGTCCTGTTATATGAATCGGGGAAATTGTTTTAGTGCAGTGTGTGAATTATGTTTTTTGTGTGGTAAAAATAGAATAATAAATGTTTGCTGCTTTATTTTGTTATGGGTCTAGGTTTGGAGATTTTTTTACAATATTTAATAAAAATATTTCCTCACAACAATTAGTTTATTTACGGCTTTTGTTAATTTATTACCTGTATAATCAATAGACTTTACCTAAGCTTCAATATTTTATTAACATAATAACTTTTCTATACAGCCTAAAGTATCCGAAATTAATAACTTATTCTTACATATAATTGATTAATCATAAAGTGAAGATTTTATAGACCATGTGAGATCCTCTGGACCCTAGCTCGTATCATAGAGATTTACAGAATGTGCCTCCAAGTGTTGTAAGCTCAGCGCCTTTGGGCTGAATTTGTATTGCTTTACACGGACAAAGTAATAAAAGTGTTAGGTTTGACACACATTTGTATATACATATATGATCATATTTTGTATATAAATGTGATTTCAAGCGTATTTGAGGACACAAATTGGGTATGGTGTGGTGAAAAACGTTAGTACTTACCTACTTTTTGATTTATCACATTAAAATTAAAAGACATTTTATAGATATACATTCAATATTTGTAAATTATTTTATGTACAAAAATATTAAAATTTATTATTAAATTAATTTGCGACACAGATGCGTAGTATTTTTAAAACCATGTAATCGTATGTATGATTTCAGCCTTAACTTTTATGGTTTGACATTGGAACGGCAAGGCTGTGCAGATAGATCAAGACGTTATATTGATCTGTATTTTACGAGATTTTGCTCATCTTAAACAAAGGCCATGGGGCCAATGACTGATTTACATTATTCTCAAAGTTCGAAAATATTAAGAATAATTCAATGTGGTATAAAAATATCATCTACGCATTTATCATTCGTAATTAAATTAATTTAAACCTACTCTATTTTCTTTTAACATTACTTACAGTTAAGCATAAAAAAATATGGAATAAACTTTCAAATTTTATTTTTAACACTTTAACAACATAGCAACGTATTTATGTTTCAGAATTAAATTTATTTTTAAATATAGAGCTTCTTGTTCGAATAACATAATAGGGCAAGCTTAGACAATACCAAAAATACACGTGTCAACGCTGGAAATAGACATAAGAGAATAGAGAAGGAAGCTTTTTAAGAAAAGCTTCCTTTGCTTTTACAACGCTCTTAAACAGAATTGCACTTAAGCCTATTTTGGATCCTATAAACGCATAAATGCCTATTACAGAAAAGATTTACATAAACGCGAATGACCATTCGTAAACGCATTACAATTTTTTGCCAAAAAAATTAAAGGCCTAAAGAAATCTGTTGATACCACAAATGCATTTAAATTTCCATAAAATGGCATTTAACAGACGAATGCAAACCACGGCTACAAAACATTAGTGCCTATTATCGCACAGTACAGTACCCAATGGTGCTAAATGTTTTATGGGGACACAATTACTAAAGGCGTTAACTTCACTGTAAATTTGTAAAACGTCCATTGCGGTTTGTATTCTTATATTAGAATTCAAGCACTAAAAATGCTATTCCATTATAGCAATGGATATCGTTACATGAGACTAAGTAATTTATCACGAAGATGTGCCAAATCTCCCGAAATAGAAACTAAACTATATAATAACATATATTTATACAAATTTACATACATACAATATACGCGGGAAAAACACAACCATTCTATGTCAGTCTGGTAAAAAGTTAAATTTAATGGTGATCCAATGACAAATAAATCCATTTATTAAAAAAAAAATACAATGCCTGCCTATATGAAAGCATTATGCTTTCCACAGTTCAGGTATGCAAATGTGATCGTCAGTTATAAATAATTGCTAGAAATCTTTACTGAAACCTGCTTTACACACAAAAAAACTTGACTTTATTAGTTTCGAATGTACCTGCCTATTTACTGTCTCTAAATCTCTAAAAAGCTGAACTGTAATAACTGATTTGAAACAACATCGTATATAAGCTCATTTACATAGAAAATACAAAGTAATTCTGTGAAATCATTATCAAACGAAATTAAAAAAAGGTCAAATTTTTCGCCAAAATAGTTAGAATTTTGATGTTGTTGTAACTGATTTTCAGGAAATCGCAAATATTCTTAGAAAGTCATTACTGTGTTAGACTTATCTAATAATGTAAGAGGGGCCAATTTCAGTGATATTTACCGTGATATTATAAATGGCAACGCTTGGATACGATGCTCGACTATACTAGTATTTCATCAATCCAAAACAACTGAAGCTCAATATTTATACGAACATGCAGTAGGATTGTAACCTAACACGGAATGAAAAACACGGAATGAAAAACACGGAATGAAAAACACGAATATTAAAACTAAACGAAAATATGCAGCACTAAATCATCCTTAAAAAAGGGAGCAACAATTTAATCAAACCACAAACACTGTTAACAGCTAATTCAGAATATACTGCAAACAACTTCTAGCAACTATTAGGTCGAGAAATATGATTTCTGGGCCTCACCCCGGGGGATCGCATAAAGAAAACTTTAAGGCGCCATTAGCCCCGGTTTTATTTGCCCCACGCCCAGCGGGCTCGCTGTGAGATTTACGTACGCACCAACGTCAAGATTTAACACAGTACTACCCATATTTTAAACTGGGTAAATCCCTGTGGGACTGAAATATTTTGTTATATGAAATCAAATGCTGCCTCCGTTTGAGTTATTGAAACTTCAATATCTATCAGAATTTTGTGTTACGTTATAGTAAATTTAGCCCAAGTTTGATTAAACAATTTTATAGGCATTTTATACTCCAGTGAGTTAGTTACTTAGTACGCAGAATTTTCCAATAGTACCCAGTAGTAGTGTTTGGAAATGTTGCGAATTATTGAAATTAAAAGTTATTAACAACACTCAAAAATACAAATCGAATTTTCCGATTAAAACTACTGTTGAAACTTTTTTTTTAAATCTATAGCCAAACAAACACACACACATACAAATAAACTGACGTCACTTCAAAATCTCGTCAGCAATAAAACGAAATAAACAGCTCTTAAAAGTGTATTGACGCAAATAAAATGCCAATGAAAAGTTCGAGAGGCTGGCTGTCGGAGTAACGCAGCGAATTTCGCATGTTTATAGCACTGTGTTCGCATTTAATATTTTAGACGTAGCGGAACCCTTCGCTATTGTTCCAACCGTACTTAAGAAAGACGAAGTTCTGAATAATTAAATGTGTCAAAAGTCAGTGTTCTGCGCTGTCCACCGAGAGGTTTCGTTGCTGGGGTGCATAAAATAAAATTTGATCTAAAAATTTGAAGATTGTTTTTGAAGATATAGCCAAGTTTTGAAGAAATTTGAACTCTTCAAGTTTCTAGTAAGGATAATATTTCTGAAATAAAGAACGCTAGTTAATCATTGTTATTTCTTGTAGGAAGTCCTAAAATATGACTTATGAGCAATATTAGCATTGCTATAGGTAGGTATAATAGGTTATTAACTAATCCATTCGACTGGATTTCTCATCTAGGAGGTAATACAGATTCAGAAGTAGAAATTCAGAAGTAGAAAATAACAGAGAAAAACAGAGCGTAGTGAAAACAGATTCCAGGCGCATATGTCTGTTTTAGCGGAACCCAAATTTACTAATTATACCTTTTCGCTCCTTCGCCTCCAGGAAACACGGCACTAAAAAAATCTTAGTACGAGATCTTAGCTCGAGTTAATTGCGAGACTGGAAATAGCCTTCGAATATGAATAAGTTATGCTCGGGGCTCGTACACACGTCTTTCTAATTACTGCTCCAAGGGACTCTAGTTAACTAAATTAGGTGTCGCCTACTACTGAGAATTCGTGATAATTGAGAACATTTTTCACTCGCACTTAGGTTTGCGAGATTTTACGTGTAATTTACAAATGGATTCTTAATTTACACTGACTGGTTGTTGGTAACAATAAAGTTGAATAAATACTGAAGAAAATGCGCCTGTTTTTCTGACGAATTACTAAGTTGGTACTTATGAACTTAGCGTATCTACCGATATCGCTGAAAATCTCGTAAATCTACTTTTGCCTTTAGCACTAGGTTGAGGGGCTCGTAACTACGTGGCTACCGGGCCGACCAATCAATCTGCGAGGTTAAGCCGTGCTCGCCGCGGTCAGTGCTGTGATGGGTGACCATTTTCACATGTCTAGTCCGCTGCGTGCTTTGGAAGGCACGTTAAGCCGTTAGTCACCGTTAGTAATAATAATTTCAAAAGTTTACTATAATTATAATCTTGATATTTTACTATAATTATAATCTTATTATTTACTTGTGAATTCACCAACAAATCACGAGTCTACCCCGAATACCATTCATAAAAATGAAAAAGAAATGTTTCAACTTTCATATACGCGATAAGGATTATCCAGTTAATACGCATGCGTAGCCGAACCACTGTCTCCACACACTAGCGACTAGTGACGCCATTGTTGTTAATATTTACTAAATCCGCGGCTAACAAAGCTTATCACAGCTTATGCATAAATAAAGAGATATAAGTCGTTTCATGTAAAGGACTGCCCTGAATGTACAGACCGTGGAGCTACGAACACTCATTATAGAGCGGGCAATAATTATAAAGCTTAATAATGATAGTTTTCTCCTGACCGAATTTCAGCCACGGCGGCCTATCTCAATTTGAAACTAGCCAACTGTGCCGAAGATATTAATAGTGCACAACTATACACGCAAACACAGGTGCAATCCCTATTGTTTTTTTCAGTCCGATGGGACAGCAAACCGATAGGACCAGAGAGATCAGGCGTAGAACCAATGGCTTAACGTGCCTTGCGAAGCACGGAGTGGTTTCGACAAGTGAAAACGGATCAGGCGTAGATCCAATGTTTCCTCCCGAAGCATGGATATTCCCGCCATGTGAAAACGGTCACCCATCTCGTAACAGCCCACAGCGAGCACTGCGCAACCTCACAGATTGAAATGCGTGAAATCTATGTAGCTATGAAACCTCATAATAAAGCTTACGAACCATATTACAGTGATAATGAGTTGTAACGAGACTGTTATAGTCTCTGCGGACGTAGAACTAGCGCTTATATGAACTTACTGGTACATCTAGCTCGGAACTTAGGGCCCATTATAGTTCTCATTACCGAAAATTAAGTATCCCCAATAGCTGTTTAACATACAATCTAGGTTTAACCTAACACACAGGCGTTAGAAGATACGTAGATACGCCAAATGCCAGTTTAATGGCTACGTTTATTAACTTTGTTAGGAAATAAGTACCTAAATATTATTATACTAACTGCGCCCCGCGGTGCTACCCGCTAAATTTAGCCCTTGTGTTAATCCAGGGTGTCAGATACCTCCATACAAAATTTTATCAAAATCGTTCCAGCCGTTTGAGCGTGAAGAGGTAACATACATACAAACACACTCACAAAATTTCGCCTTTATAATATAAGTATGATCCTTAGTGTCTTGTCGACAGTGCATTGACCAATGAAGTTAGTAGTCGTGATCAAAAAGTCTCGTAAAACTTAAATCCTATAAACTTATTTAAGAGAGACAACAGTATAATGATTACTATGAAAGACATTTTACATTACCTAGAAACAAAAACAGTATATCTAGTTCTAGATAATAAACTGCAATGTGAGTAGGTGCAGTAAGCATTTATCAAAATTGTCTCATTCCATTTCTAAAGCTTTCCTAACTCAGCGTGTTCGTCTCAGAAATAATTCACACGTCCCTCGAGAACAAAGCGTTGACTAAAGGGGTATTTTATACATATGAACACTACCAAAGAGTATATACATTATTTACATTAGTGTGATGGTCTAGCAAGATACGCTTCTAATAGAATTATGATGTAACAGTGTCCAATATGTTATATGCAAACCCCGATGTGTTAAACCTTGTGTACCTTTGTTTTCTGTATCTCATATGTACCGTTATTGTGCTTATGTTGTGTGCTTAGATATATCACCCGTTAAAGGTTAGGTGGAGTAATATTAATGTTTTAAACCTCTGTTCTGACATCATTAAATGTAGAGTAAATCTAACTTTCCAAAGAATGAAATATAAGAGTTTCGTTTGCGAAATAATAAATAGCTAAATTTCGGTACTTTTATACACGGGTATAACAAACATAGATGCATCAATGTCTCTTAAAACAAAAGACATCCAACATAAATCCACAAACCCAGTAAATAACAACAACCAAAAGGAATATGTTAAGAACAACTTGGAACCGTTCCGAATAACATTCACCTCAGAAACACGCTGTATAAAGACATTTTTTGCGAAAACTGACTTTCCTCCAAGTGTGGCGATTCCGCAAAGTTTAAGTGGCCATTAGCGAACTTGTTTACAGCTGCCCCAAGGCAACTGGTTCTGTTCCTGGCTACGGTTTTATTACCAAAGCGTACGCTTGTCAGGAAATCGAGGGCGAAATAGTAATACAAGTCAGTTACTAAAGCTTTCCTTAGGCGTAGCGTATAAATGTTAATTATGAAAATGGAGGGCTCTTCTGTGTATTAAAGTTGGGTCGTCAGATACGATCGTTCGGAACTAAGTACCTACGAAGTAAAAGTTTCTATCTATATCAAGATGCTCGTGTTCTTTTATGGGTTGAGCAGAATTCCAAGCGGGCCAATCAACCAATACCAATTATGTTGACTTCGCCCGGCTTCCGATTGGATGACTGGATTCTCGGCTTTGGGTGGTGCGACAACACTTCACATAAACGTCATCGCAAACTTAGTTATATGTAGCTTTAGTAGTACCTACTTTTATTGTAATGCATTCTTTTCATGACGCGTTGCTATGCTGTCTTGACAAAAACGTCCTCGCCAGAAAGTTGGTACAAATGCACTTATTCTTTATCGTTGTGTGAGTTTTATACCCATGTATCACAAATACTAAGAATATCTCCCAAGTTAATAGGCAACGTGTGGTCCGCACTAGACTCAGAGATATCTTAACCTTCCACTGGACGTCAAGAGTACTCACTCGCTTTTCTTACTTTTATACTTCATTTTTCAATTTCCACATTAATATTTTCATTTATCACAAGCTTTATTTTAATATGCGAGATTTAGACAATGACTATGATCCCTTTATCTATCGCACTATTCTTGTGAAAAATAACATTTCAATTTCAAATAGGAATTTACAGAAATATCAGTATAATAATATAGTGGGCACCCGTTGAGACACGTTTGTATTAAATTGCTGCATAGTTAAGGGTTCATTCCAGTTGGTTCAGTGACTTTCTCACTATTCGCAGACCTCTTTATAATACTACGGACTGTTATGATCATCAAAGAAGTATTGAGAATAAAAATATGCAAGAGCATACAAAGTTTCATCTAATAGTGTTTGTTTCTAAGCGAACGAACAGACATTAATTTATGGGATAAGTAGCAGTTCATACGTTGACACAGGTCACTTCCAGGTCTTTGTTAACGGGAGTAATCCCATAATCACTAAGGATGTAACACAGACAAATCAAACATCCAACGCCGAAATCAGAACAAATATTAGGGCCAATATTTAATCACAGCGCCGATAAGATACTGAGATTTTCCCGAAACTAGTAGGCACTGGACACACACACAAACAAATCTACAGTGTGCTTCTATTTCTGCTCCTACATACGACGTACTGGATTCGGCCTCGGCCTACCGTTCCGTGCAATTTGGCTAGCCAAACGTACGTTACGTCAACAAAGAACGTTTGTGTTGGTATGGTACGACCTGTTATGTTGTGATTATGTTAGTGGAGTAAGGTAAATAGCGAAGGCCCTGCTCTGTAGTCAGGGTCTAGTTTGTTGCTTGATCTATAGGATATGTTTGTCGACTGGAATTGACTTGATTAAACTTAATGTACATATTAAGTTTAATCAAGTCAATTCCAGTCGACGTTTTTGAGGTTGAAATAGTATTATATGGATGGATATTTGCAAGCACTCCTAAGTAAATCAAACTGGTTTTATTCTTAAATCTTGCATTTGAATACATCTGTTTTTACTTATACTTGGATATTTTTTAAGGATTTTATTCCATTTGCACCTACCACAAAAACATATCATTTAATTTTTATCACAGGCTTTAATTTTTATCTCGCTAATCCACAATCTACTTCCACTTTGTTTGAAGCTACACGTGTACGATATCACTGAAATCGTTCAAATATCCAATATCATTCTTGAAAGCAATTAAAGGATCCATTACCATGAGGAAATCAAATACAAAAAAACACGAGTGGGAAATGAAAAAAGAATCTCTTTATACGCGAAAAATATTAAATATCTGGTGGCGACACGGTAGCGTGGGGCTTCGAGAAGTAATCGGTGTCGATTATCACGTGATATCGGAAATCTGTCATGCTCACGTCACTTCCGCAACATGTGTTTAAAAGCGCGAGATGGTGGCTTAAAGGTGTGTTTACAATAGTGTTTTACACCTATGTTGATTCACTAAGTTTGCCCGTCGAAGGAACAAGATTACAGTTCTCTTTTCCAGGAAAGTGAGTCGTAATAGAAGACGATCTACTAACTAATAGTAATCGGCTCGGGATTGGACTTAAAATTAGACATAAGTACCTAGCTACGGCCCGCGTTTTTATCCGCTACATTTTTTCTCTCAATACAAAATTTAAGAAAAATCGGTGCAGCCGTTTAAGCGTGAAGAGGTAACAAACATACAAACACACTCACAAACTTTTAACTTTATAATATTAGTGTGATGAGCGAAACTGATAGTGAATTTTTTATACAGATGTCAATATATTCATACTTCTTCGTAGATTACAGGTGTATTAGTTTATGTATTGCTATCTTTTGCAAAAGGCATCGAAAGGAAATTTTCCTAGTATCTGTCCACACACTTTTGCGTCATCCTACCTACATTTAAAAAACAGTTTTGAAGTTTTTGGTAGACTTAAACAGAAAGCGACAATTATTGCATTCCTTAAATACAATTTTCTTACTTATGGGAGCCAAAAAATACTTTCATGTGCACAATTTGTATCCAAATTAACAACGATTGCCGATAAAAAGCCAATAGCAACTTAACCCTATAAAACCGACATCATCGCTTCTACGCCTACCAACAGATTTTAAAACAAATATTCGATGAATAACGTCCTTAATTCAAAGCACGTGCCTTCCATATGACACGGAGCCGAGCGCTGATTAAATTTGAAACCATAAAAAATCATGAACGCCCAAACAAGGTCCTGTAAGAGGGGTTGCGTGTTCATACATTGTTAAATAAATTTTACCTTTTACCGGTAAAGGTAAACATTTGGATCGTTGCATGTCCCCCAGCAGTATTTGGCTCGAGTTACCAATTCTAGATTGAAAGATATTTTTTATAGATTTCGTATTACGCAATAAGTTTTTTTTATGTTTGCTTTTATGTAATTGTCTCAGTTGGGAGTGGGTTTTGATGAGTAGCCTTTTTCTGGTTCCCATAGCCATTTTACGAGGATGTTGTTTTAACCTACTTAATGTTGTGTAATGATGATGTAATTGTGATGTTTATTGTATTGAATTATTTATCATGAATATTATAACTCCAATCACCTCAATTCACCAATCGAGTTTCGAACTTGCTGTAGGAAAATATAAAACACTATGTTGTCATATCAATCTGTTTTTAGTTCATGCGCTATTATTATTCCTCAAAGGTAAGTAAGTACTGATTGCAAATAGAAAATAATATAGGCTTGGAACAAAATTAATAAAAATTATATTTAAATCGAAATATGTCTATGTAGTTACCTAAATTATGAAACTACCACAAAATAATCTACAAACAGTTTTATGTGCCAAAAACAATTTAGCTATCAATTTAGCTCCATTTAATTTAATTAAATAGAGATTGTTTTACAAGATTAACTATAAATAGATAGTGTGAAATCTATTTTAATATAAAAAGCATTCCCTTTCAACAGATATGAAAAAATCACACCTACCTTATTAAATTTTATAGGCATTACGAAAATTCAAAGCAGCCATGCATAAATAAATTTAAAAATATATTTTCACAAAATGTTTTTGTTAGTGGGAAAGAAAAAATCACTTAAAAGTCCGCATATAAAACGCACAGCCACGGTTTATGACGTCATCTGGTCGACTAAAAATAATTTATCGTACAGACTGAACACTGACTTTGCATTTACTGCCAACCAGCTCGAATAAGCACGGCATTCAAGATATACGGCTTATTCTAGCTATTATGGTAAACCTGAAATATTTCTTTTTTCGCTTAAGAGAATTATTTATCGTATTTTGTGCAGAATCGTTTATTGCATGATGCAGTAATGTGTTATTTTAACCAGTAGGTTACGTTCCTAAGCTTTTTGGAGTTTCTAGATTAATTTTGCGTTGAAACCTACTGTGTTGCTGCCGAATTTCGATAACTGTAACATAGTAACGTCTAATGATTGAGATAGTTAAGTAAATAGTTGTAAAGTCAAGGATCGCCCGTCTTGCTTATTGACAGAATTGATGAGGATTAGTGGCTCCGTACGTCAAAACAAAAAAAAAATGAAATCTACACTGAAACAACAATATTGTACCACTGCAGAGCAAAAGAAGAGACAACCCTTGATCACTGCGTTTTATTTTTGAAGGATGTTTATTTTGAATTCACGTTTCATCACGATGTTTTACTTCATGGTACGTATAACACGCAAGTTAAGTTAAACAATGTATATCGCAGTTTAAAAGCACTAAAACGACTCAATTGGCGTTTTGAGTTCAACACTCGAAATATTACAGCACACCAGAATAGGACCCCAACATTACGAATGCCGGACACAACCTGCAAATAGAACTTGAGAACTGCTGTAAAGATGTACACCAATCCAAGGACGGGATTATTCCGGGACGTGCGTCCCTAGCCTATTGTGGAACAATCACAGATGCAAGCCGAAACTTAGGGACCATTGCAACTTAGCGATTGTATCTAGCTGGATAAACTTAGGGTACATCGGTGGCGCTGAATGAATAACCATGTACCGTAGTGGTCTATAAATGTATCGACTGGTCGTGGGTTTGTTGCGTTGTTTAAATATAAACAATAATGTGGAAAAGCAAAGTATAGACGTATTGCATTTTGTTTGAGGATGCAAATCTTTTTGGTCTATCTCCTAGGATTTTATGTTGTTGATTGCTGAAGTTTTCAGTACAAATTATGAATGTTATTAAAACGTTAATTAAAGTAACATTTACCTAATTTAAATTATTACAATATTAAAAGCTTGCTATACATCATTATTGTATAAGGACACAAGGACTAAATACATATTTGACACCTTAATAATGAAACTTCCCAATCGTATTCAATCAGAAGCAATACATTTGGTAAAACATGTTTTATACTTTAACGCTCATTCATCAAGGTAGCATTGACAAACGAATCACATTAAGTAGATTAGAACATCCCAAAATCCACGAATATATAGAAAAAATAATAAAATTGGGTCACTTCACTCCATTACCGTGCAGAAATCAATAACATAGGTAAGTACGGTGAAGCTTTCAGTCGACGACGTAATTGCTATGAATACCGCAATATAGATTCGTTCAGAAGGTTAAAACTAGTGATATCAAAGTAGTGAATTCTTATTTTGTGTGTTTCGGTAGTCTAAACATGTGATTTCATGTGTACAAAGTAACGGGTTAAGTCGAATTAAAATGCATACAACTATTTTAAAGCGATAGGCTGTCTATGCCTTGAGAAAATGTGGGCGTTAATAAATAAGCATTTTGTATAAATAAGTAGTTGGTGTTTACAGAAGTGGTAATTATTATTTGTCAAACGTAAATGTCTATGTGCAGGTATTGTGAAATTTCCATTTGAAAGTTTCGGAATTATAAGTTTATTTTTATCTTTTAATGGAAGTTCTTGGTCAAGATTTGTGAGCGTTGTCCTAACTACGCCTTCTGTTACTTATTTTTGTGTGTGAGGCCCCCTTAGCTAAAAGGCATTACGTTAAAAGTCATTGCTTTTCTCATGTGAAGCCGTGAGAGCGGATATAAAGACTTTTTTAATATCTACCGTATTAGACGAAAAGAATAAAGCGTTGGACAGAAACGCAATGGCGTAATGATGTTTACTTCGGGGGTGCGGTACTCTATTTCATATATAGTCTTATTATTTTTAACGTCAACTCGTTCCGATGAAATAAACGACTGGCGGAGTACCGAAGTGTTGAAGCTACTTATCTCATTTAGACACATTTGAACCCTAAATGTGACATATATTTACCAATCCGTAGAGGGGGTCAAGTTTAGGTGTTTCCCATTTTTGTAAAATGCACCCTTGAAAAAAAATGTTCTTTAAACGAGGCAATTTTTTTAATGAATATAATCTGTCTACCTACACGAACAATGTATCATTTATTGATATGTAGTTTCCTCTCTTTATTGTAATCATTACATTAGGAGTGTTATGGAACCACTGCAGAATGGCGATCCTAAAGCAACTGCTATAAGCAATATCTCACAATACGATATTTATTTGTTTATAATATGTCCAAGTTATTCTACAACCGCAAAATAAACGGACCTACGTTTTAATCGGATAAACAGCGATCCTTAACAACGTTAGGAACTTGCACCTAACACTAGACACAACAGCGCCATTCAATTGAGTTATGACGCACTACACTATACATAGAGGAAACATTAAAGGAGCCAGCACTAGAAATGTTCGTATCTGCACTACGTTTTCCAGCTACAAACACTGTGTCTGACAGGGTTCAGAGAAGTTTCAATTCTGTATTAGAATTTCGAATATCTTTGAGCTTCAGCCCCCCTTGACACTTGTCAAGAAGCGTTTTGCTACTTAGCAAAACGCTTGACAAATAGCAATCGAATAGAATGATATTTTTCTAAGGATGACATAATGTTTCGACTATGTTATCGATGACATAATTATGTCAAACCCATATATTTTTCATTTTATTCGATTTCTATTCGTCAAGCGTTTTCTACTTGGCTGTTGCCAAAAAGATGTACTAGTACGATAATTATAACTGTTTGTGAAGTCAATTTAAATCTAAATATAGTTATACTGTAGCGTGCTTTTGTGTGTATTTATAATTACAGGGTTAATATTTGATATTATGCACGTAAAACCCTGAATCTAATTACAGTGTAAATAATTTCTAAAACCTCGTTGCGGGAAACCAGCAGTTTCAGAAATAATGATATGTGGCAAATCTAGGACACAAAATACAAACATGGTATATTTATTTGCACGCAGTAAATAAATGCTTCATGGCCCCTAAACATTGCATGTCAACAAACGTAAAACTAAATAAATATGGTCCGCATCACAACCAAAACAATCAAACGATAAACAAAAAAATCAAATTTAAAAAAACATTCATGAATAACAGCTAGGAAATTTGTAGGAAAACAAAATGCAGAAAATGTTGCGCAAACATTTTTCTAACGCACTACAGTGTACACGTGAGGCACAAAAATATATCCCACTAAAATGAAATAAACGTAGCTTTTAGTGTGGTCGCAAGGGCGCCTACAGAAATATATTGTATGGCCCAGATGATGTGCACAAATTAAAAATGGTCTGATGAATGATGGTCGGAATAGCGCGCGCCATTTTTCACGGAAAAAACGGTGTTTACAGCTTTTCTAAAGGCAAACTGTTGTACGGACGCATAGATCACGTATTCTATCGCGCCTGCATTCGCTGGAGGGGTCAGTGGAAGTTTATTGCATGTTTTGCCAATCTTGTTAGGACGTTTATGTATGAATGAACGTTTATTGTTACCTATTTTTTTACAATCTGCTACAGTATTAGTTATAACCCAAAGATTTGTAAGTATAGCATATTAGGTTATATCTTCAATTGATCTTGGCATGGTTAACAATATGGCTGCTTCCGTAATTTCTGATGAATACAAATAAGTTCTACTTTAACATTTTGACTGCTACGGACGTCCATTCACGTCAAATTAAGCCGCTCACGCCGCACCTGACGGCATAGCACGTTAAGATTACGACATTTTTACAGGTCAAAATAAACATATTTTTTTTTTAACATAAAATAATATATTGTTTAATATATTCTTTTGTAGCTATGTACAAAGGAATTTGTAGGTTTTTTTAACAAATCATTTCTCATATAATTTTTGTTTTTTTTCTTCAGATTTTTAAGGTTAATACACTTTATAGCAAAATGTGAGTGTATAGTTCAGCTTTGCCTATCCTTACGGGGAACACAAACGTACAAATACCTATATATTTATAATTGATTGAATTTGACGACCCAATTGGCGCAGTGGCTAAGCGATTAGACTGCTGCGCTAAGGGTTGCGGGTTCGATTCCCGCACGGGGCAATAATTTGTGCGATCCACATTTGATTGTCCCGAGTCTGGGTGTTTGTGTATGTGATATTTCATGTTTGTGAAACGCACCCACGATACAGGAGAAATTCCTAGTGTGGGGCGACGTTTTAAAAAAAAAAAAAAAAAATTAGTATACTCTACACTGCTATTGAGAACTTAAAGGCAAAGTCCTGAAGTCCTGCTCAACTTTAGGAATAAACTCACTATGTAACAGCAACAGCAACGTGCCAGAGTTTTTCTCAACTAATTTTATTATTTGTAATATGAAATATCTCGACGGAAGGAATTTCGGAAGCTGTAAGTTAATTAAATGGCTAAAATTTACCAGGCGAATACCGCTTATTATGAGGTAGGTACAGAATGTTGTCTAGTAAAATACTCCTTCATTTACGAGGCTTTTTAACACTTATTGTTTTTTTTTTTATAATCTACCGTTTTGTCATAATTATGTATTATGAAATCATAACATCACGCCTGTATTTCCCGAAGATGTAGGCAGAGGTGGACATTAGTACACCCACATATCGCCGGATATGTTTCAGATCCTTATGTTGGGGGCGAGCCATATTGCCATCGACTGGGCGCAAATTCAGACTCCATCCTACTGAGAATTACCTAAAGGAAAAACCCAATAGCACATTGCCCGACCCTCGATTTGAACCTAACCTAACCTAGACCTACGAATCATCAGTAGTTGATATGCATTTTCCTTCGTACAAGTAGGTAAGTTACCAACCTACTAAGCAACCTACCGTTAAAGTTTCAATCTCTGTATGAAAGAGTTTGTTCTGTTGCAGTACAACAGTATGAGTTAGTTCTGTTGTAGTCGGTATTTGTCACTGATTTTAATTAAATGAGTAGATGGTAAAAGAGGAGAATCGTGAAGATTTCATCAGTAAAAAAGGTGGTATAATATATTAAGTTTTAATTAAGAAACTCTGTGAGAAGAAAAATAATAATACTTGCTACATTCAAACGTATACTTAATATGTTTGGTATGCTTTGTAACTAATCGCCAAGTATAACCCCACCCTATTCCCAATACAAAACCTAAATATTTACATACCTCATATTCCACCTACAAACAGACGCTAGATCTCAATTTCAACGAACCTTCGAAATCGTTACAAAAAATATCGAATGCAAACACAATCTTCTAAGTCAATCACAGCGTACTAGCCCAACAAATAAAAACTGTTCAACGATAACACCCGCATGGATGCAAATGCATCGACTGAGTAAAACTGTGTCACAGGGACATTAACCCAGCCCTATGTTAATACAGCTCACTTTCGCTTCATTAGGTACATAAACAAACAAAGTATGAAAATGTATGGTAGTTGATAGTAATTGTTCAAATTAAACGCTTACATTTACATATCACCTTTTCGATAATATTTTATTCATAATAAAGCAACGAATTCTTGTTTAAATAACAATGAAACATGCTGATAAGAAATAAACATTTTACTTTTAAAATTTATTTTCATCGCCTAAATTTTAAAGCCTATATCCACGAATTGCTTATTTTAAAAGTATTGAGTTCATTGAAATGTCTCAATTAAAAGCTTGTCAATCAGACTTTGTGTAATAACCAAAATCTACATTTTAAAGATTACTGTTCAAAAAGAATATAAATTAAAGTATATCTACGGACTTTATTATTTAGCTTTAGTTTCACCGTTTAATCATCGTATTTTGGTGCGGGGATTGTACCCTCTCACCCCTTAGCACAGCAGTCTAAACACTAAATCATAGCACCAATCGACATTGTTTCTAAATTATTTAAATACAACACAATAATATTCGCGATAAATTGTATGTGGGATCTACGATGATAATGCACTAACTTGACAATGACGAAATAGTCACCCAAGTTCTCAAAGAACAACAAAATTTGTGAAACAGTGCAGGGCATAACTTACGGTGTCTATGCCTAACTGTTGGAGTGTTCTGTTTGCTACACTTTCGGACATAAAAACTAGGCAAACAAAGTTTTTGTTCTAGTTAATAAATGAGAGCAAAAACGCTCTAGCTGGTGTGGCGTTTATTAAAAATATTTCGAGTTTTACTTTTGGGACGTGAGTAAATTATGTTTGTGTGACTTTATCCACGTTTGCTGTTAACTGGCTATAAAAACAGGATTTGTTTCGTTTTAATTTTAAAAACAGCTGAAAGACATTTTGAATTCATTGCCTGTTTATTCAAATTCGTATTTTTTAAATCTTTAAAATAACCGTTTCTGCTGTTATTTTTCAATTAATAATTTAATTTGTAGTTTACCAGAAATTCACATTGTACTAACATGTGTGAACTATAATATGTGATAACAATGGTACCTACTACTGCTCATTAGTAATAAAACTACACTAACCAAAATTTTCATTCTATTAATTTCAAAAAGTTGATCATAGAATAGAAACACAAACAATTTACTATTTTAATTTTTTTGACGACCTGATTGGCGTAGTGGCTAAGCGATTAGACTGCTGCGCTAAGGGTTGCGGGTTCGATTCCCGCACGGGGCAAAAAATTGTGCGATCCACATGTGATTGTCCCGAGTCTGGGTGTTTGTGTATGTGATATTCATGTTTGTGAAACGCACCCACGATACAGGAGAAATTCCTAGTGTGGGGCGACGTATTTTTTAATACAAAAAAAAAATATATATCAACCACTTCGAGCAACATCAATAATAACTCCTAAAAATCCATAAAAGACCTTCGATTAACAAGCATTCGTTGATTTCACACCCAACACACACCAAATACCAATCCCGTAAGACAAACTCATCCCGTAACAATCATCAGCCGTAAGACGTCCACTGTTGAACAAAGGCCTTCCCCTAAGAACGCCAACTTGCCATTTGGCATCCACCGGTTGCAGCAACTCTGACGATATCCTTGGTCCACCTGGTCGGTCCACCAATCCCATTTACAACTAAACCCGCAACATTTACAAAATTCTTTTATTCGATAGAACATTTCAATTTTATGAAATGCCACTATGCTTCTTGCTATCTGAACAGTTTGGAAGCAATACAACTTTTAACTTATATTGGCCTCAAGTGTATAGAGTTACAGTGTTGTATGGCATTGCAGTGCAAGCCATATTGTAAAGAAAGCGTAACAAAACAGGTTTAAGAGTCTTACAATTTGTTGGTGTTGTGTTATCAGTGGTTTAATTCTTATGTTAAATGTTTTTTTAGACTGGTGTTTTGTTAAATAATACCTAAATGAATTAGTTACTTCAATACCGTTGCAGCGATATTTTTTATTCGTAGACAACCTAAAGTAAAGTCTTCTATTTAATTCTACCATAAAATAAAATAAAAGTAAAATAATTATGTAACTTGTTTTAACATATTTGCTTCAGTAATTAAAAAAGATATATTTGTGTCAATACTCGACAAATAACTCTAACATCATAAACTTAATAATGTACATTTGGTTATTTCTGTGGTCATTCCATAACGAAAACATTGTTTATTACTTTATCAGACTAATCGGCAACTTAAACGCTGTAAATTACACAGTGTCGAAAAGTACCTATACATAAAACACCTCAATCCCCCAAGGGCACAAGATACCCACTGCCAAAATACCCACCATTAACGACCCCAACTATAAACCCTCCCCTAAACTCACTTATCAAGTTAGACCTCAACTAAAAAGGTATCCAAAAACAGTATCACTCAAAAGCGGCCGGTAATCACAAGTTTATAACGCCACCCTATCGGAATGCGGCGGGCGTTCCGGCCGAGCGGGCCGGAAGTCCGCACACGGCCCGCTTCCGGTACGTCACGCCGGTCCGCAGGCAAGCTTTTGAGCTTTTTTGTTAGACACACGATACGCTATGACAGATAGAGTGCGTGTATTTGACCTTAAACCACGAATGAAACGTGTCTTAGTTTAATCCGAAACAAAACACGAAAGTCAAACGATATGTCGCAAGAATGCAGGAATGAATGTCACGAAATGCAGGGCTCATATTTTGATAATGACAATTGAAATACGAGAATGTTCGATTGATTAAAAAATGGCAATTTTTTTAAAGGTGTCCTTTTTTATACTTCAATAACTGCTGCGATATTCCACATGCATTATAGGGTTAAGAGCATCATGGGGTGCAAATAAATAGCCACCTCTCGCAGCCTGAGTGGTCAACCTTCCTCGCATTCTTGTAGAATTACCAAACACCACCTTATCTATACTTAGGAGTTTCTCAGTAATTAGGGAACGAATGAGAGCCTCTGCAAATCTAGATGCTAATTAAAAAGTTCACTATCATCAACTTTAGTTGAGCATACTAATGACGACTTATTCGGAAATGGGTAAAAATGGTTTCTGTATTATTTGCTATATATACCGGTTTTTACTCACGTCAATATTCGGGAATGCTAGACTAGTCTCGGACTCTAATGGAGCCCTTATTCAGCTCCAGTTCGGCTCGCGACCCCGTCGTATCACCTGCTCTTGAATAAAGGCTCCGTTAGAGTCTGAAACTAGTCGGGCATTCCCGAATATTGACGTGAGCAAAAACCGCTATATATAGTAAATAATATGGATAACACTCACGAAAGTTATTTTCGTAAAAAAAGGTTTTCTGTTTCCATGACAATTAGCCCATACCAATAAAAGGAAAAAGAAGAGCATTATTCTTACAGAAATCTCCCTTTACGATCCTCACAGGAAGCTCCGATATTGTATTAGCCAAGAGAACACGACAAATCCTTGCTCTACAGTCAATAAAGTCCCACATCTTGTCTGTTAATACCGTTAATCGCCCACCAAATCTAATAAACGAGGAGTATAAGGAATCGCCGCCGTTCAATAGTCCCCACAATAAATAACATAAAGGCGTTTAATTAATATTTATGGGGGAGTGCGTCCGGCGTGACTTTATTGAATCAAATCATTGTCTGTACTGTTTTCTATGGATAATGGTTATTGTGTATGCAGTGTTCATTGTTATTTCTGTTTCATAAAAAAAGTTTTGTTTGATCATACTTTTATGTAGGGTCCTAATCAACCCCGATGGGATAAATAGGCCTGCTTTATTGTGGCTAATTAATACATATTCACGTTTCCCATAGATAAAAAAGCATTAGTCTCATGAAAAAGGGTCTATCATAAGGGCGCATAATTTGGACAAGTATCATATGTGGTCACAATTCTTAGCTGTTAGAGAATAACGATAGAGTACCCATACCTTAAAAGTGACAGCCTGAATTGATACTTACAAAATAATTTTGAATCGTAAAAAATTGGGCTTGAAGTGCAACGACATTATTTTGGTAAATCATCAAATTAATAACAATAATCAACTTTCCGAATTGGCCTTTTTCCCAGCAGTGGGACACAATATAGGCTAATAAAAAAATATCGGACAAGTGTCAATGATTTAGTCCTTCGTATCGACAACGAGGAGTAAAATAGGAGACAAAACCAACCAAGCAGATGTGCGCAAACTTAAATGAGCGCCCTGCGACAAATCCATATTTCATCGCCTGTCAAAAGCGTTTCATAACAAAACACTGACTACTAAGTAAATAAACTGAACTTATTATATTTCCGAGCGATCCCACCAAAGCATAGTACAGAAATAATTTCGGAATTCAAATTTATTATGTCGAAAATGCTTAATAATAGAAAGTGAAACGATACCTTGACGGTGAGTTTCGCAAGAACTAAGTACTCAACAATTAATACAAGTTTAACTATGAGAATTCTTGGCCTGTTTAACTGAGAAACTCCGAGACTCATTTATATTTAATTTACTTCGAGATAGACACGACTGGATGTTTTATAAGCAATTGTTTTGAAGGAACTTTAAGTTATCCTGTGTTTGTTTACGAGTGCTCCGTTGAAGTGTCTAGAAATCTTTTATAATTAACATCGAATTCTAATAACTTAGATCTTAAAAGGACTCGTTTCTTGTTCGTGACTACTTTGCCTAATGAAACTTTTTTAGTTTGTACCGAAGGACCAATTTTATAAATTGCTATTTTGGCCTGGTAAATAGGTATTTTAATGGCGTAGAAAAGAGCTTAAATTACTTGCTGTTACTCTTTGTAGCCTTCGAAAATAAGCAATATAAATTTATTCCACTATGAAGTAAAGACATGAATGTAGATATGTAATTATTTATGTATACATAAATTTATATTTATTACAATCACGATACGAATTGCTAACACAAGATCCTAAAGTGCGGTCAATCACTTTAAAATAATAATTTAAGAATCAATGTACTACATGTATGTATTATCAATGACATTCATCAATGAGAAGCATCTGAATTGGCTCATTACTCTGTGTTTAAGAATGTACACGCAAAAGTTATAAATATATTTACAATTGTGATGCCTGAAGCCAAACATGACCTCTGTATCCAATCACAACTTCACAAGAAACCCTCGAAAAATTCCCCAAAGTAGAACTAAGAATTCAAATCGCGCCTGTAGACGAAAGATAAAATTAAACCAGAGGTCTTAACTCACTTAGAAATGTTATACAACCGGCGTACATTATTCGCATACTAAGTCTGCAATGCAAATGAGCGTAAGGCGATGGGTAATGTAGCGATAGCGGCCGGAAGGAGACTGCTAGGCGATTGTGACACACGGACGAGGAAATTAATGGAATTAGACAAATTGTTGATTTTGATGTTTTAAAGAAATAGGTACTGACTACTGTTACGTATAATTTATTGTCTCGCGGTAGGAATGGCCTCTTCTTATACGGAGAAGTAACGTGCTCAAATCATCTAAAGTGAAATATTAATACCACACTGCACTGGCTGGATTGGCAGAGGTATAATAATAGACTCACATTTCGCCAGATGTGATGGAAATGCCAAACAAAAAATACTTTGCGTGACCCGAGAATCGCTCCCAGAACCTCATGTTCAGCATTCTCGCTTCCATTAGACAAACGAGGTGTATTACATTATCAAACAAATATTGTAATCATGATATTTTCATTATGACTATTAATGATCGTGCATCGTTTTTCTAATCAACAACGGAAACAATGTTTATTCAACATTATAATTAGTGGAATTTGAAACACTGAAAGTTGACTTTTTTATTCATTCTCCTTTATTGGAGTGACGTTTCACGTTGTGAAACTATGCAAATGGTATCTATACTTAATATAATAAAGCTAAAGAGTTTGATTGTTTAATTGAACGCGCTAATCTAAGGTACTGATGGTTCGAATCGATGTATTTTTTTGTGTTGTCCATTTTTTTAAAAGGCTAAAACATTTGAAATCCACGCAGACGAAGTCGCGTGTGGAAGCTTGTGAAATTATAAACTCCTACGTTTCTAATGATGGCGAAAACGGGAAAGCGGGCCTTGTGACGTACCCTTGTGACGTACCTATAATATCCAGCAATGGACTGTAATAGGCTGATGTGATGTGATGATGTGTCCAATGTGAATTCAGAAAACATATTTTGTTTGTATAGGTAACTTCACCTGAAGAGTAGTTACCAAGTTAGAAGTATGCTGTAAGTTACACTCACATGCTTATATATAAAAGAGGGATTAAACCTATCACGATTCATTTATCTATAAAGACTATTTTAAAAATAAGTCTCGTAATAATTAGAAGACCTCGCGTTTATTGCTTGTTTCTAACAGTCAAGAAGTGACGACATGTTTTAATATTTTTTTACTGTTTGCTGTTTGCTATATTCGTGAAAGGTACCTATTAGTTATTGTCCCAATTTCAATTTCGACGCATTAAAAACTCAGAAACATAGCTCACTGAATTTTTAGACGAAATATCAAATTATCTTACTCGAAGAACATAATCGCAAGCAACACTTACGTGAAGTATTAGAATAAATTACCCAATAACTACACAATACACCGAGTGCTTCCGATATGGTCGGCTTGCTACCGGACGCCAGTTGGTTGCGTCGGTTAGTTTCTGGCCCGGGTTCGAACCCCACACACGTTGGGACCGCGGTTTAAACTTTACGCGCACCACGAAGTTACGGAGTTTGTAATATATTCTCTTTGCGGAGTATAAAGATACTAGTTTATAAGCAGTTTACACTAGTTTGTACCAGTTTTATTTTTGGGATACGCGCGTTACGAGCCGCGTACGCAGTGATATATTGGTCCGTGTTTGGACAAATGTTGGCGGGATTTGGTTCATAATGTGGTGGTTGTTGAAGTTGTCCATCGTTTTGCAATGTAAGTTGTTTCTGTTAAGCAGTTTGTTGTTTTATCCTGCCAGTATTAGAAAAAAAAATAGTATAGAGACAATAATAAAAGCTAGTTATCTTATATTTAGCTCAATCGTGACGCAGGAGTTTTGCAATTTTTTTCTTCCTTTTGAAATCGAACAAACTAGGTATTTTCTTAGATATTGTTTTACTAATACAAAAAAATATTTATTACTACTGTCTGTTAACATATTAATTCTTAACTATAAAGCTGTATTTTGTGTGGAAATTTGCTTTTGCACGATAAATTTCAATTTGTTTGTATGTATTTGGATGTGTTTGAAAAAACGTCGTACATTGCGTTTAGTCAATAGCCTCTATTATTTGTTAACAAGTATGAAAGTTCATTGGACGCAATATGTGCTATAGCTTCGAAACCAGTGGCCGCAAACATTGTAACTATCGATCAAATATGCCCTTTGTAACTCTAGTTGGGTGATAGAAATGCAATGAAAGAGCTTCCGCTTTCTGTGTTCGAGTTGTCGACTCGATTTTGTGCTGATCGGGGCGAAACTAGCTTTATTCGTAGGTAAAAATATATTATTTTATAGTCTTCTGTCGCAGTTTATAGTAACACTATGAGAGGGTTGCTTTAGGTTAACTTGATGCACACGTAAATATTAAAAATAGCAATACCAATTTTGTTTTCTTCTATCAGCCTTAATTACGAAAAAGTTTTGTTTTCTACTAGCAGCCCTAATAACCTTGATAACCAGGTTTTTTATGCCATGAAACGTTTCATGTTTCACGTACGTTAAACATCTTCTGTAATCGTTAATTTTTTGACGTACGTAGTTAGGTAATGTTAACAGACGGGGAGGGTTATCTGTGGTTTGAAGCAACCCGCCCTATGTAAGGTTTTAGGTAGTGTTATTGTACTTACCTTCCTTAATAAACAGCTAGAGTAGCTCAAATCAAAACCAATGGACCAGATCGGAGATGTTCTAAAGGGTCAAGTGCGGAGTACCCTTAACCGACGAGCGTGTATGAGGAATGTGATGCTAGTGGATGAGGCGAAAGAAGTATGTCAGGATCGTAGCAAATGTAAATCCGTGGTCTCTGCCTACCCCTCGTGGAAATAGGCGTGACTTTATGTATGTATGTATGTACCATATACTGAGAAATAAATGACATTCTATTCTATTCTAAATGGGAGAGACTAAAAGGAGCCCTTTGCCCTGAACTGAGATGAGATGATGATGACTGAAATAACAAAAAGGCTTATTATAAGTACCTACATATTGAACATAATACATGAAGATACAAAATGCCTGAATCATACGGCATTGGCTTCATTTCGATGATACCTACACACGAATAGAACACTAATCATCAATAAGTACGTAACTTGGATTAAAACAAAGTATGTAATCGGTTTTCTGCCTACCCTACCCGACTAATCGGTCTTACCGCCGCAATCAGAGACGTTAATGATTACTTAAACTGACACTAAGGAAAGAAATCACGAACAAAACCTTTACTTAGTGATAGTTTAAATATCATTAAATGTCTCTGAGTGCGGGGGTCAGTAGCCCTTTATTAAATAGACAATTAACTCTAATTACCGATTTAAACACGCCTGTTGAACGGGGTACTGGGAAATGCACCGCAATAGTTCACAGTGGTCGAGTTGACCCGCAATGTATCGATCCTCCGTCGACGCCCGATCGACAATTGGTAGCCAGGTATCGTATTAGATCTGGTTATGTATCAATTGCATTCATTAGACTAAAGACATTGAATTTGGTCCTTCTGGGAAGCGGTGAATGGTCCCAAGGTATTGAACATCGGAAATGTGTAAATTTATCTATGCTTTATTAGCAATCAGTGCAATTATATTAACTCTCTCTTATATTATGAGAAATAGTAGGGATAATTTGATATCAACTTGAGCTGATCTCACTGCTAGCTTAAGTAAATTAAACCGTTAAGGCCAGTTAATTTCTTATAAATATATTCCATCACTGTATTTATTAACTTACTTGTTCATTCACAAAACGATGTCAGTATTGATGGGGCAGTGAATCCGTAAACTCATACACATGACTGGGATCCGGAGTCTACCACTATACACCTACATTTCTGCTTTACTGATAAGATGTTTAATATTAGCTTTTTCTACAAAGAAAAAGATAATATTAAACATCTCATCAAATCACTGTCATTTCTTACAACTTATGACAATAATTAAATTCGACAGTTTTACCATACATAATACAATTTAAAAAAAAACAAATGAATAACAAAAGCAGTACTAACAACAATTCTAGTCTTCGAATTTCGATTCTTGATATCGAAGCAATATAAAATTCAAATTCAGAACGCTATAGGAAGCGCCAATTATCGAATGAATTATTCACTAGTGCAGCGACATTAGTGTCGTGCGCGCCGTGTCATAATGTTACCAGTAAGTCCTTAATTTTAAATAAGTATTGTCAAGTGTTAGGTGCGATTTATGAGTTGAACCAATATACTTAAACGAGGTATAAGAAGCAATAGGATAAAAAATATTGTGCAACGAACTGGAATTTGTTAAAATACTATATACTAAAATATGAATTATGATTGTAATGATAACGATTATAGTTTATTGTGTTTTAATTTACTCGAGTAATATTACCCCTTTTTATTTTTCTGCTACATTTATCAACCTAAAACTGCAGTCTGGTTTATTTTGACACTTCATTTTCTTAGTAGAAAATGATAAATTTAAGTTAGGTAGGTACTACTTTATTTTGCTAGCCATGTTACTTAAACTTGCGATGAATGATTCTTATTCTCAAAATTCATTTATTTCCAACATATTCAGCGAAACTTTGAATAAAAACTTTTGTAAACTGTGACAGAACAAATTGATTGAGTGATGGCCTACACGGTCTGTCGCCAAAAAATACATCGTTTATTTTAAAGAGTTTCTATGACTCCATATCTATAATTGCTTTAAAACAGAATGAAAGTGCAAGCTCATCTCATCGTTTAGATTCTTTAAAATATTCTCATCCCATTCTAAACTTAATGAGCATTGAGAATTTTAATAGAGAGGACTTAAAAAGTATATTATAATGGTGTTGCAAGTTAAGATTTAGGTATAAACTCACTCTAAAAACGCAGATCTTTTTTGACAAAGTTATAAAAAAAATGAGATGTATTTCTGTTGTTTTTCTATAATTATTCAAAAATCATATCGTTCGATCGTTTGAAATAAGAATTTCTCAACGAAACTTTTTTAACGTAAGCAATACGTTATAACTGTGACATTTAAATGAAAGATAAAGAAATGCTTGTTACCTTTGAAAGCACCAATTCTTCATTTATTATCGTACAATAAACTTTATGTTGAGTCACTATGTCCCAAAATGGAGTCATGATACATCACTTATTGTATAGAACTTGCACAAGTGGTGTGACAAGTAGAATGAAGATTGAGTTTAGTTTTCTCCATAAAATATTGTACAGATGTAGGTAACTATTGTAACGCGTCTGTATTTCGAGGAGAAATTAAACATAAATAAGGTTTTTATAAATGCTAAATCTAACAAAAATATAAAAAACACAATAATATATTAATTCGTTGGACGTTATAGCTTAATTTTTGCAGTGAATCCTAGGTGAATTTGCCTCGTAATTTAAAATGGCCTAATATACAAGAATGCAGACAAATCCAAGAGAGGTTGGCATTAATTTATTCATTCGCCTCGCAATCAAGGCTTGGCGGAAGCGTGAATTACGATTAAGATGTTGACTTACCGAAAAATTCACTTACTCCCGAATATCAGGACTCGGGCACCGACTGCTACAGGTGGAATTCTAAATAATTGAATTTCGAATACCGAGCGCTTCTCGATCTTTGAACCGTGTAAGTGTTACCTACAATGATAAATCATTGTCGTCGCGTATTTGGGAAGAATTTTGTGTTACCCTACGATTTGAGGATATATTGGTAAAAATATTCAACACTTTTTTGCATATATCGGAATTATAGTAGTTGTATTGATTCATAAGCTTCAGAGACAGCCTGTCATGGCGGACGTAAGTTGTAATTTCTGTGGAAATGTTCAATTACATAGTATCATTATCAGTCACTGAATGTTCAAGGCAAAAATAGATTCTTTGTAGGCAAACGTAGTTTCTGTTTGCCTTTGTCAATGTTCATTATGTGTATAAAAAACAAATGAAAACGTGACCCGAACGTAAAACTCGCAGCTTCATAAAACTAATAACGATAGCGCGAAACGTCAAACAGTTGACGCACTACATTCTCTATCCATGCTATATTCAAATTTAATAAAGCATAACAATAAACTCGGACAGCAATTTAAACAAACACCCCGTCCGTCCCTTCGTAAGTAAATCTCAACGAGTCAAAGGCGGGCAAGAAATTTAATTGTTTCAGAATTCTACTCATTCCAACAGTAGAATAAACTTTAACATTAATGGAGTTTTACATTAACGTCATGTCGCGTGCGGCAGATGCCTTGAGCTCAGCCCGCTTGACTGCATGCCACCACACACAAACACGTACAGAAGGTAAACGAGTTAACAAGAGCACTTGTAGCTAAACGTAATGGTAATACTGATTGACGACCGTGCATTTTATTTGAAGGTGGATAATTATTGTAATATGTTTGGTCAAAAAAGGACCAGATAATTTTGGAAAACAACAAATTATTAATCAGCGGCAGCAAAAAAATCATCTCACAACATCCAAGGAACTCCATGGTTAAATTATTTAATGACGTTCTCTCATAACTTTTGAAACTTTATACTTCATTCTCCTATACATAGTCTGGGTATTCATCCGCATAATTTATTATGTTATGTCTGTGAAAGGTTGCGTTTTGCGCAGCACAGCACGACAGTAATTCCTAGATCAAGACGTAAAGGATGCAATTTCAAGTTTACCTTCTGGTATCCTGTCTCTTATTGACACCGCTTACGCGAACAATATACACCTCGCTTCTAAATACCGCTGCTAATTAATGTACTGGCTCGTTTAGTGGGGAATAAAATGACGTTTGCTTTATATTTTGCTTGTCGTGTTAATGATATTTCATCACTTTACTATGAGTTACGAAAAATTTCAAGAATTGTCGTGTTGGTTTTGACGTTGGCAGCTAAATGTTTTATAGAGCGTGAAGCTTAAGTCTGGTGTTTTTACGGCGTGATTATACGTTTATAGACACGATTTTTCATGTCTTACAGGCTTGGAATACTTGTACCGTTGAGTATAAACTAACGATCTTAGGCACTTTATATATTTCATTTAAGAACTGAAATGTTAAATACAAATCATGATTTGTGAACTTCTCTATGTATACAGTTATCAAGTGCCTATAGTGTTCGTATACGCAAGGAAGAATGTAAAATATGTTATTATCTGCGTTGTAGGTAATTAATGACATATTTAATAACTCACGATGTTTCTTGTCCCTTAACAAGCTGTTGACTATAATTATTGCCTATGCAAAAAAACACAGTTTTATCCGTTGCTTACTGCGCAAAACAAAAACAACCATCAAACTTCTCATAACATGACTAGAAATTAGGATTCCCGTCAATCAATCATTTTGTACCACAGCTTATATTAAAAGGAACAGTATATCTACCCCTTGATTTATATATCAATACAAACTTTTTGGTGAGAGCCAAAATCACGTGTTATTGAAAACGACTGCTATACCCAAACAAACTTTTGATTGTGTTACGAGATCCATTGTTAAACTAGGACCAACTTTTGATTGAGCTCCAATTAAAAAATTGAACGTCGGATACAACAAACACGCCAGTCAAAAGTTGCCAAAGCCATGTCAGTTATGAATAACAAAACGTACGGATGTAGAAACATAGTTATTAACTTTGTTCGTATGACATTTTATTTTAGAAGAAAAAATAGGATTATTCTAGGGTGTGTAATATAAATATAACATATTATTATGATTATATGCAATGTACTTTTAAGTATACAAACTAATTTTATTAAATGACGCGCAATATCCACGCCATTGAGAAACAGATGCATATATCTTTATGTCCTGAAGAAACAATTAACCAATTCCATCCCGGTACCAACTTGATAGATTCATGTTAATGCCCAGACCTAAAGAAACACAAGCTTAAAAAGTCTGAAATGTCAAAAGATCAAAATCATTACAACAATTATACCTCTCCGAATGACCAAATTGCTATACATTATGCCTACCATGTTTCGTAAAACTCTACCTCATCAGCTATTAATAGCAAAGAGACCTAACTTTTGATGGTGAGGTACAAACTGAGATTGACGTTGAAACGTTGTCACGTGTTATGCAAATCATGGCGGATAAGTTCCTCGGAGTTCGTCACTCACCTCCTTTCGGGACTTACTTTGTTAGGACGACCAAGCTTTAGCAGACTGTATAATATTATTTTGTATTCGTAAATTCTTCATAGCAAGATTCACATAGATTCTGACTTCAACAGTAAAGTTCCAAAAGTCATATTTTTTAATGTTTCAAGGTTTCATTGTCTTCGTCTTCTGTAAATTCCCAACCTCCATTTACCATCATTCGAACAATATCAAATAGCTTAGCTTCAAAAAAATAAACTTCTATCTAAGCTCACAAAAGTTACTGCTAACATTATTTTAAATGGAAAAGCCTTCTCCCAAAATAAGCTCTCGGTTGAATTCTTAAAGACGCGCGTGTGAGTTAGCTGTTCCTTAATACGAATATAACATCACAACCGGAATATCTGATGCATCCAAAAATTCATGGTCGCAGTAATGTATGAGAAACTTTTAACTCAGAGGCTTTAAAAATTCAAAGGCAAAACTGACATTGGAGTGTCGAACCCCTATTAACATTAAGCAAGTCACTTTCACGATGTTCCACATCGGAAAACTTTATATTATTCTTTGGAATTTGATACTGAAGATTCTTTAAATGTGTATTTAAAGGGCTGCTTTCGATCCGTTTTGGTTTATAAACGAATTTTCGAGGTTTGGATTTGCGTAAAATCCTCCGTCGTATTTAACGAGGGTAACAATGTTTTGTGACAACTGTGAATTGGCGTTTCAATTTATTTAGTAGTATTTTATTTATCAACGGTACCTTAATTTTTAGATGTCTCATTCAACATAAAATTAATCGTACAATTTATTAAGGGTATGTTTCTTTCCATGCAGATTTCCAATATAAAATAATTTATAAATTCTCTGTTATTATTAACTCTGATCTATACACACATCGCAAATGCAATAATCAATTCATTAAATCTACGATAATTGATTATCACAGCTGACCTTTACATAAACAGAGCTTAAAAAAAATTACGTTTCTTCCTACATCTTTGCCCCTTACAAAAAACGATGTGCACAAGAGCGAGAATCCTGTTTTTTATGATCAAACACCTTTGTCCTTAAGTGTGGACCAGCAGACCGTGAACACATGTCTTAGTCGCGTGCCTTACGTGTGCTGTTTTTGTAAAGTAATCCAGAAAAAAGCTCAAGTTGTGAGGTCATTGCGATCAAATTATTTTCATGGTGGTGGTTATGGTTTTTTGTGGAGAGAAACTCAACTTTTCTTATGTAGAATTATGAGATTTTTTAGCAATTACGTATCCTTTGTAGTCTGTAATTTGGAAACATAATTATATCCTACCTGTGTTAATAATTTTTCGGAGTTTCCATGCAAGGAATCTAGAAATAACTTAAATTGTTTTAAGTATTGTAACCTTATCCAAATCACAAAAAGATTCTCATAACTTCTAGAAATTTAAGGGCTACAAGAACAAATGGCAATTGATAAAAAAAAGATTTTTTTAAATTTTTGCATAAGTGTAAAACCATGACGTATAACATCAAATACATTACATACTAATACGACCACAGAACGTACCGCATCCGAACGCAGTCTCCGGATGAAGCTGCCGTTGTAAGACTTCAAGTACTACACCTCACCTTGATCAAACGGCGCAACGCACGTCGCACATGCCTTCACCAGTCTGTGTTAAATATTCGACTATTAAAGTACTTTTATGGTATCATAACATGACGTCTTAAATTCTCCCAAAGTAATAGGAACATTAAAACGACTTCTAAAATTATTGCGACTTACATTACATAATATTCTGTCGATTACTACGTATAAGTACATTTTCGATCGATACATATAATGTAATCATTTCCCCATGTTCCTCAAGACACAAAAATTTAAAAAAGCACCGCAGAACTCAGGCTATTGTGGTGACCATTTATCATTGAGTTCAGGCATAATGCTAACAAAACATCGTACTGCAACAAAATTTCCAACTAACCAATCCAATAATATTTAACCAGACTCTCGATGGAAATGGTCTAACATTACCAACCAATGACGATGACTAGGATGCCTAGTAACCAAAACAATAAAAGGAAGAAGAAACGAACAATATAAGAATCAATCGGCCTGAGGCATAATTCGCAACACTAATTCCTCATTCTTATTCGCCGAATATACGGATTATAACTAATGACATCCTTAGGAGTATTATGCAGATACACACATCCGTTGGTGGCGGAAGAGCGATGGTTATTTTCTTAGAGAGGCCTCTACTCAGTATTGGGTGAATGTGAATTGAAGAATTATTCAGCTCACGTTCGGCTTCATTTATGTGTCTTTAAATATCGGGCTGGAAACAGGGCTCGGAAACGTTATTTTAAAAAACGTTTTTAAAACGTTTTTAACAGTTCTTTGTACAACATTTTGTTCGGAACGGAAAACGAAATGAGAACGTTTTCAAAAGTATCAAAAACCGGTTTATTCCGCAAGGCACTGCCGCGCGGACCGTCGCGTCGGCGGTGCGGCGACAAGTATGAACTTGTTTAGTTAAGCTAAGCCGCATGCATTTACGTCATTGCATCATTCAATACAGTTGTGTCTTGTGTCACAGTGTCACTGTTACGACTCGCGAGTGATATGATATAAAATAAATTAGTTGATTGGCGGTAAATTTTGCTTCGGGCGAAAATGGGACGAAAGAGAAAAAAATTAATTTATTCATATTACATTATACATATTGCCGTGTGGTATCCGGCCTAGAATTGACCACCCCCTTTCCTCCCGTGGGTGTCGTAAGAGGCGACTAAGGGAAAAAAAACCAGAAGATGGGCAGCAGCGTCTTCTGTAACTTGACCACCAATACTGCGATCCCCAAGCCGCTTGCCAAGCGTGGGGATTATAGCAACACCCCCCCCCCCCCAAATGAAACACACAATTTTGCCACGGCCCCCAGTACCCGGCAGCTCCTCTATCCCTGGCTATGGTAGCGGGCCAGGTAACGGAGGAGCAGGGGGTGCTAAGAATCACCGGTTGATTCCTCGCTACCACCCCCACCGGACTTTGGCCCTGGCAACGCACAACGTCCGCACGCTTCGGACCGATGAGAAGATTGTCGAGCTGGAGGAAGAATTGAGCAGGTTGCGTTGGGACATCATGGGATTATCTGAAATCCGACGAGAGGGACAGGATACGATAATCCTTGACTCCGGCAACATGCTCTTCTTCCGGGAAGGAGACCGAAAGTCCCAGGGTGGTGTTGGGTTTCTCGTCCGTAAGTCCCTCATTAATAACGTGGTAAAAGTCGATAGTGTGTCGAGCAGGGTAGCTCGACACACCCTGACGATGAAGTAGAGGCTATGTATGAGGAGATCTCAGAAGCCATGCATACCTCCAAAACATACTTCACCGTTGTTATGGGGGACTTCAACGCTAAGGTGGGCACAACACTCAGAATGGCGATGAGTTGAGAGTAGGGTCGTTTGGATATGGGCAGCGGAACCAGAGGGGCCAGCGGCTGGTCGACTTCATGGAGAAGGAAGAACTCTATTTGATGAACTCCTTCTTCCAGAAGCGACCATCCAGGAAGTGGACGTGGATTAGCGCCGATGGTTCAACCAAAAATGAGATCGACTTCATCATGACGACCAAGAAGCGTATATTCAGTGATGTCTCTGTGATCGGGAAGGTGAAAACCGGTAGCGATCATCGTATTGTCAGAGGCACACTGAATATCCATGTTAAGCTTGAACGGTCTCGTCTGATGAAGTCCACGCTCCGTCCTGGTCCTGCCCAGATCCAGAACCCCGAAAGCTTTCAACTCGAGCTGCGTAATCGTTTCCAGTGCCTAGCCGAATGCGAAACAGCGGACGAGATAAACAACGGGTTGGTGGAAGCTGTCCAAGCAGTGGGGTCCCAGTTCTTTAGAACCCCACGCCGCAGAAAACCTCAGAAGCTCTCCAATAAAACCATTAAGTTAATGGAAGCCCGGAATGCGATGAGACTGCAAACTTCAGCTGACATGTCGGAATACGGTCAACTCAATAGGCGAATTTCCATCTCCACGCGTCACGATTTGCGCTCCTTTAATACTGCCCGTATTAAGGACGCAATTGAGCGGAACCAGGGCTCCAAAGTGTTCGCGAAGAATTTGTCTGTTGGGAAAAGCCAAATGACGAAGCTGAAGATCGACGATGGCAGTATCATCTCATCGAAACCGGAAATATTGAGAGAGCTCGAGAGGTTTTACGGACAGCTGTACACCTCGACACGGGAACCCGTTGTCAGCGTAGCTCAGGACTCTAGAGCTAAACTGACCCGACACTACACTGAGGACATCCCAGACATCAGCCTGTACGAGATTAGAGTGGCTCTGAAACAGCTTAAGAACAACAAGGCGCCGGGTGATGACGGAATTACAACGGAGCTTCTGAGAGCGGTTGGAAAACCGGTACTTTTAGTCCTCCAGAAGCTATTCGATTACGTCATACTCGAGGGTACTACGCCAGAAGCATGGCACAGGAGTGTGGTGGTGCTCTTCTTCAAAAAAGGTGACAACACCTTGTTGAAGAATTATAGACCCATCTCGCTCCTGAGCCATGTGTATAAGCTGTTTTTGAGAGTCATTACGAACCGTCTCGAACGCAGGCATGATGACTTCCAGCCTCCCGAACAAGCCGGCTTCCGAAAAGGCTTTAGCACCATAGACCACATCCACACGCTCCGCCAGATTATACAGAAGACCGAGGAGTATAATCGGCCACTGTGTCTAGCGTTTGTGGACTATGAAAAAGCTTTCGATTCAATCGAAACCTGGGCTGTGCTGTGTTGCAGTCCCTTCAGCGATGTCATATTGACTATAGGTATATCGAGGTGTTGAAGTGTTTGTATAGTAACGCCACCATGTCGATCCGGTTACAGGACGAGAGCACGAAACCAATCCGACTGCAGCGTGGTGTGAGACAGGGAGACGTGATTTCTCCGAAACTGTTCACAAATGTGTTGGAGGACGTTTTCAAGCTCTTGGACTGGAACGGGTCCGGCATCAACATCAATGGCGAATACATTACTCACCTTCGTTTTGCCGATGATATAGTTATCATGGCGGAATCGCTGGAGGAGCTCAATACTATGCTCAGCGACCTCAGTCTCGTTTCCCAACAGGTGGGTCTTAAAATGAACATGGACAAGACGAAGATCATGTCTAATGTCCATGTCGCACCCGTACCGGTTATCGTTGGGAACGATACTCTCGAGGTTGTTGACCACTATGTCTACCTTGGACAAACTGTTCAGTTAGGCAGGTCCAACTTCGACAAAGAGGTCGCCCGAAGAATCTAACTCGGATGGGCAGCGTTCGGGAAACTACGCGACATCTTCTCGTCCAAAATTCCGCAGTGTCTGAAGACGAAGGTTTTTAACCAGTGTGTGTTGCCAGTGATGACGTATGGCTCTGAGACGTGGCCGCTAACGGTTGGCCTTTTAGAGAGGCTCAGAGTCACTCAACGAGCTATGGAGAGAGCTATGCTCGGAGTTTCTTTGCGCGACAGGATCAGGAATACGGAAATTCGCCAAAGAACTAGGGTCACCGACATAGCTCAACGCATATGCAAGTTGAAGTGGCAATGGGCAGGCCATATCGCTCGAAGAACTGACAACCGCTGGGGAAGAAAGGTTCTCGAGTGGCGACCACGAACCGGAAGACGCAGCGTTGGCAGGCCTCCCACCAGGTGGACCGACGATATCGTCAGAGTTGCGGGCAACCGGTGGATGCAAACGGCAAGTTGTTGTTTATTATAGCGTTCTAAGGGGGAGGCCTTTGTCCAGCAGTGGACGTCTTCCGGCTGATGATGATGATGATGATGATATTACTTATGCAATAATCACACAAACAAATCCAAGTGTCAAATGGATGGATGTCAACAAGAACTACGAGTAAGTACATATTTAATTAATACCTACATACATACATAAACTCACGCCGTTCTCCCATAGGCGTAGGCAGAAACTACAAAACGCTATTTTAAACGTTTTGTAGTTTCTGCCTTATTTCTCTTTCTGCCTTATTCCTGACATATTTCTTTTGCTTCTTCCACATCTATACATCTGATCGTACACGCACGCCGGTTTCGGGTACTTCTCACCTGACCTTTTCGAAGGGGTAGGTACTCCCTCACTTCTCCTAAACTTGTTTTGAACAATCCTAAATAAGAAATAAAAAAACGGTTAAAAACGTTTTATTGAGCGAGAACAATTTAATTTTGTTCTTCTTCAAAACCGTTATTTATAATGTTCATTTCGAACGTAACCGAAACAAAACGTTCTTTAGGTATTTAAGACGATAACGTTTCGAAAAATAAACCGGTATCCGAGCCTTGGCTGGAAATGACATGATAGTGCTGTCAGCCTGGAAATGGCGTGTTAGCTCAGTTGGTCATGTGCATCGTCTTCAACATTTGTCATCTATACGAAAATCAATTCTAAATCCCGAATAATGTTAAAGTTTAAACTTAAATATTGATCAGAATTTGTACTTGATCTCATTCTCTAAAAAAATTGTTTATATAACAAGAAAACCGCTATATATTAAAAGTACAATTTTCTAGAAATTCCAAGCTCGAAATTCAGAATGATCTTAAATGTGCCACATACTAAATTACATCATTACAAACGAAGCATAAAAACCCAAGACAATGGCCGAGGAACAATATAGCGCCAACAGTTAGCCACTATCGCTACTATCAGCGGTTTATTAGACTGCGCACGAGTCGGTCACACTCGATGATTCCGATACAGATGTCCTACACCCATCCCGCTTCCTCCTGCATAAAAATGAAGGGTCCAATATTGCTTTCTCTGTCTCACGTATAACATGTGATTAATTCTTGAACACGTGCCGGATGGTGCGTGTTTAAATATTCACGATGGTTGAATAAATTCGAATTATAAAACGGATCTTCGGTTTAATAGGGACGTGGCATGCAATTAAAGTGACATAATTGCAAACTGTGTTAGGCTAATTATTCGTTGTTATAGTACTTACCTTTTAATTGTTATGAAACAGGAAATCGACATTGTAAGATATTGATTTTTAAGAATTAACAATGATATTTAAAACCCAGTGTGATTTTACCTGCAGCTACTTAACTTAAGATTCTTCCTTTTCTTCTACTCGATTAGTTTATACGGAGTATCATTTATCTGTTCCTTCCAATAGTTCAACGATATCATAATTATAGCGCAAAGTAATTCTCAACTCACGTATTCTACTCGTAGTAAAACATGAACATAAGCCTTCAAATCGGAATCAACACTATAACATTGTCATTTTTTCCAGTTCCTTACCGACATTAAAACACGAACGTATCAACATTATATCTTGAAGTAAAAAAGCATAAACTGTACTAACATACCTAGTTGCATAGCGTGACGAGGGTGGGCAACGAAGCGATGCGCCAGAGCAACGGCCTGTGCAATACTTGCTGAGGCTTTCTTGCAAAACATGTATTTGTTTGCTGTTATTATCATGGCATGAGTTATGGTAGGGTTAACAGGTCTGCTGGTGTTGACATAAGGTAAATTCGTTTAAAGTAAAGGGTTCATTATTATTTCAATATGTAATGTACTTCCATTAAATGTCCTCTAAATCATTTGTAATTTAATTCATACTGCATTGTAAAAGGACGAATAAGAATCGATCACCATGCTTGCTTGGATTTATAAGAAGACCAGGTTTCGTTACGACAAGAATACAGTCGTCTCTCCAATACTTTCGAATAGAATATGAAATGCGTTGGCACCATCCAAAGAAGAAACCCATGCGAATTTTGCATATTATATTTTAAAAGTAATACTTTTTGACAAAGAATTACCTAATAACCAACCTTAAAAGCCTAATCATTTCATCTTAATGCACCTACTTAACAAAATTATGTAGCTTTAATAGAGCCTTGAATATTGTTGTGTGGATGTTTGATACACTAATGCGAGAGATGCACAAACGGCCACATTCCTTGCATTAGTGCAATGTGGCGGATTAGTGACGTAGAGGTGTCATATGGTACGCCTAATACGGATTGTAACCCGAGCTTTGTGGTAGGTGCAAGGATAACCAAGATTATAATTTCTTCAGCATAATATTCTGCCTGTCAACTAGTATTTTTAAAGCATCATTTTTAGAGTTGTAGGTATCATCAAGAAAATAAATAACTCCAAAACTATTTAAATTTTTATTGATGCTTTAAATAGACAGAGCTTTCTAAAACTCCAGAATTTCATCCACCTAATACTGGAAATAGAATTTAAACCTTTGAATTCCAGTCTCGATATCGGTACTTAAAGACGTCATAATTTAATGTCAGTATGGCGCTGTGCCAACAACGTCTGCCATATTGCCACTTATATTGCAATTTGCTCATTCTTACGATGAAATGCCTTGTCGAAGGTGTTTACTTGGCACTTCCTTTGGATCCCAGAGGTAGTCCTTCATAATAGATTAGATTTTTTTAATGGTCTCAAAATCAAACCATTAAATATTTATTGACGTAATTCTAAATAAGATATAGGTATTATCTGAATTCAAAAGAAGATTCTGATCGAAAATAACAGTCATATAACATTATAGTTACATTTTATTGGTATACAATTTCCTTACTGCTTACAAAGATAGATAGTCCTACGATTAGCTATCTGCTTCAGTAATTGACATTCTGGAAATGTATCGCTTGCCTACTAAGTTCTATCAAAAAGGCAACTAGGAAAAGATACAATACATCACACATGTTTTGAGAACAAAACACCGACAGGCGTGCCGAACGTGTAAAAGAAAAAAAAATACAGTCACATTTTTTAGATCCAAAATCCGAGCAACACATCCAATGTTTTTGACCACAACAAAATAAAAAGTCCTTTGACATTTCCCTCTTACATCAAACGTATATTTTTAATTCCCTTTGTGGACGCAAATATACTGAAGATAGTGTAATGAGTCCGTCTGCTCACAATGGTACTGTTGTCACGGTTGCTAACTCACGTAATATAGAGCCGGTGTGTGCAACACGGTGAGGGCAGGCGGCAACTTTCTGTGATATGCACTCATTCCCGCATCAATAAACTGAGGACGTGTTTTATTAAAACTGTTGGGTTATCTTTTCAGTAATGTGATTTAACAAAAATAATCAACGAGTAAAATTAAAATACTTAGCATTTTTAAAGAAAACCTTTAAAAACACAACCCTAGGTCAAATTGAAACCCAGAATGTCTAAACATTATCGAGTTGAACTCCCTAAAATTAATTTCTCAGTGGAGATTTATACAAATTTCGCGCACCTTAATAAATTAATTTTCTAACTGCGTACAATTTTCGTTAATACAGAGTAAAAACGGTTTCCAATAATAACAACACTGAAATATTTGACGTAAAAACGGGCGAGGAGCTCAAAGGCATCCCCGGAATTGATAGGAAACCACGAAACAATATTCCGGTGGATTCCTCCGTCGATAATATGATGTTTCCGCTAGAACGGCAGCCTAATGCGTCCTCCCGGAATCCCTTCAATTTTGTGCCAGATTATTTTGGGTAAAAATAAAAACCGTCTATACAAATACCGACGTAACTGATTTTCTTTAGCTTTTGTTTACTTTGAGATTAAGCTTCAAGTGTTCAAAAGTCGGAATAGAAGTTCAATTAACTTATTTTTGTCATTACTGAGAATGCTATTTCTGGAAAAGGTTAAATCAAAGAATAATTTAATCAAAAATATCATTGGGGATAGAAATAAAATTTCGTATTCAAACCAAAAATATCTAATTTAATAATTGCAAATACCTTAACATCTACAAAAGTTTGTCAAAAAGTAAATGAATATAATTTTATTCGATATATTGATGCCGCCTAAAGTTAACGTCCAACATGACAGGTGCCTACCGATCATCCGAACCAATTGGCTGGGTATTTATAAAACCCAGCGGGTTTGACCACTGACGCGCGAAGGTCCCTGGGGTGTTGCGGCAAACTCTCCCGTTAATATTGATTTTGCCAATACCACGGAATGTTTTAATTTTTTGTCCTGCCTCATCGGAATTTTAGCCATCCGGGACACACTCCAGTTATCATGTTCCGTACCTTGTCGAAATAAATTGGCTTTGACTTTTATAAAATGATTTTTGACAAAATATACGTACATGACTGTGTCTAGAAATTTTGGACAAAAATATTTTCAACATTTTGACATGTCAAAACGAATTGGTTCTTCGAATGCGAAATGTTGTAAACTTTCATTTCATTTTGTTCTGAAAAAACAATTAAGTATTTATATTAACTGCAAGCATAAGTGCTGGTTTATGTTTTAGTACTCATCAAAAAAGTTAATAACACCATTTTTTTCTAAATGAATATAAATTAAAATAGCCTTAAAGTTTCATTGCCTAGAATTATGAATCCAATAAATATGTACCTATTTAATCATTATGAATAAAAAAAAATTACACCTTTCAATTGTTTCAGGCGTCCATTCAGTACGGATCGTCAACATCCGAGTTCCGGACGTGATTCAATACGGAACTAAGGACTCTGTCATACTGGACTGCGACTTCGTCACCAACAACGTCACTGGTCTAGTGGTGAAGTGGTTTTACATGGATAAAACGCAACCGGTGTACCAATGGATTCCACCACAGAAACCTCAAGCATTAGGAATTTTAAGAAATAAGGTAGATAGTGTAGATATTTTCACAAAATTTTAAAAAAAATTGTGTGACTAAGGACAAAAATATACAAAAAAACTGCTAACAACTAACATTGAAATACATTAAGAAAATCGATAATAGCTGCACTACCCTCTGATACTAACAATAACGTCATATAAGAAGCCGAATTAAGAAAAATTCTTTCAGGTGGACCTATCTTACAAAGTGTCGCACAACCCATACACACAACATCGAGCTCTCCGCATCACATCATTGGAGCCGGAGCTGACTGGAAACTACACCTGCGTGGTGTCCACATTCTTGGCAGAAGACGAAAAGACAAGGCAAATGACCATCTTCGGTAAGTTGGATCTTGAATTTTTAGAACCTATATAAAGTACTCTGTGAATGATACTTAAATTGCTTAAAGGACATGATTGTAAACAAAAAAAACAGATTAATATTTACATGAAACTACAATGATGATGTTATTAGGAATGATGAGATTGTCATCAAGGCAGGTAAAATACAACAAGAATTCTAAATTATTCTCCTCTGAGAGGAGATCAATGATAGTTCAGAAAACAATAGTCCACATTGACCAGTAGTAATGCATCAATGCTTTTTAAAATCGATGCAGGAAATTACAGTCTATTAATAATTTACACACAAATTTAATGCACCATAAAATACATAATAACGAACGGTGTTAATACTGCAACAGTAGCCAATGCCGCCCGCAACAATATGCTTTGTGAGCTGAGACTAAACGGAAATTACTTCGCACAAGTTTATCTGCAGGTGAATTCAGCTCGAGGGAACTCAATATTATGTATGTAGTTGGATACCTATGACGAAGTAAATTCATCGCTGATTTGAGAATTGCTTTAATTTTTTAGTATCAAAGGTTCTCGCTCATTTATAAAATATTAGTCACGCTTTCCATATGCAGAACTTAAAAACCATTTAGTTTTCAGTTTGACAAAGTAACATGAGATTAAATGGCAAAGCGTCTGATCATATTTTTGTTTATTATCACTTATATGTAAAGTTTATAACAAAAACGTAAGAATAAAAAATAAAAAAGATCCCGACGAATTGAGAACCTCCTCCTTTTTTTGAAGTCTGTTGAAAAGTAAGATAACATAAGCAAATAGTTTTATTAAATTAAAAACATTTATGATAAAAATATATGGCCTCTGATTTGTTACCTAAGAAAACTTGTATAATAGTGTGTACGCAGTAATAATGAAAAAAGAAAGTTTTAATATTCAGATTCTTTTAAAACATTAATGGACAGCACGTATTATTCAAGAAAAATAATGAAATGAATATGCAATGGACTGAAAAATTGAGAACTTTTCCTTAAAACCTCATATTAGAATTTCAAGCGAAACTACAGTTTTAATAAAAGCTGACTTTAAGTATATTACGAACAAAGTACGACGGACTAAAAGTCAAAGAAAGCAAGCTAATGGAATACAAATGGCTGTTTTGCTTATATTAGAAAATCCATCAATATTTGAAGCAAGAGTACTGTGGCCATGGTGTAATCATAAAACTGGAAGCGACGCAGAATATCAATTTGGCCATTGATATTTATTCCAAGGATATTAAAACAATGGACACCGTTAATCGTGAAAATAAGTAGTTAACGCTTTTTAATTATATTAGAACAACAATTTTAATACTTTAAGAGGATATACAGCGTTCTAATGGGCTCGGTATACGAGACAAGTTAGTTTCCAAAATATAAATAAATGTAGCGCCATTTGCTGCATGAATAATAGCGACATATCTATTCCAGACAAACAAAGTATTTGTGGATACAATAGGAGCAGTATCCATTACCGTTCGCGTGATCATAGACTGTAGATATTGTGTTCCTAAAACAGTAGATCGTGAACAAACAGTGCGACGCGACGACATTGACAATATTACTCTTGGGGTATCGGGAATATTTTATAGTAAAACAAGAGCTTTTAATATCGACTGCATTCACTTGAAAATTATCATCATCAGAATGAAAACTAATGGTTTTTAGAAACTAAAAACACATTACTATGATCCCTATATCCATTCTCCTAATTTCATGTTATGTAATACGATAAAAAAGAAATTAAATATCAATTTTATGTCAGTCCCGTCCATTGTTTTTTCAATGTCATCTATTATTCAAATTGCAAATCGGAATAAAATTTGTTTCAATCTGTCTGATGTTTTTACAAATTCAGCCAAATAAAATATGAATTTCCAAAAATATTAGCTTTGTGCTTTTTCGATTATATGATTGAAAAACCAGACAGTATAAACATGGTAAAATTTATTAAAACTCTAAAATCGTTGGCTGCCTGTTGTTTTAAGAGAGGCTAATGTTTATTTGGCTAGCAAAACAATAGAAAATAAGTAGGTTCATTTGAATGTTCATTAATAATACATGTTTTGGGCAATGTCATGAAAATAATTTTTACCGTTGTGGTTTACAAAGATTGTCATGATAAAATTTGCCTATTTTGTTGCTATTTCGGAACTTTATCATCTGATTCAACTTAAAATATTGAGAATTAAAATCCTTATTGGCAAAAATATTTAATTTTTACAGTACCAGAGACGAAGTTCGACATGATTCAAGACAGACTGGATGACAAATACTTGAACATCATTTGTTCGGTTGAAGGAGTCTTCCCTAAGCCGGACTTAGTCATCTTAGCTGGGAATAGGTAAGACTAATTATGTACTTACTATGAGAGTATACAGTTATTAAAATACATACAAACCATAGACGACCCGATTGGCGCAGTAGCTAAGCGATTGGACTGCTGCGCTAAGGGTTGCTGGTTCGATTCCCGCACGGGACAAAAATTTGTGCGATCCGCAGGTATTTGTCCCGCGTCTGGGTGTTTGTGTATGTGATATTACATGTTTGTGAAACGCACCTACGATACAGGAGAAACTCCTAGTGTGGGGCGACGTTGTTTTAAAAAAAAAAACAGGTTCGATAAATAAGGATAATATTAATATAGGTACTCGGTATATCTCTTGCATTTATTCAAATGCGTCAAATTGTGCAACTAACCATTCGATTCTCGACAGTTAACAAAGCCTACACATTTTCATAATTTAAAACCACAGGTGAACTTTCTTACAACGTAAATTGCAATATAGTTGCAAAGTTAGCAAGCAATTGATATCGCATTCGAATTCTAATCCACAGAGCGAACATTCCTGCCATGATGAATCTGAAGATGGTTTGATGAACATGAGAAGAGATCTCATGTTCATCAAACCATCTTCAGATTCTGATCCAGTTATAACTATTCCAAACTAGAATTGCGAATCAAATCATGCATCTTCTAATGAAAGCCTCCATTCGATTCCAAGGATCAAAACTCAAAGGCTTACGGGGCTGTTGTGTGTCACAGAACTTGAGTTACGCTGTTATGCTAAATTGAACCTTCCGTTCTGTATTCGCTGATAGGTTTCTATCAATGGATGTAGACAGTTGTTTGGCGACACGTGTCAACATTGTGCTGTTGTAGCAAAATGTTGTTATGAGTATCGGTCTGTTTAAAGCAGTATTAATTTTTATCAACTAGTAATGTTGGGTGTAGGTCATTGTCTTTTTAATGTTTGCCGTTTTTATTTTTTTATACACTTGTTTATTCATCTTTCACTGCAGTGTGTTTAAGGTAGGACCTAATATATTCAGTAGGTATTACTCTATTTATAAATATACTCCATCACAGTCTAGACAGTATTGACTATGCAAACTCGGCTCCATATCAATCACTGAAACCATTCTCCATCTGTCGCCGAGAAAATAAAACTGTTTGTTAAAATATTGATATCTATTCTATTAAAAAAGTTCTTGAAAACAGAAATCGGGTCCAATATGATGTAGTAGAAAATAAATTCCAATGAATTGGTTGGAATGGGGCACAACGGCTGAAACTTCCGGACATCCGATTGGTTCGTGAATAATACCGGATACGATCACTTGAACGTTCCTCAATCTCAACACATAAGGAAAAATATTGGGTAGCGAACCGTTTTACTTCGAAACTAGCTTCTATATTATTACAATTTCTTACTTCTATATTATTCTAAAATTATACTTTTATACTTTTTTTTGCACTTATTTTCTTCATTTAAATTGTTTGAATAAAGAATCCGAAATATAGAAATAACCTGCATTAATTAGACTGGCATTTATAGAAAAAGAAGATCAAAATACAATGACGGATTTGTAAAACAGAAAATTCTTATAAAAATGTTCCATAAACTAAGCTATCATTTGGCGTAACATTTATCATTGTATGGTAGCTAATTTAAATATTTAAAGTCTATCTATGTCCAATTGACCATCCCGAAGATCCATCCTACATATTAGTAAAAGAATTTAGAAATCGGATAGACTTTTAAAGATTACGCCTACATAGAAATAAACAAACGACGACCTGATTCACGCAGTGGCTAAGCGATTGGACTGCTACGCTAAGGATTGCGGGCTCGATTCCCGCACGGGACAAAAATTTGTGCAAACCGCAGATGTTTGTCCCTAGCTATGTATATGATATTTCATGTTAGTGAAATGAACCTTCCACACGGGAGAATGCAATTCAAGTAGTATAAGTTAGTTCAATTAAATACGAATATTGTTGTAACCTTTTGTAGTGTAACCCGCATTATAGTATCTTCTAGCGTGCCAGTTCAAAATAACCATCCATATGTTTACAAACCTTAGAATTTTAGACTGTATAATTTGGATGCTCCACGAAAGTTGGCTAACAACCCCGACATCGGGCTTGCGATCACATACCCACCCGAGTGGATTTAGTTTGTCGTACCGGTATTACCTCCATTCAGTAATTCTTGTACGAGGGAATCATATGGAGGGACTACTCTTTAATCTTGGATTACGGCGGGCTGTAATATCGCCGTCTACTTATTTATTTGCTGTTTTTATTTTGAAAGTTATCATAGTGTATTTTTATATATATTTATATTATAGTTAACACGTATCATTACGTCTGTATTCTTTAAAGAAGGCAGAAGAGAGCAATTGCACTCCCAAATTTTGCCAGAAATCATAATTATCTCTTGTTCCTAAAGTTGAATTTGGAAAATAGAAAATATTTTTTTTTGGAAAATTAAGTTGCGTATTTAAAGGGTTAAGTGGAAATTGATGATAAGTTAAGATGTTCATTAAATGTTCTCATCACAAATAATCCAGATAAAAATACCTAATCTAAGCAAGCAATCGCATTGTCCTCAGACCACTAAACGCCAAGTCGTCGATCAAAGTCATCGAGGGCCGCTACACAGCCCTAACGAGTTCCGTCGTGAGGATAGATGCTCTGCCCCCTACCGTGGAGATCCTTTGCGACATGCAGGTCCCACTCGCCAACTATTATAGCAGGAAGAGGGATCTATTTTACAGAGGTGAGTTTTTGTTTCGATGAATTAGGTAAATATAGAAAGTCCACGTTTTATTCTCGTCTAAAAGTCTGACTACTATTGTATAGTAGAAGAGATACAGAGGGGGAGTAAAGACTAATAAAGATACCTGTATCAGGAGTATATATACATACACATAGGTCGCCGACTCTTAGACAGGTAGCAAAACTCTTGACGAATAGACGTCAGACAGACACGCTTTTCCGGCAACGAAAGGTAACGTCTCGGTCTTAATCCTTCAAACCACGGACATGTAGGTATAGAACAAACATCTTTTAGAAACTGTCTCTTCATTTCGTTCTGGACAAATAAAGGGACTACTTTCCAAACAAGGAGGTTTTCAGTAGGTTAATAATCTTTCAGCCTCGTTCTTAATACGCGACAAAATTCTCAGAAAAAAATACGCATCAAAAAATCACCTGGCGTAATTGCCTTCAGTGAATCATCACAAAGGATATACTTTTGTGTACAGAAATATCCTTATGAATCCTTATTAAAGTCAAAGGAATTAATTCGTATTTTTTTGCTCACAGATCCCCCGCCTCCGTCAGAAATACCTAACACGGAAAAAATTGCTCCGGACTCTGGTAAGATTTGTTTAATTTATTTATTCCGAAAACTCATAATTTCATAAAGGTACTTCACCTTTATGAAATATTAAATTGAGATAATTTTAATTAACATCAGATTCATTTGAACTTTTTAATTGATCTCTTTGCCTACTTAAATAATATGAAGACAATTACAGAAAATAATTAATGGTCAATATATTGTAACATATAAATTTAAAACCCTATATAATTACTTAGCCTTGATACCACTTATCAATTTATTGCCTTTGTTATATTCATACAAGTTATCGGTTGGTTATTTATGATTTAATTTTGTTTCAGGCCACCAAACAGTCTCAACCACAATGCTTTTGCTCACATCATCAGTCATCAGCTTACTTCGATTACAGGCGACTTGACGAAAAGGACTCAAAACATTTTTAATGTATTGTAAAAGGTTCTAGAACAACGTGAAACAGAGTGTAGTCATATTTAAAGGTGTGTCAGCATGAGTACAACTCACGGCAGGTCTGTAGGTCTTCTCCAAGCCACGCTACAAGCCAAGGGTCAAACATCGTCGTTATACCTACTCCTGTGAGTTCAGTGTATCATAAACAGCAGTTTAGTGTAATATTCAATGTTCACGAAAAACTTGTTAAAAACCAAAATCTATTTATGTAAAGTCTGAAAAATCTGAATGGAAGGTCTATTTTGAATATCGAAGTTCTTTTAATATTACCTTTGTTACAATTTTCAAGCTGATATCGATTTAAGAGTATTTTAAAATACTGGTTAGAATGCGTGTTATAATTCTTTTCGTAAAACCTCTATGCGTAAAACCTTATTTTCATATAGGTTTTTTTTTTTTTTTTTTGGTGGGAAAATCATCTTATGACATCCCCCGCTCTTGGGCGGAGCGGGAGATAGTGTCAGACTTTTACTGACTAAAAACCCACTCCTGTTCCTTCGTTGCCTTTCGTACCAGGGCCGAGTCTTCCTTTCGGAATCAGACCCTTGGCCCCAGTAGGCTTCGACCCTGATGGGCCCCTACAGTTGCTGACATCTCCTTGAGGCGCGCGTGAAACAGTACGCACCGTCGACGACTTGGGCTCGGTCCGGATGGTTACCGGACGGTCGGACGGCGAGCCACTCATTGCTCACCGACCGCAAGCCCGCGCCTACGGTGGCCGGAAATCGGGATCAGAATCCCGGCGGCGCGGCGGTTGGGGCGTGAGGATCGTTGCCTCACGCGATCGGCCGCCTCCTTTGCTAGCATTACTGCTTCGCAGAAGGAGGCGACCGCCTGCCACTCCTCCTCGCTCCGGACCATGGCCTGTACCAAGGCCCGGCGCGAGAGATCACCGCCACCGAGCGCCCCCACGAGGACACGGCGATGCTCTTCCCAAGCGGGGCACACCTCCAACGTGTGCTCCACCGTGTCCTCCGGGCTGTCCACGCAATGTTGACACCCGGGCGTTTCTTCCGCACGGATCCGGTGCAGGAACCTCCCGAACTTACCATGTCCAGTGAGGACCTGCGTCATGCGGAAGGTAAGGACGCCGTGTTGCCTTTCCAGCCACTCCTCAAAGAGGGGACTTACCGCCATAATTACGGCGTGCCCAGCACTGGGTTGCGATAGTCGCTGTCGCCATTCCACCATGAGATCCCGCCGGAACTCTTTCCGCCATGCCTTGACTTGTCGCGGCAGCGGAGTTTCGCCCCGGCGTTGCATCTCCACGCGCAGATCGTGCATGCGTGCAAGGCCTGTTGCCTCCAGATCCCATGGTGGCTGGCCAGCAAGGAGGCTCGCCGCTTCGCGGGAAACCGTGCGGTATCCCCGCACCATCCGTATGGCCATGACCCTCTGGCTATTTTCATATAGGTACTTTAATATTCTTATAGTGTCAAACACGAAATACAGAAAATACTGCCAGCTATTTAGAGCGCCAGTCATATTTTTATAGTTGCAATATAATTATTTTTAATTAATATATTTAAAAAACTACGTAATATATCACAGGTAAATTCTAATATAATTGCATATCTAATAATATTATTTTCTAAACCTATTTATTGTAGGCACTAATAAGTCCCAAAATGCAGATTTATTTCTGGAATAACCCAAAGTTCTAGTAAGTAAACTATTTATAGTAAGAAAGTTATTTACATAGCTATAGTAGAGTAAAACCCTTGTACATGTAAAAGTTAACTTTGTAAACGAAAAAGACGTAAAAGTTTGTTGCTTCATCGAGTTCGAGTTACAATTGGACCGCCATGCCGTCCCAACGATGTATCTAATACGAATTTGAGCAGATTGCCACGTTGCCTTGCAAACTTGTCTTTTAAAAGTAAATAAGAGAAGTTGTGATAGCTTGGAAATTGACCGAGCAGGGTTAAATTAAACACAAGCTTGTGTCTAAAACCTGGGAGGTACTTCTTCTCATCGTACGGTGGATGAAGAACCTAGAGTCTGAGTTAAAACCGCCTGTAGGCTTCTGACATAGCTTGACACACCGTGGAAATATCTCGCAGATGTGCCGGTTTCCTCAGGATTATTTCCTTTACCGTTTTAGCCACTGATAACTAATTTATAGAACGCAAATGAATCGAAAAGACATTGGTGTGTGCCGGGGTTTGAACTTGCATCCTTTGACTTGTCAGTGCAACGGTCAAACTACTCGGCTGTCAATGCTTTTTTTGCAGGGAGGTACTAATGCAAGTATTTAGCTCTACGACATGATGGATATAAACATCGAATTTCATCTTAATGTACTTGGTCTGAAATAGCAAACGCTCGTCAATTCTCTATGTTGTATAAGCGAGATTTAAAAATCAAAACAATTACCAATTATCGAACCTGCGGTAAGAGGGCAGGCAACGACTTGTGGCGTACATTGGGAGAGTCCTATGTCCAGCAGTGGACTGCAACGGGCTGATGATGATGATGATGAACCTGGCGGTGATTGTTTTGCTTTTTTTCTTGCATAGCCTTCTTCTATCAGTATTCTACAATATTCACTTATAATTGTTAATATAATTCCAAAAGTTTTCTTATAAGTAGTAGATAATATAGTTACATTGTTAAAATAATCTTCAACTCTACAGAACGTCACATAAATAAACCATGTCAAGTTCATCTAATAAGTTCGTAAGTATAACATATGACCTACTAATAGTAATAGAAATGTTTAAAACATTCCAAAGATAAGTTTAATCTAGTCTTATAATAAACGATATAAACAAATTGTATTCGTGTTTCACTGAATTCTATCCTTAATTAGTACTGGAGACGCCCACGATAAGGTAAGGCTATTCTTAGGAAGACATAACAACAATTTGTTTATTTCCTTGCGTCATGAAGTAAACGATACCTTTAAATATAGAGATGAAACATTTCGAGGAAGATTTTCTTGGTTTCAAAATTGTTATTCTGCTTCTCTTATTCCTTCTGGAAATTGAACAAGAAATAGTTATATCAGATGAGATGTAAGTGGGTACTATGCAAAGCTAGTACATAATCTAGGTGTTTTTTTTTTAATTGATGAATTTCATTTTTTTCTGAATTACATCAAAGCTAACTCCTGACTCGTTGGTCTAGTGGTCGTTAAGCGCGGCTTGCTGAGCATGTGGTCCTGGGTTCGAATTCCGGGTCGGGCAAAGCGTAATTGCGTTTTTCTATTCGGCAATTTTTCCAGCATGGAGTCTGGATTAGTGCCCGGTTGATGGCAATAGGCTGACCCCCTTTTGGGTACAGGTCCCAATTGTGCCCCAATGGCATAAACATAACCGGCGAAATATTTGTATACTATTGGTTCACTTCTTCTCACCCCTTCGGAATAGAGCCGTAATGTTATGATTATGTTTATATCCTACCCTTTAAGAAAGACATAGGTACCTATAAGCAAAATTGAATGTACCTATACCTACATGAAACATACGACAAACACACAACAACATGAGTAAAAGCAAGATCGATACCCATTTTTAAAACCCACTATCAAATTCAATTTGCTTTCGTCCATTAAATATAGTTTGAAACTGACGCGCACGCGGTTTTATATATAAAACAACTAACCATCTGTTGTTTTATCATAGATTTTTGCTGAACTAACGAATATTTCAAATAGCTACAAAATTATTAATTTCAAAGCCTATGTAAAGTATACCTGCTGAAATTGCACTCATACCTCTAAAAACAGGTCTGTTAGGCGTAGGTAGAGATGACTGATTTTGCTATAATCAGTGATCTCCTGTGATTGCGCACTAAAGGATTAAAATATTATTATTATTCCTTATTTAAGTAAGGATTTAAAAGACCTGATTAAGTTTTCCCGTTAGGTGTATTTAAGCTAATTTATCATTCCATCCGAAAATGAAAAAGAGGTTAATGAAAAACATTTACGAAATGACTTTTGGTGCCATTTTAGCATGTTGCCCATGCTAAGCTTGAATCTAAATTGATTAAGGAAATTTGAAAAATGATGGACACGAGCGGGATTCGAACCCGCGACCTTCGCCGATCCGTGGCGCTGCTCTAACCAACTGAGCCACCGTGTCGCTGCTCGCATCCATCGAATCGAGTTGGTTAGAGCAGCGCCACGGATCGGCGAAGGTCGCGGGTTCGAATCCCGCTCGTGTCCATCATCTTTCAAATTTCCTTTATCAATTTTTAACATTTACGAAAGTTAAAATTGTTCCACATTATTAGGATTTAAGTTTGAATTTTATTGACAAATTGAGGGACGTTAACAAATATTTTTGTGCCAGCATAAAGAAGACAATCTCCTTCAACAACACAGCCAATTTATTTTTTAACACCTGTCACACTACAAAACTTAGATAAGCCAATATATATTACATCAAACCAATTTAAAGTCACGAATAAAACGCGCATGTATTCACAATGAACGGCAACAAGCTGCGCCATGTAGCGAGAGTCGTTAAAAAGTTCAACAAACTACAATACACATCAAATATTTGGTTCCAATTTATGTAGCCGTGGTTTAGTTCTTGTTTGGAATTTTAGATGCGTGCATGCATACATACAAGCTTGTAATCCCTGGAGGGTAGCAGTGTTCTACTTAGTCAAGAAAATAATAATTTGCTGCTTATGGTAAGACCCATGAAACATTTCATAGCTTATAATGAGTCCACTCGGGTATATTGTATCTACGTAATCTTATGGCTCACTTTTCAGTAGCATGAAGAGATTTTTTTAAATATATGCTACATTTTAAAAAGATCTCATATCCCATATAATATGCACTTATTACCCTTTAGCGAGTAGACCTAAAAACGAATGGTTCCAAAAGTTAATGTTTCAGTGAAACCCCAACAAACCACATGCATCACATTAGAGTTGAGCTAGAAATGAAACCAAATAACTTAAACAAAAACCGCTTGGCAATCGTCTTTTACATAGTGAAATAAAGTATTAAAATAAGTGTACGTTATGCTTATAAGATTTGTTAATGACATCACAAACACAGACATACTTAATACATAATATATTATCATAAATAATGACTACAATACACTAAAAGGTTGCACGACAATAAATGTATCCATCTATAAAATTGACTCTATTTCGCACAATTTCCTTCAACAGCGCATTTATCAAACGACAAAATGTAAGCTTACACTTTTCCATAACAGTAATTGGCAGAAGTATGGGAAAGCATCGCACGTTATTTCCCACGCCACATGTTGTGGACAATGACTTTTTTTTTTTCAACCAATCCAATCCTTTTGGACGCAATACACTCCCGTGTGAATTGGGAGCGAGCCGCCACCTGCTATTCCTGATAGGTCCACATCAATTCTGATGGCCATATAGGTACCGAAAATTTGGGATTGGATGCAAACATGACGCCGATACTTTAACGGGTTATGTGTGAATATTGGAAGGGTTAAATATGGAAGCAAATGTGTTAAGACCATATCATATCATATTTTATTTTATTTTTGAAACTACTTACTTATTCTACTTAAAGTTATACCTTGTCGTCTTCATCTTTAACGCAACTATTACAATATTTTTTACATTTAAAGTGCTCTCAGTTCCCAGTAAAGCAATTTCCCCTCCTCTATTAAATGCCTGTTACTGCAATTCCATGAACACGTATTTCATTCACTCTGCCGTTCATTCGTCGAGATTTTCACTTTCCTTTCATACGTGCAAAGTAACTCAAACGTCTTCGTAGCACTACTTATTACATTAAATATTCAGCATGTACATAATCACGCCTGTATTCCCTTAAGAGGTAGGCAGAGGTGTCGTACTTCACACCCACATTTCACCACACAATTTAACTCCCAAGGGTAATATTTAAATATTCAGATTAAGTTAAAATATCTTTGAGGTGGCCTAGACGTTTACAGGCTGATTTGGTATTTCAGGCAAGTCAATAGGTAAGGTACGACGTTTCCAAAATGATTATGTCCTTTCTTACTTATTCTAACCTTCTAACAATTATAGCTGGTGTCTAAATTGCAATATGCTCGCTTCCCCATGTACAGGACTTTGATTTTACTGTAAGGAAAATATAGGGGTGCGAATAGCACAACTTTGCCTGCTACATGGAATAGAAACGAATGGAATACAATGAAAAGAACTGCATTTTATAGCTAAACGAGTTATTAAAACGCCACTAAGTCCTCAAACGATCAAAACTTTGTTTATTTCCATAGGACCAAACTTAACAAAGCCAAAAATTGTCAGGGGAAATCAGAACCTCGCTGGACTATCGAGCAGCTCATGATAAAAGCATAAAGCAACATCAGCTAGCTAATGCCTCGGTGAGGGACACCGAAGACAAGTTATACCGGCTTAGGATCCCCCGCAAATAAATTTCCCATGAGGCGCGTATTTTACATCGGTCGCGACAACCGAGACGCAAGATGATCCGAAATATTTTTAAAAAGACGCAAGGAGACGCACTATTTATTAGTTTTGCTGGTATTGAAGCTTGGACGAGATTCATGAGAGATGAGATTTTGTTGATTTTTTGTGTCCAGCAGGGAAGATTATTGGCAACAGGCACTACCTAGCAAAATGTGGGTGCACACTCACCGACTTTGTTGTTTTGATGAAGAATAAGAAGCAAATTTGAAAATCAACGGTAACTTGAACAATCTATATAGTATCAATGTTGTCTATACACAATATTACATTACAATCAGCTGCCTAATAACATATTTCACCAAACGGTCTTTATTTAACCCCTCGGCTTTACTTTATTAAGCTGAGCCAAAAATACCAACTCCGTTGATATTTCTATTACCCCAATATAATTTCAGCCTCGTATCGTACGTTTTCAAAATAAATAGAATGGAAACAAAAGTTAATATTTTTGTAATCGTGGCCCTCCAATTAATTAATTTAATTAATCCAGTTCGTGAAGAGTCGGGGAAGGTCGGAATGCTTTGCTTTCTTTAAACTTTTCTTATAAATAAGCCTTTGTTATAGAATGAACAGACAAAATTTATGGTTGTTTTGTAATAAGCGCTATTTAAATATTGGATGTTATTCATCCTGCTTATTACTGTATCAGTGTAAATATTTGGTAAAATACTTATGCTATGTTTTAGGCATAAATGTATGATGTTTTATATGTTCCTAATTTAAAATGCGAAGATGCAAAAGGAGCAATAACTGCTCAATATCGTAGCATGTTCTTCTTCTTTAAATATTTAATAATTTTGGAGACTTAAATATGCCTTTAATTATCAAAAGCTGTAATCGATCGGAAGGTATATCTGTGATTACGAATTTAAGGAATACGACCAATTTTAAAGTGTCTACAGCCTAGCACAGCTTGTTACTTAGCTATTTCTTCAGCCTAGCTGTTATTACAGCTACGGTTAAGACGACATCAATTTACTAAGGACTCATATTTCCTTTTATTCCTTAAAGTGTAGTCATAAATAGTTCCCAGTTAGTGTCACATACTATCTCAGATGAAATGCTCCGAAGGGCCACTGCGTGCTTGTCACATATCTTCCGTAAGCCTTCTTAATGACTCGCCCTTCCTAGTACAAGAATCGTGGAAGAGAAAAAGAAGAAAAAAATATTCCATTACGTACTTGTTTATACATCTTCAAAGCAAATAGCTAGAGCTATCTACTACCACCTACACTGTTCTCTCATAAATTATTGAACTTATATGGACTTTAAAAGAGACCTTGACCCCTGAGTTTGTTTCAGTATTTCATCTCACAGGTAGTCAGTTAGGAAATGCCGACGCCATCTATCTAGTTTTAAAAATATGACAATTTTTAAAACCTGTTTGCAAAAATAAAATCATTTATTATAAATAGTTCTCAGTTAGTGTCACATACTTTCTCAGATGAAATGCTCTAGTTAAACTGACACTAAGTAAAGATTTTGTGATGGCAGGTGGAGTAAGGCCTTAACAGAGTGGTGGCCCAGAGGATTTAGTAGAGCCCCTGGCAGACCTCCAGCCAGGTGGACTGACGATATCGCTGCTGTACAGGGAAAGACCTGGATGCAAAAGGCCCAAAACGGGACAGAGTGGCGTTTAAGGGAGGAGGCTTATGCCCAGCAGTGGGTCACCTAAAAGCTGATGATGATGAAGTAAAGATTACACAAAGAAAACCTTTTCTTAGTGATAGCTTAAGTAATCATTAAATGTATCTGAGTTCGGCGGTTAGTCACATATCTTGCGTAAGCCCACTTGAAAGAAAGAAAAATATTTATTGACCCAAAAAACAAAAATAATATAGGAAAAAGAAATTTAATACAAGAATAAATATACTTAATGACTCGCCCTTCCTAGTACAAGACACGTAAGAAGAGAAATTGAGAATAATATTCCATTAGGAACTTGTATATACATAATCTTGTTTTTTTTTTTTTTTTTAAATAAACGTCGCCCCACACTAGGAATTTCTCCTGTATCGTGGGTGCGTTTCACAAACATGAAATATCACATACACAAACACCCAGACTCGGACAATCAAATGTGGATTGCACAAATTTTTGCCCCGTGCGGGAATTGAACCCGCAACCCTTAGCGCAGCAGTCTAATCGCTTAGCCACTGCGCCAATCGGGTCTTCGAAGCAAATAGCTAGAGCTATCTAGAAGTATGGACTCCTAAGCTATAGCCATCGTTTTATCACTCCTCATAAATCACGAGGCTGCCTCGTTGGCCCAGTGGTCGCTAAGCGCGACTGCTAAGCATGAGGTCCTGGGTTCGAATCCCGGGTCGGGCAACGTGGTTATTGGGTTTTTCCATTGGGTAATTCTCAGTAGCAACTGGGAGTCTACATTTGTGCCCGGTTGATTGCAATAGGCTCGCCTCCTATTACATTGAGTTGGGATCTATAACATAACTGGCGATATGTGGGCGTATTATGTGTGCAACTCAGCCTTCCCCTTCGGGGAATACAGGCAAGGTGTTATGTTATAAGTCACGTCTTTTAGAGGACTAGCCTATTGCCATTCATGGGACCTACCGAGTTCGTTGTTTTGTAATGAAGTTTGCAGTCGTCGGGCTTGTTTACTGTTACTTAAAAATACATTAAATATCAAAAACCTTTTATCGGTTGCATCAGCGAAAGTTTATTTTATCTTCTCTCCGTTAATGAAATACGTAAACAGTAGTAAACAAACGTAAATTAAAATGTAGATTTTTTATTTTGAACACAACTTTTTCAAACGTAGGAATTTTGCATGGAGACAACCGAATTCCTAACAATTTTCCGAACGGGTGGTTCAATTCACACTTCTGAATAAAATAATCAAGATACAAATAGTAAGTCGGTCCTTATAAAGCACTGTTAATCAAGACAATATCATTTTAATACGTAAAGAAACTTTGTATTCATTTCAAAGCATATTGCACACAAGGACCAGTGTGAGATTAACCTGATTAACATAATAATATGGAGTCAAAGTTTAGGCGGAATGCTAAAGTTATCTACATAATATATGTATATACAGAAAGGCCACTACTTTTAAAAACTTGTCTTTAAGATAAGGAAGCTATTCTTTGTAAGTTTTTAAATAAGAAAAAGTGTAAAACTATACTGAAAACGCTTGGACTCTGAAGAAAAACTCAAATACAAGCAAACCATAGGTTTTAATCCCACATCCAATACAACAGACTGAATGAGAGATAAACACATACATCTATAAGCAGCTCTTAAATGTACATACACAACAACAATAGTAATTACTTATATACATATGTATGGAACAGCGAGCATTTCAATGTATCCAGCCTGCGGTAGGCCCTAAATCAAAATAAATTGAGATATACGATCCTGTCACATGGAACTAACTGACTAACTTAGGATGGCTTGCCGACTAGGAAGCTATGCTTAGACGGTGCTATGATCGCTTAAGGCGAAGACTGTTGCAGGATACACGAAATGACCGCAACTAAAGTAAATTTAACTAAAGCAACTAAAGTGAATAAGCCTATAAATAAGCGCATAAAAAATGCATTGAAAAGGTCTTCTACTTTCATACTGGCGTTATCATAACAAAAAATTATTTTAAACATAACATCACGCCTGTATTCCCCGAAGGGGTAGTCAGAGGTGTACCTATAAAGTACACCCACATTTGCCAGTTATGATTTAGGTCAAAATGTTATAGGTGTTAGCCTATTGCCATCAACTGGGCCTAAATCCAGACTCCGTGCTGCTACTGAGAATTACCAAATCGAAAATCTCAGTAACACATTGACCGACCCGGGATTCGAACCCAGGACCTCGTGCAAAGCAGTCGCGCTTAACGAGCACTAGACCAACGAGAAAGTATTCAAACAAAGTTTTTTTAAGGTATAATGAAATTTATTTACAAACATTAATAATTTACATATTAAATTAAATACTATATTCTCTTATACCAAACAAAGATTATTGCAGCGCCACGCGGCAAAGGTTGCAGGTTCAAGTCCTGATCGTGTCCATCATTTTTTTTAATTTCCTTTAACAATAAAGATTATTTGTTTTTTTATAGAAATATAAAAGTTTACAACTATTCAACACTTAAAAGTGTCTCGCGATATACATTAGCGGGACTCTTCCAAAGTGTACAAAAGAAAAGAGTAATGTGCAAAGATATTTTGGCAACTGCTAATGTACACTTAAGAAAACGTGTTTCTACTTGTTAATGGGCTTGTTTCGTAATGTAACACGCCATTTACCCGACACCCCGGTCCGTTTATCTGTCCACCGCTGTAAATAAAAATAATCGGGGAACTAGCGAGTCTGTACAATACGGATTGTTTTAGTTGGGACAGGTTATATAGATTTATAACCATAGTATAATCATGCGGATAGACAAAGGGATTATTCTAATTTTCTTATTATGGTTTATGTTGTGAGCATTATTTCAATTTGGTGTAACCTAAATACAAAAGTCACAGCTTAATAGATTCAAAGCACAAATATAACCTCCAATAGGATTGAGGTGATGAAGTTTGCCACATGCCCGTTACACTGTAAGCCGTTAACTAACTTTAGGTGAAACACAATATAGTGACGTCACGACACACAAGATGGCGGAATATAAATTGATTAAGTAACTAATTTCGAATTTAACATTATTGATAAAAAATATTTGACCTATGTTATGTACGGAGACAAGTGAAACTACACCATCAGCCAAAAGACGTCCACTGTTAAACATAGGCCTCCCCGTTTAAGCGGGGGGGTTTGCCATAATCACCACGCTTGGCAAGCGGCTTGGGGATCACACAGCACAGTATTGGTGGTGGAGTTACAGAAGACGCTGCTGCCCATCTTCTGAATTTTCCCTTAGTCGCCTCTTACGACACCCACGGGAGGAAAGGGGGTGGTCAATTCTAAGCCGGATACCACACGGCACAAAAAAAACAAGTGAAACTACAGACAGCTAATAGCACACTCGTTTATTTAAATGTAAGAATGGTGGGACGCAACCCACACACACACACACGTAGACTAGTCTATTACACCTATACAAAAACCTACAAAATGTATGATTAAAGAGGCCCCTCCAGTCCTTCCCACATGTACTATAACAAGGGCATCACAATTGATTTCTAACTAGCAGAGTTGTTTACTGTTGCTTAGTTAACATTTATATAATTTAAAAGCCACACTGTCCCACAAATTGCGTGGTATGTTATTCCGGTTCTACGCTCAAAAGTTGTAGTGTGATGTGCTACCCCTGTTAGCTACCACAATCGAGAACTTTTGTAAAAGAAAAGTTGGACGCCTCATCAAAATGAAGCTACTCACGGAAAATTAGCTTGATAGTAATCAATTCTCAAAATGGTCCGTGTATCTCTGACTAATACTGACTGACTGAGCTTTTCGCATAGCCCTTTTACAGGCTGAAGAATGTTATAAAATGCTACTACGTAAATAAGAAAATGACATTTTACCTCTGACTGCGGTGTGTCACAGAGGCATAGATCGTAACTTGCAGTACATGCGTCGGACCTGACAGTTGATCTGACAACCGTTTCGAACCTGACGCAAAGCAAACTAGAGGCACATAATAATTCTTATTATATATCTTCCAAAGTTCTGGATTCGAAACGTCCGTCGGAACCGCGATAAAATACGTAAAAATAGTTTTACATTATAATAATACCGGTTGTTCCTGAATTTATTTTCCTCTCCCCAGTTAATTTTGTCACAAAAAGTCTCCTCAAAAAAGGCCTCCTCAAGTTTTTTCCACGGAACTCTGTCACGAGCCACTCTCCTCCAATGAGGGCCCACGTGGGTATTAGCTCATCTTCCCACCTCCTTATTTGTTTTTCTCTGCTCCTTGTACAGTTTCTTGGACACCAATCTAACAATAGACTATAAACATAACACACGATAAACACTTTGCTGCAAACCAATTAAAACGACAAATACAATGACAAATGTATTATCGCACTCAGCGATCGTTTCAAAACGACTTTTCCAATAGCTATAAATATATAATACGTTTTGTTCGGTGTACCGGCTATCTTCCGACACCGGTGAGTTTCTCATTTTCCATTCAAAGGTAAGAGATTGCTATTAGCGATGTGACTGTCCATTGCACAATTGCTTAGTTTAGTTTGCTATTTAAATACTGTACAAAGAAACTGAGGAGAAATAGATTTCATCGCGTTGTTCCATGTAATAAATAACATTTTTTAACCGACTTCAAAAAAAGGAGGAGCTTCTCAATTCGTCGGGATCTTACGGTAAAACATAACATAACATCACGCCTGAATTCCCCGAAGGTGTAGGCAGAGGTGCGCATTATGAAACACCCAGATTTCGCCAGTTATGTTATAAGTCCCAATGTAATAGGAGACGAGCCTATTGCCATATACCTCTCCGTACTGCTACTAAGAATTACCTAATGGAAAATACCTTGTAATAATTTGCCAGACCCGAGATTTGAACCCAGTACCTCAAGCTCAGCAATTACTTGACCAACGAGGCTGTCTTATGATGAGAAGCGTAATATTTAGGTTTATCATTGACTTTTGATAGGTACAGGACCTCTGCTAACCCCTTAGGAATTACAAGTCTGATTGTACACAGTTATATATTTAGAAAAATCAGAAATCTTCTGTCTATGTAAATAAAATAATACCTTGATAAATTAAAGTAATTGTATCATACAAGCAAAGCACAAAACATCATTTAGTGAGTCTTACCCGCCACTACTCAAATCCGTGAGCTGAAACACACCGACAGATCCTTGTAATTCCCAGCTGTGGAGCTCTCAGCATGTTAGCAATCATACGAACATTAATATAATTTGAAGCTATGATCACAAACTGACAGGATCATGTTGGATCGTCCCGAGATTCTGAAAGCGCTATTGTTGATCTAATTTATTCACTCAAACATAGGATCGCTTGGGACTGTGTTGTAGTACAAATAACGTGTGTGTGCGCCAGGTTTATCAATTTTAAATGAATTGTGTTATAAATGGATTGAATATTATTTGTCTGAGTATCGTTGTTTTGGGCATTTGTTAACCAATACACGTGATCTTAAAATGTTTGAAATATGATATTTTATCTTGTTTGAATGCTATTTACTATTATAATTGTATTGTTTTTTTTTCTAAACAACGTCGCCCCTCCTTTTCAATTTTAATTTCTCCTGTATCGTGGGTGCTTTCGCAAACATGTAATATCACATACACAAATACCCAGACTGGGGACAAATATCTGCGGATCGCACAATTTTTTGTCCCGTGCGGGAATCGAACCCGCAACCCTTAGCGCAGCAGTCTAATCGATTAGCCACAGCACCAATTGGGTCGTCATTGTAACTTTAAGTCGTAAGTACCGCACATAAGTATCGATATGAGTTATAAACACAATCCTCCTTCTGGCGCAGTCGGTTAAAAACAGGGACTATAGAATATTATTTAAAACATTTCAATATTACAAAAATCGCCTTTTGATATCAAAACTGGGTTTCAGTTGGTGTTTATTTTCATTCGATTCCACGAACAACGTGAAAACAATATTTTATACAATTTCTAAAAGCGTATCCGTGTATGGTGCAGTAATAGTGTAAAATTCAAATATATTTTCATAATATAAATACTACCTATATAAAGCCAGTCATAGTAAAAATAAAATAAGGTTGAATGAACTTTAACCCCGTATTTTGTATAAAACTTGTCAAGCAGCAGACAGCGTTGTACGTGTGTCTAAAATAGAATGTTATTATGTTTAATCTTTGTTTGCACTCCAACTAATTTATTAGAAAATGTTTCAGAAAGGATTATGTTGTTTGTATCTTCATTGCATTTTCTTCTAACGTTGGTATGTATATTATTAAAATCTTTTTGTAAAGATATAATCACGCCTGTATTCCCCGAAGGGGTAGGCAGAGGTGCACATAGTACCTACACCCACATTTCGCCAATTATGTTATAGGTCCCAATGTAATAAATGTCTATTGCCATCAACCGGGCACAATTCTAGACTCCGTGCTGCTACTGAGAAATACTGAATGCAAACAATATGCCCAACCCGGGATTTGAACCTAGGACGTCATGCTCAATAGCCGCGCTTAGCGACCACTAGTCTAACGAGAAATTAATAGCAATAATCTCAGCTCACTTTTATATTGATAGCGATAATAAATCGTTTAACTTTTAAAACTTTTTCAATATTTAAAACACTTGTTATTATGTTTAACAATTACAAAGTTTCTAAACTAGTTATGAACGTCGATATTTTGTTACATAAAAATGGCGATCACTTTAGGGTACTGGCGGTAAATTAATAAACCTTTTTCAACTGTTCAATACATAATTTATAATAATTTAAGTCGAAAACAATATTTGTTGCAAAGTCGTATTTTAAGCTATAAACTGATCACCTGTCTAAAGTAAACTTTTAACGTACTTAATAATTATGCTACCTATTTAAAAATCGATCTAACTTTTTTAACCGCTTCAAAACATTGTTTAACAGGATTTTAAATATTCCAATTTAAACTTAGAACGAAATTTAATATTAGAATTTTTTAAACTCAATTTAGAACGTTTTTATTATTTATTTAATGGCTATCACTTTAAATTTTATGGCCAGATATATTTTTATTCGTTGTGGGTATTTAAAACGCAGAAAGTACTTGCGTATTTCATAAAAACGGATACGGGTATTATACGTATGTATAATACCCGTATCCGTTTACACCGACATTTTGCCAGTTATCAATTATAGGAGACGCCTATTGCCATCAGCCAGGCACAAATCCAGACTCCGTGCTGCTACTGAAAATTACCTGATAGGAAAACCCAATAAAACTGCCCGGCCCGAGATTTGAACCCAGGACCTCAAGCTCAGCAGTCACGCTAAGCGACCAGTAGACTAAAAGGTCCGTATCTACTAAATGGGTGTCAGTGTAGCATACGCAGTTGCATAGTAAAGTTACTTTATAAGTTATTTAACCATTCATATGGTTCAGCGAACTTGACTGAACAAGACGTGCCCTTGGTTCTCCAACGTGAAGGTGTTAGTTATATACAGAACAGCGTTCTATAGATTTGACTGGCCTGTTGGTCTAGTGGTTAGTGACCCGACTGCTACACCGGAGGTCGTGGAATCGATTCCCACCCAGGACAAATCTTTGTGATGAGCATAATCTTTTGTTCGGTGTCTAGGTGTAATTTATATTTATGTGTGTATTTAGAAATTTACAAGTACTTTTTGCCCGCGGCTTCGCCCGCGTTAACCCCTTGGAGGGTTAAATTAAAAGAAGCCTAGCCTATGTCCTTTCTCCGTCTTAAACTATCTACATGCCTAATTTCATCACAATCTATCCAGCAGTTTACTGGTGAAGGTGTAAATTTTGATTGATTGAAAGCAAGACTTATGAAATTATTTTGCACTTGATCTTCAGAATTGTTTCAGTGTTTAGGCACAGGTATAATACAAAATTTAGATTTCCCCTAGATTTTTATAAATAAATAGGTAGTCGGTACGTTCCTCTGCAGTTTATATTAAGGATTTTACAGAAGTTATTTTATCAGAACCAGACCCCTTAATCAAGCGGCAAAATGCTTGACGAATAGAAATCGAATAGAATAAAAATTGTATGGGATTGACATATGTCATAGATTACACAGTCGAAACATTATGTCATCCCCATATATTTATCATTCCGAACCGAATGTTTAGAACTTATTATATCGGAATCAGAACCGAAACTGGGACCAAAACAAGAATCGAAATCGGGTCGGCTCTCCACAAATTTAAAAACTCTGTAAATCCTTCGTTTATTCATAGCTTTTATTCATTTTTCCAATATTCGCACTCCTATTAAACCCTTTTATCAATTTAAATTAATTCCAACGTAATTGGTAATATAATCAACATCTCTATTACATTCATCTTCACCGCTGCCAAACATTTCACCTCACCCACCTCACCCACTTCAATCCATATTATTTTCATTCCTCCCATCATCGTTACATTTATCAGAATCCACAACCAACCCAGCATAACAAGAATAGTTCCCAACTAGTTACGTTTTGTATAATTTCTGCGAACTTAAATCAATTATGGTGGCGCAAGGACTTTTAACGGGTACCCAACGTTATTTATTGGATAATAATTAGAATTGTTGCCGTGCTTACATAATTAGTTCATTATTCTCTTGTTTAGTTGTAAGTGTTGATGATTAGACAGTATCATATAGAGTATGACAATAAGGTTGGTAATGTAAAGACTTATAATATTATAACTATGGGCAAAACCCTCTTGAAGACACTTCTACTATTCCACTCTTGTACTATTCCAGGTAGGACTATGAGGTGACAACGGGAGATCGGGCCTTGTGGCGTACCCTGGGGAAAGGCTACGTCCGCAGTGTACTGCAATAGCCCTGTGTTACAATAATGTAGGTACAGAAAGCTTTGATTATAAGTTTTTTCTTGCCTTGACTGCATGCTAGTCTAGTGGGCTCTAAGTGCGACTGCTGAGTATCAGCTCCTGGGTTCAAATATCTGGTCGGACAAAGTGTTACTGGGTTCTTCCATAAAGAAATACTCTGTCGATTTCTGGTCCCTATTACATTGGAAGCATGGCAACACAGCTGGAGAAATGTGGGTGGAAGTACTATATGTGTACCTCTGCCACTTCGGAGTGTTGCTTCATATTTAACGCGTAAAGTGTTGCGCACACCCGCGTAAAGTGTTGTTTCATATTTAATTCCTAGTTATATAATGCGATTATTTCAATATTAAAAATATGTGTGCCAAAATTGTTCTTAAAATTAAATCACGTCCTTTTCAAAATCTTTACATCCATGGTATTGTTCCTAATTCAACGACGCACTAGTAGGTATCTACCTTCAGGAAAGATGGCTGTGAAATGTAAACAAGCAAAAATAATGAACAAATTTCATAATGACAAACGCTCAACAAGGTTATAGCGTGTCACGAGTCGATAGCTTTACTGTAGGTAAGTTAAATAAGTACAACTGAAACACTGGCAATAAACCGCGTTAGTAGATAACTTACTAACATAATAAAATTAAATAATGTAAATTTGCTTCCCGCAAACGGTTCATTTCGTGATTTCCTCAATTATGTCAATTTTAGGCCAGAAATATTATGAAAGAATTACTTTAAATTTTGACTTTGTAGTGACATAATAAATGAATCAGGTTAGATACTGAAATAGAATCTAAACCTCTATATTTAAGTCATACAAAAAGAACTGGAGGGCAATTTACTGCATCTATTGATTCGGTACAACGTTTCAGCAAGTACAGTCAATAACACATATCGCGTTAAATATTTCAGCATATTGTTAAGGCCTTATAAGCAACTTGTGTTGCCAACCATTATTATTCACAGCCTACTATTATATTAAGTATTGGTACCTACTCATTTTTTTGCAAGTTCTAACGGTAGTCTATCAACTTAATCCAGGTTTTACCCCCGATGGCAACATTAACTACTAATAACATCCACCTACCGTGCTGCCAGAAACGCTGCGACATTTTTGCTGTGAAAAGAGTTCCGTGAATCGTTTCTCGACATCAACTTTGCTTTATTTACTCTAGCATAAAAACAGTTGCTTTATTTACTCTAGCATAAAAAAACCCGACTGCCTAAATGTAATAAAAAAATATGACGTTGGTCACCGCCATATTGAATTTTGATTACTGTCATGTCAGAAGTGACAGTTGCACGATTAAAACAAATCGATTGACGGAAGATTGATCAAAATCGGCCTACGTGTTTGGTCTATAGGGAGCCACAAGGGAACAAACAAACATACACAGGCAGATTACCCGCCTTTGCGTCACGCAGTCGGGCAACAATACAACACAAACTCACCTCTCGTTTCAGTGCGCCAAAATCTCTCGTCATTCCATCAATATGTAGGGAAAGAGTTTTTCTTTTACAGTTTCCTATCCACATAGTATGAACGTGAAGCTTGCGAACGTATATCTACCATTTGCATATTGGATCATTCCGAGAGAGTTAACAAATCTACCCGTTCTTGTATGCAAAATACAGTGCAATCGGCCGTGTATGCCGTCTGTGCGTACCATTGATTTTGTTATATCGAATTTTATGAGTAATGAGTGTTTGTGTGGTAAATGGAAGGCGCGACGTGGTTTTATGTACTCGGATTGAATACGATAGATTTGTACGACGTAGAAGTACTTTGTACATTGTGTGTGACATCATCAGCCTGTGCTTTTTTGATACGTATGGACCTCCTCTTCCTTGCATTATTTTTATGTGTGAATTAGCTAGTAACTTTCAGTTACAACGTTTCGTTTTGTTTGTAAAATGACGCAAGTTTGGTACAGGGCTGTTGTCGAAATACTTTTTAAACATTAAAAAAAATGTTTCAGTTAAGAAAGTGAAAACAAATGCAATCTCTTTTTTTCACTGAACGGTGGAGCTGTTTGCGCTCGGATTTAACACCGATTCAGCATATATCCATTACCTCATCATCGCAACACATCACAAATACTCCGCGCAAAGCCGTCAAGCGTGTGTTGTATCCAATAAAAATGTTAAGCCGCCGTTCGTTTCAATCTGTATTCGGTATCGAGGCCCGGGGCCGATTTACATGCATATAGAGTGGAGCTACGGCTTTATTTGCTTTATTCCAATATATCCATCGTGTGCAGTTGGTGATGCACCCTTTTGGGTGTACACTTTGAGTTGCAAACATCCTATAGGAGTTTGACGGTGACCGCTCCCGGCTAGAGAGTGCCACTGACGCGTAAAAGCTAAGGCAGGCGCTGTTGGACTGCACAATGATTCGTGCTTTATGCAACCGGTGGTTATGTGAGAAACGGACTACTAATAAAATTACTAAACCAGTACGCCCGTTACATTGTTATTCTATGAAAGTGCCTGTCATTAAACTGGTTGCGTCATTACTGCGTTATTGCTATAAACATTATTACAGGCGGATTTTTTGCTGATAAAACTTGAGCAAGAACATAAAAGATTTTAATTAAATAAACACTTATTAGAAGTTTTTACGTTTACTAAATTAGTTTCACTATTTAAGGACGTAATTAACAATATCTGTGGTTTTTTTACAGTAAAGGCGTTTAAAATTTTTTACTAGTGACAATATCCTTTGATATCTTCTTCATATTACCCGTATTGTTTGATACTTCTCTGAATTATAATCATGCTTACTTGGTTCAAAAGTACAATTCCAGACTCAATTTTATTTAAATCAATTCGTCGCAGAACAAACAGTAGGACAAACTCCGCCAGTGCAAACAGCCCGCATACACTCATTATGTTCCACCCTACGCATTTCGCAATGATTTTCTTTGAAACTCCCTTTAAATTACCTCGCAAACAACGCCCCGTTGCAAATTAGGAAAGTCTGGGACTTAGATTTTCGGATATGAGATTTGAAGGATCTGAGGATATCAGCTGGTTCAATTCTCACGCAAGAGACACACAAGAATTAGTTGACAGAAACGGAATACTTTAATTAAGACAAGACAATAAAGTGACACCCTTTAAGGGAAACTGAAGGCTTCAATTTATTCTCTTGTTAATTGTAATAATGATATCAGTCTGCCTCTCTGTCTGTTCTTGTATTTTGACTTTATCACCTTTTATAATATGGGTTTTTTAATTAACGTGACCGATAACATGTTTGTTCAGGTAGGTACTGTAGGTACCAACTCGTCATCTGACGATGTTACTTCTTAACTTGACGATCTGATTGACGCAGAGGCTAAGAAATTGCCAATCGCTTAGCGTAACAGTCCAATCGCCGATTGGACTGTTACGCTAAGGGTTGCCGGTTCCATTCTCACACGGGAGTAAAAGTTGTGTGATATTGTTGACCCGCAGACATTGATGTTGTGTTTTTTAAGTATCGTAAAATTTAGCTAACGTGCATCAAACACGTTTTTAAAAAGCGTCTCAGTTTGCCTGAACGTAATGACCTTTGGAACCCTTGGCAAATGTTGTTATTTGTATTACAAACACCTGACTATATAATTAATTTAAACACTAAACGTAGCCTTAAATTCCCGGCCTTTTTAATGAAAATCCATTTAGCAATAAATCCAGATTGTATTAATTAAAGTAAGAGATTAAATGTTCAACGACTTGTTCGTAATTATATTAAGTTGTTAATAAATTATTTTACGTAACTGGCTCTCCGTGACTGAGTTAGCGAATTCTCATAACCCCTCAACGAAATCAGGTCTTTGATTTATGAATTCTTGTTTATTTCTGTTATTCAAGAGGTCGGAGTTTTAATCAATGGGCCCTAAACAAGAGGCAAAACGCTTGTCGAAGAAATCTTATTATATCTTTCTTATCGTATGACTATTAAACAACCTGGTGTCAGAGCTTAAACCGCCTGTAGACCCCTAACATGGTTTTAGACATCGTTAAAAAATCTCTCAAGTGTGCCGGTTTCCTCACGATGTTTTCCTTCACCGTTTTTACCAACTAAAAACTAACTTATAGTACCTACGCACTTAAATTCGAGAAGACATTGGCGCGAGCGGCAATTTGAACTTGCGACCTTTGACTTGCAGTCTAACGATCATACCATTCGGTTATCACTGCTGCTATGACTTAATAATTCGACTATGTAATCTATTTAAAATTAATTCCACATATTTTTCGTTTTATTCCATTTCTATTTGTCGAGCGTTTTGTGTAGGGTCCCTGCCCCGTTACCATGAACATTTAAGCAGAATATTTTCCGTTAAAGTGAAAGCGAAACCCTGTTAGTATTAATTCACTTTAGTTCTCAACATCAGACTGTGAATATGAGCAAACAGCACATCATATCCTGTGGGAGTGTCGTCTGGTACAATGTACGTAGCACCTTGGTAGACGTGCTGTTATTTATTATGAAGAACTGGATTTTATTAGGATTGAATGACAAAAGGCCATTGTTTTACCAATCAAAAAAAAAATGTAAGATGGTAACACAATCTTACAATAATCCTAATTTCATATTGAGGACGGAATGTCGTCGGAACTGTATTGCGCTTAGGCGTTCGTTTGGTAGTCTCGTAAAATTGACGTGTTTCGTAGCGTTAGCTTTCACAAGGGTAATGATTACGAGCGTCGAGCCGAGCCGTCGTCGAGTAATTGTGTGAGCATCCTCGTTCTACGCTTCGTATAATTGTATGCAGTACAAACTGCTTTGCATAACGTTACGGTAAAAAATTGAAATATGTTATATCGTTGTATTTCTAGTGTGCATGAAGTAATTAAGTTTATGATACGTTTATCAAACTTTGTTAATATATCGAGGTGTTTTTTACATCTTATTAAATGTAATGTAACATAACTATTTAGGTTTAAACATTGTAGAATTGAATAACTACTAGCCATACGTAAATAACGGTCAACAAAAACAAACAAAAAGTAAGAATTCATATTTACGAAGCAAAAGGTGAATTATGGATCCTCTGATTAAAATATCACAAATTTTAAACAAGATTCTGTTTGAACTTAGAAAATTACAAAAATCGAGCTACAGCTGTAGTTTCTTTCTAATTCATGCAGTGGCTTGCTCCCATGCTTCAACTGGTTAGTTTTATTCCACATACCTAATTATAATAAGGCAATCTGAATATTTTAAATCAAGTAGTTTCGTTTTCGCGTCAGATTCTAGAGGAATTTTAATGCATATACCAATATTTTTTCTGTATGTATTGTGAAGTCACAATCGATAAGGAATATAATATACTTAAAGATATAGAAACACTAATTTATCCGGTTAATTGTGAAAACAACAGACTCCTTTATTTCACGCTGACATACATGTTAATTTTGATGAGCTCGATTGTGTGTTCTGAGAGTTAGAGCATCGTAACATTTTGATCTAAATACATGTTTACAAGACAACTTAATGCAATGGCATAACATCTGCGTACACAATCAGGTTGAAACGCATAAATACGTATTATAATGTCGCTTTTTTTTAACCATTTCGCCCCTCTCTAAGGATTTCTCCTGTGTCGTGGGTGCGTTTCACAAACATGAAATATAACATACACAAACATCCAGACACAGTACAAACATCTGCGATTCACACTAATAATTATCCCGTGCGGGAATCGAACCGGCAACCCCCAATCGCTTAGCCATCAAGTCGTCACTTTAAAACATTTACTCTCATTTGTAGTCGATGTTTAAGAGTAGTAGGAACTTATTGTCATTCTAATAAATCCTGGTAATATTAAAGTGTATAATCATGTCTGTATTCCTTAAAAACAGATAGAGGTGCAGGTACGTCACTTAGGCAATAAAATAAACGAGTAACACCACTGCTTACCCCTTCAAGGATTCATCATCAGCTGGAAGACGTTCACTGTTAAACAAAGGCCTTACCCTTAGGACGCCACAATAAATGATCAATGATTTTATTTCTGCAAATAGGTTTTAAAAAAACACTTTTACACGTCATATTTTTTAAACCAGTTAGTATGATGGGGTCGGCATTTCCTAACTGACTACCTTTGAGAAGAAATACCGAAACAAACTCATGGGTCAAAGCCTCTTTTAAAGTCCAGACAAGTTCAATAATTTATGTGACAACAGTGTAGGTGTACTACAATTGACGATCATATATTATACGAGCTACATGAGTCAAAAGCTTACTCTACTCAATTTCTAGTAAAATATCAAAATAACATGTCGTTTACATTTTCTTTAGAAATCGCACACCGTCAAAAGGTTTACTAAAGTGATAAATATAATGTTATATTATTATGTTCTAAATTACGTGGAACAGCTGCCACGAGAGAGGTAACTGTAGCGTATTGAGTAACCATTAACGACAGAACTGAGACGTTTTGGAGAACCACCGCTGTTTAACTAATTGATGCTCGGTTAAGTAGGTGAGGCTGCAACTTTGTTGTCGTTTACAATTCGGAGAACATCTTCTCTTAGAGCGTCCTCTTCATGTCAAATACATATTGTTGTTCTATTATAAACATAAGATAACATCACGCCTGTATTCCCCGAAGGGGTAGGCAGAGGGTACACATATATAGTACACCAACATTCCGCCAGTTTTAAGTCTCAATGTAGGAGGCGAGGTTGTTGACATAAACTGGGCATAACTCCTGACTCCGTGTTGCTACTGAGAATAAACTGATGAAAAATTCAGTATTACTTTGCTTGACCCGGAATTCGAACACAGGACCTAATGTTCAGCAGTCGCGTTTAGCGACCACTGGATCAACGAGGCAGTTATTATTTTCTCATATTAGGTACTAGTTTCCGCCCGCGACTTCACCCGCGTGGCTTTCGAATGTTTTATAGCCTATAGCCTTTCTCGATAAATGGGCTATCTAACACTGAAAGAATTTTTCACATCGGACCAGTAGTTCCTGAAATTAGCGCGTTCAAGCAAAGAAACAAGTCAGCTTTTTCTACTTTATATGAATTACTCAGCGTAATTTTATCTTAAGTTGGCTGATAAAGGCTTTATCTGCAGCTATATACTTTGCTTATTAAGTTAGTCATTTAAACAACATTCACTTTAGGTACTAATAATACAATCATCTGAAGTCAATTTTCGTTAATGGTCTTCTCTATCTATATAATATGTATCTGTGGGGCTCGTAGCTATTTGGCTACCCAGCAGATCAGTCGATCTGCAAGGTTAAGCCGTGCTCGCCGCGGTCAGTCTTGTGATGGGTGACCGTTTTCACATGTCGAGACCCCACCGTGCTTCGGAAGGCACGTTAAGCTGTTGGTCCTGCACCTGATCTCTCTCCGGTCGTGTCGGTCTACCGTCCCATCGGATTATGAGAGTGAGGGAATAGGGAGTGCACCTGTGTTTGCGCGCATACTTGTGCACTATAATATCTCCTGCGCAGATGGCTAATCTCAGCTGAGACAGGTCGCCGTGATCGAAATTCGGTCAGGAGGGAAAAAAATAAAATATGTATCTACCATGAGTTACACAAATGGCAGACAAGCGCATAACCCCCTTAGCTTGTGCTTGTGAATAAGAAGGTTTGTGCTTGTTGCCATAGAAATAACAAGCGTTTTATTAAGTAAGTTGAAAACGCATCAACACAAGGCAGAATCACTGGGTCCCGACTTATTCTAATTCCTTAACTCAGAAAATACGAAAATATACTATCACATAAACTATAGTACCTATATCTAGCTTTACTCTCATGTTTCTACTATTCCTATAACTCGAAACGTGGTGGGTAGCACTTCAAGTTACACTAGTAGAACATTCCAGACTGTACGTAGTCCTGCTGCCATTGTAGAACTAATTGGCTCCCAATTAGATAGGTAAGACGGCAGCTCGGGTGTTGGTGGTATGTGAAAATTGCGTGCAATGCTGCAAGTGTGGGCAAGGAGTGTGCAGCACCCGTAGGTAAATGATAAATGATTTTATTTCTGCAAATAGGTCTTAAAAAAACACTTTTACACTTCATTCTTTTTTTTTCTAACTAGTTAGATGGCGTCGGCATTTCCGAACTGACTACCTCTGGGAAGAAATACCGAAACAAACTCAGGGGTCAAGGTCTCTTTTAAAGTCCAGACACGTTTAAAAATTTATGTGAGAATATTGTAGGTGGTCTTTTCTACATAGATAAAGTATAAATCACATTGCGTTTGTTACGAAATGTAATATGTTTTAGATTTTTTGGATTTGAGATCTTAGTTTGCATGCTAAGGTCTTCTGTAATTAAAGAAGTACACAGGCCTAAAACTTGTATTAGTCGAACATACAAGTGCAACCTTTGTGACCCTCAATATGAATGAACATAACACAAGATCTGTCCGTCGGTCCATCACCGACATTCTTGAAAGAGCCAATGGAGTATTTTGGTTTTAATCCCTAGACACTGTAATTCCTATATTAGAATCCTGATGTCATTTTCAAAACTATATCGTGCTTTAGTTTATGAAGATTTCAAAATCTGCAAACTTTTGCATATTTACATAAAATTCGGTAACACAACATCAGTATAAATGCGAAACTTTGTGAGAATGGATGGATGCTTTTTACTCCTTCACGCAAAAACTACTGGATGGATTTGATGAAACTCTAGAGTTATATCTTATACGTCAGAATGACACATAGGATTTATAAAGATACTAACTATGCTTGGTGGTGGCACATTTGCATTAATGCATATATGTAACGCGAGTGACACCGCAGGGCACATCTAGTTATCTCATAAAACGTTACATTCCATGTCATGAGTACAACTATCAGCACCACTACAATTTTAAAGTAACCCTTCCGATGCACTATAATAACTTTCAACCCTTCAAAAATCTCGTTACCCACCAATAATGACGTTGATTGAGTCGTAAGAAACCCATGAAAGTGCCAATAACTCGAGTAATGGGGGGACGTGGCATTTGCATAGTTATAGTACCGTGTAACCGCTACGTTGACTTACAAAGTGATAATGAAGTTGAACAAATATTATTAGAGCCGTAAGTGGGTGTTTATTTTAAGTTAGCATTGGTGGGTTATATTTCTCGGTGTACGAGTTTTATACGGTTAACTAGAATTTAAAAAAAAAAATGATCTGCCACGATCGGTTTATGAAACGCTCGAGACAGATCATACAGCATATAACAAAAATATTGTTTTAATTTTACAAGTAATCTGCTAAAACCATCGTTCCTATTAAAAAGTAATTATTGATGTATTTCAATTGTTTTGGCATACTGATGATTGTATTCAAGAATGCAAATAGCAACAACGCAAATAGCGATACAGAAAAGGTTTTTAATAACACGGGCATCAAAGCGCAGTCCAAAACAAACACGCTTCGCTCATTTCTCGCTCTGCAAACTAAGTCCTGCCCAAAGGGCGCGCGCCGGCGGCAAAACGGCTAAACTATTCTATGCATTTGTGATTGATCCGATAACCGAGACCCTTCCTGTGTTATTTAACAGCAATTGGGAATGATTGGTGTGGTCCCCGGGGAGGTAGCATGATGGATAGTCCCGGGTTTTTACCTGCTGTTATCTGTGGGCACAGTGATTAGGTTTCGTGTTAAGTTGAATTTATTTGGTTGATTCGATTTGGGTTGGGTCGTTTTGTCAATGTTTTTGAAGGCTGTGATTTCTATGGGATGTTGTAGTTAGTTTTCAGTTTGTTTTTTTTTATCTTTCTTACCATCAGTTAGTAGCGGGTAAGAGTAAATAAAGGCCTTTTGTTATTATGATCCATGTGAGGAAAATTAATAAAGTGCGTTCAAAGTTATTGACGAATTATCCCAAATTATACCAAATAAATAATTTACTACTAGCAGACTTATTATTAGATTTATATTGTAATTTTTTTACTATAATGATTTTAACAACGTCTAAAGCAACTGCAATCGAACAACACACCCGATTACTAAAAGTAAGTAAAACTAACCAGCACGGAATACCTACTATAATAATTCTATGCAAAGACACAAATCTAAGAAACACAAAGAACAATATCCTTAAAACAAGATTAACGCAAGAATTATCCAAAGATAATCACGAACAAGTCATTAGGTAATCGTCAAAAAGAGCACGACGATTAAATCTTAGCATTACATAACGTAATAGACCCTTTAATGACGGCACTGCGCTACGTAAGTAATTACCAACGCTCCTAAATGAAATTTCGTATGCTAATTGACTAAATACAATTATGGGAGCGAACCTAAGACTGCGAGTAGCGCCGTAGTGAACACAGAAGTAATTTGTTTATGTTGAACTGGATGTGGCTTCAAAGGGAACTTTTAATTTCTTATTAACTTTGAAACTTAACCTGAATGTTTTTACCATGAAACTAGTATTGAAAACTGTATACAATTTGTGTGTTTATTACAAAAATACGGAGAAAATTCAAGGGCTTTTTAACTTACCTCAATATCCGGACCTCGTCCGAGTTTATTACAAACATGAGCTGTCACTTATCATATACACAGCTCGGATTAAGTCACAGAGAGAGTCGGATAACCTATTCTCGTCTCAGACTCAGAGCAAAGAAGGTTTATTTTTAGCACATCTAGTAACAGAAAGCAAACATTCTTAATAAGATATGAAGTTGAGGGCTAGAATCAGGTGGTTGGACCAAAATCGCCTCTATTGTGTACTAGGTAATTACCAAATTTTGCAAGTAGGAGATGAGTCGAAACGTCACTATATTTTTAATAGAACATTGGTAAATAGAGCTGCTCAAAAATATCTACTGAATCTATGAGCTGTCTCCATGTCTTTATGAGCTGATCGTCACATGAAAATGGATTTTGCCATGGAATGGAGATTGGCCAGTCAACTAGGTTGCTAGCAAATTTGACAGCCCTGAGCGCACCTAAAATATTTGGGTACTCGTTGCCTGCGAGCGACACGGTAGCTCAGTTTGAAGAGTTGCGCCAATGAACGGCAAAGGCCGAGGGTTCGAATCCCGCTCGTGTCCCCAGACACGGTAGCTCAGTTGGAAGAATTGCGCTACGGAACGGCGAAGGCTGAGGGTTCAAATCCCGCTCCATTTCCCAGATACGGTAGCTCAATTGGAAGAGCTGTGCCAGGGAACAGCAAAAGTAGCGAGATTGAATCTCGCTCGTGTCCATCGTTTTTCTAATTTACTATATTAATTTAAATACTAAGGTGCTGTAAACCTAAATAAAATTAAATAATTAGAGATTAATTGGTGGCTCATCTAGTATTTAAACAAGGCGTTCACTGTTAATTAAATATCAAGTTTAAGGCGCGGAGCAGGTGGCGGGAGCGAGTTCGCGATAACGTGTGGCCCTCTCTATTCGAGACATGGTTTTTGAGGTAAACCTTATTTACGTTCTCAACTTCAGTTTTTAGAGGTTTATTTAGGGATCAAGTAAATTTATTGCCGCTTGAGCTGTGCTTGATATAATTTCGGTGAGAAAAGTTTATTAAGAGAATACATTTTTTAATTTTTCTAACAATACAAAATTGTGTAAAGAAAAGGTCAAACAAAGGTTCACTCAGTTTTGATAAACATTTTAATCAGTGTACTTCATTGTTTGTGCCAGTAATAAGCTATTCCAAACATTTATTTTTTATTGACGTAAGAACCTTATCTGTGGGTTGAACTCTTACAAAGTACGACCCACACGAATACAAAATTGAAAGACCTACGCCTTTTTCTGTACAGCAAATTTACTATTATTTGAAATGTATTTTATTTTCTTTTACCATTATTGTTAATACAGCCAAGCTGTAGCCAATGTTTATGGTAATCTTTGCTTTTTCCTTACAGCTACACTTTGATAGCTGTGAGCGTACGTCAAATCCCTAATGACACACAGCGTTCAATTTACTGTAGTTTGACCGACGAGTGGTCCTTTATAACGTAACTTTAATACAGTATGTAAATACCAAGCTACGTACAAGTTATCGTAGCGAGTTCCACGCTATATGCTACAGGCGCTACGCCGTAGCAAACTCAGAATTTCCCTAATCATATTTTATTGAGTTCTACGTGAGGTAACATCTTTAGGACGTCCGGATTTGAAGGGCCATTCATTTTAAAAATTTAAGACTATCCATACTTAGTTTACTATCTAATCTATTTTAAGTAATGTCAACTATTAATTAAAATCGATTAGTTCTGTCTATTCCCATTAATATTTTAAGCTAAAATAGAGAATTAAAATTTTATTTTATCTTATTACAAAATCTTTTTTGTAATACCATTCATCAGCTGCAGTATGGGTATAACAACCACTGAAAAAAGATGGAACTTCTAAACCAAATGACACAGAGCTATCGCAGAGGGAGTGAGTAGATCAAAACCGAATATCTACGTGCATGCATAATAAATTAGCTCCTAACCAAATAAACCTTGTTAGTATAAATATTTCATAGAGTTAAATAAAATTAAGAAGGCGTATTCGTTGAGAATTCTATCGGACGATTGCTATTCGGGCCGGGTTGCGTTCACTATGTACTAATCGTAAATAAATCTTGAGAGAGTGGCGAGGTAGTAAATTGAACACGTGACTCGGACGGATAAGAATGAGCGCGCATTGTAAGACTTGGTGTATATTTTTGAACCACGAAAAAGGACAGGGTATGGTAATAAATTTGTTTTAAACTTGGCACTGATACAACAACGGATACATTGTATTCTTATTTAAGTCAAATCAATTAAGATTTATACGCTTTTTGTGCAGACTTAAGGATGCTATAATTTAATTTACCACTAGTTTTGCAAGTCGTAATATGTTTATACAGGATTATGTTTTGAGTGTACGCTACGGTAATATTTCGGCTTGAATAATGACAAGACTTTTTCTATTTATCCATGTCATTAACAGTCGACTAGACGTCAACGATGTCACAAATACTTATGTTAATAAAATATTTTGAAGTCCCTCTTCTCCTAAAGTGACTATTTTTTTTTTACATTAATATTTATTCGAATTCCTTATATCTACGTGAATTTGTGTATGATATTCGTTGTAAGGCTTAAAACATTACATCATTTATTGAAGACAAACCGTAACTGTGCGCTCGTTCTCACCTTAAACGTAAATAATCAGGTGAATAGTTAAGGGTTTTATGCTTTCACAGAAGGGCATAAATGAACCTTTATCTACTCGAGCCTGAAAAAAGTTTTGTACAAAGCACTTTGTTAACAGCATGATAAAGGGAACATAAAACTTTATTGTTTCGATTACACTACTTTTACAATGGTAAATAAATATCATATTACTGACTTAGTGCGGACATAATGGCTTGTATTAATGTTTATTTCATTATAATCCATATCTAAAATTTGTATTATAACAAACGAAACTTTAATTTTTACAATGGTAAATATTATATGACTTTTATATATATATATATATATATATAGTGCGGACATTATGGCTTTTAATTATGCTAATGTTAAATGTTATTTTACATTGTAATCTCGTATTTAAAAGGTGTATGATTTTATATTCTTAAGTATCTGTATGGGTTTTTATAAAATGGCTAAAATAATAAAAGTAGATAGTATCTGTTTACAATCATGACAATATAAACGCAACAATGAAATCAAAGCTAACCGCTGCACTCAGAGACGTTAATGATTACTTAAACTGACACTAAGTAAAGATTTGACAAACCTTTACTTAGTGACAGTTTAAGTTACCATTAAATGTCTCTGAGTTCGGCAGTAAGTCAAATAAAGTAAGACTGCGACATAGTATCAACTAAAATAAACAATAGATTCTTTGACTTTAAAATGAAAAAGCAACAAACAATATCAGTTCCACAACAATATCAGTATACCGACTCAAATTGCCCTTTTTATATTACTATCGTTTCCGCAAAGTAATAATACCCACTTGGTTAGTTCGTGGGCATCGTGTATGGAAGTCACGTCCAAGATGGCGGCCGCTCCTGATGACTTCATGCTCCTTCTAATCGCCGGGAAAAACAATCTTCGAAGAAAAACGAATTAACTTACAAAAGGACAATTTTGGTTGTGGTCATGACAAAATTGACAATTGACTGGAAAAGGCGTGTTATTTGTTCTTTGAGTAGTTAAAGTGATTTATTAAGTAAACTTAGTGATATATTTGTGAACCCGATAGATAGCAATAGGCTACCAATCTTAAAAATGCCATAATATTTATGATGAGCGGGAAACATGGATGATTAGACTTCTGCAAAAGAATCGACCATAGCCTAGGGCTTCCAATCCCGCGGCCTATCTTCAATCTCGGTATCTGCGGGACGAAATATTTTCAATCTCGCGGGATCCCGGTATTTGCGGGAGTTCATAATGCAATCTAGGAAAGTGTGTGTTTAATAGTATGCTTAACAGTGAGAAGTGAGTGAACATTAAATTATGTGGACTATAAAGTGTGCGATAACTGTCTCACTAGGTAACAGCTCTAGTTTTGAATTACTAATTCTAAGTTTCCATCAACCGTTTGTTTTACTTCATACTCGGGTCAGCTCCTGTTTAAGTCACGTGAAGAGGTGTTCATTCGGAGGTAGGAACTGTTATAAGTAAATGACTGAAGTTCGTGCGTGATCAGTGAGTTTGGATACCACCTGTTGAATTATACGTACATACGTATGTGGTTATTACTACCCTACATTTAATTCAGCATTAAAGAAAAAAAATATTTCAATGAATATAGCGTGATGAAGTATTGATAGCCGAGTGATATGACCGTTGGACTACCAAATCAAAGGTCGCAAGTTAAAACACCGGCACTCCTCAATGACTTTCCGAGTTTATCTGCATAATATAAATTAGTTATCAGTTGAAAAATTGTAAAAAATGGTGAGGAAACCTAAGACTTTTTACAACGGTGTGTAAAGCCATTTCAGAGGTCTACAGGCAGTTCAAACTCTGACACCAGGTTATTCAACAACCATACGATAAGAAGAATTGTGATTATTGATTTTTATTTGCAAGTCGTGCCTAAAAATGGGAGTTTCGTTACTATGTAGCAATAGCCTGTATCTCTAAATATTATAAGTCAATGTAGCGTTGGTTCGCAACGGCACTCCTCCGCCTTTTCCTTCGAGGTACTATTATGAATAAAATAAATATATCTATAAATATTATATACGTAAAGAAGAAGAATATACACTCTCATAAAACAAGACACCATGTAAAACATCAAAACTTCCACAGAAAAGTAGCATTAATCATTGTTCAAAAACTTTTCGGTGAAGTTGATGTTTCATAAGGCAATAAATCCGAGGAGTACCTTTTAGCTAAATCCTTTGTTTGCTTATGTACGAAACAACAGGTTTTATGAGCTTCGACGTGGGGCTTCTTTTGTTTAAAGGTCAGTTCTCGCCGAGGAACTAATTATTGACAACATTGTTAGAACGAAAATGTAGGTTGGAATTAAATTTTATTAGTACCTAATGTCTTTCTGAGCGAATTTAGGTCACGACAGATTAAATGAAGATTAGGCTACGCAAAATGTCAACTCATTTAAGCTAGCTAAGCTACTGTTTTTGCATACACACTGTGTACGCCAAAAAAGGCGTAGTGTTTGTTCCTTTATGCTGATTATATAGGTAGTCAATAAACGCCAGCAAACTGATAGGACCGCAGAGAAAACGAGCGCTAAACCAACAGCTGAACGGCCTATCCAAGGCGCGAGGGGGGATGAAACACGGTCTCCTAAGAAGTGTGGGCTTGCAACAGAAATCCTAAAATAATATTACCATACGACGAGCTGGTTAGCTAAGTGCCTAAGCGATTGAACTGCTGCGCTAGGGGCTGCGGGTTCATACATTATATCACGGTAAATACATTTGTTAAACGCACCTACGGTACAGGAGAAATTACAAATGTCGAGCGACGTTTTTCTTTAAAAAAAACCTGGTATTCACCCCATACTGTTGTAAGGCTTAAAATATACAACCCCAGCAACAACTACATGCATACGAAAAATGGTATCTCGTGTTTTTCCGATAAAATCGAGCCTTGAACCGCAAAAGCCAGAGTAATCCGTTTATTGATTTCAAGCATTTCTCGCTTCCGATAGAGTTTTATTTTCACTAAAACATTTTTCTCGTAAACAAGAGGATTATGGGCTCCTTATAATGAAATTTCATTTTCACTGAAAAATAAGTTTGTTTGCTTATGCATATTTTGTTACTTTTTCTAGGGTTATGTTAAGCGATACGGGTGAAGCGAAGTTTTGCTTTTATATTCAGGTTGAGGTAAAAATTGTGAAACAAAAGTGCATTGGTAATGTTGCTAAATAAATGCGTTTTTCCTGTTGTCTTTATATTATGGCATGATAAGCGCTCTAGCTTGGTTCCATGTTCTGTTACCGACCGAAATAATATGAACCAGTATTTTTTTTTTTTTTGAGCCCACGATGTTGTTTTGTTTTTGCCGATATTAATAATGGTCTCAGATGTTAAGAGTTAATAAAGTTTATAGTAAAAATACACGGTTATTTTATTCAAACAAAAAAAATTGCGTTTGGCAACGAATATTAATTTTGTATTTATATTTTAATCTTGAAGTATTCAACGCCCTACTAGAGTGCAGTAAAACGTTAGACATTAAAGGAAGACACTCAAAGGATAAGGATGTATAAGTACTGATTATATAGATAGATAGAAGATTATAAGCTGATAAATAATCATACCTACTTGAAAATCATGTTCCGTTACTTGTTTGTGAGCTTTTATTATCGGGAGGTTGCACGATTTCCTAAATTCCTATGCGAAAGAATTCTGCATCCACGCGAAAAGCCTAGCGCTGAACTACACTTCCATAGAACACATCGCTTTATCACTATGTTCTTTTAACCTTTTTCCTACAGACTTTACAGTTTGCCAAAACACGATTGTAAAAACGCGAAACAACGTACAAAGACCGCTCCACTTCAACGGAGCAAGCGAAAACAAGACAATAGTTGTTCGAAAAACTGCGAATAAACAAATTAAAATAGAGGGGAACGCGCTGAAACTTTGCATGTATCTCTCAATGTGTCACCTAGTGAATAGGGACTGATTGTGAGTCGGGATTTTTGTAAGCGCGCGAATTTGCGCGATTCAAGCTCGCGTACTACAGATGGTCTGTAATTCTAGCGTTGGATGCAAGAATATGTTAGGTCGTGTGCATCATGTTCTTTTTTTAATTTAATTGGCTGGTAAATTTATGCGCTATAAATTGTTTAATAGCAACTAGCACTGGTTTAATTCTGTTTGTTTTGAAGTGGTCTGAATTTATTCGAGAGTTTAAACATTACATTTAAAAGGTATGCAGACATGGTTTAAGTTTACAGCAATGATAAAAGGAACAAATTTTATTAATAAAGCGCTATGCAGAGTGCCCAATTAACCTGAATCTTAAGTAGGCTTTTAAGCGATATGAACTTTGCTCTTAAAATGCTAACAAGAAGAGTGCACCTCATCCATTTATCGAACTTTTCGAATCAAAAAGTTCAACATCGAGCAAGCAGCCCAATAAGTAATTTGCGAAACGTTCCCATCCAATCGACGGCCGACTCATAAAAATCACACTTTAAGATCTCTAGAATATTTTAGTTAACGTAGAACGTATCTAATTTGTACATTAAACACGTACGGTGTGAAAGCGCCCCTACTATGATGGAGTCACGTCGCAAAACGTGCAGACGCGGTTAAAAATGTTCCACCCGCGAAGATATCGCACTGTAAAGTTAAAAATTCAATGTTTTAGGTGGAAACGTCCGCGCGCGCCCGTCATTCCGATTGTAATAAGAGCATAAACATTTTTACAACAAGATACGTCGTAAAATATTTTTGTACTGCTTGCTGTACAAGCAGATTGCTGCGAGTAAAATTAAAATCGTGACGTCATCAATCTTGAGGTTTCTAAAATGTTATCTCGACATCTTATTGTCGAAGCTACTATTGACCGTGTGTGGAAAGACAAACAACAAATTACAATAGCAAGCCAATCGTGTTCGGTCCGTTAAACAATAAAACAAAAAGTAAAACAAGTAAAGGGTTGAACTGGTATTACTTAAGCAACTGTTGTTATGCATTTGATAATGTCTGTTACTCATGTAGAAGTATGGATTTTACCTTACTGAAAGCCTCTGTGTAAAGAAAAAAAAGTTATTATAAAACTGAATTAAAACCTAGAAATTCAACCTGAAATGAGTTTTCATTCAAAGCAGTTGCATGCGACATCGCTGTGAGGGAAAAATGTGTGATTTCCAGACCTCTTTGTGAGTCAAGCCTCAATTCTTGACCCTCGTTAGAACACAAAGGGACCCCTTTCTTTTGCCTCGTTTTAAAGACACCACTAATTTCAACCTTTTGATCCGATGGTGACTTGCCAGCTGACAATGGACGGATAGGAATTTTTATGTCCGGGTCTTATGGAGAAGAATTCAAGCAGATACCTACTAGATTTATAGATACATATGTATATCCACCTAAAAAGTATTTTTTAGTAATTAAGCAGTATTTTTTTGCAGTTTACTTTTTTAGATATCGTCTAAGGCCGAGTAACTGGGTTCGATGCTGGAGCGTGAACGGAAATTCTCGGGCCGGCCGGCACGGCAGTGAAATTAAGTTTTTATTTGGAAAAAAGTTTTAGTTGCAGTGTGGAGTCAAAAATGACCCCACCATGTCCAAAACTTCATTTGGATTTTTTTTGTGCTTATCGGTGTGATATTGCCCAGCCATTTCTGATGGATGTACCTCAGTGGGTACCTGAATTTTTGTAAAATTAAACGATGTTACCAGACTTTAAGAAGTTAATAATAAATCCAAAGGACTTAGTCTAGACTTCTATTTATAACTCTTTGGTAGACTTCTACCTCGTGCTACCAAAGAACTTCGAGGAATTCTTATTCTCTTAAATTCATATACATAAAGTATTAATTTCTTTGAAGTATATAAAATTATTTTGTCTAGGATCTAATGATAGCATTATAGCAAGTACAAACACATTTTAATTAATTTCTCATACTAAATTACAGTACATGAAACATATCTCAACAAACATTCAAAGATCACATTGTTAACTGAACATTTATCTCAAACGAGTCAGACTACAAAAACACATTTCAAAATGGCTAATTAAAAACAACGTCTCCACTTAACGCCACCAGAAAATACTCAGAAGATAATACAATTAAGCAAAGGATTCTGGAGTTCGCAAATTGCAAGCGAAATCTTTTATTTATACGCAACTCTGTTGGAGGTTTGCTCAGCGAATTTTAATTTCGTAATGCAGAAAAGGAACGTTATAATTTTAAGTGTCGCCGTATTCTGACTTAGCGACGTGACATTATCTCCACGATATGCTCTGATTTTAATGAAGATGAGTTGCAGACTATTATGATAATATTAGCATTGTCACGTCTATATTCGTCGAGGTTAGCTAGAGGTTAAAAGCGAAGCGTAGGTGGAGTCAATTGTTTCAACCTTTTTATGTTTCTTTCTTAGTCCTGTTTAATTTAAATATTATAACAGTACGATTATTTTCAAAACATGACGTTGGACTTGCTTATATTTTTTAATTGGAGCACATAAATATCTGTAGATTTAACCGGACCACCAAATAATCAAAAACAATGTATTCCTTGTATTATAGATTATTAAATTATTTAGTGAACAAATCTATGCATCAATAACACAGTTTTCTCCATTTCCTAATAAGCCATTTAAGACAATCGTAGGAACTCGGTTATAATTCAAAAGTAGTATGCTTTTGTGAGATAACCGTGATCTTTTCATTTCATAACCTAATGGAACTTTTCCCATTTCAACTTATTTTATCTGCGTCCGGCACAGGGCTCGCGTCTCCTTAATTTACTACTTCATGGACCGAATTTTTTAAATGTTCTTAGTCTTACTAAATAATGAGTTAATCTTTTTACTCCTTCTTTTACCTTAATTACCTGTCAGACGACGGATTAGGAAAAAAGGTCCCTTTCGAAAACAATTCATAAGTATTGACAAACCGTGGTAAAACTAATAAATAGCAATACGCTCGCCACCTACTTACTTTATGATAAGTCGTGAAAATTTCTTTGAAAAATCTCGATATAAAAAACCAACTTTAGTTCAAAAATACAAAAAAACATCTTAATATCTTATTCGAATCGTAACATACGAAATAAATACTAGCGGCCTAAATAAAAAATCTTTCCAACACTAGAATTTTAGTTTTCGGCTTTTTCTTTTACAAGCAATAAGAAAGTTAAGATTGCCTCAAATTAGCATATACTCTCGTGCGTATCGCAACTTTGAAAGTTGTGCAAAAAGGCGACCTCTTCACTCACTTTCAATCAGGTCGCCTGAGATAAAACACATAAAGTAAATCCAAATAGTATTTCGTAACATCACGAGATTAATCTTTCATACCACGGTGGCATGTTCCTTTTTTACAAAAACTAGCGCTGGTTCGGCTGCGTTCACGCTCCGTGCGTAGCCTCCACTGGGATTTATACATATAGGGATTTGCGTCTAAAAGCATTCTCAACAGCAGTGGAATTCACTCATACATTGGCACAGTATCGCAGTGTATCCGATGGATTTTCAATAAAACGCTACCCGCAGTTCAGTGTACACGGGTTTTATTCCTAAGCTCACTGAGCAAACATTTTACCGAGCTAATGCGCCTTTGTATACTCTGTTTCACCAATCTTGTTGGTGTCTATTTAAAATCGGAATTTTTCCGTAACAGTGTTGCCTTTTGTACATGGTACTTTATTTTCCTTGCTTCTCTGGTTATCATTTTTAGGAGATAATCCTGGATGATAAGAGTTTTAATTTGGGAAGTAAACAGTTCTTATGGGGAATAAAAATACACAGGGCCTATTTTGTTTACAGGAAAATGGATGAATTTATGTAATGCCCGCTGATCATAATAAATCTTGATGCAGGGTTGTTTGTACTTTCATCATTTTAGGTTTGTGTTTGTTTTAGAGAAGGCGTTCTTGTGATAAATATTCATTATTTAATCATGATTCTACACAATATGAACGCCTCATAGGTCGTGAATGGAGACTCGTTAGTTTAGTATGAGTTATTTGGTATGTCCCTAAGTTGTTAATAGGTTTTTCATAAGACAACCCCATAACTCATTCAAAAAATCTATGTCACCTTTCTAAATAAGACCTGTATGAAAATGTATTTCGTGTTATGCTTTGACTCTCTTATATTCAGACTCATGTTCTTCGTTCCAAATCTCGCTTATGCCAGGTAGAATTTAATTAATTATATTATTAGTACGGAACTGGTATTTTGTAACAAGATACAGCTAAGTGGTACCATGAATATGACGTACGAACCATTTCTTTCATACAACTGGTTAATACCTAATTGTTAACAAAAAGTGTATTGTATCTTTTATGTTTGCAAATGTTAAATTGTATGTTGAGGTCTTAGTAACTTTTAAACTATCGCGTTGCATGGTGATAATTAAAACTACAACACGGGAATAAACGCGAACACAATTTTTTTAATTTTTCTTGACGTTTCGACCGAGTTGCATCGGCCGTGGTTACACCAGACTTCAGTCTTGTTGAGGTCTTGTTTGTCAGGAGAAATAAAGACATTATTATTAAACCATTAAGATTTGAGATACTTTGTATATAATACCTATATCTGTCAATAAATAATCAATCCTTCATGCGCCAGGTGAATCCTCGGGAGTCCGTGATGGATGATTCAATTATACCATGACACAAACCGCCAACTCATCTCTACTGTCACCTAAACTCTTATGACTATATCAATAAGGTCTAATTTCCCTCGCCTTATCCATGACTCGAAAATTATTTATTGAGACGTGTGAAAATAGATACTTTATTATGATTATGATGAATTTACGTCACCAGATTGTTGGTGGATGATTGATTTGTATATTCGTTGTATTGCAGGGAACAGTTGAACGATTCTTAAGGTATTGAATGGAAAATATTGGGAACAATTTTAATTTCGTTTTTATTTTCTTTGTTTATTAGATTTTTAGGTTTTATTTAAGCTGCGTGAATAGATTTTTCATAGTATTTGCTGCGCGACAGTCAATGTGTTACCAACTTATTTGTAACTATTCTTCTCCACGCTATTCTCTCAGTAAACCAACATTATGATCTTCCATCTTAAATATTAACATATCAAAGAGAAAAATGCGTCTATCCAGCAAATCTGCGAGACCACTCAACGGATTTAGATACCGCGGCGAGTGCTCCCACATTTTTGGGGCATTATGATATACTTTGTGCGCCAAAGTGGTTTGTACAGTAAAAACAAAAGTTGCCGGGAAACTTCTAGGGTGGAAAATAGTTTTAAAATACCCGTTATGATAAACAAGAGGTGAGGCTGTGTTTAGGTTTACGCTTATTTGATTACTAGCTGCGCCCAGCGGTGTTACCCGCTACATTTTTACGGGATAAAAAGTAGCCATGTATTAATCCAGGGTGTCAGCTACCTCCATACCAATTTTTTGCAAAATCGGTCCAGCCGTTTGAGCATGAAGAGGTAACAAACATACACACACAAACTTTCGACTTTATAATATTTGTGTGATTTAATTAGACATGCTATGGACCTCGACAGTGTTTACTGAATTGGTAGAGATTTAAAAAAGTCAAATAATTATAATCTTATTTAACTTTTATAGGCCTCGGTGTTTCCAGGTTTAAATCCACGCAAGTGTCAATACGACAATTGGAATGTTTGTTTTACAGGTACTTTTTTTTGTAGTTGTAAAATACAATATTTCAGTTTCCTTAAAAGAAACTTTAAAAAAACTTTGCAGTCTTTACTCCTCTGTCAGCCTTTGCAGTCGGACAAAGGGGCTATAAGCTTTAATACGTACGTAACACTTGTGAATTTTTCTCTCACTGTATGCTCGAAAGATTATTCAATACCAACACAAAAATAATTATATTAAACTTTTTCAACAACCATGCAAAAATACTCGTACATTTTTTTATTAAAACGTAACTATATATGATGAAAATTTATTTTATTTGCGAATAATAATACGTTTTAACAATTTCACTTCTGGGTAAGCTTTCATTTGTTTACATTTATGATTTTTTATGCCTTATAATTTTTTAATTTAAAGTAGACATTTTTTTATAAAGTATTCATTTAATGTTTTAATTAATAAATATAAATTCAGTTAAATAGCTAGTATAGCTCATGGTATACATCAATTTTAATATTAGCAAAGTATTGTTTAGCTGGTACTCCCTTTTCAAGCCCCAACCTTCACATCCTGAAAAATAACTCAAAAGAAATCATTCATCGAAAATGTATTTAAATAAAGCAGATGCCCAAACTGTTTGAATACCTACTACATGTATATTCCAATACTAGCAAAGGGTCGATTCGACAAAAACACTATTTGCCATGTTCAACGAAATGATTCGACTGAATTCCTCCCTTACATCCCACAGTGAGCATTAGCTACCCGATATCTTGTTACACGGGTCAATCTTTTAAGGGCGGTACTGCATTAGCCTCCTGACCGAACTCAAAGGAAATAGTGGGTGATGCTCGCTAATGGACCCATTGATTTTTGGGAATCAAACGCTCACTTTTCCTGGAGTAACGTGGCAAAAATGGGAGTTATGATGCAGTGGTAGGGAAGTTTACATTGTATCTAGATTAGTATTGAAATAATGTTGACGTATGGTTATATTATTTAATTCTAGATTTAAGTACGATTCCATGCCGTGCCTGGAAAAGCGTACCGTGAGGACTAGGTGCGGTTTCGATGAATATCAATAGGCTCATTATAAAAAACTTACAAAATAATGAGCGAGACTGCCTCGTTGGTTTAGTGGTCGCTAAGCGCCTGTTGAGCATGAGGTCCTAGGATCAAATCCCAGGTCGGGCAAAGTGTTACTGAGTTTCCCTTCGGTAATTCTCAGTAGCAGCACGGAGTCTGGATAAGTGCCCCGTTGATGGCTATAAGCTCGCCCCCTGTGACGTTGGCCTATAACATAACTGGCGAAATGTGGGTGTACTATATGTGAAGTGTGAATCTCTGCCTACCCCTTCAAGGAATACAGGCGTGATGTTATGTTTGTTTATGTTAATAATGCGTGACAAATGTGTGTGCCTTTGGATATAACTTTGGAGCAGGCGTGATTTTGATGAGATGGCGATAAAGGCAGCAGTAGCACAGACTGACTTAGATTGGCAGTAAAGCTGGGATATATGTAACTAAGTAACAACACACCTAAACAGCTGCATGCATTATACATAATCACCGCATCCACAACTCAATTACTAGATAAACCAACTCCATGTAATCACTAGAAACTTTCAACGCCTTCCAATATTCAGGCCCAACTTCTGTGCACCTAAATTAAATATGACGTCATTACGCTGTACCTGCAGAAACTGAGCAAACACGTCGTGTTTGACCACTTTGATGACTCGATTGTCAAGGGAGGAACACCAATTAGGTAGCAGTTGACTCAGCGGCCTTCGTGATTAATTCACCACAGGAGTCCGGTCCACCTAACCGAGGTGGAGTTTGCTAAGCCACTGTAATTATTTAAGCTCTGATTGCCGACGTGTTGCAGTCACAGGTACAGAATATGGATTCATCTGTAAAGTCAGTCTTGTTAGTTATTATGAACTGCTCGCTGTTTGTGAACCTTCTAAAGACTACTTGGCTATGAGGGTGGTTGCTGGATTGGGTTATTCTCAACATATCTTGTTATTAATTTTAGATTCAGGTTCTGTATCTCTTGAAAGTTCTGCACCTGCCTCACATCATCCAGCATTTAGACCATTATCAAAAATTATTTTAGTAAAAAATTATCAATAACGACAATGTTTTTAAAATGCCTGTAACAACTTGTTAAATAATATAGACTATTTTTCAAGAAAATCCAGAACAAAATATCAGCATTGTTAAAGTTTAAGCAAAAATAATCTGGCTCAAGTCCAGTAGTATTGTAATACGCATTTTAGCAATTTTATTGCTACGTTGGCATTTTAAGTAACAATAAGCATTGTTGGACAAACCTTTATCTACTTACAAGAAAATGATTAAGATTTTGGTACGTTTCAAAGCCTCAATTCAAATCTATGAAAGCTACCAAATTTCACCTAAAACTCAGTCCGTTTTCATAGTACAACAATCTTTAATCAACCAATTAACTCTTACATCAAACCTTTAATAAAATTTACCCGACTAAACTACATTAAATTATAGTTTTAATATTTCCAAGTTTTGTTACTGTATTTGAAGAACAACTTACGGTTACGGTACGGTAGTTCCTTAAACGGCACAGAGAAACGGAAAATGTACTGATGCCGATGGTCAGCAATGTAATAGCATCAAAACAAATAACCACAAAAAAATGAAGTAGTCTTTTATGAAGCGTAAAAAGTTTTAGTGACACAATTGTATGAAACAGGGACGGATGTGTGTCTTATCACCAACGAATACCGGAATAACCCATTTCCCACAGTCAACGTGAGCTTAACGAGACGCTTACATTCAACGTCCTCTTTTCATCCCCAAATCACACCTTTTTAATACAAATTTCCAAAGGTGGATCCTTTACATCGGATCCTCGCTAGTCCTATTCAAGTACCCTGAATGTTACAATTTGCACCTGATCGTAAACAACTAATGTACAATATACTCCCCTCTCATTTGATTCTCGTCTCTTTGTATCAATCCATGACGCAGTAATGACACCTTTTCATTGCTCAGCAAAAGGAAGTTTTCCCATTTCAAGTTGCCAGTCTTTTTATCTGCGTCGCGAGTTAAAAATAAAATTATTTAACGGTTAGACAGTCGTTATAATGCGGGTATATTATACCTTCAGCGATAATGGACGTTTCGTGTTACGGCCACGAATTTAATCGTGCCGCAACAGAATTTTTTGTCGATATTCATGGTTATTGTGGAGTGCGGTTAATTGGCGAACTTTGTTCGGGCAATTGACGACTGATACTGTTTCGGAAATGGGCCTTCGGTTTTGGAACGGCTCTGTTAAATTTAATTTTCATTATGAGGCATAAAATGGCCTGTAGAAGATGGTAAGCGTTAGGTTGGTAATTTGGGACAAATATTCTGCTTTGCACACACGTTTTTACGAGTTTATGAAACCATTAGCTAATAACGGCGATTCCTAAAAAAAATAAACTCACGCGGCAGTTCACTAAAAATCTAGAAACAACCTGCTGAAAAAATCTAAGTTTAAGAGCTAAATTTTAATAGGAATATACCTTTCGGTATACTGATCCAATCAGATAACCCTTACCTTATGGTCGAGAAAATATTGAAAGAAGAATTTTCGATAGAACTAGAAGTATTACCGTCGATCCCTCTTATAGGCCGTTGCGATCCTTACCTAAGGAAAAATAGAGTTGTGAGAAAAGAAAAATTCGGTAAGTGATTTGTCCAGATACCTTTAGAAGTTTTGTATCGATTTACTGCCTGAGGTTTTATGTTACACGGGCTATTGTTTAGAGTTTAATTTGTCTGAAACCGTTTTCTGTATATTTATTTAATGTTATATACGTTTGACCAAGCATTTAACCCTTTAACGTTAACTTCAATTAAATAACTATTCAAATTCAGTAGATCGAACGGAGTTCATGGAATAATAGTGTTTATATAGTAACGCACGAGTACACCTACGCATATCGCGCCACGTGCCGAGAGATCTATACTCCGAATATAACAGATTATGTAAACTGGTTCCGTGAGATTTGTTAATAGTTACTTCACTGATATGATACATACTTATGATAGGAACACTCTTTCAGCCGTAGTTGCTCTAGTGTCTTAGGATTAACGACGATGTTTGCGGGTTCAAGCTATGTGACTTTTTATAAAGTGTAAATTCTAAGACATTACTAACCATCGCGTCTACTAAGTAGGAATTTGGTGTAAATGTGGATAGATAACAACTTTGCCTACGACTTTGAGAAATTCGGGCAAATAAGTAATCGTGTTTATAATTTCAAAGATTTCATGTTTCCATACATTAAAATAGAATATTCACAAGACAAGCCCACAGTAACTAAGCAAGCCTAAAACAATCATGCTAACACAATTATTATACCTTTGTCTACGTATATTATTATGTCCATACGCGTGGTACAAGTTTACACAATATAATAATTATATATTATGAAGATATATCAGGCCTTGTATTTTTCAATAGGGACAGAATAAAGTCCCACGTTTTGCCAGATGGTGTGAGACCTATGTTATAGGAGGCGAAACTTTAGCCAAACATCAAGCACAAATTTATCATATAATATTTCAAATTATAAAAGTTTAATATTCAATTTGAAAGTAAGCCTCCTCAGTACCTAGACATACTAAAAAAAATAACAATCACGCAACAAAAGCCGCAGGCGTAACTAGTATCAAACAAAACAACAAATAAAGTCAGTAATCCATCAGGCATGAGTATAATTCATCTTCTTGGGCATTCGCGTTTATGAATTAACCCAAGCTTGAATATTAAGTGGCGAGATAAACGTTATTATGCTAGAATGTTATTAGTATGCGCCAGTGGACAACATTAGCAGTCTTTACGCTAAATTGAAGCAGCTGTTTTGATCTCCCCTGTGACGTAATCAAGACAAATCATAGATGCCATCATTTATCATCGTCTAATATTGAGGATGGGAAAGTAACGTTGTTTCGATGTTTAGGAAGTAAAGCTTGATGTTACTTTATAGAACTGTATCTGCGAAGTAGATTACAGGTGCGGTTTTATTTGTGTGTATCATGTATGTTTTGATTGTGGACGAAGTAGTTCTGGATTCACGTATATTTGATATTCAAACACAATCTGAGACACTAGTTTCATTTTTAGTAATCTTGTTACCAGCACTGATAGCCGTGTGGTATGACTGTTGACTGCCAAGTCAAAGGTCGTAAGTTCAAACCCCGGCACGCACCAATGTTTTTCGGCTTTTCTAGCTCATGTGCGTACTATAAATTAGTTATCAGTTGCTAAAAACGGTGAAGGAAAACCGGCACACCTGAGAGACTTTTCAAAGGTGTATAAAGCCATTTCAGAGGCCTATAACAGGCGGTTTAAACTCTGACACCAGGTTGTTCATCTACCATACGATGAGAAGAAGTGGTCTTGTTTAAGATAGAGTGGACTTCAGTCAAAATTACGTATAACTTGGTCAAAAGTAATTAAACAGCGGAAAAATGCACCAAGATAATACAAGCACAGGATAAGATGGAAGATGCCTCACCAATAACAACTTATGTACTCTTAAAAAGAAATATTCAAGAGACAAGGGCTTACGTGTCAGATTCATGTGTTTGAAGAAGTTGTATTACAGTCAAATATGTATTTAAATTATATAACATAGACCTATATGTCAGGGCTCAGTGTATCCTACATTCTAACAACGTTGTGACTACAATGTAATTAGATGACTTGCCGACGACAGCAAACGATAATACGTTATGTAATTGCATACGTTTGCTTTGAACTTAGGTCATATAGCTAAGATAATAGATATGTATAAGCTTCATGTTTGTTTGTGTCATAAGGTACAGCATCCACACTGATCTACAAGTTATACAATCTACTCAAAACACAAGCTATTTCGGAAATTTCGCTTAACTAAAATGATTAGCCAGTCAAAAGATAGGTAACGAGGCTGAACTAGCAAAACGCTTGACGTATAGATAGAAATCGAATAGAATGATAGATGTATGAGGATTACAAGATTTCGTATATGATGTTCGACTATTATTATATCATCATCAGGCGATAGATGTCCACTGTTAAAAAAAGGCTGCCCCTTTTTAGAAGGGGGGGGGGGCTATCATAATCCCTACGCTTGGCAAGCGGCTTGGGGATCGCAGAGTTGGTGTTCAAGTTACCATCTTCTGGATTTTCCCTTACTAGCCTCTTACGACACCCACGGAAGGAAAGGGGGTGGTCAATTCTAGGCCGGATACCACACGGGGTGCTATTATTATATAAATCCCATATATTTAATGTTTTATTCATCACGCGTTCTGCCACTTATCTAGGGGGACTAGGGACGTTGAACTATAAATAGTAACATCACTTGAAACTTTTAATATAACCCTTTAACCTTTGGTTGTTCTAGAAAAATCACGCGAAGCTCTCAGCACTTCTTTATCTTCACAGCTACATAATGAAACAAATTATTTGTCTATACAATATACGCTGTATTTGTCATGTTTGTTTGGAATTCGCCTCGTAACATATGAATACTAATGAGAGATTTGCATGTACATGCCCCCGGCCCCACTGTGCTTTGACTCGAAGAAGTGCTACAAGATATAGCCGAGGGGAATAACCTTACCGTATGCTCATAATACGTTGAAATTGTATGCTGATCTCTTGATTTTCTTTGACGATAATAGGAATATGTTTTATTCATGGTTTTATTATGAATAATTAATTGAAGCCGCTGTTTTAGCGATTAGAGATGATAAGCGAAATGCAATTATATACAGCTCTTGTATTAAGTAGTAATGTACAAAGAAATTTTGGAGCAGCATTCCTCCGCACATCCGTTCAGGAAAAACTGATTTAATAATAACTTAACGAAAAAAAATCAGTCTCACCACAATCCAAACTAATTAACTAGAACAGTAATTCAGTGTTCAAACACCGAAAACAAAAGAATGGCGAATTGTTAAACCACCAACATCTGAAAAACAATTAACTTTTTTCACTGGAATTTAAAATGTTCTCTTTGAAACGCTAAGTACAAATAGTTCCCAAGGGCGGTTAGGTAAATCTGAGCTTCACGAGCTGAAATACTTAGACATAAATTTCAATCTCCCAGTTAGACCTACTTCATCTTTCCGCACGCGTTGGTGGAGTGGGAAAACTTTTAGTATTTGGCTTCAACAATTGTGTGGATCACCTATGCACAGAAATCATAACATGTATTACGATTTCTGTTCCTGAGTATTAGTTGACAAGTACTCTTCGTTAGGTTCTATTTAAAACAAACACCTAATTGGTATATCTATATGGCAAGCGCTACCGCTAAACCTAACTTATATTGATTTATTAAAGCAAAAGCATATGCCTTCCTAGATTAATAAAAATTATAAACGTACATTCTCGGGAAGTTTGCTGCAAAAATCGTTCCCGATAAACGTTAAAAGCCTTTTATTATAGTATGGGACATAACAACTTCAAAGAAAGGTGGTCGTAAGATAGCACTTCTCTGCCTCTAATTTCGGAGAATTTGATCAAACAAATCACAAACCTCCATAGTACAAAATCCAGTTCATTTGTACCAACCAAGCAAAGCTGCAAAAATGATCTAACAATTTTGTACAATGTTTTCGTTGGTAACCTCTGTAACAGCGTTAGACATAAATAACATAGATAGGCAACAAATGGCCATTATGGTGTGGCCCGGTCACCTCAGACACGTACATTGTAGAGTCCCATACATTTAATCATTTTTCTCCAAACGAGTTTGTGTGTGGCTATTGAGTTCCGTACAATGGGAAGCTACCAGCTGCAATATGTGGAGCGGGAAGTAACAACATAACTGTACATGTTCTTTTTTATTACTCTTTTTGCTGTTATCTTTGCTCATGATAGACAACTAGAGACTCGTCGTGTTGCAATTTTGAATCATTATTCCTTGTAAGATTTTCGATGTAGTCATCGTCAGGTATGCAGTTTTAATCTCTAAAAATTTAATGACAGAGTTAACGAAATAATATTTTTGAGCACTTCAGGTAATTAAAGGGCACTTCTAGCCTGAGTTAGTGGTAATTTGACAAAACTTTACTCTGCAGTGCTATATCTACTCAATGGTCTCCAAAAATGAACCTGTACCCAAAAAAGAAGGCTTTTAAATACAGCGTCTGCAGCACTCAAAACCCCTTGTTTACGTACAAAATTAATCACAAATACTTTACACCTTAGGTTATCCATCTTGCAAGAATTTTAGTTTGTGTCCTCAATCCATTGGAACATAAAGTCATTTCGCACGAGCTTTCTCATTTCCTGTTAGATTATAGAAATTTCAACGGTATGAAATTCTTGAACTCACCACTCGATTTCCTGATTTATCAGCGGGTCGAGCAAAAAATTATGTTATAGCCGCGTTTGGTTGAAAAAAGATTAAAATATGAGGAACTAGAAATAGATTTTAATAAGCTTTATTATGTTTTTTATTTAATTTTGCAGGTCTACACTTTATAAAAAAAACTAACTTTAAGCTAGTGAACTCTTTTCTTTTTAGTTATTTTTCTACCTTTAGGCGTAGTATTGGAAATTCAAACACCTTTATATGATGTAGACTAGCTTCCGCCCGCGACTTCGTCCGCGTGGATTTCGAAAGTTTTAAAGCCTTTCTCGATAAATGGACTATCCAACACAAAAATATTTTTTCAATTCGAACCAGTTCATGAGATTAGCGCGTTCAACCAAATCAACAAACTCATTGTATAGATAAATAATATATAAGCAGGAAATTCTATTTAGCTTCTTTAGTAGCTACAAAAGCAAACATATTAATTTCATGTTGCGTGCCAACCCAAGGATAAGTGCAAATATCAAAGCCAAAGTAACAGCAAAGTAAAGCCAACACACGTCGTCTGTCTGTTTAAACTAAATACACGCCCGTGAAGCAAATTTCATGCATAAAATTATTGAAGCCGCCTGCACCAGACATCCAGCCATACGACTACCTGTCGAAGTTGGACAGGCTAAATTTATAAGAGAAAGCGATTATGCTTTAACATAATTGCTATTCTCGCTTTCTCTCCAGAAAATATGAAAAACTTGATTGTTTCAATAATGGCAAAAAACGAAAACAACTTACGTTATTCCATTATTATTGGATGTAACCGTCCCTACATTGAAAGTGGCGCTTTTTATTCAGGTATGTGTGACAATTCATTCAAATCATTTGCAAATTGAACATGAAGTTACATATATTTTAACTTCACGTAAAAGAACGTTAATTGCTTTTATGTGTGTTAAAGTTTTATACTGCCTTATCAAGCCTGCCTTATAAAGCTTCCACGATAACTGCTTACGTTCAAGACACGACACAATAACAGCATGGAATTTATTTGGGAACCTGTTGAATACTTACAAACGTATTTTGACCTCGGTTTAGCAACGTGTGGCGAGAAATCAACATCGTGAAGCAATTATTATGATAGAAAAATTTATCTCTTAGTTGTATTTTGAGCATAAAGAGCATTCCGACGCACCCTAAGCTGTCGGAGCCGCCGCTGACCTACTAACTGGCTCCTCAAACTAGGGCTTGAGCTATTGTGTAACTCAAGACAAGTCAATAAAAGAAAAGCACTGATAGCAGAGTATTATGACCGTTGGACTACCAAGTAAAAGGTTTCAAGTTCAAACACCAGCACGCACCAATGTCTTTTCGAATTCATGTGCGTATTACACATGAGTTTTCAGTTGCTACAAACGGTGAAGGAAAACATCGTGAGGAAACCCGCACACCTGAGAGAATTTCAACGGTGTTTAAAGCCATGTCAGAGGCCTACAGGCGGTTTAAACTCTGACAACAAGTTGTTCATCAACTATACGATAAGAAGAATAAAGGAAGATTTTTTACAATCAGTCAGTTCAGTTCATAACTTGAGCAACATTATGAAGTCAAGAACTCGCCCCCGACCGAGCCAGCACCCATTCAACTGTTCGGCGACACTTGTTAATATTGATATGTAGCCGGAATTAATATGTATGTCGTCCCGCGATACAACCAGGTGCCAATGTTTGTACTAAGTTTCAATAACTGCGTTACCTGCAAACGACGGACGTGAAACGAATATGAATGTTGGACCCATAAATTGGAGTTTGGGAGAATATTGGGCTGCTGTCATTGTGTTGGCAAATGTCCACTTAGGGACAAAGGGGCTGGTATTGTAAGGAATGGGTCCAGATCGATATTGCAAGTCATCTTGCTTACTAAGGAAGATGACTTGGCAATGTATGCCTTAGTTGTCAGTAGATTCCTGCGTTGATAAGACTTGTGCATACATATTTATGTATTTGGACGCTTAAGTTTGCCATGTAGAAGTATTTTTAGTAGCCGATTTTTTTCCCACTGCTCGGCAATGGCTTCCTTTTTCTTCTTGAATGTAAGAGCTCCTTCCATAATAATTATTTTACAATCTTGATAGAAAAAATGTAGCAATCTTTAATTCTAACAATTAAATTATAATAATACAAATAACAGATACTTATAGAAATCAAATATCTACTTAAACTTTTTACGAAACCTTTTTGTGTCTTCATACTTATTACTTCCAACATTACAATAAACATAAGTTATTTAATAGTAAGTTTATCATGTATAGAATCTCAATAAAAATGAGTGGTGCATCAGAATAATCATAATCTGATCTCAAAATGCTCCCTGCTATTTCGGTAAATCCAAAAAGGTTTGCTTCTAATTCCGAATTAACTACAGTAGGATAACACCAAGCCCGGCCCCCAAAACACATTACCCTTGTCATTTCCCTATGTCTGATCAGTTATTACATGTATCAACTAACTTAAACGCGAAAATTTGATTTCCATTCCTTCAAAATTCTGTCACTCCTCAATATCCGGGAATGAATCGAATCCTCTGGTAAATGTAATGCAAAGCTGTACTGTGCAGACGGGATTCGATTGACTCATTGTTTAGCGCATCACGTCCAGTCTATTGTTTATTAATAGTAGTGGTAGTTAGGTAATTTGTGATTTTGAATTTTATATCTTGTTCTGTGTGCGCTTAATAGATTTAACTCTTTATGTACCCCTTTTCAAGAATTTAAAAATGAATTTAGTTTTCATTATAAGTTTTTTTCTCTTAAAGATATGACCTAGGTGTATTTAATACCTAAATAACTATTCCTTGATTTATAAGGACAATTACATTATTCTTATAATTTAACCTTTTAGCTTTCGTCTAAAATCTCTTAACATAAATATTAATAGTCAATAATGAACTTCAAACTAAAAAAAATTCAACACAACAGTCATCAATATTAATGGCTCGTCTGCTACCACATGTAACATTCCGTCACTCATTCGTCACGGAGTCGCGCCAGAATCGATCGTTCATGACAGCCCAATCACAAGCCTAACCGACAGGAAAAACACGAGGGTTCGCGTCATCCTGCCTAATCTAATACTGGAATACCACTGGCAGGAGATGTATGTGCGTCAACTGTGGGGGAATGGCTCCACCCAATACCAGGGTTAATTTACTGCAAAAATTACCATTAAACTAGACTTCAGAGCAAATTGTGATTTGACTGCTTTTGCTAAGGGTTCAATAAGAGTACCTATTTTCAACTGACGACTCCCTATGATTTGTTTAAGTTCACAATTTCGTTACATAGTTTAGGTCGATTTTTTAAATACTATTCCAAGTATTCAATGCAAAACATTTCTTAGAAGTTGGAGCTCATATCTTAGAGTAAAGGAGTGACCTATTTTCAGCCTTACACTATATACCCATAAATAATTCTCCGGAACCGTATACAGGCACAATACGCTGATCATGAAATACCGTCGCAACTTCGATACGTCGGAAGTCGATCGATCACTGCCTAGCTCCTAACTAAAGAGCTTACGTTGCAAGGAACGCACGTCACTATATTTCACTTTTTAACACTGACATTTTGAAACGTCATTTTACTCGTATTTATTTATGTCGATCAGCCCCCTTACCATGAACTCTTAAAGCAGGGCAGTTTACGTTGAGGAAGCGGGACGCCGCATTACACTGCACATAGCGGCGTCTCGCTTTCACATAGTAAACTGTCCTGTTTTAAGAGTTCATGGTAAGGGGGCAGATGGCGCAATGGATGAGCGTATGAATCGGTTGGCAATTTAGTCCGAAAACCAAACTATATCCAAAGGTCAGGAATTGTATATCCGTACACGACAAAACTTTTTATCAACATCAGCTTCAGTCTATGTGCGCCCTGCGTTCGGTTAATGTCTTGGCTTTCCATCGAACTTTGAGATATATGATATAGCAAATGGCATAATGGTAAAATAGGCCCGTAATCTTTGTAGGCATATGCATCAACATAATCAATCATACATGCCTATTTTACCACCTCCAAGAAAGTTCCATTACTAGGCAGTTGATTTCAGTCGTAAGTATTCTGTTTTACTATATTAACTTCCGTGAGTGTTATCCCTATTCAGTTCTCCGCTTATACATTCCCGAATACACACGTGAGTATTTACCGGAATATATAGCAGTTAGTAGGTATTCTGTTTAATTTTTTATTTTTTTCGGTGATTATTTTGGAACTAGGCTACTAGGCGACTTGTGTTACATCCTCATTGGGTAAATTCTGTTTCATTCTAATACTAATTTAATTAATCGATTTAAAATTAATGTTCCATTTTAAGTTTTGTCTACTAAAATAACCCCAACACGATGCAATGAATGCAAAGCGTGTACAAAGCTAACCTCATAATTCTAATTTCAAAACGAAACACAAAAAAGGATGAAATTGCGGTGCTGTCACGTCTTTAACCATATCGTTGTTGTGACCAAACATACCAAAAACTCCACCGCAAGCAATAATGAACTATATCCTATTTGGAATAAGGATATTATGCAGTGCAGGGTTTATGTTTGCGATAGTATTTACTGAAGCGCCTTGTTTTCGACTTGTAAATTGATTGAAACGCCCAGCAACTGATAATTGCTAATAGTTTTCTTGTTAACGCTAAAGTGGAAAGTTGGCAGACTACTTGATTTCTTTCAAAAGTTCCATTTCCCGTTGCAAGACAAGTAAGTGTTTGATTGCAAGTCGCTTCAAATGTATACAGTTGATTGTATTGTTTGTTTGTGATAACGAAACTGTAAATAACTTTTTATTTGTCGATTGCGAAGATGCATTTATTGCGAATTATGAGTTATAATCTTTCACATTGTTGATTCTGGTAGAGGAAGTCACCTTTCAAAAGTTCTTATATTTTTGTTGAATGAGAACATTGAGCAAATGCGGCAAGCTTCATCATCATCATCATCATCAGCCGGAAGACGTCCACTGCTGGACAAAGGCCTCCCCCTTAGAACGCCATAATGAACGACAACTTGCCGTTTGCATCCACCGGCAAGCTTACAATAATCCAATTAAAAAATGTTCTATTATTTTTTTATACATTTTCGAAGACTACTGTAAATATTTTGCTTATTAACTCCACACTAGGTCGGATCTGTTTTGTTATTTGCTTTGCTATACACAATGTACTGTTAACTATTAAAAAATACTTTAAATCCAAACTAATCGAAAACTAACCTCTCAATAACCCGTTTAATAATCCTTTCATCGGGACAATTCTAGACTGTGGTATACAATGAACAGATTGGCAGCCAATTTAAACTTTCATAGACTCCCACGCTACGTCCATCAGCACAAAAAATTGCTCAGAGAAAAATTCTAAAAGTGGCCGAAATTAACTCTCAGTCCGTTCAACGCAGCGACACACTAAATAAATACACAGAAGGATTGAATCTACCGCAATGATCATAAGCAAGACTTGTGATATATCGAATTGAATTGAATAATGATATAGATAGAACGTCATGGTGTTTAAAAAAATTACTCACCACCTATAGCACCATTCCAGGAACTTAAAGCTAGTCCGTTAGTGGCTTAAGATAACTCATTGATCCTGGATGTCCAATTGTAAAAACTTGAGGCGATCTACCTAGGTACCTATATACGACGATTTTTAAGGAAACCAAATTCTTTTAGTGGACTCCAATGTTCCACCAAAAAGTAATAGCTAAGTACCTGAAGACAAGACTAGTTTCAAATGGACCTTCTTCACAGATACATTTGATCATAACGATGGAGACTCCATTATGGCTAGTTTAATTTCTGTCCACCATTTTGAGCTCTTCAGTGTTGCGGAGCCAGACTTCTAAACTTACAGTTGAATTTAAATTTAAATATAGCTTTTCGTCCAAGTTATAAATTTTGGGGTATTCTTGAGGAGACTGATCATGATATTCTTGAATTTAAAACATACGATGTATGAGAAAAAAAAATAAGTCTTAAGTGAAAGTCAGAACGTTATAAATCACTATTTTTACTGTGGTGGTTTGAGGCTAATTCTAGTGGGTTCAAGATACGTGTGATGTTAGGTAGGTACTGGGAAAGAAATTTAAATGTTTTCATATTTAGAATATTAAAAGATGGGGATCAATTACAGTTAAATATTCAAACTCATGAAAAATCGCGAAAAGTCGCCATAACGTAGACGTTTTTTGGCCTTCCATACGTAATTATATCTGTCAAAGTAATGTTTTCAATTGTCTAATTTAATCAATTTAGATATTTTTATGTAATAAAGGTAAAGGTCTTTTGTAGAGAACTTAATCGTTTTTCTTGTAGAAAATAGGACCGAATTCAGAAATAATCAACGGAGTTTAAAAGAACATTTCCGATAAGCCGAAGACGGCAGAACATTTCCTACAACATTGCAATATTACGATTCAATTACCAGAAAATACTTGATAATTCATACACTTGAATGGGAACAGTCATTATAGGGATTCGCATTTTGCCATCCAAGTAATTAAAATACAATTTTATTACGATCTACGCCTTAATTTTCTTAATTAAAATTGGTATAATTGAATAAATTGAAGCGTCGAAACGAACCGGACGGAATAATGAAGTAATCGCTATGAAATCGTGATTTCTATGTCAATTGTAATCATGAGATCTTTCACTTGTAATTTTGTTATATTTATTCTCTAATTTCGATTTGAATTTTTAATTTCAGTTGAAATAATCAGTTTTTGATAATCAGTTTCTCAGTCTTGTTAGCATTCCACAATTTTTACGATTGGTAGAAACGAAAACTTGGCTTCTTTAGCAAAAAAAAAACTTATTTTCACTTGTATAACTAATAACATGTAAAACACAACATTCAGTTAATATGTCATCAATAAATAGATACATTATTTCATCTCAAAGGTATTAAATTTCATCAGGTAGGCAAAGATGTTTTATATCAGCAGCATTATAAGTTCCATGTAGCATGCCCATTACTTTATCGAACTCAAAAACTTGCATTTCTCTAATTTTTTTATGTCAGATAGTTTTCTAGGTGAGTTTGTGTAAGTTTTTCAATTTTGTCATTCTTAGCTTTAGGCAATAGCTTTAATAGGCACATTCTTATTAAATAAGATAAGTCTAAGATCGATATATCCTACATATATCGACCTTAGCTAAACAAACGGGCGATGAAGTCGGTGTGGCTTCATCGCATCTCAGCTCAAATTGTTTTCTTAATCCGTCCCCCTACTGACGCCAATAATCCTATTAGGAAGTCATAACTTCCGAGTGGAGAAGGCAAAAATACCTTAGTCTGGCTATAGTTCGGCCGAAACTGCACAATAACATTATGCTGAGCGGGACTTGCTCTTATTGTTGTAGGGTCTATATACGACTGCCAAGTTGGCAACAAGATTCAATGTACGTCGTATTTTTCTTTAAATTTTTACATAAATTATTCTCATTAGAGATGAAAATACGATTTTATTATACATTTCTGTGTGGTGTATTGTAGTAATCAATAAATAAATGACATATCGCGGCCTTCTTTGCAATGGTAGACATTAATGTGCCAGGCCTCAGATCAATACTGTTGACTGGTATTTAAATGTAGAGTCGATCGATCTATCCTACTATTTAATAAGAATGTGCCTATTAAAGCTATCGCCTGAACCAAAGACTTTAGAAACAGACAAACTTACACCACCTAATCTAAAATACTAACTTACAAAAATAAAACCTTATTTTACAATCGTAGAGAAATGCAAGTTTTGGTTTCAGTTTCGTATGAGATTCGATATGAAAAGTTTCACAAACAGTAATCGTATATGCTTGCAAATACTGTATGCACAATATTTCATGACTTTAACTACATCACTTGTATATTTCATTTTGTAAGTTTGTTATTGCAGTAGACAAAAAAAGTGTATGAATTTGAATGAATGAATATTACCCTGTCATTTTCTTTTGAAATGCATGCAATAGGTTATTTGCTTCTTTGGCATATAGAACGCCACTGCCAGTCATATGCCTCTTGTTTACGCTATTGAAAAATAATGGTCCTTGGTGACTGACATCCAGTTACACCCTCCAATGTCACAAAGGTGCTACCAACCCTTTGTCGAAGATAAAATAATAAACAGTTAACAAATTCCACTTTAGTAAAGTATAGTACGGGTGAGGCAATCGCCATTTATCGAGCATAACAATAAGTTGAGCTGCGCCACGGTACGGCTAACGTCGCGGGAAGTCCCGCTCGTGTCCATCATTTTCCAAATTTCCTTTATCAATTTAGATAATAATATGTTTTAAAATTTTACAATTTAACAAAATGCTTGACAATAATTGAAGTCTTAACATCAGGAGTACTAGGTAGTACCGCATCTAGGTAACAGTTCCTGACACCCAGTCTGTTCTCAATGTGCAGCCCTAATTACCGCAGATCATCCTCTTAGCGGCATTCTGCTAAATTAATACCCTTTACTCCTGTTGACTGTGTAGTCCCAGTGATAGGTAGCAGCGATCTTTAATAGCTCAATAATATATAATTCAGAGCACAATACTTGATATAAAGACAGAGACTTGATATAAAGTTTTAATATCTTTGTTCTAATCATCGACCTCTGGTGAATGGGTACATGTAAATACACCTATAAAATAGAAGAAAATACAAGATAAGTTATTGTTTTTTAACTATTTACATGGTTTCACTGTTGTTATGTAATTAATGTAAGTATACATATCAAGGGAACAGCCAAGATACATCATGGGTTAAATTAAATAACCACATAAAAAAAGTGACCGTTTATAAAACCTAATAAATACACATACAACTCATACAAATTCCTCCTTTTTTTTAAAACGATAACATTTCTTTTAATTTAAGATTAATACTTTCCACTCACAAACTTTTAATACTGAAAACCTTAGTTCTATCACGTGGACTTACTGCTAGTTACTGCATTAATTTAGATAGACTGTGGTATCTATCTAAAATAAACCTATTTGTCAGATGTCAGACGTCTGCCGTAAAAGCTTTGTGATCGTAAGAAAGTGTCGCCGCCATGCAGCGATCGTAAACATTTTGTGATGTCTTTGGTGTAACATACTGCTTTTTGAACGTGAACATTAAATGTCAACTAACAAAAACGTATATGAATATGCGATCAGAGTAAATACATTTTTGCTTGTATCTATATTTTAATTGATAAATCGAGCATAACGTTTTTTTTACCTCTGCAATATGTAACCTGACTTCAAAAGGCGATTTAGAAAAAAGCTGAAATAGAGCTTTTCTCCAAATTTTCTTTTGCGGTTAGTAAATAAGAAGCCACTATAAGATAATAATATTAAAAATTGGAATGGTTGTTTTATACAAACGCTTAATATCGGAACATATTTTTTGTGTGATTTAACTACTACCCATCACACTGTCTAATGGTAAAGGAAAACAACGTTCTGAAACCTTTATAAAACGGTCTCAAATCAACATCAATCATTGCTAGCATTAAGCATGCAGGCGTGGATCAATCCTGGCTCCTTCACACTATAAGAAGAAGCCCTGCACCAGCAGTGGAACAATATAAGCTGCTATTATTAGAACTTATGTAAGCTAACATCGCCAGTAACTCCACAATCGAGCCACAATGTAATGCGGCAGGATTAAGCGCCGCTATTAATATACGTATTGTACAGAATGAAGCCTCTTCAATTCACCGCCGTATATTGTGCTTCATTTGAAATAATCACTTAATTCCACGTAAGGAATATGCAGGGTTATCCTTCAACCACTAGTCGGCAGGAGACGGTTGAATACGCTAAAGCATCAGCAGTTGTGTTTGTGATAAATAAATTATTTTCTTTCTTTCTTTGTTATTATGGATTGAGCAGACAATTATTATGTCCTGAGTTTGGTTGTTAATGCATATTATATTTCATGTTTGTTTAACATACATGGAATACAAGAGAAATTCCTTGTGAGCCCAGTCCAGTATCTTGCTTAGGAATAGGAAAATCAAACGTGTAACCAGTCAGTCGGGACTGCACATAATTCTTGGCAACAAACATACCATCTACTTCGCCTTCTGCCAATATTTTTTCTTGATTTAGCTTCGAGAAGGCAATGTCTTCGGAATTCTTATTTATTTCTCCTTAAACTAAACACAATCAAACGGCAAACTAAGCAACGTACCCACAGGTGTATCATAAATCCTGACTATAAGGGCAGGACTATACCTCAACGCGCACTAAGTGCTATATAAGCTCAATAGATCCCCGTTTATCTGGTGCTAGTGTACCGTCGGCCTTATTTATGAGTCTCCACAGACTATTCATTTGGTAAGACGTTATAGAGTTGTTTGGTTCATCCCCTATTTTTATGGGTCTTCGTAAGATAAACTGTGTGGTGGTGTAGTTTCTCGACAATAGCCGGAGTCCCGCGGGATTGCGTGGAGCGGGAAATAATCAATTGGTCGAAAGATATTGGTTAACGTATGTATCTTTGGAGGCACTGACCTTCGTTTCGGGAAGGGAAAAGGTGGAAGAAAATCAAAGCCTTCTTATGTTTACAACATTAATGTTTATTACTGGTATTTTTCTACCTGAAATAGAATGAAAAATGTAGAGCCTGTATACTGTATAGTATAAGTGTATATCGTATCTTATAACCTTGGCTGTGATCATTCAAGCCAGTAACTGTCCCACTGCAAAGCAATGTCCTCCCGACCCTCCCGTTCCTATGGAGTCTATCTCATCAGTGATAAATTGACAGACTGGATGGGAGACCAATGCATTGCAGTTATGAAATAGCACAGATTACCATCACCACAAGCCACTGGTTTTGGTAAATCTTGATATCGCGATTCAGCGTTGTCATAAAACGCCATCTATTGGCCGCGAATGGATAAAGTTGTGGCATGTAACACATGTTAGCATGCTCGCCTCTGACTGATAAGAGCACGTCGACACTGAAAATGTATTAGCATATAAAACGTGACTACCAAAATAGTTGTCTTCGTATCGTTCACTTTGATCAAATTGGATTTAAATATTATTTTGTGAAGAAAATTAGATTATATTCATACAAACACACCTTTAATTCCCGTAGGAACAGACGTTATTAGTAAGTATTTTGCTTTATCTATACCTATGTTGTCTAGACATCTATATTTCGCCTGTTTATCTGAAGTCTCATGTAGACTGTAGTGCTAGTGAGTTTATTGACAATATTTCCATAAGCCATAAGACGGGTCCATTTATTAAATAGTTACACCATGCAGTCATAATTTTGCTTGAGTTAGGTGTAAACACATAACGCCTGTATTCCCCGAAGGGGTAGGCAGAGGTGAACATATAGTACACCCACATTTCGCCAGTTATGTTGTAAGTCCCAATGTAATAGGCATCAACCGGGCACAAATCCAGACTCCGTGCTGCTACTGAGAATTACCTAATGGAAATGAGTTAGGTGTTTAATTGGATTATTATGGAATTCAGTTACTTAAATCTTTAAAAAGAAACGGGTTAAAATATTTCAAGCATACAGACTTTTACTGTAAATGCTTTGCCAAGTTAATGTGGAAACTGCAAAGTTTTTTTATTATTTTCGTTTCACTAATGCATACTAAACATAATTGTTTGCCAAAACGTAAAATTATTTCTTTAAACGTGCTGCTGCCAAATTGATGTCAAACTTTGTGAGTTGCAAATGTTTTTGTTTTCGTATGTTGCCAAAAAGGCGAAAACAAAAGAACTATGCTGTACCAATGTCCTGGAACTTTTTATATATATGTTTTTCAATGCTTTAAGTTAAAATTTGTAGAGAACAGGTGGAATCAATATTAAAATACAAGCTCTAACATTTATCATAAATTTCATAATTATAATAGGTCCCATTGTAATGGATAACAAGTCTGCCAATTATTAGGTGCCTAACTGATTTCCGAGACGTTTTCTAAACATTCAAAGGGAATTTAATTCTGAAATACTTTTCAGAATTAAAGTATTTCAGAATTAAATTCCATTTGAACGTTTAGATTAAGGTTACTACATATAAAAAGAAAAACTAAATTAAAAATCTCATATCTCAAAATCCATTTCATAAACCTGCACCAAAAAAAACAAAAGCAAATATTCTTTCTCATTTCCTCGCAAAGTCACACCTAATACGTTCGTAAAACAAGTAAATTCATCTGTTAATAATGAGCAGATGTTCCGCCGCGCAACCTAATACCTGGTTTCATATTTAATTTACAAGAGCATTATGTATCTGTACCGGGATTTGTTGAGGGACCATAACCGCTGTTAAACAGCACCCTGTAGGGTCGTACTGCCGCGACTTGGGGTAATACAACGTTTCATTTATGTCTAAATTTCTGTGGGCATTATGTATTGATGCACTAAAAATTGTATTGAAATGAGGACGTAAAACGAGTTGTTGTCTAGCTGTGTATGGGGATTTTATGAGGCGAATGACTACTGCTATGTTGGCAGGTGAATGCTGTCATTGTTCGTGAATGATATAGGTATGTATGTATTACAATGGTATTTGCTTTACGCCTAACTCTTAAAGTTGATAGGCTTTTTTAATAAAATAATAGACTTGTTTCCATCTTACATGTTTATTTTAAAGTTTAAACTTATTGAAGTATCGATTATAGGTAGAGCAGTATGGCTTTGTAGCGTAAAGTTGCACGTTGACTGAACATACAAAGTTATAATGTTGAATTTGTTTTGTTGCATGGGGTTGTTATGTTCGACACGATAAAAAAAAGAATAATAAGGGTGTAAAGATTTAGATATGCTCACACTTTTGTTGTATTAGGAACAAGACTTTAGTGTTCCTTTACGTTTAATTATTTAAAGTTTTGTTAATCTTAAGAATTGAAGATTGAATAGTTAGATTTTTGTTTTAAAATCCCGACCAACATAAAATCCTTCCCCAAAATACTCAAAAGATGAACGAAAACCATCTTGCTTCAAACTTCTACTTAAATAAAACAAACTATCGCAAACAACCAAACATGGACAAAACCAAGAAAAAAAACACTCATTTATAATTTCAAGTAGCTCGCAAACACGTACAGAACTATCATGATCCGATGATTAAATGAATGCCTTCAAGCATAAACGAATCTCTATCGAAATTAACAAATGAAAAGGTGTCTACCGACGCGTGGCAAAAATTTAATTTAATTAATTGAAGCTTCCGCGCGCTCTCCTCAACTGAAGGATGGATACAGTTTTTCCAATATTAATTTGACTCTGTTAACGTTTAATAGGAAATTCGTGGATTTTAGCGTAATTGATTATGGCTCCGAAAGTTCTGACGACAGCTTAATGCTTTTCTGAGAATTAGTTCTATACAATTATATTTTAACTTCAAATAAATTCTGTAGTAAAATATACTACCAAGAAAGTAACTCTGTTTTTTACGCTTTCACAGAGAACCAATTTTATTATAATACGCAATGAACGAATGCCAACATATTATTAAGCTCAACGCACTTAAAAATTTGCTGTCTAAATATAATAACGACAATATAAGGTTTCCATTATCCTCTCATATCTGTATCGACTGCAAACAGAGCTGTCTATTCCAAGCCACAGCGCTACGCTTATAGTTTTGCAATAAAGCTTCGGAAACGAGCGCAAGCGACATGTGTCTGACGTGGGCTCACGTTACCAGTTTACTAAGACCCCCTCTCTCTCCTAGGTTAAGGCCTTGCTCAGAAGGGTGCTACAGTTTAGTCGTAGAATAATTTAAATTTATTTTTCCTACAACACATCTAGTGCGGTAACTAGAGCTGTAGGTACTACGATACATAAATAAATATAATAAAATATGATGCAATAGATTGCGAGTTCCATTTTTTTCGGATTTGAGGAAGCAAGTTTTTGACCTTTAATATTTTGATACATTTGAAACATTTTATTGCTGTTTGAATTCTACAGTCAATGTGGTTGGTTAATTTATGAATATTTACAAATCTAATAATCAATCAAAATGAGCATTTCCTATTTCACCTGACGACAAAACAAAATAAGGAAGATAAATTCAATTAACGCTGTTTTATTATTTTACAACGACTGATCTACTGAACACAATCAGACAAATACAGTCGCATACTAAAATCGCAATTCTGGTCTCAGCTTTAGGATCTCGGGTTGTATCGGCATTACGAGGCAAACTTAAGGTGTCAAACTAAATTGGACGAATCAATACTCCCGCTGAGTTTCCAAGAGGCATGTTGCACGTACCATGTCTTCATAAACGATAGGATTTGACGGAATACATAGTGAACTATATTTTGTTGAGTCTGACACTTTAGCTTTATATTATTATTATTATGAGCCTATGATGTCCCACTGCAAGGCAAAGGCCTCCTCACTCACTTTCCATGAGTCTGGTTCAAGAGCTGTCAATGTCCAGTCCTTCATAAAGGAGTCCAGTTCATCTTGTCATCTCCGTTTGGGTTTGCCTCGCTGACGTACCGCTTACCCCCTTAGGCGTTAAATTTTGCAAAATCTTGATATACGTGTTGATTGCTGGGTGTTTGTGTATGTGATATTTCATGTTTGTGAATACACCCACGATACAGGAGAAAATCCTAGCGTAGGGCGAGGCTTTTAAAAAAAATTCTTTATTTACAAGTTGCATCAGCATCAACAGTGGAGCGTCGCCGTAGAACATAGCGCCGTAGGCATTTAATTAAAATTCACTTGTTCACGTACAATGAGCGGGCACTGAACATGCCATCGAAATGATAATAAATTTAATTTAATTTATTAAAACTTCCAAAGTAGTTCCGGTGTTTCGCCGCCGGGGGACATGTACGGTGCTAATGAGGTCTTTGTTTAAACCAACGTTTTAATTCTTGTTTGCAGAGGATATATTATCATCTTTTGTCACTACTGAGGTAATTAAAATGGGACATCATTTTGTTTGACGAACAACTGTTTATATCTATGAATGTATAGTGACACTCGTAAAAATGGTTGGTGAATCTCGTTCTGTGTTTCCAAAATTCTATTAACGCGTTTTTATCTGGAGAATTAAAAGTTTAAAACGAACAAAAAGCGAACTACTAAACACAGGCAAAAAAGCATATGTCTGATTCTCTAAGAAGCTTATTGTGTTTCCAATATTCTAGTAACGTATTTTTAAACCGTAGAATACAAAAATGGATATTATAAATACTACGAACTACTTAACCCAGGCAATTATTACTATTATATTATTGAATATGCTTATTGAATATCTCATGGCCTTATGGGCTTATGGGGGTTATGGATATATTAAGGGCAGACGGTAAAAATACATCAATATTCTTCTCACTCATGTACCTCTACCTTTTTGGCAATGTAAAAATATATTCTCAATTGTAACTTTGGAAACCTATTTAAGAACTGAATATTATACTAAAAAAAGCAAGTTATATTAAATACGACCACTACTTTCGGATTATCTGCAATAATTACAGAGCAAAATAAGCCTAAAAGCGTAATCATCCCATTTCGGATTGCATCCCACACAGATTACCCTGATGTAATGGATATACATTTTAACGCTTCCATTTCGCCTATTTTCCCTTAAAATCTCTTATTTTCCCCATACTTCACGATCTCATGCCGCTTTTGCGCCTTCATTTGAAAGCGTTCATGCTTCCTCAAAAACTCTTAATATTATTTTGGTTAGAAGCCTCGACTTTTCTCTACAGAGAACTTGTTAAATTACAAATAATTTATACTTCAAACGATCTTGGAAAATTGAAAATTATGGAGTTGATAGCATATAATTTGAGGATCCGGAAAACTTGACAAGAAAGAACAGCCAAGTTCCCAATGAAAAAAAGTTATTAACAATTTATAATGTTACAGTAAGTTTTGTTTTTAGTTTATTATGGCTTCTGCTTTTATGTCACGGGGTTTTTGACAATTGAATGTTTTATGATAATGCACACATTAAGTAAGCGAAGAGTTTAATAAAAAGTATTTGGAATATTATAATCAGAATGAAATTGAAGTAATGGAAGAACGACCAAATAGGTGAAACAGTGTAAAATATTTGACACCAAATAAAACATAACACTGTCTTGGTGTCCCACGGTCTTGTAATTAATAGAAAGGTAATTATACGTTTGCATCGGTAAGGGTTAAGGTAGGTAAAGTCGACTTTTTCAACACTTAAGGCTATCTATAGATAGTAGCAAACAAACGTCTCACGTTACCAGTTATCCTTCAGGAATGATTCGTTTATGGAATTATTTTCTGGACATAAGAAAAGCATTGGTGCTGTAGAATTGTTCTTGTATTTTTAAGGGCCTGTTTCACCATCTACAAGTAGATTTTTCAACGGTATGTAAAGCCATGTCAGAGGCCTACAGGCGGCTTAAACTCTGACACCAGGTTGTTTATCAACCATACGATAAGAAGAAGAAGACCATCTACAAGTAAAGTGTTCAATAGTTACTTCTTGATCAACTCTAATCGGCAAGTAAAACTTACGAGTATCTTCTATCGTATCTTAGTTACAGACCAGTTTATCCTCTGATTAATGCTACTCAGATATTGTGAAATTCGTTGTAACTACGGGTTACTTTAAGTGGCGGTTGGTCTACTTGACACTTTACTTGTCGATGGTGAAACAGGCCCTTAATCTCCATTGTCAATATAAATGAGCGTGTTTTAGAAAAGCATGGTCTAATCTAGACTTTCATTCTCCAAAATACGTTTTTACAGCCTATACAATAAATTAATGTACCAAAAAGTCTTGATTTAGTTTAGGGTCACGTTATCAATCTTTTAGAGAGGTTTAACAGTTATTGATTAGGTTACTAGCTCTGTGACTATGTAAAGTGTGTATAGTAGTAAAATAAAGTACAAAACGTATTCCCTATTATTCATTAACGAGGACAATACCTGCATTAGCCTAGACCCGTAATTAGTCTATTGACATCTCTGTCCTTTAACATGCAAACGACAGTGACAGGTATAATTTAGTCCATGGTTTATAATTTTGTTTTTTTGGAATAAAAAGTGTTATGGTAAACCATTAAATATGAAAAAAAAAATGTCAATATATTTTCTGGAAGGAGAAGACCTCGTGGATCATTCGCTTGTATACCAATGAATAAGTCTATCGAATGAGATGAGAGTAAATGAAGCAAAAGAAGTGTGCTAGGATCGTAGCAAATGCTAATCCGTGGACTGTTTGCCTAGTTTACGTATACATATGTAAAACATTAAGTAGCTATAAGATTGTAAATAATGTTTTTATTTTATAACCTCAGTATTGGTACTGTATCTGTTGATTGACTATCAGTTACTATAGCAAAATAACTGTAATCCTACCATGTTTCTACTAGGAAACAACCAAAAAGTATGGATTGGATTCATATGAGAGAGATATTGGCTAAGGAGAGAGCAAGAAAAAAGATGCCAAAGTACCTATTCACTGTGTCCAAATATAGTTTATTTTTTCTTAAAAAAAATGTCGCCCCCCACTAGGAATTTCTCCTGTATCGGGTTGCGTTTCACAAAGAAGAAATATTACATACACATTTTCACAATACCCCGACTACAATTTTTGTCCCGGGCAGGAATCGAACTAGCAACCCTTAGCGCAGCAGTCCAACTTAGCTACTGCACCAATTAGGTCGTTGTGCAAAGGTTCAGCTAATGATTATAGAGTTCCAGCGATCTAATTTTAGAGCATTAGTTCCGATATGTCGCGTATCCAATCAAGCGTCAGGTAAGTATGTCTAATGTAATTTGTTAAACTTGACGTATCTAAATTAGGTCAATATATTCATGTCGAGAGTATCATTAGCTGGTCACCCAATAATTAACGTTTGTTATTTATATACTTAATTTACTTTTAGTTACAAAATATAAACAAAGATTTGCAGAGCTTTTATAGTCTTTTGTGTTCTATAGAATATAGAGTGTTGGTACACTGAAAGTTAAAATTTGTAACAAGGTAATAAACGACACTTTAAGACTTATTGTACAAGGTGTATTTTTTTGTAAATTTTATATCGTTCTGGCCCCCTGGACAAGTGGCAAAACGCTGACGAATAGAAATGGGAAAGAATAAATAATATATGGGTTTGACATACATATGTCATCGATAACATAGTCGAAACATTATGCCATCCCCATACATTTATCATTCTATTCGATTTCTATTCGTCAAGCGTTTTGCCACTTGTCTAGGGGGGCTGGGGTTATCTTTCTATTCATCAATTTAGTACCTAACACTTTCTTACTGTAGTTAACCTACCGAACATTTCACTTGTATCTTCTTTTGCTAATATCCTACTATTTTCCTTCAATTTAATATCATTCCCAAACAATAAGATAACCGTATAACCGTTTTCCCAAAACTGCACTCTACAACGAAACGATGGATCTGTAACGGGTCTATAATTGAAACAAAACACATGTTTAAAATAGATATTTTAATTCTAGAAAAATATGTTACAAAATTATTCTTATCTACCAAAGTTGAATGATCTTTAAACTAATGAAAAAGTTGAAAGTATGAGTTGAGAGAATGAATAATGATTGTGAATTAATGTCGACATTTTGATTTCATTTCGATAAGTTTAATGTAATACAAATAATTTTGATTAAAACAGCCTTGGGTAGCCATCTTTAACAGACGATACCAGCACCGATTGAGTTCGTAAATGTTTTTTTCTCTATGTTTTAATTCATCTATTTTTGCCTCACTTGTTTTATTTTATGCATATTAATCATTTCGTGAACTGCAAGTTAAACTCTAGGATTCAAATTAGATTGGAAAAAATCTTGATATTAAAGATTTAGAACGACGATAACATTTGCTGCTTGCAAGTAGTTGAAAACGCGACTAAATGGAAGCTAAAATATTTTCTAAATATTCCTTGCAGTGGTTTTGAGTCACGAGAATTTAAATGTCTGTGTTATGAATATGACTGCCCAAGATCTTATCTTATTGCATGCTAGTCCTTCGTATAATTTCTAATTTCAACGAACTCTAAGTAGCGTGTATACTTTCTGCTCGAAAACACTTCATGAAATGTGATGCGAGAATGAATGATGTTTTTATGAATAAGTATTTTAAAATTTAAATAATATAATTTACTCCTTACTGTGCCAAATGTAAGTGCAATAATGTTTGTGGCATGATTAAGGAAAGAGAGCTCTATTCTATAAGGTTAGTACTCAAATTTGAATGACTGGTTCAGAAATTTCACTGTTGTAAATCAAATTTTGTTTTTACTTTTATTACCTAGGTTTTCTACTATACCAAATTAGGTGATATTTTATACAATAATGGCAAGTTTTAGTTTGTCTTCTTTGCTTACAGCTTCCTATAGTAGATTCCTTGTTCGGGTTCCTCTTGCGGCTTCGGTTTAGGCACGAATGGGTTGTGGTAAGGATCAGCGTTCAACCTGCAATGTCACCGGTAAATTATTGGTTATTCTAAAACTATGACTTAGGTACACTATTACTTCCTCTAAATCATGAAGGCAGATGTCAAAATCTGCAACACATGTTCAATATTACATAGTTCCAGAATATAAGTGATTCAAAGCAAATGCCTATTTTTAACCGACTTCAAACAGGAGAAGGTTCTTTTTTTATGCTAGCATACTATCCCACCCACACATACTGCCTACAAAGTGTTTCTTATTATACAGAATAGGAACTAGAATTCAACTTCGATTATTAACAATAAAGCTTCTTTTGAGGAGACTAGTATCCCAGACTAATAGCTGAAATAGTGTAATAATACGATATTGGAGCGAAAACACTAACATTTTCCAATATTTGGACAACAACTTTTCATCAGGTTCTTTTAGTCTGCCCACGCGAATTTCGATGTCACTATAAATCAATTATACAACAACCATCTACCAACACAAAAAATGAATCTATGAGCTTTTTCAATGCCTTTTATCCAAACTATAGTTGACTAAAACGTCTGTAATTGATTTAAAGCGTGTATCGGCTGGCTATCAACAAACATGGGCTTTGGTATACATAACTCAATAAACGATCCTTGGGGGTATGAAAAGCCATACCCCCAAGGATCGTTTCATTTTTTCGATCAAAATTTCGCGGCCTAGTAATTTTTGTATACCTAATGTTATTAAGATAGGTATTGCTGCGAAAATATCAATTTTTTTATCGATTTAGAGGTACAGAAAAATATACAAATATATCTAAAACGTTTTGTATTAGATCTACGAGTCATACGTAGATATAATAATGAATTTTCGCCTGCATTCGTAGATTGACCAGAAAATATTATTCTTGGAGTGTTTTTTCAGTTCCTAAAGCTCGAATCTAGTTTATTGTTTATGGGATTCTAACGTAAAACCATTTTGTGAATATTGTGTGGTCGCTGGTAAATTTTTAGCAGGCTTCGTGAAAGAGTGGAGTGAGGAATTATACGTACTTGTAGAGGACGGTAGCTTTAGAGCAGTCAACGTTGTACCACCAGTCACACGCGAACTTGGCTTGGTCGAAGAGCGTGCCATTGGTGCACAGGAACGAAGCCCCCTGGTCACCCTCACGACCATCGTGGCACACGTGGTATGCCTGTTAAAAGAAAAAAAAATCTATAGACAGCTTTGTAATAGTTTGTTGTATCGGCAACAACACACACAAAATGGTCAAATGGTCGAAAAGGTTATTAAAAAAACACTACTAATTGAGAAATAATTTTGTTCATGCTTAGACACGGGCCACCATATGAATTACCTAAATATATATAATACAGACAAACAATCTCATTATAATTTATTTTTATTAGAAGTAATGTTCAAAAAGTTTTATAATTACCACCGAAATCTTAAAAGTTGTTATTACGTCTATAAAAGCTTTGCTTCAAAAATTGCTTGCTTTCACTGTTACGTAAGATCTTAAGGAATGTGGAAATAATAATTATGATCTATATTTATTGTGGTATGTTCTTTTACATAATGACGTTAAATAACTAAAACTTGAGCTGAGATTGTGTAGACCGTAGCTATTATTGTTTTTACGACTTAGCGTAGTAGAAATAGGTTCTTTTTGAGAGTATTATAACATACTTAATTCAAATATTAAGTTGAATTTACTGGCGGTTGAAACCCTAAAGTTATCCAAGGTCAGGTCTAACTTAAAAACTTATTTAATTTGTTCAAATTAGTCGGCCAATTACAATTCAACGGCGTAGACGTAACTACGTCATTAGTATAGAATTAGACAAAAATAGAGAAGAAATACCAAGATTTCTTGGAACGTGGAAAATATTAACATAGAAACCTTATATAAGTAATACGAATTGCCCATTATTATATTCGAATATAAGATACATTGTGTTTGTTACGGCTAATATTTTATTTCTTTGGTACAAGGTTTTTAGGATGAAAATAGACATCTTATATTGATTTTTCCTTATCGTCCAGTAGATAAAAACTTAAGCAGCTTTTACAGTACAATACATCATTAATGCCACTCTGCATCTGCATTTTAAAACGAAGCTTGCTTTTAAATCGATAAAATGTTTCTATTCTGAGTAGGATTGGGAATCGACAAGTCCTTAGTGTGAACGGCCGATTGCCAAAACAACTGCATTCATAGTGACTAAGCTATTTTAAAACCACGTATTAAGCCTCGTTGGTCTAGAGGTCGCTTAGCGCGACTGCTATGCATGAGATCTTGGTTTTGAATCCCGAGTCGGGAAAAGTGTTACTGGGTTATTCCATTAGGTAATTCTCGTGTCTGGTTGAAGGCTATAGACTCGCCCCCTATTACATTGGGACCTATAACATAACAGGAAATATGGGTGTACTATACACCTCTGCCTATCCCTTCGGGGAATACAGGCGTCATGTAATGTGTATGTATAAAATACAGTACCTACTTGTTCACAAGCTTACAACCAACATTACGACATCGATTCTGTACACTATTCATAGCAAATTCCCAATCAACAAGATCAAAATAATCCTGAAGTTAGAACTATATGGCATTGTATTGGAAATCCAATGTACGATAGTGAGTTGCGCACACAGATTGCAGAAGCGATTGCTACTGTATCTTGCATCATAAATCGGTCGACAGCACATGCTCTAAATGAGAAAAGTTCCGATGAAATAACGTGAACATATATTCTTCGATCGAATATTTGGTTCGAGAGCTGCTTAATTCTGTTTTAGTTGTGTATTGACCTTGTTTTGTCTTTTATTATAAGGAAGTTTGCTCGCGACTGTTTCATAACGTATGCTTTATGAATGCGAATCTATTTTAGTAATTTCGTATATATTTATTTTTAGGATTTTAGTTCTTCTGAAACTTTAACTTATGACTGGGAATTATTGCTATGATATGGATTTAAGGGCCTAGTATAGACTAGCTTTACCCGCGACTTTCGGTGGGTAAAGCTAGTCTGAACTAAGCCAAGTCAGACGAGAAAAAATGTTGACGTTAGATAGTACAACAGATTTTTTTGTTTTACCATCTGACAAAACTGAAATGGTTATCACTTAGGTATTACGACTAATGCCCCCTTATTCATGAAAAAATACAATTTTAAACCAAGGTTCAAATTGTAGCTGTCACTGTTGTTTGCATATCATAGAATTGAGATATCAATAGACTTAATACGGGGTTTAGTTAATGCCGTATGATCCTCGTTTATGAATAAGAGGGTTTATGTGTAAGGTTCTACTGAATCTTAACTACACGTGGTTGGCTTTGGCCTCCATGAAACAATACCGTTGACATTATACACGTGTAGAACGTTTAAGTAAAGGTAGCCAACTCCGATGTCAGAAAACAAATAGATATGTTATTATTGTGAACGATCCGTTCATAAATGTATTATGAAAACGTTGAGTTGCGCAGATTGTAACGTACCTTGAGACATTAATAATGCTAGTATTTTTGTTTATGTTATCTAACAGATTAACGTCTCATTTAAGTATATCACCCAATTCGCTTTTATTTTGGTAACTTCATAAAGCATATTCTACTCATCTTTCTCTTTTATTAAAACTATTGACTTTTATTTTGGTCATGTCTGTCGCATGGCAGACGAATAATGGGCCAAACTAACATCAAACTGGACAACTCAACAAGGGAGACGACAGCGAAGAAGACCCAGACGGAGTTGGCGGGACGAACTCGACTTGTATATGCAAGACTGATCGTTTGCAGCTGATAACAGGGAGATGTGGAAAGAAAGTGGGGAGGCCTTTGCCCAGCAGTGGGACATTTAAGGCTAATAATAATAATTGATTTTTAAAACAAACTTACTTAGGTTTTTGACAGATACAAGTATTATTATTAGATACAGGTATGTAGGTTACTTCAGTTTCGCACACTACCAGCTATAACTACAGTCACGTCAGATCCATCTATAGATCTTTACCACGCTGTCAATTAAACCACCGCAAATAAAATGCTTCTTATCTAATCTATTCTTACAGAAAAGCTATTCCACACATCTCTCAATATTCTCATTATCACGCAATTGTCTTTCGTCATTTCAGCTTTAAAAAATTCATACATAAAGGTTCCTGCTCACGGCGAGTTATCACACGGGCGGCGTCGTCCGGAGCGATTTTTACGAGACAGCAAGTACGACAAGAAAGCCCGCGCCACCCCTTCCCACGGCGGCGGCGGTGCTTTGCTCGGCTCGGCGTTCGCGCGGCTCATGTTATAACGCGCCGTGAGAAGTCTCCATAACGACATTATGGGTATCGTGCTCCTTCATCGTACTTCCCTTGTTTCTATAATCGGAGGTAGCGACAACAAAAGATGGGTTAGTAAACAACTGTGCCCTTAGGCGTGACGTTGGGCCTTTCGTGACCCGTTTCTGTTTTTCAATGGTATCCTATTAATTAGTCAGTGTGTTTGCATGTTCAAATATTTATTTGTAATGTTAAGCAGCCCCATTAATGTGTGCTACAATAAAGCGTGTACATTGTTTACCTCCTTTATCAAGGAAAACCTATGCACTTTTAAACGTTTTAAATATTCATTTCACCATCAAACTTCATTACTTTAAGGCCCTTCTTTTTTGAGCTTTTGACTCAATGTCAAGAATCTATCAAGGTATGCTACGTAGGTACTTCTTGGTAATATTTTCCACCTATCGTGCTCACAAAAAACTATCAGGCATCAATAGTAGGCGATAATTATCTTTTTTTTCTTAAATTCATATTCAAAAATAATATACCAATGACAGAATACAAGTAACTTTGTACCCACAAGTTTAGTCATAACTTTTCACATAATAAGCTTCACGTAATATAATTCTTCAAATAACAAGCGTCTGAAACAAGAGCCGTGGTCTAGACGCGTAATGAGCTCCACAAACGATGTAGATGCTTTGTGACGTCATGCTAGATTGACACTCGATTAGACGCTGATAGCTTTCAAGCTATTCGGCTTATATTATGTTATGTAAGAGTTAAAAGTACATACGAACGTATGACGCATCGATACTAATGTTAAGAGTTTAGTATAAATACTTTTTATTGGTATGAGGAGCAGTAATTATCATTTTATGACGTTTTATAATTCAATCTATGTTTATTTTAGTATTTCGATATAATTATGAGTGCCGGCGTTGAACAGAAACCATACCGCACAATCATTTGTAGTTGCTTTCATACCGACAAGCTTCTTAATAATAGATGGATGGATAGATAATATTCGTTATAACTAAAACAATACAAGTGTTGGTCAACGATGGCACCAGTCTTTAAATAACAATAAAATAAAAACGTGTTACAGATACTTCTAAACGCCAAACTAAACATTACCATTCTAATAAATATAGTTGAGTGTCACAGCTCTATCAGCCACCGTGCAATATACCTAATAACACAGAGCGTGCTATAAATCAGTCGAACTATTATCCCGTTGGATTCAGAGCTTCAATCTCCACGTTATCCCATCTATCATTAGACTTAGCGTCATCTAAACTATCCGATAATTCCACATATTCACGTGCCTCTGCCGGCGCTTTATTGAATTTCGTATTCAACTATGTCCGTACGTAGTCGTAGACAATAATATTATAATTGTAAAAATTGTATTAGTAAATTACTGTCATGTCTCGTTTCAAAAGCACTACTATCGCGTCTTAAATCTGGTTAGCTTAAGATTGGAAGAGCATCCACGTAGAAAGTGCAATAGTTTTTTTTCAATAGAAATAATCGCGAAGACAGACTTTTATGTTTCTTAGTACTATTTGTCTGTGGGCACACAAATTAGGAATACAATTTCATTCCGTCTCGATAAAAGCAGGACATATTAGGGAACAAATAAGACCGGGGTGCAAGTAGAGAGTCTCCACGAGTGACGATACTTAAGTACGTCCGGCGCCTCCTGGACGGTTAACTTCGCTACCATCCTTCTTGACTGATCAATCTCTACACTACGGCATGACCTATTCCATACGGCTATGGGTTCATGCTGATATGAAGAAGAAGAAGATTAGGGAACTAGCCTAGTTTAGGCCCAATGTACGTATGTAAGTATGTTCGCCACTTAATACATGGGATATAAATAAGTGGCAAAATGTGGGTGTATAGATTCAGCTTCCTCTAGGGGTTTACAAGCGCTATTGTATAACTAAATCAATAATGATGAGCTGACACACTTATTCCTGTCATGGGTTGTTTTGCAAGTAAACTGAATTCAATATTCACAGCATGGTAACTACAACAAATTAATTCTTTAATGCGCTTTGTGATCGCCGCTCGCCATCACAGCACGGAACTACAACAAGCTTTAATGAATTTACTGGAGAAATATGGGGTCACGAATGTGAAGCGCATTTTAATTCGCTGCTTCGTAAACGTTTAACCATAAAATATGAGACGCTTGGATTTTTAATAGAATCATTAAAGCTTTTGTTATGTGTAATGAAGAAGGGTAAACAATAGCACGTAAGGAGAGGAGTTACATGTGTATCAGATTTGATTTTAAGAGTCATATCAAAAGAAATTAAGACCTGATTGCCGGAGTGGATAATTTATTGGACTGCTATGCTATGAGTTTCGGGCTTGATTCCCGCACGGAAAAATAATTCTGTGTGACCTGCAGTTATTTGTCCCGAGTTAAGATGTTCATGACATTATTATTTGGTGGAAACGCACCCACGACACCCAGAAAAATTGCTAGTGGAGAAGACTTTTTTTTGTTATTTGATCTAAGTCCAAGTTGTGCTAATTTTAACTACTAACCCCTCGATACGATCCCTTGTCAGTCTAAAAACAGACTTGAAGACTTCTAGTTTAAATTTATTTTAATCCTAGCCTGTTAAATGTCGTTTGAAATAACAAACTAGAATTTAAACAATTCTTAAGCACCTGTAAATGGGTTACATGAATAAACCATTTTTAACTTCGTGTCTTCAGCTTCGTATGTACTTAGTTGTCGCATTATGAAACGTTTGTCTATGTGATTTAGTTTACAGTAATGTTTAAGCTTGCATGTATTAGATAGCCGTCTTTTTGGTTTACTGTTAGGCTAGGCTTGACAATTCCTCACAACCGGGATGAATGGAGGAGGGAAAGGGAGGCCTTTGCCCTGCAGTGGGACGACTATGGCTGAAATAATAATAACAGGCTTGACAACAATTATTCTGGATTTCAACAAGATATTCTTGGAGTTCGTGTTGAAATTGCTGATGCTATAGGTTCTATGACACTTCAATCTTTAGAAATAGTTATGTTGGGCACACCCCTACTTAAGGACTATTAGTTTTACCGTCAAATTGGTAAGAAAATGTCTCAATCTCTCAATAACAAACAAGCTTTTATTATAATAATTTTACCAATATCAGTTTCGCTGATCATCGGTGGCGAAATAATGTGATTGTTACTCGGAAATCGTAATCAAACTATCATCAATTGTTTCGATGCATTGCCTGCAGGCAGCAATTAAGTGATATGAACTCAATTGCCGGATATTGGGCCTGTGTTATGTATTGATACGTTTAAGGTAACATTCGATTCAATTTGTTCTACGTTTATAGGAATCATAACATCACGCCATTATTCCCTGAAGGGGTAGGCAAAATTACAAATAGGTATAGTACCTGCACCTACATTTTGCCGAGAATTTTCAACGGTGTGTAAAGTGTCAGCGGCCTACAGGCTGTTTAAACTCTGACACCAGGTTATTTACCAACCACACGATACAAAGAAAAAGCAAGCAAACCTGTTGCCAACAACCAGGCACAAGTCCAGGCAAGTCATTTTAAGTACCCAACTCGGTGCTACTCAGAATGACCTAATGGAAACATCCAGTAACACTGCCTGACCCGGGATTTGAACCCAGGACCACTTACTCAGAAACCACTAAACCAGCGAGGCAAACAAAATTTACAGAATATCGTAGAAACAGTTATAGTACTCATATTTCAGTTCCTTATAATTTTATGTTGGAATGGTTTTAAGTTTAATACTTCCAGTTTGTCTTCACACAATTTCGTTGTAGAGTTCTCCTCGGGAGATTTGTAACAGACTTCCACTAACAGCGTTGAATATGTTTCTTAAACTGAATACACTGTAGAGTTTACAACTCAACAATTTGTATTACTTTAGAACAGCAGTATAATAAAACATAAAAGGCATCAAGAGTCCAAACTCTTGTTAACTCCTAAAACATTTTTCATGTGCAATTGAATTAAAGAACATACCTGGCATCCAGTCTCTACATTGGCGTACATGCCAGGCCTTACTGGCACGTGGCTGCATGAGAAACCGGTATCTGGCACAGAATGGTATATCGGGAAGTCAACACCTGGCGTGCCAGGAACATTGCGCAGGTCTTGTGGCTTCTCGTGCTCACGGAGCGGCTTCGGACGAATCACTGCTTGCTCGTAGTGGCCCTCATACGGGTCGTATTGCTGCAACAAAGATTAGTCTTCATTAGTGTCTGTTTAATATAAATTATATTGAGAGTATTCAATGAGCTTAAAACAATGGACTTATTTCAAATCCAAAAGAATTCCCGACAAAAAAATTGTTTTATGATGGTATTTTTTTTTTAAGATGACGTGATCTTGGTACAATACTTCGTCTAATTGTTGGAAGATTCTCTCGTAGCATAAATATAGTTTCTACACGTTTCAACTTTACAGCCAATATTATAATCTTTTTCAGATTAAAATTGTGAAATTATTGCGGGTTAGTCTGTGTTATCAATGTTTGCAAAATTCAATACAGTCCGCCTCAGTACTGTACTCCCTAAAGTAAATTTAAGAATATGAATAACAAATCAGTCATCGTAAAACTCTACTATTCACGGAGCACCGAGCGAATAGAATGGAGATCTCCTTCATCAGGCTCTGTCTGCACCATTGCATAATAAATCAGTCGAACGGGCGAGAATGTGCTAATGTGCTCATTACTTGGGCAAAATGCTGAAAATAGTAGTACCTATGTTAATGTTTTATACCTCGTACGAAGCTTAGAGATGAACTCGTTACGTATGTAGGTACTCGTGAGTTACTATTTATATTGGCATGAATTTTTGAAACTGATTTAGGGTATCATGGTATCTTGGGAACAAACGCGTAAAGCATATCTTTAACTATATACTATCAAGAGGGGCTATAGCTACGTGGCTACCGCGCAGATCCGTCGATCTGCGAGGTTAAGCGGTGATCGCCGCGATCAGTTTTGTGATGAGTGACCGTTTTCACATGTCGAGACCCCTCCGAGCTTCGAAAGGCTCGTTAAACCGTTGGTCCTGCGCTTTATCTGGTCTACCGTCCCATCAGAGAGAGTGAGGAAATAGGGAGTGCACCTGAGTTTACACAAATACTTATGCACTATAATATCTCCTGCGTAGTTGGCTAGTCTCAGCTGAGATAAGCCGCCGTAAGCGAAATTCGGTCAGGAGAACATTATTACACTGTCACGACCTTTCTACAAGTTCTAAAGATTAATTGATAACTGCAGAACGAAAGTAACGTTACATAAGACATAAGTCAAGAACCACATCAATGGCCGGCCGTGACACCGATCTGGTTTTTACACGCACCTTACGACATGTGTATCGTTCTCTTACATAAGGATCGTAAAACAGTTATAGTTATTAAGTGTTAAGATTGTTACTAAATGGTGTTATAGAGGCCGATACGCGTAATTTTAGGTTAATGTGTTTGATTTTTATTGTTTTGTATAACGCGGAAATAATAATGCATTTTTTTAATATGCTTTATGTAGGACAGGACTAAATGAGTAAATAGGGAAGATAATAATTAATGAGATAAACATTTTTATCTTTGCTAAAATCGAGAAAGTATCATCTGTATCTATTTCTAATCGCCAAAAGATCAAGGTTACATAAATTAATTATTTAAATATCTAGAACACGCATTGATTGCAAAAATCGTCTACCCAAATCTCTATTAAAAAATATCCAGAATTCGAGACCATACTTTCAAAACAGGTAAGCAATAATAGTAATAATTAGTAAATTAAAATATTAATAAAAGTAATATTAAAATTTAAGCGACATACACGCAATATGTTGTACCTATACGACTACACGCATTAAAGAATACGAGTCAATTATAATAAATGAATCGGCCTAATATAAGGTAAGGCAAAGGCTTTGATAATTAAAATGGTTCATTACACTAATTAACAAGTTCAATAATGTTACAAATTACTAAACCTAATCAACAAATAATTGATCAGTCCGATAAGTACAATCTAAACTCAACCGTGTCCATTTCGCCACAGTTCTGCTCGTGCGCCGGTGAGAGGGGATCGCACGCATGCGCCTTGTCACGGACGCCCGGAGTTGCGCAGTAGCACCGAAAGTGCAACCGAGTGGCTTGACCGACCTATGCAAGTATCTATAAGTTTCAAAGTCCTGTTACTAATGTGTTTCGGTACCACTGTCATAAAATGTCCTAAAGATCGAAACAAAAGTACCGATATACTAGGTAAATAATTATTTTACCCGACTGCTCCAGAAAGACTCCCATTATTAAGATTGGGAGCTGCTATCTTTGATTTCGCGTTTCTTCTGTTCTTAAAATTCACAGTAGAGAATGCCTGTAGCAAGAAGTTCACTTATGTAGTCATATGTTTAAACGTTCTGATTCCGATTCCATATTGCTTTAAAAGTTTTAATAAATAGAGAGAGTTATTTTCAATTATTGGTTTAAATATTACTTAACCAAGTCTGCGCATGACAGACATACATTTATACGTTACTTTTAATGTTCGCGGACGTAAATAATAACGTTCTTCCGTAAAGCGTGCTATCTAGGGCGAGCGGCTGAGGTCGTAAGCCGATTTTAACAGAAATTCATTTTTACATATTTACCTTACTAGCAGTTTCATTTTACCTGAAAAAATACATTAAATAAATGCCTTAAGTTTTTTTATAAGTCTCTTTCATCTTGCCTTCTTCATAATAATACGATAGTTCATCCTATGAGAAAATAGGACCCCTAAAATCTTTATAAAGACTTTTCTTCAAGGGTCAATGCTATTAAGAGTAGGTAGGTACTCTTAACAATCGTGTACCAGCAATACCTATTGGCTTATTTATAGACAGGTAAAGTACGCACAACCAAATACTTAAATCCATACTGAATTTATCTTCTAATTCCTTGTGTATTGACTACTTGAAGAATGCAATGCTATTCCCATGAATTCTTTACCAGAAACCTTCGGAGATGTGAGGTTCAACAATGTACTATTGTCCTCATAGAAAAACTATTGTATTTATTTTTCTCATGGATTGAAAAGGCTACTGATGTCTTATTGTTATGTGATGCCCTTGTTTACTAAAATACCGTCTAAAAGCCCTATTACATACATACCTACATAAAGTCACGCCTTTTTCCACGAGGGGTAGGCAGAGACCACGGATTTCCATTTGCTACGATCCTGACATACTTCTATTAATAGCGCAGATATTGTTTTTGTCTTTTTCGCGGATTATATTTATAAATAGTTAAAGACTAAAAAGTGGTAATTGCGTACATCTATCATTTAACCATTTAAATTTGCTCAAGATAGGTATTATCAAGTAAGTACATTTATAAATAATCATATTATTATATAAACAAAAGATTTTTACTGGGGCCTAATAGCGCTAATGTTTTTAATCTCACTAACTTCAAAACAAAAGAATTTGCGGCTAAAGTAAACTGTTTACATTATTAATTAAGGAGAAAGTTTACAATACCGTTTGTGGGCGACAGTCTAACAACCTCTCGGAGCATTTTGTAATACCAAGAAATCTTACTTCCTAGGTAACAAATTCTAACGTTCATAAACTATTTCGTAATCGCAAAGTTCTATAAAAGCTTGCGTCATATTTGTTGGGGATTAATTGGTGCCTGCTTGCACTAATGTCTACTACTTCTATTAGCTGTTTGGGCTCACGCACCCAACCAATTGTTGTAACTAGTTATAACAAGTTTTGCAACACTCGTGGACAGTTGGGCTAGTCAACGAATTAAAGGTCACGTGGCAAGCTTTTAGGTTTGCTATGCTTGAGTATATTACTGAAGATAGTACAAAGTGACGGAATACGAAAAGCAGTCTAAAATTTTCATTCTAGTTCCGGAAATTGGTTTTTGAAGGCAAATCAATCAATAATCAGATTGGGATGCCTCTTTCTTTTAAGAGTAAAGGTTTCTTCAGACATCAAATCAAAGCTAGGATCGACTTAAGTGGAACAAATCGTTCAAATGTCTATCCCAGGATCCAATTCTCCAAAAGGGTCCTAAAATATGCTTTGACCGCTTAGAGGATTGGACTGCCGACATCTTGTGAGCTTCCTGGATAATATCGTTCAAAGAAATGCACTGGAGACTTGCTTTTGTCTTCGGTGATAAATATAGCTACATATATTATTAGCTAGGTACCTATGCGTGCACTGACAACCCGTAAAATCTAATGTTGCGCGAAATTCCAAAAGCAAATCTTTGATTTAAAACAGACAATAAATATGATGATATGGAGCTGAACATTCAAAACAAAGACAACAGAAACAGTATTATGACTATTGATCCCCAAAATTAAGGCTATCTTCCAAAACTGTAATATTATTAGAATTTTTAATTCTTCAATGGAAACAAAACTCCCAGGAGTTCAGCGGGTACTTGATAATTTTTTACTTACTCAGATATTTCAAATCGTGCCTTCCATTCAACGTTTAATTTCAAACTTGCGAGACTAAGAACTTTCATCTCAAAGATTTTACGACTATGAATTCTAATATTAGATTTTAATCCTTTGTTTTTACCTTCGTCTTTATTAACATTTTGAATAAATCGCCCCTTCTCAATTTATAGAGGAAAATTAAGCCTAAAATAATATGAAACTCGTGTATTTTTATTAAAATTTTCCTTTATTATAAACTTTAATAAACTGCGAAAAGTAATTTATTCTCACCAGACTGCCTACTGAACTTTACTAAGAAATCCTTTGTGTTAACTATTTTTTTCTGACTCGTCATACTAGTACTTTCAAACTTAGGTACTCTAATTTAAGTGTAAGTACTAACTTAATTAATAAGTAATTGAGTTTGTAAAGTTCGTAAGAGTTCATATCAAACTATCATAACATTAAAGGTACATTAAAATTTGCTCTCTTGAGATTTTAGTTTAACTTTGTAAGTAGTTGATGACTCTTATATTGAGTTCTCCCATTATTATAACCTTTAACTACTTTATTATACTACATCTCATCAATTGCAATAAAAACGATTTTATGGTTTGATTTTATCCGAGCATCCTGTTATTGGTTTTTGCGGAAGATAATCTTAGACGCTTTAAGTTGAAAATCGCACCCGATTGATGTCAATTGACTCGAACACTTTTTTGTGTTACTATTCGTAACACAACTGAACCTAAATATTCTTTAAAAAATACCTAGAGCCTAAATGCAAACTATAATTTTAAGACCCGAACAAAAATGCAAATTATTACAAACGAAAAAATAAAAAGGTTACAGAAACACTAGGAGGTGTGAATTTCGTAAATTACTGAATACCAATTCTTGGACCAAACCAAGTTCCAAACAATTTCCACTTTGAGAGGCTTGATCAAAGAAATAAAACTAAAAAACAGGCCTTCCTTAGACTTGCCGACGAAAATGAGAGTAAATTTAACCAACAGTAATTCGCCTTTGAAGGCCATGAGAGAGTTCAGCTGAAAGGAAAATTGCAAAAGTTAGCGTTCCCTTATGAGGGGCGAGTTATATTCTACGGCAACTAGATATTTTAAGGTCGCGAGTGGACCACCCTTTTATTGTAATAACTGTACTTTAAACATTCATCGCTAACTTCGCCCTTTGAACTATGCAGATATTTGGAAGTTTGAACTTTATTACGGTCCTATTTGGGCGTTAATATGAAATAGTGCTACTGTTAGTTTGCTTGGACCCATTGATGGCAATTTTTATGGACTATTACTTATTTCGTTTATAACTTTATTATTGGTGGTAACCTAGAAGTCGCTTATATTCATATGTTATTAAGTTTAAAAGACCCACGGGACTACAAGTCAGGTGGCTATTTTATGTAACAGAATTATTTCGACCATGAAGCAAAACTTTTTGGGAATGACCATTGAATGACTTGTTGAATAAAATTTAGAGTTTGACTCCTAATAACACTATTAATAAAGTCTAACGACATACAGCGACTACAATGTAGATTGGACCATGATCTGTTACAAAACTAAAAATAAACTCCAAAGGTCACAGCCGGTCACTTATCAATGCTTCTACGTTCTACATAATACTCAAAAACATACTGAACAATAACAAACAGCCGTCCAGACACAACTCCATGCCTGCTACTGAAAAATAACAAAACGTCCAAAAAACAAGAGATGGACGAAAACAAATAGAATCGCGGCCTTAACAAACAGTATTATTGACTGTGCCAGATGTGTGCCCAACAATATTTGTTTATTCGCCCACGTGTTGTAATCACTCCGTCTATTATCCCTCTGTTTACCCTGTAGTTTTAGAAGACAGCTTTATGTTGTATAGTGTACCTGTGTAGTAGGAAGTAGTTAAAATAATGACATTTCTTAGACCATTATTAAAGGCAATCCAAAAAAAGGAACAGCTAGGTCTTGACCGTAGACCAAGCTTAAATAATAACGCCATAGAAGTATTAGAAATCCTATGTGAAGTAGATTTGAATACCAAAGTAAGCACTGATTAACAATACATAAGGATTTGTTTGCCATAAGGTCTTTTCGCACGTTAACGGGTTTGATTGCCACGGAAATTTGCACGGTGCACATAGGACTTGTAGCAGTTCCAACAATAGAAAGAAATTTGTATAACTGCTTAAAGTTTAAATAAATTATGCTAAGTTTGTGTAAAAAAAAATGTACCGTAGATGTCGAAAAATGTATTTAATCCAACCTACTTGCGCATTTGGGTCTCGGGTTTGATTTTTCGCATAAAACAAATGTTTTTGTGTGTCGCAACTTTTATTATTTGTAAACTTTCATTATCATAGTTTGTTAAGCCAAAAACCTTTAACACGACAAACAACCAATCCCCCAAAACACCTGGGTACGTGATAGGTAAAAAAACATCGTGATAACCCCAACTTACTTGCAAGTACGCCGCATCAGACACAAGGCCACACAGTAGCGCACCGGTGAGCGCCCTCAGCACCGCTTTGCCCATTTCCCCACACATTTTGATAATCAGTAATACTTTAAAAATGAACGGACTGCGCGCGAGTGTTGCTCTAACTAAATGAAGTGAGCATAGGTGGACGCCCCACTAAAGGCTGCAGTGGTAGGGTTGAAGTTTATGAAAGACTTGAGCGGCCAAAGACCTGTCGAATTATTGCCGGTTATTGCAATGCGAATTTGATTTGGGTTGTAAAGTCATGTTCAAAATTATGTTGATCAGAGGCGTCGAATTTGTTTAAAACTAATTTATCGTAATGGGGTTGGCTCTGTGGTTAATACTGAAAGGTAGCCGGTTTTAACCCAGGTGGTCTTTTTTAATGTAATTTGTTGTTTAATTTATTGACCACTAGCTATCACTGTCTAGATAGTAAAGAGTCCGAAAAATTAAAAAAGGTTGCCTTTTGTAACAATTGGTTACATTCTGGAGAATTGCGAATGTGCGTACCCTTTCGAGAAATATATGTGCTGATTATTATATAATACATATGTATATGGTATGGTAGGTATATGACACAGCAAATTGTTGTGAATACTCATGTGCATATGTAATGATTATGCACTCTTTTAAACAATAACCATTAACATAGAACCATAACGTTTAGAAACTTGTGAAATTACTTAAGTAATTTCTCAAGATTTTCTAACTTTCAAGTATCGGTAACTTATTACCTGCCTGCTTCTAGTACCTCCATAAGTCGGGTGTTTATTAGTCTGGTTATATCAGACAAACAAACTTATGACAGTGAAAAAGTGACAGGTGTAATAACTGATACTCTCACACCAGTGTCGTGAAATCATCCAGACACGACAGAAGTGATAAGTTAGATAACCACCAACTTCAGGTACTCTCCGAAGAGTCTCAAAATTTTCAGAATAGCCATGTAACGACTGACCCAAGCAAGTCCCGTGTGGTATCCGGCCTAAAATTGACCATCCCCTTTCCTCCAGTGGGTGTCGTAAGAGGCGACTAAGGGAAAATCCAGAAGATGGGCAGCAGCGTCTTCTGTAACTTGACCGCCAACACTGCGATTCCCATGCCGCTTGCCAAGCGTGGGGATTATGGCAACCTCCCCCCTTTCTAAAAGGAGGAGGCCTTCGTTCAACAGTGGACGTCTTGCGGCTGATGATGAAGCAAGCGCTGATTATCCTCAAAATTTACTGACCTGCGCAAAAACGTTTTATCTACTCTACTAGCTAGCTGTTAGCTATTCCTACAAAGTTAGACGTCAAAAAAGTATATTAAAATCTCTGTTCCGATTTCCGAAAAACATCAACGGTATTACGCCGTCGATAAAAGGTTTTTTTTTGACGTCCGCCAAAATCCTATGTCGCTGCGGCCGCATCACTTTGTGCTACAGTTTTTTCGGGTTACAAATAAAAAAAATATTAAACTTTCATTGGATTAAGACAAAATTGTTTATTCTGACTGTGAAAAGCTGCCAAATTCGAGTACTCTCGTGGGAATATTCGCTTAAAACAAAGGGTTTGAGTACTGCAAATAGTCGAATATTTTGGCCTCAAATTGTTTCAAAGTAACTTTTAGACTGAGTGCTTTTAATTACTGTAAGCATATTGAGCTCTCAAACAAAAGGTAGGAACTCGATTCGCAAGTTGATTTAGCTTGCCGATACTTTTATCAATTACATGACTTTAGTTTGTTGTCCATCATCATCATCATCACCAGCCGGTAGACGTCCACTGTTGAACGAAGGCCTGGGACCTCTTAGAACGGGGCGGGTTGCAATAATCCCCACGCTTGGCAAGCGGCTTGGGGATCACAGTGTTGGCGGTCAAGTTACACAAGACGCTGCTACCCATCTTCTGGATTTTCCCTTAATCGCCTCTTACGAAACCCACGGGAGGAAAGGCTGGTCAATTCTAGGCCGGATACCACACGGCACATAGCCCATGCTAAGCTTAAATTATAATTGAAAAAGGAAAGTGGAAAAATTATGGACACGATCGGGGTCCAAACCCAAGACCTTCGCCAACCCGTGGCGCTCTTTACCAGTTCGTAAAGAGCGCCACGGGTTGGCGAAGGTCTAACAACAATGCCGTTTTCCTATTTTTTTAATAAATCACCACGAACTTGACGTCATGTAATTTACGAGTAGAAAATAGGTTTTTTATCGATAACCTTTGCGCAAACGCCGACCGCACATACCTACATAACTCCTAACTGATTATGAAACATCCTGACAAAATTACTTATCAGTACACTTGCACGAAATCATGCAAAGAAATCCTCAAAGTTTTTGTTATGACCTGTTCATCATTATTTTAATTTCAATTTAAAATGAGCATACCGATCATTTTATAAGAATCATATCGTTGTATCAGAAAAAAATCACCTGAACGCATTTGACCAAACAGTATTTTTTTTTTATTACTTAATGGGTTTTATTTCAGTTCTTTAGTATATTGCAAACTATAGAGTTTACATTCAGAGTCACTACATAGTATAAAACAAAGTCGCTTTCTCTGTCCCTATATCCCTTTGTATGCTTAAATCTTTAAAACTACGCAACGGATTTTGATGCGGTTTTTTTTAATAGATAGAGTGATTAAAGAGGAAGGTTTATATTTTTTTTTTTTTTTTAAAAAAACGTCGCCCCACACTAGGAATTTCTCCTGTATCGTGGGTGCGTTTCACAAACATGAAATATCACATACACAAACACCCAGACTCGGGACAAACATATGTGGATCGCACAAATGTTTGCCCCGTGTAGGAATCGAACCCGCAACCCTTAGCGCAGCAGTCTAATCGCTTAGCCACTACGCCAATCAGGTCGTCATATGTATATGTATAATAACATCCATTAAATAGTGGAGAAATACTTATATTAAATATTTTATACCCGTGCGAAGCCGGAGCGGGCCGCTAGTTTATAATAAAACTAAAAGTTTTCCTACGTTAGTATAAACAAATACAGTCTGTAAGACAACATGAGTGTAAACTGTAAATACTGGTATATTATTAATTTACGTAATTAAGGTCTTGTAAGGGAGGTAAGTAGTAAGTAAAGTACACTACATACTAATTATATCCACCAGGCCAGTTAATGCCTCATGTATTGTTAATTAGGGACATTTGTGTGTTTACTTAGACACGTTATTTATCGCTCGTTTAGAGATCGGTGTCCGCGACTGTTGAGCATGAGGTTCTGGGTTCGAATCCCGGATCGGCCAAAGTATTATTGGGTATTCCTTTAGGTAATTCTCAGGTAATCATAATCAGTAGCAGCACGGAGACTGGAATTGTGCCCGATTGATGGCAATATTCGATTGGGACTTATAACATAACTAACGAAATGTGGGTGTACTATAGGTACACCTGTTCCGACCCCTTCGGGGAATACAGGCTTGATATTTTTTGTTTGTTACATTATTATGTGTTCGTACGAAACTGTACTTAACTATCGTAACCTAAAAATATTGCGCACGTTCCTAATTGGTTTTGTCGGATTTATTTCTATAGTTTACCTCTACGAAGGTTTTAAAGATTTTCCCGATCGATTTGAAAGAATAGACCCACGCTCGTAAATACTCTGAAACGTGGATGTGCTATAGGTTCCTATAAGTCTGGGTGTGATATTTTTAGCAGCAAAACGCACTCAAGAAACGAAAGAAATTCTCAAAACGGGAAAACATTAAATAATTAAATATACATTCTCAAACAAATATACTACATGTATTTCCCAGAGGGGTACACAAAAACTCCGTTTCCATACGACCCTGGTCTTCCGCAATAATATACAAAGTAAATAACTGTTAACGAGTGCTCACGACGCGGCGGTAACAATTACCACATATTACGTTACCGGCATTAGAAAATGATTTGATAACAAACGCTTTCAGTTTTCACGGGCCGCTGAGCGAGCCGAGCGCGGGTTTCCCGACGTTCCGATTTAATTGCTTAATTGTTCCCACTGTGTTCTGTTCCTAATAAACAAAGCACAGTTGGGCTAATGTATCATGTAGTACGTAGTGTGCGCCCACATTTAGCCGAGGAAAATGTCTAGGTTTTTTTGTTTTATGACGGTCGACTGATGGCGATGTGAGACCTTTGCATATCAACACTCATATCACTCAATCAACACTGATAGCCAAGTGGTATGACCGGTGGACTGCCAAGTCAAAGGTCGCAAGTACAAACCCTGGCACGCACCAATGTCTTTTAGAATTCATGTGCGTACTATAAATTAGTTATCAGTTGCTCAAAACGGAGATGGAAAACATCGTGAGGAAACCGGCACACGTAAGAGATTTTTCAACGGTGTGTAAAGCCATGTCAGAGGCCTACAGGCGGTTTAAACTCTGAAACCAGGCTGTTCATCAACCATACGATAAGAAGGAGAAGACTCAATCAGCCAGAAAGAGTTCTATGTGTAATAGGGGATACGGATGAGCCTTTTGCCATGTTATAGGCAATAAGTTGGAGGCAAGAGTATTTTGGATAGCCAAGAAAGTGTAAATGCATGATACTGTAACACACTTGCGTTATGGAGATGTAAAGATAAAAGATTTAGTATTTATACACTTTTTTTACATTAATACTTAATTATAATGTCCATAGGATACTTTATACTAAACGGCGAGGCTTTTTTATCAAAGACTATTTTACTAAGATAGGACTTGCAATTATATTCAGTTTACAATTACAATAGTGACACTACACTGTCTTATTAAAATAATGGGAAATAAAATATGAATGACAATGAAACGGTATCTATAATTATTGTTCCCATAGGTCTGATGTAAAAATGGATGATAGTTAGCGAATATTCCGAAAACATTTACTTTTATCACGCATTGAAACATAGCTCCCAGGAGATCACTCTGAATTAAAATTTAAGTTACGTTTTAAATATTTTATAGCTACTATTTATGGTTTGATTAAAGTAGAGATAGTTTTTACGTAGGAGGATTTAATGTGACCATTTTGATAAGCAGTCATGAACGTAGGAAAGACTGTGAGCTCTAAAAATCAGGTTCTATAAACACATCTTCAAAAAATTGCGTGCATGTGGTCATTTCTGATGTTAGTTGTAATTGCGTCGGTTTCCCGACATTAAAAACGTATTTCAATCTCAATACCTTCCCTACAAACTCCTAACTATTATTGAACTAAACTATTCGACGAGGTAGGTACGGTCAGCATCATAAGTAGATTAACATATTACGAAACCTTATGTCAAATAATGGAAAGAAACAAAAGCCAATTCAAGTTTTTGTTTCAAATTATAGGAGCGTCCAATGGATGATCTTAAAATATTTAAGACTTTTTAGTGTGTAATTAGTTGTTCTTCAATTAATGGTATGTTTATAAAATTAAATGTTCAGCTACTTATGATGCTGACTGTACTAATGGTTTTTTTTTTAAATAGCCTATATTGTTTCCCACTGCTGGGCAAAGGCCTCTCCCCTGATTTTCCATTTCCCCCTATCCTTGGCCAGCTCTGGCCAGCCTCTTTGAAAGGTGTCCAAATCGTCCCGCCATCTCCGTCTAATGGTATTAAAAAGTGAAATTGTTTCGGTAGATACCTGAATTTAAATGTCTAAACGTGACAATTTTATGTAATCCGTTTTTGTGTACAACAACAACTCTTTTCACATTTCTAACTTCTAAGAACAAGCATATAAGTTCATTGACCAATTCTTAAGTTTATATACTTAAGTGTTGAGTCAATGAACCTCCATTAAGAACAGTTGTCCCTCCCACAAGTGCCATAAGTTTTTAACATTAATTTGACTCTAAAACGCAAACTTATGTCAACAAAATCGCTTAGGAATAATTTAGTTTAAGTACTTTAGTTCAGAAGGGATCCTATTTACCAAATATCAATTTAGCATAATACGAACTAAGTGTAGTCATATGACGCTAAAAGGTATTCTCGTTTACGCTCAGACTTATTAAATTTAGATGCAAAGTTAACTTGAGCATTAGTTAGTGGGTTTGCGCAATTATTAGGTTTCGTAGTCACGTAGGTACTTTCTGTAGATAAAGTTATAAATAATGTTAATTAAAAAGGTATTTATTACAATCGAAGTTGATGAAAAGCTGTAATTACTGCGCAATGCGTTGGCAAAGATGCGTAAAGTTTTGGTATGTAGTTCAGAAACGTGAATCGTCCATCATCATCAGTTAGATAAGTAGAAAACCATTGATGTCAATGGCAGTTTTCGACACTTGTAAAGGAAGATCCACTTATAAATGTGTTTTTGACTTGTAGTAACTGTGTGTTGTAAATATTTAGAATACTTCACTGTAAACAGAAACCTCAACGCGATTTCCTAATAAATCCCATTTTATAAGTTCCGAGTCAAAGACCTAAGACAACTTTGTTATTCTGAAACTATCACTGTTCTCTTCTAAGAGCGGGACAGAGCTATACACTGTGTGTAGCGAGGTCTCTCTTTGACTGTAGCAGCGATAGTTAATACTTCGAAATAGGACCCCTGGGCCAGAATTACTGGTCAGTTGCGAAAGTGTAGGTAACTTGCTTCGTGGGCCGTCGAAAACTTGTTCCTAAACTATTGCACACTGTGATACAATAATCGCACGTCTAGATTTTCAATCTAAGGGGCAAGTCTCTTATCGATTTAAGCTCGCTTCGGTCTAAGTTTGGAACAGACACATAGTATACAAATAAATGACATTGTCCAATTAAATCATCGAAACTAACCACATCGTACACTACACTAAACGCAGTGGTGACCTCATGTTTGATATTTAAAATTATTTTACCGATTATATTGTACCTTTTTACCGTCATGTATTTTACTTAAATTGTAAATGAAAGAATAACCGATCTTCATTAATATTTTTTATCTTGACTTAGATGCTACTCGTATTCTCATTTTAGGTATATTGTGTAGCTCATTATTATCTCATACTTTAAATTATTGTTAAATATACCTACAACATATTTTTAAAAGAGTAACTATGGAGTTTCTTGCCGGTTCTTTTCCATAGAAACGACTTTTTGGAATCGAGCAACTGGTTTTGACGTTCTGTTCTCTTTTGTAACCTATATGAAATAAAAACATTATACTCGTAACTATGACTAATGGTTAGCGGATTTGTATGCACAAGGTTGCATATTCGAAACCGGGCAAGAATCAGTCTGAGTTTTTCAACGTCATAGATACTTTCATAGATATTTACCGCTGCACTCAGAGGCATTTAACTCCATTGACTAACGGTGATGGAAAACATCGTGAAGAAATCTGGATTTAATTATCTGAAATCGCCAACCCGCAGTGAGCTAGCGTGGTGATCAATGCTAAATCATTCTTTATAAGAGAAGCGGCTTTTGCCCTGCAGTGGCACAGTTATAGACTGTTATAAATATATGTAACTACACTGATAAATCAGTTGTATTAAAATGCCATTTTTCAGCAACATCTGCCTTAGGCTAAGTTGTTCCATATCCGTCCTTTGATCAGTAAACTAATATAAACTAAACAGGCATTTTGAAAACGGTATTCAGTAGATTAAGAGGCTTAGCATTAAACACAGTCGTCAGCTAAACATCACATTGAATTCATTCATACAATAAGTTAAATCAAAATGTCCACCAAACTCAACATAAATTACCTTTGTGCCGTTATAACATCAAAACAAAAGGTTAATTAATTAATTTCAAACCGTGTGCACTTAATGTGGCCTACTTTGTTCGGCTTTGGGCAGGAGGCCGTTGCATAATCTCGTTATGGTCCGTGTTATGGTGCTGTCATTATGATATGAAACCACTTTTATCTATGAAAATATATGTATAGTATTGTAGTGTTGTTTTTTTTAAACAAAACGTCGCCTTACAATTAGAATTTCTCCTGTGTCGTAGGTGCGTTTTACAAACATGAATTATCACATACACAAACACCCAGACTCGGGAGAAAAATCTGCGGATCACAAAACAAAAATTCCCGTGCGGGAATCGAACCCGCAACCCTTAGCGCAGCAGTCCAATTGTTTACCCCAGCACCAATCGGATCGACAATGTAGGTTTTGCTATTTTGACTAGCTTATATTGTTTTTAACTGTTTTAAACCTCAAAAAACTTACGAAGCTTATCAACAACAACAGAGCAATAAGACTCACTTAGAAGTTTTCAACAACACAATTCTATAAATATTACATTTGAAGTCATGTTTACAACAAACAAATCTCAAACAAAAGGAATTCTTATGAAATCATAATGGTATCTATCATTTCTGGCAGATTGCTTCGTCTTATCTTGAATTTCGTCTCAATGTCTCTTTTATAGTTAAGGAATGACGGCGCCGTCTAGATGTAAAAAAATATAAGCACTGAAGTGTAAAAACCAATTCACCGAAGATGGAAACCATTTTTCATTTATTTTGGCAAATGAATCGCAAAATATCGAAAAATTTGGACCAAATATATTTGGATGCTAGCCTCCCGCAGGGCATTGAACTCTTTATTATTTGAAGAAACAAGTGTCTAGGGTGTCAGAATTATGTCATAATTATGAACATCCGTATCTTCAGCTACCTTAGAATCAGCCGTGACTTTATAAGTTTGTAATGACGAAGTTTACCTTATGACCTACGTACAATCACTCCACACCACACTAATATTATAAAGGCGAAAGATTCCAAGTATGTGTGTTTGTATGTACTACATCACGCTCAAACGGTTGGACCAATTTTGATAAAATTTGGTTTGGTTAGCTGACACTCTAGATATAAGCAGAAGCTACTTATTATCCCGAATTTTTTTATTCGGGTAGCACCGTGGGGCGCAGCTAGTTTCACCTAAGGACGAGTCCCTTAGCAAATGCAAAATTAGCAAAAGCAAAATGGCTGACTCGGACTAGTAATCGTAAAAAGGTTCCTAAGCTATTTACAACTACTAGTGCATGATATCTAAAAATCACTTTAAAAGTACGACATGACACTGGAAAGTCACAGTGGTAACATAATATATACCGTAATAGTTCAGCAGACCATATAATTGCCTGCTAAAACCCTTAGAAAACACGCAAATCATCACTTACGTTGTTCCTTGCTCGTTATAATGTTCATTCAACTTCTTACAAAGGTGTAACTCAATTGAGTACGTTACGTTTTGGACGGATCACGCGAGTGGTGGCTGGCCTCGCAACAAACTCCCGCAGTAAAGACTGTTGGAGCATCAACTAACTACTAGAACAACGCAACTCCACGTCGTGGTCACTGCACAGATGTATCGTCAATAGAAGAGACATGTGATTGGTTGATAATATCAGAGGCACGTGACCTATTTAATAGTCAACTAGCCTCATTACAATTTAAAGAATACCTTTATCATTGTATCATTTAAATACTATTTATTAAAATTCCTTTCGATAAGTAATTTAAAGTAGGAGTCTTGACGACCAGATTGCCGCAGTGGCTAAGCGATTAGACTGCTGCGCTAAGGGTTGCGGGTTCGATTCCCGCACGGGGCAAAAATTTGTGCGATCCGCAGATGTTTATCCCGAGTCTGGGTGTTTGTGTATGTGATATTTCATGTTTGTGAAACGCACCCACGATACAGGAGAAATTCCTAGTGTGGGGCAACGTTTTAAAAAAAAAAGTGTTTTTAACTTACTTCAAATGCGTAAAGCAAGAAAAATTGGATTGAGTCTACTGGTGTTTTCACATTCGTAAAAACGGCTCAACAAACTATGTTTGAACCAATACAAAAATAAAACTATCAGGATTCTAAGTACACAGAAAAGTTTCCTTTTGTTTAAAAACATACTTGTAGGTCTACTATAGTGTGAAATCAGTAATTTAAGATCTTATGACAGCCTCTTTGACTTCACAATCGTAAGTTAATGTTTAAGGTATTCAAAAAAAAAGGTTGCGTCTTACATTCATTATTTGAGCCATCAACGAAAATTTAAAAATAAAACAAAGGACATTCTAGCCAATCAACATCCTCGATGTATACAGGAACTCAGCAGAAGGGTACTAGATAGAGTAAGTTAGTGAAGGCTATTTCTCTCAGTTTAATAGTTGCTAACAATATCGACCACCGGTCAGGCACTACGACTTGACTTGGCTATCTTAGCCTTTGATACAATATCATCGTATTTGATACCAGAAAATAACTTTAGAGCGGTTTAGAGTTCCGATTCTTGATGTTTAAGTATTGGATGTCAAAATAGAGGTCCTTATAACCCAATCTTGACTAAAGTTATGTTATTATTTACGTTAAGTTTAAGCACTGCATAAGATCTTCAATGCTTAAAGTTATTTTTTTCTTCCTGTTAAATAATAACGGTCGATCTATTTTTAGTACTCTTGTATGTAGAGCAATTTGCTCCCAAACTCTAAAAATTAACGAAAAGATGATTCTTGGGGTCCTAGGATCTTATTAACAAATAAATACTTGGACCAGATCGGAGATGTTCTACAAAAGGGTCAAGTGAGGAGTACCCTTAACCGACGAGCGTGTATAAGGAATGTGATGTGATGGATATCCGTGGTCTTTGCTATCACCTCTGGGTAATAGGCGTCCCTTTATCGTTGTATGTATAATTACAATTACGACTTTTATCTTTGTAAGGGTTGGCAAAATCTAAAGACCCAAATTACACGAAAAATAAATCAAACCCGCTGTTAACCCACAACGGAATCGTCGTCTCTTAGTTACAACTCGCTTTCCCGGTAAGTCCATAGCATTCTTTATCTAACCCCCCACGGACTGACAATTTGAATTGTTTCATAAACAATACACGCGATTAATTACAAAGTATCGCGTTATGTAATGCACATAATCCGTGACTCTAATGGCTAACATTTATGCGGTAGTCATTATTATTCCACTTTCAATTATATGGTTGTGACGAACGGACACTTTCTCGTTCATGCATTTATAAGTTATCTTAGTTAAGTACCTACGTTCATTTATGGTTATAGTTCTACGATGTTTAAATAGGCAGAGGTTAATACTACTCCATACTTACATAATATATTATTTAATGTTTTAGGTCATCTTTAAATCTCAACTCTGTTTTTATTGGTCTAAGTACTTACGATCGGATGGTACACCGTCACGACCGTAAAGAAACCAGGCGCAAAACCAATAGCTTGCTTTCTATGTGTAAGTAATGGTCATGGTGACCTATCACAAAACGGGTTGTGGCAAGCACTGCTTAACTTCACAAGCTATGAGCCGCTATATCATAACCGCAAACTTACATATACAAAAAGATTATTATTATATTATATAGTTAATATCACTAAAGATAACCGACCTACAAGCTAGTCTAGGTTTCAATTGCGGATCACGCAACGCGCTACCAGATTTCTCCGAGAGGAATTCTCAGTAGCAGCTCGGGATTTGGAATGGTGCCCATGTAAATGGAAATAAGCTAATAACTTTGATTGTACAACAGGTGCTATATGGTGAGCATAAATATATACACGGAGAAGTGCACTGGTGTTTTATACAGAACTGCAGAAATGTATACCAGGTACACTAATACCTATTATCTTTACCTCTCGAACGTCGGTAATATGATTATGCCATCAAAAACATATCTGTAAAAAAACCAAGTCGCGCAACTCAGTTTTTCTACCGTAAAAAGTTGTGAGATCCATATACTACCAAGTCGATTGCTTTATTAAGTTCCTACTTCAGGGACCTTCTGTCTTAAGTTATTACGTAAATAGCTAAACGAACAACATCTTATATTAACCATATTAATATTAAAAATCTTTTATGTTTTAAATAAAATAGATTGACTTTGCCATCGCATGAAAACACAATGTATCTCACAAGTATAACTTAATATATTAAATAAAATTGTTGTACACGATGTAACGCTTTAAAGAAAAACGTCACCCCGCTCTAGGAATTTCTCCTGTATAGTGGGTGCGTTTTATGATGAAACTAGCTGCGCCCCGTGGTGTTACCCGCTTTATTTTTTCGGGATCAAAAGTAGGCTATGTTTTAATCCAGGGTGTCAGCTACCTCCATACCAAATTTTAATTTTAGGTCGCAAGTTCATATCCCGGCACGCACCAATGTCTTTTCGAATTCATGTGCGTACTAAAAATTAGTTATCAGTTGCTAAAAACGGTTAAGAAAAACATCGTGAAGAAACCGGCATACCTGAGAGATTTTTCAACAGTGTGTAAAGCCATGTCAGAGGCCTACAGGCGGTTTAAACTCTGACACCAGCCCCCTTACCATGAACTCTTAAAGCAGGGCAGTTTACGGTGTGGAAGCGTGACGCAGCATTACACTGCACGTAGCGGCGTCTCGCTTACACATCGTAAACTGTCCTGCTTTAAGAGTTCATGGTAAGGGGGCTGGTTGTTCATCAACCATACGATAAGAAGAAGAACCAAATTTTATCAAAATTGGTCAAATCGTTTGAGCTTGAAGAGGTAACAAAACAAACATACAAACACACTAACTTTCACCTTTATAATATTAGTGTGACATCGCATAGGTACACAAACACTCAGACTCGAGACAAACATCTGCGGATCACACAATTTTTGTCCCGTACGGGAATCGAACCCGCAACCCTTAGCGCCTGGTGGGCGCAGTGGCTAAGCGAGTAGTCCAATCGCTTAGCCACTACGCCCATCAGGTCGTCAATATCATCGTCTTAATGTTTCCTTCGCCTAAAGTTCGTGTTTAAGACTGAAATAAAATCTCAAAGAAGGCCAAAAGTATAATTCCTTAGCCCACATATTTTTTAATATAAAAGGGGTTATAAATAACTCACACAATGTAAGTAATACCTATAACAAGTAGATTATTATAGACTATTAAAAGGTTATATACACAGCCAGTATTACTAGGACACATAACATTAATCTGGATTCTAAGCACGTTTGACACTTTTATGGGCTACAGTAAGAGTGACCACGATTTTATATTAAAAACGGACAAGTATTGATTGATGGACAGATTTTTGACAGCTATGTATACAAGGCGCTAAAACCCAGTCAAACATTAATCAATTTACATAACAAACTGATCATGATACTGATAATTTATGTTACCTTACTATAATAACTTTTTAATGTCATCAGTCATTTTTTTTTTTCGGTATATTTTATGCCGTCGACCCCGAGGGGGGTCTTATTGGGCGTAGCCGGATAAATGAGTCATTTATATATTTACGAACAATTTATTGCATACACACGGCTGCCTTGTTGGTCGCATAGCGCGAATGCTGAGCACGAGGTTGTAGGTTCAATACCCGGGTCGGGCAAAGAGTCAGGCTTGGAGTCTGGATTTGTAAATTACAGTAGGCTCGCCACGTATTATATTGGGAAGTAACGTCTGCTAGATAAATTACTACACAATTTGAGACACAAAAACTAATTATAAAAAAAATACATGGAGGTTTTCTTAAATTTTCATCTTCAGTCGGCTGGTCGACATTGTCCTATACTTTTTCACTTAAGTTGTTAAACTGTACGTGTTTAGTATTTATTTTACTACATAAATATATTTAGGTATAGCTAAGCGTAATTCTACTCAACCGAATCGTAATATGCATTTACGTAAGAAAAGGTTCGAGGAAATTTCGAACAGTCCACAAATATTATGCCCTTGAAAAAGGAAGCTCTCAATTTGATAAAACCTCCCCAATACTATGATATATCCTTAATTATGATTGTAAAATAATGATAGATTATAAGAGAGCATGTCACAAGCCGGTTGAACCAGTCCATTTGCGATCTGGACTCGACTACTGCGTTCAAAGTGCAGTCGTGTAGAAGCCCAGATAAAAACGGGCCTCCTAGCGTTGTGGCACCAACCCCACAGTTCACGTAGCTCAGGCACTCTTGTTCAATTTCAAACAAAAAGGCATCTAGTATTATTAAAGTAGAACACAGAACCTCCAAAATTTATTCACCAAATAATTCGACTAAAATAACAATCAAATTATTTGATCCATTTATAAATAAGAATTAAGATTCAACTCCAGACCGAAGCTCCGAAAAAAACTCTCATTATAATAACAGAGAACAAACAAAATCCCATATAATTTATTTTATTATCTACAGCTAAAAGGGCACAGCGGAAAACCGTAAACAACTTCAATTTATATACGCACAATAGAAAATAAACGAGTGAAAATAAACGCTTGAGGAGTTTCGGCCGTATGTGGCAAATGCTTAAAATGCGTGAACCACGCTTACTTATGCTCTCCGTTTAATAAAACACGTCTTACACCGAGCCATATGTTCTCAGCCTAATATTGAACAAGCCATGTTTACTTAGGGGAATACGTAATGAATACACGCGTTCTGGGCGTTTGTCACGAACTATACCGGTATTACACTATCGGGTAATATGTACTATGACGTCATTGTCTGGGATTATTTGGGCATCCCTTTGTTTTTACCGCTTTTGGCAGGACTGCGAAAATATTAACCTCAATGGCTGACAAAGAATGATCGCTCCTTAGTGGACTTCGATAGCGCTGAAATTAATCTCTGTCTTAAAATAAGAGGTTTTTAAAAGAAAAATAGGAAGTGTTGGTGGTTGTTATACAGAGTATAAAAGCGATGATTGTTTTTAAGAATGTATTTTTGTCTCGAACCTGCTAGGAAAGGGGAATAACCAAAAAGTAAACTTTTTTACCTAATTTTAAACATTTGATATAGGTACGTATACTACTTCCAAAACATTATAGATTATACTATTATTTTAGCACTGATAGCCAAGTGGTATGACCGTTGGACTGCCTAGTCAAAGGTCGCAAGTACAAACCCCAGCACGCACCAATGTCTTCTCGAATTCATGTGCGTACCATAAATTAGTTATCATTAGCTAAAAACGGTGAAGGAAACCGACACCAGGTTGTTCATCAACAATACGATAAAAAGAAGGTCGATTATACCATTGGGTATAAACCGTTTATCTTTAAGTGTGATTATATGGACAATTTCAAATTAATCCTACATTTATAAACCGGCACCATTGTCAACATACATCGCATTCACGCGACTCACCGAGATTGGAACATGTCCTAAACGTAATAATCTATGTCTGCTTGCTTTTTATGTGCACATGAACTTAATCATACGTTTACCTACAGCCTTGGACAGAAGGGAAAGGGTTTGGTCACTTTGACCATTCCGTTAGTCTTATTTAATTTATAGAATGACCATCTAGATTGTCGTATTAGTGGATTAACAATTACCTCGACTGTATCTATACGTTAACGTCTGTAGTGAGACGCGGAGCGAGGGTCCAGAATCCTGTGAATGTGGACGTCACCAGGCTTAGGGTTGGTCTCCCAACAGAGCTTTAGTCCGTTTACTTTTGTACAAGATCCGCTAATGGTGATATGGCCGCAGTTGAGTGACGCGAGCGGGGACAGTGGGAGTCCCGTCACAACCCATAATAATTAAAATTATGATGGACGCCTCTGAGACGATGACATGTTGTGTACTTCGAAATTCCTAATCTTCCGCAACTGATTTTGAAGATGGTTGATGACTAGTTGAAGTTGTGGTTGGTATGAAGTAATAATGTTCCCTATGAAACTTTTTATAGCTTTAAACAAAGAATTTAGTATCTACAGTCTACAGTAATAAATAATTTTTATGGGTAAATCAAAATATCTTACACTAATAGGCACATAACAACTGAGTGCCAAGGACCTAGCCTTAATAACTCTTGATACCAGATAATCTTATTCAAAGGACACTACCACACCTCTAAACTTCTGTAAACAAGATAGTTTAGCTAAAGATCGTCATCTTCTACACTTATACTACTATACTCTACTCTTTTCTAACACACACCACCAGCTCACAAGTAACTAACCTCAAGAAACAATCGAATAACTTTCAATCGACTCCAATCAGCAGAGCACGAAACAAACCAAGCCGCGGGCAGATCTAGTTTGCATAATAATTATACATTATACAAGGCTTAAAATTCACAAGGGTGGTACAACAAATGCATTGGCATTATGAGATAAGAGTTTTGCGAATTTGTATTCAAACGGGGTGTTGCGGCTAGGGTGGAAGCTGCGAAGGGCTCGTATACGAGTGATATATGCTAATAAGCCGGCCATTTTTAAACCCTTTCGTACGTTGGATTCATTGCGCGTGCGGATAGAAGGTGTTTTTCGCAAAAGACGTGTATTGTAACTGTGATTTACAACTTTTTCGAAGTTGTTCGACACTGAACGTCTCTACGACGTCAATAATTTAGTTTTTTATTATTATTTTGCTTATAGAAGGTCGATTATTTCCCTATCGTATTAACTATAAAAAATCACAAGCTTGTCTTCTTCTTGTCACACAATAAACTAAGCACAGCAACTGAATATTTGCTGCTGGCTGGTGTTTTGTTTTGTCGCAACAGTAGCTTGAGAAAGAAAAAAAAAGTGTAGTATAAAGCAAACCCCCAGAATTCCTAGACTATTAAAGGTTTAAGAAACACGAATCACCAATAATTGTGCCGCAACAATAAAGATACAGAAACTTACGGTTATAACGAATAAATATTGTTTCTAATAAAATATCCATAGGTATTTTTATTTTTACCCGTAATACCTGTGTTAAGTGCATAAAGCAGTTTTCAACTCACATACTAAGGTAAGGACAAGGTCTCGCAGCAAGCGTCTTATAGGTACAGTTTATTAATTAACTTCTGCATACTTGGCATTCTGGCCCTAATAGTAAGAGTAGGTATTAACGTGTTTTTTCTTATAGTACCTAGTAGTAAATATTTCATTTTATCTGTGTACAACAAATAATTAACTGTACACAACTGTCTCAACTTTGCCTGTTTATGATAAGGTGGCAAGGTGTCTAATTAAGTTAATCCTTCTTTATATTTCTCTAGATACGCACAATGCACATATCATTTATGGTCGGTAAAGCCAGATAGATTCTTTAATATCATCACTTATAAATATATGTTACGTTAGAGCAATCTATGTAATAGGAGAAAAGTATCAATAACTAAATAACAAAAAGTGACTATATAGCAAAGAATATGGCAACTACATCCATAAGTGTCATAAAAGACAAACAAACTGCCCCATATCGTTGATTTGTGAGTTCACAATAGCATATTTCTGTTAACAACCGTACGAAAACTATTCAGACAATTTAGTGCATTTCTTCAATTTAGTTGTAATGTCCTCCGGAAACGATTTAGAGCATTTGTATGAATGATTGAATAAATGAATTTATTTATTGCAAGAACTGTAGTACATTACAGATGGTCGTGTTTTACAAAGGTCAATACAATTCGCTAAAAATAGCATGCAATAATATACGCTAATAATAGGTAGGCAAGTTAGGACTGTACTGTACTGCAATGTTTCCCGCTTACAGTGGGACGCGGTCCTAAAAGTGTGCTCGGCTAATGTGGACATAACAGTAACGTCGCGCGATAGTGCCCTCGCACCATGTCTTAATGGGCTATTATATTTTATGCTTAATTCAAACACTACCCCGGGAATTGGGTGCCGCTGGGATTATAATACGTGTATAGATATTTGTATAATTTAATTGGTAACGATTGCTTGAGTTTTGTTTGTAATTTCAGCGGGTTTGTTTATTTGCATAAAGGAAAGCGGGTGTATTGTTTTCAGTAATTTTTTGTGTTTGCTAATTGCGGTATTTTTTAAAAAGTAAGTAGATAAGTGGTTCATAATGGTTTTAAGCAGTTTAATAAAAAAAACTCTGAAATACTAAATTGATTTTCGTTGCGACGCTACTCATTAACCCTTCCCAGTGTAACGGCCCACATATAGGGCATGGCTATTGTTTAACTATTGAGTCTGCTTCGCGCACAGTCAAGGTGTTAAGATTGAACAATTGTTGCTATAATTTCCAATTTTATTGTTGGAAACTTAGGATATAAATACATACCAAATATATAGATAATAGGTATGTATTGTACATATTATAATTACCTAACGAACGATGGCTAGTTACATAAACCTACGTTATACCAGTCAGCGTAACACCTGCGTATAATATGTTACCGAACATCAATATTATTGTGTCCATTCAGGCGCGACACGGTACTAATACGGTGTTATTCTGTAATAATTTGATCGGCCTAGCCAACCATATTGGGACTGATTCGAGACATTTGCTTGAACATATCAGTCTAACTAAATAAATACTTATCTCGAATCAGACGCTAAGATGGATATATCAGCAACATGACAGCTCTTTGACTAAGATGTCGGCAGATTTGTGTATGGAAAACAGGACTGTCCATGATTGGTACCAATTTCATTAACAAGCGAGGAAATGATCAGGAAATAACAGCAAATCATAGCGAATACTCTAAGGAGTTCTCATATAACGTGGGTGTCTTTTACTGACACAAAATATACACAAAAATTCCAAATTTGGCCAGATATTTATGGATCACTTAAAGATTGTCCTTTTAGAGAATTATACCCGTAACCAGTAAAAAATGTCATAAGTAAATGTTTTTTGAAGTGAGATGTATTATGAAACGCTTAATATTCTGAGACAAGAAGGTAATTTATAGCGCCACCGCCAGGTAGAAGTGAATTCTTATCACGTATTCAATTAGAATTCGTCTTGCAAACAATAATGCTAGGCACATGAACTCCTTACCACACACACGTAAATTTATTAAAGGGTTTATTGGCAGACAAATATATTTATCATCTCGCCTGTATTTGCCAACAGGGTAACTAGAGATGGATTTATCATAAGTCTATCCACCCACATTTCGACGCTCATCATAGGGTTATTGCCACCAACCCGCAACCGGGCACAAATGTAGACTCCGTGCTGCTGAGAATTACCTAATGAAAAAACTTATTAACACTTTACCCGACCCGGGATTCAAACTCAAGACCTCATGCTTAGTAGTCGCGCTTAGTTACTATGTTTAGTAGACCACTAGACCAACGTGGCAGCATAGGTCACATGGGAAATAACTTATTCCTGGCGCGCCTATTGCCATTGCATCAGGTCCACACCGAAGTCCGTCTGTTACGACTTATTTCGCGGTGACAGAAAGGAATTTAATTCTTTGTCTGTCCCCCAACATAAAAAATATTTTTTTAGAATATTTCCTACTATTTGAAAGGTTTAGCCTATCTTACCTTTATCTTTAAACATCTGATCGGTTTCGTTGTATTGAAAACGACACCCTACCTCGCACCCCTGCGTTGTGCGTTTAGTGCTAACGATCCGATTTAATAGATTGATTTGATGATGCATTTGCGTTGCCATAACAATTGGAGATCCTTTTGTTGTTTCATACCTGCCAGGGTTAAGAAAATTCCAATTGCGTCATATAGTTTGTTAATACATATTACATGAGAATAGAAATTTGAAATAAAATCATCAAATGGTGGAACTTACGTAATAAAAAGAAGTAAGGATTATTTATTTATGTATAGCGCGCTTTCAGAGTCAATTACAGTTCACCGTCAAAGACAGTATTGTTATGATAAATGATTTCATTTCTGCAAATAGGTTTAAAAAAACACTTTCACACGTCTTTTTTTTTTAAACTAGATAGATCGTCGGCATTTCCTAACTGACTACCTCTGAGAAGAAACAAACTCCCCTGAGTTTGTTTCTTCTCAGAGGTAGTCTCTTTTGTCAAGGTCAAGGTCTCTTTTAAAGTCCAGACAAGTTTAATAATTTATGTAAGAGGTCTGAGAAGAGGTCTTTTTAGGAAAGAACCACGGCGAGTTTGAGTCGACCTGTCCTTACAGACGCCCCGTCTCGTACCATCTGAAGGACATTTGGGTAGGCCGCTTGAAATACTCAAACCGTCAGACACGTAAAAGAAAAATGAGTAAAAAAAGCAAAACACAATGCTCACATTTACAAATAATATAATATCATGTCGGTTTGTACAATGTAGGTCGTCTGTGATGGCCTTTTGAAGAAGGAAGCACGTATAAGTTCAACCGATAAAGTAACAAGGTAATGTGTACGGCACCAGAGATCGCACGCTATAAGTAACTCCCTGAAGATAAAGATAGGCACATACCGGTCGGAGCACGTGTAATTTCTCTCCTTTCTCTATGTTTTACATTCCCCCGGAGTCTCCAGGGAGCGTTCCGACACACAGCCGGTTATTTCTTACATTCTCTACTAAATTCACAGTTAGGAAATTGAATTTTTCGAATTCCACGTCTTATACACTCATGGCCATTATACCCTGACCTCCCCTTATGTTCCGTGTTTTTGCTACTTTAGGGTGAAGAGGGGTGATGTATCGAGTGCCAATGGTCCCCGATAAACTGGCAGTGTATCGCTTTATTCTCAATTCGTGAACCAGAAAAACTGTTAAGTGAGTGTGGCCAGAAGTGTACCTTTTTGTAATGTAGATATGAGTGAGAACGTATTCGCACTTCTTGAAACATGAATAACAACAAGCGTTGGACCCGCGGAGTGTTGTCCCGAGTGAATATCAAAGTGACTTTTAAAGATCTCGGCCACTTTATCCTAGCTTTGTCAACAAAGGGGCTTTATGTAAAAGAACTAACTTCAGACTTCAGAACAAGAGGTTTCTTCATTTACAGAACAGCCACTTTCACAACACTTGAAGTGATTACAATCTGTAATATCATTAAGAAAGCCAAATACTTTTTTTAGCTTACGCAGCGAAAATTCTAATCCAATTATGCATTAATCTATTGCTCTAAGGCAACAAATTTTAGTTTACCTATGTTCCACTTGATTTCTCTTAAAACACTCTATAGTTAATTATTTATGTAAATCATTCTATCTTCTAGATTAATATATTTATCATAGATGAGTGTATTTTTAAGAAACATTTGCAAACTAATGATAATTTCCTAAACTAATATGTTACGTACGCTACAAAAACCAACTCAAAAGTCATATCCATAATATTATGTTGGCTATTATATCATACTTATTCAAATCGGTGTACACAGATATTATAAGTGTATATATTAAATACCTACGTTAATTAATATTGTCCCAGATTCACACCAACACATCATTGAGAGTGAACGTCAAAAATTTCCATTTTGCAGTCCGCCTGTTACGAATTTAATTCTCATTGTGAAAATTTACAATTAATATCGACCAAAGCGAATTGAAAGTCTACGTTAAACGAAATAGAGTTTAAAATTGAATTGGCAAATTGTTAATAGTTAACTGAAAACCCATTATAATATGGCAAACAATCCCGCTAATGACAGGTTTTATTAAAATTGAAATGAAATCGTCTACGTCGAGGAGACAGCGGGCTTATTGCAACGTTTTATCTTAAAATTGTTTTGATGATGGGATATTATTAAGGAATCAATATGTGGCGTAGCTAAGCCTCTTATCGTATCAGCCAGTTAGCGTCCATCGTTGAATTCGAGCCGGGAATGGTCCTGCCCCGAGGGATGAACTAACAACCCCCGAAAATCACTACCGCTCACAGCTAGAATGGTAATATTATCTCACTTGTAATGAGCGCTATTCTTTTTATGATCTTTGATGACACTCGTAACATTTTTGCTGCACGAAGAAGGCCACAGCCTTAGGCTCAAACACAGCTTAAATAAAACTAATTTAATACCATTGATTACATTAATTATAACTCAAATACCTAATTGAGTAAATACATTACATTATTCTTTATGTCTGCTGCCCTGCAAACCCTGTAAGCATGAAGGTGAGTACATGTGAAAATGAAAGCTTATTCTTTAATCCCTCTATATGGGCTGTCTTTTAAAAGGGTTTATTATTATGACCAGCGAATAACCTGCGAAAGGCAGTTATGTAAGTAGTTTGTTCGTCTAGTTGTCTCTACGAATAAGCTCCAAGCTCTTGATCTCGCTGAAATGTATATATTGATCATATCTACCCAATTTCAAAGTGTGAGAGATGACCAAACGACCAGCTACATAGGACCAGGACCAGATTTTATTATTTTACCTTCTTCTTCGTAATACATCAATCTCAATACAGTTCCCAAAGCGATCGCTGAGTAAGAGATCACTGATCACAGTAGAAGGCAACTGCCAACGAAATGTCGCAATAAGCTAAATGTTTGTGCAACGAGCGGACGTTTACAAACGCTGCAATTCTTTGACTCTGTCATTATCATAGATTAGGCAGGCTCAGAAATTGCGATGATAAAGTAAAATGCGGATTTTTTATAAGCGTGTTTTATTGGATTACGGTTAACCTAATTTTATTATATTTGATGCATTACGGACTTATCATAATATTTTTTATTAAGATTTAAATCGTTTACACTTACCAATGAGTAATATTTATATAATAAGTCAGTAATAGGCATACCTATTATATACTTTTTTGTGATTTAATACGTAACTAGAATAAAACTTTAATAAAAATAAATGGTAATTCTTTATTTTCGTAATTTCTAAATTATTCACTTTCCGAATAGAGCAACAATTACCCACTCAGTAACATTTACCTCTTAGTGGTCTCCAAAATTAACGTCAAATTGTTAATAGGCTTTCACCGGCTGGGCCGCAACCGCAGCTGATTACAGATTTGACTTAGAAAACTCAAACTCAATTTACTTGTATCACTTCTAAAGTAAACTCTGCAAATGAAGTCGTCATTAAGATTTTACAAATTAACCCTAATTTGAGGTTAGGACCAAAAAGTAAGAACACAAACCGCAAAGGGAAAGCGCGCGCCTCCCAGGACCAGATGTTTTGAAATCGCTAAAGATTTAATTAAACGAACTTTGGTGGCGAACAAAGTTGCTTAAATATAGCGTTTTGTTATGCACGACGCGATGTAAACATGATTTGTATGACAGTTTAATTTTAATTGAAAAGTCGCAAGTGTCGGAGTTCCATTGGAAAGTTACTTAGATAACGTTATGAGTCAATGTAAAGTCGGAGCTACATTAACAGTTCATACTTTTAACAAATTGTTTTGGGACCAATCGTGTTTCACAATTAATAAAATTTGTATCTTAGGTCTATACCTTCTACGACCTATATTTGTATTGTGATAATATGTTTAGTTTATTATGGAAAAAGAACAAGACAGTCATAATATTATACTTAGAAGATAATTATAGAATAGAATAGAATATTTATTAAAAAACACAATAGGTAAAATACAGTCATCATAAATCTTAAAATAACATAGGTAAAGGAATGTTAGGTGCCTGTACTAGGTTAAACCTGTATCACAGGCAGTATAAGCTTATCTTTACAAGGGACAAATTATTGGAAACAGTATATAATGGACAAATAAAATACTAAATTAGAACTACTAAATATAAATCTTAGATTAATATCTATTTATATAAATAACTATGAAATACAAATAACTTCATAAACAGAATACTTTATAAATAAACATCTATACAAAACTGAAGATCAATATGTATGATGTACTGATAATGATTCGATGGTTTCAACAGTAACCATCGAATCGTACATATATTTTAGGACTATCTGCGCCCAGCGGTGTTACCCGCTATATAACCTTTGTGTTAATCTAGGGTTGCCTATATACCAAATTTTAGCAAAATCGGTCCATCCGTTAGAGCCTGAAGAGGTAATAAACATACAAACACACTCACAAACTTTCTCCTCTATAATATTAGTGTGATAATAACTAGCTTAGAGGTACCGTTTTATTGTGTCCTTTAAATAACTCTCTGTGTGTTTTCCTCCTGCTTAAAAGAAGCATTCAACCAAAAACTCACTTTCTGCCATTATACCTTTAATATTGGTATCAAGAAAGTAGGAAGTAGAACAATAAATAATAAGCAAGTAAGTACAAAACGACGTTAAATAAGGCAAGAACCGAGGTTTAATATAATTTATTGAAAGAAAAGTAAAATAAGAGAAATTTAATTACAGAACTTCAAACGCACAATCATTGCTCGTGAAAACTTATTAATGAAAACTTATTGTTGGAAAGATGAATTTATTCCAGTATCGCGATATTATAAATTGGTTTTTTAAATTAGTTGGTGGAGCTCTGCTTTAACCATTATATAATGATACCTTTGAACGCTGATGGAGTAGGTAGGGAGCTTGATTTTACTTAATGTTTGAAACCTACCCGTATCTGGCGTGTGAAAATCCTGATATGTAAACTTCCATCGTACTAAGGCGAATGGAGGAGCATGCTTAACTTACTAAGTCTAACTACGTATGATTCCACTATTATAATTATGTGTTAAATAAGTGTAAATATTTCGTGTGAATCTTACTAATTAATTTCAATAAATATGCCTGCACCGAGGGACCACACGGGCGTTGAATATTTTATAAGTATTCCCTTGTCAAATAAACCTCATCTCTTCTCCCTTGTCCTTTCATATCAATACCTGCTAAATAATATCATCACCAATCTTTTAATTCGTGTCAAAGGGACTTTCGCTCATTCGGTATTTTTATAAATACTTTACATAATTATGGTTGTTCATATTATGGTTTTCTGGGTCCAAGGTCCTGGGCTTGAATCCTGGGTCAGGCAAAGTGTTACTGGGTTTTTCTATTAGGTAATTCTCGGTAGCAGTGAATTGATGTTATATATTTATTACTTATTATTATACTTTGATTCTGTTACAAGGTACCATTGGTTGTAGTTGTCGTTGTCATGCATGGTGAGAATCGGTGGGCTATTATTATGGTGTAAGCAGAAGTCGCGAATGGAAATGCATGGTGTGTTCACTAGTTGCATTTATATGAAGCAATGAGGGTTAGATGTATCAGGGCATGCTTTACCAATTGGCGACGTTACATCAGTTACATGCAATCAAAATCGTTTGCCCCCACGCTCGCACCAATATTGCTGAAATTACTGTCAGAGGCTTTATCGTGTTTGCGACAAGCACCGAACCTCGAATATTGCTATAAACGCTTTTTCACGTAAATCTGTCTCTGCTTACGCTTATGCTTACGATCGCTACGGTTGGATTAATAAAATTTACTGCCTCGTACTGAATGACACATTTTAAGGGTAGACAGTACAACAGTGTTTTCTTGTATCAGGAGTATCTATGTAGGTACATTCAAATTTCATAACATCAATAAGTTACATATATGGCGACAATTCAATCCAGCCCCAGGCTGACACAAAAAATAAAACAACAAATAAAATAATAAATCGCAATCTCGCCACAATTTTAAACTTGAATCAGTCCCGATTGGTTCAAAGCCCACAACGCTGCGACAAAGACGCTTGAGGCCACGGAAGCGATCCTTCATTAAGGGCCAGAGGTCAATAGGGCCCACGGGGACACTGCTGTCCTTTGATTAAACCCGAATCATGACCCTTTGGCCTTTTTTGTCGTTCTCTAATCACGCAGTATAATAATATGGGATTAAAATTAACATGACATACGCATATGTAAAGGAGGCGGGATCATGTAAATCCCTTTGTTTTACTGAATTTATGTTAATCGGAAATAAAGGGGAATTTTTATGTTCGGCATTCTATCTTTGGAATCAGAGCAAAGGAAATCATGTCAATAATTCGAATAAAGAAATAAGGACAATAATTTTGGGACACAGGATAAATTTGCTGTCTAATCAAAAATACATTTTTTGTGGACTTTCCATAAACCAATACAGGAGATCCTACAATTTTTGCTTCGGTTTACAGATGTCTTATAAAATTGTAAGCTAATAAAATTGGAGATACGTAGAAGACTGAAGAAGTAATAAAGTGAAAACCTATATTACGTCTCTACAGCAAGCGGAATTGTAATGCAACAACAGCTTAAGATAAACACAAGAAACTATTACGCAACCAAAACGTCAAATAAGCTTAGAAGATGATACTAAACGTTCTCCAGCGCACATTACTTCTCGACTCCTAAACACAAACGTCGGGTAACAAAACAGTTATTCAGTTATCTGATGGTTAATTAATTAAGCTCGCATCACATGGAACAATCGCAGTGCAACAGAGCAAGTATGTAAATGCAGCAAGCCGCAACCTCAAGATTTGTGGTGCGGCCTCTTGATATTCCTGTTTCGGAATTATGATAGTTGAGCGCTCTGGGAATATTAATCCCGCGAAACTACGGGATCCCGGGCGTGCGGAGAATTCCCGCATAATCCCCACTATATCTACGTTCTGGTTTGGATACGTGAAGTGTAAAGTTATGTTACTTTTAGGTGAATGTTCGTTTGAGGATTTATTCTTTGGGTAAACTGATTAAAGTAATATAATACACTTTTGGTATTTATTTATTTCGGTCCTTAACGTATTTATTTTATTGACGATCTGATTGGCGCAATGGCTAAGCGATTGGACTGCTGCGCTAAGGGTCGCTTCCCGCACGGGAATAAAATTTGTGTGATTCGCAGATGTTTGTCCCAAGTCTGGTTGGTTGTGTATGTGATATTTCATGTTTGTGAAACGCACCCACGATATAGGAGAAGTTCCTAGTGTGGGGCAACGTTTTTTTTTGTAAAAATGTAGATCTTAAACTTTCAAGAATTATAATTTCATTACATATACGAAATAAAAACCCTGATGTCAAACATCCCACAACATGTTTCAAGAAGCATGCAACGGCCATACAATGGAATTTGATCTCCAATTCTTCATCATCATCATCATCATTTCAGCCTGGTACCCCACTGCTGGATATAGGCCTTCCTTTTTTGCATCCATTCTTCTCTATTTTTAACCCCCGACGGAAAAAGAGGGGTGTTATAAGTTTGACCGTCTATGTGTGTCTGTCTGTGGCACCGTAGCTCTAAAACAGGTGAACGGGTTTTTAAATGACCGCGTTTCTTTTTTGCATTGGGGGTTTTTTACATTTTATTTTTAGTGTCCAACTCAATGTCTTACGAAACCTGGAGTTGTTCTATATTCTGCTGCGTTTGTTAAGCCGATTTCATACATGTTCGATCTTTGACATTCGATTCGATAATTCCATTTTGCTTCGACCGTTTTCAGCTTCAATTACCAATATGATCTCTAATCTTCAAGCTGGTCTCAGCGTATGATGTTGTACAGAATTAATTGTGCATGATCAATTACTAATGACTGCGGTTCAGTAGAGACAAATGAGTGACAGCGACTTAATTACTTAAAAGGTGCTGCAGGCTCTGGGAAGATTTAGGATATTACAATATTACATTATGGCTCTGGAATATTGCTTCCCTACCTTAAATAATTATATTAAGTATACTATGAACCTGACTAAATATATCTGTAGCTTGCGGTACGATTTTTTTTTTCATAAATATTCTCAGCTACCTATAACATTGTTTTTTTAAGTCATAATTTCTTTAGCTGTCTCCTTTTTAAATTGTTTTGTTCATATACTAAGTTCAACCTAAATTTCAAAAAGGTTTATAGGTTTTCCAAGTACATATATGGCTTTTTCCCAATGCACTAATAGTAGTGATAGCCGAGTGGTTTGACCGTTAGACTGCTAAGTCTAAGGTTGTAAGTTAAAATCCCGACAGGCGCCAATGTCTTTTTAAATTCATGTGCGTAACATAAATTAGTTATAAGTTGCTAAAAACGGTGAAGGAAAACATCGTGAGGAAACCGGCACACCTGAAAGATTTTTCAACGGTGTGTAAAGCCTTGTCAGAGGCTTAAACTCTGTCAGAGTTTAAACTAGGCCTCTGACATGGCCAGGTTGTTCATCAACCATACGATAAGAAGAAGATTGCACTTATTGTAAGTTAATGGACTCTCCCACAGGCCACCTAAACAACCTGTAAACACCACAAAACTCCAGCAGCTTTAGCTAGCAGGCATCTCCATTTATCAAATACAAATTTACTTGTGTTTGGTACGAAATTCAGTAACAAATATTATCTACCTTGATATCTTGTCAATGACACAGACATGACAGTTACAAATCAAAATGTGTATTGTAGCGTACTGTTTAATTAATTATCAATTAGAGTATTAGCTGTAAATAGCTAAGTGTGATTATTGGTACTTATTACACGTATCAAACAATAATCCTTATTATATTATTAACAGCAAAGTTATTGTATCCATCATATATGACATTTAATCAAGTTCCTAGACATAATATTGTATACCGATTTTAAACTGAACACATTGCTATGAATTATTTGTAGGCGCTTTGTTCTATTTATTATATTTGTTGGTAGGTAATTTTGTATGTTTGGGGTAATCTCCGAAACCATCTATGCAATTTCTAAAACTCTTTCAGCAATACTTATACATAGACCTTCAGGGTGGACTTAGGCTAGTCCTCCATAATACACAAAAATAAATTTCACGCAGACGAAGTCGCAGGCTACTTCTTGTATATTATATAATCGTCCAAATTCGATCAACTCTGACCGCCAGAGATACAAGCTTGAGTTTCATCCTCAAACTAACCCTATGCACGCCGGAAGACCTCCAACCCGAATCAAACAAACTTCTCGAACTTAGGTAAAACCGTTTAGTGTTAAGTTTATCTTTCTGATGGTTAGTCATAACGATTTATGAGAACACGTGTTTGTATTGCGGCCGGACCTGCCTGCTGGCTATGTTATACTTGAACCCTATGTTCACGTTTTTATTAAATGCTTGCGTACCAGTGAGTGAAAACTTGAATATTAGTACTCTCAGTATTACATAGCTAAAACTGATATTATAGGTGGTCACGCATGAAACCTCAGACAGGGTAGTCAGTAATTGTATACCTACTTACTCCTTTACCGTCCCATCGGACTATGAGAGTGAGAGAATAGTCAGTGCACCTGAGTTTTCCATGCATACTTGTGCACTATGATGCCTCCTGCGTAGTTGGCTAGTCAGGTCAGGAAAACATTATTTCTCCTTTATCATTAACAACCGTATGCAGCTCATAAATCAATAAAGTGATGGAAGCCAAAGCTCGTTTTGGTAGCTCTGTGGAACAGAGTTTTTTCCTAAAGCATAAATATTATTACATTGTGCTTTCCGATTTTATAAAATTAGTACAAAACAAGGTAAAGATACATAATTATATTGTTGAAATCTTTCCACATCATTAAAAATGTTTAATAATACCACATCATGATAGCTTCGTACCTACAAGGCTCATTAACAGTAGCTAGGATACCTATACTGTGGGTGGCGACCACCCGGTCAACATTTGCCGGTGATCGATTGACGTCACGTGCTCCTGAACCGGCTATAACCGGTAATTAGTCGCCCTAATTAGTTATTTTATGGAGTTTAATGTTGGCAGTGGTCCAAAGATATTAAATAATTAGAGGACTCTATATCAAAAATGTTGATTAAGAATTTAAAATTTGTTTTTTTTAGTGTATGACGTAATATGAAAACTTCACGTAACATTTTTATTGTAAAGAAGCGAATTTCTTCGTCAGACTTTGTCAAATTAAATGCATATGACTTCCCAACAATTTCGCCTAAACCTACTAAGATTTTGGCAACCACACCCTCTGGCACTGAGGATTATGTCAATACTTTGCTAAAGGCAAACCGTACCATCGCATCGGCTTAATCATATTAAACAATGATTAAGCATCTACTTAAGGGCCTTCTAAGAGAAGAATTTGTTATTCCTCTTAAAGGGAAGAAACTAGCAATAATCACCAGGCTTGGTCACATCAGATAATTGTATCCAGGGCCCAGCACGATGTTTTCCTTCAATAGTCAGCAATGTCTCAAAATATCCAGAAAGGAAAGGTAGACACTGAAAGTCACATTTAAGATAAAGGCGAGGAAATAGATTCCAACTATATTTATGGAAGTGAAACATGTAAGAAAATGCAAATTTTATTAGACAGTGCTAGTCTCCTTGGAGCTTTAGATCTGATATAGTCGCTAGGAACAATTGGTATCCTCACACAGATGCTATAATTAGCTTCCCCCGCTGCCACTTGCGAGTCAACGAGGGAATATGACGGCTAAAATGTTTAAATAACCTAGTGTGTACTCTGACGTCATTCTTTGTTTAGCGCTTAGTAACAGCTTTGTCTTGTATATGTTAGTATGAAGATTATTATTATGAAGTTGTAAAAGATGTACAAGTATTGTCGCACAGATCCCCTGGTCTACTGGCACTGACAGAAGATTTGTAATTTCTGGGTATACAAAAAAAAGTTGCTCTAATGTGTATTGGAAACGGACTGTAACTTTTTTCTCACTTCCCGTTGTCCGCACTGCCAGGCGCCCCTACCCGCCAGGACAGTAATCTAAAACGGAAATAAGTAACCCAACAGTAGTTATTAAAAATAAATCCGGGCGAACAGATAGCCTGTCACCGACACATCGCAGCTAGATTTACCACCCGCAAGGAAACGAGAAATAACGCAAAAGTAAAGTTTTATACAAACGACTACCGCCGTTTTAAAGTTCCTTTAGCAATCTTCTTTAAAGAAATCTGTTGCAAGGGAATCAGGCGAAAATGGGCGGGGCAGGACGGCGAGTTATGTCTGCGGGCGACACTCGTTCAATTGAATTTATTACAGTCTTTTATGTGCCGTTCCGAGGGTGCTCCCACGGACACATCGTAAACGGTTTAGGTAAATCAGGTGAAGGATTTGAAGTCTTCTGACGGTGGTTTACGTGGATAAGTTCATGCTGCACTGAGTTGAAAAACTAGAGCACCTTAATAGTCAAACTCATCAGATAAATGTAGCACATTTATTATTTTTAAAACTAAACCAATAAATTGGTAATTGCAAAAAACCCATGCTTTCTTATAAATATATCGGTGTCGAACTCTATTTGAATCTAGTTTAATCAAAATCACTTTAAATTATATAATTATATGGTTTGAACAATACACACTGTGTAACATGACACGAGCAACCAGATGGGACCTGCTTACCTCATTCTGTATAACGTCATACGAGTATTATCGTCTCACGTCATGCTACTGTTACCTTCAAAATTGATTCATAAATAACTCGTTGGAAGCAAAACTAACAACTAGTCCCACATACATAAACCCCCTGAAAGTTAGACTGGACCATAAAACTGTATGATGAAGCTTCATATTGTATGTGCGTAACTGCGTATACTGCGTATTAACAAACCTAGTTCCAAACTAAACCAAAAGCTGAATTCATAAGCAATTCACGAAGCGTGGTCGCCATTCTCAAAATTTGGACGAGGACAAAGCCAAGCCATACATACTCATAAACATGTCACCATAAAAGTTATTTTATACAAGATGTTTTAAAATATCAATGACGTCACACAATAGGGACAGAAATGTGCAATTCGTCGGCCATTCGAACCGTGCGGACTCAAACAATAGCCGAACGAACAACAGCCCGTCAGTGGATGTCGCGCAGTAATGTACAACACGCCGACGAGCAATTTACACTGAATTATTGCATATAGCCGTCCCGATGGTGCGTTCCTTGTGGGACTATTTGTTCTGCAAAAGTTTGAAAGTTATAAATGGATGGTTTCATTCCAAATGTCACCAACATACTCCCATTGTTAAACATTATACGTCTGATGAATGCTTTGAAACGCGTACGAACATAGTTCTTTGTTTATTTCGGCAACAAAAGCTGGTCGCTTTGTCCAGGCACGGTGACAACAGAAAACAACTCTAAAAGTTTTACAAGTCTATTTATTTAGGAATCACAATTAAGTTAGTATAAGATCCCTAGTAAGAAACTTACATTTTGTTAAGAAGATAATTAATGCCTCTCGAAGTTGTTTACCACTTTTCATGGTATTAAGTTCTTGTTCAAATATTCCAAGGGCTTAATTCAGTAGCGACCCAGGAATATCCACTTCTTAATAATATGGCTTTAATAAACTGTTATTCAATATAGATCAAAGAAATCATCTGTATTAATGTTTATCATGTGTATATCACTAAATATAGTAATGTTTATCTTAAAGTAGGTTATTTAGTTAAACCATCATATATCAGATGTTGTTGATTTTGACATTTGGTACTATGTTGTCACATTTCAGTGGATTTTGTAGTAGTAAATATAGTGACTTCTAAAACATAAGTTTAATTAACTTACGTAATTAAAAGACGTAACATTGGGTACAGAGCGGAGCGCACCTGCTGACATCGACCGATAAATTATAACAAGTAACGGCTACAATGATTCACGATAATCCGCACAAATATGTATGATAAATATTTTTGTGTAATTGTTCGAATTAAAAATAAAACAAACGGTATGAAATGTGTTACGATATTCTTTCGGGGAAATGGCAACATTGTTCTTTATAAAAAATTTAATTTAAAAATTATTAGAAACACTTAGTAAAACATACTAGTATCACAGCTAGAATGCAGTAACTTTCTCCATTCTTTTAACACTTCTATATACAAACCATAACCACTACAATACGGTTACTATCAAGAAGATAAGAGATCGTAAAAATTTTGACGTCCATACAAAACATTTTTTTTCTTAATTTGGTTTCTTCCTAGATATTATTCCACTCTTTTATTTAAACGACGCGTCAAGTGTCGGAAAAGTCATCTTCGACATCGGTGGTAACAGTGTACTTACTATCAACGAACAAAAAGATCACAATAGAATCCTTGCTAAAAGAAAATATGCTTGAAGTGTACCTGAAGTAATTGCTAGTCCCCTATAAAATTGCTCACTGTCGCGAGTTCTCAAGATGCGTACCTTTTCATTCCCGTATTCCGTTGAATATAAAGATGTGAGTACATATGTATCGTCCTGACTCTCCTCGGCTAACAATTTTGGTCAATAACAGAATTAAAGGCAATAGATAGGTAGTTTTCCGATCAAATGTCCTATTTTAATGATCTATTAATCTTGTTCTTCTTTCATTTAAGAGCCCAGCTCCTGTTGGTGAAGCAATCACCACTGTTCTGAATTATAAACATATAGGCGACCGTGATTAAGCAGGAACTATGTGTGCTTCACTGGACAATAGAGATGATGACTTGAAAAATACTTAGGAATTTAATTATTCTAAAGAAGTGTAGAAATAATATGAAATTAAAAAATAACAAAATGCGTAAAATAATGAGAAAGTTATAAGCATTAATTAGAATAGGCAAGCTATAAAATCACCTATACAATAGGTCTAAATCTCTCTAAAGAACCTATAGAATCGAACAAACCAGGGGCATAAAGCTAGCTAGCCTGTTTAAAATTTAAAGCGGCTAGCGACGCGAAGCAATAAATCACTTTTTGTTCACTATCTCAATGATGGATTATCGTACGGAGTATAGTGCAATCATGAGTTTAAAATCCATTGACAATTTTCGTTTATACCTCATAAAGTATTTCGTTTGTGCATATTTGATATTTTATTTTTACTGTTCGTGATGGTGCTTTCAAACGTAGGATATAAGACTTACTTAGATTATGACATAACGAGATTATTCCAGTTTTCCTATAGAAAAAATCGCAGTGTTTTTTGTTAGCGTTGTGCTACTTTTAATATTAGTTGTCGTGACATATATTCCTGATATCATAATGAACTCTTAGTTAAACGTATTAAGCTTACGTAAGTCGAAATTACGTTTAAGACCCATTAGCGCAGAAAACAAATATCGACGTGAGAATTAGCTAACAATTTAAAATTGATTTTTACCTGCAGCAGACATTACTACAGTTAACATATTTTTTAGACGACACAAATAACATTCATAATAGAAGCTTTCATGCATCCTAAGCTTAGTAGAATACCTACGAAAGCTACTAATCGACCTTAAATCTTAATCATGTCTTACAAAACTAAGAAAAGAAATGAAATCAAAGCATTAATACATAACTGTGAATATTCAGCAATACACATATTTTATGTATCGCTCACAATTGCCTTACTTATGAGACAAATGGCGCTTTAAACGGTCCCAATGCGATGTGAATTGCTTTGGCTAGAAGCCATATTATTGCTATGATAATATCGATATTTCACACACACGAAACAGCGCACCTGGCCTTCTTGACTCGATGACAAGCATCTATCGTCAGAGTTTAATAACGTCAATGTAATTTGTTGAGTTGACAAATATATATTGACTGACGGATTTCAATTCCATTCGCAAACGCCGATCTCATCGTAATGTTTCTAAATTTGAGAACAACACAGAATTTGTAAATCATTAATCTAAGCGTTCATTGTCAACGTTAATAAAAGACTTTTTTTAAACTTCATGCAATTTTTTCGTACCTATGTAAAAGTCACCTTTCACCCATCAAGAGAGCAACGTATGAACGTGATTTTTTGCAGACAAGCTAAACGATGGGTTTTTTTTAATGCGTTGTTTTTATGATACATAGGTACCTACTACGGTGCCACGGTAACAAAGCCATGGGAAAAAGTTGTACCTACTTTGAGTTATTAGGAAACATAAAAAAATGGTTTCGACGAATTGAGAACCTCCGTATCTTTCGGGTGTTATAAAATACCATCCAATAAAACAGTTCAATAAGATTAAATATTTAAGAAACTTAAAAAGTTTACACAAGATATAATTGCATGTAATATTTCATCTGAAAACAGCACCTGTTTTCCAGCTTTTCATTACTGTCGTAAAATACACAAGGATTATGTATTAAGTTCTAAAGTATAAAACTAATAGTGTGCAAAACTGTCTAGGCACGGTGTAAAGTTAAGAAGCTTCGAGCCAAAGTTACCCGGACCGAGATTTTTAAACTTTAGTCATAAAAGATTTCGTTACGCTTTATGAATATGAAAACGTTATCCAGTAAATTTATTGAGCTAAGTGTTTGGCTGTTTGGGATATGACAAAGTTTATTCTCTAGGATCCACAGATCATTTTTGAAATTGATTACTACCAAGCTAATTTTCCATGATTAGCTTCATTTTGATGTGATGCCCAACGTTTTCTCTTACAAAAATTCTCGATTGTGGTAGCTAACAGGGGAAGCAGGGATAAAATATGTCGAAATGACGATTCACAAAAATGTATTACTAACTGTAGGTATTTTTTAACATTATTGAAAAAAAAATATTTACGGAAAATTAGTTTGAATCAATTGTAAATTTGGTTTGTGGATCCTGGACTTAGATTATAGTTATAGCCGCGGATTAGCAAGAACGACTGTTCTCTAGTTTAAAGTCCACTTCCATCTGCTACTGTTTGTGTAATTGTTATTTTTTTTAATGTTTATTTTCGTAAGTGTCTTTGATGTAGCAATAAATGTCATTTTATTTTATTTTCTTTATTTATTTTAAAGAATACTTAGCGTACCTATTCACTTATTCAGAATGCATTTTAGTTTTACAGTGTCAATGTAAACTGTGTGTTTTTTGCAGATTCAGATCTTTTTTTTACATTATATAGCCTAAGTAATGAAACGACTCGTGTTTTAAATGACTCTTTTGATTGTTTTTTTGTAGTCCATACTTTAAACATGAGTGAAAAATGAAAAGAATGTCTTATTAAATTACATTGTTAATATTAATTTCTAACAATGAAACCAATATCAATGGTGAGAGTCTCAGTCTTTGTTATCTATTGATCCCTTACATCTGTTTTGGCCACAAATAATTTCACTTTGTTGGTCGCAGACAGCCAGACAACACGTCAAGACGCGCTTGAACGTTATATTAAGGTTAGAACATGTGAGACAAAAGTGACAAGGGCACCGTGAATCATAGGTCACCTGTAAAGAATACAATACTATTTATTTGACATAAGTAACAGAAGTATTATATACATATACATATCATTATAAAACTCTACCCCTCCTATTCATAAACGAGGATCATACCGGCACTAACTAAACCCCGTATTAAGTCGATTGACATGTCTATTCTTTGATATGCAAACGACAGTGACAGGTATAATTTAATCTTTGGTTTAAAATTGTAATTTTTTATGAATAAGTGGGTACTAGTCTACATACTTTGACCCAAACCTTATACAAGATTAATCTTACAACAACATAACATCACGCCTGTATTCCCCGAAGAGGTAGGCGGAGGTGCACATATATGCACAATATAGTACAGCCACATATCGCTAGTTAGGTTTTAGATCCCAATGTAATAGGTTGCAAACCTATTGCTATCAACACAAATCCAGATTCCATGCTGCTACTAAGAATTACCACTTCGGGATTCGAACCCAAGACCTTGTGTTCAGCAGTAGGGCTTAGCGACCACTAGACCAACGAGTTAGTCAGATTGTTCTTGTATAGAGTTAAGGCAAGGCAAAGCATTTATTAAAAATTAATGCGAGTATGTACTGCTTTATTATTTTATAGACACACACCATTAGGTATCCGTCAAGTATTCTACGTTTCATTTTACCTTAAAAGCCAACTGTATTACTGTACCAAACTAGTAGGATTTATTTCCTCATTCCCAAGGCACCAGATAGGACATTGAAAGACTACCAGCAATAAATCAAGAACGTATAATGTCAGAACTGTTCCATTCCGAACTGATTGGAAGCAAACAGTGTTACTTAGCATCGTTCTTTTGTTCACGAATTGTACGTGTGATTTGTTAGTTAAGTGAACTGTTAGCAACTGGACAAAGACGGGACAAAGAGCTTGTTTAAGTTTCCAGGTCGCCTCGCCCGCGCAAATAGCCAACTTGTAACGTATTAGTGACAGTTAAACTGCGGACTTGGCGGAATAAGTTTGGTGACAGTTGTTTTAATTGCACTTGAGTGTAATTTGATTTGTTTGTAGTTTGTAAGCAGGATCAGGATGGCGTAAGAGTATGAACCCTGGCGTAAGCGTGTTATATGTTTATACTTTTAAGTTGAATACAAAAATAAATAGTTCGGCGTAATATGAGAGTTCACCGACTTGCGATTTGATGCGACGAATAGCTTAACTAAGTGATTGGCATTCTTAACAAAAGTTCGCAGGTTTTATTTTAATTAAGAGAATCGGGAAACTTTTAACCTTCACGTTTATCATCCTAAAACATCAGACTGTTTTGTTACTTTCTAAGCCTACACTTATTTGAAGTATTGCATCGATTTTAATGTCTTTAATTGATACTCATACAACAGTAGGACGTCTTCATCAATGACTTCGGAAAAATAAAACATTTTTGCTGCCAGCAATAAAACTTCACATTAGCAATCACTTTCACTAATCAGTACAAACACAGCCAAGTCACCAGTGTCAGCGGTCGCACTTCAACAAGCCGTCCAGTGCGATCGGCGGCCACGTGCCTCGACTGCGACGCGAATCTAATTTCCTAAGGCATTGTCTACACTATCATCCTGGATCGACCTAACGCTGTACCAGGAAGACGCTTTAAAGTATCGTTCCGATAGATTTATAAAATAGTGCCCTGGGATTTGGTTAGATTTACTCTTTCTGAACAACTTTAAAATGGATTGTGTTTCTTGAGCGATCCACTCGGAGATAGATTGGGAAATGATTTATAAAAGTAAGATGTGCACCGGTGACGGTATAAAAACCTATATAGTATATACCTATAGGTACTGCTACGAATAGATGGGTATTTGACTGATGATGTGATGAGAGCCTCTCATCACTGATATATATACCCTATATCAGTGGCCCTAATTCTGAAGGCTATTACAATATATTTTCTTTCTTTCGTTGTTTCATTGTAATAAAACTACACAAGTTATAATTTTGACCAAGCACTCCCTGTATATTACATGCTCTGTATATAATTATAGCAAACCACTTTAGCATAACCTGCGTTTGATTAAAATATCACCCGCGCTTTTATTACACCATTAAACAATTTATTCGAATTTCAATTTACGCACAAAATTCATTCGCTCCATATAAATACTAATCAGATTTATCACGATGAAATATGTTAACTGTTTCACATTTTCGAGCTCATTCAACCCAAATGCTGACTGTGACTGTCACACGAAATAACACGATTGCGTAATTGAGTCCACAAAGTGGATTCGCGCACCATATTCATTGTAACACGCCCTGAAAATAACCTACCTTTTAAAACGTTATTACTTCGCACCAATAAGGAATTGAGATGACAAGAAAAAAACAGTTACAAAACTTTTTACTTCAAATATTTGTACGAGTTTGATTCCGGAAAACCTTTTTCTTCGTAAGAGTCGCGGTAAATTCATAAAGAATGAAACATTTGCAAGTTAAATGAAATCCGGGAGACGAGTAAAATAAAGGATCCCCGGTCGGAAGAGAAATTCCCATTGTTACAACACTCCCGAATAGGGTCCATTTATGCATACGAAAACTTATTACGATTTCCAGCGAAAAAGTGAGAAAATCTCGCTTTTTGTCTAAGTAAGCGGTCTTGGGAATATTCCAACACCCTTTCTTCAGCATCGAATTAAGTTAAAATGTAAAGCTGATATTTTAAAAACAGCTGATGTTTATTTTTCTCTGTTAATGTTCCTTGTTAAAAACCCTTATTCGGGGTGTTAATATTATAAACCAAGTAGCAATTAAAGCAATTTCTCCCTACATTGTCCACCGGCTCCAACTCTATTACACCATTTGGTAAGCAGTAAGGTTTATATTTTAGAAAGTACATACTTAACATTTCACCTTATCTGAATTGTGATGTGCTTAAAACATGAAATATCTCTTCACAAACAGATAAACATAATTTAGCCACGACTTGTCAAATTATCGTCCTTTTTCTTTTAGTTGATCCGTAAGGCAAAAAATGCCTTCATTTCTTACTAGCATACTTCTTTTATAATTTTTGTATATGCAAGTATTTATTAAAAGCATGAGTCACTAAACACACACACGAGACTTCAATGTTCATCATCACTATTAAAAGAAACGATATATTAAAGAATCTTAAAATCAAATTTATATAACTATATCCACTATCCATAGCTGCTCATAAAAGAAAAACATTAGTTTAGTTTCCCACAAACCGTTCAATGTAAAACTTATTAGTAGTAACACACACAGCCTTTCACCGTCCGTAACACAAAAGCGGCAGTTTTAAATTTAACAGCGAACTTACTAAGTACTATGAAAATTAGTTTCGAACAAAAAGATTGAAATCCTCAAACAAGCCGAGGCAGGATAGTTTCCTTTTATTACCTCATATATGGACGTCTATAAAATCGCCGGAGTTCGTTAGTAACATGAAAAGCAGCATTAGCGAGCCGACCTCCGGCTCAGAAGGATAATATCAAATAAAAGCCATAAAACATAATGTCACGGTATTGTTCAGTGCTGTGGCGATGCTCGGGAACATTTCAATTCATGCATTTCAACATCAAAATATTTAATTTATTATGTTACCTACAGCTGTTCGACTTTTTGCTCTACTACATGAAATCTTTATTTAAAAAGTGGTTCATCACCAACATCAGCCGGAAGACGTCCACTGTTGAAAAAAAGCCTCCCCCTTAGAACGCTACAACCCGTTGCCCGGAACTCTGAGTTTTAGTGAATTATCAGCAAATATTTCTTGCTTTTTACGATAATCATAGTTAAGTAGACAATGTCTAACCAAAATATCTATTGACCAGTGTGTTAAATAAGAACGATTTTATTAAAATATACCTATAAGAAATTCCAATAAATAAAATATATAAATACTACTTATAATCCAACAAAAAACCTCACCAAACACACCTAATGCATCCAGCGTCTGATAAAGCCACAATTTTACCAAACCAGCATAAAATAAGAATAAACAAAATACGGACAGACAAACAAAACGATCCGTCTGTATACAGTGCGGGACGAGGGCTGGGAGCGGTAATGCCTAATCCGCTTTTTGGTCTTTTAAAGACCCATTATCTGAACCTCCGTCAAACGAAAAGAAAAACTAAACGAATAAACAGACAAAGGAAAGTACACCTTTGTACGTACTACTTAGAACTTAGGTACATAACGTACCGAGTAGCTTACTGATAGTATTGTGCTCTTATAAAAGATTTATTTTAAAATTTGATCCTGTGCTTTGAGAGTTGTTAATGGACGAGTATTATTAATTTATGACATTTTATAAGTAGATCAAATAGGTAAGTGATACATAATAAGTTAAGTTGTTAGTACCTATTGTTAATTTAAATCATGTGTATTATCAAATACCTATCTATGTTTATTCTTTTAGGATTTTTAGAGAAACTTTGATGTGGAGATCAGCCCCCTTAGACAAGTGGCAAAACGCTTGACGAATAGAAATGGAATAGAATGAAAAATGTATGGGAATGACACATGTCATCGATAACATAGTCGAAACATTATGTCATTCCCATTCATTTATCATTCTGTTCTATTTCTATTCGTCCAGCGTTTTGCCACTTGTCTAAGGGGGCTGTTATAAAATGGCTGCAAGTTTCATTTCATACTTTATAAATTATTTTTGTTATTAAAATACACTGAATATACTCTCTTAAATAACAATCTTTCACTTAAATAACTACATCGTCTGCATTTGTGCGTAGAAAACCTAAAAAAAGTTTAATAATATTTGAGATTGTCTAACACAATGTTACCAACACCTAATTGAAATTCAGCTTAAAAACTTGATCTCAAAACAATTGCGTGGAACATTTAAGTATGAAACTTGAGTATCGCAGACAGAACGAATTTCCCACGAGATGAGTACATCATGGCTGGCATTGACTCTGACGCGAAGATAATAGACCTTCCAGCGTATACCTGACATGATTCAACAACTGTTCTGCTCATGAGTATCGTTGCAAATGATAAAATTAAATATAAAATGGAAAGTCCCAACACGTTTGCAGCGCCGAAGGAATATTACATAAATAAATATAACATCATTAGTGGTGGCCTAGTGGTTGACATACCGGATTTCTATGCACGAGGTTGCAGGTTCAAACACAGGCAAATATCAATGTGACTTTTTCAATGTCATAAATACTTTCTTAGATATTCTAATACACCACTGACTGCCGGTGACGGAAAACATCGTAAGGAAACCTGGATTTTATTATCTGAAATCGCCAACCCGCAGTGAGCTAGCGTGGTGATCAGTGCTCAATCCTTCTCTATACGAGAAGAGGCCTTTGCCCTGCAGTGGGACAGTTATAGGCTGTTATTATTATATTATTTAAATATAACATAGGTATATTCCCCATAGGCGTAGATAGAGATGTCTAAATTCAAATTCAAAATATATTTTTTTTTTATTTAAATTACGGGCGCTTATGAAACGTATAAGTGCTAATTGCACGGTTCCTAAATAGCATTCCTATGAAGAAGAACCAGCAAAAAACTCCAAAGTTTATAACCCTTTTAAATAAAATATCGTACATTATAGTAAGTTTACAAAGTCATTAATTATGCGATAACAAAGTAAAGTAATGGAAGAATAACACTTTCTCCGACCCGGAATTCAAACCCGGGACATGGTGTTCGGCAGTAGTACTAGCAACCTTTAGAACAACGAGGCAGTAATCTCTTACAGATGCATGTGGATTTAGTTAGCGCAGTTATACACAATCTCTGAATCCTCAGATATGCTTATACATTTATGTAGAACAACATAACTCGAGTAATATATCATATCAAATAAACGGATTTCATGAGGTTGCGGAGTTCACGCGAATTAATTTCGGAGTATATTCTGGGTAGGTACTAGGTACGGTTTGTGTAACTGGGTTGCTAACACGGTTTTGGTAGAGCGTGTTGCGTCTATATCACACATTGATATACATAGGTATAGACTGAAATAGTATCGGGGTGAGATTCAAAGTAATACTATAATGACGGAGTTATGAGGTAACACACATAAAAAAACATACAGCCGAATTGAGAACGACCTTCTTTTTTTTAAGTCAATCTTTTATGTAATTCACCATAATTAGAAAAGTAAAAATAAAACTAAAAAAAATTGACTGCCTCGCTCTCGGTGCTTGGTCTAGTGTTCGCTAAGCGCGACTGCTGATAATGAGGTCCTGGGTTCGAATCTTGGGTCGGGCAGTGTTTGGTTATTCAGTTTTTCCATTAGGTAATTCTTAGTAGCAGCACGGAGTCTGGATTTGTGCCCGGTTGATGGCAATAGGCTCGCCACCTATTACATTGAGACCTATAAGATAACTCGTGAAATGTGGGTGTACTATACACCTCTGCCTACCCTTTCAGGGAATACAAGGGAGATCTCATGTTTGTTAGAAAAAATTAAAAGTTCGTTCATAACTAGAAAGTAATTGGAACCCGGATAAAGCCCAATGAAAACTCTCTTAGGTAGGAACAACTCATGAATCTTATGATGAGCAGTAAAAAGTGTATGCACCTATAAGATACTATTAAAAAGAACACCTCTGTCTCCCTTCGGGATATAGAGGCGTAATCGCATGTAAACAGAACTATAACCACAGTAATTATGAAGTTCTGTCAACCCATTTCTAATAACACCAGCCCTTGAACCACTTCCTAACAGTTTCTAATCCAATTCAGCTGACGAAGCATAACGTTACTCAAGCACCCTTTACATTAACTTTCTGAAGGCAAACTTTATACGTATGAATAAGAATTGATATGAAAACGCGTTCATTTCGAGAAATGCAGACGCTCGTGCGTGGCCCTTTGATCTCCGAATACATCTCGGCTAAATATTGAATACGTGATACAAATGTGGGATGACTTAGGTATTTTGCAGACGTTATGTCTGCGTGGCTGGCGCATTGACGCTAGGCCTTCTACAGGTTATTACCACACATTACTGGAGCATCGGTGGTCAAACGAATTGAGCTACATTAAAAATACATGGGTCCTAGACAAGTGGTAAAATGCTAAACGAATATAAATCAAATATAATGCTTAATGTATGGCGATGACATAACATTTCGATTATTATATAATCTATGACATAATATCGTTTTGCTCCTTGTCTAGGGCCTCTTAAATGACGATTTTCAATTGGTCGTCTGCAACCTACTGACTGGCTAGACTTTTTTCAAAGACTAATCTACATAGTTTGACGGTATTGCAAGTGGACAAGATAGAGGAGATTTGATTCTGCTAACATGATAATCTTGTTCCGGGATATCCAATTTATTAAGTTCTTTAAGACTTCGATTTAATTTAAAAAATCTGAGTTTTAGATCGGGTTTTAAATTCTGCCCCATAACAACCTAAACCATATATTCTAGGGGCAATATTTATAAAACAAGTCATTATTAAAGATGCAAAAGCCAATTACATTCAATCAAACAATATCATTACAATAAAGACTTGATACCAATCAATTCGCAACGGTATACAATTTCCAGTTAAGCCGGCATACACAAACGATGATCAAATCAAGTTTATGATAGCTAGGGGTTGTTGTACATACGTCTAAATTTCCATATTCCCATTACCGATGAAAAAGGACTCATAAAAGCCCAATCAATAAACCCCAATCAAAGCCCTAATATGTTGATACATCCCACTCGAGTTTTCTGCCCGAGCAATACTCGTGTCCTCATCAACTGACCTAATTACGACTGAAGAACACCCAACTAATTACGGTATCGTCATCCTGCTTTTACTTGTTATCAAATATACCTGTAACGAGAATGTGCTTTATGCTTCTTAGCGCAGAATAATAGCGTTATTTGTACAGAGTAACAAACCTTATGTATGCACGTTGTTGATTTTCGCATCGTCTCCTCACTATTGAAGGGTACTTAGCCGCGGCATTTACAGTACGTAAGCACTTGTAAATTTTCATAGGGCATTTTTCAGTTTGGACGTTGTAAATTGTTGCGAGGATTTTTGCAATTAGAATTCATATCAAGTTTATTTCGTACATCATCAAATATGACCCGCTCTAATATAGTATTCTAAAGTCTTCAGTCGTCGACAGTTAATGGTGTAACTAGATCACATTTTCTTCTTCTTGGATATACACAATCGTAATATCAAAAGACCAAACGATTCGTACAATTCACTCTTTAGAGTCGTTCAGTTGCCTTCCACAGCCCCAGAGACAAACGTAACTTAGCAACCAAGGCCAGCCAAACATGGCCCAAACCAATTTTAAATCCAGAACAGTACCAATAAATTAAACATTATTGAGAACAAACAAGCGAGTGTCGTATTGTTTACCGCCGTAACAGGAGACAGCGCGTGGAATACTAATTCGGAGGGTAGTTCGCTCGGGTTATCCAAATACAGGGTGGATCCATTTAAAGGTGGCGTTTAATTAAATCAGAACATCTTGTGTTTGCGCGGCGACTGCGATGGACGGAGCTTTTGGAACAATTTGATTTTGAACTGTCAACTGGAAATTTGTGATATCTATATTCAAGTTAGGCATGGATGTGGTATTTATTACTCATATGGCGAAATAACTGTTTACTAGGAAAATATTGTACGGATTAATGACGTACTTGAGTTTTACAGCCGCTATTTCTAAAGCTTTTTCAATGAGTTCCCACAAATGATGTCACCTTGGCTGGGGCATGAACTATCAATGCCAGAAGTGAACAAGCCTGTATTATTAGTTCATGGTTAATCATATTATTTACTCTATAACGAACGTGATTTACTTTATAGCTAGATAACTTCCAAATGTACCGCTACTGTTTTCATGTTCAATTATCGATCACACCACAGCTCGTATTTATGACCCTAATATTTTAATCATATTAGATTAAGTCCAAATAGGACTGGGAACAGGCAAATACTAGTAATTTGAAGTCGCAAGTTATGGGAGAAACCCTGTTGTCAACGACCGCGGGCTGTTACTGAGAATTCCCTAATTGAATAACCCAATAATTATTTGGCCAAGCGAATCAAAGTTACACTACACATTGTATCTATACAGTATATATTTGATCAATTAATTATTTGCAGTACGCAAAAATACTATAGCCAAGTAAGAGCTTGGTTTTCTCTTTTTCATAATTAAGGTTAGAACACCGAACTATACACAAACATTTTAATTTCCTACAAAACAACTACTTACGGTATATATAGCTATATATTTTAAGACAACTTACGATAAAGAAAATTTTATAAACAAATAAAGAGGAAAGAACACGACAGATAATTCTCAATGAACACACAGCTATATCCTGTCAATCTATTTACCAGTAAGTGATCCTAAGTTGTCCCAATTAGCCCACAAGGCTGGCAGAGACGGAAGGCCGTTAATTCGATGGGACACAAGATAATTCCGTCGGCAGGTAAAAGTATTATCCCCTAAACAATATTAGGAACGTGACAGGAATGCTGCGGCAATTGACTTATTGCCGTGCCCCGAACGTGTGTTGATACTTGCGCTGTCGAACGAAGCAGGGTATTTTAGACAGTTATTTCGTATGAAGAGAAGCGAACTTTATATTACTTTTATACTCATACGAACAACAGATATGATACTTTTCTTTATTGGAAGATTATCTACAATGATATACCTAATTATAGTATTTCTTGCAAAAAAATATTGTCCTTCAATCTAAAATGTAGCCGACGTGAATATTTAGTAGCGCAAGCCCCTAACAAACAATTACGGGTATCACAAATATTTGACCAATATAAGAGTTGATGCGCCGACACTCTACAACTGCGCCAATCGGATTGTCAAATATTGGATACTGCGTTGAGTTGCAGGTACAACTAAAAATGGATTTAATTCTCTAAATCAGAAACGACACTATGGGCGTAAAATGCAATGATCTAATTCTTCTTTGTATATAGTTTTGGCATAAGTTAATTGACTTATGGAAACAAGTCATAGATTTTTCAGGCAACAAGGATAATAGTAAGATAATCTGTGGGAGATCACAATATTCTAAGAATATTCTGAGTACCCGACTCTTTGGTCTTGTGGCTAACTTGAGGTCATGGGTAGTAGTGGCAGTAAAAACCTTATAACATTTTGTACAGGTTGGACACGTGTCCGAAAGTGTTATTAGTCCGGGTCCCTTAGTGTAAGTATTCCGGGACTCAACATTTGCCCAAATGCTAAGGTGTATGCTAACAAAATAAAGGTGAGCTTCAGGACAAATCTTCCTACATCTTTTCCCTCAAAATAATCTGCTGACGATACTGTGTTCCATTTTCTCATTTTAAAAAGATAGAAAATATCATTAATCAAAAACAGATTGATTTCTTTAAAAATTCCGACAGAGAATCCAAGCAGGGCTACAAACTTAAATTAAGTGCCTTTAACCAATTTTCATACGTCCATTGAAAACATGTCATATATTTATATTAGTCGACACCCTATTTCCCAAAGCACCTATCTTCAAACCCACAGGTTTTCAATAGTGTCTATGCCTTTGAGATGTTCATTTTTTATCCTCAGATACGAACAATTTACGACTATTTTCCTTAGTTCGACACGGTGGTGTATCTAAGATGGCAGACTATCAGCGTACGCGTTTCATGTAATAGGCCCCCAAACGCGTGCCGGATATTCGATGTTGCTCGTGTAGTGTGTCCCTGCGATATTCGATCAAGGTTGCGTTGAATTACGTACGCACTGAATGTTGTAGACGTTCGTGAAATGTTTATTAAAGTTTAGTTGTCATGTCAACATTTAGGTGTAAATATACACGACACTTTTACCAGAATAAAAACGTAGTCTGAGGTGTATTTGTACATTTTGCCTTAGATTTAGTGCTATGTATTAGAGAACGAGCCAATTCAATTCTAAACTCCAAAAGAACCTGAGACTCTCTCCAAAAGTAACGAATATACAAAATGACATGGCAATATAATGTAAAATGCAATGCAATGCTGACATTTTTTTACAAAGCTGACCTTACAAAAACCAATTAATTTAAAACATTAGGAACATATTTCATTTTGGATGGTCACCGGCTGGCTTAACAACGCCTTAATAATTCACGTTATAGAGGATAAATTATATATAAATGTACTTCTATAGGCAACTCATTTACTTGAAAAGACGTGCAATAGCTACCGCAAATCGATTAAAGCTTGACCTCAAGAAAACTCTTGGTATCGCAACAATCACGCGTTCTCCTTTTAAAAGGAAAGCTTCAAAGACATGAACAGACCAGACACCAGTGGGCACGGAACCTAAGTCCCGCGACACATATTGCGGGCGTGACGCGAAATATCGAGCAGACTCGAGCAATACATACAACACTCGGATGTGCCCGTGAATTCCGAATTAGGTTTGATTATTGTGAAGAAGCGATAGCGCACGTATTAGCTACGAGATGTTTACCATCTTCATGCCCGTCGGTTGAATTATATTACCGTACCCGTTTGAAACTATAATTTTATTAGGCCCGAGAATTAAGCTGCGGTTACATACATATGGCGGTCCCGGTCGTCGTAATCTAGGATTATGGTCTGTCTACAGATTATTTGTTTATTACCTGGGACTAGTTAGGTGAAATGTCAGTCACCTACTAAAAAAACGGACCTAACGGACTATAAGCATGGTATACTATGCACCTATTTAAAGATTTAACAATGATCTGCAGACCATTCTAACAAAAAAGTTTCATGTACAGCACAAGCAACCCGACGACCCGATTGGTGCACTGGCTAAGCGATTGGACTGCTGCGCCAAGGGTTGCGGGTTCGATTCCCGCACGGGACAAAAATTTGTGCGATCCGCAGATATTTGTCCCGAGTCTGGGTGTTTGTGTATGTGATATTACATGTTTGTGAAACGCACCCACGACACAGGAGGAATTCCTAGTGTGGGGCGACTTTAAAAAAAAAAAAAAAAAAAAAAAAAAAAAAAAAAAAAAAAAAAAAAAAAAAAAAAAAAAAAAAACCATTGCGTAATAACAACTTAGATGTATTGTTCTTTATTATGTTGACATTGATAAGCACGAACACAATTTTCTCTCTGACTCGCTCGGCAACACGTAACCTGAAGGTGACGCGCTTCAGCTCTCATTCGCCACCACGACCAAACCATAGACACGAGAACTGTCTATCATGTCTATGGTTCGAGCGCACTATAGACTACGGCTTTAGGAAGTTTGTCACAACACTATCGTGTAGCTCTTGACCTATGAGTACATCTACTAAACTACACATTTCGTGTTTCAGCCAACAATACCCATTCTGGCGTATGTACCGCAAACAAATAAATATACCAATAGGTATTCCTATCATCTTTAATACAATTTTATGAAAATCTAGCTTCCGCCCGCGACTTCGTCCGCGCGAATTTCGAATGTTTTAACTCATTTTTTTTTTCAATTCGAACCAGTAGTTTCCTTTAGGAGCGCGTTCATCCAAACAAACTCATCAGATTTATAATATTAGTATAGATTATTATACAAGTATTGAATATTTGTTTCACCTAATTTATTTGTTGTAGGTAACGTTTTGGTTTTTTCATCTACAACGAGCATAATATCTTTAGTCTGAGAATACTAAATTATTTTTGGAAGTTTGCATAATTATAATCGTAGGTATTCTGCCTAACTTACCACTGAACACTCTAAAAGAATAGTTCTGAAATCAATTAACTATTCTTACCTAGCAACGTCTACAAGAATCGCGAACATCATGATTCTTGAATCGATTAAATTCGATTACAAAGTTTCGAGAACATTCTAACGATATACGGCGGGGCGGCACTTGCTGAATATCAAACATACGTGGGGTAGCTCTAGTGCTTTGTTTCGTTCTAGTCACGTGGTCTAGCTTTTATCTGGTCTGTCATGAACATGTTATCCTTCCGTGTGAGTTAGGAACAATTTCAATACGAGGTGTATTGGAGAATGTTGGGACGTGCGCGCGTTCTGCAATATGGCGCTTATAATATTTATCAGGAAATATGTTTAATATGGCAAGTTGCCGTTCACTGTGGCCGTTCATTTTAAGAGGGAGGCCTTTGTCCAACAGTGGACGTCTTACGGCTGATGATGATGATGATGATGTTTATTATAATTTACTGTAATATGAGTCTAATGTTTATTACAAACAGTTTAAGTATTTCAGTAATACATTATTGGATATTGAACACGCATGGCAGAATTCAAATTTATGGTAACCTCGCTGGCAAAGCTTCATAGTTCCAACTGGATTTGGTAAATTATTTCCATAAATAAATATGCCGCATATTGTTTCTTTATAACTGAGGATTCGGTGTACAATAAAAAGAAATCTACCTGTAATAATATTGAAGTTATTGTAATTCGTCTATACAATTTTCGTTGGATTTTGCTTTCTAGCATATTCCTCTAATTCAGACAACTAATAAATTATCTTAGCAAAAGTGTCAATTAATGCAAATACAAAAAGAGACCAAGGTAAACAGTCTTTCGCTTACAATTTTTATTACGATTCTTCTTAATCATTAGCAAGAGGTCGCTGCGATACATTTAACACCTTGGATAATGGCCACCAGGCACCAATGCAGTCGATAGTCCTCACGCTCATCAGCATTCGAGACTGCTTAGAACTGACCACCCTATTTCCTACCATGGGTGTTGTAAGAGATCACTATGGGAAAATCCAGAAGATGGGCAGCAGCGTCAGCGATGCAGGTGAAGAAGTTGTGAAGAACAGCAAAACGTAGGTTTATAGTTTCCAAAAAATGAAAACCTCTTTTCGGAAATTACTTGCGTAAATGTATGCCCTATCAGTCTTGTTCCAGTTCCGAGAAATATATATTTCTTTAGTCCATAACAACAATTGTACCGACGTAAAGTGCTATCAAGATTTATAGTTGACGAATAGTAATGTAGCATCATTAAAAAGTGTTGCAATAGAGATAATGAAAACATCGAATTCAAGGGCGTCAAATGGCGTGGGACCTATTTTATCAACGGTATAATAACCGTTGTTTACAACAATGCCGAACCAAGGGCCCTAGACAAGTGGCAAGACGATTGACGAATATAAATAAAAGAATACTAATTATGAGATTGACATAATGTCATAAGTCGAAACATTTATTGTATTCGATTTTTGTTCGTCAAACGTATACTACTTGTCTAGGGCCTTAGTAGAAATATTCCCGTAATTAACAACCACAGTTTCGGTTTATTCCTGTTTGCTAGACGACATGTCACTAACATACTGAGACCGAAACTATGTAGACACTGTATAAGTGTTTTAAACGTGGAAAAATTTACCTTCAATGTCACTGAATCAGCTTTTCTAGTCTTTACCCTGGATTTTGTGATCTGCAGCCTTATACCTCAGCCATCAGACCTATTACATCCATGATAGTCTGATGCTTGTTAATAAGGACCTAGAGTGGCCGCCAGGGAAGGCAAACCTTCAGTTTCTTGCAATTTTTTATCGGCAGTTGCATCCGTGCTACTGAATAAACCAATAAGCGCTCGTAATTACTTTAAATGGAATTTTAAAATAGTATAAGACGTTATAAGGAAAGATATCAAGTGAAACGCATCAGTGCTTTTGCCAACAGCGAGCGGAAGAACACTCTTCGTGAGTGTTTTCTTTAGACGGAAGCCTTCCTTGTGAGGTTTCCTGCCACGCCACTTCGGGTACTCAGTCATTTAATAAATGTGAATAAACGGTTCGTTTTCTCGTTCATGGATTTGATCTTGAGATCAGTAAGTATGTGATCTTTAGTTTTTATACATGTTTTTGCAACAGGATCAGCACAATTTTTTTATTACAATAATTGTGATTTACACTGTGGTTATGGGGACTCACTGCGTACTAGCTTAAGTTAACTGTCACACGGAAACAGGTCATGCTGTGGTGTGACGATTGGGAAGTTTACAAGGTTGGTAGCTAGGCAGGCAAGACCGTGTGTGCCGGACATGTTACTATTAAGGTATCGTCACTTATGGAGGCAGTTATAAGCGGTAATGTCGGCACTCTATGTAATCAGTAAGTTTGTAAACAAAAATTTTGGACACATTTCTATCAGATGTATTACTATCGGAATTTACGACGATTTAATACTTGAGTCAGTATTGCGTAATAAAAGTATTAAATAAAACTGCGCAGATAATAATTATAATTACTATGTGTTCGTATTAAATAGATAACCTTATGATGATATCACCTTAAGACTTTCATCAAACACTAGTTAACGGATTTTATCGCGGTTTTATGATAACCTTATTAATAAAGTTGAGTGTTAGTTGTACACTGATATCCCGCTCCGACGTCGGATATAAGCCAGTTCATCGCAAGACTCTGGTAGTAACAGGCAATACACTGAGTTATACACTTCGCAGCGAGATTATCCATCTGTAAGTACGCTATCTGGTTATTGGTTAAAATACTTTTTATATATTTATAAATGGTATATATTACACTTTATATTGATTTTTGAAGCCACAGATAATGATTATGATTTGAATTTTGAAACTTGACTAGCAAAAAGAAATATTCGCCAATTTCTCTCCACTTTTAAATCTGACAACTACAGCAATTTTTTGTGTTTTTATTGACATTTGTAAATTTTAATTATTTTGTTAATTTGTCTTGTTTACTTCTTTATTTAATTTTGGAATAATTAAATAGTCAAATCAAATCATTATTTGTGCCTACTGACACTTCTCTATATTAACTTTTTTAGTTTTATTTTCCTCAGATAATGATATCTACGAATAAAAATCGTAGAGCTTGTGCGGGATCAGAGGCAGCAATAACGACATGTAAATTTGAGCCCAAGCAAGCGATGAGGTGATTGTTCCCTATTCTGTGTGTACCTACTAACTATTTAGGTGACCTGTACTAAAATAAGGTGATTATACTTACAGTATTTAAAATAAAATATATTTATTTGAAACATTATATTCTATTTATCATTAGGGTTAGTATTTTACTTAATAATAATGTTCATCGTCATCAATTTTAATCTAAAAATATCCTTACAACCCGTCTTTAAATTACCTATCACATACAACACACAATGAGTTCTTGATCTAAGACAACTGCAAGACTTGCAATTTCAAAATAAAATACAAAAACTGGAAAAAAAACCGTTAGTATGCTTAAAATATTATAGCGATTCCCCACCTCACCTCACCAATCTGCCATTGATCTCATAATCTGTAAAATATCCAGCATTTAGTCCAGAATACTCGATTAGTTAGCAGGATTAATACCGACACGAGACATACAAAAAATATCAGTATATCTAGGTATGTACTATGTATATACTCGAAACGCGATCCTGTGAATTGGATCCGATCCCCGCATAGGGTCCTTACCATTCCTAAAGCAGGACAATTTGCGTTGAGGAAGCGAGTCGTCACAATACACTCCACGTAGTGGCGTCTCGCTTTCACAGCAAAAAAGTTAGGGGCAGGTCAAATTAAACACATATATCTCTATGTATGGTATTTCATGACTATAATACCCCTAATATGCAAGTAATCGGTATTTTTTTAAACAGCTAATAGTAATTCTCTAATTAAAAGAGTTATTACCGACTACTACCTATTAAAATACTGGACAAATAAATTGATTCAGATTAGAGTTTTATATCATTTAGTGTTAATTTCATTCATTGATTATATAAACATTTATTCATCTATTAATCCAATGATAATAATTGTATAGTCGCCTTAGGTATTGTTTGTATTTCATCATACCAATTATCAGACTACTTTGTAAACGGTATTTGTTTGTCGAAAATTCTGTAATTTTAAGTATATTTAATAATCACCTTGAACTGGGCTACTTTAGTATTACGGTCAAAGACTATACAGCGATATATGTATACCTACAGCAGAGATGGGTTCTTCAAATTTCAACAGAAGTTTAGTAATTGTTTATTAGAAAAATTTAAAAACAGTTGAACATTGACAAGAATGCGGCCAACGGTAAAGTTTTAATAATTAATTAAATTAAAATTAATGCTTAGGTAATTAAAGGTGCGCTTACACGGGCAATTGAAATTGGGTAATTCTTGGCAATTTCTACACAATTTCTTATTGCCATACATTCCTAGGTGTTCATTCAAAATTGCCAATCATCGCGTAAGTGCCTGTGTAAGCGCACCTTAAAAAACAGTAAATTGTCTTTCAAAATTGGAATTAGTTCATACACTTTTAATCTTAGCTTTTAATAAATAAATCAGAGTAAATGCCTACCTATTTTACGCTTCATTTGCGTCACTACAATGCATGGAAGATTCTTGATTTGATTCACGTCACTGCACGCCCTAGAATGCTGTCCAGACAGGTTTTTATTTTCCAGACCAGCTTGTGATCTGTTCACTATAGGTGTCTTTACACACATGTACCACGCACTTAAATATACGCAGTCTGTTTGAATGTCAATGCCAGGGAGCACCAATGTAGTATGTCAAGGCTTGCGTGACCGATTTTATTGTAATATCATTATATTATATGTGTTATTATGACACATTACAAAATTTTAAATTTTAATTACGCCTTACTTTTATACTGCATATAACACTGATATTATAAAGGCGAAAGTTTGTGAGTATGGTTGTTACTTCTTCACGCTCAAACGGCTGGACCAATTTTGATAAAATTGAAAACATGTAGGCGGGTAACACCGCTGGGCGCAGCCAGTTTTATAAAGTCTACATAATTTTCTTATAAAATAAAAAACATCTATTTAGGAGATATACAGTACAAGAAAGGCCATTTCTAATCTTAATAATCTTTTTATATACAAGACGAGATGTGATTTAGATGAGCGTCTCATATACTACCCAACACTCCCAAAACTAAAAAAAGTTTCCGACACGGGCCACCCGGCGGCGGCGTAGAGGGGGCATCACGGCACAGTTTGCCGTTATGACATTCAAGTCAATTACACTGCCAAGGCGCGCCAATAAATGTTTCACATCAAAAACTAAATAAATACAGACATTCCTTTAATTTAGGAAGAGAGAGACAGAGTTGTTCTCTCACATTTAGCTGCTCATCTTAAGTGCCATGTTTAGGTGGCCCATCGGCGTTTAATAGGGCCTTTACTATTATAGTAGTTATAAAGAAAGTGAAGTTTTCAAAAAACACGGGTCATCAGTAGCCCATATTTTTGACAATATGTTTTTGTACCGAGAAAACATTAATAGAATTTTGCGTTCTCTGCTGCATATTACTGCCCCCTTGACCATGAACTCTTAAAGAATGACAGTTTACGTTGTGACACATCAAAAAAATGTTATTTCTTTTGTTTTATAAAATGTCGCCCTACCCTAGGAATTTCTCCTGTATCGTGGGTGCGTATCACAAACATGAAATACCACAATTACACAAACACCCAGAATCGCGACAAACATCTTGCCCCGTGCGGAAATCGAACCTGCAACCCTTAGCGCAGCAGTCCAATCGCTTAACTACTGAGCCAATCAGGTCGGCAGCAAAAAATATTCTGCTTTACGAGTTCATGATAAGGGGTCTGATGTTAGTTTATCGCTGCATAGAAATGCATAGTTTGTGCTCGTTGCCACAGAAATAGCAAACGTCTCTTTAAGCTCTTCTGGGAAAAACCATTAAAGTCAGACCATTCGCACCTAGCTATCTGAACGACTTAGCTTGTTATTTCTTGAACATAATTTACAACTTTTTCTCGTTGATTTGTTCATCCTTACTTATTGTATTACTAATTTATAATAAAAATAACAAAAAATTTCTTTCTTTTTATTCTAAAAAAAAAGTCGCCCTACCCTAGGAATTTCTCCTGTATCGTGGACAATGTAAAAACGCCTCAGCTCATCCTAGACACCTAGGTTTGACTCTCACGACTGTCCCACATAAACTTGCTTCTTTTATTTTAATAAGCAATTGGCAACAAAAATAAAGAACAATAAACTTCTTTATTGTAATTAACTACTCAAACGACGCCATTTTGTTTTTTTGTAATCTATAAATATCTTCGCCCTTGTACGTTGATTATACAGTAATTAATATCAGAGTTTATCCTTAAATAAATATCAGTATTGTTTTATTGCATAGTAAGCTTTCCTGGTGCAACTAAGTTATTGATCAACCCAGTTTACCTGTAACGTGTACCTGTTGATATAATAATGAGGGCCTTTCCACAATTAGATTAGAAAACAGAAAAATAATGACGAGATTTCCTTGTAGTATTACATAGTCTTCCTCGCTTGGTGTCGTGGAAACAAGTCATGCTGTGATTTAGTGATGGGGTAGCCAACACGGATAGTTGAGACCGCCTAGGATGCGCAGATGTTTAGGTGTATCTATCTACGTTCACTCCACTATGACCGTAAGAAAACTTCCTGGTTTCTAGTCCCTGAGCAGACTTTTAGTAAGTGGTGTAATCTGAAATCGCACTCTATTCTGTGCAGCAGCTTGCAAAATTTGGATCCAATAAATAATATTGACGATTAATAATAAATAATGAAATTAATATTGACGACCTGATTGGCGCAGCGGCTAAGCGATTGGACTGCTGCGCTTAGGGTTCCGGGTTCGATTCCCGTACGGGACAAAAGTTTGTGCGATCCTCAGATGTTTGTCCCGAGTCTGGGTGTTTATGTATGCTATGTAATATTTCATGTTTGTAAAACACACCCACGATACCGGAGAAATTCTTAGAGCCGGGCGACGTTTTTTATTAAAAAAAAACATATATGTTTGCGTCTTCTAATAGAAGTAGGTAATTTTGTGATTTATTTAAACATTCGTAGAAGAAGAAGTCTTATACCTGGCGCACTCCAAGACAAAGGCAGCTCTTATACTGAAAAGAATGGAAAAAAATATTTTGCACTCCTAGAGCAACTGGCTAGATAGCAATTAAGGAGCATGATTATCACGTTTAAAAAGTAACAATAATATTTTCCTGGTCCTGGACTCAACTAGGAACAATGTGGCAGTGAAAGCCTTAATAAATATCAATATGTTCAACCAAAGAGTTATAATTATGTGTATAGTACCTTTACCACTTGTGTGTGTCTAGTAAGAAAAACTTGGATTTTATTTCTTAGGTTGATTGAATGCTAAGAAAGAACATTATTAGCCTAAGTGTTCCATTGCTGGGCAAAGGCCTCCCCTCTCTTGTTCCACATCTCTTTATCACTAGCTGCCAACGACCAGTCTTGCATGCACAGTCGAGTTCGTCCCGCCATCTCCGTCCGTGACTTAGCCAAGAAAGAAAATAATAAAATAAAAGTAAAATCTCTGTTTTATTTATCGTGTTGGTTTATATTCCACATACATTTAAGTTAATATAAAACAATTACTCGTGTCAAAACCTGTTGCATTTACAACACCCAATGAAATAAATATGTAAAAAAATGAACATTTCAACAAATTAATAATGTCAATCAACAGAAGTGGACACTTGTGCGTAAACAGGGATAATGGGCATTCACCTGTGATATTTGAACACTAACAGCAATATAATATCAAGTATTACCCGCTCTGTAACCTTGAACCAAGTTATAGCACAAATGACGTACTAGGTACGGTACACTGTTGGAGTGTAGTGAAGAGCATTTAAAAATAAACTTACATGTTTTGAGCTTGTAGAAAGTATGCAATAAAACAATTACTGACGGTGGTGATGCAATAAAGCTCTTTACTTAAAATAGTGAACCCAAGATAGGGTTAGTCTATTGCCAATATTTATTAGGCACTGAACTAGAGGTGCCTTGGAAACTACATGAATATAGAACTATAAATGTCACATCGAAGGCTCCCCGAAACAGGTGCGTTATTGCGATAATGTGTCCTGATTCCTTGCACACAACTGCGTTGTTATCGTCCGGTAATTCTAAAATCTCAGTTGTGTCCAAGGAATCTGGACGCATTATCGTAATAACACACCTGTGTGGAGGAGCCATGATACTAGCCTAGGTCTACCTACAACTATCCGGACGATGAATCTCACAGTCACATATCACAGACATTTATGACTATATCAAGCCATTTGTGAAGTAAAAAATATGTTTGATAAGGAAATGTTGTTAATATAGAAGTCTAGGCCGTTTAGTCCGATTACAATATCGTTCCAACTTCGACAGGTCGTTTCCAATCGATGCTCTTTGTGTCATCGTACGATAATATTCATTTAAAATGCATTGCGAATAAAAGGTAACGGAGTTGATATAAAAAAACAGAGTTCGTTAGTTTAGCATAGCATAGTGTTCTTGAATATATGGTAATATTGAGCTGATAAAGCGAATTGGATAACCTATTAATTTATGCACGGAAAGGTAGAAGAAATCGAATAATAATGCCACGAAAATTGGTAGCAACCACGCCCTATAAGGAATTAATAATGAGTTAGTTCTTTACGTTTTTGTGGGAAAGACATTTGTGTGGCAAAAATAAATTTGAAATATTTTGACTGTACTTTTGCCGGACACGGATCAGTAAGTAAAATTATGTTACTCTAATATTTATAATTATTTCCGAATTGATAGAAAAGTTGTAAATTCACATTTCATCAACTGAGAAAAATGCGGGTATAATCAGTTACGGTTAATTGATTACTTAAAAAAATATGATTGTATTATATATATAAAATATACCAAAACTCACTCAAAAATAAATAATATTATTGCTTTTGCAATATCATTGAAAGTTGCTCACAGCCCATAATTAGAAATTCCTGTGAACGATAGGATTACAATCGTGTAAAACCTTGATTTTATACTGCGCTAATTATTGTAGCATTTAAAAAAACAGTTTCATAATTTTTCATTCCCTTTTCAAACTACAAAGTAAGCGGATAATTAGAGGATAATTACACAATACACATTTTAGCTTAGCTGTTAGACACTATTGTTCTCGCTAATTGTCTTTCTTCATTATGTAAATAACCACTAAGATGACAGTATATTTTACTAAATTATTCATTTTTTGTGTTCATAATAATTAGACTACATTAAAAGAGCCTCTTCGAGTGATGAAAACTTAATTTAACGAGCACCCCCATGACATAAGTTACAAGTGTCACAAAGCAGCACGTTAAAATTAGGCTGACTAAAATTCAGCTCATTCAGCTATTATGAGAATCTTAATACGTTTTAAAATTTACTCAGAATAGTATAATTACTACATACAATAATATATAATATACTGGAAGACGCAGCGTTGGCAGGCCTCCCACCAGGTGGACCGACGATATCGTCAGAGTTGCAGGCAACCGGTGGATGCAAATGGCAAGTTGTCATTCATTGTGGCGTTCTAAGGGGAAGGCCTATGTCCAGCAGTGGACGTCTTCCGCCTGATGATCATACCGTCCTACTTCCACCTGTCATCTAATGTAGTGAAAAATTAAATAACATTAAATCTTCCACTTTTTACTTGAATATAGATACCATTAAGTCAGCAACCTAACAGTTTGATGATTGACTAATCCTTCTTGTAGTATAGGATCATGTCCACACTATTAGAGACTAATAACATTGTTACTAACACTGTCATGTCTTTCATCTACCAATCATAATTATTTTATACACAGAATTAAAATGTTACAATTTCAGGTAATTAGAAATGGGACTGACCGGCTCAGCTGACGATAGTAGCGGGAAAAATGACAGGATTAATGTCAGTCTGGATGACGCCATGTTGCTGTCAGGTACATTTGCATTCTTATTTCTTTATCGATATTTAATTATGGCTTGACACTGGCAGAATAGTCGACGAAAGCGATTCAATTGCCAAAGCTGGAAAAAAACGATATTTAAAAGACTACCATAATTATAAATCAAATAATGGGAGCCTATACCAGGGCACCGCTATAAAGTTATTATATATGAGGTTAAAAATGTCACGTTGATGGTCCTGGCTTGAACTTGCAAGCTTGTGCATGCGGATCCGGTCTGTCAACCACTAGGCCATCATGACACATTTTATTTTACAATTTTTTATTAAATAATTATATCTAAATAGATAAAATGACAAATTAAATTCAACAAACATAATATAAGAATTAAAATTTTAAAATCCTAATTCTAAATGTTTACCAAAACCACAATGTTGTATTTTTATCACCTCATCTAAACCAATAAAAATGAAGCAATATTTTATCTACATTGATGTATTTTATCACCCGCAGGCCTAAACTAGTTAAACGAAGATACGGTTGTCGCCTAAAATTTACACCTATGTGGACGGCACCTAATATAAATAGATGGTGACTTGTTTAATATTGCTAGGGAATACTGACTTTTCTATATTACTCTCACTTATTTATTTTAACGCGTAAATGAAAACATTAAAAAAAGTAAGATTTTTTTTCCCCTCTAGCGCATACATAGTAACCATACATTCCTTGTTTTTTTTCTTACCGATCTTCACTATAATGTTTTTAGACAGTAAGTCAACTTTCTTATAGGCGTTTTAAGATTTACATAAAAACTCATATTTCCAGGATTCGGAATATACAACATTCTACACATGCTGATGTCTGGTCTAATGTTAATGGGCATGATAATGCAATGCCTGGTTCTGGGCTTCGTGATACCAGCGGCGCAGTGTGACTTAGAACTTACCATGCAGCAAAAAGGATGGCTGTCAGCAGTACCATTCATAGGTGAAATCGGTTTCCATTCAAATTATTTTTTTATGGATAAGACTGAGAAAACTATCTTCCATTTAACTGGGACGACGAGATTACCACGCTTTGTGAACTTCTCTTGCAAATCTTCTTGGCTTACCTATTTTTCTATTAGGAACTACCAGTCCAAACTAAAAAAATTGTTAGATTAATTGCTAAATCGGACTTTGCTTCTGTTATTTCAGCTATCATACTGACGTCATATTTTTGGGGATGGCTTGCGGATACTAAAGGAAGACGAAAGACAATGCAAGTTGCTATGTGTTTATCCATTATTACATCATTTTTCGCCAGCTTCGCACCAAATCTTGCCTCTTTTGCTGTCCTGGTATTCATCTCCGGAATATTGTAAGTATCTTCGTATAAAGTTCTAATAGTTATATCCGATCCCCAATCCGCTTGCCAAGCGTAGGGATTATGGCACCCCCCCCCCTCCCTTCTAAAAGGGACTATCGGCTGATGATGATGATGAGGAATAGTTATAACTACTTATATATTATATACATATAGTTAGTTCATTGTGGCGTTCTACCCCTTAGAACGCCATAATGAACTAACTATATATATTTTATATGTATATAAGCTTTCTGTTCAAAGGTGGACGTCTTCTGATGATGAATAACATTATAATATGTATGATGAAAATTCAAATGTGAAATCTCTCTTGATATCTAAATGTTTGTTAATCTGTGATCCTTATTTACAGTTCAACAGGTCCTTCTGCTTTGGTATATACTTACTTAGCGGAATTCAATAATCTCCGGCACAGAGATAAAATGGTTACATTTGGATCCTCCTTCATCGGAATTGGGTCTGTTGTTTTACCTTGTAAGTCCAAATATGGTTTTCTGTATAAAATATGTACAAAAAAATACAACTGAAATGCCTAATGATTAACGTACAATATTCCTCTTCGAATTTATCTACTATCACTGATACTTCGGTCACTTTAGCCTTTATAGAATTAAAGTCATTATAGTAAAGCATGGTAGTGCGTGCCAAGTGTTAATGGTAAAGTGTTGCTATGTTGCATCCTCGAGGTCCTACAGGGTGTACATATACCACATCTTTTATTTTCTCCCTCAGGTCTTGCTTGGGTAATCCTACCTCTTGAGTTCTCATACCCAATACATTTTTTGAGCATAACGTACTGTTCTTGGCGTTTGTTTCTCGTGGTAACTACACTTCCATTTGCTCTGGCCAGCGTATTGCTGTTATTTGCACCAGAAAGCCCTAAGTTTCTGTACGCAAGTGGGCGCTATGATGAATCATTGGAGGTAGTGAAGACTATATACGCTATTAACAATAGAAAATCAAGAGATAGTTTTTCAGTAAGTATTACTTTGTGTTGTGCTAATTTGATAATTAAAATGTCTTACCATTAGAGTTTTAAAGAATAATCGCCAATTATGTTCTTATCAACTTTTTCATGGACTGTACAAATCAAAGATTATTATTGTTTTAGGTAAAGTCGTTGGTAGCCGACCACCAAATAACAAGTTGGAATGATTGCAAAGGCATAAGTGATGTGTTGGCTTCGATGAAAGAACAGACTTTCCCAATCTTCACCCCGCCCCTGCTTCAATGGATTTGTCTCGTCTGTTTTGTCCAATTTGGAATATTCGCAGCGTACGTTTATATTAATTTTCTTTTTGTTTAGAACACTCATATCCGCTTCCTTTTCTGTATACATTGTATAGTTTATTATATTTTGTCTTTTAGATCCAACGGTTTCTTTATATGGTTCCCAACAATCTTAAACTCACTGGCCAGTCATAACAGTGGTGACAATATGAAAATCTGCGATGTTATCGAAACACAACGACAACTTGCTGTTGAGGCTTCAAAAAACACCACGGTTAGTAGAGAACCCATTTATTGTATATTTAGTTTGTTGGCTTATTTGGATTAGCATAACGTATTTATATGACTTTACTGTATGCATTGCAGCTTATATGTGACGACACAATTTACACTTCCACGTATGCGCGTTCAATCTACGTGAGTCTGGCGTTCTTTTCCATGTACATTATCGTTGGGACCCTAGTGGATTTTGTTGGCAAGAAGTATTTATTGATTACAACGCTCTGTGTGACGGGGATGTGTGGGGTCGGTTCCCACTTGGTGAACAACCAACAGGCTGCTGTTATTCTGTTTGCCATTTTCCAAATGTCAGGAGCTTGTATTGGACTAGTAAATGCTGTTGCTGTGGAACTGTTTCCTACCAAGTACAGGTTAGTCACTGGTATTGGCTCACAAAAATATACGGTATTTTATTGTTTTTGGAAAATACCGTAAATTATTTAGATGACAGAATTTGAAATTAATTTTGGTATTTTTTAATGGTGCTAAAATTAGGGAGGTGCTTGCAAAAAAATCAATTATTGTATGAATGGGGTCATTGACTTGAATTATGGAGAACTTGTAACTTAAATGGTAATTATATTTTTCGTCAGGGCCATGGCTATTTGTCTGGACATGTTGGTGGGCCGTACCGGCTCTTTGGTGGGATCAAATCTGATTGGTCTATTCTTAGAAGTCAATTGCGGCGCTGGGTTTTATATCTTTGGAAGTCTGCTAATTGGTAAGACATCTTTAAATATACACGCAGCAAAAGTATCACTGATTTATAGGCTACATCATAAGGTTATCCGTAGACTTATATGATAAAAACATCTAAAAATAAAATTATATTTACTTGTGCTTATGCATAACCTTATTTTTTAATTTACAGTTGATGGGTTAATGTGTCTGACATTACCAAACAAGAAAAAGGACAAACTATCTAAATCATTGTCTACTGAAGCAGTCCAGAATAAAATTCACGAACCTTAGTTATACACCATGAAAATTGAAATTAAATAAAAACATTTACAATAATGTTTTTTTGACCTCACCTTTTTATTAATGTCAACATGCGAGTAGTAAGTAACGTTATTGACGATGCTACTTTATTTCAATTCCATTGATTTAGCAAAGACATTTCTGACTCCTTGGAGACAGATTCATAATATTAAAACAGGTTCATAATAATTTGATAGTAATGGTGTAAATTACTCCATATATTTTAGCATGGTCTCACCCATCTACCCGTTGTGCAAATCGAATAATTTGTTTTTGAACATTATCTCTTGCATTTAAATGAGTTTGCTTTAACCAATCTTCTAGATTCAATAAAAATAAACTACATCTAAAATTATATCCCAACATAAAATAATATTTGCTGTTGTCGTTGAATAAAAAACAAATTACATCACAGCTGTATCGTGTAACGAGAACGACAGTGAGGCCATTGCAAGAGATTGGATCGCTCGCCATTAGAAATATTGAAGTTATAACGATTTACGCGACGTACAACCCTAGTCATGCGGGACTATTCTTGTACCACGATGCACCAGATGTGGAACCCAACCCATAATACAATAAAAATAAAAGGTGATCCAAAGTTTTGATAGCGAATAGTTTGTTGAAGGTAGTGTAAACATATAATTGAATACAAAGACTGGAGCATCTTCAACGAATCACTCATTTTTTGGAAATGATTATTGGCATGAATTTGACGAATATTCAAAATTAAACTGCTGAAGTTTCCTTCATTTACTGACTTACTAGTCTGAATATAATTACATACCTAATTACGATTACGTAGTTCATTCAAACTTAGGTTTGTATTTGCATAAATAACTGGAGACTTGACAGAATGCTGGTTGAATGGATTCTGGACCATCATCGTATCACACTGCCAAAACTGCAATCCCTATTTTTCTTTTTTTTTAAAGGCTGCGTTTCACAATCATGTAATATCACATGCACACACACACAGACACGGGACAAATATCTGCGGATCGCACATCGCAAATTGTCACGTGCGGAAATCGGTTAGCCACTGCACCAATCGGGTCGCTTTGAAGTCTCTCGTTCTAGAAGTAAAGACTCTAAAAAGACAACATATATTCATCTGCATACAGGGTTGTCAGCCGATGCTCGCGTGGTACTAATAGTAAGATCTGCAGATAATAATTGTTACGCACTCCTATATGAGAATAACCCAAGTGCGGGGGCAACGTTTGTTTATAAATATATGTTAATCAATGCACTTTCTAGAAGTATATTGGTTTTCCCAACAAAAACACATTTGTCTTTATTGTAGCTCACTCAAGACGTGCTCATAGGATTTGCATAAACTATTCATTTTGATTTCACTTTATTTGTAAACTCTGTGCTCTTTGCAAATGGCCGACTTGAAGGGGTTTAAAAGCATTATACTTAACGAGCATTTTCTTTTTACTACGTTTATACATTCGGTCTTTTTTGGATAGTGATTGTATTTTATTATAAAACTTCTTGTTTAAAGGAAAGCTGCGCTAAGTCAAGTCAAGTAGTGTCCGTGTTTATTAGTTCGTCTCGAATTTAACAAGATAAAATCGTTATAACGCCAATTAAACCATTATTACCTACTTTATCATCGGTATCAGGCAAGATTAAACTGGCCTGGTTCCATTATTAATATATGTACTTATTCTGAAAGGAAGACAAATTATGCATTTTATTATATGATTTCTACGATTTCATATTGAAGTTATTTCAAATACCTATCATCAAAAAAAAATTCAAATGATACCACGTGGAAACGTTATCCATTCAAAACATGAAACCTTAATACTAAAAGCTAAACACGCAGTTTGTTATAAACACCCTCCGGCAATTACCATGAAATCGATTAAGCGATCACAACGTTATTAAGCGCAAAATATCCTATGCATTCCGTAGTGATTCGATAACTGGCCCGTCGCGACCGACCCCTCCTGTATGTAATTTTATGGATGTTACACCCTGGGATCGGCCTTATCTAGTTTGGTCACCCTACCAACGAAGGCATAGACTAAAAAAATACGTACGAACATGAATTCGCTCTGGGTAAAATATGAATTTGTGATCGACTGTTTTCTAGGCTGTGCATTTTTACCATGACGTATAAGGGGTGTCTGAAAAGTGATTTGTCGGTAGCCTGAGGCTCAGGAAGAACGCTTAATTGCCGTCGAGTAGGTATGAAGGATCCGACCAATGGGACGGCCTGCGTATATTGAATAAATTCTGCCTCAAACACTCTACCTGTATACTTGAATATACCTTTTAAACGAGACGCTTGGAGATAGGAAGTGTATTCGATTAGCTTGTTAGCAAATAGACAGGATAAGTAGCTAAGGATTTAACTTTTTATGAATCTTGAGCTTCGCAATAAATAAGTATTTACACGATCGTAGACTTCGGGAAAATTTTCTCCTTTTCAACATTTACGTTCACACTGGGATAATATATTTGATTAAAACTGTAAATAATAATAAAAATCAAGCAATATTTCTGACATTAAAATAAATAAACATATGCGGATTGCAAGAGTTTATAATGACCATAAACAGAAATAAACAAACCGAAACTTCAGAGGCATCGTGGGCAAAATATTTAAATTTGGAATTGAAGCGATTTCAAACACAGAACAATGTTGTGGTCTCCGGCAGCGTTAACCGTTACTAATATGGCGGAACGGTAAACCGCGTCAATTATGTCCCAATTTACGCATTTAAAATGCATGAAGGGTAAACCGATTTAAAGGTTTATAGTGTGTACTGAGCTGATATTTACTTACTTATCTTTACGTAACCCTTTAAGTATAGACGCAAGAAGGTATCAACGAGATCAACCCACATTCCTCTTTTAATAACCTCTAAGCAACTTTTCTTAATTAATACAATTCTTAATTAAATTATTCATGAGTCCTCGTGGAATATTCACACTTCTTTAACATTTTTTTCTACTTACACTTCTTAATTTAAACTATACATATAATTACGCCTGTAATCCCCGAAGGGTGGGGCAGGTATTCTCTTTTAGATTAAAAGATTATTATTAAACTTTTAAGAGATATCTTTTCAACCATTGTGATCCTTACTTCAGTCATCTCTCTTCTCTATGTGAGGAAAAACACTCGTAATACAGACACACCACTGTAGAAAGGCCGTGGGTGGCATACTCGTAGGTCAGGATATACAAAGGGTATCCATAGCCTTTGATGTCTGTCGGAGCGGCGAAGGTAATCGAACGAGTACTGAGGAGGCGTTCCGTGACGTCAGATGTCAAACTCGAGGGACATAACCGTCTACATTCTGTTTTAGAACCTAATACATGAAGTATTTACGTATTATTTAGCGTTTGTAAGAGATTGAGAGCTTCAAACTTTCGTGCGGTTAAAGATAAAGGAAGACGTAACTATATTATTACATAAGAATAGATCCTACCGTGATGTGGAGATTAGCCGAGAGTCAAAAAGAAGAATTACCTTCATAATTTAATTACCAAAATTGATTTCGTAAAATGTGGGTCTCGGGTAGGGATGGTCCGGGATACAAACACATAATACAACAGCATAAACTTTAATTAATTTAATATCCACACAGTGATAATAGGGGCACATACATAAAATATAATATGACTTAATATATTGCCCGACCACTGTAGGGTCAAAACAATTACCACAACTATCGACGAACAAACAAATCAGCGACAATTGTGTGTTATGTTTACTGTATACAAACATACACACGAACGGAGCGTCGGAAACCGCAACAATTTGGGACTCGATTAAATGTTTGCTTAGATAACTACAACATTCATACTTCGACCCACTACCACCTTATACCCATAGAAATAAAGCCTCTTTTCATATGTTTTAGGTTATAGACAGATAGGTTCTAACAGCAGACGACCCGAATTTACAAACGGTCGGGTACTACTGAACAAGTTTGGGCTTTTTGAGATACAATCTTTTTGTTTAGTTTATAAAATATTGTTTCTAGACTACACAGTACCGACAGTACACACTCACAGAAGAGTTGGTTTAATTTCCAAAAAGACGACTTTATTAACCGACTTAAAAAAAAGGTATATTCTTATATTTAAGATAAGTCTTAGTTATGATAAAAATAAGAAGATTAAGAAAATCTTGCAAATCTAAGATTAGCCTTGGCTGAAAGCAATACTGGCGAAGATTTGATATTAACAATAACATAACAATAAGTAAAATATTGTTTACGACAATTTTTTTATTAGACTTAAAAGTTTAATCCAAACATGGTTGCTAAGCTAAGAAAATACTGAACGAAAACAAAACAATTCGGTAACTACAAACATAAGCTCATCTTTTATTGTCCTATTATTATTTTTCAGTGCCTAGTTTTCAACAATAAGGCTACTGAAATCTTTCCTCAGTTCGTTAGTCTCTTAACATCTGTTGCTTTGAAACTTGATGCTATTGTTTCAAGTTTACTCCACAACCGATTTCATTTCTACGATCCGACGAAAGATAGGAAACACGTGCAGAAACTCTTAACACTCTTGTGTCAAAGGAATAAAGTAGAAAATCTAATAACAATTACTTATTTAGAGGTAAATGAACGTTCTCTAATTTGACAGTTCACGATACATTTCCCATAAATTTTGGTAATAATGGAAAATTTTGAAAGCAATAAATTACAATACTGGATCCGAACTACGGATGGTTAACAAATATTCTAGTTAAAATTAAATTTTCTCAAAAGTATGCAGCACGTGCATATATAGACATGATGGATAAATAAAATGATGTTTGATAATTAAATCTAAAACTAACTTTGACGACCTGATTATCGCAGTGGCTAAGCGATTGGACTGCTGCGCCAAGGACAGGACAAAAATTTGTGCGATCCGCAGATGTTTGTCCCGAGTCTAGGTGTTTGTGTATGTGATTTTTCATGTATGTGAACGCACTTAAGATACAGAAGAAATTCCTAGTGTGGGGCGACGTTTTAAAAAAAATATATTAAACCTCATTACAGAAGATATATTATACTCAATCCTATAAGAATATAAAAAGATCAAGACGAATTGAGACCCTCCTCCTTTTTTTGAAGTCGGTTAACAAGAAGATATTGTTAAAAGACAGAACAATTGATGAATGCAGATTCTTGCGTGGTACAAAATATATTATATATACTTAGATATAAGTAGGTACAGATTATTTTTAGCAGAATAAAAAACTAACAATATAATATCTGTTTGTGACAAAACATGACTCGAACCACTTCATTAACCAAAGATGAAATTAAATCCCCAATAGTTAATCTGCGGCAGGAAAAGTGGCTTAATTTAAAAATTGTAGGGCTGCGTTATTTATTGCGTTCGTGTCACCAACACCTGCAGCATGAGGTGGCACTTGCCGGTGTGCGCGACGCCCCAGATCTATTGCAGTGATGTTAGCTGGTTCACTGATTTGTGAATAATATCTGTAAAATAATAATTATTAGGAAAGTCAAAAATTAAAGTCAAAGAAGAAAGTCTTAGTTCGTTAGGCTGGGCATTGTCCGCACTTAACCAGTTGAATGCGTCATTGTGCGTCAAAAGTCTTATCGAACGATTATGTAAAAAAAGAAAACCATATTTTATCAAAGAAATAAGATGAAACAAAAATATTCCCATGTATGTTTTTTTTTTCAATAATAATTCGTAAAATTGTCATGAATCGACAAAGTAACACATAATCTGAGTGACCATTCATTGCTTACTTAGCCAACCATAAAAAGCTGTACGTTTTTATTAAAAACACCTACACTCAATGGAGGTAAAGAGAAAGTGCAGCCTGTGGGCGATCTGTGGTAAAGGTTACGAGGTTATGAAAATACCCACTCAAAACGAATTATAAACGGTGGGACATGGGCTTTATACATTTATATGAAGTTATTGTTTTTTATAACACCTACGACACAAGAATTATAACAGAATGACGTGACTGTAAATCCTGTGAATAGTTTTAAGAAGTATCATTTCAGGTCAATGGGTGTTTGTGTATGTGATATTTCATGTTTGTGAAACGCACCCACGATACAGGAAAAATTCCTAGTGTGGGGCGACGTTTTTTAGAAAAAAAAAGGTGGTAAAGATAATTTTTATGATTCTCTACTGCAATACTTACTATAGGAAAATCAACAAACAAACTTTACAATCCATAGAAGTTGAAAATATTTACAGTACAGAAGCTCAAAGCTTGAAAATCGAGGAATGGTGATGCAACCGAAAGGATTAACTACTGGAATAAAACTAAAGATCTTCGATTAACTATCACTAGGTAAAAGCAAAAAGCAGAAGTCTATTAAAATCGTGCTGCCTCTACAATTGGTTCACTTTGTTTTATTTTAAATGTCTTGTAGTTTTGAGTTGTTTTAGCGCTCGTTGTGGTGAGCACAGTTTACGAGCTGGCTCACCAATTTACTAGTGCAGTACACTTGCACTTGTTCACACTGTTAACTTAACTATTCAACATGCACTCAAAGGGCCCATTAAAAAGAACAATTGTATAAATTATATCCTTGTAGAGATTTGCGTAACATCTGAATAGGTATATTACAAAAATCAATTTAATTTATTGTGAAGTTACCACGAACTACGACGCGTAATAATCTTGTATAGGACTTCCCTATCTGGCAAAATATGGGTGGGTTACTTTACCATATGGCTCCTTACAGCCTTAGGGGTTTTTAAGCTATGTATATGTAGGTTTAAACAACCCCAAAAAAACCAACCCCACATTTCACAACGAAACGTCCTAACATAGTTACGTTAACGAAAACCTTAAACCAACAGTCACACGCGACGATTATAAATAATAAATAAATAAATAAAAAAAAATAAAAAGCCTTTAATTTCCTACTCTTACATTATTTTATGTTACAAGTTAACTATGTTTATACACTTAGCTATACATATACATATATTTGTATTCCGTTATGTTATATTTCTTTGACTATTTTACTTACTTATATATATATATGTTTATTACACTTAACTATTTTTTTTTTTTTTTTTACTTATTGAATTACCTATTAACTACCTGATACCTACGTTAACTACTATTTAGTTTTACTGAGTATTACCTGCAGGAACCCCATATTGGGTAAAGGCCTCCTCCAACGTGGTCCAATTGTCTCTGTCCTGTGCAGTTTGTTTCCAGTTTGGGCCGGCTGTTCTAGTTATCTCATCTTCCCAACGTGTCAAAGGTCTTCCTCTGCTTCTTTTACCTTGAGGGCCTTTCCAAAAAGTCACCTTTAGGGTCCATCTCTTGTCTTTAAGCCTCGCGACATGTCCTGCCCATTTCCACTTCAGTTTCTGTGCATATGTCAATGCGTTTGTTGCATTAGTTATTGCTCTTATTTTTTTGTGTCTTATTTTGTCCGATTTCTTTATTTTTAGCATGCTGCGCTCTAGTCCCCGTTGACAAGTAATGATTTTATTTTTTAGTTTAGAAGTGAATTTCCACGTCTGGCATCCGTATGTCAAGCACGGTAGTAGGCTGGAGTTCAAAACTTTTGTTTTGATGGTTATAGGAAAGTTGCTTTTGAAAATTTCTTTTAAACTCCAGTATTTGTTCCACGTTTGTTGTACTCTTCTTTCCACTTCTAATTCGTTATTTTTCCTGTCAAAACTAATTCGCTTTCCTAGATATATATATTTGTCAGTATATTCAAGTGGCACTCCATTAATTGTTATTGGTCTTTTCCAGCTATTTGTCATGGCCATAGTCTTAGACAGATTCATTTCTAGTCCCACCTTAACACTAGCTAGATGCAGAGTTCCAACCATGTGTTGTAGCTGGGAGCTGGACTCTGATAACAACGCTAGGTCATCTGCGAATCTTAAGTGGCTTAAGTAGTCGCCCTTTATAAACAGTCCTGACTTGCTCCAATCTAACTTACTGATGATAGCCTCCAGGATGGCTATAAAGATTTTCGGAGATAGCGGGTCGCCCTGTCTTACGCCTCTTTCTATAGGAAAACTAGGTCCGAGAGTTTCCAGCTTGATTCTACCTTTGTTATTGTTATATATGCTTTTGATGACATTTATATACACTTCTTCTACTCCCTGCTGTTTTAAGCTTTCCCATATACTTATGTGTGTTACCGAATCGAATGCTTTTTGATAGTCGATAAACGCAATGTATAGCGGCCTTTGTTGTTCTTGATATTTTTCTATAATTAATTCGAGTGTGTGTATATGGTCAACTGTAGAAAATCCTCTCCTGAAGCCTGCTTGCTCTACCGGTTGTTTTAGTTCCAACGTATTACTGATTCTTTTGTTTACAATGGTAGAGAAGAGTTTGTAGATGCTTGGTAGCAAGCTTATCGGTCTATAGTTGCCAATATCTTTTGGGTCGCCCTTTTTGTAGATAAGTATAATATTTGATTCAGACCATTGTGAGGGTGTTTCAGACTTTTGTAGTATTAAGTTAAATAGTTCCGCTAATGGTCCTGCTAATAATGGGCGTGCTATTTTCAATGATTCATTTGTGATGTTGTCAGAGCCAGGGCATTTTTCTAATTTTAAACTCTTTATTGCTTCTATGACTTCAATTTCATCAACTGGCTTAATATCAATTCCAATTCCATTGGCAGTTTTCTTGGTCGTATTTGAGGTGTCGGTCTTTCGAGTTTTATCATTGTACAATTTTTTATAGAAGTCTGATGCCGCATTAATAATGTTATTACGTTTGCACAGAATTTTGTCTTGCTTTCCTAATCCTTCTATCCAAGTTTTGCTTGTTCTGAGTTCCTTATAGGCCTTTTTTGTGCTTCCTGTGTGTCGTAAATGATTTTCTATGGTATCTTGTCTATATTTGGCATAATCTCTTTTTATGTATTTATTTGTTATTTTGTAGAGAGCAGAGAGTTCGTTCTTCATAATTCGAGTTTTATTTTTTGTTTCTTGTATTTCTTTTCTTCTTTCCAGTAGCATAGCTGTGTGTTACGCGCATACCTATAAAGTAAAGCGCTGACACAAAGGCACGAGGCACGCCGCGTGCGCATCATCGACCCAGTTGCTACGAGTGGAAAGTGCTGACACAGGACACGAGGCCCGAAGACACCGTCTACGTGACCGAGCCCGCTCACTTCGTATCCACCATCGATCGAGTCAATTTCATTTACTTATAATTGTAATTTCTTTTAAAATAAATTAGTTTAAATTAATTCGGTTTTTTTGAGTCCTCCGGCAGTAGCCTACGTAATTGGCGCAGTCGGTAGGATTCCCGGGTCGTTATTGCGATAACCGGTATATCGCACCGCGTTCGCTACGATAGGCTTTCAACGCCGCGCCGGGAGATCCTGAACAACGAGACTACGCCGGAGATCCAGAAATCGATACAGCTCAACGAAGACCAGAATGTTCATGTAAGTCCGCTGAATTTTCTTAGTGGTTGCTTGCTTCCTTTTGTGTGTAGGTTCCATTTACCGTATCCAATATTTTCCATCCACGTAGATCAAGTACACCTAGGTTAGTTAGTAGTAGAAATAGTAGTGTAGATTCTAGACGTAATATTAATCTTGTAATTGAACCCGAGATGGCTGACTTAGACGGTATTTTTAAAGCCCTCCGCTTAGTTCCCGACTTCGATGGGAATCCAAATATACTTACCAGGTTTATCAAGTTGTGTGATCAGTTAGTACGCGAGTTCATTCAAGAGGGGCAACCGGATATATATAAATTGGCGCTTTTAAACGGTATATTGAACAAGGTTACAGGGCCTGCCGCCCGTCTTATAAATGCTAATGGTATACCCAATGATTGGGCAGGCATACGTAGTGCTCTTATTAATAACTTCGCCGACCAGCGAGATGAGACCGCTCTCTACAACGATTTGGCCTTACTTACACAAGGTTCCGGCACGCCGCAAGAGTTCTATGAGCGTTGCCAGAGTCTTTTTAGCACCGTAATGACATACGTTTCATTGCACGAATCCCTCGAATCAACCATTGCAGCAAAACGCGATTTATATCGTAAACTGACCTTGCAGGCCTATCTCCGTGGTTTGAAAGATCCCTTAGGATCACGTATTAGGTGCATGAGACCAGAGACTATTGAGAAGGCTCTAGAGTTCGTGCACGAGGAGACTAACACTATATATTTGCAGAGTAGAAATGATAACTTTATAGATAAAAGATCTTCATCTCGCGTGCCACCCAATCAAAACGAAAACAACCATAAAATGCCACTCCCTGCAAATAATATGATGGTTCCGTTTAGACCTAATCCTTTTAACATGCCCGGTCCGTTTAGACAGCAGGGACCGCAATTTATGTTACGGCCTTTGCCATCTCAAAACCAGTTTAAAATGCCATTTAATCCATATAACATGCAATCGCGCGGCCCTACCCGTACGCAACAAGTATTCGGTGCACCACTGCCTAACAACAATCAAGGTGGTGCTGGATTCAGAACGCCTCCAAGGAACCCTTATCCGCCGAATAATGGTCCCAGACCAATGAGCGGCGTCAGCCACTTTGCATCTAGGCCACTGCCTGCCAATAACAGCTGGAATTGGGCAGCACAGGGCAATCCACCACCTTCCAACTATTTTAAAACCCGTGATGTTAATGTGAACGAGTGTTTGAATTATGGGGAAGACTACTGTTACCCCGACCTAGCTGACTACTTTTACTTTGACCCCTTTAACTATGGCGACTACAATAACGACTACTTTTATTTCAATGATTTTTCTCATGAACATATCGTACCGCAACAGACTGACGGGACTACCGACAAGGACAAGGACGAGTCAGGTACTGCTGACCAACAGCAACCTTCCACCAGTCAGGATTTTCGGAAAGCTCCGAAGTCAAACAAATCAGGATAGAATTAAATTTGCAAACCCAAAGGCAACTACCGTATATTCGCATCCATAGCCCCCCACTTAATTTTCTAATAGATACCGGTGGAAACCAATCGTTTATTAGTCCAGAAGCAGTTCAGAATTATTTCTCACACATACCCCTTAACTACGATCCATTCGAGGTTACTAACGTTCACGCTACGAGCAGAAATGACTACTCTATCAACTTACCCTGTTTTCCCGAACTCGGTGATACAGAGCCAATTAAATTATTCGTGTACAGATTCCATGATCGTTTCGATGGTTTAATAGGAATGGATTTACTTACCAAATGGGAGGCTAAATTAGATTTAAAAGATCTTACATTAATAACTAAGTTTGCAATTAATCCCATCCAAATTTATAACTCTCGAAATTTAAATCTCTACGAAGAAATCATACCAGCGGGAAGTTCTAAATTAATACGGTTACCTGTTAATGCACCAGATGGTGAGGTTTTTGTAGAAGAACAGATCATTTGCAATTGCATTATATCCGAATGCCTGACCACCGTTTCAAATAGCCGCGGCATGGTTGAGATAATTAACCCAACTAATAACGATATAATATTTTCATTAGACCACGCAACTCAGGCAACGATATTCAATGTTGAGTGCACTGAACAAGTGTCACCTCGCGCTAAAGACGTTACATCCCGGTTACGTACCGATCACTTAAACGAGGAGGAAAAAGCAAACTTATTGGCACTGTGCTCGAAATACGCCGACGTCTTCTACATTGAAGGCGAGGCATTAACTTTCACCAACAAAGTAAAGCACAGTATCAAAACTACAGACGAAATTCCGATTTATACCAAAAGTTATAGGTACCCGTTCATACACCGGCAAGAAGTTAGTGATCAAATAGCGAAGATGTTAGATCAGGGAATCATTAGGCCGTCCGAATCTGCTTGGAGTTCACCGATTTGGGTCGTCCCAAAGAAGGGTGACGCCTCTGGGAAACAGAAATGGCGTATAGTCGTTGACTTTCGGAAGCTTAATGAAAAAACGATCGATGACAAATACCCTATCCCGAATATTACAGACGTTTTGGACAAACTAGGCAAGTGCCAATATTTCACCACCCTTGACCTAGCATCAGGATTTTACCAAGTTGAGATGAGCCCCAGTGACATTCCTAAGACCGCTTTTAATGTCGAACATGGGCACTTTGAATTTTTGAGGATGCCCATGGGACTTAAGAATTCTCCTTCCACATTCCAACGAGTGATGGACAACGTACTCAGGGGACTCCAGAACGTTATATGTCTGGTCTACCTAGACGATATAATTGTATTCAGTACTTCTCTCCAGGAACACATGATCAACCTAGAGAAGGTGTTCCAAAGGTTAAGAGAATCTAACTTCAAAATCCAGTTGGATAAATCAGAGTTCTTAAAACTTGAGACCGCATACCTAGGTCACATCATAACTACCGAAGGCATAAAGCCTAACCCAAATAAAATCACTGCCATTCAAAATTATCCCATACCTAAAACTACAAAAGAAATAAAACAGTTTCTCGGACTTCTCGGATACTACCGAAAATTCATTCCAGACTTTTCCCGTATTACCAAACCACTGACAAGTTGTTTAAAGAAAGGAAAGAAGGTAACTTTAGACTCAGATTACATTAGTTGTTTTGAGAAATGTAAGACTTTACTGACCAACGACCCTGTCCTTAAATATCCAGACTTTGAGAAAGAGTTCGTCTTGACTACAGACGCTTCCAATTTCGCAATCGGTGCGGTACTTTCGCAAGGTTCCATTGGCTCGGACAAACCCATAGCATACGCTTCACGGACGCTTAACGAAAGTGAAGTCAATTACAGCACAATAGAAAAGGAATTACTAGCGATTGTATGGGCAACAAAATACTTCCGGCCTTACCTCTTTGGTCGCAAGTTTAAAATAGTAACGGACCACAAACCTTTGCAATGGGTCATGAGTCTCAAGGAACCAAATTTAAGACTTACCAGGTGGCGGTTAAGATTAAGTGAATATGATTTCACCGTCATTTACAAAAAAGGCAAACATAACACCAATGCCGATGCCCTCTCTCGCGTCGAAATTCATAATGAGGAAGTTAGTTCGATGATTGCAAACGCAACTGACAGACCACCATCCCTAGCTGACTCCAACACCTTGACAGCACATACCTCTGAAGAGAACCCTATACTCGAAATACCTATTACCGACGAACCATTAAACAAGTTTCACCGACAGTTGTGTTTGACCGTTGTAGGTGACTTTAAAAAACGACCTACGGCGACTAAGCCATTTGACACCCATACTCGAACATCCGTTCAATTATCTGAATCCAACCTAGAGGAGGATTTGATAAATGTTATTAAGGAATACGTCAACCCTAAGATCAAAACTGCCCTGTTTATAAATCCACCCCTTGCAATGTACAAGATAATTCCCCTGTTACAAAAACATTTTAAAAGTTCTTGTATGAAATTGGTATTGGCAAAGAAAGAACTTGAAAACGTGAAAGAATATCTGAGGCAACAGGAAATTATACGTCACTACCACGAAGGCAAGACCAACCATCGTGGCATTAATGAGTGCTTCCTAGCCTTATCTGTAAAATATTACTGGCCAAAGATGCGAGACCACATTACAAAATTCATAAATGATTGCACAGTATGTGGGCAAGCAAAGTACGATAGGAGCCCCATCAAACAAAAGTTTAATATAGCACCCCCTGCTACTAGGCCGTTCGAAATAATACATATGGATAGCTTCTCTGCACAGAATGAAAAATACCTAACATTCGTAGACGCCTTCTCAAAATACGCTCAAGCCTACCTACTTCGAGATGGGACTGCAGTCAGTGTCATACAAGCCTTACTAACCTTCAGCACGCATCATGGCCTACCACTAACCATTATTACAGATCAAGGGACCGAATTCGCCAACCAGATGTTCTCCGAGTTCTGCAAGGTACATAAAATAATTCATCACCAAACACTAGCATACTCACCAAACGCTAATGGTACCATAGAACGCTTTCATTCCACTATATTGGAACATCTTCGTATTTTAAAACTAAAGTACAAAGATGAGCCAGTTGTACACCTGATGCCATACGCTATTATAGCCTACAATAGTTCGATCCATTCTTTCACACGATGTAAGCCATATGACCTTATATTAGGACACACTGACCCACGAGACCCGACTGACATAGATCTGACCGGACACATACTACAACAATACACCGAAACCCATAGGGAACGTATGCAAAAAGTATACGAACTAATTAATGAAACGTCTCTCGCTAATAGAACAGCGCTCATAGAGAGTCGTAATAAAACCCGCGAGGACGAAGCCGACTATGAGCCTGACCAACAAATATTCATTAGTAATCCCTCCGCGAGTAGATCTAAGCTTGCACCTAGATACACCCAGGATACCGTTCTAGCTAACTTACCCATCCACATTTATACTTCCAAGAAAAAGGGACCTATAGCCAAATCTAGATTAAAGCGTGTCCCTAAATCCGCGAAATTGTTGCAGGATACCCCTGATGCTGACGTTCAGCCTAACACGGGCTCAGGAGATTAATCTAGAACGACTCGAGAATGGACCTGGACTATTGCCTTTCAAATTAGGAACCATGAAACTCATCACTCATTATCATACATTCCTTCAAAATATAGAACTAACCGATATAGATAACAATATTAACGAGATCCGATTTCAACTTACTAAGGCGACAGACAGACTAGACAACTACACCCACACATTATATGAGCTTCAAATAGATAACTTAAACGCGAAATTAAATAAAGCCTCATCTCACCTCCAAAGCTTAAAGCCCAATCGATTCAAGAGAGGTTTGGTAGATGGTCTCGGTTCCGTAATTAAGAGCATTACGGGAAATTTGGATCACTCGGATGCCATTAAGTACGATAACGCCCTTAAAGCCCTCAATGATAACCAGCAACAAATAGTTATTGAGCAAAATCATCATATAAGTCTGAGCAAAGCCTTGATGAACGAGCATACAAAAATTATTACGAAACTAGTAGAGAATCAAGTACAATTGAATGACAGTCTGCATATTTTACTCGACGCCGATAAGTATAAACAACACAACCTCATCAAGTTTGCAAAGTTCTCACAAATACTGCAAATAATTATTAATAATGTAGATAGTTTATTATGCGAATTAAGTAGGTTAGAGAATGCGATCGCTCTTTCCGGTCAATTGCATACTCATCATTCCCTGTTAGGTACAGAAATACTACGCGATATGTTACGCAAACTAAGCGCGCTTTATAATAAAGACCAATTACTAGAATTAGAAATCAGAGAATATTATGACGTCATTAAGCCATCAGCTTACTACCGTGGGAATCAAATAGTTTTCGCGTTCAAATTTCCCATAATATCTCCGCTACAATTCTTATTGTACAAGTTAGTAATCGTACCAAATAAAAATAGACAGGCTATCATCCCGTCCTACCCCTTCCTAGCAATCACTGGAAACATTCACGCGTACATAGAGGCAGAATGCCCGAAGGTAACTTCAGAATATCTCTGCGAAGAAAAGCTCAACCACCAAATGAGAACCCATCCAGACTGCATTTGTGACATCATCGGAGGTCAAACACCACATAAAATATGCAACACGGTTACTATCAGCCTGACGAAGCCTGCAATGGAAAAGTTAGACGACCGCCGCTACGCCGTCGTGTTCCCGAAACCAACACAAGTCCAGTTAATCTGCGAACAAGAAGAATCCATAACCCTAACCGGAAGTTTCCTAGCTACTATTCCACATAATTGCAAGCTACGAACAGACGAATTTACCATCGTCAACATCAACGATCATATCAGAGGACAACCCATGAAGATAAGCAACGTGCCAGAAGACATCGAGAGATTAACTATGCCACCCCTTGAAATTAATGCTGTTAACCTGAAGAAGCTGCACCACATTCAAGACAGAATAGACTCACAGAAGCCAATCCACATTGAACCGAGCTCAGCCATTTACCACACGACAATCCCATTTTATGGTACACTACTTGCCATAGTCATACTGGGAGCAACACTATTCTACCGGACCCACATCCGCCTGGCACAGAAGAAACAGATGACAACCCCAGACGCAGCCACGGACACCAAGTCTACATCATCTGAAGCCCACCAGAACCAGCCAGCATCTCAAGATCAAACCAAACTCTCGACGATATTTCATCTCAAAATCTGAAATAGTCGTCGATCTGAGGGGGGAGGTGTTACGCGCATACCTATAAAGTAAAGCGCTGACACAAAGGCACGAGGCACGCCGCGTGCGCATCATCGACCCAGTTGCTACGAGTGGAAAGTGCTGACACAGGACACGAGGCCCGAAGACACCGTCTACGTGACCGAGCCCGCTCACTTCGTATCCACCATCGATCGAGTCAATTTCATTTACTTATAATTGTAATTTCTTTTAAAATAAATTAGTTTAAATTAATTCGGTTTTTTTGAGTCCTCCGGCAGTAGCCTACGTAATTTGTGCGATGTGATATTATTTTGTGTTGTTTATGTGGCTTACTCGTATTTTCTCGAGCTTGTTTCAAGCTCTGGCTGATGGCATCTTTTATTTTGTCGTAATAGGTTTGTATTGAGGTATTTCGTAAGTTAGTGTTTGGGTAAGGTAACATTGCCATTAAATTTTCATTATATTTTATAATTTCTTCTTTGTTTTTTAGTTGGATTACGTGTTTGTTTGTGAATTTTGCTCTGCTTAGCTTTTGTTTGTCAATTTTTACTGATGCTCTAATTAGCCTATGGTCTGACGGGTAATTTAAATTCAAGACTTCAAAATTTTGGAATAGACTTCGTTGGTTGGATAGTATATAGTCGATCTCGTTTTTATGTTGTCCATTTGGGGATCGCCAGGTCCATCTCCGGTTATGCTTTTTCTTGAAGCACGTGTTGATGATGGTTAGGTTATGTTCAAGTGCGTAGTCTACAAGTCTCTGTCCTCTATCGTTTCTTTCGCCATATCCATGCTGTTGTACTGTTAGATATTCACCTTCTTTGGAAGCACCAACCTTCGCGTTAAAGTCACCCATTAAAATAATGCTTTTATATGTGGTTTCCATTGCTTTGTCGATGGTCTTATAAAATTCCTCTATATCCTCTTCGCTTGCGATATCAGTCGGTGCGTATACTTGTATTATGGATATCTTAAACTCTTGGAAGTTTAAGTTTAGCGTTGCAACACGGTCTGTTAGTCCAATAAAGCTCTCTATATTGTTTTTGAGAGACTTGTTTATTATGAAGCCTACCCCGTATTTACCTGGTGTTCGGCCTATGTGGCAGAGTATTAAGTTCTCGTATTCCTCAATCTTGTTACCAAGTCGTCTTACTTCCGAAATACCTATAATGTCGTAATTAATATCCTTTATTGCTTCTTCTAGCTCAAGTAAGCGTTCGTAAGAAGATAAGGTCCGGACGTTATAAGTTGCAATTTTTAATTGGGTTGATCGTTTATTGTTTCTGTTCTCTGTTTGTGTGGTTTCTTTTGGAGGGTTGTAGTCGTAATCTTCCACGGTGACTAGCCCCTCCTCCTACACATATCCCAGCAAAAAAGAAAATATAACCAGAAACATGAAACATCTTCCAACACGCGACGATTAATATGTCGTATATATTTCATGGGAAGTATTCGAATCAGCGGAGTATTAGCATGAACAGGCGGCAGTAAAACGTTAACGCCTCAGCCTGAAGGAGCGGTGCCAGTCGGTACGGAGAACGGGAATTACGTCGCATTACACTGTAGTACAGTTAACGATTGAGTGTGGGATTTGTGAGGCGACGTGTTTAACAAGAAATTATCATGTTTTAGGAAGAAGAGGAATTAAAGTTCAGCGAGTAGAAAGACGGACACCCTATAAACCAAATATATTGTGATAACTACACCCTGTAAGAGTCAGGCGTTATTTAGATAAATAACGGCTATGCTCATCTTCAGACCTACCTCTTTTCTAATTAGAATGGCAATTTTTAACCATTATTTTTTTCCTTGTGGGAATTTAGTCGCGTTACCAACTATTCTGCCAGAGTCAAGTTATGACGGCAACGATTGTCGTTGAGTATAACCATTAATTAAATTACTCCTACCTTTCATTTGCATGGAATAGAGATGTCAGTAGACTCAATGCTTAACATAAAGAACTTATTATCATCGTTTATAGGTAAGAAAGATAGTGTCAATGATTTACACAATATGTGAGGAGATCGGCTCACATATTGTCTAAATCGCAATGTGACATTTACTCAATCAAAACCTTCGTTTCAAATTAAGAGAGTTGCTCCACTGAAAGGTGTTCTATCCACCATCTATCCACTTCCTGGCGATGATCCAAACAAAGACAGAAGCCAGATGTCAAGAAAGACGTAATGGAATACTAAACTAGCGAAGACAGATATGGCAAAGAATTAAGTGTAAAAGCTTGGGCCCAAGCCGGCCGACTTGTAGGTAACAGGATAAGGTTTATATATAATAAAATAGATATGACAAAGAAACCTGAAACTGCCATGGCGTAATAACGGTGTTCCTATCTGTTTCGATTTGCTTCTAATACTCTTAACCTACATACACTGCTTATGAGATTGTGTGACGGTGCATACCTGCAGATACCAACAAGGTCTCCGCACGCAGAACAATTCGGTAGATTTACATCACAAGTTTAGGCAAAATTCCATGGACGCAACAATTCGGTACTTTGACACACGACCAGCGGCTTTAGGTACTCGTAGACCTTATAGAGGTTCTTCAAGGTGAGAACCCTTTCTTCAACGTGCGTCTCAACAGTAAAACTGCTCGTTTATATTTACGCATTGGAAATACTAGTACAGCACGCGGCGCCCGCACTGTTCTCTTTTACGATCACAGTTATAGCATCCCTCGGTACTCGACATATTTACTTTTATTACGACCCGACTCCACTCGTGTTTTGTGGGTGGCTCCTGAAAACTTCAATCCGCTGGAATTAAAATACCCTATCGCGAAAGTCTGCGATGTAGGTGACAGGGTAGCACGCCTCAAATGGAGTTGGGCAGGACACCTCGCTAGGCGGGAAGATGGCCGATGCAGTAAGGCTTTGACCGAATGGTGGCCAAGGTTGGGTCAAAGAAGCCAAGGACGGCCAACAGCACGTTGGGTTGACGACATCAATAAATTCGCTACGAACACCTGGACAAGAGACGCTCAACATAGAGAGGATTGGCAGAGAAAGGGGGAGGCCTATACCCAGCAGTGGGTGATACCGGGCTGAAATGATGATGATGATGATCGCGGTACAAATCTTTTACTAGTTCTCGAAGTCTATGTTATGTCTTCACACTCGTATTTTACAAATAGATCAGTGAAGTATGAAATTTTGGAGTCGACAAAAGGTCAAAAGTTTTTGCCGTTTGGGCACTAGCTACCCTTACTGATTGTTGAGAAAAACATATGGTATAGTGTTTCTATTCGTGCCGAGATCGGGAATGTTATTCTATACGTGGCACCAGGTACAGACAAACAGGACAGTTGAGTTAGGAACATGTACTACGAAAAGGCCTCCCACCAGGTGGACCGACGATATCGTCAGAGTTGCGGGCAACCGGTGGATGCAAACGGCAAGTTTTCGTTCATTATGGCGTTCTAAGGGGGAGGCCTTTGTCCAGCAGTGGACGTCTTCCGGCTGATGATGACTACGAAAAGAGTAGGCAAAGACGTAACCACTGTTGCATACGCACATCACGCCAGACCATAAGCGTAAATATCTTTATAATTAAAAACTAGCAAGTCAATTTATTGCTCAAACACCAGATTTTTAGTATTATGTTTTAATGCTAGTTTAATTATTAAAATGCTTTAAAAAACATCCGCAATTATTCCTTTGTTTTGTTGCATAAAAAGTAGTATTTTTTTAACTCAATATATTTATCCACTCATTCGTTACGCAGAATTTGTCGCGAACACCTCCCACTTAAAAGATTATTTCCCTAATTGGCGGATACACTGACATCCACTTTACAATTCGGAAAATGGTGCCATCCGTGCTAAATACTGAAAGCGTTATTATTAGCTACGAGTTTTAATTAAAGTATAATTAGTGTTTGTTGATATTACTGGATGATGTTTTTTTATAATAGGTATATCATTAGAGGATGGATGGAGCCAATGAGACGTAGTTTTAAAGTCTTCATATTCGTTTTTTACCATATACAAGGGATACACACGTTTCAGGAGGTAATTGATTCAATATTTTTTGCGATTATGTCCAATATTATCTGAATATGAATCTTTTTAATTTCCAGAAATCGTTGCTACGAGGTTATACTTATGTATTCCCGTATAATCGGGATTGGGTGCAAGTAGAAAGCCTCCCTAAACGACAGTAGATACCTAGTTTTACAGTCAGTCCTGCTTTCTGATTGGCTAATGTCTATGCTGACACGCTAAGAGAAAGAACATGCGAGATCATAAATAAACATACAGTATTAATATATTATGTAGGTAACAATCTTATTAAGGTTACGCTAGCTCAGCTATTGGTCACATTTCTTTAACCCACAAACGTGTAATATACGGCATATGGACGCAAGTTACTGAGCCTGACATGAACCCTCGCGAGCTTACGTCGCTACTCGCATGGCAGGCTTACTACGACGGAGATAAGAGATAATTCGATACGAGTAGATTAGTAACGCGACACTAAATATAGATTACACTGACGTACGGACATGGCAGACGCAGGGTTATACCAATCCGGCCAAATTGTGTACCCACATAATGCGATCGTGTGTATTAATATATGCTATGTTCTGTTGTATAAGATTATTGCTAGTACTTATCTGTGGGAATACTGATACGGGATCACGAGGAATATTTTGTCAGCTGCTCGTCAATTAGGATTAATACAGTAGATGTAGATTCGACGAATACGGTTTATACTGACAGCGCCGCGGATGGAAACTCGAGTCTATATTCAGCATATTATTATACGCCTGTATTACCTAAAGGTGTAGGTAGAAGTACGATATTGTAGGCAGACGGTGTTAGTTAATGTAATCTGGAGTTTTATCAAGCATATGTAGTAGTAGTGTCTAACCGCCGAACTCAGACTTAAACTATCACTAAGTAAAGGTTTTTTTTGTGAAATCTTTACTTAGTGTCAGTTTAAGTAATCATTAACGTCTCTGAGTGCGGCGAAAAGACTTCGAATAAGTCAGAAAGTATGCACAAAATAGGGTAATAAAAATGTCCAGCTTACTTTCTAGGATTTAAACGCAATATTGAGCAAACAAATTAGTACCCACTATTACTTTCACACAATTATTATTATTAATTTATAAAGCTAATCAAGTGAGCGATTTCAGAACGTTTATAAAACAAACAATCCCCTTGGCACAAAAAGTTACACTTACATTGGAGCCCAAAACGAACACTGCAAACTTCAGTAGCATGCAGCTAATAAAAACGAAACAAAGTACACATACACAACAATAGCACAGTACCTACACTAATTTTTGTAAATAACAAGGAACAAGACCCATTGGGACAAAACGAAGCGAAATTTTAAACGCGCAACTGCTCTTGCTGTTTTTAGCAAATTCACTTTGCATTCGAATCAAACAAATAGCTGGAAAGTTTCGCTAGAGCCAAATGTGCACTAAATATATTGTAATGTCGAATTTCGTTGCTAATTTGTAGCTGTATCAGGTTCCACGTAGTTGGGAGTTAGTCTTTATTAGACAAGCTTTATTAATTACGAGCTTCACAGGCCCCGCTCGCGTAAAAGTTTTCCGAGATAAAAACTCCTGAAATATGTGTTAGCCTAGAATGTGTTTTAGGTAGCTCTGCTTGCTTTTACATCCAAAATCACTGTCTTTTGGTAAACTTGATATTTATCTTTATATAAGTAGGTATTTTTAAGTTCACAAGAGAATAACAATCATGGCAAAAAATATGAGTAGGAATAAATTTTATTCCTAGTATCTATACTGCTTGGAACAAAAGCTACTCTATTATTACTGATACTGAACTTAATAAAAAGAAAAGTATATCACAACTTATAAATACTATATTTACTGTTAACTTAATCCTTTATCAAAGTGCTACTGCCTTATCTCTTTTTATTAACTTGGTTTATAATAATATATGTAACAACTTACTTGGAAGTAACAAAGCGGTAACATTTATTGTGCAGTTCTCTGGAAGATAAATATAATGGACACTGCGAAATAAATACAGTCTAATTATGAAACCGCACGTACTATTAATTAATTTATGTTACTAACTTGTGTCTGCAGTAATTTCATATTACTCGTTGCACTTAGGGGTTAACAAAGCGGAATAAACAAACAAAAAACAGAAGTACCATTAGTATTGCAGTATACATCATTCTGACGCAGATATCATTAACAGAATCCAAAATTGCAGAAGGCCTAACCTTCTAGCCTAACCTTTAATTTGTCAATTTATGCCTTATACCTGGAGCAAAAAACTAGGCAGTGTTGCACCATCCTACGTTACAAATTATCTGTCACATCACTTTTGTATGTAAACCGTATAATTTAACGAACGATTTGGGACGAACAGTCGATCGCGCCACTCAGTTTTAACACATAAGCAATGGCGTACAGATTACTTAACAAAGCCAATAAACATACAAAATAATACGACTATAAAAATACACGCAACATTTTGCAAAGCAGACGAGTAAATTGTCATAAAGTTGTTCAACGTATTGCAATTGAAACAGAATGCGGGAAAGCTATTCCATAAAAGGGTATTTGAAATAAAATTTTAAATTGAGTGGAAGTAGAAATGTCGTAAGGTGACTTCTCACGGACGTATTGTCGAGATGGTCCCAGATCGCTCTGGGTTAAATCCTTCGTTCGTGTTTATTTCTTTGTTTTGTTAATTGCAAGAAAGGAGTAACTAACTCCTACTGGATAATAAACTACAGTTTTTCGTCGGTCTAACCTTCTTCTTCTTCTTATCGTATGGTTGATAATCAACCTGGTGTCAGAGTTTAAACCGCCTGTAGGCCTCTGACATGGCTTTACACACCGTTGAAAAATCTCTCAGGTATGCCGATTTCCTCACGATGTTTTCCTTCACCGTTTTTAGCAACTGATAACTAATTTTTAGTACGCACATGAATTCGAAAAGACATTGGTGCGTGCCGGGATTTGAACTTGCGACCTTTGACTTGGCAGTCCAACGGTCATACCACTCGGCTATCAGTTCTGTTAAATCTAACCTTAGAAATCGCTCACGGTTTCACCAGATTTCCGATGTATCTTTTAGCCCTCTGCACTGCTCTCTGCGTACAAAAATGGCAAGTTTACAGTGTATTAAAATTAAATAGGCAATCACACACAACATAGTCACAAATATGAACCCTTCCAAACATTTGTTCAAAGTTGTACTATTAACATTTTACCTGTGAGATGGCCTGTATTCTATTTCAACTTTATAACAATTAATAATCTCGAATTACGACACACGTGAGTGTTGTGAATATTAAAACTAACTTGAATTAAGACTAAAGTTAATTACGACTGGTTATCTTGGAATACGAACTATTAAATGCAGTATTTAATTTATGTTTGAAGTTACTTTATCCTCTTAACTTATAATATCATTAAAACAATGTTTATGCAAGAGATTGCTGTTACTTTCAGTGTCAGCACTCGTTAAAAGATGAAAAGGAGAAGCATTGCTACTCATATATCAAAATCTTGGTTTTACATTTTCATAGTTCTCCAAAAGAAGATTAACAAAAATATAGAGAAGTTTTTAGAATGTATAGACAATAATAAGTTTGATGAGAACATAACAGACACTTCAATACAACTGATTAGACCGTACAAACACGTCATAATTGAACCAAATCAGAGATGTTCTACAAAAGGGTCAAGTGAGGAGAACCCTAAACCGACGAGCGTGTATGAGGAATGTGATGCGAGTAAATGAGGCGAAAGAAGTACATATGTCAGGATCGTAGCAAATGGATATCCGTAGTCTCTGCCTACCCCTCTAGAAATAGGCGTGACTTTATGTATGTATGTATGTAAACACGTCATAATGAATCACAAAGCCATTGACAAACCCGGTCATTAAAAAGCAATGTCATCAAAATAATGTCATTCTCTTGCATGGCTAAACCGCGTCATCACAATTTATTCACCATTACAGGCAGCTGTTACACCATATTTTCATTTACAGATCAACGCAGACATATTGAAAACATCGCATAATAGTCGTGACGTCGATGAAATATGCATGACGTCATTGTGCACCAGTCACACCGCTCCAACAATGTCCGAGAGGCAGCTTTCCATTATGTGACGTCATTTCAATAACATCATTCCACTGTTATTATTATGACAGAATTATAAACGTGAAGCGGTGAATGCGGCCTCTATTTTATTGAACAAACTAATCATAAAATACAATACAATTATATGTCCAATGTTCCTGTTTTCACAATCCGTAGCAATTTCAACTATAATAAAAATTCATCCCGTTATTGTAAAAAAAATAGGAGATTGACATAGGGATTATTTATCCTTTTTTTTTTCTCTTAACCTCGAAAGATCACTTCATAGGCGCCATCAATCCTTCGAGTCCATGTAAGTCACCAGCCAAAATGAAGGATTATTCCTTCGAGAACCAACCAACAAAACACAAAAAAAAACTTTCAGGCTGACGTAAATATTCCATATAGAGTTCCAAATACTTCCCATTACTCGTATGCACATCACCAAAAGCCACTTAAATCAAAATATTAACAATAATAAAACAGATATAAAGTCCAAAACATGAATAAATCAAGTAAAATTACATCTCTAGCGGGCGGCAGTCATACAGTGTAATCTTTATTAGTGGAAACTTTTCACTCTGTATTAGTCCCCCGGTCCTCGTTCGCTTAACAAATTGTTTTACAGCATACACACACGTTAAATAAAGAATGAAGTACGCAGGTTTGGGTAAACTGATGCATGGTAGTAGGTATATGGTGAAGTAAGAGAATGAGGTAGTTTAACAACATATTTATAACTGTGAAAAAATTAAAGCTTTTAAGTTATGGATTCCAATGTAATAGGCTCTGTGCTGACTCCGTGCTGATATTACCTAATTGAAAAACCCAGTAACACTTTTGCCCAATCTAGGATTTGAACCCAGGATGGATGGATGTTTAGCATTCGCGTTTACCGACCACTAGACCAACGAGGCATTCCAGTCAGACATTTAACCAATTTGATTTAAATTGCTAATCACTCACAAAGTACCGAAGGACCAAAAATTACAACTTCATTTCGGATCTCCAAAAATATTTCTCAAATCACAATTATCATTTAAACTGTTCCGAACGCGGTATCACAAGGCAACATTTTAATTTGCGAAAACAAAAGGCAAGAATGTAATTTACACAAAAATGTCATAACGCACAAAAATCCGGCAACGTACCTACACATATCTACATAGTACGCGTATCGTAGGTTTATGTAGCGTCGCCGTGCACGCGCCCTGAATATTTTGCATCACGAAAAAAATTAAAAGCGCCCCTAACGCCGTTCTTCGTATTCAATTAAAGTCTATGTAGCCTGTGTATGTATACAAGGGTTTATAGACTGCTATATACATTTTTTAACCACTACAAGCGGAAGGTGAAAATTATAATGTTTTACAATTTTATTGGTATTGTTTAGACTTCAACGCAACAATGCCACAGGGCAATCAAAACCTTTTTTATAGGATTTATAAATATGAATGTTATATAGTTCAAAAGTAAACATTTGGTGATGCTTTCAGTTAAACACAACCGCAATAAATATAAAAGTGGTGGTTAAAAAGAAAAAAATCACACAGACTTATATAATATAACCTTATCGGCCACTACTACAATCAATTTATCCACGCTTACTTGCACAAACCAGTTGCAAGTAAGATTTAAAAAATTACTAAGCGTGTGGGCTTCCCATTAGACTGGAAAGGCGTTGAGGGAATATATAAAGATGTGGTATATTTGATTATGAATAATTTGTACCTGATTTATGGCGTCACGATTATTTGTATTATTAATTAATAAATTTATGGTTAAAAGCAATTTCTCACACTGGCAATGAAATCTGAAACTACAAAGTACGTAAGTCTTTTACTTACACAACTTTTCATACATTAATAATTCTATTATACAAAATATTTTATAATAAAACTTAGTACAATGTTCTACATGAAATAGAACCCAGTGTGTTCAGAACTTCGCTCTAAGTGCCTGAGATGAATTAAATTAATACACAACATTTTTCAACAAACATTATTTAATATGAATCCAAGTAACATAAGTTGCTACTTACGCGAAAACTTTTTAAGTGTCTCACCAAGTAATCGTGCTATAATTATGTGACCAAGTAAAAATTTCTCATTTAGGTGCTAAAGTTAAAAATCTGTAGGCAACAAAATATGTATTTTTTTGCCATATGGTAAATATACCTTGTTGAAAACTCACGATTAAATGACTTTGCATGATTCCTGGTAATAAAGGCCGTTGGTTCATACCACGCGTCGTGAATTTATTTTTACACAGTGCCGGCACATATTTAAACTGATGACTCAGCGTGTGTTCCTAAACCGTACCCTACTACTGATTCACGGACATAATTTTTCTCGTGTTTTATCAAATATCTCGATAGTAAATTGTTTTTCGGTTTTAAGAGGTGCCTTTACTTTAATATTCTGGTCCTTATTTATTCCTTTGGTACGCAGTGGTTAAATTAAAACTGTAGTATTGAAAACCGTCGAAAAAGCTACGCATATCTGCAAAATATTTCTATAAATACTTAATTACTATTACCTACTACTTTTCAGGTTAAAATCTATTTTTAGCGTTACAGACGAATCCCTAATTCGTTTACCAAATATCTTAAACCCGACTTCACAAATTGTAATTACAATTCCAGCTACATTTCAACAAGGTATAGGATACATAGTATCTACGGCTACGCCATTCGTAGCAGTGCGCTACGCCGTAGCTCACAGGTTACACGAACTGAAGTGGCTGCAGGTTCTGTCCGACATTGAGACGACCTCTCAACCCACGCTTTAAAGGTACATACGTAGATGTAGTATAGTTTTACTCTACCCACAAATATACTAAATTGTAGTGAATATTGTCTCAAATATTCACTACAATTATTTGTAGGTTTCGTGAGAAACTTGATTGTTTCGTGGCGTAGAACTACTTTGTTAGAAAACAGGTATGTGATTTATAAATTAAACTTTTATGTCAGACTGTTGTTTTGCGTCTAGTTTTTTCTAATATTCTTTAATTTGTTAATTTAAGAGTCGTCTTGTAAAGACTACCTCGATGGTCTAGTTGTCGCATAGCGCGAGCATGAGGGTTTTACCATTAGGAAATTCTCAATAACAGCACAGAATCTAAATTTGTGACTGATAAATGGCAATAGGCTCCCTCCTATTCCTATTACATTGTGACCTTTTATATATCTGGCGAAATGAATGTAGTACTATCCATCTCTGCCTACCCCGTCGGGGAATATAAGGCAACAAGCTTTTCGATTATGTTATGATAATTTTTCACTATTAAGGGAACATTTTATAACATGACTTTTGACATGAACAATTACCTTTTAGTTATTTTTCTTCTATTAAGATATCTAAAGTAACGTATTTATCAAAACTATAATTACTCGTAACCCCAAAATTAGGAATAACAACGTTAACCAATATTCTGATTATATCCGTTATTGAGTACACAAATGACTAACAAAACCCTTAGTAATTGGAACAATGCTAGCTTTTAGTTTACAACAAAGAGTAACAGCGGTTTCGTGTGTCTAACTACAATACGCTTATCAACGTTGATTTCCTTATCAGATCTCCATAATTACAAGCTTTTAAAAGTAATGAAATAATTGGAACGCTACCAATTAACCTACATGAGTCGGGAAAATGTAAATATAATGTGTTATTTGTGTGTGATGTGGTGACAGGTTTGCGTAGTGAATGAAATTCAAATGCTTTGTTGCGGGTTTGAACCCGGGCAAATTAATAATATGTACCATTTACGATATCCTATATTATTTATGTAATTGTAAGACACATCTATAAAGTTAGGAATCTTACCCTATAGTGGCATATTGAATTAAGCGTAATAAAACACAAAATTATCTACAAAACATTCAAACTCCCGAACCTAACCAACCTCATTTATCACTGACCACATTCAAACGAAAACTCATAATTAACCCTAAACTGGCGAGCCAATCTTATATGAAATTTCAAACGTCAACCGTTAAAACAGTGTACAGGCAAACCTAAACCACTTACAATAAATGTGTAGTCATCAACAATGATTCACAGAATACGGTCGCAGGGTTGATATACGCTAGCTCCCCGCTAAGATACAACTACGCCAGTGACCGCAAGAGGGCGCCGTGAATGCCATGATATACTGTTATTGGCCGACGGCCCTTCGCCCAACGAATGGTCAGGCACGAATCTAGATATGACTAATGGTTCATAATAAAGCTGATGTCGTACTACGATAACTGGAATTAGGTCTTAGTGATGCGAAGCGGGTAAACAATTTTAGCTCGCTGCTGTCGAGTGAGATTACATTTAATAAATGTCAGTGACAAAATATGAATGTCAACGTACAAAAATAACACGTCACTGGGTATGCGTTACTCGTCTAAATGGATTGAACGACATTAAATTCCAGTCAAATTTGCGTTTAGATTTCAATTCAGTATTGTGTGAAACGGCAACACAAAAAAAAGAATAAAGAACTAAATTTAAAACCAAGAACACAACAAAAAGCATAGTTAAAAAAAAGAACTAATTCTAAATTTAGAACTACATACATTACAAAAAGTATTCCCTCTGCTACCAACCTCTTAGATAAACCCATATCGCCAACAAAACAAACTTAAAACCTCACACAGCCAAACAAAACAAATGAGTAACAATAAGCTACACTGCCAAGTATAAATAAACTCCCACCAACTTTCAAGTTCCAACTTGGAAATTCCAAGCGGCATGTTCACTAAGTGATATGCACTCTTAACTTTTTGGTACTGGAGAGCTCGCTTCATCAGTTGAGGCGACAGCTGCTCCTTGAATGCATTACTTGAAACAGCAAAGTGATAAAATTAAGGCGACAGTAGAAAACGTTTTAACCTAATTACTGTCACCGGCTAAGTGCGACTTCTGTGCCGGTAAAGGAAAACATGTTGGTAAGTATGTATTGCACTCATTTAGCTAGACTGTACAAGGGAACAGCACATAAACTGAATCATAACATGAATCGGGCGAGTAAATATTTCTTACCAATAGTGTGTGTGTCTTCTTGTGTAAATAGAAACAGTTTGGAATATTCTTGTATGGTTTTTTTTTAATTTCACCCCTCACTATGAATCTCTCCAATATCGTGGATCCGTTTCACAAAAAAAAAACAGGAAATCGATCTGCGGATCACACAAATTTTTGTCCCGTACCTACATCGTACCTAGCGTGGCAGACTAACGGCTCAGCCACTGCATCAATTAGGTTGCCAAAGAAAACGACTTCCAATAGCTTATTAAGTTTACAAGAAATCGCTGCTTGAAAAATAAAAATCAAATACAATATAATTAGAGATTACTACTTGTTGAACATACTCTTACTTGTCACTTCATCTTTGTACATTTTGAACCAGTCAGTCATCATTTTATTGTGTAGTCAATTGTTTTAAACGTTTGCGTACACTGTAGCCAAAATTTTAGCGTTTAATGCTGATTGATTTACTATTTAACTTTATATTAAAGTTCGTTATAATAAAGTATGTTCTCAAAACATACTTGGTAACTAGTCAGCATTTGAAGCGAGCTCACCAAGCTTAATATTACTTAGCGCTGACAAATTTTATGTTTGTTCAACGATAAATTTTAATTAAGTCAATGTTTACGAGTATTTATTAAAGTTCGTGTTTGTTCAAGGGGTCGTAAGGGCGAATGGACTACGTCATAACCTTGAACCATGTAGGTTTAGATCTGCTAATCAAGATACTGTAAATATAAACACGCTTATTTAAAATAAAGTTGAAACTGATTTTAATAATAGAACTTAATACATTTAGCCTTAAGTTAATCACATTAGGACTAATAAATTATTTTTAAATAAAAGCTTCATTACAAGATGAGTCTCTAATAAAGTTTGAATGTACAAATTATTCAGAAGGCCTAACAAACACAGATTTATTCGAAACAATCTTATTAAAAAAAGCAACTTCAAGTCATTCAACTGAGATTCAAATAAAATCATAAATATATTTTAAATTACTTACTTCAACCTAACGATATAAGCAAAATGGCTGGTAGCGGTTAAAAGTGTAAGGCCCATGATCGAGCTCAGAAGCGTGGTTAGTCAGAGGCCCATGTCCAGCATTGGACTAAGATAGGCGGATAATGATGATGAAATTCAACTTATAAAAAAACCTAAAAAAAAATTGTTTTCAACACTTCTTAAAAAATTGAAGATTCCCGAAGTATAGTCTGTGTTGTCGTTAATCAGTGCTATCTAGTGCTATATAGTGATATCTTTAAACTATCCCCGTAGATCATAGTACGGCTTAATACAGTTTCATTTGTATACACTTTCATACATTGTCTATACACAAACACAAAATTGAAACTGAGATCAAGCTGAAATCAAAATAGTTTTAACTAAAGCAACAATGTAGTTTAACGGCAGAAGCTTACACGTTCATTTAATTGAAACTGCGCTAGTTTCTCCTTAGTATAATTATTGCGTTCCTATCCAAACAGTTTGGTACAAAACATGCTGGGTAAAAGGACTCATTTTTACTTTAGATAAATATCATTTTAGTACAGTACTAAAATGATATTTATGTAATTATCGACACAATGGTTTATTCAAATAGCTCACTCAAGGAACTCATATTTAGGTGGTTACCGCGTAGTTCTGTGAGGTTAAGCAGGGTTCGCCGCGGTCAGTCTTGTGATGGGTGACCGTTTTCACATGTCGAGACTCCTCCGTACTTCTGAAGGCACGTTCATCCGTTGGTCCTGCGCCTGACCTCCTCCGGTCGTGTCGGTCTACCATCCGTGTAAGGGAACAGGGAGTACTCCTGTTTGGGCGTATACTTGTATTGCATTTTCTACAAATACTGGCGTGATTTTATCACATATCACTTCTAAGAGATTGCTAATCAATTACAGTACTCTATCTAGTAGTATTTATTGTGCATAAACAATCGACGACCGACTTTACTTACAGAATTCCCTTGACAAACCTCCATGTACAGTGTATACATAACACATAATCAAATAGTTCAAATAGTATTAACTAACTGCTCGTTACCTCAAGCAAATAGAATCTGCACCGCTGTACGACGAACGCGTTGCGACTAATTGATCAGCTAATTTGTGGATCGCAGGTGTGCACCCGCCTTTATGAATTACAAATAGCTATATAGTTAATATCCATTAGAGAATCGAAGGCAGTGCTGTTACATAATACATGTTGCGGTTATATATCAAATGTGTTGTTTGGATTGATTGGTGGAGTTAAATATTTACACCCTAAAATTGGTTGTTGTCTGATAGTGGCGGTACTTGAGCTCTGAGACTCCCGGGCCCTCAAAGTGGGGTAATTCTCTTAGGCCAAACAGTTAGTTTTTCTAGTAAGCGGTCGCATCTGTTATGTTTGCCATCACAACAGATGATGGCTCATGAAGAGGAAAAACTTGATGGCATTGTCAAAATGCACTATAACTCAATTTAATGTTTTTTTCAGTCGTAAAGTAATATTGTAATTTGTAAACGTTATATCCAGCAGTGGACTAAGATACGCTGATAATAATGATCATAATGATGATGATATTTAAAAAATTTCCACTGCGTGAGTTACTTTCTCGATAATAGTTTGGTGGAATCAAAATCACCAAGTTCTACCGTTTTAATACCAGTGTTGATTTTCCTTGATAAATCAAAATAAATTTATTAAATAATTACTTTAGCTAAATTTTATTAATACTATAAAATTCTGTTAAAACAATAACTGCCTTCAAGTTGGCACTACAGCAATACTCTACTAAACTAAACAGAGATCCACGCACTACAAGCAAAAGAAAGTGTAATAGAAAGTCCCCTACCAATTGCCTTGGATCAAATTCTGGAATTACATTCCTATCACTAGTGTTTATCACCTGCCTGAGGCGTTTCGGCCGCCGACGAAATAATTTCGCCAAATGACGTTTAGGCGCCGAAAACGACGGAAAACGTCGGTAATTGCCCTCTCGCGATATAAATTGGCTGAGTGTGTTACCGGCAGTGGGAAGGGCTGGGACTCTAACTAGGAACTCTCGATTTTAGGTAAAAAAATATACCTTTTTTTATTCGACTTTTATGGAACAACGCTTCTTACAGGCAAACGATGTAGGTACTGTCCTAAACAGGCAAAGTTCAACACACATCTCCTTAATTTGAATATTGAGATTTGAATTTATACACATTGTAGATTCTAACGCCAATTTTATTAAATTAAGTTTAATTTACCAACCGTAACATATTATATAAATAGTGCAATACATCTAGGGCGAGCATAGGTTTCAAATTACATCAATAAAAATAATATTTGCATCAGTACAAGATGAAGACCTTATTTAGCGTGCAAAATGGTACATGCCTTCACCTTCAGAGAATAAGGTGTAATAATATTATCGAAAGCAATAAGCTTTTTTAAATAATTAAAATGTTAATACTTTTGTGATTGATGATGGAGGCAATTTCAACTTTGCTTTCAGCACACCGACGAACGGGCGACATTTTTGCAATAAAGCCGCCATTTTTGAGTTTCTCTTTATCTGAAAATGAATGAAACCTTAATGAAGCAGGATACCCGTCAACACTCGTCGATGCATACAACTTTAAAATAAAGGCATATATTCATGCCTGAGGTATTGATAAATAAACATGGACAACCCATATAAAATGTATGTTATTATGTACAAATATCATGAAGTAAACAAAATATCAGTGTCGTAAAATCTATTAATACAGTACAAAATTAATTATATTTTAATAATTAGTAAACAGTGAATATCAATATTAATTACAAAAGGTTAATTGAAATTTGCTTCTACAACCACAAAGTCATTAAGACTTTCTGAATATTCCAACAAAACCTAATATAAGTATTATAATCGTTTTCATTTTGTGTCAAGCTCCTTATCTTAAACTTTTACACAAAAAATAAATAAAAAAAATGCATATTACTCACGTAATTATCACCTAATATTTCCAATCGAGTTCCGTTAGTAGTGCATGTTTAGTAGCACTCCTGCAAATGAGGTTTGTAGATGGAGCTGGGGCGGTGCTACGCGCAATTACCGCGCACCAGCAGGGTGCCCGGCGCCGCGCACTGCACAGGAATTTATGGGAGGCGCGTGTCATACACATTTATACACAATAACACGAAAAATTGAATAAGAAAAGTCCTGCTTTGTTAGGACTAATTAAAAGAAAAACCATAAAAGAAAGATCTGTACTTGTATTTTGTTGACAGAAGGCTAATTCTAAGTTGAATGTAGTTTGTGTTTACGAGTTATTGATTGTCTGAAAATGACATTATGTAAAAACGTCATAATATGACATGAACTAGGCCAATACTCGGTTTAAAATGACATAAGAACATCATTGTGAATAGAGTTTTTTGATCAATGACAAGAATTTTACGATAAAGATTTCTATTGCAACCTGTGCATGTAGCTGATTGCCAATGTTTTTTTTTTCTAAAGCACGTGCCGAGAAATGTAAAAATGCATCGTCAGCAAGGTAACAAAAGTTTCATAAAAAACCACTTCACCTGTATTACCTGTCTGGAAAATAAATATATAATCACCTCTCATACTTGTTGCATAAAAACATTCTCGTAAACCTTCTCATTGGTCCAGCCAGCGCAAAATGGCCCCCAAGCTTATTAGAATTTTTACATCGTTGCAAAGTATAATTAGGTTTACCATAGAAAATTCTAGCTCTGCCGCGTCACCTGCCCATGAATAGGGGTTAGAGTTCGAAACTAATCAGGTATTCCCGAATATTTATGTGATTAAAACATATTATATAGTATACTAGCAGCCCGCTCCGGCTTCGCACGGGTATAAAATGTATATTATAAGTATTTCTCCACTATTTTATGGATGTTATCATACATATAAACCTTCCTCTTTAATCACTCTATCTATTAAAAAAAACCGCATCAAAATCCATTGCGTAGTTTTAAAGATTTAAGCATACATAGGGATATAGGGACAGAGAAAGCGACTTTGTTTTATACTATGTAGTGATATAAGCATATATAGTAAAATAACAGCGATAGGCAACTTAAAAGTGAGTGACATGATATAATAATGTAAGAGAGTTCTATCTAATTTAGGATTGTTACCAATAAATACCAAAGGTTCGCCTCCTTGGGTCCTACGTGTATCTTATCTTATACGACCCGGTTGTCTGTGATTCGAATAATGCGCTAAGGATCGCGCGGTTCGATTCCCGTACATGTCAAAAATGTATGCTACTCCACTGTTATTTGTCCCAGTTCTGTCTATCAATCGCGCCTATGATACAGGTGGAATTTCCGGAGTTGGTCGATGATAATTAATAATAAAAAATTGCTTTAAATGCGTTCTTTGAAACACACTTGTTCTACTCCCACAGGAAATACAGGCGAGATGACCAAGAAACCGCTAATATAAGAGACTTAAATGTTTAAAGAAATAACGTCTCTTAACCCAGAAATATACGTTCATACGTTAAGTCTGAAGTTATTATGACAAGTTATTTGTGGAGCTTACCCATTCCACTTGCAGTCATATGAAGTCGGTGCGCGGGAATTTACGAGAGGGGTGCTCTTGGCGTTTTTGAGTTAATTCACCAACAAAATTATTTCCATTCATGGAGATAGCGCAGCTCCATTTGTAGTCTAGTACGCGCTTGCAATAAAAACTATTAGGCTGCATAGACGATTTTTTGTTGCTTGCTCAATATGGAAACATAATGCTAGAAGAAAAAGTGACCACATATGAACTTACAGCAATTTTTATATAGCAATATTATAATTTTATAGGTTTTGATGAACTCTAAAACAAGCAATGAGAATGATACATACGCAGGGAAGTCGAACATCAAAATTAATCTAGCCGCTGCACTATGAAACAATTAAGAGGAGAAATAATTACTTTTCACTCGATTCCGTTTATTCGATAGTAAGTTATTTAGTTATACAAGTAATAAAAAAAAAATCTAATTACGAGGGCGTTGATCACAACAATAATTGTAGTTTCATACTTTAACCCTAGCGTTGGGGCGTAAAAATTGTTATCCAACCTCCCTCTACCGCTTGACCTCGTGCTTCTAGAAAATTCCTGTCTAAATTTTACGCGAATTCTATATCAAATTGAATGGAAAATGCCCGACCTGTCTCTAGCGGAATAACGATTATAAAGCTATTATTATTTTTAAGTAAAACTAGCAGGCTACGATTTGTGTGTTTTGCAGTTTCACATAAACGGATTCTAACAAAAATCTGTAAACTGCTTCAACTGCAGTTGAACTGGTAGCTGCATTTTACGGTTTATTGTGAAGCTGTCTCACATATGTGTCCAAAAGACATGAATCTCACAGATAACCAAAAATAAGAACTAGCCGAACAGGCATATCTGTATTCAATAGAATTATTTGATTTATGCAGAAATGGAAAACGCATGTAGGTACTTCATATGCCATATTGCCATGCATTAAACTAACTGAACGCATACATAACATCACGCCTGCATTCCTTGAAGGAGTAAGCCAAGGTGTATAGATACTTTACAAGTGTACCCTTATCATTTCGCCCGTTATATTATCCCAATGGAATAGGGGGCGAGCCTAGGTACAGATCAACCGGGCACAAATTCCGGCTCCGTATTGCCACTTATAATAACCTAATGGAAAAACCCAGTAATAGTTTCCATTGAAGTTAGATAATCCAAAGCGACACTGGTATCTTAAGGTTATCATTAGGGGTATCATTATCACCTTGTGTGTATCAGTTTTCAAGTTTTCGTATTGCTGTAAAACTAAGTTTTGATACGTCAAGTCAAACTTTGAAGATAATAGAAGCGCTGATAACGATAACTAAATGCGATCCCTATTGTCACAATCCAATAACAGTCTTGGGCAATCAACGAGTTTAGGAGCGTTACGTTCGCAGCACTGAATAGTCCATTGCACTTTGTGTTTACATAATATAGGGATGTGAAGGTTTTTGTCCCGAAGGTTCGTTTAGAAATTTTAACACAAGTTCCCGTAACACAAAAAACGAGTAAAATATATTTTCATAAAGCTCTATCATAGCGATTAACATTACAATAAAACCATATATTTACTAATCTAAGGTTTACAGTTTCTACTTGTATTTCTTAGTATTTATACAAGTGCTATCGAAAAATAACGATGACCAAGACCACAAGATATTTTTAAGTTTTTAGGTAAATTTTAATATATCAGATATTCCATCATTTGACAATCTATACTGTATTCTATACCCTCCACTCTCAATACACTAGGGCAACACAAAGCACCCATCGCATCACTATTCGATAAACACAGCGCGGCGCGTGTCGTAGGTCTGTTCATTCGACGAGTGGAATCGAATCGGTACAGTACATTTGGCAAACATTGAATTAGCATATTGTATCCACGCCCGGCGTGCGTTCCATCCGATTATATTATCCGTTCCCGATTATAACCTGTTCGCAGACAGATTGAATGTTCGATTACTGTTTGACAGACTCATGTTTGGTTTATCGATTTTCTGAGACTATCGTATCGTTTTGCTTTGTTAGCGCACTGATTTAGGTTTAAAAGTCGAGTAGTTTGGCATGTCATTCAATATTCCTCGTTATTTGAATTTGATAAAGATTAAATTAACATTTTACTTAATTTGTTCTTTCTATAAAAAAATTCGAGAACTATGTTAGAAAATAAAGTCCCTAACTTGTATTATAGTATATGTAATTAGTTTCATTCTGTAGATATCCCAATTCTGCACTGATGTCTAACAATCTGCTATGAATATTTAAGAACGTAGAACAAATTATAAATAGGCTGTCAAAGCATGGTGCACAATGCAAAACGTTTTTAACCCGTGCGTTTTTAAGTAGGTACACTTGTGCTGGAGAAAGATTATCGGACCACACAATAAAAGTCTTGCAGTGAACTACGCGCAGAAGAACTTCGTCAATCCAATCTGGCAATATCTATTTCAGTCACGTACCACCTCGATAGAAACCTTTGATTCAAATGAGATCTAAAGAGCTATTGGGATCAACGTAACAGTTTTCTAGGCTACCCTTGGTATATTGCTATCGAACAATAGGAGACCCCTACAGGACGACAATCAAGCGCTGTACAGAAGAATGGTAGTACGACGTTATTTTTGTTGCCATGACAACTGATAGTGATAATGATTCTCTCGTGATGATTAACGTTGAGATTTGGCCACTAACCTCCTAAAAAATCTGGTTTCTAAATAACAATAATAATCTGGACCAGCATTATGAAACATGTCCTCGGCAGATGGCATAAAATTGTGCAGCTGTTTAAAAATAACATAACACTATTTCTTCAACGGTAACGACACACAAAACTGCTCACATTTATTCAGTAACGTATATCTAAAGCGAACTAAATTTCTGGTACTAAACGCTAAATTATAGCACTCTAACTAATGAACAGAGAAGTATAAATTTGGCTTTTAAAATGGACGGGTGCTCGTGTGGGTTTAACTGTTAGTTTAATCGACTGTTAAACCATGTTCTCCCCGTGTGTGCGATAAACTAAATCAGGATCGGAACCATTAATATGTATTTCATGTAAACCATTTACAGACACTTATGAATAGTCAAGACTCTAGTTGCCGCATCGCTAATGTCATTCCGGCCGAAGAGAACTGGGCGAAAACTCCTTGCTGATCGCCGTGTTCCGTATATACTTATAATGTGTACTTTATATACTTGATGACTTTAAGCTTATGGAATAAAGTATGTACCTGTGTTTGCACACGTACATGCATAAAATAATATTTCCTGCACAGTAGGCTGCAGTTTAGCTTTTCCAGAGATGTTTTTAAATGTAAATAATAGTGTTCTTCTTCTTATCGTTTGGGTTATGAACAACCTGGTGTCAGAGTTAAAAGCGCCTGTAGGCCGCTGACATGCCTTTACACACCGATGAAAAATTTCTCAGGTGTGCCGGTTTCCTTACGATGTTTCCCTTCACCGTTTTGCGAGTTGCTAAAACTGATAACTGATTTATATTACGCACATGAATTCGAAAAGATATGGGTGCGTGCCAAAAAAAAATAGCTTTATTCAATAGTGTAATTATACAGGATGTGTATACCTACGGGACTGGAAAGAGATCAGACACAAGATCAAGGATCTCCGAGGCGATAGTCGACTCAACGTGATGATCAGTCATCCATCAATGTACTGAAATGACTGTAGTTACGTCCTCTAATGTAACTCAGTAGATACTGTCGGTTGTTTCGATGATCGAAACGCAAACCTTGCCCAAGCCAAGCATCAAAACACATCCAATCGAAGTCTTTCCATTTAAACTACGTACCCAACATTTTTATCCGTCTGTTCCTATAAAGAAACTAAAGCACACTATACAAGTAGAGCGATAAAGTTTAGCCGTTTAGTCATCCTTACTGCCGGATTTCCTTTAGTATATAAATTGAGAAGCAACTAAGTAGTTCTCGAACATTCTAAGGCGCGAATTACTCAAGTCTCTAGGCGCCCGTGTTTTATATTCACTGCACTCTTAAAAGATTTCTTGGATTATTTTTTTAAAGAACTTGAGGTGTTTGACCTGAGACTTGATATTGGTCACGTTTGAAACTCGTATAAAACTGCTAATGCAATCGCTAAAACTGTCTTTAAAAATATTGATTGTGCACAATACTAAGACCTATCATGACAATTGGCAGAATGAAACCTGACAAAAACATACCACTTACTTTTTCAAGGCTAGGCTGAAGTGTTAAAAGGAAGTTATCTTAAGGTATTAGGAACGTCTGATTACCTGCCTGCTTTATAAACCAAGTAAAGTAAAATATTACAGATTTAAGATTTCCAAGTAATAAGATATAAAGGCCTCATTACAGCAGAAGTTTACGGGGTCATTCAATAAACCTGGTATATTGCAGCATACGATATCCTGAATAGGTGCTGAGCGTTTTTTGCAGTCAATGAATTTTCAGAAACAAACAAGTACTAACTATGCGCTAACTACAAGTATTAGAGGAGTATTGAGGCAGGTAAATATGAAAATACAAAATTATAGTATTAGCGTTAAACGCCATCGAGTTACCCAATACGGTAATACTTAATTTTAGTTTATGAATTGTTAGTAACGCTGGCAACAAGAACTTTGCGACTAGTGGCTTTAAATTGCTTTTTACGGGTAGTCCTATGCTAGATTTATGGTGTTATATGCATTTTAATATTTTAATGTTCTGTAATGAGAATGACTTTATGGATGAATACATATATTCCTGGTTAACTTAATCATCTTATATTTCAAATAGTTAGGGCGGGTTCACTTAACGCACACGTAAATGTTAAAAATGGCAATACCAATTTTGTTTTCTTCTAGCAGCTCTAAATAATGAATAAGTTTAAACGTTGATAACCAGGTTTTTTATATCATAAAAAAAAACAACGCTTCATGTTGTACGTACATTAAACAATTTCTGAAATCGTATTTCTTGACGTTATATATATAGGTACGTATATAACGTTAACAGACTGTTTGAAGCAACCCGCCCTTATACTGTCCTTAACAATCCTGTAATCGTTAATAACCTCCAGCAATTAATTAATAGAATCTTAAGTGTTTAACAAGCTTGTGGCTTGTGGTTTGCCGCGAAATAATATAGTCTTGTTATGTCATAATAATATGTATATCATCAAGCTTATATTTCTCGAAAGAGTTTACAGAAGTTTCTACATTTTACTTGTATATAAGATTTATGAAAGCATTTTTATATATTTTCTGGAACAAATGCATGCTGGGATTTTATAACTGTATATTCCTGTACACTACAATATCAGCCTGCAACTGCCCCACTGCAGGGCAAAGACTTCTTCTCATAAAGAGAAGAAACTAGCTTTAACAAATAGCATCGCCACGCTAGCTCACTGCGGATTATCAATTAAACATTATGAAATCCAGGTTCACGTAATCCGTTCGTCAACACACCACATTACAAGCAAACATACAAATTTTTAGTACAATAAAGAATTAAATTAAAGAAGATACGTCGACTAACGCTACAGTATAGATAAAGCCGGCGCTATGTGTGGCTTCATTTATCTATCAAGGATGGCATGTAAACAGCGAACCATAACTTCATTTGGCGGAGTCGGCTCGACGTGGTTTGATTAAAATTTATCGACCTAAATTCTCATTTGTTTGGCCCTTTGTTCATGTTACCCGTCTATAGTAACATGGACAAATTATTTCTAATTCGCTCTTGGCAACAATGTATATTTAGGTATCATGGAAATCCATTTGGGTAAGTACCTATATCTCAACATGATATATTTATATTATACGGTTGGTCGGTATTATTTGGTACGGTCGGTCATTTCAGCAGTGGTGATAAGAGGGTATAATCAATCTGTTTTAAACAAGTTGATTATAGTCAAACTGTGCAACTAAGGTACGATTTGTGGCAAAATATATCGGATGTAAAAGCCGTTACGCAGCGATCTCTGGGCTCATACTGTACTCTAGTTCGGTAGCATTTCTTGCATACCTTCAGCAGCATAAACGCTTTGCAAGATCCTCGACAAAGCTGCGATGTACAGCGTAAATATGTTAATAAATACTTAGTATTCTAGTATTTTTTTGTATAAGTTTTTTGTGAATACGTGTTTCTAACCGAAGCTATTTTTGGATCTCAATGATCAATTATTAGATATCTATTTATAATATCAGATGAATTTTTCTATTACATCAGACAGTTATTATTAGGTCCATTGCTAGCTTTTCTGTGTGTAGATAATGACACTACAGGGAATCGTTACATCGGGGATCGATACCTTGTTTTTACGTTGGTACAGTGAATGAAAAACGGCCTAGAATTGACCGCCTTCTTTCCTCTCGTGGGTGTCATAATAGGCGACTAAGGGAACAGCGTGGGCAGCAGCGTCTTCTGTAACTTGACCAACACTGCTGCCTCCCCAAGCCGCTTGCCATGCGTGGGAATTATGGCACCCCCCCCCCCTTTTTAAAAGGGGCAGGCCTTTGTTCAACAGTGGACATCTATCGGCTGTTGATGATGATGACAGTAAATAACTAAGTAGGTATATAACAAGAACTGGTGTTCACTTTTTCCATTGCAAAAAAATGGTTTGACTAATTGAAATACAAGTATTTCAAAGCTTACTATTTTATGCTTCCCTGAATCATTTTCGTCCTAAAGTAAATGAGCTTAAGTAAGTACTGCAAATGTTATAAATTTTCGTTCAAATATTTTACGAGCACTACTGCTGGCCTCGTTCACTTAACTCAAAATAATGCGCATCACAACCCCATAGAATAAATAAACACGGCTAACATTACAAAATAAAACCTATTGCAACACGACAAAGTCTAATATCCAACGAAAGGCCTACTAAAGTTAAATAAGCAAACATCATTTCGAAAGCTAAATAATAAAGAACTGCTTTGTTCCATTAGGAACTGGCGATGTTGAGGCTGTTTCGACACGCACTAAGCTAGAAAAGTCCAACTCGTTTAGTGAACAAACTTCCAAAGTGCGAAAGGAACCCTTTCTTGCGAGCGTATTTACTGAGCCATCGCATGAGATTTGTCAAAGAAAACTCACGAGCTACACAAATAGAAGAGGTGCGGGAACAAATCAACTTGAGATAAATAGAAAGGATTGTTTTTGTGCATTCAAATTGTACAAATGTTGCGTAACCCGGAACAGTGTGTGCTCGGTTTATTTATTCACATGCCTCATTTTATGTCACGTTTAAACCAGACAGTTATGAGCAATAGTAATGCTCATGGTTCTTTCAATTTAGAACGGTTTGTTCGAAAATGGAGCCTTTTAACAATCTGGCATTTAAGTGGCAGTACGCAGTCCAATTATTCGTTTTGGAATGGCATATCAATCTAAAAGGCATCAATACTAGACGGTTGCTCGTTGGCAAATGCAGGTATGCTCAGTGGGAACATCGACTACGAGTGGTTCCCCCTGTAAAAGGCTTTCGCAAAAGCCCGTACAACTTTGTTCGTATGAGAATGTCTGCAGAAAAAATCTAACGCTCCGTATAGCGTAGCTTTGAGCATGTAGTGTTTGAGGATTCCGAAATACAGTACAATATTGTACCGATATTTTTTGATTTGAATGTACTGCGTTTCCTGGAAAATTAAACTAAAGACCAAAAATTAAAATTGTTGTTCACAAAGTTAATGAAGTATCCAACCTAAAAATTATTCATTTCGTTCTGTAAAGACGAAGTTACAATTTTTTTGCTTTCATGGGTGGTTGGCGTATTAATTTCAGTAGGAATGATGAAAAATCTCATTACCGAAATCAAAGCAGTAACACAAAAGTATTTTTTGTTTCACAATCATTTGAATAACACAAAAGCGTACAGAAACAGCGTCTAATTATGTTGGCATATAAAGTACGTTGTTTTATAATTATGTATTTACGCCTTTGTATTTGGTATATTATTTACATGCTTTTTTAAAGGTTATTTTATTCAAATGTATATAGAATATTGTACAAATAAGTGATAACTTACATAACAAGGTAAGGTGTTTAGGTAAATTGTGCGGAACTATTTTATTAGTTAAGACCAATTTTGAGCACTATAATAACTGCAATGAAGTCGAACTCATGTAGTGTAACCCCCTCCAAATCGCCTCCACACATCACTTATCAACAAGTTCGCCTCTCGACTCCCTTCTTGGTTTTCCGACATCGTGAACTCATCTCAATAACTGCAACTAACACACTTAACTGATCAATTAAGTGTTGCTTAAATTCTGCTCCATGTTTTAACATTCTTGCAGGAAAGTTGGAAGTTTATGGGTTAAGAATGTAAACGTTTGAAGCTTAAGGTAAGTTCGCAAGTAAAGTTCTCGCTTGGTTATCTCGATACTAAAATATTAACTTATAAGTTTTAATTATAAACTTGAGATGCATATACGTTCTACTTCACAGATTTATATTTAGTTTGGTTACCATCAGCATTGAGCATGGATGAAAGAGTATTATTTATCTATGGCATGAGGACTAATGAAAACCAGACGACCTGATTGGCGTAGTGGCTAAGCCATTAGGCTGCTGCGCTAAGGGTTGCGGGTTCGATTCCCGCACGGGGCAAAAATTTGTGCGATCCACATTTGTTTGTCACGAGTCTGGGTATTTGTCTATGTGATATTTCATGTTTGTGACACGCACCCAGGAGATACAGGAGAAATTTCTAGTGTGGGGCGAGGTTTAAAAAAAAACATCCTGTTTATTTCTCTCTCTAGTCTCTCATTAAATGGTTTTAATCATATAGTCGACAAATGAATTAGGTACATACGGTCTACATGAAATAAAATACTTAATCCATAGAATATCAAAAAATATTAAGTAGAAAACTACAGTATAACTGAAATATAAATGAAAAACTTAAATTTTGTTTTTTGGTCCCGACGTGATGTAACAATGTTTATTTACTGTTAAAGGGAATTGATAGCTGAGCCATAAAAAACATCTGCCATGATTAAACAGTTCACGTTCGGTCATTAACCGGCTTCTAATTAAATAGGAGGAGGTTCTATGTTCGTGTGTATGTAGTTTTTTGTTTAGCAATCATAATTGTGTAGACATTGCAGTGTAGTGCTAGCAAACAATGTTTGGGCTGCAGCAAATTACATGAACTGAGTATAAGTTACGAATCTTGAGACGTTTGTTTGACAATATAACTTCGATTGAACTCTTCCCAAGGGATTGCTTTGTGTCGTAGAAGAACGTACATGAAAACAGCAACTGCAAACTGCAAGTAAGCAACTGCAAATAATGGTTTACTTTTTTTGGTAACAATCGACTGCACTTGCCGTAACTCACATTGACATGACACGCGATTGCACCAATTGCGGTAGATTTGTAGTAAAAATATTCGTAAGTTTGGCCCGATTATTTTCACCACGCTTAAAAATTATTTTGATAATTTTTATTCTCCAAATCGAAGAACATAAAATAACTAAATATTGTAGTCGCCGATGCATCTGCCGCTGTACCTATATTCAAGTATATATGGAGGTATATATTAGTATGCAACTGAAAATAAAACACGTAGATACAAATAAATATTTTCTTTACTATACAATGTTAAAGTTACGCAGTAATAAGGTAGAAACAGTACTAGAGGCAGTTGATGTTAGTTATAAAATAAATGGCACAAAATAAACTCGAAGCTACAAACTACAAGTAAATAGAAAAAAAACTCAAAACTTGTTCTATATTTCTAGCTATTGTCCCAGTAAATGTCTCCGCAACGTCACCGCAACCGCAAGTAATCGGCATCGATCATTTTCTAACCTCTGGCAGACTAGACATAGGCACCGCAAGCACTATGCACCTACCACCTGACATACGAATTTACATTCGATAGTGGATTGGCGAATGTGTAAGTTCAAGCAAGGCGAACAACGTATTTTGTACAATTTGTGTGTATAAAAGTAAAACTCTGTAAGATCTACTCTATGTTATACATAGGATGCACTTTTCCTGAACTGTATTTGCGTCAATGTTCAGTCCCATCTGGTATTCAGTTGGTAAAATTGCATGGGTGTCTCTATTTATCAAAAGGGGTACCGCAAACCTTATGTCCAAATGCAGAAAATCATTTTCATAATACATGACCATTATGTCATCATACTACTTTCAAAAACATCAATTTTCAACAAATTAAAGACTAAGCATACACCCCATCTACGATTCCTTATCTTCCAACTTAAAGTTGGAGAAGCTTTGCACCGTCGCGTCGGGCCAATCATCCCCACGTCAGTGAAGACCGCGGCAATTGTCAAATGAAAGTGCGAGCACCGTCAAGGGCCGGTGCGCGGCGCGCGGCGGCGGCTGTCCACGGCGCTATCTCACCAACTTTTCTCGTTTAAACTTATTCCCTTTTATCTGAGAGTGGCCGACGTGGGCCCGCCCCGACTTATCGCCCTGTTTTATTAAATTACTTGATAATTTCAATCCCTGACGTCTCGCGTGGCGGCTTGTTTATTCTTTAAGAGTTTTTGTTTGGGACGAATGTTTTAATGGCACACAATTGTTATGACAATGTCTGAAAATAAAAAAACGTTTTAATAGTCCGTTTGGGCCTGATTCAGAACACAACTTTCTCTAGGTGTGGCCTGTGTGCCTAATATTCATCACCTCGCCACCATTTCTTGGGCTAATGAAGAGCAGCATAATGTTTTTGTGTAGTCTAATTTTCTTTCAAACCATCCGAAGGACTATAGCCTAAAAAGGTCCTCTTTATACCTACAGTATAACTTACCTATATTCAGAAAATTAATTATGCGAACATACTTGGGGCGTGTACTGTTCCTACCTCGTTAAACAGGCTTTGACATACAACACTGATTCAATATAATGCCACAATAGAACAGAATGTAGGAACTAGTTCTACGAATTCATTATTTTCGTGTAAAAGCTCTATCATACCAGAAATTAATGATCTAAAATTGTTTTCCGGCGAAAATTAAATTTAGAACAGTGTTCGTGGTTTGGAAACCTTAACGCTTTAAGAGGCTCGGCTCTTCAGAGCTACCGAGAAGATCAGAGATACTACAATTTAATAATATAGCTTCTATGTATAGAATAAATAAAAGAAAATGATAAAAATATTTAAAGTTAATATATCTATAGAGTACAATGTGGTATAATCAACTGAATTGACGCGTAAAGATTCCGATAATAGACTTTTTCCAACATTTCTAAAACAAACTCCACTAAAACGAGATTGATGAGGCATATTAATCCACAATTTGCATTAAAAATCTCGCTGTAAGATCGCCAAGTAAATCTCTATAATGTCAGATAAGATATTGAAATTTAATTTTATCTTCTCCAGTTTCTTAAAGACTTTATAATGGGAAATCTGGAGTACTTTATCCACTGTTGGAATGCTATCGAGACTGGCAAACTAATTGAACAACTGCCATTGCGACGCAATTATTAAGTATGAGAAAACTTTGTTATATTGTGAGCTTTCTACTATCACACTGTCTTTCGCAATTGCAGTGGAACTCCGTTATTGTTGAATAATATTGTCTTGAGTATAATTTATTAATTGTAAATTATTCTTTGTTTAGTTCTCTACTAAGTCCAACAGTAGGTATTTAATGTACTACCTTTTACCAAAACAAGTACTTGGGCTATTCAAAATAGTACTTTTCAATCTTCCTACATAAGACACACGAGAAAAGTCGACCACCATTCATCGCTTCCCAGTGTTACAGCTACTGATAGTCGAGTAGTATGACCGTTGGACTGCAAGTCAAAGGTCGCAAGTTTGAACCTCGGCATGCACCAATGTCTTTTCGAATTCATGTGCGTACTATAAATTAGTTATCAGCTGCTAAAAACGGTGAAGGAAAACATCGTGAGGAAACCGACACACCTGAGAGATTTTTCAACGGTGTGTAAAGTCATGTCAGAGGCCTACAGGCGGTTTAAACTCTGACACCAGGTTGTTCATCAACCATACGATAAGATGAAGTGTTATAGCTGGGTAAATAAAAACGGCGCAACAACCACCCCATACTAGTAGTATGTAGTCTCAACACTCCAGCAGTCAGTCAGGAGCCGACAAAAGTCTGACAACTATTTCAATCAGAAAATGCCCTACAAATGAACATTCTCTGGAATTCTAAGGTAAGATGAGATCTGCTTCATTAAGAATACTTATAATAAATTGGATTTGCACGTTTGCTTATTTACGCCAATCCCATTAGCTTGTAATTTCTACTACGTCCTTACGGGTACACTCAAATAGAATATTTTATTTTGGAAACCAATTCTAGTTATGCTGGTTTTCAGAGCATCCACGAATTTCAGCTTCATAGTTATTACCTTAAAATTAATTATAGTGGACACACCTTGTCTGACAGTCCCACGATACACGCTTCTGTGAAAAAATACTTATTTTTTAATATGAATGCAAAAAAACCGCATCCATATTTACTGTATACAGAGATACAGACTTAAAAAAACAATTTTAGGAACAAACGAAAAAATACCTTTTCTTTTTAAAGGTCCCTAAAAATCAGCAGACAAATGGGGTACCTTTTACGCATATTATGTATATTATTCTCCATATTACCTCAGTACTAAAATAATGCGACCACACACAAAGTTCTCATATAATATGGGTACAGATTACAGAGGCTTTCGGGAGAAACATTTTTATCTGGGGAGTTAAGATACAGCCTATTATCCGCCATACTTATGTGACGGGCTAAGATGAAACTTGCCGTCTAGGGAACGCGCTCAACGCCACAGTGTAAGGAGGATTAGAAGGCTAATTCAATAGAAAACTTTACCCTCAACTGACTGAAATATCCACACGAAATTGTAGATTTCATTTTTTTTACAAAAAAAAACATTTTATAATATAATTTTATAGTAACTACTTAATAAGATACGTAGACTATAGAGTCCCATAAGATTATTTATCAGAATATTTCATATTTTTTATACAAAGAAGGTTTATTTTCTTTTTATGTTAAGAGATACTTGTAATAGGAATCAAGGAGATGCATAAAGCTATGTAACATCTTCAAATGGTTAAAAAACAACGGACAGAAGGCGTGATGTGACAACGGATGCCATGTAAACTTGACCTTCTGTCACAATCTATTCTGTTGTTTTAGGATACGGCGCACATTATTCTCCATAGTTATGTGCGAACTACATTATGTGCGTACTCTTATTTCTATTAAAGATAATGTCTGTTTAATATATCGTGTACAAAATAAAGTGTCTTTTCGTCGTACGTTTTAAAATAGACGGCTTTTTATATAAGTCACTTATTACCAAGAATGAATTGTCGTTTAGAGGTTAAGTTAACACTTAACTTTGTGGTAAAAATACGTTGTATTTAATAGGATTACGGAGAGACAGAATATTCTTTTTGGCAGTTCGTTATAAAAGTGCTTATTTACTTGCAAGCGTCAATACAAACAAGTCCGTAAAAAGTTGCCGTTTAACAAACCTCGTCGTCACATCGTGCTGACGCGCTCAGTCTCACATAAGTAACAAAGCCAAATTCGAAAAGGGTCATTTCTCCAAATCGAATTACAGTTTTTCCAAGAGCAAATTTTTTAGATTGGACCCGGCAGGGGCGTCAGATAGTAAAATTAGAGCGTGGCCCGTAATTGTTTGAAGCGAACGTACGCTTGTTACCAACAAAGCTGCGTCACCAATCAAGGAAAAATCAACTTTATAGTTATGGAATAAAGGTGATTGTGAGTGCATTTGTAAAGTTGGTGCTGATATCCGGAATTAGAACAAAGGGTTGTCACCGGTAGAACGTTGCTCAATAAAGTTTAATCAGACCCGACAAGCAAATGTAACTTACGTTCAGCCTTTATACACTTTGCTAGTGATGTAAATAAGCATTTATATTCCTTTGGCGTAACGATGTGCATAATCCGTTGGAAATATATTCAATTTGGAAACAGTGTCTATTACTCAATAGTTTATCACTTCAGGATTGACAGTCGGTTATTTAAATGATATGGTTAATACCAGTAATCAAGTTTATTCGTTTTCGGCAAAATGCCAAACTCATAACCGGTGCGCAAATCGAGTTGCAAATCCTATGTAGTATTTGCATAACATAACATCACGCCTGTATTTCTTGAATGGGTAGGCAGATGTGTGTAATACACTCTCATTTTGCCACTTATGTTTTGGTCCCTAAAGTAATAGGGGGCGATCCTATTGCCATCAACCGTCCGCAAATCCAGAGCTGTTACTGAGAATTACCTAATGAAAAATCTCAGTAACACTCCCCAACCTGGGATTCGATACCGACGCCTTATGCTCAGCAGTCGGGCGTACTAACCAACGAGGCAGTCTTCAAAAATATGCGTAAAAAACTACAGAGTCGTCATTGTGCTAGCGCAAACAACGCCTACAGTATTAGTCATTCACAAAGACACGGGCGTCTAGCTAGAACACAAAAGCTAGATTAGTCAATAGGCGAAACAAACATCATCAACCGTCTACTGAATATCACAGCTTAGATCAACAGCGGGCAGTACCGAGGATGTGGCAAATGTTGGCTAAAACAGCCCTAAACAGAGTTGATGTCCTCTTCCATCGCGACAACGTTAGCTGTGTGTATTGAATATTAGGCAGCAGGTTGGTAGATAACCGTTTTGGCGACACCTCATTGCTTCATAGCATCTACTTTAAAATCCTTCGTTAGTAATTTGCAATTACAAAAGCATTGGATATCATGTTAGCTTAGAAGTAGAAAAGTTAAAGATATTTAATGTGCTCGTAACATAGTCATTTTTGTTGTTTTATTGATTTGTTTTTGGATTTTTATATGATATAAAGTATACATAATCATACTGTAGTCAGGTCTTAAACTAGTTCAATTTTGGCAACAGAGTATAACGATTATAGAATAACCTAACAAAATAAAGAAATAAAAGCTACTCCTTAAGTTAACACAGTAAATAGATTGGCCAAAACGAACGTAATATCACGCTTTCGAAATAATTTTATCTACACATAATTCGCCTCGATACCCATTCCTTGTTACGCCAAACCCAATCGCGGCAATACCCAATCACGATTCGAAATAGCTTTCCTGAAACTCAGCAATGTCGATTTTATATCAAAAGCCAAATCAAAGAGATAAAACGTCAAAAATCTTCCTCTTGGCCCGCGAGCGATTATCAAGCCATTTAGTTTTATTATCATCGATCCTACGCCGAAAACTCATTCAAAATGGTTGACATTTAACGCACGAATTCATTTCTAATTTTCCGTCATTGTTTCACCGAAATTAGTATTTGATTGCTTCTCGAACGTAAGGTCACGATTCCGTAGGGAGGATAAAAGTTATATTATACGAAAAAACGATTACGATATATTTGTTTTAATATCCTTTGAGATAAACTTATACAGGTACTAAGGAAAAATACATAGACTTATTTACTAAAATGAATAACCACCCTAGTGCCGTAGACGTGGTCTTGAACATGACTCGTCTATCATGGCAACTAGCATCTTCTTCTTATCGTATGGATGATGAACAACCTAGTGCGAGAGTTTAAACCGCCCGTAGGCAGCTGACATGGCTTTACACACCGTTAAAAAATCGCTCAGGTGTGCCGGATTCTTCACGATGTTTTCTTTTACAATTTTTAGCGACTGATAACTAATTTATAATACGCACATTAATTCGAAAAGTGGTGCATGCATTGAGGCTGTAACTTGTGACCTTTGACTTGGCAGTCCAACGGTTATAACACTCGGCTATAATTGCTTTTTTATCCTGACCCGTAGACGCATTTGAATAATATGGAATAAAAATATTTAGAATTTAAATGGAATCAAATTCAGTTGAAAAAATCTTCCAGATCATCACGCTTGCTGGTTTCTCCCTTCGTCCTACTAAGTCAAGTCACGATCAACCAAATAATACCTTAAGGCCAATAACATAATTATACAAACTAGGCCGAGTATATCCTATCCTGATTGGATTACAAACTTTCAGGACAGAACTGTATTCTGTAGTTAAGCTTTATAATATTAAGTGCGGTAATACATTTGCAGCGCTAGTTGGGTCCATTACATCTGATACAGCAAATAGCCCATTATTTTATATGTTCCAGCATATATCAGATTGCCGGCCTCCTTAGAAGTTAGTACACATTCACTTGATTATAATTATCGTAGTCGTAGAGAAGTTAGTTCAGCCCATGAGTGTATTTTGTACGATTAGCTTTATATACAAGTATACCAGTGTTTAGGATTGCTAGTTTTGTTTTAATCGCAAATTGTTTTGATTGTGACATACAATAGATTCATGTTTTTATAAAACTTACAATCTTTTTTTTAATTTCCGTTCATTGTAGTTACACCTTGTGAATGAAAATCTCACAATCTAAATAATACACTATATTTTTAAGTTGGTTAGAAACACCCAAAAACTCAAAATGGAAAATACTATTTATAAAGTATTTTCCATTCAGTTCATAATTCACTATTTTATGTAATAGCTTTAGACATCTCTACAATTTGTTCTCCACTATGTGTATACCTACACGTGTCGCTACAAGACGCACCCCCACAAGTGTGAAAATATTTTTAAAGGCCGTCCCACACCATTGAAGTGTTTGTAGTCACGCACGACAGGTGAGAACCAATATTTTCCTCGTAACTTGTGAAAACAAACTAAAGGCGTAAAGACCTTATAGAACTCTGAACAATATTTGTAAGATTTACATAATAATACACTTTAATCTGTAGATATTTTTCTCGAGTCTTGGCGTTTGTGTTTGACATCTCTCACGTTAAACGCATCTACAATATAGGATAAATTCAGTGAGTCCCCTAAAAACATGATTTCAAAAGAAGAATTTTGGTGAGCTACTCATCAATAAACTACCGTGCAACTAGTTTGACGTTTTGTAAGTGCTCTTTTGTAGCCTATATGAAATAAAAACATTATGACTGTGACTAAAGTTAAGAATAACTACTTTTAAATCTTCGCAAACCGACGAAAAGATAAAACCTAAACTTTTGGAACATCATATTACTTAGACAGCCCCCGAAACACCAATCATCACGGGTTGGTCAGGATGCCCTAATTATAACAACAAACAACGCTTCACAACTTACAACTACGAGTCTACGACGCAACTTGCGACGAAATTGTTAAAAACATCAGCACTAAGAAAGTCGCATTACAAGAATGGACTATCTTAGCACAGACAGTCAACTTCTTACACTCGGAAGTCCCACTCATCAAACGACCACGGGTTTATCTTACAGCGTCAGCTAAGACCCGCTACCCTCGAAACAGCATAGTAATTTGTCGAGCCACTCCGCGCGCATAAACGACGTAATAGCACAAGTAATAGCGTCGAGATCCCTACTTGAATTCGTTAGCTCCTTTTGACGTAGAAACATGACGTTTTCGCCTTTAATAACTCCACGGGGAAACATGGAAATGGGTAATATAGCCTGTTTTCTATTACACTGCGCTTGTAATGTTGCGAAGCTTGTACGAGGAACTGAATGCTTAACAACCATGTATGAGTATAATATCAGCGAATTATTATAACCAGTTATCATTGGGATCATCATAAAAATACACATGGCATAAAACGTATTTAGGAGTCATATATATCCTTAAAGGGCTTTGCTAACGTGTTCTCGTGTATCAAAAGGTAGGTATTATGATATTAGTCCCACATATTGCAATCCAAGTTGAGATGCTACAGGTTCGTCGCCTATTATGAGACGGTATCCCAGTGACGGATGGAATATGTATTTTTCGTCAGAACCAAGCATTATCCAATTATTGTTGTTTGCCAAGAAGCTACACTGTTTGATGATAGATATCGCGGGTAAAAGGTAACATGAAACTTCAAGAATAACAAAGACTAAAAGTAGCTAAAACTGAAACTAAACTTTCATACAAAACCTGTCAGAATTGTCTCTTTGACAGCTCTACAAAGAAGTGGCGCCAATCATAAACTTGCAATGTCACGAAACCATTATAACATACGATGTCATTACCGCTATGTAGTCAGTGCATTATTATAAGTTTAAGGTATTTATAATATAATAGGTATCTCCGGCGCCGGTAAGCTACACCGAAACTCCATTACACGATTACTTCGACCACTTAACGTTATCCTCGTTAATTAATATAAATGATTAACTAATTGCTTCCCAGTATTTTTTGCGGTATGTTTTTAGATGAAAGTGATTATTCGCGAAACATGTCTGTCGTTTCGTTTTATCGGAATTTATGAAGTGATAAAATGGGTAGGTAAGTATCTATAGGAATTTTAAAATAAGAACTAATATTTTTCCCTTTATTAGATATTAAAGTCACTACTGACTTACGGTGATGTGTGAGTGAGATGATGAATAATGAAACGTCCTAACATCACCCGCATTGAGCAAGATTAGTGATCTTATCGGAATGAGAAAGGGCTTCTAATCATCACTAGCTATGCGTATATGGAGTTAGTTTATTAAAAATACCACACTCCTAAAATATTATGACTTTCAACTATGCAATACGTGGATGACGCCAAAGTTTCGAGAACTTTCTCTAAGCTCACAGGTGCACACGGAATATAAATAGAGCAAACATCTACGTAACCTCTATCAGAAAGAGTCAACATTATATGTAGTATTTATAATACAGCTACTAGCTATATTTTATAACCAACATAAATCAATGATTGTATTATGATGTTCGAATAATATTGTTATGAATTATATTTTCGGTTATGGGAGATTTCCTATAACAGAAATTTTTGATTAATTAATTCTAGATGTACATACATTAAGTTTCAGCAGAATGTATTTTAAAAAACGTTAACAGACTAATGCAACCACATAAGGATACGGTGATTGTTGTCTGATCTTTGGACTATCACCATGGTAATTAACCGTTCCCTGGTGAAACAATAACGAAATCAATACATTGTGATGCCCTATCTTGGTGGTCAAAGCCAAGAGCAATCTAACGCTAAAACATCAGATTTTTACAGCAAAGCTCACAGCTCAAAAACCTTTAAATTTTCATCGTGTATAACAGCCCGTACAAATTAAATCGATCCACGTAACATTTCACGAAACATTGCACTTGTGTTAGGATCATTTTTAATCTAAATTCCAACCGTACCCTCCCTTTGTACTGTGGCAAGAAATTGCCCCACCACCCTATCATGGGCTACGTATTGCCTACATTATGCTGGATAAGAATTTATTCCACACGAATAACCACAAACACTTTAAAGAAATTGGGCAAAGGTACTCCTTTTAGGGCAAACTAATGAAATCTTACAAGTGGAAATAATAATGTTTTTCGACGTTAAAGTATGTAAGGGTTGGGTGAACTCTTGAAACTTTGCAGGTATTATATAGAATGTAGAGTTTGTAATTTTGGTTTTCTTTTATCGGTTTTGAAACATAATATTTTAATCCTTTTTCCCTTCAGCAGGCCAGTTATTGGCTGCCATTATTGCTATTTATGGACAGTATTACCTTACCAAAATCTTTTAATACGAAAATCGCAATGTTCATTGATTCGTTAACATTGTTATTAAGGATTACCTACTTTTATAGCTATATTCATCACAAGTTTGTATCATATTGTAGTCTGAAATAAACAACAATATGGTTTTAAAAAATCCTATGAAATCATACTAAAAAATTATATAATTACTATTCTCGGCTTCGTTTCGAAAGACTTCTTGCTCACTTAGGTAAACCTGGTTTGTTAATTCTTGAATTATGATAATTGAAGCCTTGGGAGACGACGAGACAAGTCTGTATTAAATTGTAAGTCACTTAGAACCTGCTAAAGCTTTGATAATTAGTACCTATTTAGTAAAGAAGTTACTGACCGGATTCATTTGCATAAGTTTATGGGCTCAAATTCAGCGAAGTAGCAATATGGTTTTTCTATTGTTACATGACCTTACTGTGTCTTCCTAAGACAGCTGAAACTATATGAAAAATGATAATAGTCAACAACTTCCAAACGTAATTACTGAATAAAATTATGGCGCACTATATTATGCACCTGTGTTTACAGCTTCAGGAAAACAAACGTAAACATATATGTACTTGCGTATTGAGATGTGAGATAATGATTGAGATGAGATCCTGAAATCGCACTTACATCATCAAATTACATTTTTTTTTTATTAAATAAAAACGTCGCCCCACACTAGGAATGTCTCCTGTGTCGAGAGTGCGTTTCACAAACATGAAATATAACATACACAAACACCCAGACTCGGGACAATCAAATGTGGATCGCACAAATTTTTGCACCGTGCGGGAATCGAACCCTTAGCGCATCAGTCTAATCGCTTACATTCTATCTAGCTATCGCACATTAAAAAAATGTTCACCGCAAAATCACGTAGGTACTCTCATATCTCAGTACTTACCTAATTGTCAGTGTATCTTTAAAAGCAAAACTAAAGCATCTTAATTTGCACCTTGAATACCAACTGCTCAGACAAAACCTGCTTTGGACTTCTGCCCCCTTACCATGAACTCTTAAAGTAGGACAGTTTACGATGTGGAAGCGAGACGCCACATTAAGCTACACATAGCGGCGTCTCGTTTCCTCATTGTAAACTGCCCTGCTTTAAGAGTTCATGGTAAGAGGGCTGTACACACTGTTTAGTTTTGTAACTCTCAAGTATGTACTAAAGTCGGGAGAAATCTCCTTAAGTGAATGAAAAGTACAGATTTACCTAGGAAATGTTTGCACGTCTGAACGAAGACGTTTTACAGATCCACAGCTGTGCTGAGCGGGTTGTGGATCTACCTACGTAAGTTCCACTATGAATGGCGCTTGCATAAAGAAAAATAGGCAAGGAAGCTTAAAGACATAGATAAGAAAAGGCAAGTACCTATAGATCTTTGGATAGTCCCTACTGGATAATAAGAGTTTTTTGTACAATAACATGTAAAAGACTAAATACATATATTAAGGAACAGAATGTTATAATTTTTAGCTCCTATGACTATTTTACTTCAAAGAGAAGAAACATGGAAACTTACTTAGATGTCACTGTGTGTGTCTTTTAATACACCCCGCAGACGGCATCTGTGCCTCAGCACCCATCCATGTATCGTGTAGCCCAAACATGTTCCAAAGAGCTTCATGACACAACAATAGACACAACCGCACCTGCGAGTATTGAAGCCTTGTCTGCCAGTGTATTGAAGAAACAAATACCTACTCAAATTACCGTGCCGTTACAGAGGTCCTATGAAATGCCAATTTTCAAGGCGTACATAACAATCAGATTTCATAGTACACATTCAAACAAAAGACGACTATTTTATTTCATACACCCGAGTATAAATGTGTATTATTGGCCGTGTATGTTAGTGAACGGCCGCAGGTGACGGCACACCGCACGCCGTCGACGTTCGCTCCAACAGATTGAATAATTAACTTACGTGTGCGTTTTCAAAACTCACACGCGGAAAAAATATTGCATCTGCGAATAAACCAGGATACAAAAACATGGAGTAGATTCAATCAGGTTTTTTTTAGATTTTATTTACGGAAAAGTTAAATCATGCTGAAATAAGCTTTATTTCAGCTTGATTTAACTTTTCCGTGCTGGATTCAACAAACCGCTTGCGGTAACATACTCCTTACTAAGATTATAACTGCAATACATTTAAGTTCCTTCTGCGAAACTGTCTGTACCAACTAAATGCAAACTTTCTTAACAAATCAACGTTCACCACAGCCACAGATCATATCTCTAGAAATAGCAACTTGAATTTTCTAAAGTTTTTACCGCAACAAATACATGCTACTGGGAAGATCCCACGAGGACATCAGCTTAAATGAACTTTGAACGGAGTCGTGGGACTTCGTCTAATCCTAAATACAGACTTCGACATGAGCTAGAACTCCCAAACGTAGAGATCGTTCAATTAACGCTGCTAGCTGGACCGTCTGCTAATTAAATGAATGACCAATTAGGTTCATAACGTTTGGCTACGTCTGTGCATCTCAGATAATCTGCTCGAATAGCTCTGATCATCACAAGGTTCACTAACTATGGCATTAATAACAAGGAATAAGAGACTAAGAGGCAATTAATGTTAGTGGTGAGGTGGACATCCATGACTAACTACGTAGTTAACGAGGAGCAAGGCAAACTATTATATAAACTAAAAATGAAATATTCTTCGGTAACCAAGCGATTTTTCTTAAAAAAGATACAAGATCTTTGCCAAAGTCTAGAATAGTGATCACACGTTTGTATTCCAACCAATTTGACATTATTAGTAAGGCAGGCAGGACTTAGTTAGAGTTGCAGTGTTAGGTAACTCGGCGGTGTATACTATATTAAGCGTTGGCTGTTCATCGAACATTGTCTATATTTTCCTTTGAGGTAGGCACCATAAGCAAAGGTATACATTATTATTAAGAGATTTCCATACAATCAAGATGGATGGGCTAGCTTATTGCAATTTATCTTGTCTTTCAGAAAAGACTGTAAAAAAATCCGTCTTTTAATTTGAATAAATTTTCTAACAGATTTTAAATACAAAATGATACTACTGCACGTTGTTTTAGTTTGTACAACGGTTAAAAGTACGCAGCACGTAACTGCGTACAGTTACTGAACTCTATACGTAGGTACAACGAGTGCTCCATAAAACTAGCATAGAGTTTTCCTAACTGTATTTCAACACCAAACAAAACGCAGCGGTTGAGTTAGATATTTTATGTGATTGGTAAAGTTTGCCAACCAATCTGATTGTTTGATAAAAAATTAATCGCCTCTATTCTGACAAAATCGATATAGTATGGTTTAGCGTTTGAATTTATCGAATAAATGTTGGTCGACCTACGCTTCGCTTGTCCTAAGATACCTATTGTTTTTTCATAGCTCCGCGTTCACTGTGATTTGTTATGTATAAAAAAGTGTAGTGACGACTTTAATCATTTATATTAGCTGTCGTGTCTGTAACGATTTCCATTTTGTTAATTATAAATACGTACGTACATGCCCAAATTCGTTTCATGTTTTCTCATTATTATTTGCAGCTCAAAATTGTCGAAACCGTGAATATAATACAAATGAAAATGTCGAACTCAGTAGCGAAAATAAAAACGATGAATTAATTAAATAGGAAGGAAACTTTAAAACCAAGTGAAAGTAATTCAATCATTAATTTTGTCAAAGTTGTTAACGAACACCGAAGTCTAATTGGCGGCACTTGACCATCGGGACAAACAGACGGACGTCGCACAGAATCTAAATCAGGGTAACGGGATCATGGAAAAACGTCTTGATTACGGCCGAATTAAATTTAATTTGCCGCGCGAGGTGTTCCGCCTCCTCTCGCTCTAATGAGTTCCAAACTTTCCCTCTTTGTGAGATTAAGCCCAAAAATTGTGAAAAACTTGAGCGTCCTCCGGTCCCATTGCGGATGTTGTTTGACATACATAATATCTGGCCGTCCTTGCCTGCCCCCGACAAGTTTTACGTACTTTCTACAGCTGTTTACTTAAGTATGCTCGGTGGAATTAAAACTTAGAAGAAAGTTGTTTTGCTGAAGTGATTTCGTTAACTCACGCAACGAACGTTCTTTACGGATTTTATAGATAGAGGCGGTTGCGTATTGTTAGCTTGTTGTTAAATATTAACTCGACTTTGCCGTAGATAGCCATACTTTACTAAACCTATTTTAGAGAATATTGTGTAACCTAGGCCTAAAAGTTGGAACTTTTTGAGGCAGTTTGCTCGACAAATATCGTAAAGTCAGCTGAAGTTAATAAAGAGAGGAGTTTAATAATCTAATAAACGTCTGACAGCTGTATTCTATGACAATAAGGTTTATTAAAGAAGATGTTAGTAGAAAGCCAGCTTTATATATAAAAAATGTCCGAAGCGATAGGTAGATACTTACATTATTTACTAGTGTATACCCCCAATTTTCTAAATTCGACTATAAATATAGGTAATAAGGTTTTTCTTTCTGTTTTGGTATAGGTACTAAGGTATTAAATCTTGTGTGATTTCGATAGTCATTTCTTGTGGTTAAATATTTTTACTTTTTCAATTAAATACTTGTGTACATTTATAGTATTTTCTGATGACAAGTTAATAGGTACAAAATTTGGCTCAAGGTATTCATTTCAACAATATTTTTGAAAATACATTATAACCGATATACCTATGTAGAACATATTAATCTCACTTCCGCAAATAAATATGTAGGTATATATTTAAATATTTTGTGCAGATGACAACTGCGACCAGCAATGTTAATTAAACAGCAAAGCAAAATACATCGAGCAACAAGCTTTGTTTTAATATAAATCAGAAATGAAATATATACAAAATTACAACGGAATGTTTTAAAATCTTTCAAGCGAGCCAAATATTTAACGTTACTGGAAAATTTCATTAAGCTTGTACTAATTAAAGAGCTGTGTTGTGGGCGAAAATTCGGCAGCAAAACGTTAATGTGGCTTGTACAAAATTATGTCTGCTAGTTATCATGTACAGATAATGTTTTGAATTTGCGGCTTTTCTTTTTTAATACAAATAAATGGAGTTGATCATATAATTACTAAGCAGTAAAGTTGCGTTATACATTTATAACAAGCTAAGTTTCTAACGAAAGACGTAAACTCCGTTATTCAATCAATTTTAATTATTAAACCGCACCGACTTGAACTTCTGGGGATCTTAATGAACAATACAACTATAAGTGTCTAGGTCAACCTAGTTGCGTGAGAAGTGTGTAACATTATGTACCTACACCTACCTACCATAAACTGAGCGAACAGTAAAAAAGACTATATCCAAAGACAGTGGCGACATATTGTGCCGAAATACCGTTGATCCCAGTACAAATAATACTTTACAGGGAACGTATCCTCACACACCCTCGCAGGGCATCTTCGACAGGCTTGTCTAGTTAAGCCTCACATATTTACTGATATTGATACGGGGAACAGCCCGCCAAGATGACAATTACTCGGCTCGATAACAGCGTGGAAGCTAACTGGATACGACAACTCCAAATAATGAGTAAAACATTGGTATCAAAAGTTTTTAAATTGTTTTAGATACTTGCTAGTAGAAACATAATTTAGACAAAATAACATTTTAGTAGTCAAAAGTGTAGAAATAAGTGAAGAAATTTTTTTAGTGTTTTAGCTCAAACCTTTATATGAACTTTTTATCGACAATCTTTGCTCTTGCGAGTTAAAAAAAATGGGTGTTAGAAGTGTGTATCTGTCTGTAGCATCGTAGCTCCTAACCGGATGAATCAATTTGACGGTGAGGTAAAGATGTAAACCTACATCCCGGTCAACGTTGTATCGTTGATTGGTGATGCAAGTAGCCGTAAATTTTAAATAATTAATATCATGTTAATGCTAGAACGGAGGTAATTTTTACCGACTAAATTGCTCTACATTATAGTGTAATGTGTTCAGTAAATTTATTGCGAGAAAAACAATTATAGCATTTAGTTAGAAACTCATTTAAAGGGTTGATTACTTTGTGGTGAGCCTTAATCACTCGTCCCTAGCGGTTTAAGGTGCGAAAAAGTTATTTAAGGTTTCAATTAACACTCGTTTGGGTGCTAAAATTGCAGTTTTGTAAGCCACATCGGTTTATAATCAAACGACATTAATAACAGGAATTTCTAGGCCAGCTTGAGGCCTTTTGATTGGTGTCGGGTCTCGCCAAATGTCCGGTGAAGCAGTGATAATACTTTTATTTACAGTGTGCTAGATTATGTAGATCTCTAGGTCGTAAGTAGTAGCTATCGAAAAAGAAAGTCCGTTCTAGGAAACACGTGTATCGGTGGTAAGCGACAAAACCGCTGAATTTCCCAGGAGCGCTATCCACAACATACCGCGAAGAAGAATAACCGGAGTGAATGCAAAATGAAAATTATCATACAAATTCGCCATCTTATATGAACCGAGGTATTACTGTCACAGTATAAGTATGCAAAAATATGTAAGGAGAACGCGGTTGCTTTTACGGCATGCGAAAATACGCGACTGAATATTGGCTATGTATTCGTGCGCGTAAATTTTCAGCACTTGTAATTTACATTTGTAAAGTAAATAATTGTGGAACGTCTTTGTTGAGCGTTCGATGTCTCTTGGGCTTTTGACGTTTCGCGGAGTCGTGGGCGGAAGTTGATGTATGCAAATTGACTAATATTTTTTGTTTCTTTGGTGTAGGCTGAGTTTGAGGAGCTGTAAACATTGCTCGTTTACCTTTTTGGGCGATGCAGGTGAAATAAAAGTGGATGAGCAAATGTTTATGTACCTATACAAAACTATGTTACAGCCTGTGTGCTTCGTTATAGGTACCTACATCATTTACATCAAGTAAATTTATCAACATATACATTAGGTACTACCTTTTACTGACCAGCCTGCGAAACCTAGCATTGTAATCATCTTTATAAAACAGAATGAAAAATCCTTAGCACATAATGTTCCATTTGCCCAAACTACACCAATATAGGCGCCTATCTGCAAGTATGCATCGAATCAGTGGTGAAGTCGGGTGCGACGGCGCAGTTGACTTCACGTGGAGTGAGGGAAATGGGCAGAAAATATTGATTTTTGCCGATCCAATGAACACAGCAAAGGTAATAAATATCCTGCCTTACAATAGTAGAACGCCTAGCTTTGTTTACGATACAATAGAGATTTTTTTGTGTCATCAAGTCAACTTAGATGTTTTGCGAAGGGGGGCCAGAAGAAACAACTAATGAACACGAAGGTACTGACTTACGTGTGCGTATTTCTAATGAGTGTATTCAATTAAATGATTGTTATCTTGATAACTTTTGTTGCTAAAAACGTTATCTCCCTACCAGTGCCTTTTACAATTATGTCAGGTTCGGTTCGGTTTTAGTCAATCACCTATCCATAATAGATACCTATCACTGTTACAAAACCGACGTTACGTCTATGTTCGCTGGCTTTCCTTTAATAGTTTTCGTAGCATCCGATAAGAAACATGAAATATTTAAAGCAGGTTTATATTTTAATTTGCTTAATTCATGGGCTAGCTATATAGGTAGCTATGTACAGAAATGGGTAGGTAGGTACTTACTAATTAACATAATTTATGTATTGAATCTTCAAATAGCCTCATATTATCGTAATCAGGCTGCTAGGGCAAACCTCCGCTCACATGAGGCCGACACTAAATTTTGAATAACACATGCTATTCGCTTGGTTGGTTCTGCACTACTGCCCCCTTACCATGAGCTCTTAAAACAGGACGGTTTACGAAGTGAAAGTGAGACACCGCTACGTGCAGTGTAATTCGGCGTCTCGCTTACACATCGTAAACTGTGCTGCTTTAAGAGTTCATGGTAAGGGGGCTGATCAATTAATTAGCCGGCTCACAGGCGATGCACGCTTGATAAAATACTCAACGACTTTAAACGTAGCCCTAATTAAGTTAGAAATACCTACCTATTTTGGAATCACTCACTAATGTATGGAATGTTTGTTGTTCAACTTTCATAAATACTGTAGCGAATGCTACAGTGACCTCTTAAGTCGGAGCGGGTTAATTCTTCATTATCAAATATTTAATTATAAGATATCTTAGTAGAGTGCATTTAGGTGACTATAAGTACCTACCTATTGTAAATTCCTTATGAACTTGGCTAGATATGCACAATCAAAGTAAATAGTCAGTCTGTGCTAGCTGTCTATGGATAACTAGATTTAACAGAAGTGTGCCTATATGATGTAGGTAACTTGAGTACCCTTGGGAACTCGACCCTTTGACAGGGTCGCAAGGTCATTTTGGTCGTAATGTTCAGATTCCTAATCCTGAAATCCAAAACGCCCACGGTATCTTCAGGAGAAACGACAACACTGCTTTACAGTAACCTACACATTAAGTTCCAACTTGGTTATTGTTCCAAATAACAAATAAGGTTAGTTGCTAGAAATGAATGAATGAATCGAGTATACCTCCTGCTGATTATCCAAGAAATAAAAGCCTAGTAATAATCACCCACAATCCAAGTTTTAATAAAGTACATAGGTACCTACCAACTTAATTAAAATTTCGATTCAATTCCTAGTAGTTAGCAAAATAATTATAAGTATTTATGTCGAGCCCAAACGAATAATTATCACCAAAGAATTAAAACTGTAGTTTTAATTATATTGTTACATAGGTTTATTATATGCACCCAGTTCAGAGTCAATACGGAAATAACGGATACTTTTTTGATTTCGTTAATTTCATCGGACAGCACTAGCTTTTTTTATTCACTGCAAAATCTAGGAAATGATCCAGGCAGCCAATAATAGTGAAAACTAACGTGATTTATGGCCATAGAAAGTGATACTGGGAGGTGCTACATTAGTCCATAAATCGATTGAGACGTCAGCTTTCATTCTAGCTCATTCCATTTTTTTAGGCGTCCTCATGATATTAAAAAAAATCAGATATGTTTTTTTGAGGACACTTTGAGGTCTCTTGTTGAAAGGGACAATTGTAGTCTTGTGTGGTACAATAAATTGTCGTCCGATTTAACATAAGACTAGTGCACTTCGGACTCAGAATACTCTTCTAGTTCATTTTGTTACCATATGACGTATCTATACTTTCTGACATATCATTGGGCGACCTCTTTATCTTCCTCGTCGCAACCTGTGTTGCCTTACGATAGAAAAGAACAACAATAAATTGTAAAATTATTTATTTCAATATGAATAAAAGCTGTTAAGTATAGATATAAATAACATATTATTATTGTACTTACGGAAGAACAGCAGTGGCATGAACACAATTTTGTTAATTGTTATGAATAATATAATTACGTCATCGAATTCACATAACATAATATAATAAGTACCAATCACTTATAAATCTTATAATATAGGGTAAAACATTTATATCTCTTTAAATCACTGAAATCTCAAGCTTTTATTACAAGGAATATGAAGTATTTTAGACTCCGATTATACATAATTGCGTAAAGCTAGAGCGCAATGCCCATCTAAATACTTTAAGAATACCTTTACATTCATTATTTAAAAAAATACTTTGATCTTATAAAAAGGTTACATGGTAGCCACAGACGTAATATTCAATTTACCCCATATTTAAAATACTATTTATAATATACGTATAAAAATAAATGCAAGTAGTTGAGATAGGCTTAATAGAAAATATAAAATATTACAATGAAATTCATAAAATAAGATTCCGAAAATATTCTAGATCAATAAATTTGTTTATCATTAACTGGAACATAACTTTGGTCTTGTTGTTAGAAACTAAGAAACTTAAATCTAAGTTATTTATTAAAAATATTTTTATTACGGCCACAGAGATTCTACGATAACATGGCTATCAAGCCAATTACTTTTATAAATAAGATTGTATGCAAAGGCAACAGGCATCTTGGAGAATCAAAAAAGTTACAGTTAAAGAAGGGTCACTTCTTTGTTAATCTGTGCAGATAGTGTTACCAGCCACAAAAAAAATATTTTTATCACATATGCACTCGTATTAAAAAATATTACTCTTGAAGCAGCTATAATATAGAAACATCAAACAATGATGTTTCTATATTATAGCTGCTTCAAAGTACTTTAATTTTTTTTTGGTTCAGACATAAGATAAAAAACTGATATTAATAATGGTTGGTGTCACGTAGTTAAAAGTATTGCATTGTTTTTAAATCAACCAATCACGTGACATTTCTGAACACTGGAAAGGAATAGCTGATAGACATGAGCTATTAACAACATTTTCGAGTAACACTACAACTTAATTAAAATTCGTCGTGACGGGCGAGCGCTTCGCCGAAGTCCGTGGCCTGGGAGCCAACGAAGAGATCGTATTTGTCTAAGATTTCCCCTTTGGTTAGCTTCTCGTCGGCGTCGGTGTCAGCCTCGAAGACCAGGTGTCTTGCCTCGGCTTCAGCGTGATCGAACTCGGGCGGAGCGATCCAGTCCTTTACTTCATTTTCGTCCATAAATCCGTCTTTGTTTGTGTCTCTGTTTAACAAAATGGGACGATTTACTAAGATAAATTTAAAAAGTGACTAATTGCCTAATTTGTTGCCTTTCGTGTAATCTTTAGGGTCCCAAACCTCAACAGAAAAAAACGGAACCCTTAAAGGATCACTTCGTCGTCCGTCAGTCCGTTTGCATTTTTGAGTTTTAACACAACTATTTTAAGGTAACATTAACAAATAGTATTAATATTTATTACACAGCACTGATAGGCGAATGGTACGACTGTTGGACTCGAAACCCAATGAAAATGCTTATAAATTTTATATATTATTTTATTAGTTATCATTCGCTAAAAACGATGAAGGAAAACATCGTAAGAAAACCGGCACACTTGAGAGATTTTTCAACGGTGAGTTAAGCCATGTCAGAGGCCTACAGGCGGTTTAAACTCTGACACCAGGTTGTTCAACAACCATACGATAAGAAGACCTTTAAATTTTTAATTTCAACTCTAAGAATCGCTCCTATTTTATGCACCAATTATTACCTACAGCTTTCGCAATAACTATGATTTACATTGCTTCTGAAATCATGTCAATTAATAAGTGGGCAACAACCGCACAGTAATATCAATTTAGGCCCATTGACCGTATGTATTGACACAGCGGGCGGCGGCCTGTTAACCATGCATTCTACTTTGTTGCTCTATTTACGAGTACATTGATTGGTCGGAGTAAATGGCTACCTTGCTAATAAATCAGTCCGAGTTAAAGCAACCGTGAAGTTCATAAATTATTTTTGGCACATCAGTTACCTAAATAATTTTGGCAATTTAAAGATCATAGTCTACTAAGATTTCTATACCCCAGTTAAAGTCAGATACGCGTTAAATGTTCCATCCAATCATAATTACGTTATTAAAAGCTTTGCTAATAAAAAGAGCATATAAATAATACTATAAAACATTCACACTACAGAAATCCTAACTTATACAGCATGCTGTATTGTATAGATAGCCCATCAAATCTATTTACAGAGTTTGCAAAGTCATCATCTCCAATACAGAAAGAATCAGTCCCCTCTTGAATAAAGGCTCCGTATGAATCGGAAACATGTAAGTAAATAATACTGAAAATGTTATGTACGCGAAGTAGATAAGACAGTTCTTCGAAAGTCATGTATAGCCGCGCAGAATTTTATGAGTTCTCGGATGTTAGCCGCGTGAAGTAGCGTAGTATCCGTTTTTAGATCTTGTTTGACGGTGATAAAGAGACAGACAGACTGTTCAACGAACCTGCGAGATTTTGAATACGTCACTAACTTCAGAACACTCATACAGTTTTGCGCGAAGCATACAAAAGTGCAGCGAAGTGTAATTAGTATATAGCTGCTAATAACTACAGGTGAAGTCAACAAACCTGTACCCTGCAAACTGTTCCCGCTCCTGCTTCACCCAGTCCGGCTCCTCTTCATCCTCGCCGTCTTCAGGCTTGTACATGTCACCGATGTACTCGTCCAGAGACACCTTACCATCCTAGAAAATGTCACAAGTTTTTTTAAAGATGTTAATTGTTTGAGTGATAGATTTGCAAAGGCATACATTTATACAGCATTCGATGCCTATAATATGAGACTAATATTGAGATGAATGATCTGCAGGTTTTGTCTTGAATCAGGATGTTTATGCACGTGATTCAAGAAAAACATAATTAGATTTTATTCCTTGTGTTGAGGGTGCGTGTTACAGACCTTGCAGAACACCCCCACGATGCATGAGAAATTACTTTAGTAGGTTATATATACATGATAGGTACCTACTGCAGGTACATTATTACAAGTATGTTGGGTTCAAGTTATATGTACCTATCCACAGATTCAACAACATTAACATTACCTTGTCCTTATCAATGTCTTCCATGGTCTCCAGCACCACAACGTCTCTCATTTCGGAGTGGTCCTCAGGATGTAAGAACGCAGCGAACTCCGTTCGGTTCAGCGCGTCGTTTAGATCCGCATCTGAGGATACAATAAAAAAAATAGATTTCAAGATCGAACTATAGTATTATTATCCAGTCATCATCATCATCCGAAAGACGTCTAATGTTGAACAAAGGCCTTCCAATAAGAACGCCACAATGAACGGCAACGTGCCATTTGCATCCACCGGTTTGCCTACAACTCTGAAGATATCGTCGTTCCACCTGGTGAAAGGGCTGCCAACGCTGCGTATTATCTTGAACCTACCTTTAACTGCTCAAAAGCCAAGGATTCTAACATAAACTATACAATGATAAACAACAGAAAGATTATTGTATGCCTTCGTCTGTCATGCATTACCTACAATGCCTTTTTAGTAGTCAGATTCCTTAGCGAGCTTGCACACGTCACTCGGTTATCAGATAAATGCCTACTATATACGAACTCATGGAAGACGAACCAAATATTCAATATATGAATAGAACATTTTTTTTTCTTAGCGTAGGTACATTTAAATTCCTACATTCGCGAATTATACACACAATTGCGATAAAGTTTCCGAATAATACCCGAACGACATAATACTCATCGCATAACATAAGTTCTACTACTATGACTACTAATATACTCGTAAATACAACTACAGTGTTTGCTTGCAACACCACCACGTCAACCTCTTTAATAAGCCTTCATTTCAGTCCGAAACTAGTCGAGCGTTCCCGGACCACGTAAGTAAAACTAGGATACATAGTAAATAAGTTCTGCTTACCAGCGTAAGTCCACCTCCTGCGGTCTCTCTTCAGAAGGTTGGTGTATGTAAACCCTTCGCTGTTGGGCGCCTTGAGTTCCTTGGCGTCCATCTCATCCATAAAGCCATACACGTTCTTTCTGTACGCCTGTTTATAAAATTAAAAGTTTAAGTATATTGTAGGTATAGGTAATTGCATTTGATTTAATCAAATATCATAATAGACCACAGGTTCTAGCCTTAAACCGGCCCACAAGACTTCTATGTCCATTTAATAGAAGAGAAAACGCCTCATTTGCTTTGTGAGTCTCGATGAGGAATCATCCTCATCGATAAGTCTTGTCAGCCACAAGAAAATAAAACTTAGGCCATCAACGCTTGAGACTCGTTATTATTTAGTGGAATTATAATAATAGGTATACATTAAGAAACCCACCTCCCAAGGAATAAGATCGTCATTGTTAGGGTTGTGCTGCCTCCAATGTCTATCAACATCCTCGTTGATGTACCGCTTCTGTGTATACCTGATCCAATCTTTCAGCTCAACGAGCGACACAAATCCGTCCTTGTCGCCATCTATCTTGTCAACGATGATTCTAGAAGCGGTTAATGAAATTAGTCACACGCCCGATAACGAGGTCGCCGAACTCAGATAGATGAACTTTTTATGAGGTTTATAATCACGTATTAATATAGTCATATACATATTTCTCTATTTGCACGTTCTGCGTACTTTTATTTACTTTTACCAGCCAGTAAACAACTACTTCTAGAAATTATTCACTTTTATGAATGACAGCGAACATTCCTACTATTTTAGATGCTTGAATAACCGTGTCTGTTTGATATCTAATATTTACTGAATTGATTCGTTGAGTCGATCGATAGTATGCACTTGAAAGGCTACCTTTTTAATAAAAACAAATAACAAAAAGTTTTCGGTAACGAGGCCAAGTCGCGACAGAAGTTAGTATAACAATATCATCAGACATAATTTAATTAATTGATATAAATGATACCTCTATAGAACTAAATAATCATATCAGAGATGAAACAAGCGGAATTACGCAAGTTCCTGTTAGATTACGTACGAATTTATTTTGTTATCATTGCATTTAACTATGTAATTTGTAACTAGAAACTAAACTCGTTGCTGGCAAAGCTATCAGAATGCTTAATGTGAGGATCAAGTCCCAGATCAAATTGCATAATAAAATAAATCCAATTGCAGTCTAGGTATATAATGTTTACAGCACACATAAATAGCAATTTAATTTATGAATGTACAACATTACATTGTGTTAAATAGGTACATGTGCATTATAATTATGAATGTTAAATGTATCTACTACAGACATAAGTTACCTACATATTGGAATGAAATCTGAATTAACCAAAAAGTGTTCAGTAGTTTTTTGTACCATCAATAAACTACAAGATAAATTTAAAATAGTGTTAAAAATATAACAGGCTGGGTACACAGATACACTTGGGAAGATGTATGTTATCTACTTGTTAAACTAACCCACATACAGCATAATACATAGCCAGTGTGGGCGAGAACATTGACACAGTGAGATAATCTCAAGATGCAGGAAATTGGTGGAATAGCTCTTATGATATAAATCTAGAACATTCTCTCTCATATAATAGTATTAAGTGGCAGTGTATTATTATAATATGAGGATAAAATATTGCAGATCTAGGATTTATTTTTATTTAAAAATCAATTACAAATATAATTGGTTTATGTCCAACAAAACCATTACAGAGTTGTTAGGTTGATTCCCTACAACACTTTGTTTGTCTGATAAATAGGTACCTGCATGAGTTTGATTAGAGATTACATTCCTTCATTTTACTTTAAAATATATAAATTTAATTACTTAATACTATTAACAACATTTTTAGTGTCAAGTATCATAAAAATATTATGTAATATGGGCACTGATGGCATACAGAGGTGTCACTCTCAAAGAGTTTTATTGCTTTGTATAACAATGGTTGAGCATACATAATATAAATACAGTAGAATAATATAAGCATTATAAAAGAAATTACATCATACACTTTAGCATACTACATTTAAGAACATTGTTAACATTATGTTTGCATACTTGTTGCTAACACAACTATGCAAACATAATGGGTACCCGGTACATGTTCTAAAATGTATGAAAGTTATGAATGTTGAAAATTAAGCCACAATGTAAGTATGCCAATAATGATGTTGTGAATTTCGAAATATTTTAATAAAACCAATTAATTTAACTTTATTCAATAAATTATTGATATAACTATTTTGCTGATTGTAGTTAATTAAAATGGAATGAATTCATTAAGAATAATCACATCACAATAATGAACGTATTAATAGTCTGATCATCATAATCAATTCTGATCCACAAAGTCCAAAGCTTCATAAAAAAGCCAGGTCTGTTTAGACTTACCCTAATCTCCTTTTACTTTCTTCTGGAGCTAGCTGATCAAAAGACTTGGCCTGGTCTTCGCCTAAGAAGGCGTCATGGTCAAATTGCTTGTTGTGGTGCTCGTTTTTAAAATGCTCTGTCTCCGAGAGACGGTCCATAAGCCGCTTAGATTCTTCAGGCGTCGGTACACCGGCAAATGCTGCCGAAACGGCCAGAGCAACAAACAATGACCTCAGCATTTCGACCTGATAAAACAATACTAAGTAAATAACGTTCTCCAATAAAAACACTACATAAAAAGACTATTATAATTCTGTAATTACAGTTTTTAATTGAACTCTTATATTACTTATTTAACATTTGTACTGATTTGTACAATATAGCGCGTTAAAATTGAATACGCACCCGTTGGATACCGCCACGTCAACACGAACACGTAAACTTCCTCGTTCCCGAAAAGATAATACAATCGGGATGAAATATCGGATCGGATTCGGAACAGGAGGGAGCCGGCTAGCGGCTGGGTGGGAGGAGGAACGAACGAGAGTTCGGAGCCGCGGAAGCTGATTGCCGAGATAAACTTGCGTTTAAAAACCTAGTGCAAGAAATTTACTTCGCGTTTATTGTCCCGTCAACTGTATACTGTATTTAACTGAACCTTTACACATGTTCCTTTTTATTATTACTTAAAACAGCTGCAGTTAAACAATAATTATAAAAAAAATCAAAAATAACTTAAAACAGTTCGAATAAAAAAGAAAAGTTTTACTTTAGATTGAATATTTTAGTTTCAAAACGCTGCTGTCAAGTGCCAACAATCTGTCATATTATTGTTGCCAAGTTAGTTTTATTATTTCCCATTTTATGCGTGGCTGGGCTCGAATCGCGAATAAATTAACTATGTAAGGCAACGCTTGGTCAGTTCTTTGGATAGGCGCCCCTTTTTCATAAGCGAGCGATACCCCTCCGTGCATCGAAGAGCACGGTCAGCTCTAAATTAAATGAAAATCTTTATTAGCTAGAACCTCAATATGAAAATCTAAGGAATTCCGTTTGGAAGCCTTATATCTTTCTGAGCACTGAGAGAATCAATATTTTATTTGTTTTAATTTTATAGGTCAATTTGGATATATAGTATTAGTAATATAGTAAAGCTGATGCAAAAGAATACCTTAACTTCATAAATTGAAAATCGCTCATTTGTAGAACAAGTATGATATTTTCATCTAGTCCAAAAAAAAGTCTTAACTTTGCAGCACATTGATCAGTGGTTATGATAAAATAATATAATTAATTTTTATTATGACCGGAATCCTCGTTGGTTTCTTCGTTCAAAAAACTTCTATAAAATTACTCTTTGACTTGACTGCTGTTTTCTATCTACATATTCGTTTGTCTGTGGTTATGTCATAATCGTAACTGTTGTGCTTATTTTGCCCATTTCCAAAAGAAATTCCAATTATGTTTCTAGAATTAAGTGCAGCGGGTTTGTAAATTAGGAAGAATTGACTGCGACAACCGCGTATTCAGTCTATAAGTTGCTAAAACAGAATTGCAAATGTCAATATGTCAGGATCTCGGCCTTAATTTCCAACATAGAATGGTGAGAGAAATGCATGTTTAATTATATGTTAATTAATCAGCTAATTACAATCAAAAGTTGAGGAATGGGTTAAGGCATTGGTTTTAAAGACATACTTTCTAAGTACGGACAGGCGAAAGTAAATTTTATAGGATTGTTACGGTTGATAATGTCGGCATTTTTAAGTGATGATTATTATTTTAGCTGGAGCATTTTTTATTATTTCAGGGCGCAAATATATCACAATTAGAAAGAGATATTGGGTCTGAGCAGTTCCCACCGAATGAACATTATTTTGGTTTAGTTAATGTAAGTAAATTACACCTATTGCCTATTTTAATATGTATAAACATTTAAGTAAATAGTTACGAAACAAAACTATGGAAAATATTTTTACAACACTTCAAATAACAAAAGATAATAAAATAACTAATAACCTAACTTTTAATAAGATTCATATAATTATGTATGTTTGCATGAAGAAAATGTAATGTCATAATCAGAATCAATCAAAACCACTTATAAATATTTATTAATTATCTCAATTATACTTATACAAGATTATTTATGTGATACACTCTCATTGGTGTATTATAAATAAGATTAAAAGATAAATGTGTATTAAAAGATTATGGACTTATTTCTAAATGATTTGCTATAGCATTTTTAATTAATATTAAAGATACTCCAATCACTTATTTATTATCTACTTGCTATGTTAATAAAACATTGTTTGACATCAATTCCTGTTATGAACTTAATTAATTAAATAAACATTGCATCCTGGTAATACATTTTGGTTTATGTAATAAACAATTACTTTAACCACATATTTTTTTTCCAGTTTGGCAATACATGTTATAGTAACTCAGTGTTGCAAGCATTGTATTTCTGCCGCCCATTTAGAGAGAAGGTACTAGAGTATAAGGCTAAGAATAAGAGAACAAAAGAAACCCTTCTAACATGCCTTGCAGACCTATTTTATAGCATCGCCACCCAGAAGAAGAAAGTAGGTTCCATAGCGCCTAAAAAGTTTATTGCTAGATTGAGAAAAGAAAAAGGTAAGTCATTGATTTCTTCACTTACCACATTTAAATACATAGTTGAAATAAAATTTAATGATGGTCATAAAGTGCTACATATTGTTATTATAACATGCATTTAGAAAAGTTAAACAGACTAATAAAAAATCTTACTTATGTTCTTTCTTAGTAAATGTATAAAAAGATGCATGATTGTGAAGAAAGCAAGATAGGATAGATCGTTGTCTTTGTAGTCTATGCATATTATGGCCAGGAGTATTGTTAAATAGAGGAAAAAAATCTATCCACTCTTAATTTGTTTTATATAAAGTGTAAGATGATTTCCTGAATGACAAAATTAAATTATATATAATATATTTTATTTTAAGAAACAATATTGTAATAATACTGTGTTTTTGTTTATTATTTTCTCAATTTCCATAGTTGTAATTACTCATTGTTTAAAATTTGTTCTGTGATTATAAGCTACTAAATTGAATTATATTAATTTGTAATAAGTAAAAAAGTGTAATGTTTGTTTCAATTACAGAAGAGTTTGATAATTATATGCAGCAAGATGCCCACGAATTTCTCAACTTTCTAATTAATCATATTAATGAAATTATTTTAGGTAAGTCAAGTTTCAATCTGTAATACCATTGCTATTATTTCTTACTGCCTATTTAATTAACTATCTAAATCTTATAGATTAGATTGACTGATATTCACTTTGCATCTTGATATAAGTTGCTATTATTAAAAGGCATGTTATGAAAGTGACATTATCTTTATGTTATCATTTTTTCCTTTTTTTTGTTAACATATAAATACTTACATCTGCAATGCCATGTATTTTGTTTTGAACATGAATCTTTAGGATTTCTTTGCTAAAGCGTCTATTGTAAATTCTAATTGGAATCATATCATGCCAAAATTGCTACCAAACTATGCAAGTCCCACCCACCTACCTATAGGATCCCAAATTAAATTCATAGGTTAACTGGATTGTATCAGTGTCTATGTGCAACTGCTAAGGGTTGCAGACTCGAATCCCGCATAGGATTCTTTACATACTGTAATCTGCAATTGTGTGTCCGGACTGTAGGTGTTTGTGTATGTGATATTGCATACTTGTGAAATGCACCCACTATAAAAGAAAAAATCCTTGTGTGATGTTTTAAATAATAGTAAAAAAACTTTTTTCTTCAAAGCTGAACGCAATCAAAGCACACTTAAAGTACAAAAGAATGCGTCTGGGGAGAATGTCACGTGCAACGGTACAGCGCCACAGAATGCCGAGCCTACCTGGGTGCACGAGATATTTCAGGGCACACTCACTAGCGAGACGAGGTGCCTCAACTGTGAGACAGTTAGCAGCAAGGACGAGCATTTTTTTGATTTGCAGGTATGTTGATCAATTCGGTGTCCGAACGAACTTTCGGTTTCGGCCGAAACTGAGACTAAAGCCAAAATTCGGGTCCGGTTTCGGCCGTAAAAACTAGTTTCTGTCGGTCACTAGTCCCGGTGCGTGGGTGGTCGACAATAAATACTAAATATCGAGTTAAGGAGTCCCCAAGCTTATCGACGTAGATTAAAGCAGTCAGAAATACCCCTGAGAGAAGACACTCGGTGGGTATGACGCGGACTACAAACATGAGGCGAATTCATTCTTTTTCGCTTTTATTGCAAGGATATAACTATTGTATAGCACGAGAACTCTTTGGGACACCAGAAATTACAAAAAATAATAAATCTGAATGTCAATAGATAAGATAATTTATAAGATTGAGTGACTTAGAACATGACAGTAAAGATTTAAACTACGAAAATTGTCTCTCTCATGAACGTTTATAAATGAAAAGTAAAGTACATAACATCGTCAATATATTTTACATTATGTAACAACAATATAATGAAAACATCATATTCTTTCAGGTGGACGTCGGTCAAAATACAAGCATAACACACTGTCTGAAATGCTTCAGCGACACGGAAACGCTATGTAATGACAACAAGTTTAAGTGCGACAATTGTAGCAGCTACCAAGAAGCACAGAAACGTATGAGAGTGAAGAAACTGCCCCTCATCCTAGCACTCCACCTTAAGAGATTCAAGTACATGGAACAGTATAATAGGCATATCAAGGTGTCGCATAGAGTCGTATTTCCTTTGGAGTTGAGGTTGTTTAATACGGTGAGTTAATTTTTATTTTATTTTACTACCCCTTACCATGAACTCTTAAAGCAGGACAGTTTACGATGTGGAAGCGAGACGCCGCATTACACTTCACGTAGCGGGTAGCAGCGTCTCGCTTCCACATCGTTAACAGTCCTGCTTTAAGAGTTTATGGTAAGGAGGCTGTCTAGAGAATTCGTAGATCGACAAAAATCGATTAGCCAATCAGCAGGTTCATAGCGGTTTAACTATTTTCGGTGCGCCTAGTTATTGCGATTAAGTGAGAGTAATAGAGTGGCTATTCATCTAAAGTGTTCCTGCACTTATGATCACATTCTATCTTCATAAAAAAATAAAAACATTTATTGCTACATCAAAAAAACAAGACTTGTTCAAAATAAACATTAAAAAAAACTATTACATAGCAGCAAAAGGAAGTGGGTTCAGCGAATGACGTACCGGGCTAGCATGACCCGGTACAGCGCTGATTTTCAGTCAGTCTATTTCGTTGTTCGGGAGTTAGGAGGCGGCATACAACCGAAGGCAATTATTGTATTAGACCATTGACACTAAAGCGAAACTATCAATGCATAGATAGTTTTGCTTTAATGTCAATGGTTTTTATAGTCATAAATAAAGTATTCATTTGGAAATTATCAAAAGATGACATTTAGTTGATATTGAACCTAAACTAAGGCTATAAATTATGTTTGCACCCTTGTGTTTTTTTGTCTTCACAGCACAGTTTGTCTTCTTTGTCTTCACAGCACTCATATTAATTATTCAATCTTTGGACCCTAATTTGTACAAAATTATAGCAATTTTGCGAATACCTATAATCCTAATAGACTGCGACGTGATGATTTGAAGCCTTATTGCTAAACAAATAAAATAGCATTTCCCTTTACAGTCGGACGACGCAGTGAACCCTGACAGGTTGTACGACCTGGTGGCGGTGGTGGTGCACTGCGGCTCCGGGCCCAACCGGGGACACTACATCAGTATTGTGAAGAGCCACGGCTTCTGGTTGCTGTTCGACGATGATATGGTAGATGTGAGTACGAATTCGTCGTTTTTCAGTTAACTTGACATTTTGTTTAGTGAAAATCCATCTCTGCAAGTTTCAACTTAGATCGTGTTTAATATTCAAGTTATGAAAAAGAATGTTGCCCCGTTTTCGAAATTTTGTTTAGGCAGATATGCATTAAAACATTTTTTTGTCCCTTGCGGCCGTCGCAACTTCGCAACCGTTACATAAATCTTCTATAGATGTAGAGGTATTAATGATGGTCAAAACAAGTACTGTAATCAACTGTTCATAAAGTGTTTTCGAGCTATGTCAGAACCTAGCGGTTTCTTCAAAGATGAAATTATAACATTGTGAGGTAGTTTATAACATAATTATTTTTTGGTTTATTTCAGAAAATTGATGCGTCCGCTATAGAAGACTTCTACGGCCTAACTTCTGATATACAGAAATCGTCAGAAACAGGATATATATTATTTTATCAATCTAGAGATGCTAGTTGTTAAGTTTATTCAATTAATTTTAGTAATTTAAATTATTTAAGATAGTGATTATAATAAATCATGTTATCATGTCACATTTGTTAAAGTTGAAAAGGCATATAATTATTGAGAAATCGTTTAATTCCAATCATTGATTATATATATTATTCATCTTTTAATGGTCATACAGTTGTAAATATATTTCATTTCAAAATAAAACGTTGTGATCTTTCTCCGCGTGAATTGTTTTTTATTACCTTTTAAATATTTTTTCATGTGACATTACGGCCTCATTAGCCTAGTGGTTTTTTCAAATAGGTGTTTGTTTCTCAGTCACAGCATAATGATGCTACTTTTAGCATACTATGATAATTGTGGCCCGTTTATTTAATGCTATCTATGTTTATTAGTCTTCTTATCGTATGGTTGATGAACAACCTGGTGACAGAGTTTAAATATAGGCCTCTGACTTGGCTTTACACAGCGTTGAAAAATCTCTGGAGAGCCGGTTTCCTTACGATGTTTTCTTACACCTTTTTGTAGCAACTAATTTATAGTACGCATATGAATTCGAAAAGACCTTGGTTCGTACCGGGGTTTGAACTTGCGACCTCTGAATTGGCAGTCTTACCACTCTGCTATCACATCTTGTTTATTAGTTAATGCTATTATTTAAGATGGCAATTAAATACCCGTATTTTATTAGACCGGGTTGGTGGTGGATTATTTAATAAGGTAAAAATCAATCATCGTAAGATTTGTGATAGTTTATTCGGAAACAATAGAACGCACCTATGCTGCCAAGGTATACGCAGTTATTCCGGTAAAAGTGAATATGGGCCGTAATGTACTTTGTGTGCTGTGCATTATTATAGTATGAAATCGTAGTTTGGAACTGAGGGCACGCTATTGCTTTTTGACGTGGCGGATGCCGCAGTTTTAGTTATTGGTGTCTAAGAACACCTCTAATGGCATAACAAGGGCTCGGCTGTATATAGTACATGTGGGCTTAGACCCAACCGTGAGCCACAAGAACAGTGAAAGTGTAGATTAGTGATATAGGATTATCAGATACAAACAAATACACAATTCAGAAAACTGATATGTGTGGTGTGATATTATGATGAGTAATGTGGGCTAAAGAAGTGCATGATGATGAGAATTGTAAGAGTTATTTCTTTTTAAACCAAGGAGACCAATTACTAAACACAGCACTGCAATGCGTGCCTGTGATAGATGAACAAATAAAATCCAACATTATCCTTAAATATACTTTATTTCCTTTTTAAGCTACAAACTCGTAGGGGATAGGAGCCAGTAACACTGCTTTCTCTGTACCACTGACGATGTGGGCAGGCTTGGGTCCAGCAGGTTGTCTCTTCAGGTTAGCAAGTTTGCCAGCGGCCTTAGCTTCCTTCAGGAGCCTCTCGTTTTCCTTCACCCTCTTGAGGAAGTCCTGTCTGCACTTGGAGTGCTTGATGTGCTCAACGCGGACATTGATGCGCTTAGGTAGGATTCTGCCACGGACACGCTTGTTTACAATGACGCCAAGAGCATGTTGTGTGACGTTGTAGACACGACCAGTCTTACCATGGTAGACTTTGTGTGGCATACCTTTTTGGACTGCACCATTACCCTGAAAACAAAATAAACATGTTTAGATTTAGCTGATATTTCAAAATTAACTTTGTTGCACAAGTTTCTAAGTAATCATGAATAATTTAAACTAGAGAACAATACCCTATTTACAAAACATATATTGTTATGAATTATAAAGATAATATTATGCATTAAGTAACTGATCCTAATTTATTTTATAAAACTTTATCACTGATAATTAATCAATATGATGTTCGGATGAAGGGCTGTCTACCTTAACCTAATGCTGATTAATAATTCAGGGTTGAAACGCTAAACCTACACCGGCAAGTTAGGTCATCCAGTCATCAATAAATAGGTTTCAAGTTCAATGTGATCACTAAGTGTAAGTTTGTTAAAAAGGGTTCATCAATTTAATGTCGGTTCTTACTCTGATGTCAACGATGTCGCCAACTTTGTACACTTTCATGTACGTAGAAAGGGGGATAGTTCCATGAGTGCGGAACCTGCGGGCGAACAAGTCCCTGGTGCCGCGACGGTAACCCTTGGAGTTCGTCATTTCTGTGCCTGAAACAAAATCAGCATTCGGTCACCAACAGGCGCACACAACACGTGGAGTTACGATTGAAAACAAATTAAGCAAATAATATATAAAAACTCGTATGGATTACACAACTATTTTTTTAAACTTGCATTTAGTTATTATTAGTTAAAGTATACTAGTATTTTACTATATTTTGAATAATTTTAAACGATAATCACCTTGTTACAAAGCTTGACGGATAAAGAAAGAGGTTATGTTAGTCTATGACACGGTCTATGGTAAAGCCACCACAAAGAATGCATAAAATAAATATAGACAACATTATTTATTCTTATTTTAAATGTGTCGTTTAAAAATTAACTTTACCTTAAATGTAATGTAACTCTAACTAATAATAAAGTTTTTGATTTAAGCGTAGACCTTTTATATTGTGTACCTGGAATGTAGCCAGACTATAAAAATATATTTATGTAGGTATGTGTAACTGACAGTGACAGACGGAAGAACATTATCTCTGGCATCTTTGGTTCGAGGGAAAACGGGGGAGGTCTTTGTTCAACAGTTGACATCTTCCGGCTGAGGACGATAGCGCCAATTTGAAAACAAAAAACTTTATTCGTGATAGAAGTAGAGTATTTATACTTCTAAATATTAATTTTAGAAGTATAAATATGACTAGAAGTATAGACTGCAAAACGAAACTTCACGAACAAAACATTTACTTAGTAATAGTTTAATTATCATTAAATGTCTCTGAGTGCGGGGGTTACAGACCAATAATGACTGCTTAGTTTTCATAAAGGTTATTAAGTCCTAGTTAGTCTATGGTACTAGACTTTTGAATTGAAGGCCTGAAAAGCGTAATGAGGATGAAAGGTAAGGCCCTGAGTCGTGTATTGCCTTGGGGCCTCGACATGTTTACTCCGCAGTGGCCGGGCAAGAGCTAAATTTGATGTGGGCAAACTATATTTCGTAAGGCCTTTTGGTGTAATTTTTTGTGGGTAAAAATAAAAAAATGTTTTTTCTGTAAATTCCACAATATTACTTTATCCCTCAAAGGCTTCCGCAAATTATTCATAACCTAAAAAAATGGGACAGTTGGCAATTTTTTTTTTTTGCTTTATATTCAAGGCCCTTTAAACCGCGAGGCCGTGGACAATGGCCCACGGCCCCGCGCGTTTTTGGTACATCCTGATCGGTGGAGACGAAATGTGGGCGGGATTTCTGTTTAGAGCCGTGCAAAGCATTTTGTTGTACAAGTGGAACACCACAAAATTGGCCGATTGTACAAGATTTGGTCGAAAATGAAACATCTCCTTTAGGTTTTGGGTAGATTTTAGTCCCTTTTTGCTTTTGTATAAGTATACCTATCGTGTGGTAACTGACTAAGTTGTTGTGAATGTCTGATTACACACCTGGAGGCCGATCGTCTATATTGAATCCTTTATTGGTTAGTCTATTATTTTGCTAGTTCGGCTAGAGAAACGTCAGTTAAACGGAAACTACGTACCTAGAGTAAATAGTAGTAAATAATCGTAGAGTATGTAATACATAAATGAGTAAATACCTAATATAGCTTAGTTCAGTTAAGATGTTTCGATCTTTTTTGGCTTTGTCTCCTGAAAATAGATACCTTTATGAGAGTTGTGCTAAGTCTTAATAATGCATTGCATAATTAGTTTCTTAATTAACCACACTTGAATATATAACAAAGCTTACAAAAGAGCCTGCATGGTTTATTATGTATCTATCTATGAGGACCCCATAGTGGAGCTACCTTAGCAAGGCGGTGTTCAGGAAAGGAGATGGAAATTATTAAATGATTCGGTGACTAGATTAGGGTAGGCTAGATAAAAATAAAAATTACAAACTCTCTAAAACAACATTTATTTACAAAAGGTACTTGAGAAAAAGTAGTTTTTACTTATAAAGTTATTTAAGGTAAATAACTTTAAGTAGGTACAAGTAAATATTACTTTTTAGTAACTAATACCTAGATTTCAACAAATTTATAAGTAGGTACTTATAATGGCATTATGTTGTTGAAGTCTACGTCTTTTTACAGTTTCTAGCATCCGTAGCTTTGACTTTGCTGTAAATGGAATCCCAGAATCGAATGTTGTCATCGTCATTTACACTCAAAATTTTTAAGTCGTTCCCTATATCCACGTATTTCTTAGCATTCTTGTCATATAGAGGCCAGGTGATATTAAAATCAATCGATGAGGGTTGATGAGTAGGGTTTCTGAAATAAAATAGTTATTAAATAGTGAGTCCAAAAATTCATGTGTTTACTGTAGTAGGTAGCATGTGATAATACTTATTAATTAATAACACTTGTCAAGTTGGGTTTAGCCATAAAAACCGGAGCTTGTGAATAAAAAAAATCTCACCCATGAATAGCGAAGTTTGTGAAGAGCGTAGTGACTTGATCAATCAGTCTGAATTCTTCGCTGTTCATATCCAAACTCAATTTCAACGATTTTGGATTGAACAAGTAAAACAGATCGTCTATGTGGCCAGCGCCATGGATGCCGAATTGTATTCCTGGTTTTGCGTTGACATTCCTGCTCGATTCACTTGAAAACTTATAGAGATATCGATAAGTATTTTTAACGACGGGCAAATTCGTAAAATAATTAATTATATCATATACGAATGAGGCATAATTAGCATAATTAATAAACTCCTTTATAGAGTTTACATTAATACTTTTATTTCCAAAGTAATAATTCCGAATTTCATCTGCTAAGTCTAAAATTTCAAATGGTTCTTCACCATTTAATATTTTTCGAGGAACTAAAAGTTCTGGATATGTGTGATACTGTACTAAGATAGATAAAATGGCCTGAACTGCCGGGACTGTTTCCTGGCTAGTGAAACCGAACAAAATATCTACGTCATTAACATGATTAACCTTTTTAGTTATATCGTAAGTTAGGAAATTATTCTTTCCGCTAAACTTCTCAACAACTGGTACAAACTGATACATTCTTAATAAATTGAACGAATATTCTTCATATGAAAAGACATTTGGGCTTGTATTTACTAATTCGTGTGCTGGAACGTTCTGAAGGAATGTAAGAAGTTCATCAGGGTTTCGAGTCTCGAGGCCAAGTTGCTTCCCAAGAACAAAAGCGCGCCTCTCAGGATAAAAAGACGCTGACCAATCGCAAGTCGGGGAGCCGCTCAATGCAATGGCTCTTTGGAACAAACCTTTTGACATAGGCGAGCTAATATGTAAAGCAACAGCTGCGCTTCCTGCGCTTTGACCCATGAGAGTTACTTTGTCCCGATCACCTCCAAATCTTTTTATATTTGTTCGAACCCACTTCAAAGCTAAAACTTGATCTTTAAGTCCTGCGTTTCCAGGTACGTCTTCAGTGCCCAGGGTAAGAAAGCCCAAAGCATCCAATCTATAATTAAGTGTCACTACAATCATATTCTTTCTTAGAAGAAAGTCGGGTCCGAACAAATCGTCATTTCCAGAACCACTTCTGTAGCCTCCTCCGTGGATAAATACCAAAACTGGCAAAAGAGTTTTGGGCTTGAGGTTTGGCGAATACACATTTAAGAACAAACAGTCTTCGTTGCCAGGAACGGAAACATTAGTGAGGATATCAACATGAGGACACACTGAACCGTGTTGTGTTGCATTTCTGATCCCATTCCAGCTTAATGCAGGTATAGGTGCCTAAAAATAAAATATGACATGCAAATTAGGGAGTTAAAAATTACTGAAAATGTACAATAGGTACCTCAGCCATGGCCTTTCATACTGGTAAAAGCACAACTCAGTATATTTACCGTCAGTAGATAAGTTAATTTTTTTTTTTTAATTGTCGCTATATTTTAATGTAACCTTAGGTACCTTAAATCTCAGTGGTCCCACAGGTGGTTGAGCGTACGGAATTCCTTTGAAACTGTAATACTGTCCATCTCCAGTCACTAAGTCAAATACCTCGCCTTTTAATATTCCTTGCTCCACTTTTACCTGACTCCCATCACATGGTACATTTAGTATTACACTGCGGACATACAAAATGTATAATAAATATTATGAATGTAAGATTCTGATATACTCAACTATTTTTTTTAGCTACAACAGCACATATTGACTAAAAATTATACAACAAACCCCTAATAAAAATGTTTGCCTGTTTATTATAATACTTATTGTAAACAAACAATGAAAATAAAATAAATTGTAGATATTTATTGACGTGTTGGCAGAGAAAGGCATCAAAGAAAATAGATTAAGAAGAGTAAATGCAAGTAAGATTGTTTTGAGTGCCAAGAATAGGACAAAAATAATGGAAAATACAGATTGCACGGACCCCAGAGTATTGGGTAGATAATAAACAGGAGAAATATAATATATTATAAAATAATTAATTTAATAAAACAACTTACAAAAGTGATATTAAATAGTTTAAATTTGATAACTTCATATTGTTTAACTGAGGTACATTAAGTAATGAAGTACCTACTTAAGAATGAAACCAAAGTGTGTCGCAAACTGAAGAGAAGAGGTATATAAACTTGTTGGAAAACTAATTAATTCAGTATGCTAATGAAACCACAAAATAAAGTTATTACAATCTAGCTGTTACCCGCGGTTTCGGTCGAAGCTAAAAAATGTTATTTTTTAGGTATAATTAGCAAAATGACCTGCTTAGGTATCAAATTGTCCCCGTATATTCTAAAGTCAACCGAACGATGTCACCGGACATATAAGGAATATATGGGAAGGACAGCCTAGTACCTACTACGATACCAATTGACGATGGATTTTGAGACACACTTCGAATTGATAACAAGTTCATAGCATAACATTCAACAATGTAGCATTGATTTATTATTTATCATTTTGAGATAACCTCCTTGTTTTGATTAAAGTTTTAATACCAGGCTACTACTTACATACAAATTACAAACATCCTTACAGATCTCGAAATCTTAAATATTAGGTTTACCTACATATGTATTTAATTAATAAATGTTACTCAATCCAGTGTACACAGCTTACAAATGAATTTCAATTGTATCTAAATTCGTTACCAATACCGCCAATATATTCTTTCTCGAATCGCCTTAATTTAAACAAAGAACAATTAACAGTTGGCTATATAATTAATATCTACAGAAAAATAAAGGGAGATTCTTAGTGGAAGTAGGTTTAGGTATATTATTTAAGTCATTAGACAATTTAAGCATAATAATTTAATTTGTTGAAAATATAATATAGGTATTATAACTTAGTACTGATCGGTTCTGAACTCTTCCAAAAATGAACTCTCAGTCACGCGCTTCACCATGCACACAGGAGTAAAAAGTTTCCTCTTTACTTTACGTAGTAGGGATTAAAGTATTGACTGCCTCGTTGGTTCAACGAGGCGTAAGATCCTGGGTTCAATTCCCGGGTCGAGAGAAGTATTATTGGGTTTCTCTCAGTAGCAGCACGGAGTCTGAATTTACACCCGGTTAATTTATGACACTTCTGTTAATAATTATTGGTCTATATCACAATGCATTTAGGTCCCTACCTTTAACAAAACTAATGGCGAAATGTGTGTGCCTAATGTAATGTAGAATATTATGTTAATATTATTTACCTTTTCTGTTTATTTTTTCTGGGTCTGCAAATCATTGTGAGGTAATAATTGGGCACCGCCCAAAAACTGGGTTGGGAAACTGCTATTTTAACCCTTTGAGCGCCACGGTCTTAAATAGAAGACAACGCTTCCGCGCTCTCAGCGCCATAACTCTACCAGGAGACAATATTAAATCGTAATATTTTAAAAATAATCGTTATAAATGTTACGATTAGATACTGTCTTCCAATAAAATCCTGGTGTGGAGGGCACGAAAACGCTTGTCTTACGATAACCTTACATACAAGACTGGCGCTCAAAAGGTCAATAGAAGACAGTAGAGTTTGTCTCGCCATCTGAGCGTGCCGCACTAATATTTTTTAACATTGCTGCTGTAGACCACTTTCATTTGCACAGGTGGGTTTTTTAACCCACGGAAATACCTACCAATGTACGAGAGAATCGTTCGCCTTTGGGAATTAACGGCAAAATGTAGAGTGTGGCAGATACAACACAGAATACGTCTGTCTGTTTTCTTTTTATTATTAAAACGTCGCCCCACTCTAGGAATTTCTCCTGTATCGTGGTTGCGTTTCACAAACATGAAATATTACATACAGAAACACCCAGACTCTGGACAAAGATCTGCGGATCGCACAAATGTTTGTCCCGTGCGGGAATCGAACCCGAAAATTTCAGCATTCAGAAAACATTTTAACATAAGTTCTCTATGATTTTACTGTAAGTTATATAATTGAATGAGTGATTCATATTGAGTGGCTCAAATCCAAATTCATAGAAAAACATTTTTGCCTCCTTTGAAACATTATTTATTTTAAGTCAGGGATAAAAGTACCTAAAACATGTTTTATAACCAGTTGAGATCGCAGTTAGTAATTATTTTTACAATTGCCGGCTGCAGAACTTTTTTCATAAATATTATCCCAGAATCGAATATTGTCATCATCATTTATGCTTAGAACTGTCAAGTTAGTCCCTATATCCACAAAGTTCCTTGCTTTTTCATCAAACAGAGGCCAAGTGACGTCAAAACTTGAATCAGGAGTAGGATTACTGAAATAAACGAAAAAAAATTGCATTAACGTTCATCATCATCGGCCGGAAGACGTCCACTGTTGAACGAAGGCCTCCCTCTTTTAGAAGGGGGGGTTTGTGGTTTAACGTTAAGATGCTAAAAATCATTACTAGTGCTTAGTTGAAGATAGAGTTCTGTACCAACATAACAAAAGATAAGCCATTTTAACAGTTCAAGTAGATAGAGGCAATCATCTTTCTGAATAAAATATAGCTCCGAACAGACCGCGATGCCATATCGACAGCCCTATTGCATATCTCACGCTGTTGTTAGCCTCCTATTAATGCTGGGCCAGGATTGGTGATTAAGTACGAAGCAGTTAGCAGCAGATACCTAAAGGACGAAGCAGTCTAGCATGTTCTAGACGTACCTACCTAACCGCTCAATCTCTTATTCATGGTATCAAAATTCATGCATGCTACTGTAGTTTCTCGGATATGAACACAAGAGGACAGGATTATGTGTGAAACAATACAAAAAAATAAAAAAATTGTGATCTTACCCATGAATAGCGAAGTTGGTGAAGAGCGTTGTGACTTGATCTATGAGCTTGAATTCTTCGCTGTTTACGTCCAAAGTAAGGTTTAATGATTTTGCATCGAACAAATGGAAGAGATCGTCTATGTGGCCTGCACCAATGAATCCGTAATCTTCTAAGAGTCTGACATTCCTGCTCGACACACTTGAAAACTGATAATAATATCTCGAGGTATTTTTAACGACAGGCAAATTCGTAAAATATGTAACTATGTCGTATATGAATGTGACATAATTAGCATAATTAACAAACTCCCTTATAGAGTTAATATCAATACTTTTGTTAGAAAAATAGTAATTTCGAATTTCATCTGATATTTCTAAAATTCCAAATGGTTGATGGCCATTCAATATTTTTCGTGGAACTAAAAGTTCTGGATATTTGTTATACTTTTCTAAATAGTCAGACGTGATGGCTTCTATAACTACAAGAGCTTCTTGATTAGTGTAACCGAACATAATATCCACGTCATTTACGTGGTTTACCTTTTTATTAAATATGTCGTACGTTAGAAAATTATTCTTTCCACGATATTTCTCAACGACTGGTACAAACTGATACATTTTTATTAAATTGTGTGTATATTCTTCGTATGAGAATACATTTGGTTTTGTGTTTACTAATTTATCAACTGGAACGTCCTGAAGGAATCTAAGAAGCTCGTCAGGGTTTTGACCGTCAAAACCAAGTTGCTTACCAAGAGCAAAAGCGCGCCTCTTAGAATAAAAAGGCATCGACCAATCGCAAGTCGGGACGCCACTCATTGAAATAGCTCTTTGGAATAAGCCTTTCGACATAGGTGAGCTTATATGTAAGGCAACAGCTGCGCCTCCTGCGCTTTGACCCATGATAGTTACTTTGTCACGATCACCTCCAAATCTTTTTATATTCTTTCGGACCCACTTCAAAGCTAAAACTTGATCTTTAAGTCCTGCGTTTCCAGAAACGTCTTCAGTGTCCAGATTAAGGAAGCCCAAAGCATCCACTCTATAATTAAGTGTCACTACAATCATATTCTTTCTTAAAAGAAAGTCTGGTCCGAATTTCTCGTCATTTCCGGAACCACTTCTGTAGCCTCCTCCGTGGAAAAACACCAAGACTGGTAGAAGAGCTTTGGGCTTTAGGTTTGGTGAATACACATTGAGGAACAAACAATCTTCATTGCCAGGAATTAAACTATTTGAGATAATTTCCACTTGAGGGCACACGGAACCATGTTGTGTTGCATTTCTGATTCCCTTCCAGCGCAAAGCAGGCCGAGGTGCCTATACATTAAAATTTAAGTTACCAGACACGGACGGACAAATAAAAGCAGGTACCTATACTTAGTAGTAGTAGATAAATAAGGTAATAACAATATAATTATAGCAGGTACTTAGTATTTTATAGTAAAGTTAAGAATTGTTAAGAAAATCATAGAAGATCTATTCTAAATAATATAAAATAAGGATAAGATAAAGCTACCTTAAATCTCAGTGCTCCGACTGGCGGCTGGGCATACGGAATCCCTTTGAAGCTGTAGTATTGGCCTTCCTGTGTGACCAAGTCAATTAAATCGCCCCTCAATGTACCTTGCTCCACTATCACCTGAATTCCATTGCTCGCTACATTCTGTATTATACTGCAAAAAGAGCAAATTACGACTAAGGTATAGTTCGCTCACACACACACTCTCACAGTCTCTTGCATTGCTGCTAGTGTGCTAATATTACGCCGTAACTCAATAACTGTTTATTTGATTAGAAAATATTCTAAAAATATGACCGGCTGATCATAAATAAAAGTAAAAAATGGCGATGGGAAATAACTAAATCGCATTGTATATTTTTTATATTACTTACAAAATAACTATGTTTAGTACACCAAATTTCAAAGACATTTTGTCAAGAAATGGCACAGACGGGGTGCCAACAAGAAAGTGTCTCGGCATCTAGCCTCTTAGATAATTTAAATGCATTGCTGTACAAACAATTAAATATGTATTTTAATGAATAAATAACGTCAATTCCAATAACTAAGGTAATTAATCCACAATGAAGTGTGAACAGTGAACTACGTGACCCAACTATAGAAAAAAATATTCACCGCTTTTCATCGACATGCCTACACATTTAAGTGATGCTAGGATGGTTAGAGACTAGAGACCTGACGGCATGGCGTTGAAGCAATGGAAATTGGATAGTGGCTGGTTTTAGTCGCGAGCCGAACTTTCCGACGAACGAGTTCGGCTGAAATTGAACGAGTTCGAGACTCTGCCGCGTAACCAGCTCTTGAATAAGGGCTTCGTTCGACTTCGAAACTAGTCGGGCATTCCCGAATATACACGGGAGTGATGGCGGTTTTGCCATAATTTTAGTAAATGACTAGCTTATGCCCGGGACGTCATCTCCGTGGATTTCGCAGCAGTAAGCAGATTTACCCATTTGAATCGGATTTTGTTTGGAGATTAGCCGGAACAGACAGACAGCCAAAACTTTGAAGTAGCATTTTTTTTATAATATCTTGTATTGAGTAAAAAGCTGTTATTTTAATGTTACAAACAGACATTCCAATTTTATTTTATGTAAATAGAGGTTAAAACATGAAAATAAATCTGAATGGTGTCAGATTTAAGAGGGAAACTTTACGCACACGAACAATACGTGCTATTTTTACAGCAGGGGCGGGTGCGGTCCGGGGAACACGGCTGCTTGCGTACCGGCGTACCGGTAGAAATCGAGTCGTATAGGAGCACCATACACGCCGCTCGCTGCCTTTTCGTTCGCCTTTTGTATACTCGTTTTTTCGTAAATAAACACTAGGTACTTGAAGTTACTTCTACAACTGCATTTTTACTAATTCACGCTGCAACGCACCGCTATCAGGTAACGTGTGACGTAAAGTGGATTCTATGACAATCGTAAGTGCAAATCGTAAGTACAGTACGATTGTGTTGCTGGGTAGTTTGTTGCGCCGTTTCTTCTACCCGGCTATGGTAGTGCTAGGAAGCGACGGGCGGGCGTTTTGGGGGCTGTCATGATGTAATTAGACGTTCCAAAAGTACTAAGTGTTTATCGTGGGTGCGTTTCAAACATGTAAACGGGTCAAATGTCCGAGGATCGCACAATTTTTTATAGCTTAGCCACTGCGCTTATCGGGTGGTCTTTCTCGGGTATTTTTATTAGTTTATTTACTAAGCGATGATAAACAAGTAGATACAATATGTAATACAAGAAAAGGTTTACAAAACTTAACGTAGTAATGTTGCAGTCCACTGCATTATCCACAGGTTAACATATTTAAGATCAGGGGTTGTGGAATAAATATTGTGATATACATTCTGTGTACTAAATATCGGGAATTTGTCAATAAAACAAAAAATACAAATTATTCATCTAAAATTTTATCGCCTTCAAAGTAGGCCCCTTCGCTTGCAATACAACATCTCCAACGCTTCACCCAGTCTTCCATACATTTTTCATAGGCTATTTGCGGTATGGCCTTTAGCTCATTCAGCGAATTTTCTTTTATGGCTTCTATCGACTCAAAACGTTTTCCTCGAAGTGGTAATTTTAACTTGGGAAATAAAAAAAAGTCAGACGGAACCATATCAGGTGAATACGGTGCTTGGTCGAGAACTTTTGTTGAATTTTTCGCTAAATACTCTTTCACTATAATGGCTGTGTGTGATGGTGCATTATCATGGTGCAGCATCCATGAGTTGTGTTGCCACAAATCTGGACGTTTTCGGCGGATACTATCACGCAAACGCTTCATGACGCCTAAATAATATTCTTTATTCACTGTTTCTCCCTCTGGAAGGAATTCGGAGTGAACCACACCACGGTAGTCAAAAAAACTGTCAGCATCACCTTGATTTTGGAGCGACTTTGCCGCGGTTTTTTGGGTTTCGGCTCGTTTTCGAGACGCCATTCTGAAGACTGTTGGCTTGTTTGCATGTCGTACTCCTAAACCCATGTCTCGTCGCCAGTTATTATACGTTTCATAAAGGTCGGATCCGTAGAAGCTCGGGAAACCATGTCTTCAGCGACATGCTTTCGCTGCGCTTTTTGAATTGAGCTCTTTTGGAACTAGTCGAGCGGCGACGCGTTTCATGCCTAAAATGTCAATGAGAATGTTGTGGACGGACTTAAAAGATATGTTCACCTCACTAGCCAACTCTCTCAGACTCATACGTCGATTTTCGAGCACTAGCTTCTTGATTCTGTCGATGTTTTCTTTGGTCGTAGCGGTTGAAGGTCTACCAGAACGAGGCAAGTCTACTACTACTTCTCGGCCTTCTTTAAAAGCCTTATACCATTCATAAGCCCTTGTTTTCGATATACACGATTCGCCGTAGGTATTTCGCAACATTTTTAGTAATTCACCACATGAAATATCATTCGAAACACAAAATTTAAGGCACACTCTTTGTCCAACAATATTTTCCATTGTAAAAATCGCCGAGAACTCAAAACTATGACCAACAAAAAGTGTAGTTTAAAACAAATTAAAGGACAGATCCCGCTCAAACTTTGCGCGCTAAATCAGTACAGTGCTACTAACATGCAGTAAAAATATTAGAACGAACTCTTTTACGCGGGTCTTTTTATTGACATATTCCCGATACTTTTTACACAGAGTAGTAGATGCATTCTTGAATAGGTAAATAAAACTAGCTATAGCTACAAAACCAAATCAAATCAGAAACAATTTCATTAACTTAAATTATGCAATAACAAAAAAAATATAATATATAAATTTTATAATATTAGATTTAAATTTCATGAAGCACGTTGACCTCCAGGTATTTGCACCGGTTCTCTATGCTAATAAGCTTGTACTTATCAAGAAGTTGGGAGTATGACAGATAATTCTTAGCCCTATAGAATCTGTAATGCATAGCACCATATAGCACTAAGGTTGAATCTTTTCTATTCCAACTACGAACTTTTGGTAGAAGGAGTTCCAAATAGGCACCGCATATTCTAACTGGGAGCGAATGAGCGACTTATACAGATAGAGATAAGTTGAGACACGTTTAAATTCTATTAAAAAAGCACTATTAACTATGGATTCGATTTGCTGGTTCAAGGACAGTTTGCTATCAAAGAGAACACCTAGATCCATAACTAAAGAAATATTTTATTTAAGGGGATACTGTTGAGGTTGTAATTGAAATTGAAGCTGACATAATTTTTAGTAAAGTGTATATAGGTTTATTAGGGTATGTTAACGTGCACTTTTTGACAATACAGTAGGCTGCTAGTCCTTTAAAACATGTCTTAATATCATTGATATAAACAATGAATAATAGTGGTCCCAGAATAGAGCCCTGCGGAACTTCGGAGGTAATATCAACAGAGACAGACTGATGACCATTAACCACACCCCTTTGAGACCGATTTTCGATGTACGACACAAAGGTACGCAATAAAATTCCACGAATTCCATTGTAGGCAATTTCACTCAGGAAAATCTCATGATCGTCCCTGTCAAAAGCCTTTCTAAAGCCAGTCTAGACCGCATCTATTTGTAATCGTCTATCAACATTTTCAAAAAGGTAATTATCAAATATTAAAAAAGATCAACATTTTCAAAAAGGTAATTATCAAATATTATATTATAAATTGTTTGTGGCGTTCTAAGGGGGAGGCCTTTGTTCAACAGTGGACGTCTTTCAGCTGACGATGATGAATTAGCAAATAATACATAATAATTTAATATTAAGTGTAAAAGGTTTTTTATTGCATAAACATGATTAATTCTACATAATAACAAACTGCAAGAACCACCAATTAAAAAAGAAGGTCACATCTGTTTCGAAAATTATGGAAGTTGATGTGTCATGGTCAGTAGCCTAAGCTCGAATATTTTTGTCTTTCGAATACTTCACAGAATAGTTTACTCGATACGATTACTTAACGAAAGTACGTAATATTCGTGCTTAGGCTATTATGGGTACGAACGGATAAATAGTTAAAGTATTTTAACATTTTTGTAAACATTATTCTTCTTCTTATCGTATGGTTGATGAACAACCTTGTGTCAGAGTTTAAACCTCCTAGGCCAGCGGAGACTGGGTTGGAAGACCCATCTCTGTGGTTTTTAGTGGGTATACCTTTCTGTATCGGCCTTTTTCTGGTTCGCGGGGGGGGGGGGGAGTCTTACATAACCACGTCGTCTCCCAACGGTGGGGTATGCGTAAAACATAAAAAAAAAAAATTTAAACCGCCTGCAGGCCTCTGACATGGCTCTACACACCGTTGAAAAATCTCTCAAGTGTGTCGGTTTCCTCACGATGTTTTCCTTCACGGTTTTTAGCAACTGATAACTAATTTTAGTACGCACATGAACTCGAATAGACATTGGTGCGTGCCGGGGCTTGAACTTGCGACCTTTTACTTGGCAGTCCAACGGTCATACCACTCGGCTTCCACTGCCAGATCATCATTAAAATGATGTATACATGGTTATTTATGTACCTATGTCTAATAATATGTCGAACGTTGAACAAGTCCCTGGACTAGAGACAATTTTGGGTGTAAAATCGGGTCTTAGGTGTTATAAGACAAATATGTATTTTATAACTCACCAGTGTAAATCTCATGTTGCGCTTTTATAAATGTATAATAATTATGTTTGGTGCACAATAAAGATTTAAAGAATATGAGGAAGTGGAAATAACAAACATTTGAATTTGTTCAATCGGTTTTCTCCGCTGCTCCTGCAGACCTACACGACAACGCGCGACCTCATACTCGACGATCTGCAAGTTTTAAATAAATTACTATTTAAAATATTTCATATAAAACTGCAATTTCATAAATAAGGGAATGCAGAGGTGCCTATACTACAGTTCCCGTCACGTTAAAAGAACGCTGTCCGTCTATCTAATAAAGTATTTACATAATTTATAATGATTCTACAATAGTTAAAACAATTACACTTATTTAAACCATAATATCCTAGGACCATAGAAAACGACTTTATCGGAGTGCAAACACAGTCGCTCAGCGTTCTTTTTACTACGTGACGGGAACTTACGTAAGGATAAGAATAATATGTTCAAAAGAGCTAGACACAACTTTAGTATCATTTTTATCCCAAGTAAGACAGTTTTGATAATTATGCTTTTGTACAACCATCTTCATCAATTTTAGAGTTACATATTATATTTTCTGCGACATATTCACCGTGTTTCTTATTAGGTTCTTGAAAAGAGGATGTTAAAAGGATGAATAATTAATAATTTAAGATATTCTATAATAGGTAAGTACATAATAATTATTGCGACGCGTATTTACACAGCTTATTATTGTTTGTACATAAGATACCAAATGTAATGGTATTTGCTTTGTATTATTTATGAACAACGCGTATTACGTACTTACTTATTTAAACATTTCGGGTAACATGCGCGGAACAATCGGATATCACGTTGTATTAGCGTTCCTTCAAATTACCTAACTCAAAAATTGTAACCGGGTAGGAAACCATTACCAATACCTCGTCTATTTTTCTCTATACCAATACTTTAATGAACGGGTCGTTAAAGTATTGGTAATTTGATCGAGTTTGAATCCCGCAGACAATTACCTATTTATGTGCAATACTGACAAATTGGCAATCTCTTCCATTTTTGGAGTCTGTTTCAAATTACGAAACCTGCTTACCAAAATTGCTAATGCAATAACATGAAAACATGCAAAAAATCTTATAGGCATCTTGTGTGTAAGTTCGATATAGAGAGTCACTATGGGTATCAGGAGGCGTTCATTTAAATTTAAATATGTACATTATAAAAATATAAATTATTCGAACGACTGACATAATAAGTGATAAGTAAGTACAGGCGGAAGTAGTTTTTAAAGAACTTAATGTCCAAAACCAAATTAAAGAGAATGGGCAAAACGGTCTACCTACTCATCAGTAATGTAACAAACGCCATTGAAAAGGAATGATAATGTGTGCACTTGCTTGTTTTATGGCTTATGTTTTAGATTTGAGAGATATTTGGCAAAAAAAGTTAAAACGTGTTTGATTGAGTGAACGTACAATCGGAACATGTACATTTTTTATTGGTCTATGGAGGTATTATTGTTAGTGTCGGGCAAAGGCCCGACCTTGGATTCCAACCCAGGACCTCGTGCTCAGCTCAACTTAGCGACCACTAGACCAATGAGGCTGTCATACTGTGTTTTTTATTTATTTATACATACCTACTCTTAAGTAATTCCATTCATGGTTTGAAATGTTATTAGAAAACAGTTTTGAGCAATTTTGACCAGGTTGACCACAGACAGCAGTAGCATCTCTATATTGTTATGATCAGGGTATTTATATTCTATGGTTTATAATATTTGTGTATCTGTGGTTTTTACCATAGACCAAGAGAAAATAATACCTTTCTCTATGTTATTACTAAATATCGAATATTAATTTGCAATATAGCAATACTTTTTAAGTTACGATATCAAAATAAAAATTATAATACGGATAATTCTGAGGTGTTCGATGTTTATGTAACGTAATACCATTGTGAAGAAACAAATCCGCAGCTTTTTATAGCTTAAAGTAATTTTGTAATACTATTACGTCATTGTTTTACTTATTGATTAGTAGTTTCATAAATTATAAAAATGGTATCCCTCAGAACTTCACAGAAGATTTATGTCAACATTGTCAACGTCGCGGTGGTATTATATTTATAGGAAATTCTCTACATGTTCCTACGAATTATATATTAAATGTAATGTTTTTTTATAAATAAGTGTGATACTTAAAAATATGAATACTTCTGTAGAAGGTATTATCGTGAACAAATGTCAATACGCCCCGATATACTTGATACAGGATCCTGGCGCCACTCAGGTAATAAATTATCTTGGTTACATATATTTACCGATATTTTTATTGTTATACACTAACAATAGCGTTTATGTTTACAGGCTAATACGTATGTATTAACTCCAAGTAATTTAGAGCCACCCAAACCTGTCAGCAATAACCTGAAAACATTTTACGAAAACAGTGGAAATATTGAAAATGGACTTATAACCACAGACAGCGGTGCTAGACCAAATGCGGTCAAGAAAAAAGAAGGCGTATTGATTGGAAACAACTTGAAACTGGCCAGCTTCTTACTACCTAAAACCGAAAATGTAAATAAACAATATATAGTTGATAATATTGTATTAAAACCCAACATTACCACTACGATAAGTAATCCAGTACCAGTAAATCACCATCCAGTTAACACAGTACCAAAAATAGATATTGATAGAAAAATAGTAAAACTCAAAGAGGTTCCGATCATCAACCGACATCGGCCTGAGAAAGTGCTGCCAAAGATAAAACCAAAAGAGAAGTAAGTGATTTACCATTTTCTTGTTAGTATTTTATCTATATTTTGTATATAAACCTGTTTCGACTATTTATCAATAGTTTCGTAGTGTATGTACGTCGTATTTCTTAACATTTTAGTGCAATTAATTTATTGCACTTAATTATTTATTTATTTCGACTAAAATAACTTAACTACCTTATAAAAGTGTGAACTGGTTTTTATTAGGTGGGCTCGCTCCATCGTATTGCTTACCATCAGCCAAATTGTTGGAAACAGCACACCTATTTAGTATAAAAACATGTGATTATGTGTGTTGTAGGCATAACTGAATATTGTATTTTTACATTTTACCATAAACATTAATTTTTCAGCACACCCAGCCCAACTCAATCAAAACACACATCAGTGCAATTAATTAAATTAGGAGGAACTTATCATAGGTAAATGAATGTCATATTTGTACACACTTTGTAGTTGCACATTAAACCTGTCATTTGTTATTAACATTTGACCAATACTTACAATGAGTTAATCCCCAATAACACTGACACTAACAGGTGAGTAGAATATGAATTATGGTGATTAACACTTTTAACTTCAATAGAATGTCTTAACTGCTATTAGAGTGGATGTCTCATTTTGCAGTTTAAATTAGTTACTTCAAATAAATTATTATTTTTGCATCTATTTATATTATGCATGGATTATTAATCATTGTTCCAATCTATCATCATGAATATAAGTGGGTCTCATTAACTGTGCAATAGAAATTAAGTTAATATAAGTGCTAAAAGATTAGTAACATAACAATAAATATATTTTAATTGTTGTTGTTAACACTATGATAAGATAACTCTTTGATAACATATCATAAGTATTGAACATTAAAATTGTTAATTGAGTATATAGCTTTAAATTTTATTTTGGAGCTATCAAATTACTATATTTTTTTAAACTACACTACCTCTTTAATTTTACTGGTTGGTTCTATATATGTTGTAACACAAGCTTTATTTTGACCTTTCAGCCTCAACCACTTGAGCGATGAACAGATAAAAATGGTAAATCAGGCATTGAAGATGTTCAATGATCCTGACAAGACTGCACCAGAACCAACTTATGACCCGGTGACCAACACTAAATATATTTACAAGTGAGTGTGTTCCATTGTTGCATATTTACATTAGAAACAATTTAGTTTAGGCACCTTTGTTTCTTCTGCAAGTAGTAAAACACATTTTTAGATAATTAAGAGAGAAGACCAAAACATTCCTGTATAATTAACAAAACAAGGTTACTACCAATGAATAATGAATATGTTGGCTCCACATCTGTAGTGAACATTAATGGATCAAAATATTACAAATATAAAGTTAAGAAAGTTTCGTTTAATCAACAGCATTATCTCTAACCAGTAATGAAAATATTTAAATTCATTGCAGGGTTGTCTCACCAAAAGATTTAACAGTAGTTGCAAAAAAGAAGATCCTACTTAAAGACAAAAAGAACCACACAAAGATACCTAAGAAAATAGAAGAAAAACCTGTAAAGCCTGTGATTCACAAAGAAGTTCCAATACTGAAAGAGATTATTGAAGAAGAACCCGAACCACCTGCTGAGGTATTTATGCTATCCATCCTATTTCATTTCTTTATAAGATGCTTAAGGACAGTCAAGTGTTATATGAACATAGCAGACTGAATGCCTGAGTCATTTTCTACCAGTCAAACCTTCAGTTAGCATAGAGTTCGAAACAAGATAGTCCCTAATACATTTACTGTCCATAGCTTTAAGTTCCAAATGTTAATCGCGGAATTGAATGGAATGGACAAAGGATCCCTTCTTCTTTCCTTGAATTTCCATATGCCCCAATATAAGGCCAGTTTTGAAAACGTCCGAATTGTCTCACCATTTTTGTGAGTCTTCCGCTTCTTTAAGGCCCATATTGTGTGTGTTTCTAAACAAAAATTGCATTTAAATTCCAGACTAAGGTCACAAGAAGTGGTAGAAAAGTAAAATTACCAAAGCAGATTCTACCAGAGGACTCACCACAAAAGGCTAAGAGGAAGAGTGGCACTATTGTCACATGCTATCAGTGTTCAGCCGTAAGAACAAGTTTATATTACTCCATAAGATTAAGGGCCTGTTTTACCATCAACAAGTAAAGTGTCAAGTAGACTAACCGCCACTTAAAGCCACCCGTAACTACTCATACGAATTTCACAATATCTGAGTAGCATTAATCAGGGGATATTCTGGCCTGTAATTAAGATACGATAGAAGATACTCGTAATTTTTACTTTCAGATTAGCGTTAATCAAGAAATAACTAATTTACTACATTAACTATCGTGAGTGTTATCCATACGGCGGGGTCAGTTCGGCTCGCGACCCCGCCGCGTCATCTGCTCATGAATAAGGGCTCCGTTAGAGTGTAAAATTAGTCGGGCATTCCCGAATATTGACGTGACTAAAACCGGTATATATAGTAAATAAGTAGTAACTATTCAACACTTTACTTGTAGATGGTGAAACAGGTCCTAAGAATAAGTAGGAAGTCAGTAACCTGACAGTCACTTAACCAGTCTTACTAAAGGGTATTGCATTATCCTATGTTGTGAAGGCCAGATAGGTAGCTGCTGCATGTAAATACTGGTATCCAGGTAGAACTAGTAAGACTGGAAGCCAACCCTAACAGTTAGAAAAAGGCTGGGCAGATGCGGTTGAAGTTGAAGGATTATTTTAAAAGTTTATATATCATCAGTCCTATACAAACGATCAGAACAAATGTACTATAGTCATCGCAACCATTTATTTTGCAGGATTTTGGCAGTTTATACCGCCTTCAAAAACATTACGAAAACCACCCTACACATATACCTGCAAAAATCCATTCCAATTTATTCCACTGTTTACTGGCGATTATTAAGAGCGGTTCTGATGGAGACAAGACCAATATATTTATTCAGCAGTTGGAGCAGCTTATTGTAAAGCTAAAGTCACTATTGCCTTGTTTATTGAAGAAGGTTGATGGCAGTGGAGGTCAACCATGCACTATTAATGGTGACATTGGCAGGTAAGACAAGTTTTATTTTTATCAGCTTTATCCATTGGATTCTTAAAAATAATTTGCTTGCATTATCTACAACTTACTACAACTAGCAACTTATTGATAATGTACTGTTCTTTTAGATTATTTGGCATGAACCCTGGTAAATACAATCTCGATGTGGATGCCTTAAATTGTGTCAAAGATAAAAATGGATTCTGTATTCACAATCCTCCAAAAATCAATTCAAATCATTTCAATAAAGATCAAAATAAACCAAATCAACATTTACTGAACCACACAGATGTAATAAACCCTGATAATGAAACTGAAAGCTGTGCAAGAATCAATTCCGTGGCAAAATGGCCAACGGTCAGTAAGAGGATTTGGAAGCTCAAACAGAAAACACATGAACAAAGTGCAAAGAAAATGAGACTGAAATCTGAGGGAGATACCCTCATTGAACTGGGAACTGAAGACTTTATATTTCCTAAGGGAGATAATAATGTGACCAATACAGGTATTATTCCCGATAATAATGTAAGTAATACAATTAATATCGCCGAAGATGTAACGAAACTGCTAGAGACGACCCAACACTGTGATATTAACAGTCAACCAGTGAGTGAAATGAAAACTGATAACGTCACAATGGGCGAGCACATGAAACCAAAAAACAATTTTGTGCAATTCCACAGTGCACATTTCGACATCCGATCTTCGCCGATAAAAACATCTTCGACAGTTTTCCGTAAATTCCAGATTGACCCTAGCAAAATGAGCAATTATGATGTACAAGTTATACGGTCTTTAGAAATGGTTAATAAGCCTAACGAGAAACGTATTTCTTTGACAAATCCTGATAACAATCTACGTGTTTCTATGCAAAGTACTGACAACAGATTACATTTACCAAACCTAGATAACAGGATACATGGTAGTATGCCAAATTCGAATAACTTACATGTTACACTACCTAATACAGAAGGCGGACAGCTTGTAACTATTCCTAATTCGAGTGATTTACATGTTAGTTTGCAAAATTCAAATAGTTTACATGCACCCATGCAAAGTTCTAATAACAGGCTTCATGTAAATATGTCAAATGCTGATAATAGGCTGCATGTGAACATGCAAAATTCCAATGATTTACATGTCTCAAAACCGAATCTGAATAATGGATTACATGTTAGCATGACAAGTTCTGATAATAGTATGCATGCAAGTATGACAAACATTGATAACAGATTACATGTTTCTATTCCAAATTCTAATAATAATCTGCATATTACTATCCCAAATTCTGATAACAGGCTACATGTTACTTTGCCAGATTCGAATAATGATTTACATGTGGATATGCCTAATTCGCCCAGCAGTTTACATTTGACATTACCTAGTTCCAATGACAGTCTACACTTACCAAATTCAAACGACAGTTTAAATGTAAGTATTCCAAATGGTGATAGTTTACATGACTTATTTAAAGATGATGATCTATCATGTAAGGATACAGATGCGATAGACCCTGACCTGAAAGATTGGATTATAAGTACAAGTGAGAAATCAGAAGACAGTTTTACCAAGTCTAACAGTCTCATTGAGCCATCATTATTACATGTGCGAGATAATGACGATAAATCATTAGATCCGCTTAAAAATGTCAATCATGGTGATGATATGCCCTCTTTGGACTCTTCAGACAATCGCCTTCTGTCGAGTCAGGGTGAATCAGTATTAAACTTTTTAGATACATTAGGTAATGACTTATACCCAGAGACTGAGATTAGAAATAATAGTGTGGACTTCCAATTGGATTTGTTCACATTTCATAATTCATAATGTACTATTACTAAGATTAAGAACAACACTTATATTAAGGACTTATTACAAAAAATATATTTAAGTATATTTTTAGAGAAATAATAGATTTGTACTTACAGTGATTTGTTTTATTTATTTGAACAAATAATATAGTAACAATTAGAACATTAGGTGAAAATGCAGTAAGCAATGAAGTGAAATCAAGAAAAAGCAAGTCAGTATAATTAAGATAAGGTTTACATTTAAACATAATTGTTGTTATCTTTACGTAAATCCATTGACAAATTAGTTGTCTGTACATAAATACGTAAGCAAAAACTGTATATCCACTACATGTGATTTTTCTTTTTCAACTTACAATTTGTGCCTCCTAATTATTTTGCGCCGTTTTTATATACATACATAAATAAATGTGAAATCAATAAACAATGTTTTTAGTTTAGTCCCCTTTACAGTAGGCAAAATAATTTATTAATATTTATTATGCATCCTAAAATAGACGAACCACTTGAAAGGGCTTACACTTACAGATTACAGACATTATCTAACATTTTTTACCTTTAAAATGTCTATCATATCAGGCTTTATACCTACAGACTCTGACTATGTTAAGTTAAGACTTGAATAAACTATATCTGCGGGTTAATTATTGTATGTTACAAAGAATTAGCCTAGTCTGTAGCAGATTAACCTTAAGGCAAACTAGGCACTTGCCAACCCTATGTTGTTTTAAGTCGAAAAAGATTTTTGAAGAAAAATATTGTTTATGGGCGTTGATGAGGTTGCCTCGTGTGTCGTCGACCTATGATCCGCCTTTGGGTCTAGTCAATTTAAAAATCAGATAATTTAACGATAGGAATGGCATTTTTCGGATAATATCAAATGACACAATACAAAAGAAAACCGAAATTTTGGCTAAACAAAATTAGCTTTTAGGCTTAGTCAAAAACATTTTTAGAACCCAAAAATTATAAACTAAAATTAGGTGCTGATTCAAACAGAACAATATAGATAGAAATCTTATTGTACACTTTTTTATTATTATGTTATTTGGGTACAATTTCATTGATATTGATATCATTATAAAGTGAACTTTACCAAACAACAGATGGACAGGAAGACAGGGTATTGAAATATTAGTTTGTTTTATAATAATATATTGCATATGTTTTAGAACATTCATCGATAAGTGGGAATTGTGGAAAATCACTTATTTTTAAATACTACAACTGAGTATACAAATACTAAACTATTCAGAACCCTAAGCTTGTAAAACTGGTCTCTCATTCTTTCCTTCCAAGTTCTGGTTGGTCAGGGCATAGCCAGTTCCACCTCTTTGGACCATTATAATGTCTTTTTCCTTCAATTTGTCACCAGTAAGTGGGTGCAACCAATCCTTCTTGATGATTTTTTCAACACATTCCATAGTCACAACGTGGCCAGTCGTCCTAGAGAACAAAAAAAATATTATACATAGGATAATTAGGCTTTTTTTTAAGTTTATACAGGATCTACTTAGGAACTGAAAATAACTGTAGTTTTTTAATATTTCAAATATTAAAAATTCATTCATTATTTTATAATATTTGAAAAGCCTTTACCTAATAACTGCACAAGGTACAGCATTGCCCAGAATGTCATGTGTGACAGGGCACATGTATCTGTTTTCCTTAGCAATTAATGACTTCTTATCATCAGGGTCCTTTACTAGTGTCCAATTCACTTCAATCAAATCCTTCATTTTTAAAGGTTTACCACTAATAGGGCAGTAGACTGTAGGGTCAGGTTTTTCGATTTTGGAAATTTTAGCATCTGGCAGCTGAGATGGCACCCAGAAACTTGGTAACTGTTTTGCTTTGCCATTGGCAAGATTTGATACAGATGATGTAGATGGACCTCCATCCTGTTGCTTGTTACTGGTAATATTCTTCTCTCTGTTCATAAACTTAATTAAATTTGCTTCTTTCTCGGCTGCTGCTAGCTCAGCTTTCTCGTTATCTTCTTTCTTCAACTGTTTCTCATACTTCTTTAGGTTGCGAGTGTACTCGTTCTTTTTCGTGATTATGTATTCTAATATAGCTTCTTTATCAAATAAGTAACCTTCTTTAGTGATTACTGGGTTTCTACAAGGTTGTAAAGTTAAGCTACAGCAATCGAAGCTTTTCACGGAATCTTTTCCAAGTCTTTCATTTTGTGTACCGTATCCAGAAGCGGCAGCATCTTTCTTCTTTTCGTGGTATGTATAAACAGCACCAGCAGTGCAATTTCTAGCATGCCGAGTCATAATAGTACCATCCGCAACGTAAAGAAAACTTAGATGGAAAGTTATTTTACATTTACAATACAACAACACTTTTGCACATTGAATGTCAATGTCAATAGTCAATCGTGCATAAACCACAAATTATAGAAAATATCTACCAATAATGTATGTTTATACTGTGTTTATAAACTCAAATGAATTTATTTGAGTAAATTATGCACGTTCATCGAGCACTCAGAGAAACGGACATTCGACATTAAAATATAGATGAATAAATATTTGTTGTTGTTCATCCTTAACTGCCTTTTATCATACACCAATGAGAATACTATTTTTCTAATATACTATTTTTGTCTATGCTTTTATCAATCAATATGATTGTAATAAACGCATTTAAAAAAAAAATAGACCCACAAAATTGCCCAATGGAAAATATTACCAAATTAACTCTACTCTAGCACAAGAAAAAAAAATCTAGTTGCCTGAGCATATTTCCTTTGTCTGAGCTCCTGAGCTGCTTGTCCCTCAAACTGTCATGACGGGTAAATAGCGAATACAAAAACTTACGTCAACGTTAAATGTCAATGAACGTTCTGTCGACTTCTTGTTTACACATACTAGTTCATTACATTTATTTCCGTAGTTTCACAAGTGTCTCTTTCGCGAGAGGTGTCTTTTGAGGGCAGTTCATGACATATTGAAACATAGATAAAAGTTATCTGTGATTACACTAATCTTATCAAATATATTTAATTAAAATTCACTCGCAGTGATAAAGTTTTTGAGTGTGTCGACCCAATTCGATTTAACATATTGGAGACATCGTTGGTGTGTAAATAGTTGTGTTTTTAATTTGGTGGTGATTATTATAAGTGAATAATGAACTTATCGTTCGCGGGTTGTGGTTTTCTTGGTATCTACCATGTTGGTGTTGCAGTGTGTTTTAAAAAGTACGCGCCCCATTTGTTGTTAGGCAAAATTTCTGGCGCCTCTTTTGGTGCCCTATCTGCTTGCTGCCTACTATGTGACCTGCCCATAGGTAATATATTTATAGTCAATTTATTTTTTGGTACTTACCTATTTTTAATTCTACTTAGTTATCCATACAAAAGTATTAAGTTTTAATATTCAATTACTGTACATAAATCTAATAAGTACAACACAATTTGATTGTATGCATTGAATTTTAAGAAATACCCAATGTCCAGGAGAAAGTTACTGGAGGAGTATAAATTCACAATAATTATAATACAAATTACCTAAACTTATACAATTAGATTAAAAACATAATACTCACCAATATCTATGTTTGAGACAGGTTTGAGGTTTAACACATAGATATAAACTATTCTAGAACTAGAAGACATCCACTGTTGAACAAAAGCCACTCCTTTCAAGGGGGAAAAACATACTTCAGCATGAAACATTTATTAAATTATCTTACAATTGTAATACCTCACACATTATATTAATTATCTGCATGAATATATCATACTTGTTTTGCAAAATCAACAGTGGATATTAGTTAGTCATCACATTGTAAATGAAGATGATGTGACAAGGTCATAATATGAGCTTGTAATTATAAACTAAGGACTTTGTTTACATATATACTTAATAAGAAACAAGATCTTTATTTTTAAAATATAAGAAGAATTTATAATTATTTATTAAGTCCACAATTTCAATCAATGTTTACAGTTGATAAATATGCAAACTTTTTGTTTACAGTGCAACATTTACGTTTGATGAATTAATCACATTTTATGAGAGTTATGCAACAATAACTTTTTACATAATTAATGCTTATATCATTTAGAACCATAAAAATCATAATCAAAAATATGTCCTTAAAATGGTTGCCTAAAAACTTCAGAATATACTTAAATCACTTACCTATTCTACTATTTTGCCTCTGTTGCAAAGCAAAGGCGCTGTATGCAATGGTTATAAGTAAACACAGTCATGTTCGTGTATTTACATACTATTTTAATGCATAAAATGTGCAACAAACGAACAATGCAGGAATACAAGTTTAAGGATGGAAGATATTATGTTCATATTAATCTGTCCTCAATTATTCTTAAACAATAATCTTAATAACTGATGTCCTATATTAATAGGTTGTTGATGTTTGCTGATAATATACTTGAATATTGACTTTGATGCTACTCGTATTCTTATTTTAGTTATATTGTGTAGCTCATTATTCTCTCATACTTGAAATGATTGTTAAACCATATTTTTAAAAGAGTAACTATGGAGTTTCTTGCTGGTTCTTCTCCATAGAAACGACTTTTTGGAACCGTGCAACTAGTTTGACGTTTTGTAAGTGCTCTTTTGTAGCCTATATGAAATAAAAACATTATGACTATGACTATGAAATAATCAGATTTGTTGATAAGCAAATCATTTTGTTTCCAACCTGAACAATTGCAGATTGACTTGTCTCAACATGATTTTGTCATATTTTATAGATATAACAAATTCTATACTTAAGAGCTCCAATGGATCTTTTCCATCAATCGGATGAAAACCGTGACGATTAAACGCAAAAAACCATGCACTGACGATCTATTCTTACAATATTAAAGATTGCATAGGGTTTTGTTACGATGTCAGATGTCGTTCGATAACACCGTCCACATACACGATGGATTCGTGGTTACTATTTGTCTGAAGCAACGGATTGTATCGTATTTAGCTAATGAATTTATCGTTTTGCTAGGTGAAATCACAACCGATGTACTGAGGGTAGTGAGCGAGGCGAGGGCGGGCTCCCTCGGGCCGTTCAGCCCTTCCTTCAACATTCAGAATGTCCTGCTAGAGGGCATGCAGAAGTACCTGCCCCATGACGTCCACAAAATCGTCAGTGGCAAGCTCCATATTTCCCTTACGAGGGTTTACGATGGGAAGAACGTCATCGTCTCTGAATTCCCTACAAGGGAAGATTTACTTCAGGTAAGCTATAATTAAGCACCTATTTTCCTTCTATTGGTAAAATCCTAAACAGTCGGAAGATTTGTTTGTTTTGTAAATCTGTGACGTCAACATATCGCGTAAGCGTATTGTTTGCGTGTTATACCTAATGTAATTGAATGCATCACATCTATGCTATTTCGACTCGCTGTTGATCTGCGTTAAGGAAAATGTGTGTCAAGTTATTGCGCTCATTACAATAGTAAGTAAGTACTAAGAAAATAATTTTTGGCCGTTATTTCGGTTCTTCAGATCTGAGATTGTTAAAAATATAAATAAGCTAGCTTAGCTGTATTTCTCGAAAGGGGTGTAAAGAGGTGCGTGGTGTGCGCACCCACATTTCGCGAGACAGTTTCTGCTCCAAGTTTCAAGTGCCATGACCTTATTGCCGAATAAAAATGTTTTGGTTTATCTAACTGGAAAAATGATGACAACAAACGGGCGAATTCTTTCAATAAGTAGGTACTTGCGGTTCAATCTCGCATCGTTTGTGGTTAGCGGTCATTAAGGTGATCTTGACATAATTATCTGCCAATCAGGCTAACTCTTACACCACTTATTGATTTACATTTTTTTTTACTTTTAACCTTTTTTTTCTTAGGCTTTGTTAGCGTCATGTTTCGTGCCAGTATTCTCTGGGTTACTGCCCCCTCGCTTCCATGGCATCAGATACATGGACGGTGGCTTCAGCGACAACCTACCCGTGCTGGATGAAAACACGATCACTGTCAGCCCCTTCTGTGGAGAAAGCGACATATGCCCCAGAGATTTGAGCTCACAGTTATTCCATGTAAGTATTTAGAAGAACCCCATGTATATATCTTGTACTTTAAACTATAATAGCTTTAGCTTTTTATGTCATCTCGTTTTATTGAAATAGAAGAAAAGGTAAGAAGCTATCTATATTGTATAAGCCTTAAAGATTAAAACCCTTAAATCTCTTAATACGTAGTCTAAAGAAAGTACTGGGAGATTCAATTTGAGGGCTTGCCAAATAATTGAAATCATTGTAAAACGGCTTATAATATACTGCTAATTTATTCCATGCGTGTGGACAGTGTACTTATGTAATTTATTTCTAATGTATTTAGTGCATGACATGAATGCGCTTGATCACATGCACTGGGTTAAATTAAAAACAAGTGTAGGAACAACTCGTCCTTTATTAAATTAATTAAAGTCACTATATAGTTGTAGCTTATCATTTTACATTAAACACACAATATGGATGTATTTATTATGTATAGTAGGTATGCACAACTGATTATGAATGAACTAATGTTTAGTGACTTTGGACGTGTTGATTAGAGTTTAGACACTAAGGTAAGTATATAAATGTATATCAAACTGTAATATTAATATTCAAAGGTCTCGTATTGAAATTTCATAGTATGTAGGATCATTTAGGAGGATCGATAGTTTCGCTGCCCTAAGGTTGGCGCATAGAACATCAGCATAATGTCGAGTGCAGAATTGAATATATTTTATGTACTTTCCCAACAGGTAAATCTGGCAAATACAAGTATAGAACTGTCAAAACAAAACATGAATAGATTCGCACGCATCCTTTTCCCGCCGAAACCCGAAGTGCTAAGCAATATGTGTAAACAAGGCTTCGACGACGCCCTAAGGTTCTTACACAGAAACAACATGATATCTTGCACACGGTGTCTGGCAGTGCAATCGACTTTCCAACTGCAAGACGTGTTAGATGACACGACATATGAATACGACCCGGATTGCGAGGAGTGCAAGACACATAGACAGGTTAGTAGCAGATTAGATGTTTAAGCTAAACACCTGCGTAATCTTTGAATATGTTGCCTTCCATCTTAAGACGATTATTATCTTTCGACGAATTGTTGTTTTAATCTAAGTTGTAAAAGCCCTTATCGAGATCATTATATTATTGATATCCTAAATTAATATTTTGACGCCACAACCCAAAAGATTTACAATTTCCAGATTTCTATCTGTAAAGAAAACAGATATAACAATAGTCAGCTCAAAGCAATTTTACAAAGTACGTTAAGGATAAGGTCTTACTTTGTGAAATTGCTTTCAGCTAAAGCGACGATGCCATTTTTTTAAAGTTCCACATATTTGTAACACAGTCTTGCGTTTTTAGGACGCGTTAGTCGACGACCTACCAGACACAGTGATGACTATATTCCAAAACGCAATAGACTCTGCGAACAACGGCATCGTTAACTGGGTGATGAGACAGAGAGCCATGAGGTATCTCACGCTCTTGACCCTTCCGTACCGAGTGCCCATCGACATAATGTATGCTACATTCACCAAGTAAGTACCTACATTTGATTCTACAATCTATGTTACACAGCTTAATTTTTACTTCTTCTTAAGCGCAGCCACATAGAATGAAGCCGAGTTCAAGTTCCTTTGGTTTATATCTTTTTATAGGTATTTCGGTTTACACCAAAAACGACTAAAATTCATATTATGAAAAGACGCGGCAGCTACATAAGTGAAGCGAAATGAATTGGGTTTCTTTTCCGATGACCTGCGCTTTAGACTGATAGGCTTGGTTCTGTTAATACGTAGGTATTTGAATTTATTGATGTCTTTGGTAGTTCCTGGCTGGAGGCCTTGTATTAGTTCACGCCAATCGTACGGTTAAGCAGTAACAGCTCCCTCAGAGCTAACTGCGAGAGAAACTATCGAACAAAAAACATTGGTAGTTATTTGTTTTGTTGTAAAATGTTTGGCCAAAATGCGTTCTGTAATTCGAATTCAAAATAGTATTAAGCTCTATTTTACTTTGACATTCGTTGAGTCCAGATTAATCTGCTTCGTGATTATAGTGGCCTTTATAATAAGCTCTCACTGTGAATCCGTATTTACTTTGCGTCTTGAAATATGGCCCTATCTTATCCATCATCCTATCTCCAATGACTGAGAAAGTTGCTTTCCAATCGCGTCTCCATGTTTTAATTGACTGCCCTTATACGTCGTTTCTTGCCTTGGTTCGGTTTCTTGTATATTAAAGGCAACATTTATTATAATTTTGCTACACCGTAAGTAGAATTCAAAAGTCAGGAAAAAGAAAGATGCATTTTTTTTGGTCGTTAAAGTCGAGACTAGAATTTAAATTTTAAATAATACCATTGTACGCTAACAATTCTTACCATTGTTTGAGACCACGTTTTACTGTTACAATTTCAATGCCGATAAGCACAATGTCAGGTTGCTACAAGCGGCACGTGTGTGAGATTAGTGAGGCAACGTTCTTTGTTAGTAAACATCCTTTAAACACTGTAAAGTAAACTTCTTCAGTTAAGCAAAAATCTTCTTAAATGTAAGAGCTCCTTGACTTGTTAAAACAATCGTATCTAATCCCCACCATTTTGTTTTACTTTTTCGACTTTATAGAGCACTTTGCTAAAATACAAAGAATTAAATAGTAAAGTCGATTCACGTATTTGAAATATTTACTTCTGATAGTAATGTTATGAAATACAGCTACAGTTTTTATTGCAACTAATATAGGTTCGCACCCGAGTTTTAAGCAATATAATGGTAAATTACGTAAACACTGATTTGATAACACAATTTATATAATATACTAAATATTATACCTATTAGTTTTACGTTTACTTTGATGTTGTGTTGTCATGTTGTTTGTTTTCAAAAAACAGAATGAGTACATTTATTTTGATAATTTTGTGTGTTTAAATGGCAAATTGCTGTACACAACGATTTGAAAGCGTCGTAACTCGTAATATTTACTTCCTTTATTGAAAAATAAACGAAATATATATTACATAACTCAATGCTTAAACCATTTTATTTTACTTTATGACAGTAAAAGCTTTTGCAAGATTTTGTATTTATTTTAACGTTAACAAATTTGAAATCGTATAAACATGCATTATGCATCATTTAATATTAATATGCTAATTAAAAAGTTGGTATTATGATGTGGTAGTTCAATTTAGAATTAGGAGTTGTTTTATGAACAGGAGAAAGTTTGGCATTGAACAGAGAAAAAAAAACAGTTTCTAAATGTAAATAATGATTTAATTCGTTATATTATATAAAACAAAGACATCGCCAGAGAAGTTAAAAATAGGAGCTTTAAGCATTTTTATTATAAAAAAAGTATTGGTTTGGTGGTGCTGATATTTAAAAGCATAGTAATGATTGAATAACAAATATTTTTAATAACTTTGTTCTAGTAATGTAAACCTTATCGTCTATGTTCGCATTTCAGTATGATAGTCTATTTTATTGTACCATTGTTACCGCAAGTGTGTCAAGGACATATCATAAGGAAGTTAATGCAATTATGCGATAATTATGATATAATTTGTATTTACGGCCAATTAGTCACGACCTAGCATTTTGATATACAGTTATTGTAAGTGGACATTGTATCAAGGCGTGGCTAACCACATATAAAGGTCTATAGGGCTATTACATTTAAAAAAGAATTTGCGTCTCATTTTTGTATTGGTTTAAGGAAAGATTTGGCCCTATCCCAACTGTAATACGGAAGTACTGTCCTAATTCCGTCTAAATAATGCAAATAATAAGAAAGAATCCGCTGTTTTCTTATTTTAATGAATCTCACATGTAACCATGTCTATCGTTCGTTTTCGAGGCACAGTTCCCACTGAATCATTTCCCGGCTTCTATCACTAACACATCAAACGCTTTTTAGCTGTGTGGCCGGTAAAGTAGAGACGCATGCTGTTCAGTACAAAGTGGCTGGCAATATTCTCGTCCGTAGAAAGAGGTGTGTTCGGCACAACAACGTTATGACTCGGTTAGTTCTCTTTTACTTACAAAGCTTGTCCATTCTGAGGCCGTTGGAGGAAAGACCGCAAGATGTGTATTTGTTCCGTCCTCCGTTTACTAGGCTAGCCTTCGTAATTTTAAAGTTTTAGTTTAGTTTCTATGGTAAATGATCAGTAACGACAATAAATTTATACGGTTTCGGGCACAATATAAATGTACCATTTCAAAAATGGAATGACGGTATGTCTGTTAACTACAGAGAAGAATGTCGTATCTTCACCAAATCACAAGAAATTGGACTAAAACTATTCTAAAATTATGAGAATTAGTCTGTTGTCTGGTAAAAAATGTCTTATGTATTTTTTGTTACTAGTTCGCGGTGAAAAGGGTGGAAAGAAACTTGTGTTTGTTGTTGTCCGTTTTTGTTTAGGTGGTGGAGGGTTAGAACAAGCTTTGTAGCTGGGTTTTTGTAACATTTTGTCCATGTATTTTACTGGTAGGAATGTTAAGCATAGGTAGGTACTCTATGTGTTCTTAGTTACTAACCATAAATTAATACATTAAACACGCGTTGGAATTTAAATGCATACAGCTTGTTTTCCCCTTTTTACGTCAATTTTTTTTTTTTTAAAAAAAACGTCGCCCCACACTAGGAATTTCTCCTGTATCGTGGGTGCGTTTCACAAACATGAAATATCACATACACAAACACCCAGACTCGGGACAAACATCTGTGGATCACACAAATTTTTGTCCCGTGCGGGAATCGAACCCACAACCCCTAGCGCAGCAGTCCAATCGCTTTGCCACTGCGCCAGTCAGGTCGTCATTTATATCAGTCCAATAATTATCGCGTGGTTTCGGCATTAATCGTTTCTGCTTTAGATATCTACTGTTTTGTACGACATCCGCTAAATTGTTATGTCAAAATGTCCGCACCAATTACAATATAACAACAATAAGATAAAGTTTAGTTACAATTTGCATTTGTTGACGTCATGGAAGCAATAAACTTGACATTAACCTATCTTTGACGCAAATCCAGTTTCGCGTAAAAAAATAGTATTTGCGTCAACGTTTAGGTTATCTGTTCTTCCTTTATGTCTCAGTTTCATCTTAATGGGTCAATGTCGAAAAAATGACCCATTTTAAAGTTACGTCGTTATTGCTTGGAAATGTAAACTTGAGGATTAGGTATTTGGTGAAGTTTATCACAATTCACATAACATTCTGTTTATAATTATGTAAGCACGCTCTGTACATAAGATAAGTTATGTAATTTATCAATTTATATAATGCTTACTAAGTAATTATTTTGTGATAGGAAGTAATATACCTACTCAGTGTGTTTAATAGCGCCACTGTTCCTAATATTAGATATCTACGTAAGCTTATAACGAACAAACTTTATTTCACGCATTATTTTTTATGAAAAGTGCCATTGTTTATGGTTTATGTTTATTATTAAGTATAAATTGATAAAGGAAATTTGAAAAATGATGGGCATAAGCGAGACTTGAACCTGCGACCTTCGCCGTACCGTGGCGCTGCTCTAACCAACTGAGCCATCGTGTCACTGCTTGCACCCATCAAATTTCAAGTTCCCTTTAAGTATTGACGTCTTAAGGCTGACATCGTATTATTAAGTAGTTAAAATGTTGGGATATCTCGCACAAAATATGTTTGAGTATAGCTGACTAAAAGCATAATATTGCATGTTTATTGTTAATACAATAATGTATGAAATATTTTATTGAATCATAATACTTATCAACAGCAAGCAGTGACAACAATACAGCTATTTTCTATACACGCGTAGTGTTTATTCTACTTTCTTTGAACTAGATAAGAAATCATAAACATGATTGTTATGTTGTCAGTGCGATATGAAAGTGTTTCAGTACGGTTACACTTAATTGAGCGCAAAGAAAGCTCCCTAGGAACGAAAAAGTAACGTTCTTTAAAAAAAAATCAGGTACTTTTTTACACGACTGCCCAAAAAAAGGAGTGTAATGTTTTCAGGGTTCATACAGTATGTATGTATGTGAGTTTCTTTATTCCACCATAACTTTTGAATGTCTGAACCGATTTTGATGTATGGAGTGTCGTTAGAATCCTTACAATATCGCGAGTAACATAGGCTATAAAAAATGAAACAAATAAAAAATCGTTTTTTGTCATGGCAGTCGTGTTTTTTAATTATATTTTTTTATTTCATTAAAGCTTTCAGCATGTGGTCGATCTAAATGTTTTGTTCCAAATATTGTTAATAGCAATAGCCTTTAGTTTGATTTTAACCAACCAATAGAGTTGAAAGCTTCTTTTGCCATTGACATCATTTCATATATATAATTTAATTAACAAGATTATCCAAAAGGTGATTTAACAATGAAAAAGCATTTTCGACTTTGTCCTAATCAGCTATGAAAGTAAACGAACGTTTTGTCCTCGTACAAACTTATCAGCTTATTACCTAAACATTATTGAAAATTACAGCTGATAAAATGCTTTGTCCGCAGTGGCGATATTTCCTGTTATTGTGTAAAAGCTAATACCGACTAGATTCTTCTATTGACGTACAATAACATCCTGTTTGACATTATATAAACGTTTCTAGTTCTAAATCAGTACATTATTTATATTTTTGTTTCTTTTTAAGCTGTACTGCTCTTTGGACCCTATCAATCATAAGACGAGTCTAGAATATTTGGTCTTACGTAGTATCAACACTAAAGGCGATGATATCGCAATGTATAATTATATCGATATTGAAGCAATTGATCGATTAAATAGTTTTAATCAGATCGTCATTGATCGTCCTCATAAATGTTTTATTGACATTGCATATGATTAATGAGTAAATGAAGTCCAGTAACCCCGACCTGACTTTATTTTATGACTAATCAACAGAGCTTTATTTTACCTTCTGTATCACTGCTAAAACAAGAAAAAACGTGGCTACTTCGTTCGATTTTTTGTAAGTCTTTTCAAAGAGCCTTTAGCAAGGGGCTCTCTCTGAAAAACATATAAAAACTATACCTACTATTTAGGCTAACTAAGTCAAAAAGCTTACTTCGCTAACATTCTTAAGCTTTACAGTGACTTCAAATTATAAGATCTATGCCCAAAGACAAATGATGTAATTATATTGAACTCCAAAAACAATGCAGTGACAAATACGATCACGTTTTTGCGGTACGAATAAATCTTATAATCTCTGTTAAGAACAATCTAATCTGATAACAATCAACTAAAACACACTTGTTAACACGTGATTAACATCCGTGAAAATCCCACTAAATGCCGATGAATGTGAAATTTGTAAACCTTTTCCTCAGATTTATAAAAACGTTGCATAATTGGAAATTCATTTTAGTCATTCTTTTAGGGTCAAAGCATGGTAAAAAAAATTTTTATTAAGTTTTCCATAGCTTATATTTGCCTGACTAACTTTTATGTCCAGCTAATTTATTAATCTACTTAGAGGACTTGTATCTTTGCTACTTTTAAATATAGACACGTCCATAAGACAAATGCAGAATAAAATTTTATCTTGGAAGGAACTCTAAAAGTTCATTCCATTCTTCAAATACTGAGACTTTAAATGTTTTCTTGAGTTTTTTTTTTTTATAATTATATTTGTAACAAATGCAAAACTCTAGGACGTTAGTTTTGAAAGCTATCAACAAATCTTACACTAGCAGCTTTGAAAATTAGTTGCGGCAAACGCAATTAGAGTTCACAAATATTGAAATAACAATCAAAAATTTCGTTTCTTTACACAGATTCGTAACATGTACTCCTAAGATGAGCAAGTCGCTCTGGAAGTTGAGTTTAAACACGTTGCAGCAGCTACACGGCTTTATGTACGCCACCCACGACCGGTCGGAGGCAGCCGCCAGAATATACTACAAACTGACCATGGACCACGCGAAGATGGATGCTAATGATGGCAGACAGTTGGACAGAAGGTTTGTGAATATTTATATTATTTTTGTTTTCTCTTTTTTTTTTTTTGGGTCTGTCTCTGGCAGTAATCTTTGAAGAGTGTCATCTGCTCCCGTTTTTAGTGAGACATATAACGCCTCCAGACAGGTTTTGTAGTTTGTACTTCTATTGAAAGAATAGCTGGTTTTAATTTGGATATATGTTTTGTGGTCAATTAGCAAGTGCGCTTGCATGAACCTCGGTTGTACAGAGTACTACGTAGTAGAAATATTAATGAGATCAGATTTTATTTAATTCACTCAGTAAGTTATATTTTAGAAAAACAATAACGCAGTTATGTTGGTTTAGTACTTATATCATGTTTAAAAATATTTTTTGACCTATCGCAACGCTGTAAAATAACTAAACAAAATTAATTAACATTCGAAAATCCCTCAGTCTACGTCCGGTTCAATATTCTATGATATTATAATTTATTATCGCTAAAGCGGTTTAATTGTAATCTAATCTCTACGACCTTCATTAGTTGGTTAAACTTGACTTACACAAAGATGGCAATGTTTGTCCGCTTTGTTGACGTAACTGATGAATCGTCGATCGATCACAGCAAAAAAGCAAAGAAACATCGTTGTAGTTATAAAAACTAGCTGCAAAAACCCCTTAAATTCTCAATTTTTTGAACTATAATCTTTTTAATTCATAGATGACATCTTTTGATTTCGTTTATAAGTAACAAAAAAATTTACTTATGACGATGTTCTATTTATATTCAAATAATAAAAACTATATATTAATATGTGTAATTATAAAATGCAATAAGTTACATCATAAAAGAAAACAGCCTTCGCTTTGCACAGTTTCTGAATAAAAAAAAACAACTTCATTTGTTAATTGTTTTTACCAAACAGCTGCACTATCATTTGTTATATTGGTATGATTTCGATACAATTTCATTATGGAGTGCAACGTGCTTGTATCAGGTGGCTACACCACTAATTAGCTTTAATGAAGTAGATAATGCTCAAATTGCATTCCTTTATCCGTTATTATGTATTTTGAATGATGCATCGCAGACACGTGAATTAAAACATGACATATAGTAAACATATTTTGGTATTTATCATTGAAACCGGATTTTGTAAGTAATGAAAATGTGATATATTTTTATCATTATGTGTTTAACAGCAACTTTGTTTAATGCAGAGATTACAAAAATATTTGTTATTAACACTTTTAGTTTGTTTAAGGTTTCTATTACATTTATTATTGTACCACTAACTGCGACAGACATAATGATTCAAATTTAAAAGTATTAATATTTATTATGAATTGTTTTTATAAAAAAAATCATAGTTAAATCGTATTATTGTAGCAAATACTTTTGGGTTCTATTTACTATACAAAATATACTTGCCTATTGCCTTTCTGATAAGACCTGTTACACCGTGAAATTATACTTCAGGTATCGGTGCAATTTGAATTAGGTAGTTATTCAAGAACCACCTTAGATTTAGGATCACCTATACACCCCGCGTTTTGTAATATCTTGCCACACCAGAACAAAGGTCCCTCAGTCCTTAAAATAATTAAATAGTCTAACAATCTTATCGAATCAAAGTAGAATATATATTAATAATTATTAGGTATCATTAAACAGTTGCTATGTATAGTATATCCGTATCCATTAAAGCTGTGTGCTAGAGGTCATGTCAGTACATTCAAGTTATTTATGAACATAAGCTTGTCTTATAATTAGAAATGTGGAGAAAGCAGATATGTTTTTGTTTGTTATTTATCCTGTGTATGTTATGTATTTTTGTTTAATAATATACAAAGAAAATAACAATTGTCGCATTGTAAACATATTTAAGCCATGTCATATAAATTTGTAAACAGTGGTGATCTGACATTAATGCAACTAATTCCAAATATCAAGGTTTCATGACTGAGAATTTATGTCTTATCGTGTCAAGTCTGATACCCTAATTTCCAAACACCTTCCTTGTAAAATATGCATGCTATGACTTGAAACTTTTGTGATATAGAGATTCTCAGACTCATGAGATAATAATTATGACTATTATTATATAATTACTTAGATACGAATAATTTAGGAACTGTTGATTATATACATTTTTGAAGCAAGTCCTGGCGTCAAACTTCTCTCTTACATAATGAGCAAATAAATTCATCAATCGTTAACAAAGGGAGCACAGCTGTTTTGATTGACACTGTCGATAACTGACAAAGACTGTTATCCGAATGGCCCATTTCTCGAGTTCGTAGATGTTTGGCCGAGTACGGCCATATCAGAACTGATAATTCGTTGAAATAATTATGTTTTGTGTAAAATTTTAATAATTATGATAGAAGATTTTGTTGTGGGAATTTGATTTCGCACGGTAAAATATAGGTACCTAAGCGTTTGATGTTCTAAAGAAAAACGTTCAGGTTTTTTGATTTTCTGATGAACATTACTTGATTTTTTTTATACGTTATACTCAATGAACTCTTGATTTTATACTTCTTGTTTAAACGCGTAGGAAGTGACACGAAAAGCTGACAAAACGTTTTCATAAACTGTTTTGTTTTACGTAAGCAAATTCCTTTAATGCGTACTCTTTCCTTTTTGAGTCTACTTAATTAGATATCAGAGCGTGACTGTTTATTCAGATTATGTTTTCTGAACTCAATACATACAGACTTTTAATAGGACAAGTGAAAATCTAGTCAAGAGTCGTGTTTTGGTGCGTGATATTTCATGTTGTTGTTAGTAACGACACAGGAGGATTTCTTAGCGTTGGGATTTTATTTTTTTAAATGTGACTAATTTGCTCCGGGTTATCATTCCGTAGGCGATTGATTTTCGGCTAAACAAAACATGTATGGAAATAAACCTAAACTCAAATAATAAAAAGAACTAAATAGTTCAAATCGTATTAGTAGGCTTATTCTTAATCGACAACATCTTCTGTATTAGAACATTGAATTAACGCGTACCAGATAACGATCATACAATTCTTAACACAAGAAATTGGATTAGAAATTATGTAATTACGTATTAGATCATAACATTTTGCGCATTAATAATTTAATCAAATAAGATAAGGATGTACGCACTTTGCAAAAAAATTACAATTTTGCAAGTATTTTTCGTTAATCAGGGTTTTTATATGATAATGTAATCCCTAACCTTGGGGGTTCCATCTAACAATAATATTCTAGATTAGCCAATTATAATCTTCGTGAGTTGAATAATAAGTTTAACGGCTTATTTACTTGTATACACGTGTTATAAAATATATCTAACTACGTTTGTTTTGCTTCACAATAAATGCGCATAAAATACCTTTAAGTAACTTGCGTATGATATTTTAGCAGATTTTTTTAAATATTCCTATAATAGAATTAATCATTTGAATCTAAAAAATTCAAAATAAAAAGGGACTACTTTCAGCTTTTTAGGATTAGGTACTATCGCTTCTATAAAGCCATGAGTACTGGAAAAATAACTGGTTTAAACCGTGCATTATAAATTCCTCTCATACAAGCAGTAGACACTAAAATTAAATTAACAATTAACAGGTTGTGCTAAAAGGGCCATTGTAATTAGTAAAAGAAAATTGTACATTAACAATGTTTTTTTTAAATAACGACTTTAATCTTAGCTACTTAACTAACTCTTTACAAGCCAAGTTTAGTCATAAACAAAGACATCTTGTCGTTAAAAAAACTACAGTTTCTTTATTAGTTTTTCTTTAGTGTAAAAAACACAGAGGTTTAGAAATTTAAAGGATTGTATTATGCTTAACAAAAAAGTTTCGTATTCATATTAAAGGAACGATTCGCTTTTGTTACTCACTAATGATGACTTAAGTATTCGTCATACCTATTGTTTTTCCATGTACAGTCGACCAAAATATGGTCTACCACCCTACGGTTGAAGTTTATTTGAACGTCATTAAACAACAAGGTTGATTTTCCCTTGTAATAAGATTATGACAGTGACCATTGCTCTACGTCATGTCATGCGTCAACCTTAGTGATACTTAGATCTTACAGAAACTTTTGTCAAAACTGATATACCGTTTTATTGGGCGACTGTATCATTTAAAAGTAGACATGCCATGGATTTGGAATTTTTCGGACATGGCCACTAAACGGTGGATTTTTATTACACCAATTTTTTACTAGTATATGTAAATTGATTTACTTAGTGTTTTTATAATTTTAATAAAGTGACGTATCTAGACTGCTTGTCTGCATAGACTGCTTGACTTGCTTGCATATTTGAACATTGGAGCGTGAATTCACTTTCTGTTAGATATCATTGAAGTACGTAAAAGTCATTTATAGTCTTTGTTCAAACGTCAAACGGGACCTTGATTTGCACAATGACGTGATTCACGTGAGTTCTAATCTAGAGTTAATCCACCACTATCAATAAATTGTCGATGAACCGCTCTCTTTAAGGTCTTAAGAACATATATAGAAAGATAACCTTATGATTAGTTGCACTCGAAAAACCTTGCACTGTAATCCAAAAAATATTTTATATTGCTGCAAAAGAGGTATTTTATCATTTTTAAAGTTTCAATACTGACCTATCTCCAAACAGGTCGTTATTGTCCTAACTTGCAATTTTTTTCTCGACGGACAATTGAACAGTTTTACCCCTATCGTTTTTTTTATATTAAAACACACATTTTAAAATTTCCGTAATAAACCACAAAACAAATACAATGCGGGAATCTACGTAGTGAAATACAACAAACAAGATCGTAACGTGAACTGTAACCTCTTTTGATAAAAACACAATAACATGCAGATATTTGACTTAACATCGCTATAGATTGAAGTCGATAACGTTTTCACAGTAATGTTACTGACCTCGTTGTTTCGTAAAATAATTGTATTCATCCTGGAATGTTCGCAATGACTTAGGTAATTACTTTTGGTTAAGATTTTGCAAGTAGTCGATGAGTGACCGCGTTTAAGCAATAAGGTTGATAGACATTGGAAAATGATTAATTAGGTAGTAGGTACCTAGCAAAAATAATTTTAAATAGGTACTAAAATCTTGTAACTATCGAGGTACAACAAAAAAATTACTTCGTTATGATTTTTTTGACTAACCTCATTTAACTCCAGAAACCAAGCTGGTTCATTTCTGATTAAAACATACACATACGCAAAAAGAGAATTATAATATCATAGTGACCCCCCTTCCTTTAACTAAATATATTGTTGTCAAAAAATATGGAAAGTGGAAGTCTAAAATATACCAGCTTGTAGATGCTTACACTCACAGTATGACAAAGAGCGAAAAATTTACTCTCTTTTGACTACGAAATACCGCGCTTCGAAAGCCTCTAGTCCCATAAGATAATCATGTAAAAAACTGCATAATGCTTAATAATATTTTATTCTTTTATCAGGCGTGCAAGCGAGTTCCGCATCACATACGGTGACATGCGGACGACACACGACGACGTGGACACGTTCGAGCACATTCTGAACGTGACGTCACACAACGAAGCATTGCTCGCATATTACTATCTTGATGGTGAAAATAAGGTTGGTTAATAAACTTTAAAAGTAAATATGGCCCGAGAATATAATTCTTATGAGGCTGGGTTAAAGGAAACTAATAGAGTGGACCTCTATAAGCTTTCTTTTGAAGTCTCTCTCTTTCTCTTTTTATGGCCATATTGGTTATTAATTCTTTAGGATTTATGTCAAAAAGATATTTCAAAACATACAACTTTAATTATCAAAACGCAGGTTTTGTTAATATATTTATCAGTATACGTCATTGTAAAGGCAAGTTTTATTCAACCAGATACAGTTTGTATGAAACTTAAATTATAATTACTATTATAATGCACTCATTCTTAGTGCCTTTATAAAACGTGCTGCCGCCTTTCTGTTTGCCATTATCCCGAGTGATTCTAATTAGCATACTTGACCCGCACTATCAGCGGCCAATGGCGCAAGCGGGTTGAGTGATGACGCGAGCATCGTGCGACATCTGGAGACCGCACAGGGTTATCAGTGATGATCACGATCGAAAGAAAAAATCATGGATGTTTACCTTTTACTTGTGATTAAATGGTGGTATGATCGTGCGTACTTGTTCTGAATTATGTCAAATCTGCTCTTTTATTTTTAAATTAAATAAATTTAATTCTGTTATCGAATGGAGGTCCATTTTTTTAATATTCATAATATATATAAATTTTATAGCAGACGCGATTCAATAATTTAGTAATTGGATAAAAAAGTTGACAGTAAAGCACATTCTTTAAAACTAGCATTTGCTATTGAAACGTTATTAATAGCATTTTTTTTTATTGTTGACATTTTCCATATTGTAATAATTTAGTCATCTTATTATGAAATTAATCTTACTAATCGCCTATCCTAAATTATCATTAGTAATTGACAACTAATTAAGCTACATAAAACCTAAAATATATTTTATAGATATGTAATCAATCAATATAATGTATGTCGTCACTTATAAAAATAGCGATAATGGAGTAAGATGTAATTTATTGTATTGAATAGTTGAATTAAAATAGAAGAATGATGTTTACAGAAAGTTATCGTGTCGAACTTCGGTCTAGGCATGAGTAATAGCGATATCGTTTGCTTGGTCCGTAAATAAGATAGCGGTGTCTTTGTTTATTTGCGATGTTAAGATGTTTATGGTTTCTACACGTCCTTATTCAACTGAGCATTTTTGTTGTCTTTGACCAGCTAAAATACTTTTTTAATTTATTTTAATTATTTTATATTACATTTTCAAAACATGTATCGAACAATTTGGCTAAGAATCGATTAAATTACATTAACATTATATATCATTAGAATGTAACTAAAAAAGTTATTCAACAATAATTCAGAAATGCTTTGTGACGGTTATTATAATTTGTTTATTAATATTAGCAGGAGTTTTATAAGCATTTGGTTCAGTGTGCAAGCGTTACAAGCGCTTAATCCAAGAAAAATGCCTAATAAAATACCAAATCAACTCAATAAAATAACAAAAAAAAAGCAGAAAATAGAGCTATTGTATCAGCATTTTTAACTGACTATGGCATAGAATCCTGATTTTTTAGTTTCATCCTGGTCACCCTAAGTTAGATACACAAAATTTATGACAGCATCAAATGTTATAACAAGCAATAAACCGTCCTTTATATCATGTCCGACTGTTGATATTATCTACCTAACATATTTTATCGCGATTTTAAGTACAAACAATGTTTTGACATCCTTCATTGTCCTTAATTGGAATACAATTGGCTCACATTGAATTGTTGTAAAACAGTTTATTGTTGTCTGTTCTTTCGCATTCTGGGGAAAACAATGGTCAATTTTCTTTGTAAAGTACGGAACAAAAGAGTGCTTTAAATACAAAAATTCATATTTTAAAATAACCCTGAACATACTATATGATGAAAGTTAAACTATTCGATAGTAACTCAAACTATCAGCATACCTACGTAGGCAACAAAACCGTCTTTGAAAATACGTTTATTTATATACCTACATACCTTAGAGTAAGTATATAACCCATTATAAGTTCTAACAAACATACTTTTATTTCAGATGAAAATGACGGAGATATACGACGTGACAGACGCAGACACTGACGCGGTACAGTCGCCCATGGAGCGTGACGTGAACAAGCAGCTCGAGTTCGACAACGACTGGAGCGCCGAACTCATTGCCGACGAAGGTCAGTACTCATTGTTGTACAACAGATGTGTGATGTGACGTCACACTAACACGGTACAGTCGCCCATGGAGCGTGACGTGAACAAGCAGCTCGAGTTCGACAACGACTGGAGCGCCGAACTCATTGCCGACGAAGGTCAGTACTCATTGTTGTACAACAGATGTGTGATGTGACGTCACACTAACACGGTACAGTCGCCTATGGAGCGTGACGTGAACAAGCAGCTCGAGTTCGACAACGACTGGAGCGCCGAACTCATTGCCGACGAAGGTCAGTACTCATTGTTGTACAACAGATGTGTGATGTGACGTCACACTAACACGGTACAGTCGCCTATGGAGCGTGACGTGAACAAGCAGCTCGAGTTCGACAACGACTGGAGCGCCGAACTCATTGCCGACGAAGGTCAGTACTCATTGTTGTACAACAGATGTGTGATGTGACGCCATTGTAACACGATGGATAACCCATGGACCGGAACATAAACAAGCAACTCATAACGGTAATAAAATTGGTTCATAATGTCCAACTTGTTTACCTAATGTTTGAAGGAATACGAAACAAATCGGATTTATATTTAAGGTACATAATCATTACGTCAGCAGCTTTTTAATATTAACAACTATTTTTTCTAACTCAAATAATTAACATAGCATATTTCTTTCTTTGCGTACGTAGTAGTGCATTCATAGAACCATTCATAACACCATTAAAATCTCGATGTGCTTTTTCACTACAAGAATCTACAATAAATTGTTCGACTGTTCGAAAACTCGTCTCATTATTCTCATTCATCATCATTCATATTCATCCTCAGATCCCCGTAGTTTCCTTCACTACATCACAGAACAAAAGTAAGTATATGCATGCATAACAGCAATTAATCCATTTTAACAAAACATACATTTCACAACAACTTTGTGCTCGGTTTCAATCATGAACTTCATAGCTTGTCGATGGCAAAAAAAAATAGTATAAATGATTGGCCCAGAATTCAGCGGCCGGAACTCCGTTTTCCGTGTGGCGGTCGCTAGATCCTCGGGTGACAACGCATGTGGCGCATAAGTTTTAATATGTTTTTATTGGGAATACTGACCTAAAGGCATTTTTTCTTGTCTGCAGACGACTTAGACATGGAGGCCATGGACGACGACGCATTAGCCGACAGGAACATATTCTCTGACCCAGAGAGCGAATGGAACGCGCGGAGATCGATATCCAACTCGGACAGCGACGGAGATCAGCCCGAGTCCGATCGGAGAGGGCCGTATATCGAGTTAGCTTAGTCGAGTATTGATGACTCGAGTCGATTATCATTTTGATCCACAGTTTATTCGTACAGTTAGTGTAAAAGTCGATAACATAATATATTTTTTTCTATTAACATACAAACAGACTGTCGATCAAAATGATAGTCAACTATACTAACGTAGTGTACTATTATAATTTAGTTAACTAATAACTTTTACTAAAACGTTTAAAAATGTATACATTTTGGAAGAAATGTGATCATATTCAACATCACAAGTATCAGAACTAGATAGGAAAGGTATCTAAATATGTTGTTATTATGTACTTTCTCTGGTAATAAAGCGATCATAAAATTATATCGGACGTATTATAATTTTATCTACATTAGATAATTGCGCTAGGGACACGGTTAAAACACGTGTTAGTTCTAAACGTGAGTTCGATACAGCTAATGTTTTATTATCAATACACCATGCAAAAAAAATACAAGTATTACCATAATATAGAAATACCTGTACACGGTACGATATGATCACGTTTCTGAGTAATGTAACAAAAAAACAGCCAGTGATTGATCAATCGAATGGTCGTGAAATTAGTAACGTTATTATAAATCGTGATACGAGATTTTCTATGGATGTCTATTTTTTTTTAAATTCCGGAAGGATATCATATTTTTAATACTCGTTACTGCATAGTCTTGCATTTCTAGTTCTAACTTATTTCAGTATGAAATTGGCTTGCATATTACTTCTTATAAAACTGGTTTTTTTCCGTCTTCTTGTTCTAAAATTGAACTGGTTTGCATTACAAACAATTCTCAATTTTTGGAACAAAAGGCTTATTTCCCTTATATTTCTTTTCTTTAGAATTGTATTTTCAAAATTAATTTCTACTTTCTCATACTTGGTTTTCAGCAAATTATCTTGCTTATAGGTTTTGTTCCACAACACAACATTTGTCTTTAATCTTTGAAAAAAATTTCCTAAGTATACTGTTTACGCAATCGTGTGCCAAAGTATCCAATAGTTTCCTAGTTTTGACGTCTGTGTTGAATTTCTCGTATCCGTGGATACATTCTTTTTAAGTGTATTAAATTCAAGTTTTCCTGGCTTAAAATGTACTGGTTGCAGTACCGATCTCGTTACAATGCAAAAAACCAATGTAACAAATTATGTATATATATAATAGGTATTTTGTTTATTGTACTTTAGGTATTATGTCAAAAAAGGCTATGAATATTACAGGAATATAAAAATAATTGTTTAACATTAAAATTCTTAAGTTGTCATTCCCAATGGTATGTGTGTATGTATTATATGTATAACATTTTGTGAAATGTACAGTCGCCATCATATATATGTTCGCACGTAGAGGAACTGAGTACCTACCTCTGAAAGTAGTTTATTACTAAAAAATAATAGAGATTTGTCACACATTGTATTTGTGTATATTTAGTGATACTATAATAGTGCACATTGTTAAGATTCCTATTGTTGTTTTCTCGTTATCATGATATTATATCGTTATAACAATTTCAATTTCTTTACTTACTGACATATTTTTGATCGTGACTGTACCAACAATAAAACTTGTGTCGCTATATTTCTTTGTGGTGTCATCTTTTTTATAATATTTAAAAAAACTTTTCCTTATTAATATTGCGTTTAGTTAACCAGTTAGTACCACACGAAATATTTTAGACGTATCTTTAAACATATTTATTTTATTTTATTCACCGTATGCAACATCTTTCCCAGTACAGTTGGACTCGTTCTGATTATTCAAATTGATTGTATATATGATATATGTTTTTTGTTTGTGAATTATCGCGTTATTGGGTGACAGTGCAATTATTTTAGTTTTATATAATTTGGTGTGGTGAATTGAGAAACAACTACCCGGCTTTAGAACCTTACAGACATACTTATTATACTAACTGTACTTCGAAATTGTCTTTCTTTTTTGTTATTTTAACCAAAGTAAGCTTTTGACTTAGTTATTTTATTAATTTATTACAATTTTCAATTCATCACATCTCTTGTAACTCTAATGTGATATCATGATTATTAAAAGTTATTATCTTCTTATAAGGATTAGTTTAATAATTTAAATATCAATTGTTATTAGTTGATTACTTTTCGTAATGAAATAACGAGGGTCTTTTCCGCTAGAACAAATATTCGCTCTCTTACAAAACAGATGATAAATTGTTATAAAATTATATGTTCTAGTGAATGGAGGCCATTGTTGTGTTAAGACTCTTGTTGATAAGTCTGGTGTATAGTGCCTTAACATTGTTACCATGTGTTACCCTTATATTAGTATCTCTGATCATTTATATCAGGGATGTGTATTGTATTTATAGATTATTTTTTATTTATTTACTAATGTGGTTAAAAAATAAATACAAATACTAAAACGTTAAATGAGTTCCAATGAACTTGAATAATAAAAAGGTCTTATCTACATGCATAGTGCAGCTGAACTTTGTGTAGTCAGTCCCTGGTATAAAAAGAGGTTTCATAAGTATTGATTATTCTATATACATGTTATGGTCTGGTAATTAGATATTATTTGTAAATAGTTTGGTTTAAAGGTCTCGTTGTTGATGAAATATCTGATTACTTATGACGCTAACGATTGTCTAGAGTATTTGTCAAACGATTAACGACTCTAATGTTGACGGAATACGGGTTACAGTTTAAAATAGTAAATTGATAGTGTCTTCCGAGTTTTACCTTTCATTATTATATGCCAATAAAATTTATTCTGTAAGTTATCTTAATCAGATATTTGGTCATTGGTGGCGTTTTGTCAGCGAAGGATTCTGTAAACGACTGTCACAAATATTTATAGTAAAATATATAAAATAAATGTTTTTATTTGTTTGATTTCATGGTGTCTTATGTTATGTAGTATCATAGTAAAAAGTGCTTATCGAAGCAAGCTTCTAGCAGAATTTTAGTGTTTGCTTTAAAGCTTTGATGATGGTGATGGATATATTGAGTACAAAGTGGTTGCCATGCTCAAACGTAAGTGAATGCCGTATAGAGTTCGGTACCGATCGTAGTAAATCCTATCCCGGCCATGGTAAAACCGAGAGATTTAAAAAATAAACCCACGTCAATGTCACGTATGTTCTAATTTCAAACCGACCTCTTACTATATTTTTGAGCAATTATTCATCAAAAAACATATATATTTGCAGAAAAATTTTAACGATATTACGAGCAAACAACCGCGCCGTTTTGCACGGTAGTATTTGTGATTGAATGTTTTTTTACTTGTTTTTTGAATATGGTCGGAAAAGGGAGCGAGTCGAAGAGTAGCCGAATATTTCATCAATGTTACTTGAAGTGTTGCAAGTTGCAGAATCTTACGCCTTTGAACAATGTCATACCATCTGGCAACGGCAAGGTGTTGGACTTCTGCGTGGATAGGATCAAATACGCGGACTGGCCGCCTATATTAAATGCACTCAGCTGTGATTTAAGCCTGCATTCAGTGTCTGTAAAGTGTCGACAGCAAGTCAAAACCGGTAATTTTGATACAACTCAGATTACGAGCTGGTAATTTCGTAAGGCTTTGGTATCTTACTATTGAAACTAAATTATTTTGCATGACTTTACGAAGGGGATCAGTTACTTGCTCAACTAACTATTTTCTACGGTACAACTGAGACTTGCAACTGCTATTCTACATAGGTTTACCAAAATAATTTCATACTTTTCACAGAGCTACGCTACTGTTTAAGTAAATGTACTCTGCTGTACACGTTGACCCTTAGTGTAAACCTTGGTACTCCTAGTCTACCGATAGGTATTTATAATAGATGGCAAAATCGTAAATAATTTATTTATTAATAAGGCACATCAACAATATAAACGCAAACATATAAAATAACAATTCAGGTGTACTAAGACTAGTGTTTACATCAATTATAGACGTGCACAACAATTCAATAGGAATAATCATATCATCAATAATCATTGAAAATAAAGCGGGAAGCTTCATGCTTTATAGTGTGGACGGAATAGCTATTTGAATCAACGCCTACTTGATTGGCAACCTCTACTTTGATAACAAATCGGATCGGAACGATTCTTTCCCGAAGCAGGCCGTTGCCTTTTCTTGCTTGCATTTAATTGCCATAAACCTTTTATAAGATCGCTTACCTGTTGCTAGGATTGTATTCACCTAATAGATTTACATTTGATTATAATTCTACCTCACAGTGTTAGAGCATATAGACTGCGAGAGACTGGCAAAAACAGTCAACAAACGCTGTGTGATACTGACAAACTTCATGCTAAGTAATTTAGTGGAGGCGACAGCGCAGCTTCTTTCTAATACCACGCTCTTGACGAGCCTACTGTTAGAGGGACTTCCGTTAAGGATACCATATTTAAATCCTTTGTGTGAGGTAAGCAGTCATTTATAAAACAAAACCTACATTTAAAATTACTTAGTACTGTGATCCTGGCAAGATGGACATTGAATTTAGAACCAGAGGGTCCCTAATAGCGAGCCGTTACAATTTTGGGAGTGCAATGCTAGATAAAATAACTCCTCAGAGACCGTATACCTTTCATCAAATAGAGTGTCAAAGGACACGCTCTAATGATCCTTTGTACAAAATCATTCAATAAACCACAATCTAAGTAAAATAGAATGAGGAAACTAATAATTTACCAAAACTCTTCCTAGATTTTCTTCTTTTCTAGGCCCTATTAGCGAATAATTCCCTACAACATATACATTTGCCGCGTTGTTTGATCGGCGACGCGGGCTGCCTAGCTATCTGCAAGTCCATCAGGTGTCTGCCAAACATCCTCACGCTAGACCTGTCTGGCTGTGAGCTGACTCCTCTCGGGGCGGGGTATATAGCAGAATTGGTTAAGGTATGTATGAAAACTGGTAACTACCTTATAGCTACATCGTGCGTTGTCCCAATCAATGGGACAAGAGATCCTTGTTGCTATTTTTCGTCAGATTGCAGATACACATTCCAAGAAGCATCATGACCGAAATATTCTTTGTTTCAGTACCAAAAAATCCACAGATACAGTGAAAACTGGACGCACACTCTTCGGTACAGACTACCCGAGCTAGACGCGATGGCGGGTCTGCGACGGATAACAGTGTGTGCCAACCCACAACTAGGAGATGTCGGAGTCGGCAAGCTTCTAGATGTGCTCTCTGATGATTTGTGGATCAAAGGTATGCTATCTTCAATCTTCTTCTTATCGTATGGTTGATGAACCTCTGACATGGCTTTACACACCGTTGAAAAATCTCTCAGGCGTGCCGGTTTCCTCATGATGTTTTCCTTCACCGTTTTTAGCAACTGATAACTAATTTATAGTACGCACATGAATTCGAAAAATATTGCGCGTGCCGAGATTTGAACTTGCGACCTTTGACTTGGCAGTCCAACGGTCATACCACTCGGCTATCAGTGTCATTAGCTTCGCTTTCTTCGATGGCAGTCCTCAATACAATGAAAAACCACATTGATCATTGAGTGTCATTACAAAGTCAGAGGACGGAGTATCAAAAACAATAAACGAATCCGAATCAATATACACAAGTTTGCCTATTTGTTCCATTCTTAAGTCATTCGCTTATCTCTTCTAGCATTGGACATCCAAAACTGTGGTATAACAGAGAACACTGCAATTGCAGTGCAGCAGATGATGACGTCAAACACGACTCTGGTGGTTCTAGACATGAGGAACAATATTGACGTGACTAATGAATCGCTTTCAAAAGTACGCTCCACACTCCGGGATAACGAAAGAGGGATGGAAGGAAAGGTTGGTTTGATTGGCTATTTATTGATGACGTCATTTTCTAACGTGTCGGCCATGACTGATTCAAGAAGAAAAAAAATGCTGACTAATAAGATTAGCAGCAGGTTGGTGGTAGCGAGGCTTGAAGCTCAGGGTCCGCCTTACGATTGATTGTATATCCTCATTCGTGGAGGCTCTTTTAATGTAGGTACTCAAGTACCTAGTAACAGTTACGTTACTGCTGCCGTTAATCATCTGCCCTATTGTCATGAAGCTTTGCCTAGTTTCCTCCTCAGTTAATTTTTTTGCGTCTACGTTGAACCTGGATAAAAAATTACATTAAAGGTAAGAGAGGAAGAAAAATACTAATTTGTTTGTTTCAGTTTTCATGGCTTGCTAGCGTCAGTGGGTCTTCGAGTGAGAAACTATTGAGATCAATTGCATCCAAGTGAGTATAATACTTCCAGCATGTACCTACATAATTAATTATAACCTGGCTTAAGAGTATTGTTTTTCTAAACATAGTAGGCAATTAGTTTTGATCAAAACGTTTGCGACTTACAGAAATGGAGTAATAAAAGACAGGGCAGTCTCTAATGTAAGAAATGCACCCACGAAATACGTAACCAAGACAAGTGTTGTGAAGAAAGAAAAGTATGTATTTGCGTCACGGCTTTTTGAAATTGTATCTAGTGGACTAGTACATGCCTAGATTGGCAACTTTTTTTACCGCGTGGATTTCGAGATAATTAATATTATATAGAGGCTCACAAACCCTTTCGTGCGTTCTCAGAAGACCCTACCAAAGACATTACAATCTGATCAATGGTTTAAGAACGCATAAAAGACAAACAAACATTTTTATTTATATAGAAGACAGATGAACCAAGCACTTCCAAGCTAATTTCCCCATTGTGTTCTCAGAGACTACGCGGAGGTACTAGAAGAACAGCTACAAGAGGAGATTTCGCACAGACAGCAGCTTGAAGAGTTAAATCTACAACTAGTAGACCAGATGAAACAGTTGAAACAACAGCAGATACGGCTCTGGGCGAACTGTGCAGCGTCTTCTGGTAACTTATTATACCTACCTACATATAGTATTATTTTAAAGAAATCCTCGCTTATCTTTATTGTATTTTGTTAGGTATACCGACACTTTTACCGTCTAGTTCTCCTTTGCTCGTTTGAAAAAAGTTTGGTCTAGTAATTGTAGGGTCTTGAGCGCTTAAGACAAAATATACGAGCTTGAATTAAACGGGGTTTGATCATTTTAGTGCTTTGAAGTATATTTATTGTTTAGGCATTTTTTGTCGTTTGATAAGTCTTCTTTAACAAGACAAATTGATAATTTAATGCCACCCTCCTCAATAATTCAATGTACCTGTGTTTAGGTTCAGAGCACTCATTCGAGGCGAGTTCGAGATCGGGCGATCTATCAAGCAGTTCTGGCTCGTCGAGTTCTGTGCCTATCGACCAAACCACACTCTCCTATATACAGCAAGCCTTCAAGGATATATATGCGTTCATTAAGGATAACCAGTGCTACGGGTTAGTGCATGAACGGTTAGTTTTGTTGCTTAGGCAGCCTTAGTTACCCGTTTAAATCTCTGTATCAAACTCTATTGTTTTAACAGTGAACGAACTGAGTTCAATGCTTAGTACAATAATAGATAATTTAAACTTGGAGGTCATACTTTCTTAACGGCTCTATTTCCCACAGCAGAATTTTCACTAACTTATCTTGTCCCCTCAGACAATGTCTTCATGCAACATCTAAGGAAAAACTACAAGAGCCACAGCCGATCGACGATATTCAAGAGGTTGAAGAGGCTCAGTACGGCGGGGAGCTGCGCGTCAACATTATTCCGAAGAGGGCGCAAAGCTCGCACCAGAAGATAGCCGGCAATACAAAGGTCAACAAGATGACGAAGTCCGCGCATATGCTGAGGGACATGAAAAGGAGGGAGGCCGTTGAAATGGTTAGTGACTATGTGACGTAACAGCAGCGTCTTGAGAATATTCTTTAAGTGGACGTAAATATTTACAGATATTAAGTTGTTGTTTTTTTATAATGTTATTCATGATGAATATTAGGTATGTAGTGTATCAGTGTTGCCTGTTACCATTTTAGTTACCACCACATAATTATTACAACGTTGTTCTATAAAAAAGGTTTTAAGTCGTTAATCAAGTTTTTTATGTCTTATAGAAACCAGATATGATTGAAAGACAAATGGGCGACACGAGAAATTCGCACGGCGACGATTCAAGTACTTTGGAAGATATGATCACGGTGCAAACAAAGCCTAAAAAAGTAAGCGCGAAATAATACTTTTTAATTTGCAAAGCAATATCAATATTTAGTATATAGTAGATTTCTGCAAGGGACTCAAACTATTTAGTCGAGTCGTGTTTCAACGTAAGAACCTAAATTTTCCGCCTGTGGAACCCAGCATATTGTTTTTGATATCGACACGACCAACGAGTATAAAATTAAACCCCAATTAATTAAATCGAATAGCAGAGACATTGCCACAAAAGGCTTGGCCGATCACAAATTGAGACAGTGCTGCTACTGAGGTTTGCCAAATGAAAAAACCCAGTAACACTTTGCCCGACCCGGGACCTCGTGCTAAGCAGTTGCGCTTAGGCCACGTGACCAACGAGGCAGTTCTATATTAAATAACATTATTTACAGAATAATTTATACGAGCAGAGTAGCCCGTGCAGCAGCGTGGTGAGCGATTCCGACACGCTGGTGTGTTCGCCACAGATAACACACCGCTCCTCGTCACATGCGGCGATAGTTATCAACCCGCGGGAGGCGCTCTATTCGTCATCGGACGAAGAAAGCTCGTGACTCGCGTTTTTTAATTATTTATTTATGAACAACATGTTTTATGTACGATTAAACAAATTGTATGTTTTATTTGCTGACGTTATTTTGCCATAAATACCACATCTATTTTATTCGCCAAAATACCATCTTACACTAAGAAAATAAGCTCACTGTTTCGAAATATGATCAAATATGTTATGTAGTTCACCAGTATAGATAATGGCTTTAAAAGCCAACTTTAGTCATGCAAGTAGAGATAACCTTGCTTGCTGACTGGCTAACCACATCAAGTGCTACAGCTAAGTAAAAGCTACTTAAAATAACCACATCTGCACCCCCCAGGGGCCAGGCAGAGGTATAATTTTCCCATTTATATAGTAAGGTAGCCTATTGATCAGGCAGGAATTTCATCACTAAGAATAAGCTAAGTTTTCAATAAAACTGATGCTTTATAATTAACAATTTATTACACTATAAACTATCATACACTACATTCACTAACCTATTCACTTCTTTGCATCATTAAGATTAACATTCTTTTGCTGCAGCTTGGCAATCATCATCTTCTCTTTAGCCTCTTTCCTTGCCATTTTCTCCAGTTTCTTCTGTTCCTTCTCTCGCTTGGCTAACATCTCTTGGAACCTCTCATCACGAGGGTCCAGTTTGAAACCAAAGTGTCTTCTGACCTCGTCTACTAGCCTCTCTTTCTTTTCCTGGAAAGGAACAATACAATTTTAATTGAATAATTGTGTAAACTTTTAACTCATTCTGAGTTGTGTGTTACCAATGTTGCCATAGAATAAAATAGTTTATTCATTCATAGTCAATTAAATCTAAAAATGATTTAAAAAAAATATTGTCATAATACTGCATGTGAATGCAAAAAGGAACTATATCTAATATCTCAATAAATTTGGAAAGATCCTACTAACCTTAGCCGCTGTTATCTCTGCTGTTTTCTTAGCCAATTTATCATTGAGTTCTTTCTTCCACTGTTCCAACTTGGCAAACTTGGCAGCAACATCTCTATCTCTCTTTTCAATCTTCTCATTTTCTTCTTTCCTCTTCTGTGCAGCTGTTTCCATCATCTGCTTTATTGTGAATGGGTAGGCTACAGATTCATACTCTATCTTCTCTTGTATGTCCTTTCTTGTTGGAAAGCATAAGCCTGAAAATAATAATAACTTTAGGGTACTTCCATAATATTTTTAGTAGCACATAGGTGTAGGAGAAACCAGATATCAACAACAATAGTACACAATTTACAAATCATATTAAGTCAGACTATATATAAAAGAAAATCTCCTGCTTAGTTGAGTAGTTTCACTTAATTTGGCTTAGTCAAAATTCTGTCAGGAAAAAATTTAGAGCCACATAACAATGTGAGCACTAATAAATAATACTACACAGCTGCTATTAGCACAGTCTTAAGTCCAGAGATAAAAGAAACGGCTAACTGTATTTTCCGACGACGGGTCCAATAAATATTTTACAGTAGCCTACAACCAAACAGTAGTCAACAAAAATATAATTACTTGGATTAACACCACTCGCACTGCCGTATTTACCATACAACTTTCTGTTGTACTTAACAGTTAGATGCACAGTATTTTTGGGTTCCTCGTAAGGCCGACGTCCGTTCACAAGATTATAGTGAGCTGGTGACAACCGAGAAATGTTCCTCTTGCGTTCAATCTCAGCCTCTTTCGCCAGAGCATCTTCATCATCTATTACTAATTGATCATTCTGCTCTGCGACTTCCGCAGATGTAGAAGCAAAGCGGAATAGTGAACCTATGAGGTTTGAACGTAAATAGTTTGTTCTTACGCACAAATTCATTTTGTATGTATTAAATTGTTTTTATTGTAAGTTTACTGCACTTTTGCAGCAGTTTGAGGTTATGTATATTTAAATAGTTGACATTGACACTTGCGATTTCAATTTGACGTAAAATTACGCAAAGATCATAGACTACCAAATATTTTTTGGAATTACCAGTTTAAAAATATATGAATCACCAATCAGAGTCATACTCACTCAGAGTTTTAAACCTTATTTCGTTCAACTAAGAACCAAAATTTAATGTAACTATGAGTATGAATTGTCATCGTGTCAATGAAATTCTATCAGACCACCACTACAACTTGCTTTGTCTTTGACTAATTTAATAAATTGACTTGACGTTACCATCGTCGCCTCCAACTGGAATTGTTATATTTTCTGTGTCCATTTATCATTCTCTAAATATGGATGATTTTGGTGATAATTTCGTTCAACCCGAGGTGGACCCTGCTGCAGAGTTCTTGGCTCGCGAACAGAACCAGTTAGCAGGACTTGAAGACGAATTGGAAACTAGTGCTCCGCCCCCCATTATACCCTCGTCGAACGGCTTAGATGATTTTGTTGGTAAGCACCCACCTAACATAATATTAACAGTGCAGTGACAAATATTAGGTATTTAGATTTTCCGTATGTAGTAATGCGGAAATAATTAATCGATGTTCGGAACATTTTGGAAGAGGTTTTTTGTTGTCTCTACTACATATCTCATAATAGATAGCAAAACCGTTTCGGAAAACAAATTATTATACTTACATATGTTATAATTTTCAATTCATAAATTTTATGTTTTTAAATAGTTATAATGTGATTAATATCTGTCTACAGAAGTGCCAAGTGCATCAGCTTTCGATTCAAACGGTCTTCTAGACGACGAGCCGATCCAGACATCTGTATTCAAACAGGAGAGAGAAGAACCGGAAAAAATCAAAGCATGGCGTGAGGAACAGAAACAGAGACTGGAGGAGAAAGGTACATTTAATTTATCCATGTTAGCACACTAATTTTAAAATCATGTATATTTTTATAGTACTAGTCCCAAAGTTGATATGACATGCAAGTCAAGCAGCAGTAAGTAAAAAAAAATCTCCTTTTAACTTAGTTATTCCGTGTTATTATATCATCATCTGTATCCTGTTGAGGATTTAATTAGTTTTTTTTTAATTATATATCCAACTTATACTTCCCATTATGGATTGTTTTTATATTAGATGCTGAAGAAGAAAACAAAAAGGAGGAGATGCTTAAAATAGCCAAGAAGGAGTTGGAGGATTGGTACAAAACACATGAAGAACAAATTGCCAAAACTAAGGCAGCTAACAGGTACGTCCATATTGGTTAAATATTCTATGTAACATTTGCAATGCCTTTTAGTACCAGTAACATAGTACTACTCACTCTCAAATCTGCTGGTGAGCCAAAGATGAAGCAGTGTTAGGGTTTCAAGATTATGTAACTATATTTTACCTTTGCATAGAAATGGTGTAGAGGTTTATGTTTACCAAAAGTATTTCTTCTAACTGACCTCTAAAAGGTAAAATTTTAATTTGACAGCATGTGTTTTATGTAGCCACTAGAATTCAGAATCAATATCTGTACCTTAGTATGAATGATTAATCAATTAATTATTTATGTGCTAGCATGATTGCAGCATTTTTATTTTGTTCTGCCTATGAAAATACTAGAACATGTTTAACAAAATCATTTTTATTAAACTATTGTATTTAAACATAAATCAATACAATTGTCAGTTATTAATGCACTTTATCACTAAAAATACATTAGTTTCATGATAATATTTATATTCCTAAGTATTATTTTGGGTCATTGACTCCTAATGTCATTCAAAGTTATCAGCAGTAAAAATAATATGTGGCATAATTTCCCTTGTATAATAAAAATATATTATAGTTCATGACCAAGTTAAAACTAATTTGATTGTTTTCTTTTCAATGCTGTCAGGGAGTCAGCTAAGTGAGTATATCAGAAGTATAAAATAAAATGAACTAACCTGGTCATTGGGTTGTGGTACCAGGTATAAATGTGTACATATTTCAGTCATTTCTGAGTCCAATGTTAAACATTCCCATGTTTAGGGCATTGCCTTTGATAGGTTTTCGTACTAAGTGAGGGATGATGTCATTATCTCTTGTTTCAACTAACTTACATAATGTTAAATTAAATTTTCCTACACTTGTTGTACTCTACCATTCTTGTCAACTGTCAATATCCATCCATATTTTTGTAAACATTCCATAGGTGCACCGGTTGATTACATGGTATGAAAATAAAAACTCATTGGGAATAAATACATTGTTACAAAATGTTCATACAATTATTATAATTTAAATAATACTAAACCTGAATTAACCCTTATCACTAAAGTAGGTACTAAATTCCATATTATAATTTAATTTTTGATATAGGAATGCCGAGAAAGCCCTAGCGCGCGGTTCTGAAAGTACTGTGGAGGATGGTAACGAGTGGGCGCGCGTTTCCGAACTTTGCGACTTCGGGCCTAGACGCGGCCGCGATGTGGCGCGTCTCAGGTCCATCGTTCTGCAGTTGAAACAGTCTGGAGTGCGACCTAAACACCCACCACGTACTACTAAAGTGTAAGTGTACTACAATAAAAATTATTAACTATACAATATTAAGAATCGTAAATGAATAAATAATTAGGTTAACTATTTATCACTCAAATGTAAACTGTACCTACTCTAGAAAGATATGCATTTTAAAAAGTGTTTTAGTCAAGAATATAAAAAATATAGCACCAGTAAAATGAAGATGCTAATTACACCATGTAAATTTTATTATACTCATTTAAACTAGAATCTAATTACCTATTTAAAATTATACAACAATAATATATTTGATTTAAATAATTCTTATATTAACCATAATTATTTTGTTCACAGAGCTTGAATTCTGAGAGAAGATGTTGGAGTTACATAACTTCGATAAGTTGTACCTAATCATCAGTCTCTGTATATGAAAATCACATTTAATTATAATAAATTAGGAAAAATGTTAATATCAAGTTGTTCCACTGCTGTTTATTAATACTGGAATGTAATAACAACCATAGTTGAAGTGTTATTCATTTATATTGTATGGTATAATAAATCATAAAGGCAAACTATTGTTAGGACTAGTTGTGCCAGTTTTTTTTTGTCATAATGTTAATAATTATCATTCCAAAATATAAAATTATTTAATTCTTTGGTAGTATTTTGATGTCTTACATTGTAAAATACCTGATCCCAGCCACTGGCCACACTTTACACATGCACACACCTCATGGCACATCAGTGCCTTTAACAATGTTTAAATTTATCTACTTATTGCAACATATAAAAACAAATAGTAAAATGAGGCTATTTAGCAACCACAGTAATTGTATACATACATTACTTTGTTTAGTTCCTAAATAGCCACATTTTACATTACACATTATAACTTTAAATCCTTTGCTATATCAATATGTTTTCTTTTATATATTCTTTCAGTCAATTTCAATAATAAATACATTAAACTTATGACTAATAAAAATGGCCAAACACCACAGGTGAGGTAGCTACGTAACTGTAAACCTAGTGGCTTATTTTTATTCAGAGATATCTTATTGTAAACTATTTCTGTTCTTCTTGTAATATCCATCCAATTATACATTTTTCTTATCATTCTATTGCATTCATAAGGACACAATATATTTCCTTTTTCTATGTCATTCATAGCTTTTTCTATTCCTTCAACTAGACTAGTAACGTTTGGTTCTGTCAAGTAAATCATGCTTTCAGGTAACACTTCAGGAATTCCACCAACTTTAGTTGAGACTACTTTCAACCCACATGAAGCACCCTCCACTATAGCCATACAATAAGCTTCAGTCAATGAAGTATTAAGAAATATATCTCCTTTCACTAAAACATTCCTAACATCTGAATGTTTGAGACTTCCCAGAAGCGTCACACAGTGTTGGAACCCTTTTTGCTCTCTCACTTCTTGTAAGAGCCACATTTTGGGACCATCTCCTCCAATTATAAACCGCAGTCTAGGATATCTTGGACACATATCTGCTATCACAGCAGCCATTAAGTCAACACCTTTTCTATATACTAAACGAGATACAATTACTATTGTTATGACATTTGGATCTCTTTTACTAGGATCTGGAGTGAAACTATAGGCATCTACAGCATTAGGAATAACAGAAACTTTGTGTGCCTTCACTTTAGCTCTTAGAACAGTATTTTCTTTTCCAGTGTGTGACACACAAATACAGTGGTCACACTCACATAAACACATTTGTAGATATTTGTTCGTCAATACAGCTGATGTGTCAGCAAACCCAAATAAGCTGTGGTCTGTAAAAACAGTTTTTAGGCCCATCAACTTTCCAATAATAGACACTTCATGGCATAAGACACTGAATGCTGAGTGTCCATGAACAATCTCAACACACTCTCGAATTAGTATGTATCTTATCAAAGCTACGTTGCATATCATAGTAGGAAGGACACACTGGGCGTAAAATACTCGAATAGGCAAGTAATATACTTTAAGCCCAGACGTTAAATATCTTATTCCTTTCCGTTTACCGTAAGAGTGTGTAATTATAACTACTTTGTGCCCTCGTTTGATTAAACATTGTGACAAATTGTAGATGTGCTCTTCTACTCCACCCGTATTAGGATAAAAAAAATCTGAGGCCATACATATTACGTGCTTTCTATTTCTTTTACGGTTTTCCTGTAACAGTATAAAATATAGGTTATGTGATGTATTTGATAAACGAGAATATATTAAGTTTCACTGATAATTTATACATTTAGACAAGTACCTTTTTTTGGCCACCCATTGTAACACAAAGTTATCAATTTTGAGTTTGACAATTATTTTATTGTTTTCAAACATGACATTTATCTAATGTTGCTTGGTTTAATTGGTGTTGCCACTTGCCATATCATCATCATCATCAGCCAAAATGCGTCCACTGTTAAACAAAGGCCTCCCCCTTTCAGAACGGGGGGGGGGGGCTGCCATAATCCCCACGCCTGGCAAGCGGCTTGGGGCTCGCAGTGTTCAAGGGTGGTCAAGTTACAGAAGACGCTGCTGCCCATCTTCTGGATTTTCCCTTAGTCGCACGCGGCACTTGCCATATAGACATTTAAATTGTATTCGTAGATTCGTACATCGTTTATTTTGATCTTCGGCTAATTATTGAAACTAGAAATTGTCCTAATCATGAAATAAATATTGAACTACCGACCATATTTTCATATCCAGATCTTTACGGGCTTCGATCAACAACATTGTATACACAATTTCAATAATTCATATTATTCTTCTCTCCGTGCTTAATGCTGTGATGTGTGCAATAATAATATCCTCCTGATCCTGATCGAATTTTGCGCACGGCTGACGGCCTATCTCATTCAATACTAGCATTTGCTAGCATAGACCAAGAGAAAATTATATTTGCTAACTACGCAGATAAATTAAAGTGCACAAGTACCTATGCATCTTGACATGTGAAAACGGTCATCCTTCACCACAGAGCCCATACAGAGCCCCTCATAAGAATGACCGTATGATATTACATTGAGGTATATATATATTAGGTTTCTGAACGTGATTCATTATCCAGAGCAGAGTTATGACGCACACATGGATAATAACCTCAATGGTGAATGGATAATAAATGATGTAAATAGACATACGTCAATGTCACGTTAATTTGTGATTTATGCATTGAGGATTTATCTGACTTGTGATTCAGAATTCAGATAGAGTTGAAAATTGATAAATAATTTATTTATTATAAAACACGTTATAACAAAAGTAATAGTAATTTATAAAATTATGAATGAAGAAAACAAATCTAATCGTAAAAGAAAAAGGTTTGCAGCTCGTTTAAAAAGTTCTAAGGATATAAAATGCACTGATACTGCAGGACAGGTAAGTTTACAAATAAAACCTTTCTTCCGTTGTATTACTACTAATATGTCAAAGTCTAATAATCTTTTTACAGTTTCTCGTGTTGTGTAATGCTGGACAGGCTACTGGATTAGAAAAAGATTACATATTCACCTTAATAAAGGAGAAAGGTCTTAGTATGCCTTTGCCTAAATTTATCGCTGAAAAGGGAGAGTCTCATTCATTTCTAGCGTTTCTGACTACTGAAAATGCCCAATTATTCTATGACACGTTTAATGGAGAAGCAAAAGCTGATGAAAATGGAACACCCCTGTATATGAACTTTGTTGAAAAAGGTGAAATAGAAACTGGTATTTTATCGTAATATCTAAAAAGTTTTACTGTCATTAAATTTCTACTCGAATTGACAGAGCCCCTGAGTGATAAGTGATAGCACTAGTAGTCTCCCTACTAACTTGCTATGTAGCTAATCTTTATTTTCGATGTGAGTAAATCATGTGTCAAACAGTAAAATTTAATTAGTTTTCTTTGTTTGTAATATTTCCAGTACCAAATACAGAAGTTATATGCCCACATGAAAATCCAAAGGGCTTACTATTATTAAAACATTTTATAAGCAATGAAGAAGAGGCACAGTTTTTAAAATTGTTTGATTGGAATCCAGAATCAAATAACTTGAAAAATCGTCAAGTGAGACATTATGGATATGAATTTAGATATGGCAGCAATGATGTTGATCTAAATAGTCCATTAATAGACAAAATCCCTGCTGAATGTGATAGTTTGTGGAAAAAGATGAGTGAGCAAGGGTTTGTTGTTGGTGTGCCTGATCAATTGACTGTCAACAAATATCACCCAGGACAAGGTATGATTAGATCAATAAATTACAATTCCTAAGAATATTTCTAACATAATTATTTAATGGTCTTGATTTTTTGCTTTTGAGCTTGCATTTGGCACTTATTTTTAGTTAAATTTGGCCTTTTAGATGAATTGAAACATTCTTTTGGGACAGATCATCATAATGAATGTAAGTGTAACTTATTTTTAAATAAAAATATATTTTGCAGTAATTGTAAGATTTCTAACTAATGTCAATGCTTAAATACTGCATAACTCCTAAATAAGGCCTCATTTCATTAATACTTTGATTTATATTCAGCAAGTGTTTAACCTTTTGAGTGCCACGACTTGTATAGAAGACCAACATTTCCGTGCTCTCCACACCATTACACCACAACTTTATTATGTAATGTAATAACAAACAAAAATCGAATAAAGTAATGTGCATACTATAAATTAGTTATCAGTCACTAAAAACGGTGAAGGAAAACATTGTGAGGAAACCGGCACACCTGAGAGATTTTTCAATGGTGTGTAAAACCATGTCAGAGGCCTATAACAGGCAGTTTAAACTCTGACACCAGATTGACGACCCGATTGGCGCAGTGGCTAAGCGATTGGACTGCTGCGCAAAGGGTTGCGGGTTCGATTCCCGCACGGGACAAAAATTTGTGCGATCCGCAGATATTTGTCCCGAGTCTGGGTGTTTGTGTATGTGATATTTCATGTTTGTGAAACGCACCCACGATACAGGAGAAATTCCTAGTGTGGGGCGACGTTTTTTTTTTTTTAAAAAAAAAAAAAAAAAATTGTTCATCAACCATACGATGAGATGAGAGAGAATAAAATCATAGCGTGGAGGGCACAATAACTTTGTTTTCTATCTATGGCCGTGGCACTCAAAGGGATAAACCAAACTTCACATTAGATATGGTTCCAGGTATACCTTCTCATGTGGACAAGCATAGTCCATTTGGAGGTACAATCCTGTCGCTGTCACTTGGCTCCGATGTGGTAATGGACTGGAAGCACCACAGCGGGAAATATGTCCCCGTTCTAGTTCCAGCAAGATCACTACTTGTTATGCAAGGAGAGGCTAGGTGAAATACATTTTATTAGTATATAATTATAGAAATGTTTCAACATTTTAATGCCAGCTATAAGCACTAGGTGAAGGGTGCCTGCTTGGGGACTATCTTATGTATGATAATCAGAAAGTAATATTTTATTTAAATGACTTAAATTTTATCTTATCTTAAGAACAGCTCCACAATTTACATCAAAATTTGTTCACTTTTTGTTAAATTACCAAACATCATCCCACTCTTCTTTCTTCAGATACGATTGGCAGCATGGTATTCAACCGCGAACATGGGATCCAGTTATCGAATACCGGTCAGAAAATTCACACAATATTAAAGTGATCACTAGTGACACCGCACCGCGACAGACAAGAATATCTCTTACATTTCGTTGGACGAGAAGCGGTCCTTGTGAATGTAAATTCAAGACCCTATGTGATAGTGTAGAGAAGGTGTCCCCGGATAACTTAGCAGATACGATAGCTTCTAACTTAGAAGAATTGCATGTGCATCAGGTTAGTAAAATTGAAGACAGTGTAAGGTTATCCATGAGTTGGTACAGTTTTAATAAAGTAATAAGAGTAGGTCGGTTTCCCGTTGACTATGTAATAGGTGACGAGTCTATTGCCTATCATCGGGCCCGCAATGGGTTCGTCATAGATGAGTTTTAGTTTAACATAAAAGTTAACAGTATCCATTAATTTTGTAGGTTTACGAACAAATTGCAGGTCATTTCAGCACGACGCGACACAAGCCGTGGCCCAAGGTGGTTCAGTTCATGGAGGGCGTAGTCCCGGGCAGCGTGGTGCTTGACCTAGGATGTGGGAACGGCAAGAATATACTGAAGCGAAATGATATCGTCCAGGTGAGTTATGTAGTTCTGTACAAAGAGTATGTGCACAACATACAGAAATTCGTGTTTTTGTGGTGACTGGACTGACTGGAGAGATAGTGATCCTTTTTTGTGTTATAGATAGCAGGTGAGCGCAGCGCGGGCTTGCTGGCTGAATGTAAGGAGCACGTGCGCGGCGTGGGCGGCGCCGACTGCGTGCGGCTCGACCTGCTGCGGGCTGCTCTGAGGGACGGCGCGGCCGATGTCGTCATATGCATCGCTGTCATACATCACTTTAGTAGCCAGGTCGGTATTATGAGAGTACCGACTAATTTGGTTATAAAAATAATGCATAACCATCAAGAATTGATCTATCTATTGTAGCTTTCTGTTCTTGTATCTAAGATTAAATTTTTTCACTCAAATTTACAGGCAAGGAGATCCCAAGCTATAGAAACCATAAACCGATTACTACGCAAAGATGGCCGCGCCCTTATTACGGTGTGGGCAAAGGACCAAACAAAATCGAACTACCTTTGCAAAAACAAACAAAACCAGTTAAATGAGACTCAGACCGAAACCCAAGTTACGGTTGGTGGCGTTAATCTACCGGTACACGAGAACAGAACGCAATTCAAACATAAAGACCTATTAGTGCCTTGGAAACTTAGGAAAGTTTCTGAAAATAAACTAGCTAATCAACCAGATGACACATTACTTAGATATTACCACGTTTTCGAAGAGAACGAACTTGATGAACTATGTAAAGAAGCCAATTTCACCATCGAAGACAGTTTCTACGAGGAGGGTAACTGGTGTGTTGTATGTAAGAAAAAATAAATTTAATGAGGTAACACTTTGTACTTTCCTTTTTTTAATTTAAAAAGTCTCCGTCTACAAAATTAAGAAAAAACGACTAATATAAAAAACACTATAAACAATGGTTTTAACAACAATTTTGTAATGTCCTGCGCATATGAAACTAAAGCGATTATAAAATATACAAAAATGCCTTGACGATATGAGGGTTTCAAATTAATATCAACTTAATAGTAAAATATTTTACAAAGTCATTTAGCATTGAAATTTTGAGTTTGCGTTTATATATTTCAAATTCTTTACAACTATAAAATCATTTAAACTTTTTATTAATTTGACTTATTAGTGATTTGCAAGTATTTCACATGACGTAACGGCTGTCAGATTTAGTAGACCGTTCGGAATTCACTTGCGTAGTATCTTTACAACTGTACAGCTGATCGAAGTTTTTATTCGACGTATTAATTTCTTCGCATCTTGTATTTTATACAACAAAGTATTAGCAATTGCAGTTAAATTACGAATTGTTGCTAACTGCGACCTAATACGTGGCCATTGAGTTCGAGTTTCATTACCTTATCGCATATGCGCAAAACATCACACTCAGGCTTTCATTAACGCTAACTGCAACAACGGTATAACTGATATAGTAGACAGGTCTGCCAAGACAGCGTCGACGTTTTGCAAAGTATTGACTTGGAATATATTCTCCTTTCTAAAACTTAGTATTGCCAGCGCTAATAATGGTAGGATTTCTAAACAATCGTAGCCTAATATGGCATCCCAGAGCAGTAGAAGTTGATCTGGCGGTAGGTGTCCACTGAATGCTCGCATCAACCATTTAAATACGACTCTGATGCTGAAAAGGCAATAATAAAAATATATTTAAGAAACCAAAGTATGGGTACAGAAAGATAAACAACACAATAATTGGAAATATGTTAAATAATAATAGACTATTTCATACTTACGGATTAATGTTGATATTCCTAAAGTGTATCCATAATAATGGTTCATTTGCTTCTAACAGCCTCTCGTACAAAAGGCACAATGAGACTATACCCTGAAAGCAAGAAACCACTCAAATCATATGACCACAACAGCCATCTATATTTAAGTAAAAAATATTGTAATACCCAGACTGACGAAAAGTATATAGAAATTACCTGTGGATGAGTCGATATATAGTGCAACCGATGCCAATATCTTATGTAGAACGCTCGAAACGTGTAGTATAGTTGTACTGGATCGTCGTATAGGTAGCAGAAAGGAGTCGCTGGAAATTACATAAAGCATTTTTAAATAAGCTAAAGGGTACATAGAGAGAACAAACCTTTAATTTAACACAAGAAAATAGTCGACAGTACAAAAAACAAGAAAGCTGCTAAGATAAAATCAACTCGTTGGTGCTAACGATACCAATTGCATTTTAATCAATTTAATGATTTTATTTGACGACCTGATTGGCGCAACGGCTAAGCGATTGGACTGCTGCGCTAAGGGTTGCGGGTTCGATTCCCGCACGGGACATAAATTAGTGCGATCCGCAGGTGTTTGTCCAGAGCCTGTGTGTTTGTGTATGTGATATTTCATGTTTGTGAAACGCACCCACGACAGTAGAAATACCTAGTGTGGAGCGACGTTTTTACATACACAAATACATTACATTACATTTACACACGTAAATACACAAAATTATTTCGTCCATTTGTTTAAAATGAGATTAACCCGATAGTATTGTGACCTACAGATATTTGTATCGTGTTGGTGCATGTGAGATTTACCTAAGTACCTATAAATATGTATTAGGTATACATTCCACCAAGAAAAATTAAATAGAGTAGAAGAGGTAAACTAAAAATTCTTAATTATTCTTCTGGTTTAATAGGTAATCTGTAAAATCTTACCATACATAGTAAAGCCGTGAAAAGGTATGATTCCACTTGGCGGGAACACAGTGACGCTCTCCGCCGAAGTCTGTTTTCCTTTTATAGTGACTGTTGGAGGGTTGCCGATGCTACCTTTCAAGTGCTGCATTATCTCAATGTCGCGGGAAAAACATAACATGACCTGCGGACATAATCAAATAGCTGATAAAGTAGCCTTGCCTTTCTTATCCTTATCCTTGCTTATCCATTTTATTCTACATCATCATTATTCTACATAGACGACCCTGTACAAAATGTATCAAACTTCAACCCGACGGTTATGTAATTTGGGACTTGACATTTTTAAAAGTGCCTATACCTTGGTAATATATATGACGGAGAGCAAAGCTGTAAATATAATATTGATTCAAGTTTGCTTACCTGGTACAATAAATCTTCAAATACAAAATACTGGTCGTCATTAGAAGCTGTTAACTGCACGTCTTTAAATATAAGCTTGTCTATCATTAAATCTACTTCGAGGACGTTTTTCTTTAGTTGAGTGAAGTAAGTTGCTTGCTAAAAGAGATTGTAATTATACTCGTTAATACATAACTAATTCAAATCATAATCGAATAATATATTTTTTATTTAATTATTTTGCAACGTCCACTTGCCCGCAATGTGCCACTGGTAAATGGCCCACCATCTGCTAGTGCTACCTTCACTACATAGTATAAAGCAAAGTCGCTTTCTCTGTCCCTATATCCCTATGTATGCTTAAATCTTTAAAACTACGCAACGGATTTTGATGCGGTTTTTTTTAATAGATAGAGTGATTGAAGAGGAAGGTTTATATGTATAATAACATACATTAAATAGTGGTGAAATACTTATACCCGTGCGAAGCCGGAGCGGGCCGCTAGTTAGAAAATAATAAGCGAATCGACGAACACTAATTAATAAGACAAAACACCCGCCAAGTACCTGACTCTTTACATCGGAGCCTAAGACTTGCGACCAAAGCTTCGCGCGGAGGCATTGTGGACTTCCTTTCTTCAAATACTCCTGTACAACAGGCGCATAGCCCAGAGCTGCCACTCTCTCGCCCAGACTGATGCGCTCCGCTTCAAGTGTGGTGAACCCTGGGACTGTACTTGGCATGCTCGAATTTACGCCAAGGAGCGGTTCGCCGTTTGACCATTCTGGGAAGACTTTTCGCTGGAATAAGTTAGTAGGTTTGATAAATGGGGTGACTCTTGGCCAAAACAAAAATAAACGTTTATTTTAAAACGAACGTATTTGCGGCACGCCGAAAGCCGATTTTTAATCAGAATAACGTATGCTATAAAATACTCACTAACTGGTCGAGTGTCTTCACTTGGAGGGGTAAATGTGCAAACTCCCATTTGGGTTCATCTCTGTAAATATAATTTTATCATGATTTTGAAAAAAGTCGAAAGTGCGTTCATTTTGGTAAAATTTGACGTTACTTACTCTCTCGTGTAGGGAACATAGCCGGATAAAGTTAACAATACTTCCAAAAAGTCTTTTGGCGCATAAACTGGTCTGTATTTTGAAAGGTCTGCAAAAATACAACAATGGACATGTTACAACATTTCCTAGTCTCATTGCCACATCGGACTTGTAATATAACGGTATGTAAATTTACCTAAACTATAAGTACTTAATTCGTTCCATTTTTCAGCTATTTCCTCTTGTTCGTTTTGGGGTCTTATTTTTGCTAATGCGGTTTCTAGATCTGTGCACATTGAATTTAATGATTTATGGATTCTTTTTTCCCATTGAGCACTTGCTTTTATCAATGATGTAAGTGGGTCTAATTTCTGGAAAAAAATAATATAATTTTATTTAACAAAAATGAGATTCCCGAATTCGTAAAAAAGGCTGACTTAAGCGTTTAGGAAACTGTAACTTTTGTCGCTGCAATAAAAACTATGAAGAAAGATTGCTTACATTTTGTTTACTTTGTGTTCTAACCCAATGAAAAACTGTATTCCTTAGTTTAGTGTCTAGACCCTTTTCTTTCATGGCTTGCTGTAATGTTTGTTTGAAATCTTCCTTCTTTACATTTGGCGACGATACTAATTTCTGCAAACATATTTCTAAATTGTAATAAGACAAATAAATTATTTCTTTCTTTCTAACCATTAGAGAGGTGTAATTTATAGGTCGATTTAGTTACGTTTGTGACGTCAGACAGCCACTCGTTCCATATATTTATATCTACCTACTGGATAGACTGGAAGCTGACCAGACCTCAACACTGTTAGGAAAAGGATATGTAGATGGTTGACGATTTACATCGTCGAGTGTAAGCTTAGTAATTTTACACTAATTAAATCGACGATTCTTGGAAATCTGATTATTAATTTTATTTCATAGAAAAAAGTGATTTACTTCACATATTTTTGTGTCTAGCATAAAAATATTTTTATGCGTATATACAAGTCCGTGTGCTTTAAATATATATACTCAATTATTTATACTACTAGCATTTTATGTTAGTTATCCGTATAAACACTATACAGCTGTTGTAAAGACGTACCTGTACATCACTATAGAATGATTTGTATATTGAAAGATTTTTAATTTCTTCGGCTAGTTTTAATGCTGTGTGATGTATGGCTTCTTCTTTTATACCTTCCATAATACCTATTCATGAATTCTTTCTATTTTAATTTTGTAAAAATAAAATAACAGACGTAACTGTGTTTACTTTTTTTTATAAAATTCATAGTTCATGTGAAAGTGAAAAGATACTGTTGCCTTGGAAACTGACAAATAAATCATTGTGAATGTGAACCCTAAAAAGTATTTTCTTGTGTTTATCTATTTGGAAAACGATAACAGTTTTTTTTAATAAAATGGAAACGTATAACTCAAATTAAATGAGTTTTGGGTAACTAACTGTAAGATGCTGTAAGTAACTCTTTCCATCAATGATAAGATTAGGATTTAAATTGGTTCGAAAAAGTAATATTTAATAAGATCAGATTAGGATAAGATACAAGTCGATTCATATTCAGATTTTTATTGTTCCATGAAATTATAAATAATTATGCACACGTCAGTCGATTATGGCTAATGTACTTTGGTACAGTCTTGGACTCGTATAAATTAATTCTAGTTTTCGAACGAGCTGTTGAAACGTCAATGCATGTCAGCTGAGCGATGATGTATTTATTTTGGCTGTCACTTGTCATTGTTGTGATTGTTTTGTAACAAAGAATTTGATAGAAATGGGTAAAATATTCCTCGATCATATCGGTGGTACGCGTTTATTTTCCTGTGCATCATGCGACGTAAACCTTACAAACCGTTCTGAGTTGATTAGTACACGTTTCACAGGAGCTACAGGTACGATTGGCCATAATTATGTACAAAATTCGCCTTGATACCCTGTAATAAATGTTATGTTTTGGGAAGGTTTTGGGTACTAAAATAATTGATTGTGTTACTATATATGTGTGTGATATAAATATAAACTATCATAACATACCTAGAATCTTATTAGTAACCATTTATTGATTTGATTATTTTGTGTATTATGTTTTAAACGTCAGCTGTGACTTTCATTTTATAAGTAGGTCCATCAATAGTTGTTACCATGCCACTAGTCATATTGAGCTCGTCCATAATGGCCTTTGTCCAGCAGTAAATGCCTGATGATGATGATATCACTGCTGGTGCTGCATTCAATAACAACTATGGAAGTGTGACAAACCCTTGTACTTATGGTCAACTAGCTGCGCCCCGCGGTGTTATCCGCTACATTTTTTCGGGATGAAAGTAGCCTGTGATATTCCAAGGTGCTGGACTGCTGGCTACCTCCATGCCAAATTTTAGCAAAATCGGTCCAGCCCACCCCTTTGGGGAATACAGGTGTGATGTAAGTATGTTTTTATTTCCAGGCAGAGCATTCCTGTTCCACAAGGTAGTCAATCTAGTGTACTCTGAGGTGCAGGATCGTGTGATGCTGACAGGCCGACATATGGTGCGCGATGTTTCTTGCAAGAACTGCGGCACGAAACTAGGCTGGGTGTACGAGTTTGCTACTGAGGAGAATCAAAGGTAAAGGCAGTTGAGATAAGAACAGGTTTGCAGCTTTATGTGTTAAGGACTAACTACATTCTAGACTAACTTGGTCAACAACTGATAGATGTCCACTGTTGTTGCCAAAATCTCCATGCTTGGCAAGCGGCTTGGGGATCACACTACACTTATTCAGCTTAAATTTAGCCTGCCTATAGGTCAATATTTCAAAAAAGTACTGATGTTACGCGCTCATTTTGAAGACTAAAAAGGGATAATACAATTGCAGTCTTGGGTAGTACAATTGTTGTCTGATTTGACATAAGGCTAGTGCAGTTCGGAACTCTTTTCGCGTTCATTTTGTTATATCTGTACTTTTTGACATATCTGTACTTTTTTGAAATATCATTGATGTGCTCTATAATATATAGGAATAAAATACGCTATCTTCTACAGATCCCATAAATATTTATCACGGGGATCGAACCCGTAAAATTTCCAAAAGTTTGTTTATACTTATTTAGAGAATATAAGTACCTACTCTTTCCAGATATAAGGAGGGCCGTGTTATCTTGGAAAGGGCTCTCGTGACTGAAAGTGATGGCATCGAAGAAATTCAAGTCAATAATGATGACTAGCACAAGAGCCTAAAATATTCTTGCAGTCCTACTGCTAAATCTAACAGTTATTTGTAAAACAGATCCAGATTTATGCAGACACTGTTGATGAATGTTAAATATCTCTAAGAAGAACGAGAATGCCGGAATCATAACTCATTTAATTATTTTCTTGTTTTCGTATTAAGAATATTAAGATCAATAAAAGTTGATGGAGTATATTTTTTATTTGAGCCAAACAGTGTTGGTTTTGAACCTTTGAAATAAATTTTGTTATAACTTAACACATATTATTAAAATTTAAGTAGTCTCGATGTGTAATATTCAAAACTATCTATACGAAATATCGTTTCTACCTATAATCGTATCTGCAAGACTTTTATCTCAGTCACATATTGAAGTCAGAGAATTCCTAAAAGCCAGAAGCCTACTAGATATCCAGTGAAGTATAACATTACAAGCCATTTGCTGCATGAGATGTCGCAGCCTGTTAACATAATAATCTATCAATTTACTTACATTATTATTTCCATTGTAATACGTAAACGGGTCTTATATCAAGATTTAAATTTGCAATTTTCTGAATTCTGAGGTTGCAATACATAGTATCACAAAGGATTTGAGTGTAACGGTAAAGTTTATCTGGAGCGTCAACTATTCGCATCGTTTTAGACATCACGTATCTGATCTTATGCACGTATGCATAAAATATAAGTGAATATAATATGATTGGGTGTAGGTATTTTGAAAGACAACATAGGTAGGTATATCGTGATTCGTGTGTAGCCCAGTATCTTTCTCAGACGTCACATACTGGAAATTAGCCATTATTGGACTGTAATAGAGGATTAACACAGTTGCGGTCTGTCAATGTCGCTTTTCACCAGTAATTTTTGACAATGGAATGTAATTCATTGAAAATGTTTTTAGATATTATGCCTCAACGTCCAAAAGGATATATAGGTATTGCTAGTTAGAAACGATCACACAGTCGGTATCACATTTTATTGATAATATTAATATACAATAAAACACAACATATATTTTTATCAGACGATAAAACTTTTTTCCTTTACCATCATGCGCATTTAGCTCAGTTTTTAAAATTGGAATAATAGTTTAAATAAAATGCCAACAACATAATATAATAGCTCTGAATAATTCAGGCAGTGATAATTAATTAATTACATCGTTACAACCCTTATTGGGTGAATAAAATATTTATAAGTCGCGCACCAGGTAGACTAAAACATCGATATAAGACGTTATTTATTTTCCAATATCTTTTTATAATTTTTACAATAATCAATGTTTGTGCGACTTATAAAGAAATGTCTCGTTGGCCGGATTGGATTTCCAATTTTTTTTAAATCAGATACTAACTAATAATTTTTGTTGGGAAAAGAGACCAAAACATGTTGCTACAGTAAAGGTTTACAGTTTTTGACCTCCATAGCATGTTGATACAGATAACACTACGATTAGGATTTAGTGCCAACGTAATACAATTGTTTACTATATACGCCGGTTTTACTCATGAGTGCATTCGGGAATGCCCGACTAGTTTCGAACTCGAAAGGAGCCCTTATCCATGAGTTGCTTACGCGGCAGAGTCGCGAGTTGAATTGCGCGCGCAGCGCCCCGAATACACTTGCGGACGCGACGATGTCCAGAAGTACCCACGCACAAAATAAAAGAGGCGCGCTCATATTATTAATCGTTGTTTTAAATATAATGTCTTACAGCGTTAGTTTTATACTAGATACACATACTAATCCCTACATTAATTATTACACCAAATACTATTTATAGAAATGAAGTAATTATCACCGCTTGAATTTGCCTACATATACATACGTACTACGTAAACTACGCATACAAACAAAAAAAACATAAAAATAACGCACCATGTCATTCTTCACATAAAAAGCACCTCCGATTACAAGTTTTGACAAGAATATAAGTTAAATATACAACATTGTTTTACACGTTACGTTACTATACGAACAGTAGAAACTGTATGGTATAAACTGTGTCAGTTATTAAATGTTTGTTCGAATGCATGAATATGATTATTATCGTAACATGACAATGTCTAATCGTTAAAATAATAGCTTCAGAGCGGGTGACCGATTCAATATCCGACAACGTTGCCACATTGAGTTCTCGTATGCAGCGTGGGCTATTAGAATGCACATAAATGTGATTTCTAGCATTCTCCCACTATTTTAACGATCAGTGATTGTCATAATGACAGTCAATTTATTGGATACAATCACTACTTACATAATTTTCAGAAACTGTTAATTAAAAAAAAAAAGAACAAATAATATTAATTTTATTGCCTAAAAATCGTTATATCAAATATTTTGAAATATGCACCACTATCTAGAATTTCAGGTATCAGAATTACAAAAAAAATAGCACAGACTTTGAGGAGAGCGTATGAGAAACACATACCTAGGTACCTTTATTTCAATTCGTAAGTCGATTCGACATCTAACTACTTAATTATTTTTAAAATAATCTTAATACAACATCTGTATAATTGCATCAAATATGTTATATTTCTACAAGTATCTATATCTAATGGCTCTAGTATACAATGGTTATTGATGGTGAAATATCGAGAACTTAAAATTTTGGACATTGTTGTAGTGAGTGTAAGTTTGGGCCATGTCTCGTATGCAAATGATGCAGCAGATGCTAGGGGAGATATCATAAGCTATTGTCTACTAGAGCCGTACCATCGTGCATGCAACCTGTGTACGCTTTGTTTCACATATACGGAGACATTCTTAGCTGCAATTAATATTTAATTTTATCACTTGATTCAGTTTACGCGACGCTTACCATAGCTATTATTGGAAAATATGTAATAAAGAGCCTTCGGGTAGATCTTTTAAACATATTGTGAACTAGGTATTACGGGTGACTGTACAATTACATCTACTTCTTCATAAGTTGGGAAAATTAAGGCACCGAAATGTACAGTTTTTATAACTACGCAAAATAAACAGCAGGACTGCGTTAATTTGTGTAAAGCGTCTAAATTTATTATTTAGCAATTTTTATGTTAAGCGCTGCGTAAATCTGTTGACATTTATATAAAAAGTTCACAAATAGACATACTAAAATTGTCATAATATAAAAAATAACATTCTTTTCAATTCAAACTTCAATTCGAGATCACGTAGAAGCCAATCTCCTGACTTTCGTGTAGTGTAAAATTAAAGCAACAGTGTGATAAATTATTCAGGTCGCCGTTTATATAACTAAAATATGTAATAATTTGAATAAACAACAATTCTTATTTACTTCTTAAACGTGATGCGATACGGCACGGCAGAAAATGAGTGTGCGACGTTAGGGCCTGCGACTATACAGAAGCGACTGCATTGCCACGTGACCACGTCGCACCGCATCTAAGCTTTGCACATGAATACAATAATAATATTACTTCACAAGTTTTCAATAATTAATAATGTTAAATTAGATTTTCTTCAACAGCTGGACGCTAAGGTATTTCATTGCAACCATATACGCCAGAAGAGGTTGTCGAATTTGCATGCCATGCATGATACCCTAGTTTTGTACTAGAATACTTTTAGGAATTTTACAGATTATACTGACGATTTGCGCCCTACAATAACTCTATTCTGTACTCTCGTTATAAATTTCCTTTGCAATAAAGGGCACATAGCTGTCAAAGTTTTTATACTGAACACGTCATCTAATGTCAGTCCTACTGACAGCAAACATGCTTGCTTAGGGTTAAACAAATAAAATTACAATTCGTGCCGTCAATTAAATTAACTAGGTAAAATAACCTCTAATTCATCAATATACAAAATATTATACAGAATGTTAAAAACATGTTTTATTGTGCGTAAAATTAGATTTTTAAAATGTCGTTAAAAACAATAAACTTCATTTGCATTGATACTTAAATTCCTTATCGTAATTTGTTATTGCTTAATAATATTTTACTCAAATACCTAATAATTTTTGCAAATTATTATGTCAACATCAGTATTTCTGTTACAGAATGTTAATTGAATAATTATTGTTCTGTAAATATAATAATAATAATTCTTTACTTATTATTCCGAACGTATATAATATAATTTATTCATTGAAATGATATGGTGTATAATTTAAAAGGTACACTGTTTGGTGATTAAAAATTACAAAAACTAATAAATAATATTAAAGTACGTAACTATAGAACCTCATTTATTTCCTATTTTTATAGTTAGAACTTTTATTTAAATTGATGTTGATCCATGTAGTTCTTAAAAATTAGTTTACACCGACTACCATTGATGTTAGTAACGACTACTTATGAATTTATTTAAGGAAATGGGAAGTGGCGTCCTACTATGTGCCAATAACGATATACTGCGATTACCAATCGAGTGCCGTCGCAGAGATTTTGGTAACATTCCCTTAGTGGCTATGTTCATAATAGCGGTCCATAATGCTTATCAGTAAACGCTTATGGGCCAATTTTTAATCTTTGATTAAAGTATTTTCGCAATCTAAGAACCCTTTTTACTGTTTCCTACGGGATAAAGCTCTCGATAAAAATTTCCTCGCACTTTTAGCGCGATTCATAAAAAAGGTACCGGATGCGACCTTCCTCTAGGTGAGTCTTGGCTTGGTTCAGGGCCAAAACCGATCCGTTGTTTCTCTGTTTCAATGAACTCTAACACGGCCATATAAATAAACTTATATTGTGCCTCGTTTTGCACCATACCAGATCGCTGGTCTCGCACCATCTGCACAGTACGATGGATATCAATTTCACAATCGAATCCTTCTTTTCTAATCTGATCTAGAATCATATCGATGACTATGAAAGTGCCGGTCCTTCCTATACCTGCCGAACAATGTACGCAAACGACGGCTTGTGCGGGAGGATCGGCTCCGGTCATAATCTGTTGCAGCCTATAATTTACATCTAATAATATATTCAGCACCCTCCCAGGTTCTGACGGAACGCCATGGTCCGGCCATGCCGTGAAGTGGAAATGATAAATGGTTCTATTGACGGTACATTCCTCTTTTTTCGTCACTACAAAGCGTCTCAATGTATAATCTGGTGTAGATGACTCGAATTCGTTGTAAATCGTAAACTTTTTAAAAACTTCAGTTTTATTTAACTCGGGCCAGTACCGTTCGCATTTGACTTTCCCGCGCTCTATCTCCTTAGTTGTCATGATAATTATACGTACGTCTTCCTGCCATATCATCGACCAAAATGGATAAATCGTAGTCGACAAACAGCCTTGAGTGGCGATGTACAACTTGTTGTAGACGTGATCTACTATGCCATTTTCCGTTTCTTCCGTCGACTTCGGAATAGTCGTATTAACATAATTCGGGTTCGTTCGAAGGACACATGGCTCAAAAGATGGGATTAGTTTTGTGCCATTTCCTTCAATTTTAGAGCTTGGTTTCTCTTCACAAACAATGACACTCGTGTGAATAGGAGACAATTTTTCTTTATTTTTTGAAGGTGTTAGTACACCATCTCGACTCAAAGTGGAGCAGTTCTCGTAGATGCCGTTCGTATAATCATGATAGTCAAAGCTCGCGTCGATCATGTCGCAACGAATATAATTCGCGTTTATATAATCGGAGCCCGCCGGTGCGTCAGGAGGAATGTCCTTTAGTATTACACGGGTACGATCGAACGGTATTATGTTTTTGTAACGATTTTTTCTAATATTTTCGGGCTTCGATCCCTCCATTCTGTCGAATAATTGAAGATTTTCCATCATTTGCAAAGTTTCAAATTCTTCCCAAAAGCCTTGCTTGTAAGCCATACTCTCTATTGGACCTTCGTTTTCTTTCTGAAGTTGTTTAACACGAGTTTGGAAATGACGAACTTGGATACGGGTAGCATTAAACGGCTGGATCAATCGTAAAACTTCACCCGTGGTCTCTACCATGGGAAAGTTTCTGTAAAATTCGATAAGACTGACGAGGTCATTAAACTGTTGTCCACCACCTACGTCATACTTGTTGTCTTGTCGTCTTATGATGACATGAGTGACCCTGTCCCGCGTCCGCACCGACAACACGAAGTCCCCGGGTTGCCGCTGTGACTCTCGAACCAAAAATGAGCCATTTTTACCGTTTTCTAACATGACCCGTTCAGCTTCTTTCGCTGTCAGTTGTCCATGGTACCACCTTTCAGTGGTAGGATCAGCACAGTTAAGCGGTGTTTTTAACCTGATAATATTTCCATTTTTCTCGCGAAGTTGGCACTGATTATCCATGTAGTATTGAACCAGCTCGGAGAGTGTGGCAAACTTTTCACCTCCATAAAGATCAAGAAATTCTCCATTATTTTGTATTTTGATATGGGTCACTTCGGTTCCTCGACGCACTGATAGAGTGAAATCGCCTTTATTACTCATGCTGGGTCTTGCCAGGAAGTAGCCATCATGACCACATTCCAAGAGTATCTTTTCCGCTTCCATCCCTGACAGCGTTGGATGGAACCATCTTCGTGTAATCATCTTAAAATAGTAAAAAGCACCACTTCGATACTTACAATAGTCTAAATTAGTGTGTGTTTGTGTTGACTCCTTGGTTCCAACCATGCATCCTCATGACTCATCTGGAAATAAATAAAATCAATATATGAATAATATGTAATAGGCCATATATTTTCATGGCTTGGGAGATGAGTTTATTTTTCTCCTTGTCTTTTACGAGAATGTTCTAACGGGATATACCGATAACCGGAATATATTATTTATATTATTTTTTCGGACTTTAGTAAAACCCCGTTTAGGTTGCGGTTCTTTCCGTTCCATGAGATTTAGCTTACGATCTTTTTACTAGTATGTATTTCACACTATATATCTGTTGAATTTATTTTCCTGTCAATATTCCATAAATACATCATCGACATGACATACCATGATACCTTGACCTTGCGGCTTTATGCCGACGAAACTTTAAATCTATTGGCATGTACATTGTATAATGTACATATTATGTGCTCGATACTAAGCCTTAAAGGCGAATTAAATCAGAAATACATATATAAGTTGTTTTTAAAACAACAAGTTTTCTAAATATTGCTAGTTCATTTCTACTTGATGATTTCCAAATTCAAGGTCAAAGATGGTTAAATGTTGCTAGCATTGTAACTATTTAGTTGTTTATTTAAAAGTTAGGACGTTATGGTCAGCAAAAATTAAAATAAAATACAATAAATGTAATCTCATTTTAATAATATTACAAAAATACATTATTTTTATTCAGAAGATTTTATTCACTACTAAATATACGTTTAAATTTTATAAATAAATCTTTAGCCGTAATTGCTACATTTACAACTATCGTAGATCAAGTGTGAGCGAGACTATATTGGATTTTTAGAAGCATTGATGATTTTAGGTATATTTGTATTAATTATTATTTGTATATTGACTGCCTCGTTGGTATAATAGTGCTGAGCATGAGGTCCTGGGTTCGGACACTTTTCCCGACCAGGTCGGGAAAAGTGTAACTGGTTTATACCATCGGGTAATTCTCAGTAGCAGCACGGACTCTGGATCTGTTGTGCGCGGTGCAAAACAATAGGTTCGCCCCCTATTGAACATACATACCCCTATACAACATACAATTGGTCAGAAAACACAGCTGGCGAAATATGGGTGTACTACATACCTAATTAGTGTAGTTTTAGGTCCAAACATTACATAACAGCACCTGCATAGAAGTGCTGTTATGTTTGTTTATGTGTGCTGTATTCCCCGAAGGAGGCACAGGTGAACATATAGTACACCCACATTTCGCCAGTTATGTTGTAAGTCCCAATGTAATAGGGGGCGAGCCTAATATGTATCATTCATATACTTTCAGCATTTCTTCTATACGAGGGTGGATATGAACGTCATTATGATTCGTATTAAGTCGTTCATACGGATGGTGCAAAAGAATTACTTCGCCTGTGCCAGTTTTAACCATGGGAAAGTTTCTGTAATGTTCGATAAGACTTCCAAGGTCATTAAACTGTTCTCCACCGCCTAAGTCATACTTGTTGTCTTGTCGCCTTATGATGACATGAGTGACCATGTCCTGCGTCCTCACCGACAACACAAAAACCCCGGGTTGCCGCTGTGACTCTCGAACCAAAAATGAGCCATTTTTACCGTTTTCTAACATGATCCGTTCCGCTTCTTTCGCTGTCAGTTGTCCATGGAACCACATTTCAGTGGTAGGGTCAGCACATTTAAGGGGAGTTTTCAATCTGATAATATTTCCATTTGTCTCGCGAAGTTGGCCCTGATTGTCCATGTAGTATTGGACTAGTTCAGAGAGGGTAGCGAATTTTTCGCCTCCATAGAGATCAAAAAAATTACCATTGTTTTGTATTTTGATATGCGTCACCCCGGCTCCTTGACGCACTGATAGAGTGAAGTCTTCTATATTACTCATGCTGGGTCTCACCAAGAAGGACCCATCATGCCCATATTTATAAAGTAAGTTTTCAGCATCTACACATGACAATGAGGAGTGGAAGCATCCTGAAGTATTCATATTACGCTAACTAAATGTACCACTTCGATACTTACAATAATATTCTATTTTAGTTTGTGTTTGAGTTCACTTCTAGTTTTCGTCCACGCATCTTCATTACTCATCTGTAAATTATGAAACATTACTATATGTTAGTAAATGAGATATTAAGTTATACTTAAAATACGGTATGTTTAGTCATCATATCTTTTCTAAGTGCGTAGAAAAAGAAAGACATAAAGAATAATCAATTTAAAAAGTATTTAAAGCTAACTTCTCAGTAACACTTGGCTTTATTAAACTTTATTGTTATAAACTATATAAATTGCATCACCAAAACATATAAATATGTATAAACTCAAAATACGTAATATATTAATGTGCAAATATTAAGCATTTTTGTTGTAAGAGTTTTTACCTACCTAGCAGGTAGCAGATTGCTATATCCAATTAGGGTAATCACAATTTTTTGTTAGCCAGGAGTGTGGTACCTATTACAATGCTGCTCCAAAAGCAACTGATGTTTGGATCAGCACTTGTCAGAGCTTGTTAGCATGAGGAAGGAAAATAATATATAATAATAATATCATAAATTATAAGAACTAAACAAATAATAGGACGGGTTAATTGTAATACATACATTCCTATGGTTTACGTATTGAATAGTTGATAGATTTTCAATAAAATCTCCAATTAATTTCAACATTCCTGTTAATAGTTTAGTCGAAGACCTGATATATCATATGATAGATTCCTAACTATGACTTGCAATGCAAGATCATAATAACCCCGCAGATAACCTTTATTAAAACCTTTTTATTTGCTACTACCTTAGTAAGGAACCCCAAAATAGCAATATTTTAAAAAAAAATGATTATGTGCGTTTGCATCTATTAGTAGTTTTATATGGAGTACGTATAGAGCACGAATTTATAATTTATGTTAACGCTCCTTTTTCTAAGGGTGCCATTGTCCATTCGTACAAGTGTAGCAATGAATAAACTTGATTGATTTGTTCACCAGCGGTCGTTATTCTAGCATAAGAAAGCCACTTTAATTGTATGATTTAATTTTTTTGTAACGTCGCGTCGCCCCGCTCATAGAATTTCTCCTGTATCGTGGGTGCGTTTTAGTAACATGACATATCACATACACAAATACCCAGACTCTGGACAAACATTGCGGATCGCGCAAATGTTTGTCGCGTGCGGGAATCGAACCCGCAACCCTTAGCGCAGCAGTCCTATCGCTTAGCCACTGCGCCAATCAGGTTGTCAAATTGTTACTTTCTATTTGACGAGTTGTTGATGATACAATTTTATTTTAACAGCTATTTACGAAGTATTTTACTCTTGATGAAGTAAGGAGTAATCTTCTCGTTAATTATTGGTATTGGTGGGAAATTGATGACTACACTATGGTACGATGAACAGCGCAGTCACACCCCAAAAAATACGAGTATGTATAAATATATTTGGCGGTACTTAATATCACTGAGAGAAAGTAAACTTTCATAAATTAAAACTCAAATGTTCTAATTCATGTTATAAAAAAATCTCGTAGTATTTGAATATTACTATCTGGAAAAGCACTTGTTCTCGTACTTAAGTAGGTACCTGCTATCGCTCATTTGATTTTGCCCTAGCCGATAATTATATTTTATTAATTTAAAAAACCTTATTAGTATTTATTCTTTCAAATAAATAAATATTATTATTATTATTATTATTTAAATAACACACAGATGTAAATACATAAAAAGTATGCTCGATTACTTGAATACCCCAGGATCGTCTATTTAATATAGGAACAATTAACGAACTAGTAGCTACTCTTGCGCGCCACTTATTATGCTAACTAACTGCCGCATTTAGGGACGTTAATGATTATTTAAACTGACACTAATTAAAGATTTACCTTTACTTTGTGATAGTTTAAATAATTATGAAATGTATCTGAGTTTGACAGTAACTAAAATAAAAAGGATTTCTTTATACAATTAATTGAATACAAGGCATTTTTAACCAATTTATTTTTCACTTTTGAGTTTTTTGAAGGCGGTTTTAATTTTGTATTTCACAATTTTTAGTGGTGTGTAGAATTCATCCACCCCAGACTTTTTTGAGACTAGTATTTGAAATCCTTTCACACACAAAAAGCCCTTTCAAACGATACCTCACATGATATATTTAACTCAGGAAAGTGATAGGAGGGGGGCCAACGCACCCCCACCCCCTCTTCCTTGTTAGTAGACAGTTATCGACTACTACTTAAGCAATATCATCATTATATCATCGAGTTACAGGAGTTCCGCTATGGTCTTAAAAGGAGTTCTGTTCCATATCTTCGAAGTTCATCATCAGGTCATGACAAAAATTTCTAGGGGAAAAATCGGAAAGTATTCATTTTACATTAACTATATCCGAATCACTACTAATGACAGCTCGGTAACAATTCGGATGTAGTCGAGCAACAAACAATTGCTACGGCTAGAAACTACGTCACCAGGAATCGCTACACTACGATGTCGAGTCGCCACACCACGAATCGCTACAAATTTTTCAAAAAAAAAAACAAACAAAATACTATATTTTTTTCAAATAAAGATGGCTAGCCAAACTGCAACATATTGTCTATCTCGTTACGAGGATTCGCTACATTTCTAAATCACGTCCCAAATAGCTACATTATATAATAATAATAATAACAGCCTATAACTGTCCCACTGCAGGGCAAAGGCCTCTTCTCGTATAGAGAAGGATTGAGCACTGATCACCACGCTAGCTCACTGCGGGTTGGCGATTTCAGATAATTAAATCCAGGTTTCCTTACGATGTTTTCCGTCACCGTTAGTCAGTGGTGTCTTAGAATATCTAAGAAAGTATTTATGACATTGAAAAAGTCACATTGATACTTGCCTGGGTTTGAACCTGCAACCTCGTGCATAGAAATCCGGTATGTCAACCACTAGGCCACCACGACCTTTATATATATAATAGCTACATTAACAAATCTTTTTACCGAGGAATCACCACATCACAAAATTAGGTACCTGTATTTTAATTGTGTTATCAAAGTGGTGAATACTTCGAAAACTATTAACTGTAGGTTACAGTTAACAATAGCTGCACAGAATGACATGATGTTTACAAATATATTGATTATAACAGGAAAATACAGTCAGGGGTTATTTTTACACTGCAATTAAAATATTACATAGACATTAGTTCGAAAGTTACCTCTTTTTGAAAACACTTAAAAAAAGGAGGGTGAGGTATCGTTCGAAAGAGCTTTGAGTGAGAATTTCAAATATTAGTATTACATGTCAGGAAGGGGGCAATACATTCAAGGCACCTCTGAAAATCGTACAAAAAAACCAACGTAAAAAAACATGAAATCAAAAGTATATTACACAAGTTGTCCATATAGCGCTTAAACCATAAATACAGTTAGGGTCTACCTATAAATAAATACTAATAAAATAAATTACCATGAAATTGTAAATATAAGTCACGAATGGGTTGCAATAGGGACGAACATTGTATTAAACCTTTAATTTTCACAGTAAGAAGCATGAAAAATACTGTTTACTTTTTAGGTGTAAAACAAAATTTCGATGTTTTGTGGTGTTTTCTTATTTTCTATATTAAGACTCATAGTAACAGATAAATAAAAACATGTTGGAGTGATTTTGGAAATTCCAACCCTAAGGTGAAAAGGGGATGAAAGTTAAATCTGGTATTTTTAAGCTAGAAGCTTAAAATTACACATTTGTGCTTATAATAAAAACACCAGCCACATGCAAGATAGACTTGTGCATCAAGGGTTCTGTACAAACTTAAAAATATATAAATTTGCATTTATGATAATAAAAAAAAATTAAATTTATTCTTTCTGTAATAAACTAAAGATATCCGTGGCAGTATTTTGCTAAATTACCCCGGATGCTAGTAAAATGAGGAAATAAAATGTGTTTAAAACTGTGCCATTTTAAGGTAAAGAACTCTGTAATATTTTTTTAAGTTTTATGTATTAAATTTTCATATTACAATAATGTCTGTAATGCCCAAAGGGAAAGGCAGGGTTGTATGCCATTATCAGGCATTTAAAGACACACACCACATTAGTGGTGGTTCACCCACATTGTGCCACCCATCAACAGTGTTATGTTGACTAGGTAATGTCCACATGAACAAATTTGCGGACAGAAGCTACTACTACAATTTGTTACTGACATGTTTGTGTGGACCAAATAAGGAATAACATTCAGGTAGGTATATTTTAAATTCTTTATGTCAAAAGAAAGACATGGCCTGTTATGGCATTGGACAGGGTTTTGTGGAAAAATAATGGGGAGGCCTTTGCCCAGCAGTGGGACACTGAACAGGCTGCTTAAAAAAAAAGTCAAAAGAAAATGTTAGTTACAAAATTGAGATCCCTCAAATTTGCTGCTCTAAGCTCCAGCCTACTCAGCAAAAATCCAATGGTGAAAGCCACCTGGTAACTAACCCTACTACCAGGGCTACAGTATTACTCACAGTTAGCTTAATAATATTTTAAGTTGGCATTGATTGATCTATTTCACATTTCATTGTATTTTCTTGTTTTAAAACTTTGATAGGAAACTTTTGAACCACATAGTGGTAAATGGTACACTTAGGACATGTACTGGTAATTAGGAGGTTAGTTCATTGGTTATATACTATGTATAATATATTCTAGGTACATTATAATGGGTCATAATACTTTGCACTAAACAGTAGATCAATTTGTAAAACAAATCGTAAGTTTACATGTTAAATATGACATCATCCTATCATCTGGACGTAAATTAAAAAAGCAAATAATGCATTTACTGGTACAGACAATACCTTTATAAGTACCTACTTAAATGAACATTAATTGGTAATTAGTAACTTAGCTAAGAAAGTGAGGAAAATTTAAAGAAACTCGTCGTACGACGGCTAGAATTGTAATATTAAATATATTCACCATTATAAAGTATGACATGTATTGTTAAACGTACGGAACGAATGCACAAAGGTACACCAATATAACATTGTTTTACATGTTTGACGTAAATGAATATAAAATAATAAAATTGTAATACATTACACTTACCTCAAAAGGCACCCTATATGCTTACAGAGAACGATATCCCTCAAAATAGGAATTATATGTACCGAAGTGCTGTTGCTATGCTGACACTATACTTTTAAAAAACACTGTTTTCAAGGGCGTATGAACACTCAAACTTACACACTTAAACTATCAACTAAAGGTAATGAAAAATTAATTAACACGATGATGTATAGGTAAACGTAACTAATAGTTGAAAAAAAATATTTCACACAAAAAGAAGCAGAAAATGAACTCCGTGCCCGACTAGCTAAATGTCAGTCAGATAACTTTTTAAATCAGTGTTGCCAACGATGCAATTGTAAAAAATGATATTATTTTGTAACAACTTACAACAATTACAATGTTTTTATCATGTTACTCTGATGTTACCTAAATGAATCACGTTGCGGTATAAATATTGTTTTCAGTATGTGGGTAATCATTTCTTTGAAATATACCTATGTTATATGGGTAAGGAGAGTACTTGGGAGAGGCCTTTGTCCAGCAGTGGACCGCGATAGGCTGAGAAATGAGAGATATGGGTAAGTAGACTACAATGGATAAAAGTTAAACCGGTGGTATTTCACAAATTTTATTATTCATCTGCCTTTTAAGTTTTTGTCTACAATGCAGATAAATAGAACGTAGTCAAGAAAGAGCTAATTCATATCGCAATTCAGGAAATATCATTGTCGCAATTACAAAGTGTTGATGAGGTAGTAAGGATTGAACATTACAGATCACGTCCACGAGGCATTGTACGAATTTTGTTAAGTGTGAACTACAGAAAGAGTGCACCACAGAGACCATAGGCCATAGCATGTATTTCTTTTGGAAATCCTCATAAGTTTTCAATACTATGGACGAAACTTCATCCGTACTTTTAAAAAAATAATCTCTACCAAAAGATAAGGGTTGCCTAGCTTGCAAATGGTCGGAGTCAACTAAGTAATAACAAATTTGTCTATAAAAACTATTTATTACTCATAATTTTTATTTATTGTTTGTAACAGATGAAGATTTTTGGATTTTCCCGAAGTAGCTTGACAACACTTTTTTCACAGCGAAACGTTTGTTTGGAGAGGAGCATTCTCCTTGCTGATTTGTTGACTTGTTCCAGTGTTCAAAACTTTGGCGTCTGAATATTTTCCCTAAAGATTGCCATTTTTGTTCTGGACTCATCTCTTTATCTTCAAATTGTTCTTTGCTTCCTGATGGTCGGTCACCCTGAAAAATTAACCGTATAAGAAGGCGCTGAATAAAAATCATTTTCTCTATATTAACACATTAGCAACTTACATCATTGGATTTGGTAGGACGAAGCTGATTGCGAAAGAAATTAGATATAGACTTCTTCCAAGTTTTAGGATTTTTGTACGAGTTTAATTCTAAGCTTCCTGTACCTTCTGCAGGTATTTTTTTACTTTTCTTTCTGCACGTTTCTTCGTCTTCTTTAGGCACTGTCTCGTTTGGAACTAGATAAGCTTCAGGACACAGCATATCGATTTATAATATCAAAAATCCTTTGCAGTTTTCACTATAAAGTATTCAAAATTATTTTTAAGTTATCACTGTCATGTCATTCCGTCATTTATTTTTAAAAATGTCATTGCTGTTTGAAAAAGGAAGTACCTATGTGTTCTTTTACGAAAACATGCAATCTTTTTGGTTTAAATACTTTTCCAAACAGCTTAGATACAGCCATAGACCAAGAGAAAATAAGTAAATTATAGCCTAAGATTATAGCTTCTTTTGTCCATGCTAATTTAATACATAAACCATACTTATACCTATGCTTATACCTAAACAAAAGTCGGTAATATTTGAAATACCCTCAACCTAAAAAAAAAACTACACTTAGGTACATTTTATTAGCACTTTGAATTTGTGTTCCATTGCATAAAATAATATGTTTTTAAAATGCACTTACATGGCTAATCTTTACAAATTAAAAATGTAATGTGCGTTTTAAAAACTTATTTATGGAATAGAACACAACCATTCAATAACAATACGCATGCGCCGGCAGTTAAAGCGCGAATTTGCGAAATAGTACCTATTTATTTTTGACAGAAGTTAATTTAAATATATATTTAGTTTACTAACAAAATAAGTATATAATGTCTGCAACGGCAACTTTTACGTCACAGGTAATTAAATTATTATTATTGTTTCAACAGACAGGCAGGATGAATTTTATGAAAGTATCCCGTGTCTTTGTTCAGAGAATGTTCAAATGCTTTCGCTCAAAGTTACTAGATTAATCCTATGAAAGCTATGCCAAAAAAAATTTCAAGGATGAAGTCGGAAGCCTATTAATAAAGCTTAAACACTACTTTACCGTCTTCTTAATAAATAATTATCATAGTGTAGTAGGTAATGGAGTTATTTATGAGATGACGCGACGGCGGCGATGCGATGCAATAATAGGTATGTCTAAGAAGTAGGTAGCTAATGTCGAGGTTAACAAAAGTAGATCGCAAATAAATAAAATGTCCTAGCGTGTCGCGTTGCGATTTACGGCCATCGATCATACTAGGCTATTGTTGAAGTCCACTACTTACCTATTACGTCCGTTTTAAAAAGGCGGCGAGCCTATTGCCATCAAAAGGGCACAATTTCGTTCAAACTCCATGCTGCTATTAAGAATTACCTTAATGGAAAAATCCAGTAACACTGCAGCAGCAGTCGCGCTTAGCCACCACACCACACCACCAACGAGGCAGTCTGAAATTTACGCAATATGTGCAAAGTATTTTTTTCTGTTTAAACCTCTGATCTTGTTATGTGTATCTTTCAATTAGGCTGTGGCAGAATGGGTCAAACTTTTCCCTCGCCAAGTAACAGAAACGTACACGAGTTCTGTAACGTTTATGAAACAGTTGACTGTGGTAGCAGTCAGCACTATAACTTATTTGAAGAATGTATTCCCTGAAGACAGTTACACTGTGGAGAACTTCGGAGGAATTAAGTTACGGATTTTGAAGAAGAAATGCAGGCATGAACTGGCGCATTTCGTTAGTACTGCGCTTACACAAGCTTTCGAAGCGTTTGATAAGAAATATGTAAGTACCTAAAACTTAGTTGGTTTTATATCGTCTAATAGCCAGTCTCAGTTTAATGTGGTCTTTGTTAGCGAACTTTAGGGTGTTTTTTCAGCGGTACGTCATCTTTTATTCGCTTCCTTCTCTATTTCAGCTCCACCAATTAGTCATATGTTTCTATGACGGCGAGTGTAAAGTCGAGAATTTAGTTGAATACCACATATTCGAGTACTTGTATAACCCAGATGGGGTGTCCATGAATGTGCACTCTAAAACACGGGACAGTGCCAAGCGCTCGACGAGGTACGCGTTCGATAACGTTAGAGAACGGACTCTCCACATGATCAGGGCGTGTGTGGTGATCATGCAAGCTTGTCAGGATGAGATGCCGGCGTCCTATGATGTCAGTCTGCGTTTGTATTATAATGAAGGTAAGATACATTTTCCTATGAAATGTGCCTGTATAAGTGCTTGTACAAAGCAATTTTTTCTACCTTTTTTTAAGTGTATCGGCCAGTGACCACACTAGCTATTGACGACCTGTTCTGACTGAGTTTGAGCGCAAAGGGTTTCGGATTTGATGTCCGTATAAGGCAATTGTTTGTGCTAAAAACATAGCGTTTTATGCTCTTCTATGTTATATAGATGCACCGGAAGGCTACCAGGCGCCAGGCTTCCTAAGTGCTGCTGAAGACCAGGATCACTTGGAGCCAACACTGCCGGAAACTGTGAAGCTAGGCTGGGTGGAGACGCCGTACCATAGACTCACAGCTCGGACCTACATAAAGGAGAGTATGAGCTCCAGCCACGAAGCCATCGTGAGTATTTTAGACCAAAGTAGGATAGAATAAAAAATAAATAGCCCTAATATCCAGATTAAAAATAAATATGTATATGTTAACGGTAATCTGTATAATCCGGTATATTATGTATTACCTAGGTCGAGGCAATGTATAGAATCTCTAAAACTTTCAGGTAATGTATGAAATATTATTTATTTTATACTTTGCATAGGTATTCTATACAATACGATACGCAGCCGGTAATGTGGGTAAAAGACGAAAGAAGGAATGTTTCAATGGCGAACCCCTTTGGTTCGCCATTGAAACAATATTATGGTGGACTATAAGCTGATGTGATGTGGAGCTTATAGATTTTTTTTTGGTGGAAAGCAGTTAGTAGTGGGCATTGAGCTTTTTAAATGTAAAATAGTTACTTACGAATAAGTTTTTTTTTCTAATTGAGATAGTCTTTAAAATTCAAACTCAAATTCTAATTACAGCCATCCCAAAATCCACCAATGATGACTCAAAACGAAAAAGAGGATTTTGAAAGTAGTAAGTATACATAAGTATAAATACTTAGGTATACCAAAATGTTTAAAATAAAAATCCTTGTTTGTAAACGTTTATCTGCAGGGCAAAGGTCTTTTCTAAGGCTCAAAGAGCACCTTATTAACTAAGTGTAGTCGATATCTTAGCTTACCTTATCTGTGTTATATGCCCCATGGGGAATTCCATTCATGTAATTTAATTAATAACTACTTAAATAGTTAAAGAGCGTTAGCAATTTTTGTAATGAATATTGATAATTAGGTTCGGCCCTGAAGAGTGTGTCGGATACCAGTGAAAACCGTATACAGTGTCCGTGCAATAAATACGACAAAGATGACGTCATCCTCATCACTTGCTCGTAAGTACCGTCCTACTACGTTGTACACTAGTTAGATATAGGTATACATACTAAACATGCATTAGGTATGCCTGCAAGGGGTAGGTAGAGATGTACCTATTAGTACCCCTACAGTTCTCCAGTTACGTCATAGGTCCCACTGTAATAGGGGCAGAGGGGGCCTATCGCTATTTGGGCATAAATCCAAACTCCGCGCTGCTGCTGCTAAAAATTACCTAATGGAAAAACCCAACAACACTTTGTTTGACCCGAAAATCCAACCCAGGACTTCAGGTTCTCATGCTCGCAGTCGTGCTTTGGGACCCCTAGACCCTCGGCTCTAGTGACAGTGGCAGACTACGAGGAGCATGATGAGACAATACCCTCTATAGTACTATAAGTACAACTGAGTATGACAATACTTGCCCCAAGTTACTGCAACACGCAACAACACGCGGCGTGCTTCGGGCTGCAGCGCGCGCATGCGCCGTGCGTGCAGCGACACTGTTGCACGGACTGCTCCGACCGCGAGCCCGCGCGGGAGCCCACCGACCAGCGACTGGCTTCACTCGGCGGCAAGAAGAGAGAAGTAGGTTTCCTTTTCCTAAACAGTTTTTAAAAAAAACCTCGTTCCACGCAAAAAATTTCGCGTGCGTTTTACATACATGAAATATACACAACATGACACAATACAATATGACTCGGGTCAAATCATTTTTTGCCACGCAAACCCGATGTCCGGAAACTTAAGCCCAGAAGTCTTGCTTTATGTTCAGGTAGTTGTCATTAGACTGGGGCAAACTCCAATTAATATAACGGACACCTGACAACTCTATTATATTAAAGTCCCCATCAATATTTTCTTGGACTGTGCTGATCCCATAAAGTTAAATATTTAAAATCACTTGAGGAACTACATAAACTTGAAATGGCTAAAAATAATCATAACCATTAATTGCTAAAAAATCTGGAACAGGCGAACCAATTTATTGTAATATTTTTTTGTTATCTTAGTGCCTATGCATATTTCGTCGGTCGATCGAGTTGTGTTCCCGTGTACCGGCTATCGGAGCGCAAGACCTCGTTGATAAATTTGCTTTATCGCTGGTAAACGCCTCCAAACTAATGAAGCTGTTACATTCACACGGCATTATAAACCAAGGATCGGATCCTGAGTAAGTATCGATTGTACTGCATTTTTTGTGTTACATACCGAATAACATAAGTAAGCTTCCATGCAAGTCAGCTGATAGTAAGCGATGCATTTGTAACATCAAGCAATATTGCTTTTGTGCTCTCCACCCTCGCCCTTTTGATAAAACCTTTGCTGAGCACCGCTTGCTGCCTTCCCATATTTTTGCTTTGGCAAACTTTTATACAAAATAATTTTTCAAACTTACAGTATGGTATCGCCGTGTGAAATAATCCCTGACCAACTAAAATCTGTGATGAGCAAATTCTTCCAAAACGAAGAACTGGATTTGGTGGATCGTCTGATTGCTGAAACTCTTTCACAAAGCAGTGTACCCGACCCAGTGGGAGAAGTGCTAAGTCCTATGGAGAAGGTGTCTCTACAAAATGCTACAACACTAAGCAAGGTTATAGAACCATCACCAGTACAAGTAGTAGAGGATGAGACTTTGAAAGAGTATAGAGATGCTATTATGCGCGATGTAGATGAAGAAAATGGGCTGCCTCTGAGTGGCAGTCATAATCCTGTCAATGTTGAAGATCTAGGCAAAAGAACTGCGAAGAGAAAGTCGAATACGGCTAAGAGAACCGGAGTTAGGACAAAAAGAGCTAAAGCGGCTTATGACTAATTTGATTTATTTGTTTGTTATTATTAAAATTGATTACTCTTTTGACACTAAATGGAAACATGAAGACTTGTTAACTTGTTGTATTCTTTGATTTTAATTAATTAAACTGATTTAAGTACACTCTGATCTTTATTTGAAGCTTTGCATAAAATGTATTACGCTACTTCTGAAGTAGGTACACAGCGAGTGGACACAACGTTGGCTAGCGTCATAAATACCGTTATAAACAATTATATTGTATAATATACCAAATAATGTTGTTTCATGAAACTAAAGGTTTGATGTAATATTTTCATCTTTAGATTTTTTTTCTTTAAAAGGTTTTTCATACATAATGAACTTTGTGTTCATTATTAGATATCTGCCTTACAGATTACAGGCATGACATGACTATAAAGGAACGCTATAAAATATGCTTATTTGGTATTGGTTCGCTACGGAATTAGTAAAGGCCCTAACGCACTACCTTGAGGCATACCGTTATGTCATTAAGGAAAAAGTCTGATATGATTTGTTTACTATTGTTTGTAAGCATGACCCTGTTACTTGCATAATTTGCTTGTGATTAGGTAGAATAGAATATAGAAATAAGAATATCCCATGTTCCGTAATCCGTTATTTTCGAGGAGGATAAATGTGTCCAACATGATTGAACGCCTTGGCCGAGTTCAATGTCCGTAGTAACTATATTATAAGCCTATTTAAAATAAATGTTTATCAAACTAAGATTTAAAGATTGTTTGTTGGTCTAAGTATCTGTGCTGCTGTTAAGACGATAAGAATGTAAGAAGAATTGGACTCAATCCGATCTATATTATTTTAATGTAACTAAGACTTCGTATATTTCTCTTACATACCTTTTCGTTTGTCATTTCTTTTGAAAGTTTCAGTCAGAAATCCTGACGCCATAGTAAAAACTACTTAAAACAACTGAATAGTTTATAATTATTTATTGATAATAATATTATTATTTTCATAGTCACCGAAATTAGTAAACACTCGTCCCCAAAATTTCGGGTTTGCGTTCGGATCGGGCTCCTTGCTGTTCTGCGGTAAAGCCGTTTTATTCACTCTGTCCAACTCCAAAAGTAACACATTGAGAACTTCGGGATTCCTGTAGGGATAAAATCACATAAAGATATACATAATTTTTTATTTAGATTACATGTTTTAGTCATTGGTATATTAGCAGTAGCTATATTATTAAGTACCATTTTTTTTTATTGCTCGCAGGGCTTGGTTTTAAGTAAAGCTACCTATTTATGAGCCCCCGTCCATTTAAAAATAGTTGTCATGTGCTAGTCTGATGATAATATTAGGTACTGCAGTAATATATCATAGGTAATAACATATTGACTGATGGAGTTTTACAAGTGCAACAAGGCTTTCAAATGTTAATAAAAATTATACTAACTCATTGGCTAAGTTTCTTCGCTCGCAAGGGTCTTCGTCTATATTATAGAGGCATGGTGCAACTAAAGGCTTGCATGAAGTTATTGGTATACTTTCATTGCATGTAATTGTTGATGCTTCTCTGGAAAATAAAACGTTAGGAAGTGTATTTGGATAAGAGTAATTGGCGATGGGTCAATAAAAAATGCGATAATCATTTTGGTCAATAGTCAAGGGATCTTATATACCTATAACATTTTTATTATGACACGTTTTATTTACCTGATGCTTGTAATTATGTCTTCACTTGGCATTTGACCAATCTTTTTTATAGCTCCAGCGGAGTAACTCTTGTATATTGAATTTATGTCGTATGTGTCTGTACGGCCGGATGGACCGTACCATCGATCCCAAGTACCATTGTAAGTAGTACCTAAAACAGTAATTCTACTACGTAAGTAAGAAACGGGAGACTCAGGCCTTTACATGACAAAGTATAGTAGACTTTATGTCATACCTTTATGTACTTTCCACTGGCCAACAGTAATTGAAGCGTATCCTAAAACATCATTTATATTATGTACTATATCCTTCCTGCGAGATGGTAAATCTTCTGACAAGGTGTCCCATAAGTCCATACCATCAATGTTTTTAAATATACTAAAAAAAAGATTTATTAACTCACCATATAAAAGGAGTGACGTTTAAATATTATCAATCAGCAAATAATATTTTTTGTAATAGGAACTAAACTTCGCACAAAACTTATTATGTAGATATAGAATCTTTCATGTAATTTGGTATTGGGTGTGAGAGCGAGCCTATTGCCATTTACTGGACGCTGCTGCTGAGAATTACCTAATGAAACCAGCCAATAACACTTATCTCGACCTCACGCTTAGCTGTGGCGCTTTACGACCACTAGAACAACAAGGCAGTCAGACCACATTGCATAAAACCACTCTTTTGGTTATGTTTATCTAAGCGCCAATTTTGTGGACAGTTAAACAACAAGACACGAACCTGATGTCTCCACCTGCAGCTTTATACAACGTGGGTAGCCAGTCTACAAGATGCAGCTTTTGTGTAGCGGCGCGTGACGGCCGTTTAAGTAGCGGACTCCATAACAGGCCCGCGCCACGGACGCCACCTTCCCACCCCGTATTTTTAACCTGTAACGAGAATATATTTTATAATCAGAATGTTAACGGAAACCAACTATACTTTAACCAAAAAAACGTATCAATGTACCCCTTTCAAAGGATAGTTTGACGCAGCATTGTCGTTGAAGCCAGCAGCCGCACCGCCATTGTCAGTACTGAAGATAATAATCGTGTTATTCAGTAACCCACGCTTTTGCAGCACATCTACCACTGTACCAACTGACTCGTCCATCTTGGAAAGAACACCTGAAAGTTTTAAAGCAATTTAAAGCTAAGACTAACGACTGTTCAGAAGTTTTTAAGTTAAATTTTGATCAAATAAATCTGGTAACATTTAAAGGCCACTTCATTTCGTGATCGCTTCGAAGCGCACTTCACACTTGGAAGTCTTATACTTTTCTAAAATAAGAATCTATCGTAAATCGAAACCTTTAATATAATTTATCTTTATCACCAGCTCGTCACACTCACCTGCATATTTCCGCCTCTGCGTATCGTTGATGTGTTTGAATTTGTCGATAACAGAGTCCGGCGCCCGTATGAACTCGGATGGGTTCCCGCTATGCATAGCGGAATGTGATACCATCAGAAACAGCGGGTCGCTATTGTTGTGAGCGTTTATCAACTGAAATAATATTTAAACACACAAATAATACCTCATGTAAGTTGGGATGAGTAATTGTACACCCAGAAATCGCCACGGAAACATTTATTTAGAACTACCCAATTGAATGCTTGACAGATATTCAATTTATGCGATTCAATTAAAGAACTACAAGTAAGGTACCTAACTACTGGACTATAAACAAACTTTCTCTGAAAAATGAACACGTACTCAGTTAAAGAAGTACTTAGCGACTAAACTGTTTGGCTTAATTCGTTTGGTTTCCTGAAAGGAATCAATTATTCTCGTATCAATATACGCTAGTCTAATGAAGTCAGATCCTAAATGATCTATTCATCCGATTTGTCTTTTATAGGATAGCTGACTTCCTATACTATTTACCTTCTAAATTCAGATAGTGAAATATAGCTTAGTTATCTTACTTTCACAGCTTCCTTTGTGTAAATGTCCGTGACATACTGTCCAAACAGGTCATAGGCCACCTCATATCCTGAAAATAGGAGAAACCGGATACTTATTTGCTTAATTTTAACATTGCAACTAGAACATGATCTATACGTCTAACTGGAACTTTACGGTAGATGGCACGGAGAAACAGGCTTTTAAAACAGGGGACTTTACAAGCCAAGTCAGTACCTATGCTTACGCTGACTAATGTTGAAAAAAGTGAACCGTGGTAAACTCTGAACTTAATCTCTAATTGTCTATCTAATCTGAAGATATAATCCTTTCCTTCTACCGATATATCTACCTAAGACTATCTTTAATAAGACATAGCATCGCTTCGTTCCTTTAGAACCTTCTCATGTCGTAACATTTTTATGTTAAGTTACCTTGGAGTAAATTTATTGGGTGAAACTGATACAAGTAAAATACGCGGCGTAGCATAATAATGATTAAACTTGTTTTACCTCTTCTGAAGTCAAAACCCCATGAATTTAGTTCCATATTAGTGTGGTCATACATGTCGATCTTGCCACCCCATATGCCGAGGTGTGTATCGAAGCTTAAAAAAATAAACACCAATTATAAACAGATTCCGTGAAAAACTTAGCTACGTATAAGTTCTTTGGAAGTTCAGAGAAGAGGCCTTTTGCCAGCCGTGGGACTCTAACCAGGCTATTGGGTAAAAAAGTGCTTTATTTTGTTTATTAAACCTACTTCACTTTAGGTTTGGCACCGAACCTTCCCAGAAAACCGGACTTAGAAGTCACCCAAATTAAAAAAGTAATTTCTTATTTAGATAAGACTTATGTGCGTCGTGGTAGATGCAATAATACTACTCGTACCTTAGGGATACTTTTCTTTAGAGTGCCTATCCGACTAGAAACGGTTGGAAGTCGGCTCTATATATTTGCAACGACGGGTTCCTTGGAAAGTAAGGCGTGAAAAAGGTAAGCGGCACTAAGGAGACAAGCGATTGACGATCGAATGTACGAAATAAAAATCCTTAATTAACAAAAAAAACCAGGAGATGCAATAATACTGATCAAAAAGAAAGAAGAAGAAACATAAGTAGGTATCTAGTACACACCCTCGGTTCAGAGGCAGGTACTCCTTCTTGTAGTGTCCAAGGTGCCATTTACCGACCAGATGGGTTTTGTACCCTAACTCTTTAAGGTACTGTGGGAGTAACTTTTCTGATAGAGGGAGACCCCTCGGTTCTGTGCCGCGTATGGCACCGTGCTGCATCCCTGGATAAAAGGACGATTAAACAAACTATTTACACAGAGGTAACTACATAAATAGTTATAAAGGGCAGAGTCCCAAGTTAGGAATTTTAAGTACGACGAAAATAAATTATGGCACAAGAGGGTTTCTTATGGTAGGTAGGTAAAATTAAACTGGTCGCAGGTATGCAACGTAGGCGCAAAGCATTATGTTATTTGGACTCTAAAATGTATGCAATCGAGACACACTTGTCCGATGCGACGTTGCATACGGCCATAGAGAAAATAAGATACGGCATAGATTTTCATACAAAGTCAAGCTTCCAAATATCATAATACATTGAGTACGTTGAGTAGGACGAGTGTGTCTCTACACTCTCTACCATTATTGTTTATCTACTGTTGTAACATCACGCTCCTAAAATACTCAAGTTATTTTTTTTACTTGGTTGTCAATCAACCAAGCAGGTCGACCTTCTGCCCATTGATTACTACATTTATGAACAAAGATAATATTTACACTAGATAGGTATTTTTTGTTTGTTGTTTTTTTGCGTAAGTATTTGCACGTGATTAATGTTATTATTTCGACGACAAACTTAAGGTAAGCAATGACTGGTAAGTGAAAGAATAGGAGGCTAATCATCCTGTTATTATTGAAATACATATAAAATATACCTAATGCTTTCCTATTTTAGTGCATGAAATTGGAAATAACATTGTTTTAAATGCTGACTTATTGTTGTTCCAATGGCGATGTACCTAAGTTTTTAACACTTCTGAATTATGTCGGTCTTTAGATTTTATGAAAAAATCCTGATGATTAAAACTGCTGTAGGTACTTACCTATAAACAACAATTATAAATGTAATTAACATAAAAGCGATTCTGTGATTATGAAAATTGAATTAATATTAGCTATGAAATTAATATGCATAAGTTTATTGTATATTTTTATGTTGTCTGCATAAAGACTTATTAAGATTAAGTTAGTATTACTTATTACTTACCAGTATGTATGGCATATTTGCCAGTCATCAATGTGGATCTGGACGGTGTGCATAAGGGGGTAACATAATAATTCTGCAGCACGATTCCAGAGTAAGCTAGAGCGTCGATATTTGGCGTCGGTATCTGGTTAGAGCCGTGGAAACCGACATCATTCCAACCCTTTAAATAAAACAATAGATAGAGCGTGTGAAGGGTGCTGTAGTTTGAATAAATACTTAGTCACTGCCAATGCACAAATTGAGACAGCACTACTACATTTTTAAAATGGAATTGAGCCATACCGTGACTTATAAGCAGGGCCTTTTGAGAAGCCGAAGTGTGTGTACAAGCATGACTCTAAAGAATAAGACTTAATAACTCATTATAAGTCAGTAATAACCTACATGTGGCTCACACCGGTTTAATCGCATCTTTCGACTTACGTTCCCGGTTTCACGACCGAAGGAAATTGTTATCTCAAAGCGTCCCCCCATGAACGTGATAGTGTGATAGCAGTTACAACAAAACTGGTTTACAGATTAACTTATGTACATAGGTAGGTAATATCCTATGTCTATTTATGTGACCTCTGAGGGCATAAAACGTTCACATCTAATATAATAATTTGACCTATCCACCAGTTGATAAAGCTATTTAAAAAATACTTGTATTAAAATTGTATATAAATACAATAATTAACAAATTGTATAGGTATATATAATTATATATATTAACAATAATATTTTAACATTACATAATTAGGGAAGCAATGTTTAAATTGTGTGGAGTGGGTACATGTGAACATTTAAATTAACGCTAACTGAAATGCTTCGAATTTGTTTGCTTTTACGAATAAAGCTTTTAGCTCGTAATAATGTTATTCTAGGTAGTAATCTGTGAATAACTGATAGCTCTTATCCTCTACTTAAATTTTATACGCGTCAAAACTCTTTGTTTATATTTACCAAGTCATCGGCTAAGATAAACACAATATTCGGTCTGCCGTCGCCCAAAGCCGCGCACGACACTAGACACACACACAAGATCAACAACATGCCGCGTCGCTCTCCCAACCACGAATGCCGTCACAATGAGTACTCTGGACCAAACTAGGCTATCTGAAGACCCGGTGCATACTAATGTTCGGTACATCCTTAAAGTAATTGATTTAGCGCGGTGGGTCACTCGGTGAAAAAGAAAATATATGTACGTTGGGAGCATTGATATGTAGGTATATGTGTATGTACTTGGGAGGGAATGTTATTGACACTTGATAATGTTTGTATAATTATATTTATCAAGAGAATAAGCAGACTGTATAATGTATTACTGGTGGTATTACGATAGTACGTAAACCATTTTTTATACGTTTTAGTACATATATATTTTTACGACGGATAGGATAAGGGCCGCGTCACACCGAAATGTCAGCGGCCGGCAGTGGCCGCGGGTGACGCCAGCGGCTGCAAGGCGACGCGCGACCTCCAGACCCCGCGCGCCTGGTATCTTCTTGACTAGTTTAGTTTTAGCGGTGCCGCGAGCGGCCTCGCGACCTTTTCAAGCGATACTGGTCTTTTAAGTGTGTAGTTAAAGTTTAAAATTATTTCACACTGAAAGTGCTCGCCGCGTCGCTGCCGGCCGCTGCCATTCCGGTGTGACTCGGTCCTAAGGCGGATCGGATTGTTGGATTTTTCGAAATCCTGTTTCGAAGATGATTGGGTTACTTACTAATTGGTGATCACTTCGTAAATAAATAAAATTTATAGGGCGGTAAGTATAGGGTGAATATATAGAAAACATGAAATACAAATAATTCAGTTTATTATCCATACAAATTACAGTCCATTAACTTCACGTATTACACACAGTCGAACTTATGAAAATAAAAGCAATAGAGACCATGCGTTTATATTACAGCTGCCAGCAACAACCGTCACGTTTCGAGTGTAGGCAGGACTCACAGCACACAACAACAAACGAGAAAAATACAATTCAAGGATGCTCACTTACAAAAAAATATTCAAATATATTTTTTACCATTCTTCTAATCCTTTATTCAAATGTTAAATTTTCGTAAATTATATCAATTTGGTGCGTCCTACAGCACTTATATAAATGCTACTTTGGTACGAACTATAGATTTTAAATACCAATGATTAGTTCGAGAAGTTTTTAAAGATGAGATAGGTAGTGAGGCCGTGAGTCCACCGCCGAGGGATCGTGCTCATTTACTAGATATATACGAACGTTTTGATATCTTATTTGTTCTGATTTCACGTCGCGATGTCTTCACAAATTCCTATGATAATAATTTGGTAATGATGCAATTATAGCAAGCTTTCCAGTATGAATATACGAGCTAATCGTGCGAGTTCAATATAAGGTATGCCATAATCTTGGAACCTTGCACGTCAAAATTATATATTATAGTTTTTTCACCTTATATAATTATATCTAGGTACTAACCAAAGGGGAAACAAGGCCAAACATGAAACTGTTGTACTTATGTATTTATTTCATAGTTTAACACACACATTCGATAACTATTGAGTACCTTACATGAGCACGATCCTAAGAAAATAATTATCATAATAATAGTGAACATTCAAGTACGAAAATTATATTACAATACGGCTATAATATGAAGTTAATACCGAGAACAAGCAAGTTTCGTCTAAATGTACAGGTATCGTGTAAAAGGAATTATCATACAATAATTTTCAGTTTTCTATTAACATTAATACACGGTGTTTAATGTCGTTCTAGAGCTCGCGTCCTTTTAAGTCAGCCATAACGACCAACAAACGATTAGAAGTACTAAAAACAATACTATAAGTAATAATATAATACTTTATGCAGTTTATACTGGCAATCAAAAATGGTCAAAAACTTAGTCATTAAATATTTTTGAATGCATATGACCCTAAAACGACACAAAGATCACCGAGTACAAAGCCGTCAAATTATATACAGATAAACCAATTATGCTAAACCCGCTACAAGTTAACGAAAAACATACAAAAATTAAACTACTTATTCCACATTATATATTAAGGTGTAGCTATATCATTTATGAACAAAATTCATAACAAAATAAATATAGACACACAGTGCGTGCAAAGTATACGACTTCGAATTACAGTCGTCTACAAAAGTGTTTTCAACCGAATGTAAGATGTGAAGATACATGAGAATTGGTTTAAACACTTCTGACGTCAACTGTCGTTCGAATAAAACGAATTCTATTTTATAAGCTATACATGTGTTAATTATAAAAATGCAACATAAGTCGTTTCAACATTTGTTCACTACATTGGTCACATATTAAAACAAAGGAACGCTGTAAAGATCTTTGGCAGTACAGAATAGAAATTATTATAATATATTATTATGTAGCACGAAAGACGAAATAATAACAGCTTGTTTCAAGTTAATATTCATATGCATATCTACTATTATAATATTAAAAATAAATTAATTGTTGGTCGCACAACTTTACCCATATCATCCCTTATTTGCTCGAAGAAATTATTGCTCTAATTTATCTAATGACTATTTAATACTTTAAAACGTTCGACATAACTATTGTATGTAAAAATAGTAGAATTATTCTATATTAATGTTTGTATAAATATCAAGAAGTTATTATTTAGTCCTCAAATAGAAGGGAACCGCGAAATATACCTATAACGGGCAAGAAAGACAGACAAGAGTATAATTTTCTATAATATACTATGTTAGACTAAATATAGCTTAACTACATAAAGGAAAGTTTCTAAAGAAGGCAAATACGTACTTTTATGTTGAGCTAAGAATGAAATTATGTAAGGGTTAAATAGCAGATTACAAGTGAAGAAGCCCCGAAACTAAACACCTATTCATAGTTCTGACACTAGGATTTCACCTTTCGGTTTCAATATCTATTATTAAAGATGAGAAGTCGTGCCAAACCATTTCTATCGATAGATATCAAAGGTTATACTTTTGTTAGTTCAATAAAACTAGCTTTGGTCACACTTGCTCTCTTTGGTAGCTTATCAATAATTAAAGATATTATGCAAGACAACTAAACGAGTTTGAACGCTAATCGAGACAATTGAGAAATTTTCATGTGATTTCATTTAGTCTAACATTCATAATAATATCTAAGCTCAACATATGAAGTGACGTATAAACACTAGAGACGGCACGGCATACCCGTTCCGTGACGTCACCAGTGCCAACTGAACGCGCCCCGAGCCAATCGCTCGCCTACATACAAACGCTATGACAACACACCGCCTCACACACACATACACGTATTTGAACTATACAGACGTACTGCTCACAATACTATTTACTCCTTACGAGGTTTGCGTTTCCTCTGACCGTCGCCAGCGCCCTCTGTGTCCACCAAAGGAGTGGTCTGAAATATAAAAGAGAAATAATACATCAATAATATGTGGCAAGCGATTTGATATGAAGCACAGCTCCCAACGTGTTATATATATTCTAAAGTCACCTTTTACCAACAGGGAGAGAGGTAAGACAAAGAAAAAATATAGTTTTTTAATTCTGGACACACATGACCAAATTTACAAATAAGGACACTTCAAAATCATAACCCTTCCTTTTGGCTTTGCCGGAATTCCGTAAAAATTACACTTTTTACTTATAACTAATGTCAGTGCTCAATGCTGATATGTACTGACATCTAAATAATGTATCTGTTCAAGCTTCTTTACGTAATAAATATTATTGAGCACCCCAGTGTGTGTTTTAAAAACGTAAAATGTGTTCCAGTATTATTTTACTTACATCCTTGGTAGACGTGACCTCTTCAGCGTCAGCCTCAACCTCAACCTCAGGTCCCTCCAGGTCAGACTTGCTGGGTCTCTCGAGGTCCTCTCTCAAGTCTTCCTCGCCCTCCGATAGATGAGGATCGTCCTCTGCAATACCGTCAGTCTTCTTCATATCAGCATCGGAATCCTGCGTGAGGAATGTTATTTAGTTTTTTTATCGACCGGCTTTTACCTGACCCACTGCAAGGCAAAGGCCTCTTGTCATACAGACATAGAGCAAGCATTAATTACCTCGCTTATCAGGTCATGACAAAATTTCTAGGTGGCCAATCGGAAAGTATACCCTATCTCACTGCGCGTTGGCGATTTGTTTTTTTTTTTAAATACATTTAACGCTTGTAATACCCTAAATAGTTGTTAAGTTAGGACTTTGGTTCACCGACATTTCAAGGCAAATCATAAGTCCTATATAAATGGGTTGCGAGCCTTGCTTTTCATCAGGCCAAGCTGGGTAAGGCTCGTCTTACGACTCGCTATCTCGATAAAGGAAAATAATTGTATTCTTATTTGTATATATATTCTAAGCAATCCGTTCCCACAGTCTACAATAAATATTCTCATTAAGCATTTTTAGACTTCCATATAATCTTGTCAGATATCTTGTTGATCGTGTACAAAAAAAATCGGAATGTTTAATGCTGAACTTGGCACTAATAATTGAACTAACCAAACGGACGGACGTTACGGAACAACGCCATCTATCGAGCTTTGGGTTAAACCTACTACAAATTGATCTATGCTATGGTTCCGTCATCAACTCGGAAAACAAAACGTTCTTATACTTACCGATTTAGGTCCGCAACACGCATAGGCGATAAGTCCCACAACGATGAAGGTGCCAACGATGACGACGGCGTAGATCCAAGGGTTATCGCCGGCGAACTTCAACGCGCGGTCCAGTACGGAGTCCTGTGGGAATTAGCGATGCTACACACTAGCGTACTACTTTGTTCACACAAACGTATGGATAGCATTATAACTGTGGAGAGGAAATAGTGATGCGCAATCAGAAAGTCCATAACTGTCGAATAGTATATTTATATGAGTAGATTGCTGCATGATAGGTATCGTGCCCTGTAGCCTGTTTAGTAGCATTTACACTACGTATGTATCTCATCAGTTCGCTTTATAACGTGCTGCTATTGGCGTCGCAACGTGTTACTTGTAGCATGTTACACACAACTCTAGCTACAAACGTAGTTTACGACTGCCTTCGTGACGTGTTACTTGTAGCATGTTACAACACAAGCTACAATAGTATAGGACCTCGTTAGCTCGTCGTATCAGGCACGCGATGTATGCCACGATTGGAATGGCCACGTATAAACCGTACAGCGCCCACCAGCCCGGCTTGTAGTTCATAGCGCGTAACATGCGACCCCACAGCGTTTGCTAGTAATCAGTACTCTATTTGAAGATGATGGCTTACTTAAATAAAATATTATAAATGCACGGAAATACCTACATATTGCTGAATTTGTGTTGATTCTTTACCTTTAATCTTGAGTAGCTTTTCATATGTATAATATGCACACAGACGGGAAGTTTTATCGACAGCATAAAGTATATTTAATCAGTCATTAGATGGGATAGACGCGTCATAAATAGTGTCTATATAGACAAGCGGCAAAACGTTATACAAATAAAAATAGAAAAAAAGAATAGTAAATGACAGGGTTGACATAATGTTATGACTATGTAATCCAGGACCATTCACTATCCTATTAATCTAGAGTTTTGCCACTTGACCAGGGGGGTTGTAGTGTCAGTGCAGGGCTACTATAATAATAACTCACCGAGTCCCTTGAGATTTTGGCCCGTTTGGGCATGAATGTGAGCTGCGCCCACTCGTCAGCGACGGCCGTGTCGTCAGTAATGATCAGGTTGTCGAACAGCAGCAGAGGAGACATCGACCACAGCTCGAAGCCGACTGCGTGCTATATGGAATAAATACGTTTCAGAATTAAGTTTCTATCGACGAAAATATTATTCACTTGATATATGTCAGGCCTCCCACCAGGTGGACCGACGTCGTCAGAGTTGCTGCAACCAGTGGATACAAATGACAAGTTGTCGTTTTTGTGGCGTTCTAAGAGAGAGGCCTTTGTTAAACAGTGGCCGTCTTTCAGAAGTTTCAGATGACGTTTTTATTTATTTAAAAAAAAATGCTTATGTTGTATACGAGTAAGATTTTGACACGTAAATAATAGTCATGAACTTCTCAAATCTTGCCAAGTCACACCCGTGACTAGAAAATGTTATGTAGTTTAATTAATAACTTTCAATTCCTGAATATAAAGGAAATTTTCAAAATAATGGACACGAGCGGGACTTGAGCCCGTGACCTTCTCCGTACCCATCGAAGTTCAAGGCTGAACTTTAAATTTATTGGAATTGTTTCTGGACTATGAACTATCTCGTCGGAAATATAGTATTAGCAATGCAGACTATTAGATAGTGTTTTAGCTATTTACTTACGATGGGCGTCATGCGGAACGGATGGTCGTCCTTGAAGTGGTGCGGGTTGGGGATGCGGCGCGGGGTCCACTTGCCCTTGTAGTTGGGGTTCGGGACCAGCGGCGCGCGCCAGATGCCCTGACACACGAACATTCTACGTCTTATTACTTGCACAATATACGATGGCATAACACCCCCATATTCCATTTTGGCAGTTACTTAGGATACCAGTGTAGACTCTGACTGTGTTGTTACTGAAAATGACCTAAAAGAGAAACTCAAAAACATCTTTCCCAATTTTATTTCTCTGGGGAAATTTACATGGACTTCCCATGGCCTGGGGTAGACGGAGAGGAATGCCGGACTCGTACCGGGTTACACCTCAGGGTGTTCTCCCAACTACCTTTGATTTAGGAACGCGGGAACATTACCTATTACCATTAACTTGGAAGCATACCCAAGATCATATTTTCAACTCTCGCGCTTTACGACACCTAGACCAAGGAGGCAGTCAAAGGTCAAAAGTCATTTTGTCTCTCGCGCTTACCTTGTAGTTGGGGTTAGGTATGGTGGGTGGCTTCCACTCCCCGCAGCCGGCCGCAGAGGCACAGACAGGGTTGTCAATGAGGGGCGCTTCCCACTCTCCATCCATATCCTCATCCCAGTCTTCAGGTTTCTTCGCTTCAGGGTCTGGCCAAATGGAGTCGTATTCATAAACGTAAGTACTATAAGCTTGTAAATAATTATTGCCCATAAAAAACGGTGGTTCTTTATACCGTTTTCACTCTACAGATACACAAGAATTAATCAAAATAATTACAGACTATTTCATAAGTACCTTAATAAAAGTCAATAACTGTGTTCTTAATTAAAGGAATATGGAGGACCTATGTGTCAACTTATAATAAACAAATGATAAAACTGACACAAAAATACTATTGGTTTTTAAAGTAATGCTTAAACAATATTTTATTTTAAGACCGAATGCGTCTCAGAACCGTTACCGGCAACGCAATCGTCTCACATGGGGCACTTGTTAGATATTCCCAATGTCTAAGATTCTCAAGTCCATAATACGAACCTGGAATCGTTTCCGGTTCATTATCCAGCCATCCATCAGGCTTAAGAGCGTTGGGGTCAACAATCTGCGCAGGCGCATCCTCGTCCCAATCTTCTGGCTTGGTCGCAGATGGGTCCACAATCTTAAAAAATATATAACAATAAATTGAATCTTAAAATGGCCAGTATCGTTAACAAACTATCACTTCTTAATTCTAGCTTTAAAATAGTTATTAATAAATATAAAAATAATACCATTCTAAATAAACAACACAGTAAATTTTGTTGTTTTGAATGAGGACAGTGACCTTTTAGGCATAGTGCCAGATACATTTCAATTTGCAAACAAATTAATGAAAATGCTTTGTACGTAAGATTCTTTAATCTGAGTTTGCCTTGTAGAGTAAAAATAACAAATGTGTCACACAAGGTCAACAACTGTAGGTGAGATCAATAAAGTGATTGTGTCGTCACCTTCATCTTGTAGGCTATTATTAAAATAGGTCCATAGGTATTTACTAGATTCATCATAACAAACTTCAATACAATATTTGGATAAATAAGTCAGGCCCCAGGTGTGTTTGTTTACGATACACGCTAACATTAGCTAGTTGTGAATACACTCATAAATAACTAATGAATGTCTGTGCAGTGCCATAATATTGTCTTCGCAGTAATGATTCAATACTAGCAACTTTAATATTACTCTCAAATGACTAAACAACCCACCTTTTCCCTCTCATCCCAGTCTTCTGGCTTGGAATCATTAGGATCGTCGATTTCTTCCGGCGGGTTGACGGGCGGCGTGAAGTCTTCGAGCAGAGAGCCTGCATTCACTTCCTTGCTATCCACGAGAATGCTGAACGTGTTGTCCGGACGAATGATGAGTGTGTATAGGTGAGGCTCTTTGTCTTTGTAGATATCGTCGAGGCGCTGACTGTAATAGTTTGTATACATGTTTGAGAGGTGTGTAGTTCACCTTTGTAACCTATGTTATAGATCCCATGTAAAGGGTGAGCCTATTGTTTGTTAAAGTACACAGACTTACTCAAAACACAATATTGTCAATCTTGTCTTCGCTAAAGGAGTAGGTCCCATGAAGTAAGGGGCAAGTCAAATGCCATTAACTTAGGCATGGATTTGAGCAATTCTAGACATGGTGTTGCTACTGAGATTGACGTAATGAAAGAATCCAATAATATTTAGCCCAAAACCAGAATCGAACCCAGGGCCAGCAGTCGCGTTTTGCATCCACTAGACCAATGAGGTTTTCCAGATAAACTCGGTAAATAATTTAAAAAAAAAACACTTACGTTGGTTTCTTGCTATGCTTCTCCTCAATGGTTCCATTCTTGGGATTTCTATGTCTGAAGATGAAGTGGAGTTTGTTGTCGTTGCCGCACTTGTCGGGCCCAAACATGATGGTGTAGGGAGTCTGGTCGTAGAACTTGCGGAGATCCGCTTTCGTGTTGGTGCCGCGCGATAGGAGCTTAATGTAGGCACCACCGCAGTTTTGACCCTCCTGGAAATTGTGGACATTAAGGGCGGGTTGTTTCAATCAGTTTGTTAATGTTACATACGTACGTCAAAAAAGTATGATTACAGAATATGTTTAACGTACTTAAAACATGAAGCGATGTTTCATGGCATAAAAAACGTGTAATGTTATTAGGGCTGCTAGTTTGTAACAAAACTTTTTCGTTATTACGGCTGCTAGAAAAAAACAAAATTGGTATTGCCATTTTTAACATTCATGTAAGCGTCAAGTCTTAGCTGAAGCAACCTGCCTTAAGTACGGATATTGAAATGTATTTTTAGATGTCTTAATAATTAAATTGGTTGAACAGATTGACAAGCTTTGTAATTTGGATGAGACAAGACTAATTTACAAATAGATACGATATTTACACGCAAGAACTCCTGGAATTAACAGCTCTTTGACTAGGTCAAGGTAGGCGTAGCCGCTAAGTTGAAGATTGTTGTTCTAAGGCTTCCTTGGGTTTGCTCCCATATGGAGCCAATACTTGTGTGATCCAAACGTATTTCTTTTAAGTTTGTGCAGGTAATATTTGTGAAACGTAGGTCCCTACGATGCGAATAGTAGTAGTGAGGAAAAGGAGGAGGTTCTCAATTCGTCGGGGTCTTTTTTTTTAATGTATGTGCCCTCATAACTCAGTCATTTATGAACCGATTAGTTTTTTTTTATGTTTATACAATATAAATACTATTAACAAAGCAAACCCATTTCAAACCATCCAACAGCGTCCAAAATCCGTTTTAAACGCTGCACCTAATTGAATTTTTAGTAGAGCATTTAAAGTAATTGAAACAGATAATTTGACGAGAATACTCCATGAAGGATGTGATTTACACCGGCCAGTGTAAACAAACAAAAAAATATTGACGCCAATGAAACGTATTTATAGCAGTAACGTGATGCAGCATTTCCGAAAGCAGTTTTGGACAGCTTCCAGGATATGTTTATGATAACACTGTGTGGATCCCTCAATTTTTAATAGTCCAAAGAATGGCTTTGTTACGTTTGAAGACCTGGATTAAAGAGTGGGTTAGTATTTGGACTGATTTGCGGTCTAATTAACTAAAGATATTTATAAATGTTGAATGAACATTTTTAAATGAACTAACAAACATTTTTAATGCCTTTATGCCAAAAATCAGTTAAATATGTGACTATTTGGATGGTTTCCTTAAATATCCTTAGAAGAACAGATCTTAAACCTATAACAAAGGCTTTAGATATACATATCAGTATTTAATATTTTGTTCATAATGTTCTAATAACATTATATTCGACTTATTCAGTACCTAATTAAATCAGGCTATCAAATTAGGCTACAGCTTTACATTAATTAGCTTAACATTACAAGATTCTAATACCACATTATGTTTGAATATATGACGCAACATACGTCTGAATTTCACAGAAGGTAACAGTCTTACGCGGTAAATATGAATAGGCTTGAATGCTTAGCCGATAAGCCAATTAGTGACTCAAACCTATATGACTTTTACTGTCGTACCTACAATGTGTTACAAGGACTTTCAATGTTACAGAATATTCATATTGTACTGCGCGAGATTTAATTAAATAAGAAGAGCTGGGTTCAGTATTTGCATATCATTATTTATACATTATAATGTTTTGTATGAATGTAAATGCTCTAGTTGGTCACAAATGTAAAAAAAAACATTTTCTGAAAAGCAATTTTGGTTTTACTATATTAGTACGTAAATTATTATTATGTGTTTAATGTTGGTTAGATATAGGTACGTCATGCAGCATACACGACATTTAACATTTTGACAACGACTCGTCCCATAAAAATGCCATTCTGACACTTATATTTGCATGTATTCTCAAACCTGTTCCACAGTGTCTTATCTATTAAATTCTGAGGTCAATGTCTCCTCAAGCCAGACATACAACATTATGCGAAAACGATTAAAACTGTCGACAAAGCTTCTTTATCATCTAATGGATGACATTAAAAGATGGCCTTCAAAAGGATATTTTTTAATTCCGGTACTTTCGAAAAAGTTTGCCCGCAACCTCACCAGACTAAACAGGGTCAAAATCTATACAGTACTAGGTACAATAACCGGACACTGCCCTCTAAACAAACACCTTTTTACCATAGGTGTGATGGACAGCCCTCAATGCAGAGGCTGCATGGAGGCAGAAGAAACGCCACAGCACGTACTCATGGAGTGCGGAAGTGTGGACGATCAACGGGCACGCATTCTCCAACGTCCAGCATCGCTACCGGAAGCTTGTAGCAACCTGTAGAGGCTGCTCGCTTTTTGGGCTGGAGTAGAAGAAAGAAACCCATCACGCACAATGGCCCATTCAAGCGGCTAAGTGCGGATAATGCCCAGCTAAACTAAATTAAGGGTATTTCTTCTAATTTTTCGAACTATTCCCTGATACAAAAGTTAGAGAAAACAGCTCTAGGAAATTTCGGGAATCTGGAACACGAAATAAAGAATATACATTATAATTTACCTGCATGGTAACTTCATACTGGACTACTAGGGGCTTGTCTTTGAACTCAAACGGTCTGTCCAGCAGTGTTGAGATAGCAGCATGTTTAGCTTCAGTAGTTAACACTAGACCCAAATCATCTTTGAAGATCTTCCTGTTAGGAGATTGTATCTGAAATATATTAAACAGTTTAATATTTAAGATTGGTAGTAAGAAACTGGTACATAGTATGACAAATGGCTAGTTATTTTTAACCGACTTCAAAAAAAAGGAGGAGGTTCTCAATTCGTCGGGATCTTTTTTTTTTATGTATGTGCCCTCATAACTCAGTCATTTATGAACCGATTTGAATATTTTTTTGTGTCATATGATTGGGTTTACTTTCCGATTGGTCTCCTACAAATTTTGTCATTACCTGATGATGAACTTCGAAGATATGGAACGGAAATCCTCATAGGGTTACAGCAAAAAGCCCGTATCTTGATGATATGATAATGATATTGCTTAAGTAGTAGTCGATAACTGATCACTAACAAGATCTTCCTTGTTATTTTTAGTGGTTAGTTATCGACTACTACTCCCACGAGGGAGTGGGGGTGCGTTGACCTCCCTCCTAACACTTTCCTGGATTAATAGATTAAATATATTGTGTGAGGTATCGTTTAAAAGGGCTTTATGTTTTGTGTGTGAAAGGATTTCAAATACTAGTCTCACAAAAGTCTGGGGCGGATGAATTCCATACACCACAAAAATCGTGAAATAAAAAATTATAACCTCCTTCAAAAAACTCAAAAGTGAAGAATAATAATTTATCACATCACTTTACATAAGCGAAGTGGAAGTCGGCGCCAAATCCTATGTGTTCGCTTAGTTTATAGTTTAGGCTTTTAAACTATGAACCACGCACATATGGCAGCATTCTCATAAGTACTATTTTTCTGAATCGCTTAATGGATGTTGGGATTTGGCGCCGACTTCCACTTCGCTTATGTAAAGTGATGTGATAAAATATTATTCTTCACTTTTGAGTTTTTTGAAGGAGGTTATTATCTGTATATATAGGTAACTGACAAAATGTTAGGATACAATAGCGCACATGTCTTGTGTAGCTCATAACAAAATACTGATGGTGTACTACACAATACTTATACATACAAAATATCTTGACAATAATAAAATTTACTACAATGGAGTCTGACATTAATTATAAAATAGTTTTGAGTTCAGTCACTTTTATTACTTCTTAGGTAGGTACAACTATTACAATACATAATGGTTAGGTTATGAAATGCTTCAGTTATGGTAATCTAGATAACAATGATTTTCGAGATAATGTAAACCAAGACATATCTCATATCTAGGTGTATTTTATAGAATAGTAGTATGATGAATTTGTCATTAACTTTAATGATGATGTTGTATATTTAAACTATAATTGCATATCTGTTATTTTGATTATAATATACCTATTTTTTTGAAATATACCAGACATTATGCTGCTTTATTTCCAAGACAATGCGATTTTTTTGGGTTATGTAATAAAAGGTTGAATTTAATTGTTGACTGTAGTGTAGAGAATTCACTTACCTCCCATTTACCATCATACTTGGCAATATTTTCATCAACCCCCTGTTTCTTGGCTTCAGACTTCACCCATTTCTTTTTGAAAGCACTTTCATCATCAAAATGTTCAGTAAGGTAAACCTTTTCAGGACTTATTTGTGGACTGTGGTACTGGTTAAGATCTTCTTCCACGGTCTATAACAAATATGAACTAATGACGTTTTTATGTTGTTAACACCTCAACTACCAAGCAGGGAACCCAATAAAAAAAAATATTTGGGATTTCCTGTTGGCTGCAGTGGTGCCTAACATGTTAAGACAATTACTTATAAATAAGCAATATTGTAACAAGTGTACCATCATGAATTGAATTCTTTATTACCATTTTGAAAGAAGAGACAAAGATGAGTGAAATAGTTCCAGTGCAAGATATTAAAATTACACATATCCTCAAAAGGTTGGGCAGAGATTATTCAGTGGACCTTAGTCACATTTTATTGGGTAGATGGCGATGAAGGATCTTGTCACTTTTGATTGTTGCTGTATAGCTGTCATGAACAGTTGATAGGGAAGGGAAACATGAATTATAACAAAAATGTTAACATATTAAAATTAAGTTGCAGGCTCTACCAATTTTAATTCAGAAATATGACGACAAAACTTATATGAATTGTGAACTTATTGATCTACATATTAAATTATAACTGCTATTTACATAAAATAATGAGATGCTAATAGAGAGAAGATACTGTAAGGATATTACAATGCAATAAAGCAGTAATATAACAATGAATTGGTATGTTTTTAAATTGAATGACTTGGCACAAAAGTAAAAATTTGAACAGAAAGACACAATTTGTATTGTACCCAATGTTGTAAGCATTTGTTTATGTGTTTATTAGATAAAGGTACATTGATAAAGTGAAAGGAAACCTTGGCGTCACATAAGTCTTAGAATCTGTAAGGAACTGGAAGACTGACTACTGGGTAGTAGTGAGTATCTTTGGTTATACCAAGGTCTATAGGTAACTAGGCCCACATTTAGGTACACTATCTCTAGATAAAGAAGTAGGTCACAATCAATACATTTTGATGTAACAATCAACAGATTTTTTGCAAGCAAGCATTGCAACTTATTCAGGTCATGTAACCTATAAGAACTAACCTCCACGGTGACTTCGTCATCTCCATCATCACTATCGGCTTGAACCACACCCGCAGCACTAACTAACACCAGTAAGGCACCTAACAGGTATACTTTACGGCTAAATAAAGCCATCTGAAAAATAAAATATTCTGGTGACGGAACACGTCGGCTGTCTAAAAAAACGTCGGCGATATCTGAGATTCTGAGAAAACTTTCGACAGCACTCTGCCTGCCACGAGAACTAGACTTAATTTGATTAAAAATTATGAATGATTTTGTGTAGCGTCCGAACACCGCAAGTATGGTGCAGCCGGATAACGGAAATCCTCAATAAAGGGCGATGAGCACCATTATTAACAAAATTTTATTAAAAATACATTGCCCTAACCATTACCTCAAATTATATTTATTTCACTTATTATTTTCAACGTTACAATATATACGATGCACAGAAATCAAATACAGTTCCCACTGAGAGGAATTTGATTTTCCTGAAAATTTTCAGCCAATCAAAAACAAACAGTTGTCAAGGTAGCGATCGAGAATTTTCCGAAGCGTTCACATTTATCAAAAATCCAATGTAAAACTAATCATAATTACTATTAGTTTTGAGAAATAGGTATATCTTTACATATTTTGTAAAAATAATTTCTTTCTATATTAATCAACAAGCATTTATCAGTCACACTATTTTATAAAATAAGTCTGAGTAGCACAATAACATTGCTTTGAAGTAAAAAAAAACGAAACAGTTCAGTTATTACCCTAATAAAATAGGAAGGTCATTCATCAAAATGTCATTTGATATGATATCTCTTTCACACTCATGTAGTTTCCTGTTTAGGATCCTCGTCTTTATCACGTTGTTAAATGTCAAATTGTCGTACTATGTAATACTACAATAATCGTTAGTATCGCACCGGGCGGTTTACGTTACGGGTTTAGTTTTTTGTATTTCGTTCGTGCGTTCGTGTCTTGTTGAAAATCTTGTTTTGCCTTGAAGGTGATGTATCAAAACATCTTTTGTTTTATTGTTAGTGTTTCCTTGTGAGACCGCAGTATTCTCACGAACCCTTTAAACATATTGTGTAAGTATTGTATACGCATGTAAATAAACAACAAGGTATACCGTATGATCTTTGCAAATATTTAGTTCTATTTAGATTTTAAACATGATTAATCGTCAGAGAAAATCTGTGTATGTATTGATTAATTTAGCTTAAAGATTTTGTATGCTTTGGATAGTTATTTGTTACTGTATAATGAAATAATTATCGTGTTGCTTTATTGTTAATTATCACATAATAAACCTTTATCTTTAACCGTCAATATTACCACGAAATGTGATTATTATTTTCTGATAAAAAGATATTTAATATCAATAGTAGTCAGTTTTTGTTGATGCTTTTATAATCTTCTTGATAGTACAGGTGTAGTTATTTTGGTAACATTATTAAAAAAAAAATGCTATATTTGAACTTTGCAATAATATTTAAAAATAAATTACTGTGATTTTTTTCAGAATAATGAGTGTATCTAGGCGGCAGTTATTCCGCCTTTTAAGGCTCCGCAATATACTAATGCTGACTCTTATAGTAATGTTATTATATATCATGAAATTATTGTCACAATTTGATGTTAGTAACCAGTATGCACATCAGGCACTACAAGTTTTGCAAGTGCCCCGGAATTTTCTTAATAAGCGAGATTATTTTGTGCCCACCACTTTGAAGGTAAGTTGATCATTTTTGTAATTGAACATAATAAAAATAAATGATAAATATATTAAAAATATAAACAGATAAAGAACAATAAAAAGGAAACAAGCAATAAAATAGGCTTTGAACTAATTAAGTAAAAAAAATTATATTTTAGAATTAAAATTAGACAGAGAGGTTTTTATAGTATTTATTAAATAATATAAAATTTAACTAATCTTATCAACCAGATAAAAATAATAAGTGGTATAAGTAATGAATTCAATAGATACAATCTTTTAATGGCTAGTTACCACTGATAAATAATTAATTGGTATTCAATTAAATTATGTCATCATACTTAAATAATCTTTGTACAATTGTTACAATACATATAAGATTTTGAGGCTAACAAGTTCTTTGATTCCAGAAAATTGACTGGCATGACTACCAACTGATAAACAGCGAGAAGAAACGAGTGGGTATGTTTGAAACTGACTAGTAATACAGTAATAGTACTATACATCTATTATTCGACCTGTACATAGCTTCCTCCCGCGACTTCGTCCGCGTGGGTTTCGAATGTTTTATAGCATTCCTGGATAAATAGACCATCCAACACAAAAATATTTTTTCAATTCGAACCAGTAGTTCCTGAGATTAGCATGTTTAACCAAAATAAATAAGTATAAAGTATCTCCACACATGTTTATGTAAATAAATACTTCTACTTCTAACAAACTCTTGAGCTTTATATTAGTATACATATCTATATTACATATCTAGTTAAACAAAGTTTTAAAGTAGACTTAAATAGGTTCTTAAATAGTCCATACCCAATCACACTATCATTTGATTACCTCAATCCAAGAGCATAATATTAGAATTATTATATTTTAACTTGTTTACCCGCAGCTAATTTGAAATCTAGAGATAAGAAATATATAATATTTCTTACGTAAATAATACATTTTTCCGCCGACTGTCGTTAAAAGCGATAAAATACTTCGTATTTTATATCCTTGTCAATTGATTTGCATATGTTAGTTCAAGTGTGTGTAATGCACTATTATTTTAAACTTTTTGAAAGATGCTATAATAAGTATTGATGGTTGAAAAAATAAGAAATAAATTTAACTGTAACTTATTGTGGGCCTGGTCTTTCTTAACTATGTTGGGGCTAGTCAGCTGGTCACCAAATTGGCTGATTATTTTATCAGTGGTATTTTATACTGAGTCGGTATTTTATACAGATACGAAATGTAGGCTTCAACTCCCTGTTAGTCATAAAATAAAACTCATCCTATACCACTCCGAAAAATTTGGTGCGGGGGTCAATATAAACTTTCCAACTGTTTCCCGCAGTTTCACGTACACTTACTTAGAATTACTATAAATGTGTTTTAATAAATTGTAGCTTATGTGTTTTTATGATTCTTAGGCTATATTCAAGTAAAGTTATATCAGAATCTGTCCAGTCGCTTTTGCGTGGAAGAGTAACAAATATCCATAAGTTCATCCTTACAGACCTTCGCGTGTATAATGCTATAGTAGAATTCCCACACTACTCAATTTACAGTATTCATTTGTTTCGGTTCATCTGCCACTCACTTCTACTGCAATAACATATTAGTGTCAGCATAACACTCCTCCAGTTTGTGTTGTTAGTTTTAAACAATCATACCTTTCAGACTCCGGCTGCTCAGATAAGTATTTTGTTAAGTTACACTTTACTTTAACAGGATTAGGTGAACAAGGATTTCCAGCACATTTACCAAAATCGGATGCAGAGATAGAAAAAGAATTGTATGCAGTGAATGGGTTTAACGGCGCATTGAGTGATAAAATTCCGCTAAATCGTTCCCTGCCTGACATTCGGCACCATGATTGTGAGAAAAGGCTATACATTGCGTCTTTGCCAACTGTCAGCATCGTGGTGCCGTTTCACAACGAGCATTGGAGTACACTTATCAGGACTGCATACAGTGCGTTACTGAGAGCGCCGGATACACTTATAAAGGAAATTTTTCTAGTCGACGATGCAAGTACCAAAGGTATACAATAATTATATTTTATTCGTTTTATGTTCAATTAGTTCATTAATTTGCTTAAAGCTTTTTCCGTGTATGGCAATGAAGTCGAAGTTATCGCAAAAGTTATTCACTCTACATGTTAACTAACTAATTCTCAATTGTGTAATAAAACACGGCATTTTCATCAATAATGGAAGTAGAAATGTGGGCGCCGGACGTAGAGTCCATACCGACTAGGTATACCTATGTATATGGTGTGATAAATATCTAGTAGATACTGTTTTAAACCAGCCTTAAATACTGATTTTTTACTAGACTTCCTGTATGATGACGTACTTAGATTCTTATTAAAAACCCAGCTCTCAATCTGTTTTTAACTTGTCGTACGTAGTTGTTCTTTTTTCATGTAGTCGCTAAGTATCAAGGCTGTTTGCTGTAAATAGGATCCTTTCATATGGTAACGATTGTAGCCACAGCTAAAGGTATTTATCGATAAAATGGAATATTACCAAGATCGATCAAACTCCTGATTTAACTTTTAAACATTGAAGGTTTGGCACTAAATTACATTGTTTGTATTGTAGGTATATAAAAACGTGTTTCAAATAATAAAATGTATACAGAATCTCCCTGTAGGTATAGGTATTAAATGTCAAGTTGCTGTATAATGTCTAGACTAAAATCATAATGAACTCTGCTTGTTAAGGTTGCGTGCAAAGGATGGAAACGCTAGTTTAATCCGACGCTGAACTATATGATAGTCGATAGGAATTTGGATTTATAGCTACACAACATGCATTTGGCATTAAGTCCGTCTTTGTACAGTACGTCAGTACCTTTGTTCATAAAGAATTAAATTAAATTAAATACAAAATGTTTTGTAAAGCAGGACATATACGTATTTTAACCCAGAATGTTAGCGCAGGCAAAATGTATACTTCTATATCAGCTAAAATATCTACATCCTGTAACCACAATAAGATAATTAAAATTATGTATAAGTAACGAGGCTTACACAACTTAAATAAAGGTTAATTGTTGTATTCTTTATCGAAAGTAGTTCCTTGAGTAGGTACCTAATAAATACTTACTCGAATTTACTTTTCGATGTGTCGAAACTCGACAGCTGTGTACACTTTTTAGATACAATTTGAAAACTTATACATAGTACTTACACATAATATATTAATGACTTCACACTCATGTCAGATGGTCCGGACAACCGACATGACCGGGGAAAAAGGCGTAGGACCGACGGCTTTACATGCTTTAAAATGTCGTACGTATTGTAACGTAATAACGTTACATCGTCAGTTACATCTGCGTTTAATTCCTTTTTACACGAAAATTAATCAACAAGTTTTGATTACCTCATTATGGAACTATAACTGCAAACAAAACAATGTAATAATGTTTGGTTTTATGTGACTTAAGGCCAAGGTTTACAAAACGCATTCAAACTTATGAAAGTCTTCGTAATCTATTAACGGATTTATTAAAAAGTCATAAACATAATTATATTTTATATTGTTGGCTTATTGTCTTTCTGTTCGACTAATGTTTCCGTAAATCGTCGAAATCGTGGAGTAATGCATTTGCTAAGTGCAATCTTAAACGAATACAAAGACAGGTTAATGAAAAATGTTATAGATACCGAATTTGACTTAACTCGTAAGATAAGCCTGAGACAGGTTAAACTATATGTACTAGTCGTTAAAGATTTAATACTAAAACTAACTCTAAGTAAAGTTTTCAAGAAATAAATCGTACCTTAGTGTTGGTTTAAGTAATCAGTAAATGTATCTGATTGCGGTGGTAAGCGCGCATCTTTCTAATACCTACTTGTGTTATTCACAAAAAATAAACAAGTTCGTTTTACCATTTGGTAGTGCAATTACTTATTTGTTGTGGTTATAGTGGAGCGTTGACAGGATATGATTAAAAAAAACTGATACCAACAAAAAATTGGGAACAATAAAAGGTCAAATGCATTTTGTTTAAAGGATTTGTCAGTCAAAGTGATTGACGACTTAATTGGCGTTGTTGAATGTGTGTTTGTGCATATTATTATGATATTTCATACCTGTCAATTTATTGCACCCGATCGTTTAAAAGAAAAACAAATAGTTCGCCAATAGAGTAATTACGAAAATGACCTTAATCTGAAAACAGAACCAAAGCGATTGCTTCACAGGAAAGGAAATCTGGTAAATTGCAGAAGACTTCGGTAGTCTGTACTCTGTAGTTCGTTACAGCTTATTATGTTTGGGCCATTATGCTTACAGATGCGATAAAATGATAAAGGAGGTTATATCATTAACCATAGCATACTTATGCTCTTTTTAATTTTCACGCCTCACTAGTTGCCTATGGACATTTACGTAATTAGCTTCGCACTATTGTATATGCATGCTAATTAATACTACGGTTTTTGTGTACAAATAGGTATCGTTGGTATGTTAATCTAGAATATTTTCATTACCTTCGGATATAGAGGACATTACTGCATTTATTATGCACCTATTACCGTAATAAAAGTTGATTGCACTAGTTATTTTAATGTGTATTTGTTATTGAGTCGTAATGTCTATAGCATTATTAAAACGGAGAGTGTAAATATTTACTTTTTTATTATAACAACAAACTTATGCTGTATGTAGTAGCAGCAAGCAGATTACCTGTTTGAAAATGATTTTGTTAACAATTTCTTTGGATTTTTTTAATTTGCCTGTGGAGCTCTAAATATTTACAAAATATAAGTTACCTCTATTAGACCTTATAACATTAGCTATCTGCTAGAAAGTCCCGTCAGAGATTAGCCGAAACAAAAATACTTTTTATGTCTAACTAGCTGTGCCCGCGACTCCGTCTGCGTGGACGTTCGGAAACAGAAAAATTGTATTATATTTAGTAGTTTTTACGCCAAGCCCTACTGTTTGATTACATGTATGTTAAGATTGACATAACTTGTTTGTTTGTGAACCGATTAAAATGAAACAAACACTTAATGTTATAAGAAACGAAAACGAAACTAACAATGTTATAAGAAGCTTGCCACAATACATCAGTGAAAACCGCATTCATATCGGTTTAGTCGTTTCTGAGATTAGCGCGTTCAAACGCACAGACAAACAGAAATACCGACAAACAGACATAAATTTTAAAAACTATATTTTTGGCTTCGGTAACATAAATAAAGAGTGTATAAATTGGTTTTCTTTTTTAATATTGAATGTACAGACATGGGTCGTTTACGATTTTATTATATGTATAGATGCATCATATGCATTTAAAAAATGGCTCTTATTTTTATGTTACAAACAGGTACTCAAATTTTATTTATATGTATTGATGTATTGATTGGTACTGATGATAGGCTTGATGTTGTCAAATTTAATCACCTCTTTGATTATTCCGTATGATTATTGAACTATACATTATGCTATGTAAGTACTCTACAGTCGAAGTTATTGATAAAAAATATATTATGAACGGTAATACATATTTAGAAATAAGTATTTTACATTAAATTTATCATTTTCACAGTTAATGCTTACGATTACAACAAATAGCAGAAATGCAGGGATTTTCATCTAAATTCTAGTCTCTATGGGCATTTAAAGGAATATAAAACAAAAAAATGTATCGTACTATCGCCTACCTTTGTATCTAACTGAAATGATAAAACTCGGACAATGGTACTCAGTTAACCTTTTACGATAACTTTCACGAGACTTAATATTTTCCAGATTTCCTTAAGGACAAGTTAGACGATTATTTAGCGAAGAACATGCCCAAAGTAAAGGTTGTCCGGCTCAGCAAGCGTAGTGGACTCATCACCGCGCGTCTGGCTGGGGCCAAGGTTGCCACCGCCGATGTCCTCGTGTTCCTAGACTCACACACAGAGGCCAATGTCAACTGGTTGCCACCACTACTAGGTCTGTGTATGTATTAGTTTATGATCATGTTTATAGATCCGAACTTTCAGCGGATGGAGGAATGAATACACAAAACAAGTGTTAATATATTTCATTAATAATGTCTGATCTTCGAAAGTTTATTTTAATGTTAACATTGAGCTTCTGTTGACAGAAAATTTAGCTGAACACTTTTTTTAGAAGAACAATTTATTACACTTAAAAAAGTCTTAAGTAATGATCTGTCATTAAGTCTCTTAACTTGGTTACTTCTGTTGTTGACCGTAGAACAATGTTTCCTCATATGTCACGTGTGATATTTCAACAACACCAAGGACAATGGTTTTGTGACAACTGTCTACTATAACCTGTGAGAACCTGTACCTACCTAATTGGCAATCATAACAATAATGTTGGAAATTGTAATTTCCTATCCTATTTTTTGTAGCTGTTAGTATTCCCTCGAAATAAAACAAGTAAATATTTACCTCATAATATAACTACTGTCCAAGAAAGAATCCCTAATAAACTGTAACATGGATGTCAGATATAGCATACAGTTTCGTGGATATGTTTCCAATCCTCAAAGCTTTCTATTGTAACTTCTTTTAACAGAACCGATAGCGATTAATTACCGCACGGTGACGTGTCCATTTATTGACGTGATCGCGTTCGACACGTTCGAATATCGCGCTCAGGATGAGGGGGCGCGAGGGGCCTTCGACTGGGAGTTCTTCTACAAGAGGCTGCCTGTACTGCCCAAAGACGAGCAGAACATGCCTGAACCTTTCGAGTTAGTGAATGACTTTTTTTTTATTTATTCTCAGCGTGTCGATGGCAAAAAGCTAGCAATATAAATATTATAAGTTTAAATTAGTTTGGCCCAAAATTCAGCGGCCAGAACTCTGTTTACTGAGGTGGTCATTAGATACTCAGGTGTGCAGGTGACAGGGCATTTCGCGCAAGATGGGTGAGCCATTATCTGAGGAGGATTATCTGTACATTAGCTATAGTTTCATTTACTATGACGGTGTTATAGTTGCGAAGTTTAGATCATTCACGTAGAATACACTCGTTCTACAGCACTAGAGGATTTCCGGCGTGATAAGGTTATACATGTCAAAACAAAATGGAACATAATGTATGTACCTAGTACAGCCACAAAACATCTAAATCCTATGATTAATTTTATTGTCTTTAATTGAGTTTTTCCTAATATCGGACCTAACACGGTGACCATGGCATAAGCTACATATTCTTTTTGTACAGCTCATGTCGACACGATAGGCAAGAAGCGAGAAACCATTTCTGAAATAGAGTATTTCTGCATTTGTCTCCAACTTATGACGATAAAATGATCTTGTTTATTTCACAATTCAGGAGTCCAGTGATGGCGGGTGGTCTTTTTGCAATATCCCGCAAGTTCTTTTGGGAGCTGGGCGGGTACGACCCCGGCCTTGACATATGGGGAGGCGAGCAGTATGAACTTAGTTTTAAGGTTCGTACCTATAGTAGCATTATTTACTTGCTGAAAACTGACGAATTTAAATCATCGACTCGATATAAGCCATGTTATACTCTCTCCCACTTAGCAGTAGGAACGGACCTATTGTGTTAACGTATTTATGTGCATTACTGCAGTCGATAAAAGTTATCGGTTTGTAGTTGGTGTTATTCAAAGTACTACCGCTCCGCCCGTACGATGTCAGTAACTTATTTGTTTATATCGATAACGCGCCCGCACATGCGCCGCGTTCCCCCAACACTGTCGCTTCGATATACGACCCAGTTTGCAGCGAGTAAAAGTGCTACTAAAATAATGTTGTAAGGACTCAGGATATTGGAGGATTTGTGACCGAAAAATCATACACTACACTAGACTTCACTAGAGGGTTGACTAAGTAGGGCTCATTAACGAAATTAGTAGGTCAATACGTTTTTCATTTTCGTAATAAAATGTCATAAGTTACGAATTGACCTACAGTGAACAAATATTCAACCTATTTTTAGTCACAAACCTAACCTAATCGATTTGTTGATCAATAAAAATATTGAAATCACTGATACCCTCAATTTCCTGTAAAGTGATAGAGTGAAGATTAGATATATTTATAAACATCAACTAATTTATTTTAAGTATTGCAAATTGTTTTATTATAAAAGCGAATAATATCAGATTTTACTGCATCCGGCTTAAAATGATGTCCAATCATCGGAGAACGAAATCAAAAAGAATAATAAAAGATTACGGTCTCTACATTTATTCGGTGCTTGTATATCATCATAGCTGTATTTTCTGACGGCAGCCGAGTGAGCTCTATGATAAAAGAGCCCTGAAATAGAATTTTTAACTGGTCTATCATTAAAACATTCATAACTGAAAAGACTTCCATAAGATCTTAACAAAAAGGCCGGTATACTGTTTTAATAGTGGTTATTATTATTGTAGGTAATTGTTTTTGACCGTTCTTCTTCTTCTTATTGTATGGTTGATAAACAACCTGGTGACAGAGTCTAAACGGCCTGTAGGTCTCTGACATGGCTTTATTTACAGTTGAAAAATCTCTCAGGTGTGCCGGTTTCCTCACGATGTTTTCCTTCACCGTTACTGATAACTAATTTATAGTACGCACCTAACTTCGAAAAGAATGCGTGATTAGTGATTAGTGCGTTTGACTTGGCAGTCCAACGGTCATACAACTCGGCTATCAGTATCGTTTTTTTTTGTTTTGACCGTTAAAGTAGAATTTTAAACGCTCAACAGATATGGCAGTGCGGCGGGCGCATGGTGGACACGCCTTGCTCCCGCGTGGGCCACATCTACCGCAAGTTCGCGCCCTTCCCTAATCCTGGGCACGGGGACTTCGTTGGCAAGGTGGGTTTACTCACACTGGTTTTGTATGCCTGTCATCAAAACGATGCATGATTGTGAATGATGATGATCAATTTTGATGACGAACATTGATGATGATGAACGATGGTTGAGATTACAATACAACAAAGGTATGTGACTTGTACTTACATACAGCTCTTTTTTTTCTTTTTTACCGACAGGGTCCATAATGATCTGTAATATTGTAAGTTCACCTATGCACTATTATGGAATGCAATAAAGTATTGAGTATATTAAAATAAAAACCATGGCAGTTCGTAACGGAACAACTAAAGATTTTGTAAATAAATATAATATGCACTCTAAACTTAAATTTTAATGCACCATGCACCTGCAGCTAATATTACCAAGTATAGCTTCTTAATATAAATATTCCGAACACAGAATTACCGCCGCGTTGCCGAAGTATGGATGGACGAATACGCGAAGCACTTGTACGCGAGACGCCCGCATTACCTGAACATCGACACAGGCGACATCTCTGAACAGAAGGCGTTGCGGGAGAAACTCAAGTGCAAGTCTTTTAGGTGGTTCATGACACAGGTAAGAGTAATATGACATTTTCAAAATTGTTGTTGGGGGACCTTGTAGATAAAGGTTGTTCTACAAAACAGACCCCCGATTCTAATGATATATGATTTTCTTTTATTTTTTTTACTTTTTCGTTTTATGTTTTTGTTAGATTGTTTTATTGACATGGCAGTCGTGTTATTTTTAAATTATTTGTTTTTATATTGATTCAGAATTTTTCCTGCTATAATTTCATGAGATTACATTAATTTGTAAATTATTACAAGTTTGCGATAATTTAGTATGCATTGCATTTATTTTCAGATTGCATTTGACCTAACAGCTAAATATCCGACTACAGAGCCAAACCCATTCGCAACAGGACGTGTAAGTATCAAACAGTAATAGTTGCTAATGCACGACAGAATATGACATATACGAATAGATAATAATGACATTATTAGGTCACGTGATTAGGCTAGGGATTGAGTGATTGTGTGCAATTGTAAAATACTTAGCAACTCTAAAAAGGGCAATTACGGTGGTCAAACTTAAAATAATACGGTAGCTCCAACGAAAACAGAACACTGAAAATTGTTGTTATAGCTTGCCTACTTTTATTCATAAGGTGCGGCCGGTATCCAACCCGAAGATGTGTCTCGACACTCACCACGGAGACGCCATGGACAAGCTGCAGATCAAACCCTGCGCCACCACGCCCGACGCCGAACAGGACTTTGTGTTCTCTTGGCATAAGGACATCAGGTCAGTGGTTACTGTTGTAAAGTGCTGAACAACGAATAAGTTTCGAAAACGAGTCCACGATTCGATGATGATGAATTACGTTAGATACATCATGTTACTATTGTGTACGGAATGGTTCTACATAACATACCATCACGCCTGTATTCACCGAAGGGGAAGGCAGAGATGCACATATAGTGCACCCTCATTTCGCCAGTTATGTGCATCAACCGGGCACAAATCCAGACTACGTGCTGCCACTGAGAATTATTTTAAACTATTTTTTTATACAATTATTTAAGTTGTTTTTTATTTGGCATGATACTTAACTATCGGCTTTACAAATCTAAGTGGATATCGTCTATAGAAAAGTACATTATGCCAAGTTTAACTTGTTTCATAATAAAATTGCCTTAGCTCCATGATACTTCTTTGCTAATGTTAAAAAAGTTGATTATCATTTTTCAAGAGAAATCTATGAAAATAATTGTAATCTGGACATTACAGAAGTAAGACGAGGAACATCTGCTGGGACCTGCCGGAGTCAGCTCCAAAGAGTCCGATAAGACTGTTCTCGTGCCATCTCGGAGGGGGAAACCAGCTGTGGAAATATGATCCGGTAGGTTTTATTACTTTGTTCTTTTATTACCGTGGTAAAGTTTTTTTTTAATCGTTGTCCCCACACTAGGAATTTCTCCTGTATCGTGGGTGCGTTTCACAAATATGAAATATTACATACACAAACACCCAGATTCAGGACAAACGTTTGCGGACCCCACTAATTTTTGTCATGTGCGGGAATCAAACCCGCAACCTCAAGTGCTGCAGTCCACTGATCCAATCGCTTAGCCACTGCGCCAATCAGGTCGTCAATATACAAGTGGCATACTAGAATTTCTTACCTCTGAACGTAACCATACGATTACAGGGTGAATCACGAGATTTTTATCATACTCCTTGCTTATAATAATAGTCGTTTATTGCCAGAATAAGATTTTACATAGATTTCCTTAAAGTTAAATTAAATGTAGGTTTATATGGCGATGGTTTGTTGTGTTCTGAAAAATGAAAAAAACCATCCAATAATTTGCTGTAATAGAATACCAATAACTTTTATCATTAATTGTTCTCAAATGGCTGTAGGAAATAAAACAATTAAGACATGGCGGCGACGGCCACTGCATCGACTGGAGCCCGTCGACCAACGAGGTGTTCATCAACACGTGTGACGTCACGCGCGGCACGCAGCACTGGGACGTGGACCACGTGGACCCGCTCATGATGGCCAAGTGGAGCTCCATGCGCACCAGGGTCACGGGGCCCGTCGAGGAATACTAGTACGTAGCACACTTACTTAAGGGCCAGATTCGCCTGCACCTACCAGTGCGTCGAAAGTGATGTGAATTGTGTTAATGGAACAATATCGGACCAAGGGTTTTTTTAATCGGACCATCGCCTTGTGCACTGTATGCCTAGTGTTTCTTATTGTTTAATAACGGATGTAGGTAATGTCATTTGTATGTAATTATTGTCAGCGCACTCTGACGACAAGATAAACTTACACTAACAAATTTTGTAGTGGTTTCTAAATTCGTTTTCGAATTTGCAATAATTTATGAGGCTTTATTTATTTAGAGTAATCGGTTTTTTAAGACGACATTTTGTTGCGTATTTATTGTCAGACAGTACTTTCTTTTTGTAAGTTCATGTTATATTGTTTTTTATGGTCTGGTAGTCTAATATTTTCGAACTATGCTTAGTGCAAATTACTAAGTTTAAAGAATTGACGAGTCTTTGATGTATAAAACAAGATTCAGTAGTAAACTGCAGCGTGAGCTTGTATAATGACAGGATAATGCGCAATTAGTCCAGTTATCTATTCAGTTACAACAAATTTGTTTTTTTCATTCCAAACTAAAAATAATGGACTTCCTGTCAACTCTTCCTGATATTTTAAATAATAATTAATATTGAACGCTAGAATTTATATCAAATGATTATTATATGTGTTATTAGATTACACTATTATGCCTAGTTAGTGTGTGTAACTATTTTTTTACTGTATTTTTTATGGTACTTTTAACACGTTGTTAATACGAGATGGATTATTTGTATAAATGTTGTGCTAAAACACAAGCCATTAAATTTAGTTTTATTCAGTCTTTAAAACTATGTCTAAATGGATAATTGGTAATGATTTCTTATACTTACATATTGAAATAAAAATATTTGGGGTTTCATCGCGTTTGCTCGAGGTTATAAAACTATTTTAAGATTGACTTCTCGTAAGTGCAGTTTTGCAGTCTATAAAAAATAAAAACCTAACAATTATAATTCAAAATGTACGGTAGGTACGAAATATTTAATAAACCGCGATAAAGTCTGTAAAAATAATTTATTTTCAACGCGTAGTAATATTAGTAATGTGATAATTTAAAGATATTGTATCTGATGTTACAAAATACAGTATATACAATATACATATTATATATAGATTGTTGATATGATATTGAGGCATGCACCGTCAGCCAGAAATTGCAATATTATGTACTTATCTAGTTATTATCGAAATGTAGTCGAGTTGAGTCATGTTTAAAATAGTATTTATTTTTATATATATTATCTTAGCTGTAGTATAGTGTTCATCTATTTAGATGTTCAAATGAAATTATATTACATATTTTGTTAATGTATGAAATTACACGGTTTTTTTCTTTACATCAGAATTCCTATATATTCTGGTTTAGGACTTCCAAATAATTACCTAGATATTGAATATATTTTTCTAATAATGGGCTACTAGAGGCAAGAATGGACATCAAGTGCCATAGGTATATAGCTGCACTTGACTGTAGAATAAAGGGCTTGGGTATCACGCGAATGTAGTTTTCAGATCGTTTAAGCTATCTTCCCGTTGTGAGTTTTATACTGTTGTAATATTTACTAATGGAGGCAACTTGTATTAGAAAATGCTTTTAACGTTGTTAAAATAGTTTTTCGCATTTTTGTACAACATAGGTTAATATTGTAGATGTAGTTAGTATTTATAAACATGTTGTGCTAATATGATTATTTTGTATGTATTTATTGTTGATTTGTGTTTGTACGAGTCTATTCCATTGTGAGACATATCACTAGTTGTATATAAGCACTTTTAGGTGTATTTGTATATTCAAAAATAAATTATTTTTATAATGCTATATTGATTTTTATTACGCAACACTTACAATCCCGATTTATTTGTGTAAGCCAAAAGTCAAGACTCTTAGAGTATATTGAGTTAAATATCATGAACGGTTGAGTCTGAAAACACTGCTAGCCTTAGGAATTGAACCCAAGATTCAAAGTTTACTATCATTTAAAAGAAAACAGATGTAAAGTCTCACCGAATTTTCATAGGTCGAACCTTGAGCGATCAATACCAGAGGGTAACACAAATGAAACCATCGTATATTTTAATACTTTTTATTACATATTCCATTAGAATACTTTCTATTATTATCGTACATGCTCGCGTCTTGTCAGCACGCACTCTCCCGACTAACAGAGTATGACTGTTGACTATCTATACACATTCAGAGTATTTTAATGGGGTCTATGCACCATATCTACATACAAATTAAATGCATTACGAGGAAATCAGTTCTACAAGTAAATGCTTCGTGTGAAGATCGTACACTGTAAGCTCTCTAAAGTAATCTAGAAGCTGAAGTCTATGGATGTCAATGGCCGCTCATTATCTATGGAGCTCTTACTCCAATCGAATTTCCCGCCAAAAGGTTGATCACCGTTATTATACACGACAGTCAAACAATTGTCTGAATATATACCGAATATGCGTTTTTTATTTAAATGTTCCGTATATGTTCAAACAATATAACCCTCCCGGTAAAATCCCCTCCATTTTGATATATTACAATTCATCGTAATCCTAAAATCCTTATCGGGTTACATTATAAATAATTCAAGCGTAAAGATATGTACAATATTTTTACAGATTACATACTCAATTAAGTACCTATTTACAAATTAGAATTCTTTATACATCATAAAAAAGATAACATACCGCTCTAAATATCACCATGAAATCAATAACTACATTCACAATAGATATATTATTATATTAATTATTAATAAAAAATAAAATTACACCTTAAAGTTACTAAATAAAGAGTAAGACGTATTACATTACAGTATTGCTTCTTTTAGTCACATTTTCCAAAATATCACCAACGCGCGGGTCTTCTGCACCCGACCGATAGATTCGAATTTTGAATTTTTTCCACCAAATCTATACTTTTTTTTGTAAAAAATATTCTCATCCTATCACCGGTCACTCAGTCAACTATCATTAAAGTATCTCTAACACAGAATAGACACCACATTTTAAATGAGACACATTTATGGACATATACTATAAATATCTACTTTTCAATTACAATTTGTGCTTCTCGCTGACTTATCGTTAAGGAAACATCTACGAATCACATTAGTATTAATATTCCTATCTGCGGATAATATTTTTAACGCAGATTCTTGTTTTAGGCGTGTAAAATCGCTTAGCAGCTACATTCAGGGAGTGGAAACAACAAATCAATCAGTCTAGTATACGTTCTGTTAAGTCAGCAAGAAGTTTGTTCCTAAACGGTTACGATAAGACCTACTGTTCGATTATTGCACAACACATGCAGAAAGTACGTATTAACGTTGACTGTAATTTTATTTATGTACTTAGTTTATTTTATTTAGACTATTCTTTTTTACGATGGCATGCTACTGTTGGAATAAGTGTATTCTACTTAGAACTCTGTTGCTCCGAACGGATAAAATGGCTACTTCATTGAAAACGTTACTAATGGAAATAAATTCTTTTTTTTGGGTTGTATGTTTTTTTGTTATTTTCCAATAATGTCAATATGTATAGCGTGAACTAAAAGCAATCCATTTCTTTGACGTTTCGAGTGAAAGCCTAGTCAGTCTTTCTAAGTCGGTCATGTTAACTCCGATTTGTTCTGTTTTACCGTAGTCTAACATTTTGGCGGCACTTGAAAGTTAATTTCATATTTTACTTAAATTTCTGTACCACACCTACCTATATTACAAATATCGCACAGGATATTATCACATTTTGAATAACAAAATTTAACAAAACAGTCACTTTCAAGTTCACGCCAAAATATTTAAATCTGATCTCTACAAATTGAATGAAACAAGCCATTTAGCGTTAGTAATGCCACACGTATTCTAAAAAGCATGAAATAAACAGCATTTAATTTGAAGAGTCAGATATATGAGGGATTATAAAATACAAAATTATTGCTAAATAGTGATAGTATTGCGAAGTAAAAAGACCTTAGGTCTATAATATAAAAGGAACACCTACAAGAATAAAATATACGTATTTTTATTTACAAATACCTAAATGTAGGGATAGAACAAAATATTTGGCTAAAACTTAATAGGAATACATTGATCTTGTGATAAATTATACAATTCTAAGGGTAATATTATGTAGGTATAGTTTACGAAAAAAAATATTTCATTGAAATAATATAAAAAGTGTAAATTGTGATTTAGTATTGAGTATTTTGGTTCCATGATTTTTATAAGTATTATGCTCAGTTAGTCGTACATTATTATCCTTTTTATTATTTAAGTTTATTTAATTTATGACTCGGTACCCTGTAGTGAGTTGTTACGAGATTCAGTTCAGTCCAACGATGAAGGGCATAAAGTATGTAAAAATATTGTATGAGCTTTATAACGCCTAAGTACGTAAACGAAAAAACACAATTAATGACTTTTTCTTTAGACATGTATATCTTTCGGTTTCCAGTCAATCTTAACCTAACCGTAAGCTTACATTATAAAACTTTTATTTCCCATTCAGTCCTAGCAATTACTCCATATTTACTCGCCTACAGTAACATCGATCACAGGAGCCTCATTTATCATTCCTTTCCATGCATAATCACTTCATTCCTATAAAAAAATAGTACGAACTAATACCGGATTTCCATATTTGAGACTGCTCGTTTTATGTAAACGATAAGTGTCAAATTTGAAATGTAAATGCGTCGATTTATGGCACGTAAAAATTATGAGCGGTGACGCGCTCTCCCGCTCTTTCTCCGTTTTCTTCTGCCGTCACGTACGAAGACGATGTTTGCGGGGTCGTCTGCTAGTTGAGGGTACTTGGACACAGAATGGACGTCTCTGGCCACCCAGCCGTCCACGATACCATGTGAGATGAGTTCTTCTTTTTCTTCTTCTGTCCAAGATCCCCTTCCCTCCCAACCCGCAGCTACTAAGGCCTTTTCGCGTTCCCAAGCCCTGGCAGCTGCGCGCTTATGAGCGTGCTTCAATAGTTTTATTCGCTCTTGGTTCGGATCTACACCATACCGAAGAACGATGACGGCCTGCGCTGAACCCTTGCCGACAGCATGAACTCGAACCTAGAACATAAGTAATGTTGCATTAAGTAAGGCCATTTTTGATTTTTATATATTTTTATTGGTTCTAAATTACGAATACTGTAAAAAATTACCTCTAATCCTTGATCATTAGTTTCATCTTGCGAGACATTGAATTTGCCAGACAATCTTCTGAGTTCTTCTAAATCGTCTCTTATCTTCAATGTGTTGTCCTTAACAAAGTAGAATACATCCTGGTCGTGAATATTAAAGTGGACGTCCAAAAAGTAGGAGTTGTTAAATACAGTTGTTATCACGTCCTCCACCACGTTGTTCGCTCCATCTACGACACTTATTAGTGCTTTGCCATCTACCCTGGATATAAGGACTCCTTCGCCAAACACTCCTCGTTTGTAAGACACTCGCGGCAGCAGGTTTCTGGTGATCGGTTCCATTTTCAAAAGCGGTGTTGGTACGAAATTCATATCTGCCAACTTGTGGTTTATCTGAAATTGAATAAGAAAAACAATGAGATTCAATATGACATATACAACTAATTATATTTTAATACCCGTCGGCGATATACCTTTTAATATAATGACAATACACACCTTTTCAATAATGCATTGAAGTCCTGACAAAACTTCAAAATCAGGAGTTAGTCTTGGCGCTGTCAGTTCCACCTTTGGCTGGAAGATCATGTTAGTTATGTATCTAGACCCCATCATTTTATTAAGGTCGTATCCATACAGCTGAAGCCAACTACTCAAGTCAGTCATGTAAGGTGTGTTTTGGTACCTATTTATCGGGTCATTGTTCTTAAACCGATATATAAAGATGTCAGTCGGGAGATGCAGTTTACTAGCTAAGTGTTCCCAGCTTGGTGTCATCCATTGTCCTACTACAGGATCATATAATCGGGCTTCTAAGTATATTAAATTGGTGTAATAGTCGTATATTCCTCCTTGGAAGTCGACCGGAACATAGAATTCTGGGTTCGTATCTTTCAGAATCTTGCCAAAAGGACTGCGTTTGATTTCTTTTACGATCTCGCCATTTACATCGAAAACTACGAGCGGAGATCCGTTTTGATCAGTGGCAACATAGAATCGTTGGTCTTCAGTTTCAATACACGTAAGGAAATCTCTTTGGTCGTACAGATATCGGACGGTCTTACCAGATTTCGTATAATGTACATGAGTTACTAAATGCGGTGTCTGTGGGTTGGCGTAAAAGAATTGGGTTACATTGCTCTTGTCGTCTTTCCAAGCCACCAATCTATTCCTGTCGTCATAGTAATACCACATTTGGAACTTGTCCCTTTCAAAAGCATGTACGAATTGGCCACGAGAGTTATACCCGTATTTTTGTTCTCCACGTCTTATAACGAAACCACGGCCATCATAGCTGCTGTATTCTACATCACCATATTGAACGACTCTGTCACCGATATCGTAGCCAAGGTAGCGTTTTTCTCCGTGTTCAATTACTCCAATGACATTACCATTCTCATCATATACGTATTTCCAGTCATCCTCAGATCCGACAACTTCCATCAAGTGTCCGTCGTAATTGTAACTGATTCGTTCGTTCGATGAGGTGTCGCCAATCATAATCTTTTTCGATTTAATTCGATTTCTTGAGTCATATTCTACTTCGAGTCGGAATACATCAAACGCCTTAATATTAATCAAAATTGTCTTAACTCTGCCGCGATCATCGTAATCAGTGATCGTAAAATATTGTTTGCTGGTGTCTTGCATGACAGATCTATTGAATGTGTTTCTATAAATTCGCAGGTCACTAAGTGCTTCAAGAATTCCAAGGTTTTGATTGTATTTCATTCTCAGTTGTGGCATTTCCTTGCTATTAATATTAACATCAATTGTGGAAAGCCGAGCGTTGCCGTCGTATTGATATTTGAAATGTGCATTGTTCAGATTACTCTTGGGACTAAATTTCATCTTCTCATCCTTTAAAATGCCGGCGTGATATTTGTAATCTTGACGTAGTTCGTAGTCAGAGTCCGTAATTTCAACATTCTTTACAAGATGAGTATTTTCATGATATATGTAACGGATTGCTGATGCTCCTGCTAATATCATCTCTAACTTGCCGCTATTATCGTATACATACACAATTTTACCCGATTGATGCGGGAAAATCTTTGACAGGATATTGCCATCATCGTTATATAATATTTCGTATGGGTGCCGGTTCATTGGAGAGAAATATTGGTATTTAAAGTAGCCAAGAGAAGTCATTAGAGCAAATGTGTGTATATGACCCCGTGGAGTTGTCAGATTCTGTAGAGCGCCAGAGTCATCATAATCCAGAAGATAGTCGCTGCCTCTAGGTGTCGTTACCTTCAAAGGCAGTGATGTGAACATGTCCCTAAAGGAGTAGGCTAAGGAAGACCCATCTCCGTAACGAATTTCGTTTAGTCTTCCAGCTCGATCAAATCCGTATGTTTCATTAAGATCGCCCCAACTCCATTTAGTCAACCTATTGAATCTGTCATAGTCGAGTACTACTTCGGCAAATATACCATTGCTAGGGCCAAATCTCACAGGCCTCGCAGTTCTATCGTAAGTGACGTTCAAAAGCTCAACTTTATCATCCATAAATACTGCAATAGTTGACGAATCCCTATCGTACTCGAGTGTGAGTAGATTTTCGCCATTTATTCTCAGCTTGCGACCAACCTGTGCAATAGACTTTCCACTTCTTGCTTTATTTAGAAGTTTTCGCAAGAAGTACCGCCATTCAAATCTATTGGCCAAATCGCCTCCGACTTCCGTTCGTTGTTTTGCCGGTATAGGGAAGCTTTCACCCAAAATTGGATCGACCTCTGCTAAAACGGTATATGGAACCGTATCTGTTGATATTACATGGCCCCAAGGCATGCTGGATGAAATGCTACTGTCAGATGAAATTATGGTCTTTTGTTCCGCGTCACCAGTACGGGTGTTAACTGATGAACCCTTTATTAATATTGAAACAGGCTTTTTATTATTTTCTGTTATTCTTACAGTCGCACCTTTAATGCTTAGATCGAAGTTTAGGTTGATAATTCTTCCAGTAGGCGTTACGGCTGATGTCAGGCGACCGAACTCATCGTATTTGTAAACGTAACTTCTACCGGTACTATCATATTTGGACTTTAGTAAACCACTAGGGCCATAATAATCGAATGTTACATTAAAGTTGTCTGGAGTCCGTAGTTCTTGCAACATCTTCATTCTGGACATCTTTAGTCTACACTTTTGCCCTTTAGTGTTTTCAATGGAATTGACGGATGTGGAGTAATCTCGAAGTAAGAACACTTTGTTTCCAGCTGCGTCGGTAACAGTGCTAAGTTTGCCATTGCTAGTATTGACAGTGTATGTAAATACATAGTTGTTCTCGCCAGTCAAGATGTTCTTACTTGTTACATGTTGACCAAATCTGTTGAATACGTAAATTTCTTGCGTGTCTGGAGAATAAATTTCGTATTCCCTCGCTCCACTTGCATCAGGAATACTTGCCATTACTGAACGAATTCGATAGTTAGCTTGATCTGCGATATGGACGATACCGTCGGGACTGACTATGACAGCTGAAATTGTGTTGAACTTTGAGTTTGAAGCCAAATAATGATCTGCTTCGAAGCAATCGCAGCCTCTTTCTAAACAGTTGCATTTAGACTCGGCACCCGCGTACAAAGATATCTTTCCATCTGTAGTAATTAGGCGGACTCTGTTTATTCTTTGAGAGTCACTTTCAGCAACATACAAATCTCCCGCCGAACCAAAAGCGATACTTTGGGGCATAACTAATGTGGCATATGTTGCTAACTCCACATCTATACCAGTCATTGGCGAAGGGCAATGGAGGGGTCTTCCAGCGATCACCTTCACCCTACCGTCTGGAGCCATTTGTAGAATCATATGATCGTCAATTATATGCAAGCTGTTGTCGAGTGGATTAATAGCAAGCTCAGTAGGCCAACGTAAATGAACTTCTTCGACGCTTAGCGTACCCTCGCAAGGTATAGGTTTCCAATGTGCTCGATGCATGTGGTTACCAATAATAGTGGTAATAATGCCGTCTCTGTCTACCATTCGGATGTTAGTGCCGTCAGCAAAATAAAGAATGTTATCGATGGAAACTGCTACTCCTTTTGGATAAGCTAGCTTAGCGTCTCGAGCCAGTGCTCCGTCGCCGCAATGAGCTTCGTCACCAGGAAGGCATCTTTCACCAGAACCAACAACAGTCTCCCAGTTGTGTTCTGGATCGGTGAAATCTTCTGTGTTGCGAACTCGGATGATTTGATGGGATTCAGGGTCTGAGATGTACAAGTTGCCGTCCAGGGGTGAAAGAGCCATATGGTACCGGTAGGAGACTCGAGTGGCACTGGAAAACAGAAAATACGTTAGTTTGGTGCTTAAGTTAATGTGTTTCTTGACTGTTCCTATTTATTTTATGAAATCAACCTAATGCTATTGCTAATGCTATAATTATTATACTTACTTTAACTTGACCACGGTTCGCACTGTACCGTCAGGGCTGATTTTCCGGACGAGATTAAAGTCCCCTACGAAGATGGATCCGTCAGGAGCTGCGGCTAATGCAACTGGTGCTAGAAGCCGCTGCTTTGAAGCCACGCCATAACATTCGTCTCCACACTCTAGTTCTCGCTGACGACCGTCGCCCATAGTTGTTATGATAACTCGAGGCTTGTGCTTCAGATACACGTTGGTTCCGTCCCCTTTTTGTAGAATACCTAAAAATTAAAATTTATATATTTAACTAATTTGATTTCTATCAATATTGTATAAAGTATCTTTTAAAGTAAATTGGGTTTGTAACTTGCCCATTTATAATCCCTCAATAGAATTTAGTGTAGTAACGCTAAATTCTATTGTATAGGATAGTAATCCTATTATTAAAAAAACAAGTGGCCGATTGCGTGAGCATTTAACTTGATCGATCGATGTCATTGAAGAGGTCAAGTACGCTGAATACCCACTTATCAGATTACATGGCTTTGTACTTAGGGTTGCAAACGTTTAGATAGAGACTTAAAGCGAGAGACGTTGTGTTGTACGATGATTTAGGAAGTCCCGCGTCAACTAAATCCACTAATTCTAAAATGTAACATATAATCATTTTATGACAAAAGTATAAATAATAATACCTTCGTGGAAGTTATATCTATGATGTATATCCAAGTTCCAGCCACCGACATCAGAGATGCTCATGTCTTGTCCACTGAGTTTTGTTGTTTGTACATTCCAGATAATGTCTTTACAGTCCGTGTACTGATAACCCACTTTCACTGACGCAGTAGTCACCCCATAAACTCTTTGTTTGTACACATTCAAACGATTCCAGGGATAAGTAAATTTGATGACAGGATCTGCTTCAAAAGTCTTCTTGAAGAGTATGCCTTCAATTGTGATTCTAAGATGAATTAGCGCCAAGGTGGTAGGGATTTTCTCAGGAGTGAGTTGTAATTGAATTGTGGAGAGATAACCTGCCGCTCTGGAGCTATGATACACTAGGTGTAGACCTGTTCCAGGGATCTCTAGACTTTCTTGTATAACCTACAAATTCAATAAAATATTATTGTGTGAAGAAAAAAAGACAACAATCAAAATTTTATTCATATTTTTGTCTCCTATGTATTTGTTGAATCCACGATAAAAACTTTAAGAAAAGTAACTTTTAAAACTGACCTGTGATTCGGCCAATATAGCACTCTTGTCGGGACAAGCGCCTTGGAAGCCGTGCTTCCACGTGGCAAGGACTACGGGTTTCATGGTATCGTAATCATGAGCGAGGCAAGCTTGCGGTGGACCCATGTTGATCTTCTCGTCCATTGTCGTCATCAATACTGTGTCAATTATTACAACCTGAAACAAATTGTTAAGTTTACATTAAAAAGAAGCTTTGAGTAGACTTTTTCAACACTATGCTGCAGTTGCCAACTATAGATACTAATCGATTGTAATATCTTAAGATTTCACAAAAGTCTGTACCTGACATTTAATTTCCGACCTTAAAATAAAGTTTTTAGTCATAACAAAGTTTTTGTTCCATGTCATTTTTATATAAAAATATATAATTACATTTTATATGGGCAATTGTTCATTGTAAAACCGGTGATATATTGGTTTTTAAAGTCTGCAAGTCAGTCTAAACACGATTTGAATAAAGTTTTAAGAGAAATAATAGAGTCATAAAACTTTAACGTCCTTACGGTTAATCGCTAGTTCGCATGTTCTGGGTTGGGAAAAAATTTAATCGCCCCGTACGGAGCTCAGTTGAATGTAGTTTGAATTATTAAAGACTATATTAGGCACGTCCAAGACCTAGTCCGTCTATATATTTAGCCTTTAAAACAGTAATTTTGTACCTATGGTTTATGATATGATTATTAAACTCTTATTGCCATTTGGATCGTACGTGGCTACAAAAAGTTAGACAATTGGTTATAATATATCTATCTTGCATAAGCAGTTTTTAGGTAGGCTTTCCCGAATAATATATTGCTTGTCATAATATCTCATTTAAGAAGTGTTTAGCATTTTTATATCTTATATAAAATACACATATTATATTAACAATAATATTCAAAAAAATTACCTCATTCCAAGGAACGTAGACTACTTTTGTAGCCCGTTTAAAAGGCGCCCTTCCGAAGTTTAGTGTTACAGCACCTCCTCCATTTACCAGCAGGTCAAACCAGCCATCTTCTCTCGTCAGAGTAAAACCTTCAAGGGGCGTGTCGGTAGAGACTCGGACGCCGACTAGGCCAGTCCCAAGTAGTGTTACGACACGGCCTCTTACTACCGCTGAACGACTGGAAATTCAGGTGGTAAGTTCATTAGTATTTAGTTTTGTGTGATTGACCGCGTTGTTTCGTAATGTTGGTGATCAATACAGGTCGGTGTAACGACTGGTTTTTTCTTGATTTAGGAATGATCTATGTCTATTTGTAAAGGACTTCTATTAGGGGACAGTGATATAAATTTATTTTATACGTGTGAAAGCTACGTTCTCTAGGTATAAGTATCAGATAAAAAATCTAAGAGAGTACAATAAGTAATTTTGTATAAATTAGGTACCGACATTTAGTCATTTTTTTATGAAATCAATAATCAAATTTGATTATGATTCTATGGGCATATTTCTAAAAATATAAATAATTCATTCAGCATCGTGTAGTCAATTCATTTGAAATGCCATAGTATTGTATTCTACCTAGGTGATCGATAAAATATTTGTTGTTGTAAACATTTAAATAAAAAGCGAACACAAATTCACAGGACACAATAGTAGGTAGCTAAATACTATAATAGCACAACATGCATGACATAGATACATAAAACATGTACAATAGTATTATGTCGCCAATGAATATATATATGTATGTATATAATATATATAATGTAATGGTAAAAGATCTTGTAGATAAACTCTACGTCAAACAAACACTCTATCCTACGTTCGATTCACAAGTCTTACCTCGAATTGAAGTGGTTCCAAAACATACTGCGCAGCGTTAGAAAAACCGAGAGAAATGACAGAATGAGTAAGTATTATTATTATGTATAATAATATTAATTTAGAAACAAGGAAGCTCGGAAATGTTAGTTACAGCGACGTTAATATACGTGTATCACATGCAAGTGTCGACCTTCTATAATTTTGTTATTTCGATGTTATTACAAATAAATACATTTTTGTTCATATAAGTGTAAGAAAAGAAAGAAAGCATCGTGGTACGTTCTTATAATGTAAATAAAACAATGGGATTGACTGGGGCACAACATTGCATATTTTATATAACAAATATTCGTAAAACTTGTCGGCTTACAATTAACCGACAACGTCAATATAAGCTAGTTATTATTTTACGATTAACCTTACGAATAACACCGAACATATAATAACTCACCTTTCATTGAAGTTCTCTTGTTTCGCATAATTTTGGAGGCTACCTTCGTCGATAATGAACTTCATTCTTTCAAAGAAAGACGCAGTAATTGCGGGGGGTTGTTTCCTAAGGAGAATGTCTGTAGGTTTTGGTGATGACACGCAGAGCTGACTACCCTTGCAGATTGGGCTTAGACAACACTCGGGATCCTCACAATCGACAAGACCATCTAAACAAAACAGATAAATACAATTGCAGTAGTTTGGTAAACTCAAATGATCCTGGGGCTACTCTGAAGCAGTACGAACCTTTATCATTGTCTTTAGAATCGTCGCAGATTTGTTCTTTAAGCGTGGTGCAATCTGGACCGTCCCAGCCATCGAAGCATCTGCACGACCACTGGCCGTCATTGGCGACTTTACATTGTCCGTGTCCCGCGCATGCTCGAGGGCAGCCTTCAAGTGTACAATGACGACCGTTCCAACCAGACACGCAAAGACAGGTGCCATTTTTACATTGACCATGATCACTACAACGAGCATCGCATAGTTTTGACGTACAGAATTCGCCGGTCCAACCGGAGTCGCAGACACAAGACTCACCGACGCATCGTCCGTGTAGGCCACAGTCAAGATCGCAAATCTCTGTAAATGTAATTGTTTAAATGTGAATTTGAAATATTCTAGTTTGTTATACACTGAAAAAGAAAACTATAAGCGAATAAAATATACCTTTGGAACAGTCATCGCCCGACCAACGCGCATGACAAGTACACGTTTGGGTGTCAACATCGAATGTGCCATGTCCAGAGCAATCTGGAAGGCATTGTAGTGCATCCTTGTCCATGGTTGCACAGTCAATCCCTTTCCAGCCTTTCTTGCATATACAGGAGCCTTCAATGCAAAATCCATGGCCAGAGCAGGTTGGATGGGGGCAGTCGATGTCTCCACAGAACTTCCCTTTGTATCCTCGGACACAAGAGCACTTGCCGTTTACACAATGGCCGTGGCCATTGCAATCTGGTACTTCGCATTCGTCATGACGTAATGAACATTCTTTTCCTTTCCATCCAGGATTGCACTGACATTCGCCATTGATGTATTCACCGCGTTGGCTGCATAGAACTGGACAAACACCTTAAACAAAATTACATTTATATTATGATAAGTCCATGCTGAATTTTTATGTCGTAATATTCATATAGGTTATTAAAACTCAGATATTTTTGAATTCTCCTTACTTTTGCTGCAATCATCCCCACCAAAACCGGCTTGGCACTGACAGTGTCCCATTAAACATTCTCCTTTTCCTGAGCATCCGTTGGGACAGTTATGCGTCATTTCATCAGCAATAATAGCGATGAAAGTGATCTCCTGTGGGTCGCCGTCGTCGTTATACAAAGATAAGAACCAGTGGCCTTGTTCCATGTAGTGCGTGACTTCTTTTTTAATGGATGGCTGAAAATTAAAGGACTAAGTTAAAGGTATTATTTCTTGTGTTATTATATTACCAGTTATGTGTGAGTTCTGTTTATGTATCATACTTACATGTGAGGTCCTTGTAGTCCTCGCTTTAAAACCGCTAAGAACTTCTAAAATATGGTATTGCGTATGTGTGGGCAAAGCATTTCTTCTTGCATAAACACCTATAGAAGCTCCTCGGGGAATCATGTAGTCAAACTTCACGTAACTGGCTTGCGTTTGATAAAACTGCATATTCCAGTAACTATATGGAGGGATTTCTTTCGATAATTTTTCACCTAAAGTAATTTGTTTAAATGTTGTTCCGTCCGGTGGAAATGTTTGCGCAGGGAACGTCCGCGCACCTAGAAAATATTATTATTGTATGTTAGTTTGCAGTTTAATATTGTAAATATTTTTATCATGCGATAATGTGATGAATTGATGCGTTGTAAAATCCTTAGAGTAACAAATACTACTACCCATTTTTCTTGTTACTTGCGCATGCTAGTGAATAGTATGATGCAATATATCTAATAACTTTACGAACATAGTGAACATGCATATTAGTATGTTAGACACAGTTTAACTGGACACAGAACCCCTAAGCTTTGATGTGTTTGGTGACCGTTAGTAAGTTATCTCTGACTGTATTGAAGATCAACCTCACCTTCCAGTATGAGAATAGGTGGAGGCATTATTTTTGGACAAACGCATTTGGGTTGATTCGGTGTAGAAAATATCTCAGTTTCAGTTGTCGAATCTGTCGTGAGCTCTATGCTGTCCGTGGTTGAGATATTTTCACTAACGGTGGACATTTCTGTATATATTTCAGTTGTAGAATCCATGATAGTTGTAAGTGGTTCAGTTGAACCAGAGTTAGTCAAATCTTCTGTCGTCGATTCAGAAAATTCTGAGGTTTCTGTACTTGAATTTTGATTATCTACTGTAAATGATTCAGGTTTCGACGAAGCTGTGGTTGATCCATTTTCGTTTAGATCATCATAAAAGTCATCAGTTGCATTGCTTATGCAAGCGGGGCATGAACATTCACAGCTTCCTCCCAAATCACTCTCATCAATTGTTACTTTGTCGACTTTTGTAGAACCTTGTACGGTAACGGGTTTGTTAAAATTTGACGGTTGGGTAGGTTCAGCATCCATCGGAGTAAACTTAATTGTTGGAATATCATTTGTATCTCCCACTGTGGGCACAGTCAATGTAAAGGAATAAAGCTGCTTATAAGATGAATTTTCAGTGTCATCCGCAGAAATCGTCAGGTTAATCAACACATGTTTAGGGTTAGTCACATCTGGGAGTTTTGTTTCAGCGATATTTACAGTAGTAGCCTCGTCTGCAATTTCTTCAGGCGTAGTAGTGGTTGTAGCACTGTCATTATTAGTAACATTCAGTGATTGAGGCGTAGTCACAACACTCTCATTGTGCGTGGATTTATTGGTAGTGGTAAGTATGGCATTTGTGGTTACAATTTCATTTGTTAAAGTTGTATCTGTGCTTGAGCTAGTTAGTTCATTAGTTATTACTGCTGATGATGGTTTAGTTGTTTCAGGGGCCTCAGTGGTTGTGTCCGGCACAGTCGTCATGAAATGAGGCGCACTGGTCGATAAGACATTTTTTATACCACTATTTTCACTATCGTAATGAAACTTCTGTAAATTGTCATCTAAGTCAGCGGAATCATTGGAGAATATATGTAGCACTTCTTTCACTTGCTCCAATTGTGAACGGAATTTAAAAAATTTGAGCTTTTCTATACCATATGATCGAATGGATGGAAAGGAGTCACCTTGCATATCCTCAGGATCATAAGCTATGTTTTCATCTTCTTTTTTAATGGAAGAAATATCTTTGTCATCAATTTCGGGTGGTTGATCCACGTGGGATGGATTGATATAATTATTTGTTTTGATAGGTGTACTACTAACATAATTAGTCACTTTTGTAATTATTTCTGTAGTAGTTGGAGTATTAGTCGTTGATTCTATTTCAGTCTGATCAGTAGCTGCTTGAGCAATAGTAGTCGATTCAACTATTGTTTCTTTATTTATTGATGTTCCGGGGTTATTTGTTGTTAGCTCACCAGTATTACCTAACTTATGACCAAGGCTGCTAGACACGAAAGCATTGTTAGAACCCTCGCTGTTTTCTTCTTCCCGTTGAGTGATGATTTCTTCTGCCACACCATGCACTAAGCTAACAGTGTTCACAAAAGGCGTGGTTATATCATGCATATTTACAGAAGTGGAAGAATCCTCGGAAGAAAGAGATTGAGGTAAAGAAGAAGCATGCCCATCTACAACATCTACACTTCTACGTGGACGGGAGTGATGTTCCTCTTTACCTGTGCCGATAGTAGGCAAGCTTTGATGAGGCTTCGCCATGGATTTGTTGGCGAACTCCAACGACGTTGCCTTTGGAGCTGAAAATACCTCCGGTGGTTCACCGACGACTACTGTACATGATTTAGGGTTTTGATACGTCCAGTTTACAAAATATGACGCTGTGAACAAAAGGTAATATTTTATTCAAGAGAAATAATATTTTATTGAATCGAATATAATAAATTATAGCTTTATATAAAAAGTTATTTTTCCAAGAATAACGTTAGTGCTACTGTTAGATTTTTATAATTAGCATAAATTGTTATTGGCTATAATAGTAAGTCTGCAGAAAACATGAACTCACCTGTCATATAAGACGCGATGGCTAACAATACAACAAAGAGTATTATAAACACAATAGCGGTACACTTCCACGAGCACCTTGACGACAGGCCTTTCCGAAAGTGAAACCGCGAACCGGCGGAGGGGAAATTCGAAGACCGAAGGTTGTTCCGTACCGGGAGGACTGGAACAGGGGTACCGAACGTAGGATGAGGTCGATCTGAGCGCTCCATCCTTTCTAACGTACTCTTTTCGGGTTTGCCTGGACTACTACACGAAGAATTTGACTTGTAGTCCATAGACGGATTCTTCTGTATATCCCCTGAAATCATTACTCAATTAGATTATTGCCGTTAGAATAAATGAATGTTATTGTTTATGTTGAGTAAATACAGAAAATACCCGTCATGTTGTTTCACTTTAGGGTAAATGTCTCAGCTTATTTAAAGGTGAACCATTCGAAAATTAATGTATATGCTTGTGAGTGTGTTGTTATTAAGGCTAAATAGAAATATAGAAAAGGTTCTAACATTCACCTGAAGGCACGTAAAAGTTGCCTGAGGGTGTGCGCACGAGGCAGGAAGGTTCGAAGTCGCCCAAGTCTGCTGGGTTGCCAGTGATGCGACCGTTCAGTCGAGACATGGTCGGGTTGCGAGGCGGCACATCGGGCGGGAGACGCGACCCTTCTAAAAGACACCCTGTGGAAAGAATACCATCATGAGATATAATAAAGCAGCGTCTCATGCATGTAAAGGCTTATTTGGTCTAGTACGTCTAAGTATTTTTATTAATTACTGATAACAATTATGTCATTAAGATTTTGTTTTTGCTATTTATACTTACTAAATGCATTCACGGGTTAAGCCTAATCTAGGGATTCACAATAATATTGTAGTTTTTTATCATCGCAATTCAGAAGTGACATAATATATATGTATTTCCAAAACTACTATTTGAAGATTTATTGTTGCAAAAATAAAAGTTCCTTTTAAAAAGTTATGATAAATAAAACCCAGTCACTATCTTCAGAGATAGTGGCAGTTCTGCTTCGTCAATAAAAATAAAAAATAACAAATAGGACAGTTGTTCGATAAGAAATAGCAAAAAATGACGAACACAGCGTCGCACAGCCTGAGGACGGTAATATAAAAAGATATCTTACTATATATCCTACTTTTGTTATCGTAAGCAAGTATGCAACGAACCAAGACTTAGCCTTTAAAATTACCAATAATCTGCTATCAAATGACGTTATTTGTAAAGTTAAAGGCTTTTACAAAATTAATCAGCATGCTCCAGTGGTCGTGGCGAAGGCATTAGCACAGGGAAAAATTTAATTAATTCCATCCACGAAAATTTACAAGTTGAAATTCAATTAGGGGCGAATATTGCTCACCGTAATGGCTCGTAAACAAATAACCGTAGATAGGCCCATGCAAATGGATCAAAGATCGCGTGTTTCGGCTGTTCTTTATAAGGAAAATATATTAGATCGGGTGCTATTGGTCTAACCGCGGGGCGCGGCGGACTCTCCCATCGCTAATATAAGCTAATGGAAAATCGAAGTATTATCTGTGGCCCCCGAGTCCTCGACACCTCTTATTGGCGCGCCATAACATCTAACTTTTGATCCTCAACGAATTTTATGGATTCCTTCGAGCGTTAATTAATTTATTGTACCATCCGATGTAGCCGCAAGAAAACTCAATTAATTTTAAAAGGGTTTTTGTGTTGTTTTTTTCGCTATAGGTACCCCACCCTCTCGATCACCACCGAAATGAAAATGGTGAACTTCTCGACAATATCGTCAGCCGTCTTTTGTGGTCTCGCCCTTTGATACCATTCTTTTCTTAGCAATTAGAGATTAATGAGTTTCATTGTACTTTCATAAAGCGCACTTTAATCTGTAGTGCTAAGGGATTAAGAATTTGTTAGTACGTACCTAAGGAATAAAAACAGTAGGCAATGTTATGTTTAATTTATATTCGGTAGAATATCCAAATCAACAGTGTTTTCCGTAGTTTTATTTGATTTTTCTTTGTGTCATTGTAGTTCAGTGAAAACCTGTTATTTACGGATGACAAGCCTGAGGAGGAGTCAAGAGTAAGGACTAATGTGCTAGTTCGAGCGCACCAACCAGTCAATACATATTGTCCTACTGACACAACCAATGAAAAAACTAAATCACCAAATCCCTTACCTAATTTAGGAGGACAAGCATAGTCATTAATACACACGTCAGTCGTCGTGCTACTACAAAATGTGGCCCATTTATATCCCGTCTCGGGGCCTGGGAATTATGGTAATCGGACGAGTCGTGTCCTTTGTCTGTAATGGTTGGTAATTACCGAGGCACCTCCGGGGGCACTTCGTCTACTGGAGGGGCCCACCGGGTCGGAGAATTCGACACTCGTTACGCGAATCGTCTCAACTTTAAAAAGGAAACGCGATTTTGAATGCCGTCGTGGGATTTGTCGTTGCGCACCCGGAACAAACTCACATTTTTCTTTTTTTACTTTTGCCGAAATTGTCTCTCACATACCGGTCATGATTGGTCCTTTTTAGGTTTATTTATGCAAAGAAATTCAGTATTTTTTTATAGCCAACACAGACTTTTCGGCGCTCACTTTTACTATCCCATATTATTTATTAAGACTATACTATGAATAAAACTGAATAACAATCAGATAGAGGCTACTATCCATATTCCGGTTCGTTTATTTTTATATTTTTCGAGCCATCTGGCATCCGATCTCCTATTTTTCGTTTAGGATCCGTATTTTCTTCCGAAGAAATCCAAAGCTCGCTTACTTATTGGAAGATAAAGGGGGTGTGTTTCGGCTCATTTGCGGCCGAGCTCGGCCCGAACAAACGTGATTTCTTATTGGAAACGGAAAAGAAACAAACCGACTTGTAATAGAGTAACTGCGGTTTATCCGGTAGTAAGCTTTGCCAGGAAGGTTAATTCCGTGTCTATTATTCCCGCTTAAACTAACATCTAGCTTTGACTGTATGTGTACAAGGCTATTTCGGGAAGATTACTAACGTAATAAAGTCGTTTTGGCCACATGTTCACAGTAACGCGCAAACTGTCAAGTATGTAGCTCTCTCCAGGTAGTTTCATAACCTGCGACATTGATGTATGAGACGTAAAGCACATTCACGTGTAAGACGCACACCGATAGAAACGAGATACATTTGGGCAATCTCTAAAGGCAAGAGACGCGACGGCAACACGTGCTCACAATCTTAAACTCGTTACATGAACATTCCCGAAGCAATTTAGAATTTACCCCTTAATCTTGATCGCAACTCGAATTGAGAACATACATACAAGAGAATCCTTATTTATGTAGATTAATATCGAAGGAATATAAGTACGTATAGATATCGACAGATGGGAATAGTTATGCCGCAAAACACTTAAGCCATACGTTCTCCGTGGCGTCGATTCCCCAATTTCGATTTTAAATTTAGCACCGAAGTTGGACCCGTGCAATATTTATATGAGAGAGCGGCACTGCGATTTATAGTTGGGAAACAATCGGGAACTTGGTCCGGCGGCCGCGGCGTCGTGACTTCGTTTTAATTAGTACCCATTCATCGTTGAACAATCGAGTGCTCGAACAAATCCATTATCGGGAACTTTTCGATAGCCGAAAGAGGTGTATTCAAAGTTTTGCGATTGCAAAGGGATCGAGAACGAGGGCTTTTGTGGATCTTACATTCTGATGCCCGAGACTGTCTTCCTAGGGATCCCGGTCGTTATACAGTCTAGAAAATAAAACTCGATATTCAATGGATTTTCCATTGAAAGCACTTTTATGTATAACGGCATTGAAGGATAGGATTTCTTATAACTTCCTTTCTGTTTTCGATATCGAAACGTTTAGCAGCAAGCATTACCGAAAAATACGGAGGCATTAACGAAATTCACCAGTTCGGGAAAGGAAGGCCGCCGCTATCTCCCTGCTGCAAGTGGAATGGGCTTGCGTAATGACATTACGCGTACATTTTAATCGATGGCTCACGGTTGGCCGGAGCCCAATGCTGTATACATAAGCTTATCTCTATGGTACATAGACGGATTCATTCTATTAAAATTGATTGATTAACTTCCCGTACTGGTTTGGTTTTGGGAAACAGTTGTACAAACAGCGCTTTAAATACAATTGACACATGTAGCGTCCGTTTAAATTGCGATGGCGCGTTTCCATGTGCGTGCTAGGACGAGCGGCGACGAATGTAAATGTATAGCGCAGGCAATGTATCATGTCAAGACGCGGCGGCCGGTTGCCACGCTGATAAGATTACCAGACAAAGGAAGTCCACCCATATCACTACCACCACGACCGCTAAATGCGAACCTTCATTTACTACCCCTTCTGCTAACGTAACTAATCTCAATTTTAACACAAAAGCTTTAGAGTCTACATTGTCTCGTACGGTCTTTATTAGTGTCCCGACGTCAACGTCTGCTTCGTTAAAGGACACTCAGCTTTATTTATGTTGACATACTGGCAATGTTGCCTTATTTGTTGTTGACTATTGCTATTGTCTGAAATAGGATTTGGACCGTAAGGTTGCATAAATAGAGTCGAGATTCAGTATTACGTTTAAGAATAGAGTTGGTTGCGTCAGGGGAATTTGACTTCTTTGCTGTATGTTTTAGAGTTGTTTTTTTTTGTACCCGGATTGTACAGAGAGGTTAGCCGGGTGGTTTCCGGACGACGATAAGGAGACGATGTTGCTAAGTCGGTCCGTCACGCGACCTGTCCACTAATTTATGTTGAGCTGATTTTGTGATATAACAACCCAGTAGACGGAACCCTTCTCGGAGTTCTAGACGGGGCTGAAGTGAGGCTTTTTATGGGCAGTTATGTTAATGTATTGTCTAGCAAACATCCGTAGAACAAAGTAAGTAACTTTTATAACATAAATTTACATTAATCTCATTAGAATTCGACGAACAGAATCGTAGGTATATGACAACGAAAGTTTATGGAATAACTTGGAAGGTAAAATCTTTAATGCCGCAGTTACTTATAGAAATATGTATAGGTGCCGGTTTTGGATTAATTGGATTAGTTGGAACGTGGAATTAGGTACTTGCGGATGTTAGATTACAGACTTGATAATAAACTAAAAGTGCAGGGTTAGAGCTCGTTAGAAGGCTTGCTCGGGAGCCTTCATTAGTGTTTACAAGTAAATGGAGAAAAAATAAATCGCCCGAGAGCGAGCCGCGGCCGCCTCCGGTTACGAGGTTCAGTACCCAACTGAATATCTTTACGATTTAACATCAACTAACTAATGCTTAAAACAATATGCAGCGCCATCATTAATCTCACTATCTCATTGTACATATTTCTTTGTCTAAATCCATTAAATTAATTACAGCCATTTGGGGAGCCGACTCCGTATTTATTAGGCTCGTTATCATTCATTGAATCTTTCGATAGACGAGTACTCGGTAAATTGGAAGAAATGCCGAGACGCCGTGATAGATGTTCTACTTACACGTAAATGGGGGGCCAAATTAGCTGTCTACCGAAGAATGCAGTTACTGCCGTGACTGATACCCGTCGATGGATTTCGGGAGCGAGATCCTGGGTGCCACTAAGATTCATAGGTGTCATCGCGTCCGTTTAGAAGGGTGTTGAAATTGGGAAATTCCTTACGATATTACAAGAGGTGCGAAGAGTCGGCAAACGGAACGAATGATAGCACATAGACGAGCATTGTTATCATACTTCGTTGCAGACGAGTGTAGTGGCGGGAGACGGCGGCACGACTTTTGTCTCACCGAGTCCGCGAGCGAGGAATGTTTATTAGTCGCGGACAATAGGATCGACTGCGGGCCGCGGACATTTGATTCTAGTTGAGCCCGTCAGATGTCCGATAACCGGCAGCAGCTCGACTTCATTAACCTTTACCCGTCCGCGGAGGCATTAATTACGCTTAATAGAAACAAACAAAACGAAACTCCGACAGATAAATGGGCCGAGATAGTTATTTAATTGTCTTATCTGAGGAGCGGGCGTCGAGACGTCTCCGGCGGCGTGGGGTGTTGGAATAATGCAGATTCATTTGCCGTTTACGTCTTAACTTTTGTCAAAAGTTTCCACTTCTACCGATCCCCCTTTCCGCTAATGAACGATTCACAAACGAGATTGGGTGTTGTGAATTAATGTTTTGTGTAATTGCTTGTGTACGATGGTGTAATATGATGCGCATAAGCAATGGCAAGAGATAACAACTGCAGCCTTGTTTTGAGTACGCATGTGTTAACCTTTGGATTACTAAAAGTTAAAGAGTTTTTTAATACTTCCTCTTCTGTAATAAGTAGGTATTTATTGCCAATATTTTATTGTATGAAAATTTAGTAATTTTAATACCGGTAATACTGTCGATTGCACTGTAACATATTAAACATACTGAATGTCAAGGATTACCAATAAAGCAAAATATAAATGTTTTTATTGGGAAGTGTATAATGTTTTTAATACCTAGGTAGGTAACTGGAAGTCATGTTAGTGCTTAGTAGTAAAAAAAAAACATAAATCATCTAACTTTACTTTTCTGAAATAAAAATTCAAAATCGCCGTGAAATATCTGTCACAGCTTATTGTCCTTTTCCTAGGGGGGAGACACGCATATGTTATGGGAATATATTCAGTCGCGTCACACTGTCACATGTCCAGTATGGAAACGGTCATATTTTTCGTCGCCACTTTTTTCAGCAACGGAAGCTCGAGCATCGCCGACGGCGATACCCTGATAGAGATTGATGATCGCACCTACCCCCGGCTCCGCCCGCCGCACACCCTCGCGGGTCATTGAGCTTACCCGATTACACCAGGCCAGAGGGGATTCGCATATATCCAAATTACCCTAGTGATGGACGTTTCTTACCCAGATAACTATCCACCAATAATCCCCTTGGTGTCGTATCAATGTATCGATATTCACTCGTATGTTATCATTTGTGTCTAGTTAGTGATGCACTGTCGAATTTTATGCGCAAAATAATGCGGACTTTTAATATGAACACTAAAATGCGAAAGCTTTCAGTTTTATCGGCGTTCCATTGTACGCTAACAACATTATTATACAGGGCTGTACCAGTTTAATTTTAAAATTGCCATCCATAAAAGTCTGTTTTGAGAAAGGAGTTTTTACCGTTTTAGTAAAAAAAAAGTCTCGGTTACGTTGAGTTCCGATTTGTAATTTAATCTACTGTCATCGTCGCGCTGTTAATATCTCTGCCGTTTTTGATAAAAAAAATAACAAATGACAGACGCGCTCGATGCGCATTTGTCAACGCGCGTTGCAGCACCCGCCATCTTGAATCTTGAGTGGCATTCGACACCGACTGAGTGGCTCATCCACGCGTCCATACAACAGACAAGTGTCATTATTATACTGCGTATAAAATGTGCGTTTTCTTTGCGTAATTGATTAGAACCCTTCACATGCAAAAAGCTGTAGTATGCTGCTTACATCATGCGATGCACTGATATAATATATTTTGCACGCGGCGAGCGGAGGGCTCTCAATTGCGGCAAAATCATATCGCGTATAAAATAAATCAGCTGTTCCGGGGTGCCTCGGGACGGATCGCGTTACACCCTCGATTTGTGAGATTATTTGCATTTCGATATAAAATGGCGGCCGCGGTGGGATTTGACGTGACGTTGACAGGTGCGCAAGCTGTCATACAGCGCCTTGTTTTAAAACTGTACAGTATTTAATAAATTACTACTGTAACATTACTATCATATGATTATAAAGGCATTCATTGTTTATAACAATATACTATTTTGTTTTAACATAATTATAATTGGCTTATTGAAATTTGCAGCAGTTTATGTAACGTCTTAGGTTCTGATAATAATCGTGACGTATTCTAAAACTTTTTGGCTACAACCTTGGGTTGAACCTTATAATGTATTTTAACTTTTTAAATATAAAAGCAACAGAACAAGTCTTTAAAGCAACTTTTTCAAAACAGATTACTCTAAGGCTTCATGCTTTCAAAGCATTAAATAACCTAATTCCACATAAGCGTTACTCGCGAGCGGAAACGCACAAACGCCGGGTGGCCTATTCTATATGTACAGAGGTCAAGCATACTCACAGCCCTTTGTACCCAAATAGATATAGTACTGTGTGCATTAGCGAGGGTCGCTTTTCTTAACATTTTTTTTCAACAAAGACGAGGCAGTACCCTTCAGCCTCTTCCGTTAGGGTTTGTGGGGAACCGCGTTTAAATACATGTCATTTTGATTTATATGTGCTATTTATTACACATCATGCAGTTACAAACAATTAAAGCGTTTTTGGTCAAAGTTAAAACGAAGGGGTTTGTAGTAATTAATTTAATTAATCGCGCAAGCAAACAGTATTAATAATAAACTCGGCAGTTATGGTTTAGTGCAAATATTTGCGCAGGATGTAATTAATTAATTAGCATCGCATTGTGGCATCAATCTAATTGCGTATGTATGTAAATTTCGATGCAAAACATTTGAACAAAAGCATACGGCGGCGGCGTTACGTAGGCGTAGAAAAAATACCTATATCGAGCATCGAACGGTCGAGCGAGCACTCCAGTTTAAAACCCATTTACAAATGTAAACGTTGCTGGCGTTATTCAAACAGTGCGGGGACCCACGGGCCTTTCCGGGCTCATCCATCTTGTGGACCTAACGGGTCCGAATGTTACAGTGACGAACGATGGCCCCTCGATATGGAAGATGACACAATGCGATGACCCCGAATCCATTCCTTCTAAGACCCAGTAATAGTTTTTCCCCACTATCCGTTACTCTCCATATTTTATCGGCCCTTTTTATGAGGGTTATATTGAGAATGTGTCATGTTGCGATTCGTTCAACGTTGTTACTGCGCGCTTATGTATACATATTTGATGCAGACGCGTAAAGGATTGATGACCCTTGTACCTCTTTTTTGCGACCGATTTACAATCTATTTAATTTAGGATCCCAGATAAACATGTGCCTAATATCGCCACAACAAAACGTCTCAGGGCAGAATTAAAGCTTTGTCTTTATTTGTATATTTGCATTGTTACAACCCTAATGGGCCAATTTTGTTTCGATCACGTGGTGGCAATAATGACGTCATCCATCACGTCAAGTTGACAAGCTAGCACAGTTGCAATGGACGCGGATTTAGTATTGCTATTGTGGTAAAAACTTTCCACCGAAATGATAGAACAATTAAAAATATATTCTACATATTTTAAAAGTTATTTTGCAGCTCAGTCGTTGGTGTTGCATCAATAAACATGGCATGTGTTTTCTGTGTCACAATTCTTGTTTATGTAATGATTTGTATAACACTAAGCTAAATTATGACCAGAAGAATGTTTAGTGTTATTTACTTGACTGCATCAATGTTGGTAGTCTCCCTAGATTTAGCACAGAATTTAGGCTGGCAGCTTCGCAACATGCGCTAATTCAGGTTAGTAATCATACGGTAAACCTATTACCATTTCAAGTGTGAAGTGTGAAATCGCTCATTTCCAAATGCCGTCGGAACGCCAGCTAAATGCAACCGCAGCGCGCTGTTCTTAGAGAATAAATTCAATTACGAATTGCCTCATTTAGAACGGAAGGAACGAGAAATAATGCGGGGCTTGTTAGTCGTAATCTAGTGACTAAATAAAGGCGTGAGTTATGACCGCCGCCGTGTGGATTAAAACGGACTTTTCTATATAAAAAATGGGCAATAACCGGGTGTGGAGAGGGTATCCCCAGCGGACAAGATCCCTCGCTGGCGGAATTTCATTTGCAAAATTTTCTCTGACCGAAACGCCATTATGAACTCCCACTACGCGCATATTATAAGTGTCCTAAATTGAATTTCTTGACGTTAGCGTCGCCTAAACAGGCTTGTAAAGATGAGATTTCAAAATTACGCCAGATAATTTTTATGCGTGAAAATGACGTACGTGTAATATAACCCTCGCGCGAGATTAATCCCTCAGAAATGTAGACGGAAACGAATCAAGAAGACAGCGGTAAGTATCTACACGGGTATTCCATCAGGGCGCGCCTTCGCACCTCCGCATTTTTATGTTTTCATAAATTTCCGTTGAGATCAATATTTTATATTCGCACCGGCACCGCAGTAAATGGGGATTTTTTGCAAGTTCGCGCCGCACCCCCGGCTTTATTTATTCGGATGTGGCCCTCTCGAGATTCGCCACTTGTACCGTTCGATACATTTTTCACACGAATAATGTTATCACGTACCGTTTCTACGCGCCTTTTCTATCACTTATGCATATACGGTGTTTTTGTGGTGTGTACGTTGGTTCTAATTTTAAAATCGCAACACCATGTCGCGTCTGCTGTCCTTTTAAACGTGCGATTTGTCCGGTTATCCGGTAGTCGTGAGAGACAAATCCAATCGCTGGGAATCCTTGTACGGGCGAGCGTTGATTGGTCGCGACATTTTATTACCTTAGCCAGGAGTTGGTTTTACGAGGCGAGCCCGGCCGGCAGGAGGGTGGTTTTACGTGATAAGTATTTTTATTTGTTCGAGAGCTCGGATAAACTGGCAGAGGTGGTCGCGGATTACTTTACCGTAACACAATCTCTAAGCTTTTACGGGCACCTGTCACGTCGCTGTCCTACATTTTGGAGTTTTTCTATAATAAGTTGAAGCTGTCATCTTAAGTTGTTTATCAAATTACTAGGGGATAAATCGATTTGCACGTGGTGTGTTCGCATGGTAGAGGTCGCAGTAGGTATCTTTCGGCCGCCCGTCGCTAGATGCTTTGTTCGCGCGACGCAAAAAATGACCCAGTATGCTGCGCTCCCGCTGCTAATCCTATTTACTCCGGCAAATAAATTATAGCGGGTGACCACTAATATGTACCGACGGTGGCCGGCGATACTAACTGGTCTCTGTTACTGCCACATCTATAGTGGGATTTGCCACTTGTTGTAGATTTGTTATATTGCTCTCTATTACAGCGACACACTGGAATATTAAGTTTCCTTGTGATTATTTTGGTCTATTTCATACAGTTGTGACCCATGGAATTTCATTTATTCTCATAGCTAAAAAATAAATACCAGCAAAAAAGCAGGATACATGATTTTTTTAAATTTAGAATAAGGAATTTAAATTAACTTGGTTCCTATACAGAAAAATTCTAAATATAATTAATTAACTAAAAAAAAAATATAACAAATTACCTGCAGTAATAAAAAAAGAAGAAAAATTCAAAATATTTATTAGAAAAGTAAAAGAATGATTAATAAACAAATCCTATTATACAATAAACGAATGTCTAAATGATAAACTATAGATACCCAATACATAAATATAAAATTATAATTATGACTTTGTAAGTAGATTTAAATATTGTATTAGATTATCTTAAATATAAATGTTACGTACATAATATATATCTATATAAATGTTAATTAGATTTAAGACAAAGTGTCCCCTCTCCTACTACATTACTTTGCTGTGCCCTACAGTGTCCGTAATGATCTCTATAAAATAAGTTTACCACCTATGCACACATTGTGGAATGCAATAAATGATTGAGTATTGAAATCTTAAAAAAATATTTCATGTTTAGATCATCTTCTAAAACAGGTCGACTACGTAAATTAATATATAAGTTTTATATACCTATGACGTACACAGAGGTAAAGGGTTCGTAGTTGCAGCTCTTACCCACGTCGATACACCTACTGTGTGTTCAATGAAATTGTTCACAAACAACTGACGGTGTCACTGTTGCGTCTGATACGCGGTCCATTAACATAACATAACACACAGGTGACACACGAATGTACCTGTGTGTGTATGTGTGTGTATGCTAGAGGGAACATTATTACGCTGCAGTCAAGTACTTAACCGGTGGAAGACGACTTCTTTACTTAAGCTACTTGAGTGTTTTACAATAACTATCCGTGCTTAAGCTTAACCTTAAAAAATGTACTTAATTTTCGATAAATCGACCGCTATTTCCAATTCGTGTTATTTTTTGCTGGATTTGACTTTGTTTTTTTCTGTATTTCTATTCGTTATTTCTCTGTAAGAGTAGTAGTGTGTGCCCTGCAATGATTAAGTTTTTCGTAAACAAAAAACACATATATTTCTAACATGTTTCTTATCAGACAGCTTTGCTTACCAACTACAACTACCACTGAAGTGCAACACTTACAACGCCTTATATTTTAGGGGATGCAGTGTAACGACATGAGTCACACCTGTAGTTGGTGACATTACAGTGCACGCTGTGGAAATCACCGTGTGTCGAATAGTTCTCACACATCAACAGGAAGTGACGGGTGCTCCATTTATACCCGACCTCCTATACTTCAGCAATATATTGCGAGCTTCCGAGTAAAGCTCATTTGAATCTAACACTATTGCACCTAATTGGACGAGTAAAAAACTGAATATGTTCGCAACGTAATATTACAGTTTCACTCAGCTCATTGAAAAACATGTGACGATGTTAGTGTAGTTTATTCTTCTTCTAGTCTTATTTTATAAGTCCTCTATGCTATGAGGCGTTATTAAATATCTTTGATATAAAATACTGCTTAAAGTTTAAAATATCCCTCATGACGCGACGCATAGCTAGCGCGTTTGCATAAGCGTACTTCGAACTAAATCGAAATAGCTGACATATAAATTACAAACTTTGGCGCTTAAACATGAATAATTTAATATTGTAAAACGTACCTAAATAGCTAACGCCACTATAATTCTAAATTAGAAATTCCATCTCACACATGCGGCGCACACAAAAAAGATAAATAATTTCGTGCCATTTCAATAAAGCCACAATTTCACGGGCGCGTTGGCGCGAACTCGCGAGTGTTACAATTTAATAGAACTTCAAAAGGCCTGCTGATTCCACCACAATTCTATCAGCTTAGCACGAGATCCCGAGCATTATGCGTATAAAAAGCGGTTATCGCGAACCCCACCACCCGCGGGCGGGGGAGGCACGAGCCAGCGAATAGGGGAACAAAACGGATACGGGGACGATACTACGAGAACTCTAGCGGAACATAACTTTTGAGTAACTTTTTAGGTTGTTTTAAGTACATTGCTGTGTTGCTACAGAAAGTACCCAGTAGTTTATTCGGAAGCGCGTATTATAACGCTCTGATATATATTGAGTCGTTGGTTTTTATTGATATTGTTTAAGTGGGACACATGTGACTTCATTTCGTGTGTTTTGTTCGGAATTCATCATGAAGCTTTAACTTGATAGTTCGAGAAAATCTGAAGGTACCTCATTCGATGAATTTAATAGGTAATATGGACATCCGTGTTGTAGAAAATGCATTACTTTGAGGTGTAGTGTATTTTGAGACTTACTTCAAAAAGTGGCTGACGAGGTTTAAACTTAGTTCCGTTACTAGGTAGAGGTGCGCACTAAGTGAAGTAAAGTAGAAATACAAGTAACAACTGTTAGGACAAACACCTTTTTGTTTAAACTTGGAATTGTTTTCTCTCATAGACCGCCCATTTAGTAGGTATGAAAAAAAACTGAAATGAAAATAGAGGCGAAGGAAAATGTTGGGGATTTATATTTATAGTTTCAATTAGCGGGCTTTGCACGCGCCGCGCGCTTGCCTGCGAAGCTCGTTATTAGAATTAAAAAAAAAATATAAGCCAACTTTCTAGAAAAAGTACTTTTTCGAGCGTTCCAAACTTGAAAATAAATCCAGTTGTAAATTAGCACGAGTATAAAATTCATCGTGTGAAAATTACGACAGTATAAAAGGCGGTCGTCAACAAAATTTAATTCGACACTCGGTGGAAAATGCCTCATTTGAACGACAATAATCAACGCATAAAACAGTTTAATGCGGTCACTTTTAAAAGTTTGCGATACGCAGCATTGCGCTTTCGTTCGGAACAATTAAAATTGCGCTCGGTCAACGCTTTGCGATTTAACAGTGACTATTTAGCGACAATTACGTAACATCACTGTCCATTGTCCTGTAGCGATTAAGCTTCGACTACAATAGTCCAATCCCGACCTCTAACGAAGCGACTTCGGCTGTTTCCGCCCCCACTTCGAACCGCTCAAAGAAGCGTAATTTGCGGTAACGAAAATTGTAGTCGCTACGAATTTTGACGATGTTCGCCGAAGTTTAACAACTGCAGTCGTTTGAAAGTCGACCTTCCAGCGGGTTAAGTCGAGTTGACGAAGTTCCGGGTGTGTCAGGGTTAATTCGACCGGTCAGTTTAACCCCTATTGGCTCGAATGGGTTGGGATATAAAATAGTACGAGAGACTCCTCTATTGATGACATTACTTTTTATGGGGCGCCTTTGATGTTAGTAATTTAATTTATTATGTGTATAGGATATACATAGAGATTAAGTTAAATACAGACACGGGTCCGTTGCTAGGTAAATTCGTAGGTCGTAAAAGAAAATATCGTCAAGTAACATTGTGTCAAAAGAAAAAGCCACACGGGTAATAAAATCCTACCTTTACGAACTCGAAGAAAACGTAGACCATACAAAGAAAAACCTATTACATTAAGCCTTGAAATAACGGCAACTTTATCCGACTATTAGCAATATTCAGTTCGCACTGAGTGCTGCGCAATTATACGTTGACAAAGCTGAGCAAAGGAGGTAGGGGCCCTTTGTTGCAGCGACGCCAATAATGATGGCATAAACTTTACTAATTTAGCTACAGACCGCGAACGCCGCACCAAAGCCCGGTTCACATGTACGCGCCCTAATTGTGACGTAAAGGTAAAAATTGTGTTGGAAGCAGTCTTTTTGCCGTGAACTTTGCGTCACAATTGGATAGAGTTAGGTTAAGTATGTTTAAGAAAGCGATCTTATGACTTTCAACGACTTTTGTGCTGTGGAGTAAAAAACGCAACAAAGTAACTTCATTGAGAGTGTCCCTGTCAAAATATATAGACGTAAACCAGGACGGTAATGTACAAAGGGAAAAAGATGAATACCCACAGATGTTTACTACCCACATTGAATTAAACTTGTTCTATTAGCGGTTTCTTACATAATGAATTCATTTTCCATACAAAATGAGCATAAACAGTCGAAATACAGTTCTTAAGTTACTTCACGATAGCATCATTTCCAGCCAAAACACAATAGGCGCATTATGTTCGCCGCTTTACTTCATATACTGTTTCAGTAGCGACTTCTGAGCGTGATATCAATTGCTCGCTAACTACGGCTGATAAAACGCGCTCGCCCTTTGACAGTCGACTCGGAACTTCGCTTATCAGTACCTACTCTCGTTAAATTCCAACAATACACGAACGTGCGTTCGTATATGTAGCATTGTTTAGATTGGTACGGTGTAGAAGCTCTAGCAACTTCAGTAATAGGCGATGAAGTTACTTTTTATCGGCGATATATTTAAACAGCACGTATACTGCGCGGAATTGTGATTAAACATGCTAACTAGGGGCTAGCTTCTACGAGTAAACGTTAGTAAAACTTATGAAAGAAACTGTTTTATATTTTTTGAGTTGAATTACTTTAGCAGAGCTAGGATGACTGATCGGCTTTCAGTGGCAGGTTACTTATGATGATTTAATAATAAATAATAATGTCCTCCTGACCGAATTTCGGTCACGGCGGCCTGTTTCAGTTGAGACTAGCCATCTGCGCAGGAGATATTATAGTGCACAAGTATGCGCGCAGACACAGGTGCACTCCCTATTCCCTTACCCTCATAGTCCGATGGGACGGCAGACCGACACGACCGGAGAGAGATCAGGCGCAGGACCAACGGCTTAACGTGCCTTCCGAAGCACGGTGGGGTCTCGACATGTGAAAACGGTCACCCATCACAAGACTGACCGCGGCGAGCACGGCTTAACCTCGCAGATCGACTGATCGGCCGGGTAGCTGCATAGCTACGAGCCCCACAATGATGATTTACTTCATATGTAACAGATGCGTATGAGATGCTGTCTGGCTCTGTCGTAAGCCTTACTTATTATTTATTTTATCAAACAATTTATTGAATTGTTTTATAGAACAACGTAGAGTCCACAGACTACGTATTTTGTTCTTACAATCTGAGTACGAATCTACGCTACATTTACAATTTTAATATAAGAACTTTATGAATAAAGTCATAATTCTTAATTATTTGTCGGATAATAATTTCCCTAAAGTTCACTACATCAAACTAATTGCAATCGACCCCCTAGAGTGCGCACTGATAAAAGTGATACACTAAAAAAAAATCCCATGGCTTCTAAAATTAAAAATCGCAGGCCCAACAACTGCAGCCCCTGATAAAAAATCATTAACGCCAAACATTGTTCTGGTGGCGTTAAAAATCGCGATTATCGCAAACTCAAACGCGGCGCGTTTGGCGCCCCGAGGACGCGTAAAGCAGGGCCCACTCTCCCCAAAGTATACGCACAAAAAGCCGCTCATAAGTAATTCACCTGTTTAAGCGGATGAAAATAATGGCCGACTACCAATTTCAGTTCTGCTTACTCGTGAAAAAGGTCGGTGAAATGAGATAATGGAATTAAGATAATAGATTTTAGTGCGTTTGGTTATTTGAAGTTTCATTACAGTAAAGTGAGTTATACTTTAATTTAGATTTTCACATTATTTATTTGGACCCTTACCTTTGTGTTCGTTTAAGGTAATTTGTAACATAAGTTAATGATGTTATTATTATCATTATATATTTATAAGTCACGCATTCCTTAGCCTGCATCTTTAATCAGTACCTAATACTAGTAAAAATTTCGCATTTTCTACCATTAATGTCTTCTAGAACAATAATATTTTATAGAATTTTACCATTTGCGAAAGTTATAGCACTATAATTTACAAAAGTAATATATTTCATACTTTACAGTGAAATATAATTAATATTTTTATATACGATATTTTAAAAGACTTTACTAGTTAAACCGAATACGAAACGGCCATAACGTGCTGCTTGATAGTATGAACTTTTCAATAATTTCTGAACATATTCTCCATATTTTTAAAGTCGGATGTGTATTATGGACATAAAGTACAGTATTAAAGCCGTTGAGGCCTTTTATAATGTCGGCGATAGAGTGTTCGGGGAATATGACCCCACTCAATTTACTGCACACATTTATAGTGGCTTGCTATTGTTTCCACTTTACTGATAATGTACATACGTTTCTCTTATCCTACATAATATTGTAATTGAGTAGCGTTGTATTTATAATGCTGTTGTAGATATGCAAAATGCAATCCTAATATTCTCTTTGTATTGTTAAAAGTCCGAATGTATTCTGGATTCATGGAACCATGTATTTTGGTAACAATTTTTTTCACTTAGCAATGTGTATCTTCTTTTGTATTTCGACGCCAGCGTAGGTGTAGTACTTATTTAACTTTAGGGATAATGGTGTGATGTAAATATTTATCCTTTTCGTTTTCTTCCCATCAAAAATACATCTTGCCATTTGCGGATCATTCGAATATTACACGTGAAAATTTCCCATATATCCACGAGAATATTCAATAAAATACGTTGAATACTAAAATATTAGTTTATCACCACAGGGATAAACTGCAGTGTCTTTTTCAACTGAATAATACCTAACAAAGCTCTTTCTTGAATAATAACAGAGGCGGCAGTCTAGCTTTTAATACCAGGGTGGCCGCAAGATTTGCCATTAATTATTAGTATTGTGGTTTGACTCGCCTATCTCTGAAGTCTACTGACGACTGTTTGTGTAGTATTGGTATAAATAATATTTAGGATAATATTGAGTACATCAATTATATAGATTTTGGAAACCCGTGGAACTATGCTTCAAAGGATATTTAAAATTATGCTCACATAAATCATTTGAAGTAAATTGGTACTGGTGGTTTACAAGTATTCGGGAAGTCCACTAAAGTCTGATAAAATTCAAAAATATTCGCTCTATTACATAAGTAATAGAACAAATCTTTAGCAATAGTATTATGTATATATATACATATATGTATAACAATAATCTTTTAAAACTAACACAAGTCTTAAAGCGTGTTATAGCCCGACTTTTCATTACATCAAAGATATAACAATGCAAAGAGCATCGACACTAAAACCAAACGCGCATGCGATAGCGTCATGTATAAAGATTACAATTAAACTTTTGTTCAAATATTTACTGAACATTTGTCAACGTGTCCGTTTGCTTGCGTAGTTGTGGCGACTAGGTCTGAACGAAAGCTTAAGCGGTCACTTGCCACGCCTCGGTGCACTCCAAAACGAACAGTGAAGCGCTTGCAAATAAACAGACTTACTGATGTTTCAATTATAATTATTTCTATTGTTGTATTACATTAAACTAGTATTCCCTTGTGTAGGCTGACATGTATCTAGTGTTTAACGTGGTTATCGCTGACAGTAGTATAAGTTCCCTTTCGTAGAAGTTTGGTGAAGGTTACGTTTTAGCCATATTTGATTTTTTAGGCTACTATGAGAATGATATTTTATTTGACAGAAAAACTTGGTAACTATTTTTGGTCTTGAAATCGAAATCATGAGCATAGTAGCTGTTTTATTACGTGAGCATATAGGTATATTCACCAGAGTATGGAGTCGAAATATGTATGAATGATTTTGTTCAAAAGTAAAAGAAAATCCCTTTTGATAAAACCTATAAATTTGTACCGCCACCATAATATTCCTCTCACTGAAACATCAACATTTATCAGGACTTCTAGTTTCTCACACCAATTAATTACCACTTTAAACTTCACAAAAGTGGGATACTAAACGACCGCTCAAATTGCTTAAATCTTTTACGGGAACAATAGGAAGACAGTAATTGTTAAAGAGCTTCGCACAGTGAGCAAGGTGAGGTGCGGCTCAGCGCGGTGCCTGAACAATTGGTAGGGCACCCGAGCGGGCTGGCGCGCCGTCCCATGTCTTATATACGTATAAAATTCGCCTGCGTGGCAGTCCCGGGTGCTACGTTGCAATGCTTTTGGTGTGCGGCGCTCCTAAGCGCTTAAATCGCGATCATTGCAGTTGCATATTCTCAATTATTGTCGTCTGCCGACGACTTGCGGGACTTTGGGAACGAAGCCTGAGCTCCTTAATTGCAGCGACGCTACCGCCTCGTGATATAAATTGAGACACCACAATCAAGATGGAATTAAATTCCAGTATCGGTGTTTTCGTCGAGTTGATTGTCAAAATGCAATTATTTGCTGTACAATACAATCTTGTTTGGATAGAATCATGATGACAATATTCTGTTATATCTCAACTTAATATGTGTCCTAACGAGCTCTAATAAAGTGTTAACGTGCACGTTAGTGTACTATGTTCAAGAGTCCCTCATTACAACGTCAACGAGCTCTTTCGATATTCCTCTATAAATGATTCGGTGCAATTACGCGAGAAACAATGAAAACGCCATCTAACGGGCTGATTACACAGCGTTATTGTGGTTTTAAAAGAACAATTAAGGCGAGCGGAACTTATCGCGGTCGGGTCAGGGTTACCTTTTGTGAACCAAACTGCTATGTGCCAGTCGCTATTTTAATGTTATTTGTGCTTTTCCGTTACTTATTTTTGTACATCGTTGAAATAGTAGGTTAATCTTTGCAAATTATTTAGTAGGTAAACTTAAAAACATCATCATGATCATCTGCCTATCTCAGTCCACGGCTGGACATAGGCCTCTCCTATGGCACGCCACTGAGCTCGATCTTCGGCCTTACGCTTCCAACCGCTGCCAGCCATTTTGCGTATATCGTTGCCCCACCTAGCTGGAGGACGTCCTACATTACGTTTTTCGAGGCGTGGTCTCCTCTCCAGAACACGTTTTCCCCAACGGTTGTCGGTTCTGCGACTGATGTGACCTGCCCACTGCTACTTCAGCTTGCTAATCCTGTGGGCTATGTCGATAACTTTGGTTCTTTGTCGGATAACTTCATTTCTGATCCTATCCTTCAGAGAAACTCCTAACATAGCCCTTTCCATAACTCGCTGACGACCGTTTGTGTCCACGTCTCAGCTCCGTATGTCATAACGGGTAGGACGCACTCGTTAAATACTTTCGTCTTAAGGCTTTGTGGTAAAATAAAATAAAAAGGATACATATTTAGAATGAGGGCAGCAAAAAGACAGTCATGGTGGTGGACCATACAATACGTTATATTGTTGTCGCCACTGCACTTGTACGGCACGAGGTGTAGACTTGGCCCAAATTAATTAAAAAGTTTTATTTTAATTAGTGAATACCAAACAAATGTAGTTATCATGAAGACGCACATAACTTCCGTTCCATTCTAAGATATCACTTCATACAAACTCGGAACACCTAAAACGATACGTCTGCCATTAGGTACGTTGGGCCCGCTAAACTTCACGATATTTGAGTTCAAGTTAAGGATTTTGTTCGCTTTTATGTAAACGAACTCGCGAATAAGACTCCACGTTATAAAGTTTACGCAAGGCGCTAAACACCCGTTTTATATAAACAAAATAAACGAGTTTCAGAATTTAGTAGCATAAAGAAATTGAGCTTAGTAAGCTAATTCTTTTAATTAAACACACATACGAGTACAATCGTGTACATATTCTCCGAAGATGTAAGTGGTGTTCTATTTTATTTACATTTGGCCACTCATCATAAATCCCGTGTAATAATTGGCAGGACTTTTATAATTTATCGGACTCTGCTTTGACTTAGTACACTTTGCTCTTGCGACTAACTTTTCAATGAAGAGGAATTGTCTTCTTATCCTATTCCTCCATTACGATCGAAAGTATGAATTTCCAAAAATATGTATTTCAAATGCTTATAATATTTCATTGCGAAAACCTGTTCAAATGTCATGGGTCTATATCAAAACTATGTTTTGAACATATTGAAATCACGAAAATTGGCTCTGCAAATGTTTGACTTCGCTTCACGCAAAGTTATTTAATAATTTTGTTTAAATTAATTGATTTCGCTCCGACTCGGAAACTTAATTTTTGAATTGGAATCGGCAATTACCTTGGGCCGAAGGCGTTAATAGAAACGGAACCTCGCGGCATTTCCAAAAAACAGCGACATTTTATTAGCTGATGTGGGAAACTCACAATCTGAACCTTTTTGTTGAAGGATTGGGATGATTATCGATTATTTAGATCATCTCACTATTATTGTGGTTATTGAAGACAGGTCGTTTCCAGGTCGAAACGTTAAGTTAGATAATGATGAGTCTTGTTATCTCTACTTGCTACCTACATTCGACGGTACTTTTAGGTATGCCTTAGTACACTTTACCTCAAATGTAGATGCACTGTGTGTAGTCTTAAAATCAAACTCATCATCATCATCAGCCAAAGACGTCCACTGTTGAACATAGGCCTCCCCGTTTAAGCGGGGGGGTTTGCCATAATCCCCACGCTTGGCAAGCGGCTTGGGGATCGCAGTATTGGTGGTGAAGTTACAGAAGACGCTGCTGCCCATCTTCTGAATTTTCCCTTAGTCGCCTCTTACGACACCCACGGGAGGAAAGGGGGTGGTCAATTCTAGGCCGGATACCACACGGGCGTATCAAACTCATAACCCAGAGTAATGGTACAAAAGGTGCTAATAGCACAACAATATTCACATAAAATCGTTACACATAAAAACATTTGACTATCATTAGAACAATTAAAGCGAAGCTATTATACCTGTTTCACTTTCCCCTACATGATATAAAAATGTCAGTTCCCCTTAATAAACGTACAAAGTGTATTGGATAGGCTAGTGCATTATCCGTGGCATGTACGATAGCCGCTTTTGAAGGAAATAGCGCGCCTATAGAGGAGGCCAGTATTTCCGCTGGGGGGAGGGTGGGAGGGGGTGAGACGGCCATTGCCGCTAATCGAGCCAGCGGTAAAACGTAGTATCTGATTTCTTTGAATTTTATTGCAACTTATTCCACGAAAATGTTAGTGGTACATTTACAACTCGCGTTACGTTATGGGTTGGTTGGTTACTGTTGTTAACGGAAGATATTAATTTTGATTGTTTTTGGTTTATAGTAGGAGTTAAAATTTAAGGGGTTTTTAATTAGCCCGGTATTTGTTGTGAAATGACGAGCAGAATTTACTGTTTAACAAGTATTTTATCGGTGTGAAAATTTATTGACTGAACCCTGAACAACTTGGTAGGTACTTACATAGCAGTTATATTTTTACCTGCAATGAATTTTTAATTCTCAATACTTTATACTACCAAATAATTTTATTTGAATGATCCTCATAGCCAACACTATTGTCTATCCAGATCAGCAACATTACTATTATATTTATAAAAATGGGACTAAAAACCCTCTACCAGGCAGCGGACAGTCAAGCGTGCTAGTAGCTGGCTGCTAGCACCAGCGTCTTCTATACAATACCAATTTAAATTACTAATGTACTACCACAACCCTGCGAACGCTGTGTTGTGTAAAACGTAAAGATGTGTGTATGTGTGTGTTGTGTGAAACGTAAAGATGTGTGTATGTGTTTGTGCATGTAATAGCCTCGCCGCGATGAAGGCATCCATCAAATGGCGTGAACCGTAGAAAGCTACTGTCGACCACTTATCAGATTTGGCCCTATTTGTTCGCCTACTTATAAGTAATTTCCGCAAATCGATTTGTTTTCTTGAATACTTTATGCTCGATATTGATGTTTGGTGGTGGGTGGGTTGACGTGGCCTATTTGCGCGATAGCCTTTGCAAGAACTTTGTTGGAAGCGATTTTCATTATAAAACAACTTCATTACTGAATTTAAATAAGAATATTGTTATTATGAAAATAGTTACTAGTGTCATTAGTCATGTGTGCTGATGAATTCTTAGAATAGAATTTAGGAAAAGAAAATAAGAAAAACTTTTCAAAGAATAGTCGTAACACACGTCACAAAGCGGAGAGGTTCCATTGTAGAATTATTAGGGATTTATAAAGATATACCTAGCTCTATAACAACTGACAATACATTCATACCAATACTAACATTTATATTGGTTAAAATGTTATAAAAAGTAAACACAATAGAAAGTGGTAGTACCTACCGAGTGGGAAAATCATACACGCACACGATTGGTTTAACTAGCATGTCAATTTGAGCAAAATGTGGGCGCGTTTAAAAACGTTACCGTTTTTATGTTCGTATATGCGATATAATTTAAAGATTTCCACTGTATTTAACAACCAAAAATTCTCAAATAGGTATATAAAAATCCAGTAAAACGCGGAGTACCCAACAAAAAAGCGCTATCGAGCCAAATATTTACACGAAATAGGTACTCGAGAATTCAAGGGTTGAGTACAAAATCCGTGCTCATTAAAAACTTTTCAACGCTTAATGAAAATCTTATTGAACCGGCTACGAGTGCATCGGGCCTCCCCGCTCTCCTTGACGGCGGGGAGAGCCGCCTGAAATGGCCCGGCTAAGTGTATTACAGTCGGATCGCTGCCTTTCATTCGACACATCAAAGAAGATCCCGTTCGTTCGCAACTAAATCGAATCAGCACAGCTTTGTTTCTAGACTCCAGTAGGTAAATTTGCAAAGGGATGGGCCCGATATTGAGAGATTACTGCCTTTCAAGTCGGCCTAGGCCGTTTGATTCGTAAGGTTAGAGGTACGTAAGAACCGTGTGTTGGGATTCATTTTACTATACAGATATAGTTTGAGGAACGAGATATTTATGTACATTTTTATTTATAGAACGTGTAATAAGTGGTATTCTATTACAAAGCACTTTAATTTATATAAAGTAAAATAAAATTCGAGTTACAAACATGAAGAAGGCATGAAGTCACAAATTACATTTTACAACAGCGGCTCCAGTAAAAGAGCTGCGAACTTAATATAGAAGTTCAATAATAGTTACATTTAATATTTCTCGAATGACTCCCATTTGACCCGTTTCTTACAACTAGAACAAACTCGTTTTAAAAATAAAACCTTCGGAATTTATGGAGCTAAAAATTCGAAGTCGGATCGGTCGGTGGGACCGCGGGTAACATAGCAGGCAATAAAGCAGGCAGGGTTAATTTCAGCGTCGCGTTGGCATCCGCACTGGCGTTAAAAACTAAACCAATATACTTCTTAAAATTACGCCCGCGCCGCCGCCTGGTTACGTAAGCGAACGTGACCCACGGAGATTTTGGCAAACGGCCGGCGACGGGTTAAGATGTATATTGACACGGATTTTTAAACCTCCACTCTAGGTACATTTTTGGCAGTATGTTGTCCCCAAGCGACCTGTTTGCCGGGACTTCGTAAATTGCTGATATGTTTATTGCTATAAAAATTGGAAAGTCTAACGATCTCTAGTACTGTACAAGTCCTGTAATCTTTACAAACGATGCCAAATAGCCTACTAACACGGTACGCTACTTTGATAAATTTAGTTGTCCTCCTAAAAGCGATCGGCTATTGTTCTATTTGTTACAAGCGCATAAATGCATAATAGTCGAACAAGTTAGATAACACTAAAAATATCCCATCAATTAAACCGAATCTAATACTTCCGCTCCAAAAGTCCAGTTCAAACGCGTTTCCCCTTCGATCCAAAATTGTTTTCGCAATCGGCGCGGGCCTGGCGAGTTTCCCAGTTGGTACGTGTCTCGCCTACAGATGGACGTGGTAGCAACCTAACCAATAGTCCGACGGGCCGCCTTCTGCGGAACTCTGCGGAAGCGGTCCCTTGCCAACTTGTCGTTATAACATCTCGTCTACATTACAATATATTTAATTCCCATAGTTTTGTCGTAACGATTGGGAATTGTCATAATAGTGTGTTGCTCTTTGTTTTGATATGAGATAATTATATGGACGTATCTATTCCGAATTTTAAATTTCTTGATAAATAGGTTACATTTTAAGTAAACAATTTAATATTTGATGAGGAATTAATAAAGGACAAAAATGTTTGCAGGTGTACGGTGAAAATAGACATTTGCACTTTACAGGACTGTGTTTTTCTCTATTGTATTATATTGATATTCTTAACGAGACACAGAATCAAATCTAGCGACTTAATTTGATGTTGATGTTATTCTAGGGAGTTCAAAATAGCTCCGACAGCTAGCGGTTTCAGCGTCCAGGAATAACCATCTATTCTCGTTTTGTCTTCGTAGGGCAGCAATAGAGCTTTGCAATACTACGATGTTATTTTTTATTTAAATATACATTGAGTGTAAAGTGGGGAAATAAAAATCATAGCACATGAACATTTAGAGCACTGAATAGCGTTATTACCTTAATCCTTTGTTATCCCTTTTTTCGCAAGAAGTAGCACGAAAAAGCTTGACGTTGTTCAAACTATTTGTACATGCGTTTCAGACTACTTTCATTCAAGTGGTTATAACGTGATTAGTGCTAAAAACAGGTACTTTAGGCTTATGCCCAGCAGTGTACTACAGTGGATCCAGTCAAGGACTGATACGTATGGGGGCATATCGATATAGGTACGGGCAGGAGTGGGTGCTATGCTAAGCTATGCTAAGTACGTGTAATTGGTTTATGCAATGAACTTACGTATATATTTTCAATACGCCTAAAATATACCTGAAACGGAATCGAAAACACTGGAATTACAAACTAACGAAACGTTTACAATCGATACATCCTGAAATGTTTTGTATTGAGTCTGTAATATCTATATAGATCTATTGTATATTAGTAGGTATCGAAGAAGCTTAGTACTCCTTCTTAAGCATACGTAACAGGAATAGATGAGCATTAGAGTTGACCTAATTGATGAAGTGCAGAAAGCTGAAATAATTAAGGTCGAATTTCAACTATTGGGCGAGCACTATATATTTTCATATGAAAAATATGTATGTATTTTGTATACTAGCTGTATATTATGGCGACTCGATTAGCAAACCGGCTAAGCTGTTGGCTCTCCCGTTAACGCTCGCGGGTTCGATCGCAACCACTGCACACTGCACGCAACACGTATTCCTATGGCCTCCGGATATTTGTTTCTGAGTGCAAAATTAGACTGAGTAATTGCATTTACGGTACAGTAGGAACTTTTTAGTAGGGGTATACCATAAAAAAAACAAGAATAATACATATGGTATATACTGATAGTGTCTGGATGGCGAAAACGGGAAGGCGGGCCTTGTGGCGTACCCTGGGGGAGGCACGTCCAGCAGTGGACTGCAATAGGCTAATGTGATGTAAAGTGAAACTAATTGGTGCATTAAGATTAAAAATTAAAGAACAATATTTTTATATCGTGAATATAGACTTCATAAAGCGTGGGTCGTTTTCAGAGAACATTCTTATATTTATCTGAATGTAATACCAATTTTGAAGCAGAGACAGATTGTTAGACCACCCACAAGCTCTTATGAACTCGTTGTAACCTATTTCCTAGGATTGATATCTTGATTGCGACCTGTGTGGGAACTAACAGCTGGTTCTGAACTCCCGCTGCACTTTACGATTTCTTTTAGCACTAAACCTGCGTGTAACTAAACCGTTATAAAACAACGAACGTTTGTACTCCAACGACGATTTAGATTAGGCTCGCTAGCTTTTTAATTCGCAGATTCCACTATATTTTTAGGTATAAAAGTTTGATAATTCAGATTATAGGATCATTTTTTATAGAAGTGAACAGATTTAGATAGTTTTATTTTTATTTAAGAGGCCTGAAGAAACAACGCTAGTAGAGCCGCGGGCAATAGAATATATTTTAAGGTTTGCTCTCTTAGTTATTTTATTATTTATTGTGAGCCTATAATGTTACACTGCAGGCAAAAGCCTCCCTACTCTCTTTCCATAAATCTGTCAAAGGCTGTCAATGTCCAGTTTTGATTATAATGAAGCCCCGTTAAATATATCCTATCTATGTATGTTAATTTTAGAAGAAAGGGATGTACTGATCACACATATTTTTTGAATAAAAGTGTACAAAACACAATATCAGTATTGCATGAAACTGTATGAGTACCGAACTGTAGATTACTAAAATGATTCGTTAATATAATAATATTCAGTAAAACTTAAAAATAACGCTTTATTATCACAAGTGTGTTCTTGTTCTTATCGTATGATTGATGAATAACCTGATGGCAGAGTTTAAACCGCCTATAGGCCTCTGACATGGCTTTACACACCATTAGAAAATCCCTCTGGTGTGCCGGTTCCCTCACGATGTTTTCCTTCACCGTTTTAAGCAACTGATAACTAATTCATAGTACGCCCATGAGATGAAAAGACATTGGTGCCTGCCGGGGTTTGAACTTGCGACCTTTGAATTGGCAGTCCAACGGTCATACCAATCGGCTATCACTGCTATGTGTGAATGGCAAGTGGAATAATAAAAATTAAAAAAAATGCGTTCATACTATCTTTGTCTATTACCTATTCAAAGTATCAGAAACTATCAAATCGATTTCAAAACAGTAACCGAATTCCTTTTGTAATCCATCTTGAATACAGTGCAGCCAACATAAGTGAAACCAAGAAACTGAAATGCAAATAGATTCGTGTAAACGGTACTTTACTAATCGTGCACCACATGCATAAACATGGCCGTTAAGACAAGACTCGTCTCAACAATTTGGTTATCTATGCAGTTTCCGAGTTGCCCTATTATTTTCATGCTGACAACGTCACGTCTAAATTCGCTGAGTCTAAACTTGCGAGCTGATGTTTAATAATTTCCTGTTTATTTGACGAGCCAAGTTACTGCTTTTGGTAGAGGGTCGTATGCATAGTATGTTGTTTTTGTACGAGGTTTAAGGTCTTTTGTGTCTATGCACACTGTAGTAAAGGACGATTATTCATAGAAGCTAGTTTTTTTAATAATAACCCATCCTATAACTGACAGAGCAAGGGCTACTTCTCATACAGGAGCAGAATGCGGAAGAAGGAAGAAGCATTGATCACCACAATTCAGTGTAAGTTTTTGATTATAGGTATCAAAGTAGATATTTAGGCAAACAATGCTCTCTGAATGGAGAGACAATTAAATATTGCTACTATCTGCCTCACACTTACCACTACCCGACTACCACTGATATAAAAGAAAACAACAAAGTTCTACACGAATTCGATAAAAACAAGTCGTAAATTACTTGTTTTTTTAGTGCTACGGTTTATTCCAGTCAATTAACTTTTACAAGCGCATCTTTTTTGTACGGTGCTACGTCGTAGCGGCGTAGCAACGTAGAACATGGTATCGTAGCATCATTGTAGGTTTGCTACAATGTGCTTCTAAATAAATATTGGTTACCAGTTCAGTATGTTTGTGTTCATATTTTGTTTCTATACAAATTTTGTCTTCTAAACATAAGTTAAACAATATTACTGGCTGTACATTATTTTTCTTTGTTCCCATTAGTTTCCTTGCATAAAAATAGATGATGAAAGTGTTAAACTCAACTTTTTGGTGACTAGTATCTTAAAAAAGGAACTGTATAAACTCTGCTCACCCTTTAGACAAAGCGCAATCTTAATATGTTATAAAAAGTGTTTTTTTCAAGTTTCTATTTTTAGGGTTAGGTTAGGCACCCTTGTTAGGTTATAATTGTTGTTAGGTCTATAATCTACATGCATCACTTGGTTATTACAGACTGTCCAGAGTGATTGATGCAGTACCCTAACAAAGTTTGTAATTAATATACGAACAGAATACAGACATGTTCACAAAAGCATTAAATCTATTTCTCGGATTGACTATCCGGCTGACTCTCGATAACTTTTTGCTCTACCTGAACAAAGTCGAGCCGAGCTTGACCGCTTGACCAACGAAGCGGTCAAATATCGAACAAATTGGAATAAAATCGCTGGCAGAACACAGCTTAAAAAAACAAACAGTAGCAAAACAACAAACACAAACATTTAAGAATAAATAAAAACCCCGTTTGCTCTGTACGCGACGTTCGTGCGAAATATCGTCGCGAGGGAAGACAATAAAAAAAATGAACAGCGGAAAGTAACTGCACACAGATGGCGCCACCGCGGAAATATATTAAGTAAATTTAAAAAAACGTATTCCCGAACGCGAGGCGAGCAATGGCGCGTGTACAATTTAGTGTTGTGCTTTTTGAGATCAGTTGCCGCGCGGCGTGCGAGGAATCGTAATACTTGCACCTTGGATGGCGCACCATTGTATGGTTCGGAGCCTTGGTTTACAGTGACACAGAGCTGCTCTTGTAACGTGAGGTAGGTACTGGTGTACTTCTGTACGTTTGACATATGTTAAAGGGATCAAGAGGGCTGAATCTTAAGTGGAGGTTGTTTGAGTCGGTAGTTTTGTGGCACGATTGTTGCTGCTAACGTATTTCAAATCAAAATATTTTTTATCTACAGGCAGTTTTCCAATTAACCAACTAATTACTCATTTCTATTAGAAAAATGTTAAAAATTGGTTATTTTGTTCATAATTTTATTTTGGGCAACATGTTTTCGGTTGCACTAGCTTTTATTTTCATTAACTATGTTATAAAAAGTATGTGTTCTGTGTGTAAAGGAATTTAGAGAACATAAACTCGAAGACAGAAATCACATTCCGAACTCACTCGTGCCAGAAAATTCCCAATCGGAATTTATTCCTATAAGTTTCGGTTGAAAATGTTATTGAAAATTGAATTCTCTATTTAAGCACCAATTATGGCAGAGCTCGGTCGGGCGTCGGATAGCGAAACTCAACTCAATCGTAATTATTTCCCTCTCGGAAGAAAACTTGAAACGCGCGTTAATTGTGGCCAAGGTAGGGACCTCTTTACACAGAACGAGGTGGTTGCGGGACGGGATCGGCACGACTTCTTGTGACTTATGTTTTTGCGAAGCTAAAGATCAGTCACAATATACAAATATTTTTTTGGCACAAGGCCTTCATGAACATCTAGCCATGACTTGAAATGACGATGTTTGCATACATTAAAAAAATAAAATAATACAATCAAAAACTAACGTACATTTACTAAGGAAATTAATGACCAAAACAAGTAGGCAAAAATATAGAAGATGAGAGTATAAGATTAAATAAAGTCGTCCTGCCTCTCGTCAAGTGTAAATCGTCCTTCAGCGTGGACAAGCAGGAGGTGTGACGTCATTAGCAATCTGCCACGTCGCTGTGCTCGCGGCAAATTGGAGCAATTATAATGTACAGTTTGTTTTGTTACAAACCATCCCCTTGAAACAGCCGTGTAATTTGACGACTAGCAATTTTAAACGACATTCTATTAAAACAATCAAAAACGTCTTTGCTTTAATAAACGAGTGTTCAACAGTTTTTCCGATTCTGTTGTGAAGCGTCGTTGAATTTATTTGTGCTAAGCAAATTGCTTGTGATTTTTAATTGATGTATCAAAGTGATCATCAATTTTGAAACGTGTACTGACCGTTCATGTTCATATTAAAGCATTATTAATTAAATAACATTAGGTACTTTATAGAAATACACGAAAGTTGATTCCATAAGTCCGAACAAATAAGCGTAATCTAGGGATACAGAGATTGGCCGAAGCCAGGCTGGGCCTGCCCAAAGCCCAAAGCTAGTTAATTAGCAGAAAACTTTGCAGTCATCTCCCGTACGGCTTCGAAAAAAGGGCGCCATTCCCAAGTCCGACGATTGTCTAACCAGTCTATGTAATGAACGGATTAAGGATAAGTATCTACATATGTAAGCTTAACATAATGGACAGACCGAAGGAGTGTCTTCTATACGATTTGTTTTATTACTTCGTAAGATAAAGTTGGTTTGTGAATAACTTTATTATATGGTCTTTAGTGAAATGGGGTACAAGTATGGGCTACACACATTATTTAGCCTTTGTAATAGTTTTAGAGAATTGTATTATAATAAATACAACAGATTAATTAGTGATCTAATAGAAACAATAGACTACTAACTAAATCGCATTGTTACCAAAAATTACACTTAATAAAACTGTTTTCTGAACTCTATCTATAGATGTATAAAAAGGTAAGTTTGTAATAACTGAAATATGTCATATCAACTTTTAAGTTCAAGAATACTTTGCCTGGAGATATAATAAATTTATTCACTAAATGGATCAGAGGGTTCCGTTTCTTTTTGAAGGACACGTGTATTTAACGTACGAGTTGCTTATATACACAAATTAATCTTGTATCCCTCGGTACGAGTTTAAGTAAACATAACAATTTTCCTGTGTATTTATTTAAATAAAACATGTACATAATTAGGTATACCTCGAAATTCATTTAGAGCTTTATTCTGTACAAGTAGGTTGTGAAAATACGTGTGTTTTTTTAATTAGACCTAGTCTAAAGTTATACATATTTTTCTTACCAGGTTGATGAAAAACCTAGTATCAGAGTTTAAACCGCCTGTAGGCCTCTGACATGGCTTTACACACCGTTGGAATATCTCTTAGTTGTGCCGGTTTCCTTACGATGTTTTCCTTCACCGTACGTTCATTTATGTGAGTATTTCGAATTCATGTGAGTACTACTCACATGAATTCGAAAAGACATTGGTGAGTGCCAGGGTTGTGACCTTTGACTTGGCAGACCAACGGTTATACCACTCGAATAACACTGCTTATACGTATTGCTTAGTTTGGGATTATATACGGAGAGGTTCTAGCAACGTACATCCCATTAACAAGCTGATAAGGGCCTGCCTGTATACTGTTCACCTATTTGATTGAAATTAGTCTAACCAAATCAGAGTTTTAGGGGTTATATTGCCCTACTCCAACAACCATATTATAACATACCATTATATGGTTTAACAGCCATACTGCTACATATCAATAATGAAGATTGCTCATACAAAAGCAGAAGCAATTCGCTCCTAAACAATTTATAGCAAATTCGCCGCTCTATAGTTTCATAGTTCCTTTATTAACGATTAGAATCGTTTTAAACGAAGCTACTCCCGTATAACGTTACTTTGTTAGTCGGTTCAAAGATTGAGCCATTTCGCCGACGTATAATGTGGCCGATACTAGTGGTTTAATTTGAAACTTAAGTAATTGACGTCGCCCCGAATAGTTCACGGGAAATTTCGTGTTCATTACGAAGTTACGTTATATTAAATGTTTATGAGAAAAATTGTGGCTAGGAGTAGCCTCAATAGCGAAAGGTGGCTTGAACGTATTGTGTGATTCTTTCACGCTGTCTATGTATACCGTCCCTCTAACTATAAAATTGTGCCGTGCGGTATCCGGCCTAGAATTGACTACCCCCTTTCCTCCCGTGGGTGTCGTAAGAGCCGACTAAGGGAAAATTCAGCAGATGGGCAGCAGCGTCTTCTGTAACTCCACCACCAAACTGGGATCCCCAAGCCGCTTGCTAAGCGTGCGGCAAACCTCCCCCGCTTAAACCTGGAGGCCTATGTTCAACAGTGGGCGTCTTTTGGCTGATGATGATGACCTATAAAATTGAACCTATGGGTAATCTTGAGTTCTTTTTCAGGTTAATTATTTGTTTGGGTCTTGCTCAGGTCTATTGAAACATTAATATACGTGCGATATAATTAGCAGACGTTTGTCACAAGTCTGTTCTGAAAATTGTTGGTCTCTTCAAAACAAGGTAACGTCTAAAAATAGGCAACTTAATGAACTCCGTATACGTAGTATGCTTAATTAATTTAAACAATTCGCCGTACTCACCGTAATAAAGGAAGTTACGCTGCGGAAACTTGAGTTTTTTAATTTCCTACAAAAATGTCGACGCTGCTTTTAGAGATCCGCATTTGTAAACATTTTGTATGTTTTCCTGATGTTTTTTATGACTTCATTATTTTATTCATTCAAGTTGAGCGTTTATATAATAACTGCTTACAAGCAATGTCTGAGTAGGTACTTAATGTATGTGCTGTGTGGAATATTAAATATAGTTAAGTAAACAATTGTTGTTTTTTTTAATAACTTATCTGTTTATCTCATAAGTATTTGTGTAATTTGAGAACCAGACATTAGACAAGGCTGTTTTCGTTATAGGTAATGCAAAAAGGCTTGTTTAACTATTTTTGTGTTTAATTACGCTTATGTCCTTAGGTATACCTACATGATTCAAGTTGGTAGGTAAGCATAATTTTGGTGAAGATTATAATAAGTAAATACTAAATGCAACTACACAACAATGTAACAAATAAAAACAAGAATAACATTTAAGCGATTCGCACTTGCCTTTTCTTTTTCTAAGCAATAAAAACTTTAAGCATTTTACGTTGAGTAGTACTTTCGGACGGAACAAAGAAAGGTATATAGTTTGTTGCAAGTTAGAGAGAGATAGTATCGAGATGAGAAGCAATAAAAATGTACAGCAACAGTTGAGGTGGGCTGTGTGCGTCATACAAAGTTACGTTTTCTTTAGTAGTTTAAGAAGTAGTATTGAGATTTTATTGTTATATAAAATTTAGTTGACTTAATGAGACGGAGACTTGATTAAATTAGGTATGAAGCTGAAATAAATAGTATGTATGATTGGGCTTAAATAATACAAACGAAATATATCGACACAAACATGAAACTATATTCCGCTTCAACTAGGATTAGGATTGTGATTTCCATTATCTAGAATGAAAGGCCATTTGTTCTTAACACAAAAGTATTGGTTCCCAAAACAGCACCGTTCTGAAACCAGTTTAACGAACTAAAATATGAAACAACATTGGAATTCTCCGTTTAAAATATAATTGGAAATCAAACTTCGAACATAAACGAGTACAGATGCGAGTTGAATTGCCTCTGCGTCTAATTACTCGGAGATACCAACCAGATACCAATAGAAGATACCTATTTACAGCGATACCAACTGAATGATAATATTATTTTATACAAGTTCAAAACGAAGTTATCGCGTTGCCCCGGGCGCCCGCAGTCGCAAGATAAACTGAAATTTCTCATTCCGACACAATAAAGTTTCACGAGTATTTTTTTTCTCCGCCAAATATTTCAAAATACTTTTCTATTTGCTTTCGGATTTTGCTAGGGAGTTTTACAAATTGTTTCGATGTGACTCCCCGAGAATAACGGGTGGACGGATTGATCAGCGGAATGAAATTCAGATGAGTTTCGCGATTGGGAACTTGTGAGAAATTCTTTTTTTGTTTTGCATGGAGGGACATTTTGGTGTTCCGTTACAGCCGAAGCAACGGTCCAGTTGTGTTCGGTTTCTTTTATATTACAATAGTAAATAAACTTGGGCTATATAATGGCGCAATGTTGTAGAACTTCAAGCTTCGTCCCGAATTGTCATATTATAGAAAAGACTTTGAGGCTTATGAATTCTGATCATAAATGGAGTCTAGCATCTTATCTTAAGTACTTATTACTTACGTATTCTTATAAGAAAACTATCTACTACTACTATACTACATAATATCTAAATTATTATTAACATGATAAACGTTTATTATAAAAATACTGAATGATTTATAATCTATAATTATAAAATTCATACAAAAAACAACTCTGTAACATTGCTAATGCTAACGCTTATTTAACTAAATACGCCAAAACAATACCAAACATAGATAAGCCAATGAAGAGGAAGTCGGTAAAAAAGGGATAAATATTCTCAGCAAATATCCCAATACAGTTACATAAAACACTTCTATTTATACAACCATATCTTCTTATGCCGAATCCTAAAAAAATATCAATAAAGAAAAAAACGGTCGAACATTAAACACGGTGCCGGATATAAGCAGATCGAGCGATGCCCGGCCCTCAGAGGATAACAGATATTCACAAATTATAAGTGGGCGTACGGCAAACGACTCCTTTGGCGATCATAATAATATCTTCGAACGAAAAATGGCGCGAGTGCGGACTAGGAGCCGCTGCGATACCGACCGCGGCGTAAGATATAGGCGACTGATTTGTTCCTAGCCTTCAGGAGATAACTCTACTATACAACAGTGTGTAAAAAAGCAAATTTTTTGCACTATTTTAGAATCAATGCAGAATGCTGTCCGCTCTGACATCTCCCAGTTCCTTCTGGAAAGATAGCGGCTGTATTTTTCGCTGATCCTTATTTATAGGGTTTTCCGCATCCACGAATTTATAAACTTGACTCTAGCGAGTACCTTACCAAACATAGTGAATGATTAGGTGCTACTCGTAAAACACTCTAAATGGCTCTAACAAACACTTAAGTCGTTTATTAACAGAAATGCATTTATATGCAAGGAAACGGTTAAATTATGTTATTTCCCTCAGCAATTTAAGCGATAGTTATATTTTATGATACCAAGAAGCATCCTGAACGCGATAAAAATAATAAAGTTCTAAACAAAAATGACTGACATAGGTCAACCGTCTGTCGGCTTCGAGTAATAATTTTCGATACAAAGTATAGTATTATCAAACGCGTGAGGTTTGAAGGGTTGACGTTACATGGGATTCTACACGTGGCCTTTAATATTATAGTAGGGGCGGCAGGGTGCTGGTGCTATGGACTTCAGTCTGCGGCTTCTGTCATGACGGATAAGACAGTTGGCGCCGGTTGGGTGTTAAGTCACTTAGTGACTTTTTGCAGCAATTCTGTAGCGATACGCTTGCGATTTAGTCGCTTGTTTTTATTTATGTAGCATCTTAGCACAATCGGGATTTTGTGTCTCTTAGCCACGTGGTGGCTTTAGCAATGAAGATACGATGCGCAGCAAGTATTGAGAATGCCTTCACAAACGCGCGACTATGTCGTAGCTTAAAAATTTAAAGGAACTAAATATGTCGGCCACATATAATTATTATTATGTCAAAACAATGTGTTTGGTACTTATTATCAATCCCAGCTGATCTCTACAAAACCTGTTTACACTAACCTAACCAAACACGTTATATGCACGCGTTAGTTACTGACAAAACAATCTTTTGACTTAGTCCACATTAAGGTAGCGAGGAAGAATTTGTAGAACTAAACTTACACGAGATCTTAAATTACTTTAATGTACAATGTCTGTTTTATAGTTTGTTACTTTAATGTTTGAACGGAGCCTTCGATGTATGTTATCCATTGGGATTCGAACTGATTACTTCGCCGTCTGCGGGGCAACGCTCTGAACTAACAGTGATACAGCACAATGCTGTTTATAATTTAAGGGGTTCGGAACAATAAGGTATTGTTCAAACTTCCAAGTTTTGGGGAGAAACAATCGATGTATAGTGTAGACAAGTTTTTGATAGACTTTGTTCTTTCGTATCTTGTTCATCTTTGGCCAGTGACAACTGCATTTAGGGAAGGCCGACTTTAAGTAAATCCCACAAAAATGTACCTACATCTAATACAAAGTGCTAACGACCTGATTAAAATGAGACCCCAAAGTTAAAGTTGTCAAGACTCGTCAACACGAATGATAGTCGATCGAGATTTGCATACGAAAGTTATTATAATAGTCTTAAAATGTTATAAGATGGGATAACCATGGAAGTGGAACCACTTTTATCTTAATTGTGAGATTGTTTTAGCGCAGCGTTATACGCGGTGGTATTTAGTCGAGTCCGTTGCTTTAGTTTGGTTATCTACAGTGATTCGCTGCGTAATTTGTAATATTCAGTTACTTTAAATATTGTATATACCTTGACAATGAATCCTTTGAAACAACCTTACGCTGATTTAGCTAAAATTTAATAACAAAAACGCGACGAGCGCCGCGCACTGACAATAACAAAGTAATTTTTCATCCGCACATAAAAAAATGGTTTCAAAACACCGTCACTATAAAACGAAGACTCAGTCGACCATTGTCACGTACAACAAAAGGAAATTCCGTGACGTCAAGTATCACCAGTTTAAAACGATAAAAAATAATGCAAATTCACTCCTGCGCCTTCGTTCCGTGATATAACGCCTGATCGTTACTAAGATAACTGAGTTTTTCCGTTAAATCGCGCCTCTTCAGTAGTTAACGACAGTGTCCTTCGTTAAACGGGAAGTGATTCAGGTAGTCGTTTGTGTTTGAGTGCTCTTTTTCATTTGTAAAAGTATTTTAGAGCGTCTTCACAATGAGTTTTTGTATTGTTATTGTTAGATTTAAGGTATCAGATGGGCTGTGCGAGATGGTTAATAATGGGAGTACCAAGCCCTGCTTGTGAGAGGCGACTTTAATGTTTTTTATTGTTATTTTTTAAGCAGTCTGAACAAATTATAAATTGACACTCTTTTTACGTTAATCCATTTCAATACAACGTTGCATGAATGGTAAAGGCCAACCTGTTTAAGTTATGTCACATATTTTGTAAGTAGTTACATACGGACCCGGTTCCCGTAAAGATCTTTGAAGTCTGGGACCTGTCTTTATCCATATAGGTAGGTACAACTCATCATCCCATTAAAAATTAAAGCTTTCTTCTCATCCACAGAAGAACTGTAATACAATGAATAAAACAATACTATGTAAGGATGAATTTATAACAACAAAATCTGTATTCTCAAATTCTTAATTTACAGAACTATACTTACATTAGTATCTGCCTACGCGTTATTTACATATGTATGTATCTTCATCGAGATATTGTAGTCCAAGTTATAATAAGTAAAGTGCTTGTAATGTTAGTAGATCAATACAAACACTGAACAATAGTCCGTATTTACTTATAATATTGATACCATTAATCTTGTGCAAACATTGGCCGTATCTAAGACGCTGTTGGAGAATATTGAGAACAATTTGGTACCCTTATTATTTAAGATGGTTATAATAAAGTGTAAGCTGTTGTTATTTTGGGTTTATTTACATGAACCTGTTATTGTGATAGAATGTAGCTTTGTTAACAGTTTCGTAAGGATTCTACATTTCAATTACATTGCAAATAAATTGGAGCTTATTTTTGGAAAATAAACGTTGAATTATGTTGAAGAAAGGTACTTTTTTATTACCAAATAACATATATAGGTACCTACAACAAATTCTTAGCTACTTGAAAATAAGTACCTAATGCTCTTATTTTCTGTTTACATGAGAACTAATACATTTTTTTGATACCAGCATCGTAAACCAAGCTTTACCGTAGATCTAATCTAGCCCTCACTAATTCAAATGTAATCTAAAAAAATGCTATAAAAGAAACTTAATAAAATCCTCCGTACCTAAGTTAATGACGAACATTTCTCTTAATACCCACCTTTTATATCACCTGAGTCGAAAGATGTTAAAGATAACAGGGGAATCCAATCTAATCATGGTGGAACTTTTGACGAGTGAGACTGACACATAAAAAAGTGTCGTAAAATCGACTAGGAAGCATCCGCCATGGCCGACGCCGGGAAATGATTTACTTATGTACGGGAAATGAGAATTTTTACAAAGAAAATATATTAAGATTCATCCATAGGTACCTACTGAACCTACTTACCTACTTGAGACGGTTAATCGGTTCCGTTGACCGGTGACTGAAAGATGTATTTGCTTTTTAAAGCACCAGGTTTCGAAGCTTCAGTTGCTATGATGCTTTCTGACTAATTAAATACCTCTAAGGCTTGTACTAAAAGATCATAAATGTTCTAGAGTGAAGCATTTCCACAGGTTAGATTTGTCTTGTAATTGAACTATATGATGAGATAAAGCTTGTAGTTAACACATGCGACTGTCTAGGTCGGAAATAACATCAACCATATTTCTAGACTTTCCATGCTGCCCAGGGTTTAAATAGCTTCCTATGAATGGCAAAAAAATTGTCTCTATTACATCGCAATTCTTGTATTCAGCGAAAAACGAACACAGGCAGTGAAACCTTAATATTCGTGTTCAATTTAAGGGCCAAATAGAATCATCGTATATTTCAACTCCTTATAAGGGGTTCACTCAAATATAATATATGTGGGGGTACATTAAAGCGTATATGAAAAGGTTTCCGCAAGGATCAGGTGGAATCGTTCTAATTACCTGTGTTCTACAGGATAATGTTGTTCGTAATATCGCGGGGAAGCGCGTACGAATTTCCTGTTTACCCCTTACAAATGAAAAGGGTATTTAATTTCTGTATAAATCGCGCCGCCGACGTCTTGCCAGCATAATTGCTTTCGCCAAAGGTTTTTAGATTATTCTTTGTGATAGTTTGGTTTAGAATTACCTCTTCATCATTAATTTAAACACTTTTATTCGTTCAGTCCGTTAGCGTTCTTATCGCCTTATTTCTTTAAGCGTTAGACATTCTATTTCTGGGTGAAGGTTACGATACCTAACACAAGTTTTAGGTTCATTTCAGGCATGTTATATATCGTTAACAACATTTTTGTCACTTAAAAATATATATTGCTAACACACACTTATCATGTATAAAACCTGGGTAACCAGAGTACAATCCACAAGAACTATATTATTTCTAAAATATTTTCTACCATCGTCATTGTTTTATGTTTTTGACCAAACTGTCTCATGTGTCCCATTTGAAATCGTTCTAATATATAACCATAAGTTACACAGAGAGGACAAAATCCAAATCTCTAAACTGAGGCGCGTATCGTCGAACAATCAAACTTAAATCCCTCCCACACCTCACATAAATCAACCGCTGAAAGTGAAGCTCGTTTTCATTAAAATATATCCTCTATCGGTGAATTATCCCCAACACCTGGGCAAGTTGCGAACTGGCGGAAACTTCGCACGCTAAACACGAAACTTGTCTTGAAAATCACTAACTTGCTATCTAACTGGTAAACAATCGTTTCAAACGTAATTTGCCGGTTATAGTGTAATAAGCGTGCAGTTGGTAGGATTCCGAGTTGCCGGAGCCTCCCTTGTGCGTTCGTGCAAAGTTTTCCATTTACCGACTCTGTGTAACACTGTGTTACACAACAGCTTCGATTATACGGTTTTCGGTGTCGTAATTGACACTTATGAGCGTGAGCTATTCAACTAAAGATTGTGAATAGTAGATACATTTTATAGCCAAAGTTTGGTAATCGAAAGACCTATAGAAATTCTCATCTTATCTATCTGATAAACATTTACGAAAAAAAGGAAAAAAAAGAAATCTTATAGAAAGTTTTCAAAAATGAAATACGTTGCTTTGGCAATAGGTCTGAGTACAGTCTACAACAGAGATTAATGTAAAACTAGCTACTATACCAACACTATATCTAACCAACTGAGCTACTTCGAGCGAGTTCTTATTCAACATAAAAGATCTTCAAAAACATAATCCGTGGTTTAGACCGATACTGTTCGAGTTATTGTATTCGTACTACGAATTCCATTTACAAACCTAGTGTGCTGGGTGCATTTCTATGCAGTGCCCGTGTTAGTAAGCAGAAGCCATGTCCAGAGGCAATGTGTCTGGTTTAAATGTAGTACGAATACGGACAGGTTGTATGCGCAGCGTTGTACGAAGTAGTGTTGTACCCAGTTGTTTACCTAATCGTGTTACAGATATATAGGTGAGTGTGTAAGTGTCACAGCGGACGGCGTATGAAAATTTACTCTGAAAATGTTTCTTTGATAGCTGGACTAAGGGTTATGTATGGTGTGCATTTAGATGGCCTAGCTACGTTAATGGTAGTTTATCGTTTGATCAATTCCTTAATACTCCTGAATTCTGATGCCTTATTTATAATGTCAGTAGTAGAAGTTTGTGTCAGTAGTATTACTGCATTATTTGTCTTGTTCGGGATTCGATTCTGAGGTCTTGTTTGTTTTTATAACTTTTTATTTACCTAATTTGGAATTCGACTTGCCCCTGTTATATAGGATTTAATACATTTATTGTAGAAGAAGAGATACACATAATAAACGCATATGTATATAGAGTTAACCGTAGCTACAAAATATTTAGGAAATCGTGCACGGAGGAATATAAACCAATACACACGCACTGTGTATATGTATTTCAAAAGAAAACCTCGTTAATTGGAATCTATTAAGAGCACGGCTTGCTTACATGTTGAAAGAAAGTGTTAACAATGGTGAAACAGATTTTGATCGGAGAATAAAGGGCGCGATGAAAATGATATTGACCTATCACGATATTGTTCTTATAATAATATCCTCACACTACAAATATTATATTAACTACCTTCTAACTATAGGTGCTAAAATGCGTGGGCCCGACAAATGGCTAAAGGCGCTACCTAATACGTGGGCCGATTAGCAACGACATGTGGGGCAATTAATAGACTTGTAGATATATTTAAATTTCTTGTTAGATTTAAACGGCTAACTCGTTAATTACGATTTTCTCCAATTAATCTTTGCTAAAAATCAATTCATAAGTTTATTTGGGGTCGACTGCAGGTCTAGGCTGAAAGAATTATTATTTATCTACAACTTAGAAGACAATAAAAGAGCAGTCAGACAAAGTTCAAAGTAAATTTTAAGACCGTTGACTAAAACTTGCATGAATTATAAACAAAAATAAAAATAGGTACATAAAGTTCCAACTTAACATTCTAGGAAATATCAATCATTCTGACATAATTACTAGTACTCGAACTTCCTATGCCTGTTTACATTCCAAAATAGACTCTAATGCGTTGCAATAAAACTCGTGTTGTCCGCTAAATAAATGTTGTTGGTTAGAAGTAGCCGGGACAGGAAAGTTGTGTGGAAAACTGGAAGTTTTTGCTAAAGTAGCCTGTATAGTTATAAGGATGAATAAATTAGTGCATACTGGTGGCTAGACGTAGAGTTTTAAATAAATATTCACTGCAGTATTGTAAACTGATGTGGCTTCTTTTTGCTTGTGTGCACATCATACATAATATTATAGGATTGAGATACTGTCTGCGAGGCAAGCTTCTATAATTAAAACGGTTGTCCACTCAGGAGTTTTGCAGATAGAGAGTTGACGTGTTTCTTATTACTTGTGTATAATAAATCTAGTAGTATGTATGACCGGTCGTGTATATAAACGGAAAATAAAACGTGACTTTGAGCAGCACAGCCGTATATTTCAATAGCTTAGACTGTAAAGACATCCTGTATAGTAAAATTGTTTGAGTAAAGAATTCTGAAAAACCTTCGTTAGTTTTGTAAATTACGAACACGCTTGGAGTCAATACCAATATGTCTCATATACGCACACACGAACATGTTAAACACTACAGTGTCCATTCGTTATTTAAGTATATTATCTGCAAAACAATATTTCTCCCCAAATAGCAGGAAACGTGTAAATTCGGTGATTTATGCGACGAATAGCGACTCTATGTTTTGGTACTGAACCATGCGATTATTTATCTCTGTCCCCTACTACGGGTTCTCGAATTAAAAGCGATCGAAAATTACGTGTGACGTTGACGGATGAGTCATAATCTTATCGGAACTAACGATTTGTTGGGACGGCAAACGAAAGCTTTGTATGCTTTGTAAACGATGATTATCTTTGGATACAAAACGTTGAACTTTATGAATAAAAATATGCTTTGATTTGTTTTAACACAGAAAGCAACTAAGCTACGTTGAAAGACAACTGTTTTGATTGGAATAAATAGTCACAATCCTTATTACGAAATACGTTTACCTAATAATAACCTGTCTGAAAACCCCAAAACGATATTTCATGCCAAAAATATATTGAAAGCATTCAACGCTCCAATCGAAGAAGAAAAAAATACTTGATCCAGGGTATTATTTTAAACTCTTTTCCGACATAATCTTCGTCATATTCGTGCGAACAGTTCAATAGAACAAATGGTAGTGACAGGTGGGCTACCGTGTAAAAGTGACTGATCTGTTCAATACAGCGTTCGGCGAATGGGAAAAAATTGATAGCTATAACATCAGTCGGCGGGCTTTTGTGCACGAATTTTCCTCCGCTGTTTTTTTGTTTTGTGTTCAAATCTTTTATACATTCGAATCGTTATAGTAATGTTTAGTGCAATGGAAGGATTCAACGGCTTGTTCTACTTACGTTCGTGGTCTGGTCGGTCGAATGTAGACCTCAGCATTCCTGGAACAAATAGAAAATATATAAAGTATAGCTTATATGTATTTAGAATAGGGCTAGGCGTTTGACGTTGTGGTTCAAAGTACTAGGTACGTGTATAGGTAAACCATTTAAATAGGATCATAGGTAGAAAAAGGTTCTAACTTAAGTTATGGTATACTTTACTAAAACACAAAAAAAGTCATATAAATTAAATTTATATGACTACACAGAATACGCAAGGATCGTATAAAAATAGACGTTTATATAACGACCTCTCATAAAATATTCATTCATCAGTATAGCTACTATAACCCATTCATCATTTTACATTCACACAACTATGGTACAGCCGCTGACAAAAGCGCCAGCCAATTAGTTTGTTTAACGTTGTGTGCCGAAAGCGCGCGTTGTCATAGCAACCGGTTTATGGTGGGCACGTGTTAATTGCCCGGCCTCTGTCTGAGCGACTAACATTTTGTACCATTTAGCACCTCCCAGCCACGTCCATATTACGTACAATCGACAATACACAATATTAATTCAGAATGCTTTATCCGTATATCTAGATAATGTGTCAGTTTTATGGTCCGCGAAAACTACTTTTTACCTTTTTAGACTTTATTGTATCTATAAATTTCTTTGTAAAATTGACGTTTAATGAAAATAATTATGTCGTTGTTGAATGGAATTAACTCACTATAAATCAATATAGTTAGTTACATTATTTATAAGTAAATAAAGTTTATCGTAATTTATTAATGTTACCAACAGTCGTAAAGTTTTAATTATTCCACGATTCAAATTAAATAAATACTTTACTTAATTAGCTTGTGCGCGACAGTACTGGGAATCTTATTCGTTCTGTAAAATTAGCGCAAACTTATAATAACATAGGCTCGATTTTTCGTTAGCAAATTAATTGCTAGTCAATGTATTCTAATGTTAGATAAACTCCCAGGGCCTCAAGTCTGCTATTACAATAGTGTCAGAATGGTCTATCATTGATTTCATAATTGTTGATTTTGACAAGTTTGGTAGTCTGCTAACATAATGGCGACGTTATGACTTTCCAGTGGTCAACCACTGACGCTCCATTGAAAGAAATGGCATACAATGGTAATCTCGTAGATAATGACAAATGAATGACTGACTTACATAAAACACTTGACTTGTATAAAACACTAATAAATAATATGTAAAAAGAATGTAATGAAATCTGGCATAAGTAAAGTAGTAGTAGTTTTTCGAAAATCATTTCAACTAACGGGTTTTATAATTATGGCAATACGACAATGTCATTATGACACAATTCTATTACGAGACCATTGATCGCCATTAAGAATTTAGCAGATTACGAACTTTTAGCAAAATGACAATGGGATGGGAATGGGATCGTGTTGGAATGACGAATTTATAAAAATAGCAGACTTGGGGCCCAGCTATAGGCTGGATTCCGAGCCGTTGTGCAGTCGCGATAGTGCTAATCCCAATCACAATAATATGTCCTAATACCGTTATCGACGGCCTGTAGCCACAATTATAGTGGAACAACACATCTCTACGTAGGCATCGTATTCAGCTAGTTATCTGAGTCTGAAGATACACTAGACGTGCGTCTAGACGGCAGTGTTAGGACTCTTTTAAATTTGCCTACGATAGTCGTGCGACTGTCGTACGGTCCATACAAATATTCGACGTTCGTTTAGTAATTTGTATAAACCGTACGACAGCCGCACAACTTTCTCAAACTTTAAAAGAGCCCTTAATTATTTTTTTCTGTAGTCTACTGTACATCTTGTAGATTTGTTAATAACTTAATACAGTTACTACAAAACCGCATGCGTTTTTCTTCTTTTTAAAACAATATAAAAAAATAAGTCCAAATGTTGTAATTTATTTCCTATCTACACTTACCTACTTGGTTGATTTGTATATTTGCGATATGAAAAAAGAAATAGTATAATACTGTTACGTCATCACATTTACTTCCAATACTAATATATTTGCTGCAATATGGTCGACCTATCCTCTTCTCACGATATCGCGTCAAATATTCGTCGCCTACATATCCCAGACAGTCTCATCACGAATTCATCGAACACTAAAACGTCAGCTAATGACTAAAGCGTTTTTGCACTTCTGTAAGGATAAAACTGCAGTATGTAAGTACCTATAGCTCCATAGCTATGGCACGTAGCACGGGCCTATTTCTCCACATACAAGCATCTCACACCATTATCTTGTATGCAAATACTTCGTGGCGTTTCCTATTTTTATCTTTGTTTTTTGGAAGCACATATCACATGCATGAGTATGAGTATATCTAAGCTTCACAACTAGACCACAAACTAACTATGAAGATATCTTTTACGATACAATTTTTGTGAGCTCCATAATAAAATTTTAAGTAGTAAGTAAGCATGTCATTTAATGAATGCCACATAAACTGGATAAATAAAATACTACAACGTGATATTTCAATTAGGAACGCTGACTACAAATTGAACAGTAGATTTGTACCTCGTTAGGAAAATCGATGTTCAGTAAAAGCTATTATTTGTATGTCACTGGTGACTAACATTTTACTACCTATAGTTTTATTTAGAACTCGCGTGTCATTGGTAATTGATTAAACGATTCGAACGTTCTTTTGTTTCGTAATGACGTTTTAATAAAACAATTGCTGCTCGTGTGTCGATGACTAGTACAAAGGTAATTAAATCATTAAGTACTTATTTACTTGTTATAATAAACTTTTTAGTCAATTTTTTTTTACAGTCGGTTAGTATTTTGGTGTTGCCTGTGTTTTTTTATTGATTCCTTTTTTAATAACAAATTTCTGGCCGGGCAACGCTTGCAAAAAGAAGAAAATTCAACGTCACCCAACAAAAAACCTCGAGAGGCAATTGCGATTCAGAATTTCCACATACGTACGTGTAAAAATAACTTATGCCACCAACAGATGTGGGGTGCGTAGTGTTTATTATTTCATTGTGTATGCTCGATGAACTCGCATCTTTTCGATATAGGGGGTGAGTGAAATTTCTTTAGAAAAACGTAATAAGAAAACATTTCAACGCATCGCCACGTTCGAACGTATTGTGACCACACACTAGATCCAAATATATGGATCCGCTTTGACGTTTTATTATGAAATGCGAATTTATTTTCGGATAAAAATTCTGAGTGTCCATTTTTGGTGAGTATTAAATTTTTGTAAGAATATTTACTTGGTATTGAGTTGATTTTCCGTCCGATTTTTTAAGTCCTTGTTGTAATATTTTATTGATAATTCCATGAAATTAGGTAAGTTGAATATACAAAGTCGGTACTTAATGTTACTTTTGTACCCCGTCTTTTAGGCTAAAAGTCACACGTATTGTACAAGTATCTTGTAGAGGTCACCGTCTGAATATATTCAAAGCCTGAAAAAGGAGGCTCATTTTTCCAAGAAACACAGAATACTAAAAATATAATGCACTCTATTTTTCTTTTATTCGCGCGAAAAATGAAGCCTGGTTAAAGTGCATACTCAGAGTGGGTTCTTGAAATTTGGTAATAAACACTCCCCTGTGTGGGGTGCGAATGTCTATTTGCTAATAATCTTCATACCAAGGCACTCGTTATTTTTGTCTCACATAAAAGTTGTTTCACTTCGTGAAGAACACATTACACGGAGTATAGTTGCGACATATGCATTGTTTGATGGCCTTTGTGTTGTGTGCGGCCTATACGACCAATTCACGATTACGACCATGAAGCGCCATAAAGTGGATATAAATCAAACAGTTTATTGAATAGTAACATCAAAACAATCCGTTGCAAGTTAACCCTCAAACGCGAGCGTGACCGCGCGCGGACCGATCACGACACCAATAAATAACGATTGCGACAAAAACTGACGACAAAGCGCGCGTCGTGAGTCACCAGTCGTGATTCGTCGCACGTGGCCGGACAGATCGGAAGCCGATCGGTACGATAAGATCACGACTCTTTAAGAATAGGATTTCCAGCATACGCTCGCTTAGTTAATTGGTCATTTTTACTTTTTAATTATAACGACTCGTGACGTTTTAGCGAACGAGGGTTGAATTTCGATTTTTTTAATGAACCTTGTTTTACGTCTGAGTAATTAATTCACACAGAGCATTATTTGCATTTTATTTCTTTTGCGATTAGAAAACCGATTTTTATGAAGGCAAGGTATTTAAAGAACAATCGTTAAAGAACTGTTTTTTGCATGTAACCTTTAAAAGTTTATAAGCTGTTTACTTATTCATTGCGACACTTATAATAATACCGTAGCATCACATATTTCGCAACGACACAAATAGCGACATTTATCACCGGCGGTCAATGAAACTGTAAAGTGTACGTATCATTGTAATTCTCTGTTGCGTATTGATAAAATGTCAAAGTTCAGCAACATTACTATTTCTGGACAGCATTGATTGGTAGTAAGAATGCAGATTGAGTGTTATTGGCACTATGAAATGCAGGAAATAATGACAATTGACTGGGGTTCGTCGGGTATATTGTTTTGCATTCACTAATATAGATATTCTATTCTGTTTATTTTATTTATTTATTCTTTGTACACATGACATGTACAGAGACGGACTTAATGATTAGGCAATTTGTGCCAGTCAACCTTAGGATGGTGCAAAAAATAATTGGTAGGTGCATATAGGAGAACGGAAGAGATAAATAACAAATAAAAATAAGATTTCTGTTAAAATAATCATTGGAGTATTCAATTAAATCATACATGTCTTTCTTTTAGTATGTGTTGTATTTAATTTGAATAAAAACAATGTTACATTTAAAAAATGAAATAATTACAACACAATACATCAAAATTATTCATCTTTCTGATATAATTATGTAACAGTTTTGGACAGCACGCAAAAAATAAGTCAAATATTGCATAAGATTTAACGATACACCCAAATTTGTCGCAAATTGTTCTTAAAGTAATACAAAAATCTTGCGAACACGTAATACACTGCAATGACTGTAATATGGGAGTCATCTCAATTATTAACTTGGGTTTATAACCATCTGTAAAAGGAATTATCGTTCCTATCTCCTTTATTGCGATGCTATAAAGTATATGTGATGGTGCGACCACACCCAAGTTGGGTGACTTTCTGAACAGCGCGGCACACAAATGAACTTGGCAAATTATTATCACATATTTAAAAAAGTTTGCCCGAATGAAAACCTAGATTTTATTACTGTATCAACAGTTAATATATATTTCGTGCTTTTTATTGTAATCTGCTTTATCGTAGTTATATTATTTGTGTCCCTCAGAAACATTTTATAGAGAATATTGAACGATATGCACGGAAATGAAGCTCGCGCTTCACTTAGCAGAATACCAGTGTACATTATAACAGTAGGTATAAGTTAGATCAACAAGTAGATATATCTACATGCGAGCGCCGGTTCCTCCATGATTTATGACCGCAGCGGACTAACTGTCAGGAGCACATCACTTTTTGTACCCTATGAAACTTCTCGACGAAAGTAAGGGGTTCAGTAGGTCTTAGACGAAAAGGATATTACTTTCCTAGATAGTGATCTTGAGCGAGACATTTGAGAGGTTATAGTTGTTATAACATGATGGTGCTATGTTCTTTATTTTTGGTTGGTAAAATATTTCCGCAATTTACGATTGAAGGTTTTATTTTATTTATGTTTACTCGAATTATATTGATGTCTGTTTTTTGTTATGGCATAATTGAAACGAAATAGTCCTAACAAATACAAACAGATGTGAAAAACTGGCTCTGTTACAATTTAAGTGGACATCCTGAAACTGGTACACAAACATTCTATTTTTTTATCCAACCAAATACGGATGCTGCACCCGACAGTGAGCGCTGTAAATTAATTTCCAAGTTCTACCACAATTGTATCGCGTTACAAGCGCAGAATGCAACTCTCAACCCCTTATATGGCAACGCAGGGCCGGCTGCCATACCGGGCTGGACATAAATGGCCGGCCGTTACCAAACGCGGTGGCTCGGGACAGCCCGCAGCGAACGGGTTAAGTGACACACTCGATTTTGAAATACGTATAAGAAAGCTTCGTGTTAAATGATAATTAAAAGTATGGGACTGTTTGACCGCACACATTGTTGCAGAGGTTATATAACTGTTTTATTGTTGTTCATAAATATCGTTGTTTACCGGTCATAAATGTTGACTACATATTTGAAATTCAATTGATTTTAATGAGATAAAGGAATTTATTTGTATTCATGTCAATACACAATACTACAAGCTGTATTTTCAATAAGTAACAAACAATCAAATCAGTTTGCTCAGATCACATGTGTTATATTTTTATGGTTGTTTATAATCTATTTCACAGAATTTAGGATTTTATAATGTTTTTATTGTGTTCGTAGGTAGATAGGATTAAAAAAACCAGTTTATCACAAAGAAAGCAGGTAGCCGAAGTAATCCATTAACGATATTCTACAGATTTTCCCGTTTTTTTTTCATTAGAATTCATAAGAGACTTAGTTAACAAAGGACGGAGTTAGATTGGAAAAATTTATAACTTGCAAGATTTGCGCAACTCAAGTGGCGCGGTATTTGCATTTTAATTGTAGCCAGGTGGAGGGTGCCTTTGCGAGCGGGGAGCGACGAACGGAGCGGGCGTTAGTGTCACACACTCACACATAGTAATAATATAAGTGTATTTTTACTGCAAATTATTATGTATTGCACGTAATATTTTACAAGCAAGTAAAGGTTGCTGTATAATTGCACTTCTACGAATAAACGTTGTTTACCGAGTGCTTAGTTACACACCGACTCTTTCTCTGTCTGTAATCAGTAAAATGACATTCAAGGGAAGAATAAAGGATCGTGTAGCTATAAAACCACTGTACGACGCTGTATTAGTGACGGGGTTGTTTAACATTCAGGAATCGTAAAGACACTTACATGAGTCGATCATCAATATTTGCCCTGCGCTCGAAATAGCTCGGTTTAGTTTACAGACTGTCTCATGAATGCTATCAGTACAATAATAATATTTTATTTAAAACCATATCTTAAACGTTTAAGACGTTTTAATATCGGTATTGACATATCCGTAAATAAACGCTAGAAGTAAAAACAAAAGATGAATTAAAAACAACAATAATTAATGTTTACGACATGCTTGATGATGACACACATAATTATGTTAAACACGATTAACTAACCAATTAATTATTTTCCAGTTCACAAACAGAATTGGAAAATTAAAATTCATGGTGAATTATTAAAATGCTAGTTGTTCGCTGCCAGTGAGCCCTCACGTTAATAACATAGTAAGTAATCTTCGACTATTCATTATAATACTTTTTGAATTCATGCATATTTTCAGCACTTCTGGGAACATAGTGGCTCTGCTTTTATTAATTAAGTTTGCGTTTGTTCAGATCGCTACGCAGTTATATTCGTATTATTAAACTATTGGAACTGAGCCGGTCAAAGAAAATTAAGATTAGTATAATACTTTTTCAACTTTAAGTTTCTATTGTTTTATTTCTTTTATTTTAACCACGATTCATACATAAGTGAATGTAATTTAGTAAATTTAGTAACCTAACACAGTTCTGAACATTCGTTGAATATTTCGACTTTTATGTGAGCGTCCATACGCGTTTGACAAATGGGATGATATTCGATTCCTAAACTGCCAAGCTAACAAAAAAAAAACCGAGGTAAAAACAAATATATATGTCTATATTTCACTGTTTTCGCAACTATGTTCAGGCTTTTCAAACTATGTAAACTAAAACGTTTGCTGTTTACAAAAGTGTACATTACCTTACTTATGTACGAAGAAGTACATAGAGCGAAGTCAGGCGGCAACCGCTAAGTGTGAGTTGAGTTGGCGAGTCATTTATCTCTGTCGCCGTCGCGATGTGGCCTCGGCTTTACATTAGGCTTGTTGATAGCCGTCGGGGTTAAGTGAAACGTCTATCTAGGAGGGTGTGAATTCGTGAAAAACATGTACGTTCCGCCTTTCAAGCGCAGATGTAAGGTAGGAAGTTTTTGTATGACACGCTATATTGATGTAACCTGCGTCTATTTGTATTGACGAGTAACGGCCCTACCAATAGGTAATCATTTTAATTTAATTATAACCGATTAGATAAATATATGACGGTTTAATTCACTCAAGTAACGTTATTGTGGGCTATTACTATATATCCTCTTGCTATAAATATCTAACTAAGATTAAATTGCGAGCCTCATAAAGCTTGTCATAAAAATGTAAATTAATTAACTACACCGGCCTATATAAAAACGCGTAGCTCGAACGTTATATACTCATTCCTAATATAAAGCAAACGAACGTATAAACGTTGGATTTATATAAGATCCTAATAAAGAAATCTTTTCCTAAACTTTTCATATAAAAGTAGAGAAGGATTTTTATTACAACGGAAACGGTAGTTAATTTTAATGTTGCCAGTAATTAACAAATCTTAAGACCCTTGAATATGGGTAAGAGAGGGCTCCATGGCTTAATCGCGCCGCCTTTGGGTATGTCCTGAGTTACACGCATAAGCGTTTAGTCTTCACGAGCGGAGCATTTTTTTTAATGCGATTTTACTGATTTCGATTTTGTATAATGTTATAATTAGTCATTTATTCTCCAAGAATATTGTACAAAATATGTTACATAAATAAAAAATCTACATATCCGCCTTTAACTGACATGCGAATATTAGTAGAGGGTTTACTTAAATCTAAAACATAGGTAATACTAACTACACTTACACTCGAAGTTTTAAGTTTGCTAAATAATATATTTACACATATTTATACAACTAATAAACAAATTTTTGTCCCCCACGTTAATACACAGACATATTTGCAACCTATAATATTAGTATAATTAAACAGAGATGTTTCATAGTAAGAAACCTAGCAGCCGCTACGTGGGTATAAAAACAATCTAAGATTAGATTCCTAAACGAAATCCTATTATGAATCTAGATTTCAGATAAGAAGAACTTTACGTTGCTTTTCATATTAAAGACAGCTATAAGATAAAAGCTTTTCGGTGTAGATTAAAATAACTGGTCTATTATTATTTGACTATTTTGTAATTAATAAATAATTTTGGAACTCAGCTTGTCAGTAGAGTTACTAAAAGATCTATGCTTACAGATCTTAGGAATGAAACAATCTGAATTTCCTGGAAGATTTTAAATACAGTTTTGTATAACATTATGAAGTTAGTATAAATAAATTTGACTGCCTCGTCGGTCTAGTAGTCGCTCCGTAAGACTGCCGAGCACGATGTCCTGCGTTCGAATCCCTAGTCTGGCAAAGTGTTATTGGGGTTTCGCCATTAGGTAATTCTCAGTAGCAGCACAGAGTCTGGATTTGTGACCGGTTAATGGCAATAAACTTGACCCCTATTACATTGGGACCTACATAACTGGCGAAATATGGGTGTACTATACACTTCTACCTACCCCTTCGGGGAATACAAGCGTGATGATGACTGTATTATGTAAGGAAGTTGACACGCTGTGTAAACGCTACTTCGTACACATGGACCACACCTTTATAACTGAAAAGACGTTTTTCTTGGATTTTTCGTAGCAAACGAGTGGAGGTAAGGAAAATTAGATATTTTACCTTCGGCTTAATGAGGAGTTATCAACGTACTTGGCAGGGGTCGAGTACTCGCTCAATATCGGGCTATTATCTTTTATGACCCACTAGTGCCCAGTAATTGTTATTAAAAAGTTTTAGCAATTACGTACAGACAAATTGTTGTAATGTCTTGAGAAAATTGCAAGTCATTTAAGCGCTTGTTTGCTCTTATAAAGCAATGTGATTTATAAGCATTTAACCTCTTTTGTCCATTAAATCCGAAGTAGGTATGATTAAAATACTCTAGACATTCATTTTGATAATTAAGTACAATATTAAAACCGAATGCATTTTACGATGAAAGCACATGAAACACCGTCAGAATAACTAAATAAGGACATCGTAAAAATTACGGTATCGCTTTAAAACTTGTTTTCGACGGTAAAAAATGCGCTGATATTTTTATGGCATTTTCGCGAATCAGCCGTACGTTTTAAATTTCAATACTGATCGGCCGCCGAAATACGGAAATTTGTATTCAGCCAATCAACCAATCAACTCGTTATTCACACGTTTATTATCGTGCTGTAATGTGTCTGAGAATTATTACACTTACATTGGCCATGTATTGGCACCAATGTTGGCGTTACTAAACTGACTGTAAGTTTGTCAAGTCACGATTCAATTTATAATAAAAAACAAGATGGCATCGCTTTACTTCTTCTGATCTTGAGGAGCTTATAAGTACCACGTAGATCAGTCGAATTGCACAAGGTTTAATTTTGCATTTTGGTTTAATAATACCGCGGCTATCTAAAATATATGACGTAGACTTTCTCACGAGGAAGATTAGGTACAAGAGTTACGCTATTGAGGACAAATGAAAAAGACTTAGCAGAGGTGAAGTTATTTAATCTAGCGGAATATCCCCTTATTCACAATATTGGAATATGACTGCACACCAATGAGGGGGAGTTTGAACGTAATCAGCGTCTGATCACGTGTTCCTTTTGAAATCGGCTTATCCTCTACCCACGAAGATCTAGAAACGTCCAACATTGATCCCAATGCCGCGAGGATAAAGTATATTTTCGAACAGATTATTTTCAATACTCGTAAAATGTTCACCCTGACCGCCCAGACGAAATTCGTCTTCAGCGTTACCTTTGAACAAGTAATTATGGCGGAATTCCTGAATTAATACTGAGATAAGCCGCTTCCGTATTTCTCCATTTTAAATAGCATAAAAATGAGGCCTCAAACCATTATCGACGCGTATTTCTTTGGTAATTTACGAGTTTTACTAATCAACGGGAGTTTTTTATAGCGTTTATAATCTCATTTCATCGTCTCCCAAAACTGGGGTGAATACCTTTTGTTACTGCATAAAGTTTGGGAAAATGTTGAAAATCAAATTCTATCCTGAATCGACAGGAGTGAACAACTATGTGATGTTAAAAATTCACAAGTTTCGCCCCACACCGTGGCGGCGGCGAACGTTTGACATGGAAATGTGCAAGCCTACTCGTTGCGATTTCCCGCGGAATTTATTCAAACGCCGAACGCCTCCCCTCTCCCGGCCGCGCCCTAGACCGCACGCATCTGTCTTCGGGTTGCTATTGATATGCACATTCGATTGTCGACAATCGCGTGCAGCGGACGTGAAGCACACATACCTTTTAGATGTCTATGAATTGTATTCCGGCGTAATTAAATTTTTGCTTTCGTGTGGAACCAAAACATTTCTTCCCCCGTATTATTAGTATGTTATTATTAGTATTGGTGCTTCATGGGTGAATGGACACCCCTTAAGAAGTCAAACAGACGTGACCGGATGTTTAAATAAATTACCTTTCATTAAATTAAACCAGTACCTTCAAGCATCACCAAGAATATTATTATTATTCATCGTTTTACTTCAAAGGTTCCATCTCATTGATGTATCGCTATTTAAGACAGAATCATAATATTATAACTAAATCAATTTATCTAAAACTGAGATATTAACATGTCAATTCAAGATGTGTATCAAGCGATGACTTGCGGATACCACATGAAGGGAAGAAGTTAAATTAGGGGACGTGGAAAGATAAATGGCTGGAGCTGTCAATATCTACTTTTCATTAATGGTTCAAAAGTGTGTTTGCGTGGAATAAACGATGGCGTTTCTTGTACAGTCACTGTCTAATGTTAAAGTGAAAAGTTGGCTGTTCTCTTTCACCAACATTTCTTCAGAATGTATACCTACTTAAGTAGCAACTACGTTAAGTATTTTCTTTAGCTTTTCTAAAAGCATCGACCTTTGCGGTCAAGGCTTTCGAAACTCTACTCAATCAAGACAACAAAAGCATTTGGCTTAAACATCACAGTATATGCATTAGTATAAGTTCTCAGTCTAACGCTATAATCACCGCAATAATTATTATAATTTCCTTTTATTAACAGCCTTTTAAATCAGGCCATATTTTTTCAATTACGAGTACAGTAATGTTATAAAGCTAATAATGACGCTTTCAGCGTGTCGTTAGAATAATACGTCTTTACTAGTAAGTAAATATATTCACAGGCCGGCATGAATCACGAAAGCGAGCATGTTTGGTGAGCGTTTCAGTGGCGGCACGCGGTTGTACACCGTGTCTCTGTAGTGTTATGCACGCAGTAATATGAGTGGAAATTATATGCGGTCCCTTCACAGTGCAGATTGATGGAAAATAGATTCGATATGTTTTGTATATAAAATTGCTAGCCTGATGTACATACATAGAATAAATACGTATATATAAACAATATATATATATATATATATATGTGCTTGAAAATGATTAACATTCAAACTAACATGCCTATTTTGGAAATTAATTACCTACTCTGAAACCAAGAACGTTAGATTACTACACTAAAATAAAGCATACTAGGTAGTTTGTGTGAATCTATGCCGTAGTGAACTTACAGCACGTTATTATGTTACTTCAAGTCTGCAAAGAAATGTTTATAAGAGAAAACATATTATTACAGTGGAGCACCGTTTAAATTTTATCTCACGTCGTTTACTTCGCCGTGCTAACTTGAGAAGTTCATGATATTTAATTTTCAACCCTATAAATTAGAATTTAAGGTTGCTTACTTAAATTCTATTATAGACCACAAAACACTGTGCAAATAGCTGGAAACATCTTTAGAAAGCTCCGCAGTGGCGTGTGGGGTAAACGTACCAATTATAGCGAGAGACGGCGTACCTACCTAAATCCCGCTTCTGGTTATACCTCTTAATTCCTCGTTTTAAATAACAAAAGGCTGTTACTAGCGTTTTTCAGTGCCAGGCACAGGGTAGCACACCCTCGCACCCTCTTAGCAAGCGATCTAATGGGTTAGCTGGCCGTTTGATATGAATGCCGAGGTTAAAAGGGTTTCTTTTTTATAGATAACAATTCCACTTTAAGTTTGATTGCCATATTAATAGATTCTGTAGCTGTTAAACGTGATTTTATTTCAGTATTTATCGTTATCATTTACATTTTTAGAACGCGATCCATAGGCTGCTATTAGAATACAATGAATAGACGCAGAATTAAGAATTTCGCGAAGTTTAAGTCCATTAAAGCTTATTTCTTAAGATTGTATAGACTGTATACGAGTCATTGGATTCATTTTTTACTGAAAAGATCTGAATAAAATTATGCTTTATCCTAGCCAAACGAACTCGTGACCTTTGTAATCTAAAACACAAATTATATGACATTGTTGCCTTGTTATTGTAATTTATTTACTTTTACCAATAAGAAGTGTTTAATCTAAGACCCATTTTTGTTACGATTTAAAAGCATTTTATTTTATACCTGACCAATGTAAGAATAACGATCATCGTTAGCAAGAATATAGTGTTCACGGAAAAGCTTGGAAGTTTTGCAAAAAGAATAATAAAAATACCAGACTGGAGGCCCAGGTTAAAGAACTTGGTTTGTATACTAGAAGAGACCAAATATTACCATTTATACACAACAAATGATCAATAGTAGCCCAGAAATTTTGCAGGATTAATGGTTATTAGCATATTATAATCTAATACTTCGATTACCTGAGACTGCCTCGTTGTTCTAGTGGTAGCTAGATTGAGCTGAGGATGAGGTCCTGGGTTCGAATCATGAATCGGGCAAAGTGTTATTGGATTTTTTCATTATGTAATTCTCAGTCACGGAGTCTGGATTTGTGCCCGGTTGATGGCAATAGGCTCGCCCCTATTACATTGGTACCTATAACATAACTAGCGAAATGTGGGTGTACTATAGGTACACCTCTGCCTACTCCTTTGGGGAATATAGGCTTTATGCTTTATGTATGTATATGTGATGTATGATAATCGCTATTTACGTATAGTTACGTCCAAGAAAAAGCGTGTAGCTAACCGTGTCATTACGTATCAGACGCGGCCTCTCAGTTGCAGTGACCACTACAATCGGCAGGTTGCTGAAGTAATTAACTTACTAATTACTGAGCTGCGTAGCCGATAGCCAAACAAGATGTTGGTCACTTTAGTACATAGTTTGAAGAGACTGCCTCGTTTCAGTAAGACATACATTCTTATGTCTCCTTTAAATGCGGTAGAGGGACTTCAAGCACCGTGATCTACAAGAATGATTGTATGACGCAAAATTCGTAATATATGATGAATGCATTTTAGGTAATGCTCTGATACGAAAGGTATTTCATTACCTAATTAGATACAAACACTCTTAAGAATTTCCAGTGTCTTAGATCTAGCAAACACTACCTTATTTTCTCTTGTTTTGTATATTATTTTTAAGGCAAACATGACAGCTGTGACTTCTGAACCAAATATCAATATATAAATGTGACTTTCCCTTTTGATATATAGACCGTCCATATAGTACACAATTGCTTTAATAACATTCCCATTTACCTTTCCATTTCAATGGTATACAAGTAATATTATTCTTTGAATGTTGTATATTTCATTCATCGGTTCATTCACAGCTCCTACCTACCCACTACACGTTAGATACCTTTTATTCACTGATAAAAAATTTACTCATTCTATAAAAGTAATAATGATAATGTCCTCCTGACCGAATTTCGGTCACGGCGGCCTGTCTCAGATGAGACTAGCCATCTGCGCAGGAGATATTATAGTGCACAAGTATGCGCGCGGACACAGGTGCACTCCCTATTCCCTTACTCTCATAGTCCGATGGGACGGTAGACCGACACGACCGGAGAGAGATCAGGCGCAGGACCAACGGCTTAACGTGCCTTCCGAAGCACGGTGGGGTCTCGACATGTGAAAACGGTCACCCATCACAAGACTGACCGCGGCGAGCACGGCTTATCCTCGCAGATCGACTGATCTGCCGGGTAGCTGCATAGCTACGAGCCCCACTCTATAAAAGTACCCAAAATAACTCCTTCATTGGGCTTACAGTTGTAGAATGGATAAATTGTTATTCAGGTCTCTTGTAGGGAATATGCAAAATCTTTATTTGCTAAATACAGGTTAGAAATGATGGTACATAAAGCAAAATAGTCCACTGTATTTTACCGTAACAGGCATGCAACCATAAATGTTACACTTATATTTAAGCTTTAAAATAAATTACGTAACATAACACAAATCAAAAAATTACCCCTCACAGTATTATTAAGTCCGTTTAGTGACTAACTGTCAATGATAACTGACATATTAAATATTGTCAAAGAAGACCTGAGTTTGGGTTCAATGCTAATTGGTTCAATATGGTCGAACTTGTACTGTCATTGGTGGAATGTGTATGCGCAACCGCAAATCCGTTGCCTACTCCAGCGACAGGCGAAACTATCAGTAAGCATTCCTACATTTATTTTATGTTGCTGGTCAAGCTACAGTAATAGTTTTCTATTCAACAAATATAATGCGGTAGAGTCGAGTACTAAGTCACATAGTTGTAAATCAATTGAAATAGCTGACAATATAGTTGAAATATTCGAAGTGTCGCTAAGGTTCCATATAATTTATAGCTGTGAGCGCCAAACGACTCTGTTGCAGAGTTATTCTAACTTCGCGAGTAGTCTTGACTTTTTGGTTACTTACTGCAAGTGTTTCTCTGTTTGTTGCTAGACTCCAGTGTTTTGCACATGAATATAACGATAATTCGACTTTTTTCGCCAATTAGCAGACTTGTCAGGCAGAGCAAAAAGGCACCGTTGGTCCCACGTGGTAAATAAAAAAAAACTACATAGATACATGGAAATCAAAAGTAGAAGTGGTGGTACATCGAGCAAAACATGTGCTAAATAGAGGTAGGTGCATTCCGTGAATAATATCAATGGACTAAGGACAACACAGAAAAAAGTAATGAACTAAGCTATATTTAGGACTATTCACTGCAGAACTAAAAAATGATATTCATATCAAAGTGAACAGCCAGCCTATCCCACAAGCAATTAGAGGTTGGTGCATTGTTCAATTTGACTTATTAGTGCGGTCCATGCATCCGTAATTGGAATTATTGGCTAGGAGGCCGCCCTCTAGTACACTACAATGGACGCCTTGTAATCTGCTTGCTGTAATCTTGTGAGGCCTATGATAGACGCTGCAGTTGCAGCCCACTGAAGCTACATTTGTTAAGGTTTTAGTGTTGTTGCTGAATTGATTATATTGTTTCCTTAACATGCTCATGCGAGAGCTTTGTGCCTGTTTTTGATGACAGTCAGGAAACAACGAAAGCTTTAAGCGATAAGACGTAAAAAAATCTGAAAGTTTGATTGAGAAAATTTGATTTTTTCATTGTTAAATTTAGAATTTATTTCAACTTAAGATCCTGTATTTAAAGTGTTTCTTGGTAGCTTATGAGATATTCTGAGTTTTGAAAGCACCAGAGATAGGTGCTGTCAATATATTATGCGATGTATTACCGTCTTTGGCTTTATGTAGGTGTGCAACACGATATCTCTGTCGAGACTTGCCAGTTAGTTGGCACAGAGTGATATTCTGATCAAATGTTTTGAACAACCACTACTGAGAGCATACAGACTGGGAAAGCAGATCGTATTAGGTCAATGTGATATACTAGGCAACTAGCTCGTTATGGGGTTATTGTATAAATAATGTCGCTACCTATCGCCTAACCGCAACATTGGTCGAACGCAGCTCCGTGTACAATACAGCCACGTCGCCACTCGTCCGTGCAACGTGCCGCCCATTCATTGTACGCGCCTAATCACGACCTAATTCGCCCATTGATTGTTTGGTGGAAAAGACCTGGGCGATAGGGCATAGCGTTCGTGCTGAGGATCAAAAGCCGGATCGATACAAAGGTTTCAGCGATCAGCCTCAACTTTTACTTTATAGAATCGGGCGAATATGGAAAATAATATTATTATCTATAAGTACCTATTTACGTCATAGATAGATCACTCGTCGTCGGACTGACTGCCCAGCGTGTGTACGTATTTAGTTGATAAACGTTTACCGAATTTATGGTTGAGAATATCTAACTTTGTATTTTCTAAAAAGCAAACATTAAAGTCCACCTCCTCGTATGCCATTCTTCCGATACCTACGTTTAAACAAAAATCGACTACTATTTGAAAAATCATTTCTGTAAAGAATCGTGCAAACAATACAGAATAGTGTTGCGGTATATATTGCATTGTAACTTATCGATCTGTCGATGCATTATTGAGCAGACAAGCGGGAACTCGAGTCGATACCACGTTACGGAACCGAACAACTCCTATTTACCTGGAGCTGTTCTATTTCTGAACGCGAACATTGTTTATGGAATCCATAATGCACGTTTGTGCGGTCGAATGACATTTCACAAAGAACAATCACAATTTCGCCATTTGGAAAATTTATTTGTCTTGTAATGTGTGAGCGTAGCGGTTGTATCGGTATGCGATAGAATTGATTTTAATAAAAAACGATTTATTTTTACGTACTATTTTATTATTTATAATAACATACGTCTCATTCTACCATATATGAATCTTATTCACTAGGTTCATATGGAAGTGTTTGAAGCTGGGGCTGTACAATGGAAAGTCATTATCATTAATTGAAAGATTACGGACTAATATTATAGAATGAAGTGACTTTATTCTTCTTTATCTAATGAGCTAAGCTCTTGTCTGTCACGTAATCTCCAGCGTTTCTCTCTTCAGCTTTTCTTTTGAACTCCTGAAATGTTGATTTACTAAATCGCGATTTACTATTTAAACGAGATCATTATTTTATAATTGACGTAGAATAACTATTCCAACAAAAAGCTAGTCCATAGAAAATGTTCTGCCTTGTTATATCAAATTAGAAATTGGAATTCATTACATTATTTTCGGATTTATTACGAAGTGAACGTGACTAAGAGTCGTGAAATATTTCAAGAAATAAAACAATCTCATTAATTCAGGTTTGGGTCGCTTTGCTTAATATAAAATATGTTTCAATATAATCAACGTTCGGCTATTGAATCATTAATATATTATTTTTAGAATAGCCAAATCGTTCGGCCTTTGCGTGTTAGGACTGTCCCCTTTGAGCCATAATGGTTTTACACTATGTACATAAGCCCTTAAAAACTACCAACAATAATTCAAGATTGTGTTAATCAAGAACGTTTATAATAGGAGCGATGGTAGACAGTTATTACATTCTTGAATAATAGAGCGAAACTTTAGGGAGTAAACTTACTCGAGTATCACAAGGAATCTCATTAACAACAAGTTGATTTATTTATTAACGACGATGCTTATTTTGGCTTCAGTTTTAAATTTCGGATTAACATAATTATCTTCTTTAAGTATCATCACACATTATACTTAGCACGGGTACATCATGATCCGAAACAAATCTATGAAGATTTTTATGAGCATACATAGGAATTTCCCTTTTTGTAAGAAATGAATTAAACCTATTTTATATTTATTGCATCTTTTAAAACGAATTCGTAAAATCGGTATAGAAATATGCTGCTAGCAGTTTGAAACATATTAAATCATTGAACACAAAGCACCACTGAACACAAAATTTCATGTGAACTAGTAAAAAGCCATCATTAGTAGGAATTTTCCGATTGCTTCGACATATCGGCACTTTAAATCTCACATTTCCACAAAATAATGACTTCATTAGCACCAATCGATTTCTGTAATACACGATTCACCGTCGGCGTCAAAGTTAGATTCACACATTAAGCTGTAACAGAAGCTTTCAGATTGCTGCTCAACAACGAAGCCGCAACGTCACGTGTCAGAGCCAATTTACAGAATAGATCAAAGGCGTCGAGAGGAGTCAGAAAATTCTATCGATGTTTCAAACACAGGGCCATCACTATCGATACGCTTTCGTGTCAGAATTTCGCGAATGCATTACGGCCTTTTGTGGAAGTGGGCCAGTCGGCGGCTGCTGTTGCAATTATTGAATGGGCGCAACTGTACTGATGCCACCAACGTTCTTTGAGCTGTATTCGTCTGTACTATCTGACTACATTATATCCTTTATTTTCAGCGCGGATGTACATTGCGCGTTGGATTGGAACCCGATTTCAATTTTCAGTCTGAGATACCTAGGAAAATAAATTATTTTTTGAGAATTTAATTGCAGTAACATTGCATAAACATATCGTTCTTTAATGCGTGAAAATAGTGATAATATTTAAAATCAGCAAACATTTTCGCTTCGGTTTAAAAATGTTATGTGGACTCACTCAGAACCTAATTATTCTGGGTCTCATGAAAGAATAATTAAATCCGAATACCTTTCCTTTTAGTTAAACTTTGCGCCATGCAGATACAGTTCAAATTACGTTCTCATTCAGAAGTAGATTTTTTCGTCGCACGACGCGTCTAATTTACAATATAAATAATCACGAGCAATCGCGTTGAATCCGAGCTATTTACCTTTGAAATGTTCGCGGGCGACAAAGGTGGCTTAACGAGCCACGGAGAAACGGCGGCTTCGAATTATAAAAGTTTCAGGAGAAATAAAACGGAAAGTGTTCACGAGGGGTCGCTACTAGATGCGGGCGTGTGGCAGACAGTCACTGTACAGTCTAAATAAATTGTGATTTACAGGGGACGAGGCGTGGTGCGTTTACCTTACGGATTGACGGAATCTTTTTCTTCGATTTTATTATTGTGATGAGCCATCTGCCTGTGACTTCTTTTGCTTACATTACATGCATTTCATTAGGTGCAGATTATTCTTGCGAGTATTCTTCATTATAATTTCCCTTATAATATGTGCAATAAGATAGGCTGATGATGATGTGTATGGTACGGCGAGTTTATTGATTTTCCGACAAGGGAAAGGAATCGTATTTTTTAATCCCCTTCCGAGGATATATGCACAATCATTTCAAGTTATGTACGTTCATTACCAATCTAAAATGTAGAAAATACGCAAATAGTGGAACGCGCAGAAATATTTAAGGCCTAATCAAAGTTCCGCAGTAAGCATAACTAAGTTAAAGCAACTTTGACTGTAAATGTGGAGAGGTTTCTTTATAAAAGTTTCAGTTCAATAACGAAGACCTATGTGGGAGCTAGATAGGAACACATGTGTGCCTACTAGCATAGCCTTAATCGTTAATATACAGTAGATACGGTATTATTAATATACCTAATCAATATTGTAAATAAGTTACACGAGTGATTTAATGGTAAATTATTATTTTTTAAGTTTTTTTAAACATCGCCGTACGCTAGGAATTTCTCTTGTATCGTGGGTGCGTTTTGTAAACACAAACACCCAAACACTGACCCATCTGCACGACACAGAATTTTTTGTCCCGTGCGGCATTCACCTGCAACACCTAGCGCGGCAGTCCAATCGCTTAGCCACTGTGCCAATCAAGAAATATATTAGATTTTATAATTGTCAAAAATCACTTCAAACATAATAAGATGATAATGACTATTCACTTACAGACCGGGTATTATGTAAAAGAATGTTCAGAATACCTTACACTAGCAGGTAACTTATGCTGAGGGAGACCTAAGGTTAAGAAACCATCTCAGTCCAAGTATTATAGTTATAGAATAGGCCCCTATAATGTAGCTGCCTACATTGATTAACGGCGCAATTGTAGTTTGACGTGTGACGTCATCGTATACCATTACATGACAAGTAAACGTGGGGAGTATTGTTTGTGGTTGATAGGTATATGTAATTAATATGCGTTTGATTCTGTAACCGCTTCATTGGGTTTGTGGTTGTAGCGCTGCTGAGATTGAAGCTCTTGGGCAGAGCGTTAACTGGCTATAGATTTGTTATAATTGCCGAAATGTTCACGTCAAAGTCGGATGTTTATAGTCGGATATATACATAATATGTGGATGGTGGACGATGGATGCAAATGGCAAGTTGTCGTTCATTGTGGCGTTCTAAGGGGGAGGCCTGTGTCCAACAGTGGGCGTCTTCCGGCTGATGATGATGTAGATGGATGATTTTTCTTCATCGGTAATATAACGATCCTAGGTCTGTAAGAGACTAATGTAGGTATGTAAATAATGCGTACCGGATTGCCAGATTATCTTATTTTCACAATAAAAACCACGAAGATACACAATACCTAAACAATAGAGCGAACAACCGCACGAAGTTTCAAACCCCATTTAAAACTAAGGCCTCCCCAATACTTTTAACTGCACATTACCGTTTGAATCAGTATCTATTTGTTGAGAATATATGTATATAACAGTATAGCAATGTTAAGATATAAAGGGGAGACGTCTGCGAGTGTCGTTCCGGGCCCGCAAACTTCTACGGTAAACATGGCTGGTAGAGATGTGCCATTATTACTAAAATATAGATAGGCGATTATGCTATCGATGGAGCGAACAAAATAAGTTGTGTGGAAGAATTATTTCGTTCCGTTTGTGATTCAATTTTATCGATAAAGTTGCCTGAATATTTTATGTGGGACATGCACAAAACAATTATGAAATGTACATTACTGCTTGATGTTGTTTTGTTACTGTTGTACTTATTTTGTTATTTATGTTGCGGACATTTATAAAACTAACAACCATATTTGGTGTAGGTACGAATAACCGGTGTCGCCACCTATTGTATAAATACGACCACTCTGACGACTTTGAAGTAAGATTTAAATGGTAAAGCCTCAGTTTTCGCATAAAATGGTTTCCGCCTAGGCCAAAGCTAAATTAAACTTAGTAACAGCGTAGGGATGTGAGCTCAGGGCGTTTCTAGGGAGTAGCTAACGTTTACTTTGACTAACTATAGCTAAGTCATATATTCATAGTCACCCACGGTAACACTGTTACGGTAAAGTCACTTCTACATAACCCGAGTAACATCTACTCAGATATTTATTAACGTACGTTGTTGTCACATAACTTGTAGTGTTGAGATAATAAGTAAAAACATAGAGTATGTAACAGTGACACTTACTTGTTAGTGTCGTAGTGGAAAATGCGACATGAAAGCGGCTGTTCTTGGGTTCCTGGTTTGCGATAACATTATATGCTTCATATATCGCAATAGCTTGTCTTACTGACGACCTGATTGGCGCAGCGGCGAAGCAGTTAGACTGCTGCGCCAAGGATTGCAGATTTGATTCCCGTTCGGGACAAAATTTTGTGCAATCCGCAGATGTTTGTCCCGAGTCTGGGTGAGTGTGATATTTCAATTTGTGAAACGCACCCACAATACAGGAGCAATTTCTAGTATGGGGCGACGTTTTTTTTTTAAAGAAAAAAAAGCTTTGCCTTTAGATATGGAATATATATGGAATACGCCTCAGCATTTATCTTTTCTTTGAGTACTGTCACAGTTTCTTCTCTATAGTATAGCAACCGTGAATTTGACGGGCAAAAATTTCGTAGACTTATTTGATTTGTAGATAATAATAAAACTTAAGCTTAAACATCCACAGGCACTTACAAATACTTTAGATTTGTCACTCTTACTCAAGACGTCAGGTTGAATGATGGTCACTATAAAACCACAAGTTTATTTCTATGCGTGAAAAATATTGATGTGCACAAATATTTTTTCAGTGTCTAGACGTTTGTCAATTTGAGATTTCTGTCTGCAATATACACACAAAAATATCAGAGTAAAAGTAAAGTAAAGAAAAAATAAATCTAAATAAAACTCAAGAATTAGTTTCTAGTTCAAATTAAGATAACATTTCAAACACAAGTAACGTTTAGCTTTTATTTCATTAAAAGTTTACTCGAAGTTATAATAAGTAAATTAACAATTCAATTGTCATAAACGTTGTCTAGAGAATTTATTTTTAATAATCAGTTTGGTTTAAAGTTTTGAACTTTTATTAAAGAACTACACAATATATTTATTTGAAAGATAATTTGTCTTTTAATAAAGTTAAGAGCTGTGATGACTAATGATACCTTAGTAGGTACGTCCGACGCCCTCTAAGCGGTGAACCTCGCCACGATCTTTGTTGACTTAACTGGCCAATCTCTACCACGGTTTGACCTATTTACATGGAACTATTAGCATTACTTAATTAAATACAATATTATCTAGCATCTTTTCCTTAATTTTTTTCTAAAACTTTAGATTCTTTCAAAATCTTACTTACATATGTGTTTATGCATCAACTGTGTTCTGTCCCTGCGCTATCCAACCCTTTAAATATATAAAATGCCTAAGGCTAAAAAATTAACAACTGTCTATAAAGAAGCTATCACTTTTACTATTACACTTCTAAACTAGAGTGTTAGAGCCTTAGAGGCAATGGCGGTCGAACCACATCACTATCAGTTAAGTTGTGCCATTCAATTGCTACGTCATTCCGCTGAGCGTCGCCGGGAGCGCGCTGTTACTTAGGATTATGTATTGTTTGCTACCAAGTTAATTTCTGTTTCTATTGAAAGAACATTCGCGTAATTGGTTTCGCTATATCCCTTCAGCTCGTTCAAGAACTTTGATTTAGTTTCTTAAACCACTGCTGAGGTATATTTCTTTTCAACGTAATCAAATTTAAATTAAATCGTAGGTAATTAGTTTGACAGATCAATTACAAATTAATTACAATGAAAATGTTATTATCATGAGCTCGTTTTGGTTAATTATTGTTTTAAGACCAACTAAATTGCAAAAAAAGTCATTTTTAGAATTCAAAAATGTATGTCGCAGTTTGGAAGGTGCCTATAATTTTTACTTGAGAATACAATTTCCTAGGTCGCTGGATACCGTCGTACTTATGATGATCTCGATGGGAAATTATCGGTGGTGTGGTCCTAATAAAGGAGAACATCTCTGTTTAAGAAAATAATATAAATGGGCAAGAAGAGTCAATATAGGCGTTGCTGTTGACCGTGAAAGTTTTCAAAAATAAAGAAGGTTACATTCAGCCAGCATGCGACCTCTTGTTTTGGGAACTGTTCGAGGGCAGACGTAGCGCGCGAAGCAGCATCCCCAACATTCTCACCTCGTAGTTAGCACGACTGAATGACTAAACAGGGTGTCCATATTTAATCTGCGCGCCGCGGTCGTATCGGTTTAATGTGCGGCGAATGCATGCATAATTCAGAGCGCACCGAGGAACTTGGCATGGTGTGTTCCGCGGCATAATGCGATGTCTGAGTTACGCTTCGACGCCGCAAATGTTGGCGCCAACACGCTGTAATTTTTGAGGTTGGAGATGATTGGGTAGTTTGTCCAAACGTTGGCCCAATGCACAATGTTGTAATAAGGCAGATGGATATTTTTTAAACATACACGCTTCATTGCTGATAAATCCATTATTGATGGAATTATATTGATGTAAGTCACTAACTATTGGATTTTAGTAGTAGTTAGTCGTTAAGTGCTCTGTATTTCCAACCACATAGTTTAGTTTGTTTACTCTTCAAGTAAAGGATATTATTTATTTTCTATAAAGGCCTTTATTCCTTAAAACTACGTTCTACTTTCACTCTTATTTTCCAAGTCTCAAAACGATCTATCAAAACAAACAATTCTACAAAGATTCGTGGATTCTAGTTTTTTCTTTAGCAATCGACTCATGTCCTTAGGGGGCGATAAATCGTGGTCATATTGTCCGTTTGCGTTTTTTCGCCATCCCCAATTCACCTGCGAACCACGTATTTAATCTGGGTGTACTTCGCCTTGGCATGCATCCACTCTCTAGGGAGAATTCAAAGTTTAGGGCTTTATAAAAATATGTTAGTTTTGTGCTCGACTGTATATTGAAGTTGTGTCACGTATACATGTCCGGCTTCATTAATTCTTCTTTATATTTTGGATTCTAAGGTTAAATTGGAATGTGTATCAAGGATATAATGTTGGCGGTTTATAATAGTTTTATAAGGCCATTTCAACTTTTCCTTGTTCTTGTGACAAAGATGTACATATGTTTGAAGTTCCGACGAGGCTTTGACTCCAGAATTATCTATCGAGAATACAACAATCTTATATAAGAGTTTGCTTGGAATTGCCTTGGTAGGTGATTGACGCCCGGTGCATTAAATGAATGAGTTAAATGCTTTTAGGTAAAAGCTTCAACAGATAATGGTGTAATTAAATTTAAATATAACTGTTAATGTTAAGGGTATATCCAATTTGAACCAAGTATTTACCAATTGAGTTGAACACTAACAAACTAATAGAAACAGTGTCCCAAAACGTAGCACTCAGGTATATTTACAATGTTTAACAAACCGCTAAAATTTATAAATATAGCAACCATTGTCAGCATTAAAATAATTGTCGCGCGCCCCTTTAACAACGCCGGGTTATTTGTGTTTAATTCTGTACACATTAACGAAATGAACATCGTTGTTCGCACAGCCCTAACTCAATTTATATAATGAATGCCATACATTACCCGTTTTCTGTTAACAATTCGCTATGAGCACTCCACTTGCAAAGTTTGTCTACGTTGTGTCAACACTGGCTGAGGTGGCATTCGTTGCTCTGACGCCGCGCCGCGCGGACGTCTCATATTTATTTTATTAATAAATATGTTAATACCGAGGTAAGTAGCGTCGCGTGCATTATTCATCGGGAACGGTAGCTCAGTTGACACAGCAACGGATAGTCATGCAAATTCAATCCGCCGAGATGCGGCCAAAAATTATCATAATTGTGACGTTTTTGTTTCTATACCTGCGCTCAGCTCGGGAAGTTTAATCTGAAGTTTGCCCGACACTTTTAGTTTTGTATAACGCCGTCATCACATCCCCATTTGCAATTCAGATGGTCGGAAAAGGCGGACGCGGGCCGGATCCGTTTCGCCTCAACTTCTGCCGCGCACTGCGGGGGATTTGTTTGAAAAATACGCAGGTCCCCGCTTGAGGGAACTCTTTTTCGTCTTTGTACACTGCTTTTCAGCGTAACGACAAATTGAATAATGTTGTAAACGTAGGACCGAGTTTTGAAAACTTTCGCCTTACTGATATGAAAGTGGATGTTGGATTTTCTTAATTCTTTTTGTTGGACAGTGGGTCGGGTCGGGCCCTGACGTTTCGGGAAAGGTCGAGTTTATTAGACAAAAGCTGAATAGCGCTGGAACCTTAATGCGTGTAAGATCAACTCTGATTAACGGGGGTGACGTTAGACAAAGGATGGACATCATAATCTATCTGTGAGATGTATTTAAGTGAAACCAGAGCAGGGCAAGGCTGCGATACGGCTTAGTTCCTGCGACGTAAATAACTAACTAGCTTCAATGTCTCGTATACATTTCCAGCCGCCTCACCATGAACTCTTAAAACGTGACCTGTTTTAAGAGTTAATGGTAAGGGGGCAGTTGTATGTTTTTGTCGTCTAAGTACTACAAAACTAGGTCCTACAAAAACCGGTGTCATTTCGACGCAATACCCGAATTTTGGTGCAAGGAAATGTCAAGTAAAACATTTGAAAGGAGAGAGTGTCGGTTGACAATAAGTAGGTCGAGACAATCGCTGAATGATTGAATTCTAAGAAGCTTGTTTTCGTTTTTTTTTCTTAGTCTTTTAAATGTTGCCTTTTAAAGTAAATGTTTATGATAAGAAAACCACAGAAAAAATAAAAACTATTGTTACGATATTGTTTCCGTGTTATATATTACAGCACAAAATATACTGACTGTGTGTTTAGGCAATAGGTAAGTACCTACCTACATTGACAATAAAATTATACTTTCTGTAATAGACATTAGTCTCAGAAGCTTCTAAAAGCAACCGCACTCTATCAAACACTACTGACTAACGCCTGCAGATGGGCTACGAAGATATAAACAGTCTTTAAATCCAGTAATTCCCGGTCGTAAGCGGAAATAACCGGTTTTATTGCACCTAGATTGGAAGTCAAACGTTTACAGATATTATGTGAGTTTTTATAGTGTCATCATGCTGTAAATACCTACAGGGTGTTAAAGCTGGTCCTTGAATCGTAAACGTAGGGTGTTGGATCGCTTTTAAGCCTACCGATCAGATTTTATGTGACAACGAAGTGTCGTTTCGGATTTATTGCGCGATGTGAGGTTGTTAAGTGGGCTGTAAAGTTTTATGTAAAAGTATATTTTACATAATAAGCTTTGTAGTGGACAGTGGCTAGTAACGGTAGCTTGACAACTTATTTGTCACATTCGTAGTTATAAAAGATATCGATAGCTGCCAAAATATCTATAAATGAGAGAGGAATTAAAATTACAGTTTCTTTCCGTCGCTGGAACAGTAATTCGTAAGAGGCAACCGAACCAGGTAGGCCCTACGCATAGCAATAGGCTCACCACTTACTGATTGAAACTGAAACTTATGAAGAGTTGCGAAATGTAATTGTATAGACTTCTGATGAAAGGAAAACACCTCTGTATACTCCATCGAGGCTAATAAGCTCTTTGTATGTATGTATTCTATCGCAGAAGATTTTTTAACCAGTTTGCTCCTCCAAATTAGTTTCGCGCGTATAATATTATCAGTGCCTCGAAGGCATTGACAATAACACAACAATTTCAAATGCCGAATGAACCGTTCTATTTCCAAAATTCTTATTCAATTTTCGTACGTCTACGTCTGCCAATCAGAGCGAGGGGCGCGAGGGTCGCTTATTTCCGTTACGGTAGTGCTCGTGATTTTTTTTTCGCGGCTTGACGTGGACAAACTTGGTGCATTCATCACTACGTCGACGAGTAGAGTTAGGAAGTGATTGGTATTTTTTTTCCGTTTTTAGAATTTTACTTCTTGTGCTAAGTATCTACCTATATATTATTATGTAACTGGAAAAGTAAAGTATGTGAATTAGTAATTTTTGCTGGCTTGATATCAAACAATCTCTGTTAACTTTAAGAGCATTCTAATGTACAGAGATGAAAACAGTCATCTTCATTTAAATGAAGTGAAATATTACGTGATCTCAAAAACTCAAGTTCAGAAATGTGTCTTATATTTTATTCATCTATTCTAAACATTCGTACGTCTACGCAAAGGACCTATACAGGGGGATGTTTTAGCAAATGAGCACTGGCTCGAAGTCGACGAGGCGCCAACTGAAAAATTTGTACCACGTTCACACATAGAGTCACGCTTTGTAAGATTGTGTATGTGTGAGTGTATGTGTGTAGTGTAAGCGAGTAGCATTTCACCGTTTTCAATGTAATTTGTATACATGGCGTCAGAGAGGAATGGATGAAAAATGCGTTAAGTAAATCAAGAGGGAAAACTTAGTAACACGGTAAAACATTTTTTCTGTTTCCAATCTGGGTTTTCTTCGAAGGGGGCGCAGCTTTCATTTAAATAAACTACTTACTGCTGCCATTTGTATTTCAAAGAATTATGTATTTAACGATAATTGAAACGTCTTCAGATATTTTCTTTCTGTAAAGACTATTCACGTTTCTAAGAATGATTACTTCAAATTATAAAATCAAAGGAATTCACTTAACATCGAACAATAGAACAATATGGGCAATTAAGTCATCATTAAAACTTATAAATTTACGTTTTAAAGGTCCTCAAGTAGCACTTTGTCAATGATTCTAATTGCTACATACATAAAAGGCATTATAAGCGTCTCGTTACGTATCTAAAAATAACTCTACCCTTCTCAGAGTTCGTACAATTTAACTCAAAGAGAAGAAAATTGTTCGCAAAATATATTCAAAACTACGCCAGCGAATACTTAAATCTTTTTAATTATCGAGCCGTTCGATACAGGAGTTTGAAGCGTTGTTAACTCAACAGCTCAAACGGCAATGAACAAGGAAAATTTCTATGAATATAATCCAACCAAAATACACTCGTTTAAAGAACGTTTTTGTATAATCAAAGTTTTAATTGGAGTATTAATACGCAGGTAGTACAAGACTTGAGAACTGAATAGACATATAGACATTGTGTTGAAATGTACGGGACTAGGTCTTGTCCGGGGACGCAAGACGGGTACAGAGTAACGGTGACGTGTGGCTCCGAAATACTATTCTTACTCGCACAAAAACTAGATAATGATTACAAATGTAGGTAGGCAAGTAGTATTTTCTTACTGTTACTAAGTTTATTGAATGCAAGACTGTTGCTAATATCAGATTTCACAACAAGTTCTCGCTTGATTTTGGTAAGTATTTAGAAGTACATAAATAGGGCACCGACAATTGTAAGCAGTAAATTACACTAGGAAGAGTAGCGTTACATCACAAAATATAAATTCGTGTGTTTCCACCCAAACTTCCAGCTAAAACCGTTTAAAGAGATTACTTTCGTTTTGTACAAATATTAAAGGGACTGATTGAGTTGAAAACTTCTTAATTACGTCAGTCGTAGCAACATTGTTCTGATTGGTTTATTCCGAGCGGTGCGTGCGATACGGCGAAATACCATTGGATAAATTCCACAATAAACCTGGGAATATTTTTCTGCCAATATGTGAGCTATTTGACGTATTCGTATTGTTGTGGGAAATTTTTGTTTCCATGTTTGAAGTTCGAAGTAATATTTTAATTGATTTGTGGAATTCCATTCGAGGTATAGGTTTAAAGAATTCTTTATTCTCATAAGAACAATTATAGTTCACTTAGAATGAGATACAAATAGTTAAATCAAGATAAGTATTTTAGATGTTCGCATCTGGTGCGTTGATGACGTCATCGGTTACATATATGTTTTCTTAATTTAGATTTAAATATATTAATACTTTCACACTTCTTTAATTCTTCCGGTAAATCAATGAACAACGGTATTGGAATCATATTATATTTTTAATGGAAAAGTAATAACGATAATCAATAGGAACGGCCATTATAAAATATATTTTACTTATTAGGTATATTCGTCATGTTTTTTTTAATTTTTTAAACAATGGGTGCCGATGTCAGTGTCCAACTGCCCATTAGCCATATTATTTATTACATATAGGTGGTATTAAAATATGTTCATATACGGGAACTGTGTTTAAATTGCAATTGTATTTTCATTATCCAATCACTAATTTAATCTTACCTTATAGTCGCCAAGTTGTATACAAAAAAAGTACCCTTACCTGAAACAAAAAACCAATATTTTAAATACACGTCTCAAAATGATTTCATCAATATAAATCGCAAAGAGTAATGCGATATCGCGAACTATTCAAGTTGTTGTCATAAACAACATCAGATATATCGTATCATTCTCACCAATCTAAGGTCCATTTATAAGGGGATTCGAGTGAAATGAAGTGTCGACAAATACCGGCCCTCCATAATGTGAACATCAATACATAGCTAAAATAAACTCGACCCAGTATGACGGATGGAATCGTGGAATCGTGTTTTTTCTATACGAAAATACGGAATTGTAATAAAAATATGGGATACGATTATTTACGTCGTAAGGAATTTCTGTACTCTTCAGTAGACGTAATTTATAGTTTTCGTAATCTTTGATATAGGAATATATATTTGCTGACGTGAAAATGTTTTTCCTAACGAATTTACCTACTTGAAATGAAGGAATTTCCGAAATCGTAAACACAATCATATTGAGCGAGAATAATCAATTATTACAAACATATTCGATCATTACTTTTCTGCATAAGAAGAGGCTTTTGCGGAGAAAAAAAAAACCTAGTTTTGGAAAGAGGAAACGTCTTCAAGTGATGTGAAAAGACTTTACCTACAGGGACTGTTGGAATAAATTACTCGAGTGTCGTATCTGTTTCTACGGATGTGCAAAGAGGTTTTCGATTTTGTTTGGAGTGTCATTCCATTGTTGTAAGGCCTCGATGCCAAACGTTAATAACAATAGAACACAAAAGATTGAAACATAAAGGACGTTTAAAGGAGATTTACAATATTTGTTCCTTATTGTTACTCCTGTTTCATAATACAAACAAAGTTAAATAGAGTTCAAATAAAAAATACATTTCTAGTTAGCGCTTCTGCTTAACGTATGTTTCTAATTCTCAGGGTGAGAGATTTCATTCTTTGCCCCCTAACACATAACATAATCTTAGAGCACTTACAATATACCCTTACCAATATTTGGGACGTCAAAATATAGAAAATATCAAGTACAACTATTTTATATTAAAAATTCTTAAGGTCGACAAACACGCTTCTCTCCACGTAAAAATAAAGCTGTAATATCTAAACACACTATTATTACTACCTAAAACGGCATTATCGCGCGTAATGGCTTACGTTGCGGTAACGTGTACATAAGCAAATATTTTTTCCTAACAAACTCATCAATGTACGTGTTTTCTTTGCATCGTTCCGAGTGCACCAAGCACCTCTTAAGGCGGAGTATCTATGTTTTTTTAAGGAGAGAAGCACGCGGTCATGTTTGTGTTCGATCACGAGTTTGAAGTAAAATGGTGTCTGCGACATTTTGAAATGTGTAATGTTGTCCTATTACCACTTGCGGAGTCGGCAGTCTTTAAAGTCACAGTCACATTTAAAGTGTTCTTAAGAAAATACCTATACATACTTTTATATAATTCATCTCTGAATTTTGAAAGAACTTCTTCCACCTTATCCATTCAAGGGAAGACGGGATATACGGCCCAAAATTGGCATTATCGCCTGCGACGGCTTACATTGCGTTGAGGCATTTATATGCTTCTATTTTTCCGTAATTCATCAATGTACTAAATTGGCTTATATGAGGTAAATGAAATAGATCTTTTGAAACTAGGATCATTAGCGATAATTATGGTCCTTATGTTGACAAATCTGTGGACACAACGCGCAACGGTCTGCGCAGCTGCGCCTACTATTGTTATATTTTGTTTCCTAGCATTATTCGAAGAAATAACAAAACTAAAGGTGTTTAAAACCGCCTTTTCAACAGCAATTAGTTTAATTATTACAATATTGCGTGCTGAGGCAAAACATTTCATTTACTCGTTTCACGTATCTTACACGTACAGTCACGAACGTAAGCAGGTGGCATACTGTATAATTTGTAAACAAGAACAAATGTTTATACTTCTGGAAATGAAAACGATGGACAAATACTTTATTTTCTCAAAGACTTGTTGATTTTCATCAAAAGATTTGAATTTGTGAGAATTTATGTTTATGTAGGAACATAAATTCATATTCTTTTAGGAGTCGTATTCATATTATAGCGTCGATGTCTTTGTGGTGGTTGTGGTACATAAGTATAATTAAATATTATTAAAATATCACAGTCATATAGCGCTACAGTACAAAGTCTACAATATTAACAGTTGCAGGCTCGGACTGAATGCAGTTCGACCATAAGCTAGTTAAATTACAAAATAACGCGTCCCACAGCGCTAAGTAATCGGACGCATTGTCCGCACATTTAAAACAAATGTAAATTAATAAGCACACAACTACTAATTAAGTTTTAATGAAGCAATAAATTAATTTGTTAAAAATTCATTGGTAAAAACCGTTGATGGGGGCGATATTTCCTCCAAACGATGTAAACCGGCGGAGTGGCCGTTAATTTGGGTAATTGTTGTATACTTGTTATAAATTCAGGAGATTAAGCCGCGCCGCGCCGCGCGCAGCGTGCAGTGTGCGCACCGCTTTAAATTAAGACTTTATTACAATGATATATATCGAAATTGAAATTAAATATTCATTTATTTTGTGATGGGCCGGTGGATGCGCTGGATAATCTGTTCGGCCATCAGAGATTGTGATAAGGATGGCAGTACGAGCACGATCAAGTGATTTTAATTTTATATGATTTATTACTTTAGGGATTTAATGGTTTTTTGTTTGTACACGTTTATTACCTTTGATCCATTTATACCGAGGTGACTCCACACGGAAATAAGGTGCGTATAAGCTGTTGCATATTTTTGTTCAAGGTATCTAGTAGGTATGTGTATGGGAGATTAACCTCACAGCTAGGGAGCCGTTCGTAAAGATCCTTGAGTGCATATATTTAGAGAATCTATAGATAAATTCTAAACATAGCCTGGAGAAAAATAAGCACTCATGACGTTCTAATTAGTCTATAAAAGCTCGTCAGCTTCCAAAAACATTGATTGTCTGACAAACAAACTAAAATAGACACCAAATAAAAATGCAGCCGTCAGCATGTTTATTTTGTTTTCACTCCGTCTATGTTCCCAACATTTTTCGTGCATTCAACCCGGCCAGAACAAATACACGATATAAAACAGCGAATATAACATCGGCACGATCTAATAAAAAAAATTAGATGTCATTCTACCGTGCAATCGTCGTAATGCAATCGTTCCGAGCGATAAAATAAAACGTCAATGCCTACGTTTAAATAAAAAAAGAATAACGTAAATTCTTACAGGCCGTACACAAACAAAAGCGAACGCCTTTGCCTCACATGAGGAGTGTTTGCAAAAATTTCGATCGCCTTTTATCCCCTGCCTCCTCTTAACCCCCTAACGCCCGTCGCGTACAATCATAAGTGTTTTCTTTGTGGATAGCAGAGCCAACATCACCCTTTAACGTGTTTATCCTTTTCGGTCGAGCCTCCCCTTTATAAACGAATATTTTGACCCTGTTTTTATTTTTTATACTGTGTTATTGTAACTGAAATGTTTGTTTGGAGGTATTCTGTTTACCAACAATACAGCTAATGGACTTCAGTACTGATTATACAGATGGTGTTAATGCGTGCGAACAGATGCATCTTCTTCAAACGAAAATGACGAAACTACGATCGGTTGATAGATAAGTATAGCTCGATTTTTGTTTAAATCGTGCTATACTTATCTATTCGTCGTGGTGGCCTAGTGGTTGACATACCGGATTTCTATGCACGAGGTTGCAGGTTCAAACCCAGGCAAGTATCAATGTGACTTTTTCAATGTCATAAATACTTTCTTAGATATTCTGAGACACCACTGACTAACGGTGACGGAAAACATCGTAAGGAAACCTGGATTTAATTATCTGAAATCGCCAACCCGCAGTGAGCTAGCGTGGTGATCAATGCTCAATCCTTCTCTAATGAGAAGAGGCCTTTGCCCTGCAGTGGGACAGTTATAGGCTGTTATTATTATTATTATTATAAATAATTCTATTATAACATACCAACCTATAAATGATAAGATCATACTTATTCTCTTGGGAATATCAAGTCGTTATTTATCACCGAAGTAACTATAAAAGGCACAGGAAAAAGTCATCCAAAGATCGGCGTTTAAAACTAAAGCACATTATTGTATTACAAGCAAACACATTTAGCACCTATGTAGAGGCAAGACATTTCCTAATTTGGTAATAGAATTTCGGTTTGTTAGTCCACCACGCGCTGGGAATACGTACCACGTACGTGGTCGCTGCTGGGGATATGTGGTCGCAGTTGCAGCGGGGAATAACATGTTCATTAATTGTGTACGTGTTGTACTCAACACATGCCCAAAGGCGTGATGAGTCTACGCTAAGTCAAAGTCACTAACTGTGTTGCATCGCTCGTGTGTGCTAATGAATTATTTAATTTGTTAGCAGTTATTAAGGATGGTGAGAATCTAGCTGAAATAGACGATGACAAGGTATTAATACTGAAAAATAAAGCATTTAGTTCTAGTTCTCCTTTAATTTGTACACTTAAAATGTGTCATATTTAGTGTTTTCTGCCTACACAAAACGATTGAAATCAACAACTTCAAAATCTTTGTTGATCAACCTCAAAAGAAAAAAACAAGAAATTAAAAATTGTTTATTTTTTTTATGTTGTGGCTTTTCTTGTTGTTGATTTTCTGTTATCTTTTCTATGTTATCAACTAGCCGCTCTAAATCATTAAGCTCAAAGTTATATACAGTAGTTTTATTTCCACAAATCATTTAATTTATAATCTTTTAACAACATTAAACTTAATGTGTCATCTTATCGCTGCAAGTGGAGCTCCAACCACCGCTGTTGCACGTATCGCCCAAGGCGTCGGTGGATTAAACGGATTACACGCGACGGGGCGCGCGTGTTTTTATCACGTAATAGCTGCCAAAGTCACCGGTATCGGTTAATTTTAAATTGATAATCATTTATTTGACACTCAATTATATCCCTCAGATAAGCGACTGTAAACGACCGATAAATTAGGGTTTAAAGGAAATACTAGAGCGGAACTTGTAATAGGTTATGGGGAAGCGAATTTCACATGGTTTAACCCAGCCTTGTGAAAGTTATCACTAAAGCTAGGCTGCATGCATGCACAACTTTCGTAATGTTGAGGGTAGGTATTAATTTTAATTCCTTCAAGAACTTTTATTAGACTTTTAGTCATATTATTATAATTTAAGCGTACCTACGTGTCTGTTCCCTCGGGAACAGTACATTTTTTCTCAATCAAAGGTAAACTCTACCTTTTATTGAGAAAAAAATGTGTGTTAAAATGTCAATTTCTTTACTTATGACTAAAGTATATGCAAAATTTCATCGGTTCGGTGGTTTTGGCGTGAAAGGGTAACAAACTTAATTTCAAGTTTATTTGGCAGCCTGTTTTAGGAAAAGCTTAAAAAATACCACTATTGTTTTTTTTTTAATAGATAAATATGTAGTAAAAATAAATAATAATAAAATCAAGATCTTCATCATTAAAACAGCGCAGGAAAAAAATCATCAATACAAATAAAGCTAAAACAAGTGGCCGCTAGTAGTGAGACCCCGCACCAACCGCTGCACGTTTCGCCCGAGGCATCGCGGATTAAACGGATTACAGGCGTCGAGACACGCGTGTTTTTATCACCTCATCATTACATATAGAAGACGAGGTCCGGTCGGTTCGAAATTATTATAGCAACTGAAAGTATCATACACCTGTCCATTGGTCCAACCGTCAACTGTTTGAACGCACAAAATAATGAGAATTATGACAAATGGATTATAAATGTAAAATAAATACATGAATTGACTTTGAATAAATGTTTTTCTTTATAACAAGAAGATTTTGAGAAGGCTGGGCTTGTAATTTTGTATAATTGTCCCAAATGTTGTTCTTACTCCTGAAGCGATATTTAGTGCTATTTATTTCTGTATAGACTTTATAGTAAACAACGTAAAACCACACTCACCTTCTTGCTTGCAAATTGGGTGATAATTTTCTTATTAAATTAGTCCCGAAATACATTAAACTTACCTCGAATTACTGTAGTCCAATCCATCTTTTATCATTGTTATCTATTGTGTAAAATAGCCAAGTGTATCCGAGCTAACACAGAAGTTTCATCCAACTTCGTACTTCATCCTTGAAATCTAGTTAACCTCGATATAAATTTAATTAGCGTTAAAACGGTACACTTCGTAAAATTATTATCTGCTTTAAATTTTAGTGAGGATTCCTGAAACTATAACAGTATCAAAGTTTAGTATAGTTTGTCTAAGTAGCGCTTGAACCCGCATTAGTTTGGTAACTATCCATAGCTGTGGATTGAATAACGGAGAACTCTTCTAGGTTATGACGTATGTATATTCGAGTGCTGATTGTTTCCGAGAGATTGAGGAAGAATAAGTTTAAATTAAAACATGTTTTTAAAGATAAATTTTTAATTAGCTGGGCTCAAAGTGCTTGTGAAGACGAATCAAACAAGCCCCAATACGGTGGGGTTGCGTCATTTCGTTACAGAGTTCTTATGACCACCTTCTGACTCCATCCTCAGACCAGCTCAAAAGTACCATAATAGTGTATTGTCACCAAACCTACATATGTGTGCACAGTTTTATTATAAATTGGATGTCAATAAGTGGTTCTAATTTAGATTGCAAGATTTGACCTAAACAATCTAACGGACATACGTACATACATACATACAAACATTGCAAGTATGTAAAATAAAAGCTTACCGTTTCTAATTCAATGTGGTGGTAGAGAGCCTATTGCTACGTAGGCTATTGCCCGTAAATGCGTCAGTTTTGATTCCTGACATGTGTTTGCAAGCCTAAATTCCCCGAAAAGGCATTTCCCCTGAAAATTTAAATACTGTTATTGAGTTAGTCTATTATGTGGAAAACCAATAGACCTCCAGGTGACTGTATTTACTGTTACAGAGAATTTCCACACGTTCTGTTTCTGACAACTTGATCGATATTAAGAATACAAAACGACTGACAAAATTTAAATCAGATGTTTTAGCTGGAGCTGACCTAAATCGAAGGATACAGAGGTTTTTATTAGAAGCCAGTAACGTTGAAATTTAAATACGAAGGGAGATCTTTAAAAGTTTAGTCACCGATAATTTAATGCCCACACAATACATAGAACAAAGTATTTTGATTTTACTATTTCATTTGGCTTAAACCTTTTCTTCAACTTAGGGCAAGTAACGCAAAGGTACATTACCCTGCTTGAAACTACAGGCCTTTATTAAAATAACCAAGTTCAACTTATCATGTAATTAATCATTTTTATTTGTTTAAAGTAACCAAACCTGTAATATGCATAAATTAATAATAAATACTTTGTTAGATCTTGTTAAGGGCAGTCGGGCAGCCATTTTATCATTACGCGTTTTATAAGGAGCAGTCACGGCATGCCACGAGCTTCGTAATTACATTGCCACTGTTTTTTATAAGTATATGAAGTCATTATAACCTTTAAATTTAATGTTAGAGTAATTAGGAGTGAACCTTGTTTCTTTGATTTTGTTAGTGAATTAATCCAAGCCAAAGGTAGCAAGTTCAAATCCCGGCACGCACCAATGTCTTTTCGAATTCATGTGCGTACTAAAAATTAGTTATCAGTTGCTAAAAACGGTGAAAGAAAACCTCGTGAGGAAACCGGCACCCCTGAGAGATTTTTCAACGGTGTGTAAAGCCATGTCAGAGGCCTACAGGCGGTTTAAACTCTGACACCAGGTTGTTCTTCAACCATACGATAAGAAGAAGAAGAAGTGAATTAATACCTGATTGATATGTTCTCTTGTATTGAGTAAGTTTATATCCTGCCTCATAAGATCTCATAATTTTTGAGACTTTAGCCATCGAAACCTTAATAAAGACAAGTAGTGTATTGTAGTGTGTCTATTGAATAGATGTTTTATACCTAATAAGACTCACATAAGTAGCTGTCACTAATGTCAACTATTTTTCACAGTAAATGACAGGAAGGTGTGAAGGTTAAATGCAACCTGTAACTACAAAATACTTGGCATAATGGTGAGCCAATGAAGTGTTATAATTTCCTAGTATACAGGATGTTATAATGACCACTAAGCCAATACAAAAATCGACATTTACCGAACCCATTATGTATCTCAGTGTCACCAAAATGGCACAAGTGAACTTAATGTTTGCGAGGTTGTTCTGCAACTGAAAATAGGACAGAATAGCAAACAATTCACTGTAGCATATTGTTTTAGTAGTTCGCGCAGAACGAGAATTATGTAAATAAATTATACTGCAACACTCAATGCGTTAATGTGGAAGCAAACGGAGGATGAACACTTCCTTATCTGTTGTTACCACTGAGTAATGATCGTGGATGTTTCAGAATATCTGATTTAATTATGTTTCCTATTAATCACCTTACTCTTCTTTGAAAAAGACAAAGGAATAACTACTGAAATGGAAATTCTGCTAAAAGACGCTGTGTCTCGGACGCAATGGTTACTAAGAATTTTGAGAAAAATCCTTGACGCGTTCCTAGGCCTTTCCCCAAAGTCGGGTTAGCATCGCCGAGAGTTTTCCCACACTGTATCCCACATTTTCTTAACCTTTTGAAAGTATATTTTCGTTCGGTGGTAAAGAAGGAAATTCGTATAATCGTCAGCAAAACGTCCACAAAGATTCCTTTCAAGCCTCTCTTTGAACGGTGATCATTATACATTTATAGACGACTGACTGTGAAAGATTCCTTCGACATCCAGACATCCTTAGGATAATTTTCAAAAGCTAACACGCCTTAGCGGGTTACCGCACCGTGGTAATATAATGGTCGGGCCCTAAATGTTTTGGAAAAGGCTTTTGCCGTAAAACACCGTTTCTGTGTCTGTGTCTGGTAAGTCTGCAGCGAAAATAGATCGGAAGCAAAAGCAGATAAAGAAAAGTAATTTTTTGTCGAATTTGGAATATTACTTACTGGCCGAATAATAATCGGGACTATCCAAAAAATAGGTTGCGGCTTTGGTCCTCTGGATTATCTCATAGAAATGGTAAATTTTTCCCACCGGTGAATATTGCAAAAAATTACCATTGAAACATCAGTGAGTGATTAGCAGATGTTTGCTTGTGAGTTTTACGTTTCAAAACGCAACCACCATTTTAGGCACTAAAAATAGAAATGATTCGGGGTATGTCCGTGTGGTGAGTAAAAAATCCAAACCATTATTCTACTATACATTTATTAAATTCACGGAATTCATTCTTTTTTAGCTGTTGGAATTTCAGAAGCGCTTAGGTGGCTTTAGACCTGATATTACATTACACTTTTCGGAACCTCCGATTGTTATATTTACCTTGAAAGCTAACAGATTCCCGTAACAACACAAATTAAAATGTATTGCCATTTGGAATTTTCTAGCGCAGTTTGTACCAAAAAATAACAAAATAATGTTTAGATTAAAGATGAGCTAGCGAATAATATTAGACGAAAACATTATAATCTTCCCTGCTATCCCCCCATAGTCCCTGCTAGCCCTCTCCATTACCGAGCGTTTTACTTGGCGCGGATAAATTACACAGTTATGAATAAATTTCGCATAAAACTCGGAACTGCACCTTTACATGACGAAAGAGTAAGTGAGATGTACGGCGGCGGGTGCAAGAGCGAGACGTGCGACGCGGCAAGTCGTAATACGAAAATTTCATTAAGAAGTCAGGCCATCCCGAACAGTTTTGCTGATATCTAGAATATTCGGGCGTACTTATTAAGACGTGGAATATCTTCAATTTGTGCAGATGATTTTATTATAGTAGCACTTTAGACATTTAATTATGTATGAACGATTTCTCGGTTTGGCGATGTTGGTATTAATGTGATTGAACTTTTCTGTTTTGTCATCGAATTGCGAAGTTATTATAAGGGTAAATGATGTTGAAAAGTTTATAGGGCGTAAGATTATGAGACTTTCATTGGTGTCCGATGTAAAAGTTAATCATGTGTAAGACATGCGTATCCATTAGCTTATCTTAATAGTAGTAGGTTCTTTACATGATGGTAATATTATTATGATAGCGGGAATATAAGTTTTTTTTACATAGGTATGTTATACTATGCTTCCATATGCTTGGAACGTAAAGTATAACACGAGTAAGTATAAATTTCAGTGACTTCAATAACGAAGTATAACTCGTGACCACAATCAAAAGTTACATAACTAAACGATTGTCGTTAATTCTAAAGTGATTTTGTTGTAGTATTAGTAAATTATATAACATCTATTGCACTTATACAGTACGAAAGATTCAAAGCTACTTTTTAAATATTTAGGCGCGATTAGTCGTTAACCAATCAGGGCCGAAATTTCAAAAAGCGTTCGAAACACACCCGCCATTAATTACGGTCATGACGTAAATTTTTCCAGTTAATCAAAAAACTGTCGGACTTTTCTGAGGGTTACGTATCTCCCGTGACGTCATTAGCGACCTACCGAAACGAAGCACCTAAGTTGATTTTCGAACGAATTTAATTTAATTTACAATTAAAACGTAGTCCTCTGTTTATTTTTTCGGAACACTGGCTTCTAATTTGTCCGATGAATTCTGACGGAAGTTTGTTTTTCTTATTTTTGTTGGTGCCGTGTTTGTGTTGGTGTTTCGTTGTGTGTACAATTTATTATTTTAATGTGGTGGTTGTTTTGTGAGGTTATTTACGAAATTGTAAAGTTCATATAAATGATTGTACCATGACAGGATGAGCGATGGTTGCTAGCTGACAGATTATTTTCTGTATTGAATTCGGAGTCACGTATATAATCAGTAGAAAAATTAATTGTCGTCGTTGAAAAAACAGATAACGAAGATTAAAGTTTTATTAGGTTAAATATTTCTATTTTTCACGTAATCCTTACAAGATCCAGCTGTCGTTACTATTATTCTTATAACCCACACAGAAACAGTACCCACTTGACATTCAAACGCCCTAAAAAATTAACCGCAAAAATGCGTGCACACGATCACATACCCTCTCATCCTATTACACGAATTATCATATCAAACGGTAACCGAAGCATTCGCCATGAAAAAAAAAACAATCATTCAAAACCTTTCATCCTCTTATTAGAGAGAAAGGGTTAGTATTCGACGGCCAACGTTATTTAGCTGTCAGGTTATACAAATTTCAACCTTCACACATTGCGTTAAAGGCGTAGCGTTGTGCAGCATCACATTTGTTACGATGTAACAAGCTTACCTCGCATCGCAATCAAAGGTTCGTCTATTTAAATAAATCTAGATTGAAATTCACAATGGAGTTTAAAGGGAGTCGTTATTTGGGACGCACTTGGGTCGCCAAATGTGCGGACGGGTGCAAATTTATTGGTCCAAGTTCTGCGCTCCGAAAAATAACGTACTAACAGAGCACTTATCTGTATAAATTGCTGCAGGTAACTTTAAATGCAGAAACTTAAATCTTTAATGAATGTAGGAACACTATGTATTACTGTAAACAGTACTCCGCAATACTCTGCATACTGCATTTAAGTGTGTGTGTATTTAAGTTACTTTTTCCAAAGCACGAAACATAATCTCTTCAATTAATAGAATTGATTCATACGTACAAGTGAATACTTATTTACTAAATAATATTTACGTTTATAAATATAATATAAATCATTATTAAAAAACCAACGCTACCTCGCTCCGTCCCTGGCACCAGCAAAAATTATGAACATTACTTTTGCCAGCAAAATTGGGTTACCGATGGGTACGTAATGAAGTGCTGAACTTTCAGGTCATGTGTGGAGGCTTGCTGGGTAATTGGCTCTGATATACTGTGCCACCGAATCCGACCGAACGTCCTCGATGATAATGGGCTCCCTCTATAGTTTTAATCTTCTTTATAGCTGACCCTTTCGGTAAGTTTCAGACCAGTTTGGCCCCTATTGTTTTAGATGTTTGTATGAGTGTTCGGATGTCTCGTGTGTTCAATTGAAACGGATACGGTGTTGTGGTTCTGGCTTGTTGATTATTCTGTGACCGTTAGAAGTTAGTACTTAGATAAACTGTGAGTGGGGAAACCGATTTTATAGGATTTAAATGCCACAAGCTTTGAAGGGTTCGAAAAGGGGTAAAAATCCTTGAAAACCAATTTATTTAGGGATATACTTAAAGGATATTCTTAAGGTCATATTATATGTTTTACAATTAGTTATTTTCGTGTTTTTCAGGTCTTTATTGACATTTTATTTAATAGAAACGGTTGACATGTTAAAAAACTTATATTATAAGTTATAACTGAGCTTTAAGCTTTACAGTTTTACTGGGCCACAGTGTAAAAATAGGCAGTCATTTTAAATAGCAATCAAATCCAATCACAATTAAAAGGCTGAGCTCTCCAACCCACACGTAACAACGCCATCTCCCTCCATTACTTAGTACTTGCAAGTGGTTGTAAGTTATAAATCTCAACAACCAAATGAGTGATGATTTTTCAAAGCTATTCGGGTGTGCTCGCGACATAAGCGCTACAATTAATTTAACAGGCTTCTGTGCTCGGCTCCTGTTTTGGAACAATGGAGGTCCGGTAGCGTTTCGATTTAGTTACGTATTATTTATTCCTACTATTTTAATTACTGGTCCGATTTAGACCGCAATTTATTTATTAGAAAAAAATTGTAACGTGCTTTGTTTTTTTTTTTATTATAATTGTAGACTGCCTCGTTGGTCTAGTGGTCGCTAACCGTGACTGCTGAGCAACAGGTCCTGGGTTCAAATCCTGGGTCGGGCAAAGTGTTACACGGTTTTTACAATAGGTAATCCTCAGTAGCAGATCGAAGTCTAGATTTGTGCCCGGTTAATGGCAATAGGCTCGCCCCCTATTACAATAGGACCTATATATAGGCGTCATGTAGTGTTAAAAGTTTTAGCAAAGTCTAGATTTTCGGTTTCCTAGCGTATTATTATTTTAGGTGACTGTCATTAACTACATAACACTTAACTCAAGTAGTGTGATCTTTTGAAATAAGTTGCACATGTTTATACATAACATATTCAAGTTTATTTATAGTTTAGCTTTAGACCGATGAGAATAAAAATCGTTATGGAGAAGTGATTTTGACGTCTAGGTCTAGAAATTTGCTACGGAGCAGGATAATGTAGACTATATTATTATATAATAGTAATTAAGTGAACATCGAATTGACGTACATATGCTAATGTAATAAATGTTACTCTAGGTTTAAGATTCTTCGTTGTGACAAGAAAATCGTAATTTAACTTCGATTTATACGAATAATCGATACGAGAAGAGGCCTTTGCCCTGCAGTGGGACAGTTATAGGCTGTTATTATTATTATTATTATACGAATAATCGCCAGTATTTCTTAACTTAAGGCAACAGAGGAGTAAACTGGGGCAAAATTGTGAGACATTAATCTTTAGCTCACAGAAAAGTATTGTACAGATAGCGGGGGAGGATGTTTGTGCCGACTCGGTTTAGCCGAAGTGGTATGCAATGATTACCGGGATTTGTGGATTAACTTGTATTTAATGACTTAACTTGAACAAATTTATTATAATTGTCAAGTTCTCATGTTGGTTAGTGGTTTGTTTGGACTGTATGGAAAATGGTGTACTATTAATTTTGTTTCACCAGCTTTTGTTTTTACAGAAGTACCTACCTATTAACTACGTCTAGGTACATGAGATCTTCTAACCGCCCAACTCATAGAAATTTAATGATTACTTTTACTATCACTAAGTAGAGGTTTCCTTATCTACGAGTAACCGTACATTCTTCTTCTTATCGTATGGTTGATGAACAACCTGGTGTCAGAGTTTAAACCGCCTGTAGGCCTCTGACATGGCTTTACACACCGTTGAAAAATCTCTTAGGTGTGCCGGTTTCCTCACGATGTTAACCCGTACATTATCAGTAGTATTAGAAACTAGCTGATGTTTACGTTATGATTTGCATTATTAGGTTACACGTGCGCTGTAACGCATTTACTTAATTAGCAGTTTTTATATTATAATTTACCAATTAAAGCATCAATCGGAACACTGGTCTTATCATTTACTTCTGGTCCGCGGTACTCATAATCAATCAATATTATATCATCCCAAAGGTGTACTATTACCCTGTACCAGTTTAAGAAATCATTAATGTCTCCAAGTGCGGCAGTAAGTAATATTATTCCTATAGGTATGTAGTGTCTGTTTGTTGATTTTGTATGGAGAACCCAAAAAAAATTCTTCAAATCGCGTAGAGCAACGTGAACCGCGGGATACAGATAGTTATAATGTTATAAATACAAATAGTATCTATTTATTTACGTATGTGAGTCTATAAATACTATATAGCAAAATTAAAATAGTTACATGAATGTCGGATTTGGCATACATTCTTAAATTGAGCTTTCGGATCCAACACTACAACTTTGTTCGACTTAATAATGATTAAACCAAAGATATTGTTATATCGTCAAAGTAAACTAGCTTACACTTACGTTACATATGAGACGCCAGTGTGTCTCCACCCGTACCAGTGTAAGGGTTGGGTAAAGATTAATCACAGTGCTTCGTAGAGATACACATTAAGAAAATTTCTAAACAACACACTTATAAATCGACCTTAACGGGTCTGAGAATACCGTAGAGTGCGAGACAGTAGGTACCTACAGGGTTCACAATTACTTTGTTCACTTCAATTATTGATATTAATTGCTATTGATGTTTGTTAAAAGTTAGCATTCTGTTTAATTAATCACGAATCATTTAGATACCAAACAAATACCTATATTGTTTCGTTTTCAATTTGAATTGAGTATTTATGAAATACAATTGTTTAGTTACCTTTTATCCATTTTCAGTCTCTCTCGGTCGGATCTATTCTCAGTCTGGTTACAAACAGACATGCATGAATGATGCATGTATTTAGACTCACAATATGTAAAGGCCAGACAATGCATAAAAATCTGTACAAAAACCCAGTCGATAGTAAATATTTATGATATCTTTTAACGCTGAAGAAACAAGTGGAATGCATGGAGTTCGCATTCTGATACGCCGTCTACCTACAGTCGCAACTTGGCACGGTATTTAGGTCAGCTCAAATATCCCGTCGAGCACAAAACACTTTTCAGCTGTATTAAAACACACTTCCAAATCAGATTGCGTTACTCCAAACGTTTGCATAAAGAAACTTATCTCAGAGCAGTTCCAACGAAACTAGTGCATTTAAGCTCCGCTCGCCAATAGCTGTAACAGATTGCTCGAAAATTCACCATCCAAGTTTGAATTAAAAGCAATACGACAACTCTGTGTGCTGTTATTCTGCTATTTCTCATTTAGCCAACGACTAAACGCGGATGCGTCTGACATCGTGGCTTCGTAATATCCTGTCACTACATTGACCTATTTCTAACCGTACACTATGCGACACTGTGCCGCACAGTGCACACCCTACGCCTAAACTTACCAGCCGAACCGCCGTAAATTAACACAGCAAGCTTCTGTGGCGCTTGTTGGAAAACTTACACTGTAACATTACTTAAATCTTTATTACGAAAGCAATAAAGGCCATATTTAACGCTGTCAAAGGTTTCGTCGAAATTAAAGCGTTGAAATGAAAGTTCGGTTGTCTTTTTGGGGTGGCACTTGGGGTCTTGGAGAGTTTACTTAATGGAAAATGCTCTTTTGCCGTTTTAACTGAAATACTGTCTTGGAAAATTAATTATCTATCAATTAGAATATTTTTAATCTTCTTTGAACGACGTTTGACCAAATCTATTTGTTTATAAAGTAGCTATATTAAGGGTTTCATAACAATCTTTGTTCTTCCTTGTGATGGTACAAACCATCGATAAACCCTAAATTAAAATATGCATATTTAATTGCTTATATACATATACATTATAGACAAACTAGTAAAAAAAAAGATCTAATGCGACATAATTAACCGCATCTATTTTGAAAACAAACAAGATTCAAATAAAAAAGGAAAACATGGTTAGTAACAGAATGCTGGAATATAAATAAAATAAATGTTCTTATCACTGCGACCTGAATACAGCGTATTAACCTAAAATAGGGACGCACCGACCGTATGTTTATTTACTTCGTTCATTTATAGTAAGGTGTAGTTTGTTACCTGACCTATTATTTACTTTTTGGACGATTTAGGAGTAAATAACAAGGTTCGCTTTAAACAATATAGCTGGATATAAATCAGACTAAATAAAAACATGTTTTTTGTAACAAGAAACTTTAGCAGAAACATAATACGCTAAATGCGAATGAGAAAGCTTTCGCGGATAAAAAATGATTCTTATTACGGATTAATTTGATGTATTTCTGTACAAATGTGTTGCAGCACGGAGTCTGGATTTGTGCCCGGTTGATGGCAATAGGCTCGCCCCCTATTACATTGGGACTTACAACATAACTGGCGAAATGTGGGTGTACTATATGTTCACCTCTGCCTACCCCTTCGGGGAATACAGGCGTGATGTTATGTTATGTTATTTCTGTACATCTGTTTATTAAGGCTGCAAAAGATGGTCCCTAGCACGAATGCTCGAGGAAGGTAGCCGTAAGAGAGAAATGGCGACGTGTCGTAAGCGTACCACCAACACCTGAAGTGACGACCACGACCACTCTGTTAAGAGTGATAACGAAGAAGAAGACATCGGTTTAGAGGAAAGAGGTAGGCAAGAATATGGCGGAAAATGGTAATTTCAGTATACCCCTTTAGATACGAGGCGATTCTTTATTTAAGTTTCTGGGTAAAGCTTTGAAACCAACTCTTAAAAGTATCCGCATTTTTGTGCACCAGAAACATTTTAAATATTTTTTATTCTTTTGAAACATAGCGATTACAAGATAAATAAATGATGAATCTATAAAATAATTAGTGGCACCTGCCATGTCATAAATTATAGACGCGATGTGAACGTAAATATCCGAATGTCATACCGTGGTAATTAATACTCGATTATGCATCTCTGCTGACCCGGGAATGAATATTAATAATTATAGATAGAGATGGGGACATCTTTTTAATTTATGGAGATACAACAATTATAATTCAAAATGATTTTACACTTTTCTTACTAATTTAGGTTCAGCATAATAAGAATTTTTCTTTTATCAGTTACTACATCTTCTATTCATATTTTATTCAAATAATTCTTCCGTAATCTACGGGCATGATAAAGAGGTTAGCAGAAGTGTGTCATTCGAATTTTTTAGCAAAGGTCGTAGGTTTGTTGTCGGCCTGAGGCATTTTTTTTGTTATACTATGAGTAAGCAGCCATTATTTGTTCTTATAAACGAGCCAAAATAAAGTTCTACTGAAAACTGAAAGTTCCTTTATTTTTTTCATAAAATCACGTACTTTTTATCCAGCTGGCACAGACATTTACTGTTATGTACCTGTTTTATGGAGATATATCGAAATAAAACTGTGAGGTCGATGCCTCCTACAAAGTCCAGACATTTCTCATGACACAAGATTAGGTAACGACAATGCAAGTCGTCTGAAATGGCCTCTTGAGAAAACAGTCATAGCAGATTGGAGTTAGCCAGTCCACAGACTTGCATGGAACTGGAATATATGTATGTATGTCCACGTAGATATATTGAAGGTTCATGATAGAGATTGCCTAGACAGTTTTAGGGCTGTGCAACTACTGAGCGGGTCTTAAGTTTTAAAAGTGGGGTCATTTTTAGCGTTCCAAATCCAAAGGGTAATAACGGGATCCTATTACTAAGACTTCGCTGTCTGTCCGTCCGTCTGCCTGTCACCAGGCACTATCTCAAGAACCGCGATAGCTAGACAGTTGAAATTTTCACACATGATGTATTTTTGTTGCCGCTTTAACAACAAATACTAAAAAACAGAATAAAATAAATATTTAAGGGGGCTTCCATACAACAAACGTGATTTTTTTGTCGTGTTTGTACGGAACCCTTCGTGCTTGAGTCCGACTCGCACTTGGCCGGTTTGTTTTAGGATATTCTTAGCTGGTTACGGTTCCAAATTGTTCCCGATACTACTGTACTACTTATTTATTATATGATATACTTTATGTAAAAAGTTACTGTGCAAAGGCGGATTCATTGCCTAAGATTTCTGCCAGTCGACCTTAAAGTGACTTAGTTCTATATCACAGGGAGTAACTCTATTAGGTATATAATATCTTATTGTTTGGGTGAGCTTATGTGACAAACATAAAACTTCAACGTGTGATAAATACACTCATAGAAGTATAATAACTTTGTATTATTGATATCCTACTCAATAGTAATGATAGCCGAACTCAATAGTAAATTGAGATTACCAGTCTCGAATCAGATTTGCAGATCCTGCTTATAAATTCTTATCATTTAAATACATCAGTCTATTTTTGTTAAGGCATTCGGATTATGCCATTACATAATACCTGGCTAACTAAAGTAGACGAGAAACGAAAATCTAAATGATATTACAGGACGAGTTTATCCTGATTTCGCACAAGCGTGGGCACAAAGAGGTATTAGGAGCATTCGAGGGCACAGACCATAAAATAAGAAGGTCAAGACGCCCCGTCCTAGTACCGAGGGCCACGGAGAAAGGTATCGGCGAAATTGGTAGTTAAGACTGTGTTGCAGACGGGCGACTATTCCTTGAGTCGCAGGTGGCAATAACAGTCATATTATCCTTTGATCCGGAGAAGAATCTGACTAAAGGATTACGTCAACGTCGAGCGGTCAAATCTTAGTAAGTATATAATAAAAATTAATATTTTTTTTTTTTTTAGTAACAATAATTTATAATATAATATTAATTCTTCGAATGTAAGTGCGTCTGGTGGGACTTATTATCGTGTAGGCATCTTGTGCAATGCCATATTGTACGACCTATCGAACAACGTAGAGTAGAGGTTAGTTTAGTATGTCCGTGTGATTATTGCTAGTTTTATTTTCAATTTTTTTCAATCCTTTTGTTAGTTGATTTTAAATTTTACAAATGTTTGTTCTTCAAGTGCCTGGAGAATAAACATTCAAATTATATCAACGAGCACTTGTGCAGACTACTGTTAAAATTTATCTCCGACTAAAAATCGCAAGTCTGTGGTCATATCCTTCGGGTGCGTCGAATTTTTCGGTTGGTCATTCGCGTGACCGGTTCGCATTAGTGCAATGAATCAAATTGAATAAGGCCGTGGTCACATCCGCGATTGGAGGAAACGCCCGTCGCTTTGCTAATAAATAATCATTGTTAACTAGTCGTGCCACTGAAGTCGTGTTAATGGAGTTTTCAGGCGCGCCACTTTGTTTAGATTGAGAATTGATTAGAATACACCTATTTAGGGCAAGGCGGTATGGGTAGGACCTATTTGTAGCGTAACTGATATAATGACTGTATTCTTGGGTGATACAATCTCATGTGACGTAAAAATTAGAACAAGGCCTCAAATATTCAAGTTGATTTCAGGTAAGTATAGTTTGGGTTATGCGAAGTGTAGGTATGTGAATTGTATCGTCCATAATTATTAAAACGAATAACTAAACTAATTTAGAACTACATCAAAGGCATATAAACTGTCTATTTAATTAAACACCATTTACCACGAAACATTTATTAGTTTTAGTGAAACTGCTACAATTACAGCTGTAGGCAGACACAACAAAATATCTTCATCGGACCGTTTCATGAATATATAGACAAGGCTCAATTAAAGCGACACCATTATCAATTACTTGAAACTAAAACCGCTAACCCTCAATTGAAGCTCGCACATTTCAAACAATATTCGAGCCAACACTTTCGCCGCTCGTGTCATTACGAGAGGTCGTAACGACCCCGTAGTGCAAGGATTAGGGCGCACACCAAGTTCAAAGTCGTTCGTACAGTGAATTAATAGGGTTATTGTGGCAATAAATACGGGAGGCGCCTAGTTTGCGGTGGCCTGTGGTCGGATAAATCAAGTGGGCGAACGCCGCAAGATGTCCCGTGCTACACCCTTCCGTCTCTCACTGGCCGATGGCCGAAGGTGGAGGAGTTAGCGGATTAATACGAAAGAGAAATGCAGTAGGTAGGTTACAATTGCGGTGTCAACTTATGAAATGCATATGTGTTGAATTTTTTTTCATTTTTATCATAGTTTTTGTTTAAATAAAGAAAAACTAAATTAAGAAGACGTTTTATTTTGCAAACGTAAGAAATCAAAAGAAACTTGATGTTATATAATAATTATGTTCATTAGGTTGTATATTAACATGTTTATTCTCTTTAAATCAATAATTTATGAGGTAAAATTATTTTTTTAGTCTTTACGGTGTACGTTTCATACCCTAAAAACTCTACAGTTACTGAACATTTCCAAAAAGAAATCTCAACAACACACCTATTATTTAACCCTCCTGAATATTGAACCTAAAAGCGTACAAATCCGTCACAATTGCATTCAAAAGACAAAAGGTCGTATCAAAATGTAGAAAATCGCTGAAGTTCGTACCTTATCCACGCTTCGACACAGCAGCCAAATTTAAAGGCCATACTAAAGTGAGCGTGGCGGTGTATTGAGCATGTTATTTTGTTGAATGTACTACGCTTATGATGCGCATGTATGTACGAGTATGTACCAACTTACCGACGTAAATATAGCCACGCCGCCGAAATTGTCAGGACATTTTTGGAAGTGTCGAGTTTTTGTTCAAGCAAAGTTTATCATAGTTATCGAGTTGTGGTTGCTTTTGTTGTGTATACTTTGAAGTACGCTTTATTACAATAATGGTGAATGGTAGGTCGTTGAAAATGTAAAGCTACTGTTATATAGGTAGGCACTTTGTTTACAAATCCTTTTTGTTTTTAAAGAATACGGGCTTAACAATACGTTTCAGTAAATGATTCAAATCGTTTGTTGTTTTGCAAAATACACAAAACAAATTGAGATTGGTTGAAGTTTATAAAATTCTCATTCACAGAAAATAAATGACTTCTCATTTATTACTTCGACGTCCACATACCATCGAGTGAACCCACAACTCTCTCGTAAACAAATGCTAATAAACGCTGTGTGCACCCACCAATGATTTCCCATTGAACAAATTACACCACCGTTCCCTAATTTCTTATCCAAGTAGTTCATCAACAATTGAAATGGACCAAAGAGGTCACAATTTATGCGAGGACCAAACCACCTGAGGCCCCTAAAAGCTAGGGGTGACTAATTTATTGCAAGTTAATTTACTGGACATGTTTTATGTAAGCCTTGGGGGTCCGAAAGAATGTTCCGGCGAGATTTGCATGTGTACAAGTCTAAGTGACCTTTACAAGTGGACAGCCCTTGGCGTTGGTATAAAGCTACAGTCGCTACAGTAATATTAGGATAATAGTCTGCACTATAACAAGTAGCTTGTGACACCCCTAGCTGCATTTGGTTTTAATGATTTGGAAAGCCAATTCAAAATAATTGACATGTTGGGTTTTTAGGAAAGGTCATAATTTAGTAGGATAGGGTTAATGTAAGGGAGAGTGCCTTTTGTAACTTTCGTACGTTGTGAGCTGTTTTAAGAGGATTTTAATGTATTTTCCATTTTACTATTTGGTTTAAAAAAATCTCTAATAATAATGTGTATATTTTATCTAATGTGTTAAGATTAAATAACGTTATTTAACAATAAGAAAAATTTGTATATTGTATGTAGCAAAAAATAACTGCATTTAAAAAATAAATATATTATGCATAGGTAAGAAAAATACGTTGGTGTCTCACTATTTTGCCAAATAAATGGATCCTGTAGCCAAAAGTTCGTATTTTGGCGATAATAACCCTCGCTACCCGTAATCCGCGTTATTTTATACAATTTATATTAATGGTACAGCCGTAACAGACACAGTGTATTTTCCTTTATTCTGCTCTTGACGTAAATATTTTTTATGCAATATTTTTACTTTATAAGTGGTCGGATATTTTTGTCCTAGATTTAGTCGATACACGAGGCGATATTTTGTTAAAGGACAATATTGACTCGTTCAGATTGAAAAAGGTATAAACGGAATTAACAGTTAATCTTCTAAGAAAGGGAGCTCTTTGGTCTCATCATAAACCTCAAAAAAGTCCTCCATAATCAAATAAAAAAAGAAAAGCGTTAATTCGCGGACGCGAACCTAGTTATTACACTAAGGGTCATTAACACTACAATAACCCATATACTGACGAGATAAGGTCACTGCCTCAGACTTAAACAGCAACGACAATCTCCCGACCGAGAACAGAATCGTACCACGTGGAGAATTAATCTATTAGAAATCTCTGAAACCGGCAACTTTTGGCTAAACGTTTCCGTAGACTGTCAAACCCAAAATTATCTCGGACCCAAATTGGATGTCCGTTAATTATAACTTTACCGCTGACGTGTCCAGTAAAACTGTGCACTTCAATTAAAAGTATTTGGTATTAGATGGCCCAGCCTTGTTGTGTAATTATAAAGCGCGATGGGGTTCCAAAATGTTGAAACTCCGGCTCTTGTATTGTGACTGTATTCGGAATAATTGTAGAGTATTTTGTTTCTTTCGAATCGAATTGTGTTGTCGTTGGTAAATTGGTGACGTGTGGTTTTATTGTGAATAAAACAGAAATGGTAACAAAATGAATAATGTTCTTCTGACCGAATATCGGGCACAGCGGCCAGTCTCAGCTAAGACTAGCCAACGACGCAGGAGATGTTATAGTGCACAAGTATGCGCGAAAACACAGGTGCACTCCCTATTCCCTCACTCTCATAGTCCGATGTGACGGTAGACCGACACGACCGGAAAGAGATTAGGCGCAGAACCAACGGTTTAACGTGCCTTCCGAAGCACGGAGGGGTCTCGACATGTGAAAACGGTCACCCATCATAAGACCTGACCGCGGCGAGCAAGACTTAACCTCGCAGATCGACTGATCTGCGCGGTAGCCTCGTAGCTACGAGCCCCTTCACAAAATAAATACATGCTGTATATTAAAGTGAGGCTCGTTAACAAATTTAAAATAGTTTGCTCCCTCTGGCCGAATGTCTGTTACAGCGTCAATCTTAACTGAGACTGGTGACGCAAGAAATATCATAGTTCACAACAGTTCTTAATATACAAAACAAATAAATAACGGTACCTTCTATGTAAAATTCTAACAGCTTTTTCAAATTGAAGTTCAAGGTTCAAATGCTTTTATTAAACTTAAGCTTAACAAGCTCCAGTAAAAGGTCAAAACTCTAGTTGTTTGGTATGACTTTAGTTGCGAACAAGGTCATCTATACCGATGAACACGATAACAGTACATCATAACCATGACTACGCATGCGCCCCACAGATAAACAATGAAATGAACACGATTTTATTTTTAATTAATGAGTAAACATGAGCTTCGTTGGTACGCACCATGGGCCGCATTTTCAAATAGATGCGAAAAACCAACACTGACAAATGAGAGCTCTGATTTTACATTCACAAGCCTCACATTAATTCAAAGATCCAACAGATCGATCCCATCAATCAGCTAATGAAAAGGCCTCAAAAGGATTTTTATTCCATTCATTCGATGCTATACAAGTATTCTAAGATTAAGCACTTATAACATTAAGTGAGAGTTTTAAGTTCATGAGATTTTGGGACTGATTAGCTTCTTCGTTTTAAATTTAAAATCAATGATAAACAGGTTGAACTTATATTATTTATTGAATACCAATGTTGAGATATTTATTTACTGTGAATTAGATATAATGAAATTAAGTACAGAAATAAAATACTCAAATTTTATTTTATAGGTTACAAAAGTGAAATCTGCTCTTAATTGCAAGGTTCCAAGAAATTTTCTTTTAAAACATGAGGCTTTTAACGCTTTTATGTTTACTATAAAACACTTGATGAAATAAAATAGAGAGTTCTAAGAACATTTAATCAACAAAGAATCTTAAATTACTTAAAATGAAAACAATAAAAATAGAAATCTAAAAAATCTAAATTTAAAAATAACATCACCATCTCCGAGTATTATTAATTATGTATAACTCTAGCTTTAACAGACGATTTGATGTTCCGTACCTTTCATTCAATCAGCTAAATAATGGTCATGGTAATGTTATAAATGACGAAAATTGCGATCCAAAACCGTACTAGTGTAATCTATGCACGCTATTCAGGTCGCTGTTCGTCATCAAGCAATGACCCATTACTTTAGTAATTGAACGTTCCATTCACATGGCGTACATCTAAATTATTCTAGCGTCAAGTAAGCTTATTGGTAATATCTTTTAATTTCGTTTCAACGTCAAAATAATACAAGACAAAACACAAAATCAACCTAAATACGCTACGTATTGGGACTGCTTCAATTTGAGCGTAACAAATAAACGCCCTTCGCACCGCAGTTTATAAATATGAGTGATTAGAAAACTCAGGTGTTTGATGAATCGACTGAAAATATAAACAGGATTTCGTGCCTGTAATATGTTAAAAGTTATATTATTTGAGGATTTCAGAAACACAAGGTTTTGTAGATATAGAGATAAATATAGGTATAAATATACGTTATGGTATAATACATTTTGTATATTTCCAAGAATAACGGGCCTTTAACCATATAAAAAGGATTGCTGGAAGGACGGTTGGAGGAAACAGTGGCCTGTACCAACAGTGAGCAATTTACAGTAATGATGATATCATAATAATCTTTGTATTTGCGGGAATTGTTAATTAAAGTGTAAAGTGAATTTATTAACCGCAAGAAACACCTCCTTGCTAAAAATTCAACAAGAAGATAGACTACTGAGATACATGGAGAGGAGTACGGATCTACAGATCCGAACACCAATCAATTACAAAGGACACTAGAACATTCTTCTAATAAAAAGGCAACAAAACAAGTTTTAAGTCCAACTCCGACTTAGACCAAGTTGGAATGAAGAGGACTTTTTTAAAGAATCCCGTTTGTTCCTTTATAAAGGAAAGTCGGGGGCAAAAAGACGAGAATTTGACATACGCGCCTGATAAAACCAATAAAGGACTTGGGAGTGAATTGTTTACAGCCGATTCGGTGCTGTCCTTTTTTAATAGGAAATTCTTTTACCTGGCCGTTGTTTCAGAAAAGTTTGAGAAACAACTGTCGGGCTAACTTCAAAGAAATGAGACAAATTAAATACTGGAAGAATGTCACATAAACTGCTTTCTGTTTTACTTTGTTTTTTTATAATAACGTTTTCATTCATTTTCGAGACAAAACAATCGTTTATTTATCTTTAATCTTAATTTTACGATCATTGTTCTTTTATTTATCAACAACACTAGTATTTTCGGACATATCTTTAAGCGAGTTTTTCGACTTAACTTTTTTAAGAAAGCTACCCATTGTGCCAATCGGGTGATTTTTGTGGCATTCCACATTCCAATTTCGTTATCCGTTCCCCACTAAAAACGCGAAGTTGACCATTACTCACTAAAATTCCGAAATCTTCAGTTCAGATTCCGTAAATTCCACTGACAAAAAACTGCACAAGTTGAAATTGGATTCGGAAAAACTAATACTTTTAGAACGGCAACACACACAAAGGGATTCTTTTCGCGGGCCGCGCATTTCTGGTACGCGTTGTGCCGTGTGCGCTGACCTTAATATCTGCGCGCTTCATGTGTGTGTTCTTTACAGTGGTTGTTTGCAAAGGTGGTTTTGAATCACAATATGGGAGTTTATTTTTACATCGGTTAGGAATCTTCTATCACGAAACCATTTTTTTATAAAAGTTTCCGTTGCCCGAGCGATTATAAACAAATTCGAGATGGGTTTTAAAGTCAAAAATACGATATCACCAATTTTAGGATGGTAATATACCTACATATATAATCTACATCTACATCATATTTTTAGACATGTGCAGGTAGCAATAGGTCAAAAAAAGTCAGGGGCTTATGAACAGTGGCGATTGCTACGCCGACAAGAGCTGAGCACTTCAATCTTAAAAGAAAAAGATAGTAGAAACCGACCTTCTGCGTCAAAACCTTCAGATCTACCTACAACTTCGGACGATACAATGTTGAATTAAACATAATCATAATTTTCTCGGCCGAATAAATAAACTCTTCAAATGTCCGTCCCAGACATTTCGTGCAAATGAAAAACGTACCTCAGGAATATTATGCATCTTGAGGTTAAAGTCAGCGCGACCTTGCGTGAGAAATGTCAAAAAGGTGAAATTGTATCAGGTTACATCCAATTGCCCCGTTATATCTCGGAGTACTGAGGTTTTATTGGATGTTTCAGCAAATAAAAGAAAGTTCTGATTTCTTGAAAGTTTTAAGGGTCATTCAGATCAGCAACTTTGAAGCAACAGTTTGGCCACAAAAAGTTGTTTAAGTCATAGTTACGATGCTCATGGGAACCGTGACTAATAAACCTTCTATTAAAGTCTTATGTATAAGACACGGATTTCTAACAATTATTTTATAAAAAAAAATGTAATTCTTGATGCTTTATTGATAACAGACATTATACGTTACCTTTTTAATAAATGCAAACGGGCTACGACATATTCATTCGGACAAGGTTTCTCTTTTAATTAGAGTTCTTTACTATGTAGCAGGAAAAGCTTACACGACATACCATACACTATATAATGATGCTTACAAGGCAAGCACTTTAGAAACTTACGTAAGACAGAAGCGAGGTGTCAATTTAAACATACACACTTGCACACATACACACACACATAGCATCATATTACAGTGTCTGTCTACTAAGAGATTTTTGCTGTCTATAAGCCGTTTCATCTTTCCCTTTTGGAGAGAACAAGAAAAGTTCCACCAACTCCTTTAATACTGGCAATGTGTTTTGTCGCGGCGAACGCCCATTGTTGCTTCGAAACTTTTTTCTTTTTACCTTTTTTTTTCTTTAATTTTATTTCGGCCTCGCCGTGTTATCTACCCTTGGGATTTACACGCGACGACTGGTAATCGTAACCATGTTGAATAAGTTTATAGGCGCTATATTCTAAATGCGTACATTAAATGTTTATAGTTCTGATACTATTAACTTGAACTTACACGAATACTTTGCTGTTAGCACTATTGTATAGCTTAACAACATCTTTTTAGCTGAATAGGCATTCTAGGCGTCTGACTTCAGTCATAATATATTTATTTGGGACAATTTTAGGACTTTCTACAATTCATTATCAATACGTTAAAAATCGGGAAGTGTAAAGAAACGCCAGGATTAATAGCATCGTGTCGCAGTCGTGTCGCGCAATCGAAGAGAGACGTGAAGAACTCTCACTTTTGAAAATGAATTAGGGCCGCTGATTTCGTTATTTTTATTCAGTGCCCCAAGTTTCTATTGCTTTTGTTTTGTGTCCAAGTTAACAGACTTTTGTAAGTTAAGTTAGCCCACAGTGGAGATAATGTTTGCCGAATGAAGCACCTTTTTATTAAGAGATTTCTATCAAGCAGATTCATTTGAATATTTTTTTTCTTGTTATCAGAAACGGCCTCCGCTTTGATGAATAGTTGCGTACAAAGTAGCCGAGAAAGTTTTATTAGTTGTATGAATAATGTTTTCTTTCGTTCACTAAATGAAGTACTGTGAGTTGATGTTAATTTATTGTTTTGTCTGTCCGCTTTATTAATTGTTTTATAAAGAAAAAGGTTGATCAGATACTTTATATTGGCGTTTGTCTCTAGCCTTATAAACGTAAACTAGTGGCAAGGATAGCTGTGACAGCTATTAATTATTTTTATGAATCCTTTCTACAATGTTATTTAATTAATAACCTCAATGACACTTTAAACAATTATTGTCAGAACATACGTACAATACAGTAGTATATTATATGAATTTCACCAATGAAACTAAAGCGCAATAATTAATGTATCTAAATTTAACGAAGCAAACAATTTACGTACAGCTCACCGAGAAAATCCACCCAGACGGGTTAAAAAAGAAAAAATCTTTAAACCTGAAGCAAGTGACTCGTTAGACGAATGGTCTGAACCCGTGTGTCGAACGCAGGATGCTACCACCCCATCCCTAAGGATCCACCCTGTTGACCTCTCTGGCACAACAGAAGTGAGGCAAGTAAACCAAGTCCATTCAACAAGCAAAATAACATTCATGCAGACATAACAGTTTTATCAGAACTGATTGTTATTATGATAATTTGATAAAATACAGGAACAAATTAAAATGCATTTAGAGTAATTATCATAGATTTCTTAAGGTGCCCTTACAACCAAACAAAATTGGGCAATTCTAGGCAATTTCTATTCAATTTTTGTATTGCCACACTAGGTGCATTGCTGGGTGTGGGCAACGGGACATATTTTTTAACTAAAATTGGCAATAATCGCGCAATTGATTGCCCGTGTAAGCGCATCTCTGGTTGTAGCTGATTACTGATGATGACTGCTGATTGAAAATGTTTTAGGTGAAGCTTGATTAGGTGACACCAGGGAAATAGAATACCGTAGGCCGTTGTCCGTTAGGCCGCTGACTGTTTAATTAAGCGATTCGGAAAATAAATTTAGGATTCATAATTTAGGTCAATGGCAAGAGCTCAATGAGAGATGAAAGAGATGATGATGATAAAATAGTGGCTAGTATTCAGAATTCAAGTTAATAAAGAAAAAAACTTGTGTGTGTTGTTTTAAGAGAAGTGAACCTTCTGAATGTTATTTGTGTGTCTAGGCTGTCGAACGCAGCCGATGCCCTCGTTGAAATTGCGATAAGGAGTTGGATACGTTACAGACTTTCTGGAAGTCGGTGTGATCTGTGATAGTCAGACGATTTTTTGGTAATAATATATTGCGCTACGAAATGTTGATAGATATGAATCGAATTGGTAATTTTATTAAAAGCCTAGTTGTTTATTGGCTTGATTCGAATCCAATCAAAGATCCTGACAACAAGGCGTGTTGCCTTGACTTTATTGCTTTAGTCGAAAGGTATGGTACCTATACAAGATGTAGCTAGTAACCTACGTTTATAGGATTAGCCTTTGGCATGTTCCCCGTCAATCGAGAGGCCCAAGCCTCAAGTCAAAGCAGCAATAAAGGCATTCGTCCAAAGTTACAGTATACAGTATCGGAGTTAAGCAAACACAATATGTTGGATAACGGGGAATTCTATGAAATAAAGTTGTGGACAGTTGGTAGGAGACAGAATAACAACGCAATGTTCTATCGCTTTAAGCTATCGTTTATTTTTACTGGATTCCTTTGTGTATTTTTTGTTGTATAGAGTTTTTCTGGTAAGGGATACAGCGATATCTGTATTTGTTTGACAAATAACTTTACGCGCAACCATCACTTGTTACAATGAGCGCCTGTATTTGATGACTCGATAAAAAATAAGGAGTTCAACAAACTCGGCTCGTAGGGTACAGATGATATTTAAATATACCTAAATCTCTCAATAACTAGAAATATATATGAATTAAAAGATCATTTTGTATATCATCACTTAATACTAATTATTTATTTTCTATTTATATAACATCTAGCCTGTATTTCCCGAAGGGGTAGACAGAGGTACACATATACCTAATACACCCACATTTCGCCAGTTATGTTTTAGATCACAATGTAATAGGGGAGAGCCTATTGCCATTACCCGGGCATAGATCCAGACGAAGTGCTGCTACTGAGAATTACCAAAATCGGGTAACACTTTGCCTGACCCAGGATTCGAACCCAGGACATCGTGCTCAGCTGTCGCGCTTAGCGACCACAAGACCAACGAGGCAGACATTATTATGTATTTTTTTCTATTTGATGTTTGTTAAAACTTATTTAATAATTAATTAGAGGAACAATATAAATTTTAATACATAATTTAGTTAGATTCTTGTAAAGTTGACATAATTTCGAAGAGCAAAATCGAATCGGCAAGCCCCTTGGAAGACGATCGATCGACGAAATCCCCGTCTTATCTACTTGCTTATTCAATCCTTTTATTATCCAAAAACATCATTATACAAATTCAAATTCGGAATGTAACCCTCTCAATTTGCGGAGGTAGGGTGACTAAGGGTACGTTCGTTGTGAAACTTATTTAATAAGAAATGTATTTTAAAATAAATAGGAGTTTTGGATTTGTAACTAAATGAGATGCTTATTTAGGCCTTTGAAGAAACATTTTTTTATAATATTTCTAATAACACTTTTCTTCTCCTACCACATTTATTTTTAAGCTACAAAATAATTACACCTCGCTTTTAGTTTAGCAGCGTGTTCAGAAGCAAAGGAAAAATATAGTAATTAGTATACCTAAACAAAACAGGCCTGACACTTGTCAACCCTACGTGAACAGAGACATCTCGTACATTCATTTCAGTCAATAATCAGGGGACCCGAACCAGTAATAGCTTCAGGGCTGTCACTAGCATACGAGTCAATAGAAATCCTCATATACCGGCCAACTTTCGATTCTTCGACGAAACAAAATGAGCGAAGTTGTAACGTAAAAGAAATTGGATTTTCGTATTGAATTGACAGAGGGGTTGGGAGTGCGCGGGGCGAGGGAGGGAAGGATTGAGTAAACACAGGTGAAAGTAGTATGTGTAAACACGATCTGTCAAAGATCGCGACATCCGATGTTACGATTACGGTTTGATTGGACAAGAGTCAATGATTGCGGTGATCGTTTTAATCCGAAATAATTATTTGAAAAACAACTCCAGGATCGGAAATCTCGTGGTTTTATTAAGTATCATTTGTTTTTGGTTTCTGTGATGGAAAAGTAGGTATGTAAGTACGAACGACAAGCTTTTGAATTAGGTCTCATTATAAAAGTCTAGGTGGACTTCATTATGTAAATGAGACATAATAAGTACCTATTTTTGGAGGCTCAGATAAATTTTAATGAGTTCTATTTTCAGAACACCACTTATTGCTAACATAACGTCAAGTCAATGAATCTCAGAAAACCAATTCTAGAAAATTACTAATGATTCTCTATAATCAAAATAAATTATTCTTCTTCCAAGTATAGAACCGACTGCTCGCTGTAATAGAGAAGATTTAAATTCAATATTCCTTGAACCAAACTAATAACCAGAATATGCAATAAGTGCGTTTACACCGGCGGTGTCTATTGCCTTCCTTTGAAACTCCCTTTAGCGGTAATACAGAATTATTGCAAGCGTTAAATTAATTCGCATCAGCCTTTATTCAAAGTAACAACGCTCGAGAAAGCAGAAATAAACTATTTCTCTCTTGCCAGTAGGGAGACATTTACATATAAATTCAAAAGACAATTCATTCCAAGTCGGAATCGAACTGGTTCCCCCGCGGAATGAGTTCCCAGAAGTTTGCGCGCTACAAGTACTTAATGTCTAATTAATAAATTGGACCAAGTTTTAATTACGAGATGTTTGTATGAAGTATTCAGAAGTATGGAGTGTTTTGTTAAGGCTTTCGCATTAAGATGTTTAATAAGATGTTTTCTTTTAAAGAACGAGCGAAGTTACGACATCTTACGTTGAATAAACTACTCAAGTAATTATTTTTGGATCGCAGAATTTGATAGCGAAATTAGTTTACATGATATAACATATTTATATGAACCACACAGAAGCAGTGATACGAGAAATCGTTATTCCGACCCACTAACCGATTGTTGGCCTAAGGAAATATGATATATTTATTACAAATATTCCATTATATAGTAATGTATAAAGTATAAAAGAATCTGTCTGACATCACCTAAAAGTAATTTACACAAAGGTATTTGGTATAATATTAGGATATCTAATGGTTTCCAGATCACAAATGTATAAATAATAATTAATCTATATTTAATATTATAAAGCTGAAGAGTTTGTTTGTTTGCTTGAACGCGCTTATCTCAGGAACAACTGGTCCGATTTGAAAAATTATTTCAGTGTTTGATAGCCCATTTATCGAGGAAAGCTATAGGTTATAAAACATTCGAAATCCACGCGGGCGAAGTCGCGGGCGGAAGCTATGTAATAATAACACTGTACTGCAGTTAGAAACGCGTCAATAATCAAGCTCATGCTATAGCAGTGACGCTCACAACCGAACTATACAGCAAAGGAGAATGTCAAAAAATACTTTCATGAATCCAGCCTCATCAATAATAATAGGAGGCATCGGCATCTGTGTTATCAGTCCACATAGAAAAGGGATGCCAAAGGGGCCGAATCTTTCGCGACTAAATTAGTATAGGCTACAGACTTGCATGCAGTAAGGTTCAATTCCGTATAATTTGGGTTTTATCGACCTCTCGTATTATCCCTTAATCCGTAGGGACAAAGCGTTTCCGTTAGAAGCTCAGACGGTGAACTTCCGAAGTCTGCACTATCGCCCTCTATCGGCAGCCCTTATCGGGCCAACAATCTTTTGTTTGGCTATCTTGTTTCATATGACGATCTGTTCGTTTCGATAATATCGCTGTTCGTATGGCTTCATTTTGTAGCGTATAGGACTTGATTGTTATTGTGATATCAAATTAAATTAAACAGCTGCAAACAATGCCTCAAGTTTGGTGCATCAACTGGCATAAAACTGCCGTCTTCAAATGCCGCATAGGTAAAGAGAATTAGTTCGACTTGTGACCACGCCGCGTCACCAGCTCATGAATAAGGGCTCCACTTGAGTTCGAAGTTGACCAGCTTCGAACTATGCGACTCCAGGTTCCCGAAAAAACACGTGATTAAAACGGGAAAATGGTAAATAAATAGCATAAATGAAGTCTACAATTGTAAGCCATGTAGAGAACGTAGTTCACTTCTAGTCACAGGCCTCTTGTGAACTCCCGGGGGAGGTTGCAGGGTTAATGGCCACAGAGTAAGTAGGGTCCGCAGACTACCCATTAAAATAGTTTGATAGAGGCAGTGGCGTTACTGTCATTTGCACACAACACGACAGTAATGTGACATGTGAGTGGTGTATTATATTTTGGGTATTCGATGGACTAGAGTTATTGGTGACTTAGGAGTTAAAAAATGGTAGGTATTGGTTAGGCCAATGCTTTTTATCAGTCTCATCAGTACCGCGGTGCATTCGTACAAATTGTTGATTCAACATTTCTTATGCTTATAGTTCGTATTCAGGACTTTAAATTCTTATGACCTAATTATCTACTTCAAGACCCCTATGTCAAGCTGTGAAGTCGGTAAAACAAAAAGAAACGCGAGTAGTAGTGTAGGTATGTTTACAAAACAACAATGACAACTCCACAATCCGGTATCAACCTATATCACACTTTAAACGACTTTTTACACAGCGGGATTAGGTATCAGTCCAGTCCATACACTAACGATTCGAACCCTTGCATTAACCAATTTACACCCCCGATTTGAACCCCGTCGGGGCCATAAATCCTCGTGGCCGACGAACCGCTTCCGTTTCGTACCTGCTTTCGGGTTAAATAGGGGTTCGTAATCGTTCGAACGAAAATATTGCCGTATCACGATTTCTCTTGATTATCATTAGATTTTTTTTAACAAGCGAGTTTTACGTAATTTATTGGTCTATGTCACGCGCACTAGGAGTTAATACTCTATTTGTATTCCTTAGGGGATGGTTGTTACAAGTGTTAACACTGGATGTGTAATTACTGAATTGTAATCAAGTCTACACGTTTATTTAGTACTGTCTACTGTAGGAGAGATTGTATGGAATACTTTTTACTGATGCCTGTTTGTTTATCATCACGCCAACACTAGATAAGCTCAATTTGTGCTTTTTTCATAATAACATACACAGTTTCAGTTAGATTAGAATTGGCAAAACGTGAAAGTGGAATAGTGGCCTTCTGTTTGGTTACCCCTACAAGCAAAAGGCGTGTTGATAAATACACAGTATGGTTTACGAGTGGAGAAGGCTTTATTTACGAGCATGTTTGTGTATGGCTAACTATTTAAAGTGTAGAGGTCCCTGAATAAAGGTGGATCTAATGCTCACAAAGTAAATTTAACTGAATTTTGCAATGGTTCTGGTGGTAAGTTCGTCTCGTGGTTGGAAAACACTGACTTGAAAACGCGAAGTCCTGATTTCGATTGCCCAGTTAGGTAAAGTTTGAATGACAAGATTTTAACATACCGTTTTTGACATAACACCTACGTATTTCGGGCGCCATAAAAATGTGAAATCATCACAAAAGAGTCTCAATTTCATTTGTTTAATTATTCTGAGTGCAGGTACCTATTATTCGGTTAAATAAATAAGCTTTTCCATTGTAAATACAAAGGTATGTATCTTAAGCTTCTTGTAAGCACGTGGCCATTCTCATGTCAAGTCAACGATAAACAGTAATGAGTTGAAAGTCATACAATATTCAGAAAATGTCAGTTTTACTACGAGTAGTGTCAGTTGTTATTATCTACTATAATTGATATATAAATACTTCGACATAATGACTGTCTTTACAATGAATTAATTGTTATTTCTGTTCTAACAAGGTTTATTTATAGAGCGCCTTATTGTTCTTGCAGTGAATTGATGTTTGTCTAAAGTTCCGTTTTTAAGTCCGGCATGGTGAAGTGGTGTTTTTATTAAAATGTTCGTAACAAAAGTGTGGCGATTGTATAATTGTATTCTATTTCACTAGATGAAATAAGAATCGGGAAAAACGATATATTATTTTATAATATAATGATAAATATAATATGATATATTATTTTACGCCTTCATATCAATATTGCACCTGTTGCACAGCCCTGATATTTTTGGTGTCTTATTTTTAACCGACTTCAAAAAAGGAGGAGGTTCTCAATTCGTCGGGATCTTTTTTTTTTCATAATCATGTCCTTCGTCTCTCTACTTTAGTATTAGCAAAACAATCAGAACTTTGACTATACAAGCACAAGCATCGCAATACGCCATTAATTTGATTTCTTCAACTAACGAGGGAGGGCTAGATACCCTCTGTTTATCGTTCATCCCCTAAGTAATACGCAGTTTTTCATTATTCACGTATAATGGACAGAAATATTGGTTGGCTAAAGTATTAAATGAAAGTGTAAAGTTGTATGTACCTATTATGTGCATTGCAGACTTTGTGTAGGTCCAATTGTACTGTTTAAAAAAGCGTCCCCCCACCCTAGGAATTTCTCCTACGTATATAGGTGTGTTTCACAAACTTGAAATATCACATACACAAACACCTAGACTCGGGACAAATATGTGCGGATCGCACAAATGTTTTTCCCGTGCGGGAATCGAGCCCACTGCGCCAATCAGGTCGTCATATGTTAGGTTTTTTTTCTAAACGTTCCTTAATTGTATTTGATGTAGTATATGCATTATAAAAGGTTTACCTGTTATGTTGCAGATCACTAGAACTAAGTAGTCGGCCGGTAAGGTTTTGAGGAAAGTGGCTTACCTGTAACAAAAATTAAATGGTTACATGCAATGGAAATATTCAAAGTAGCATTAAAAATAGAATTCTCGAAATCCATTAAAGTAATCTCTTTTATATACACCGGCATTAGCAAAGTACTGGCTGGGTACGGAAGACAGTATGAAAAAATGTCAGTTCTATCCCCATTATTCTCTATTAGTAAGGCCAATGAACTACAGATTAAATAATTTCAACCCTCAACCGACCCTTATTTTGATTGACGATGTGGTTGATTGAAAAAAACGAAACCCACGCACTTCGAAATTGATCCTTAGTTATATTTAGGGTTGGCCGGTTTAAAAAACTAAGTAAACACAATAAATAATGAAGCTGTATGAAAAGGTAAAGGAAAATTGGTAGACTGAATAAAGATTGCTTTAATACAAAATAATAAGAAAGGCCGTACACTATATAGGTACCTAAGCATATTAACTCAACTTTTCCTTTCATATTTTAGGCTTTACAAAGCCCGTGGGAGCTATATCTTGTAGCCTACAATTCGTTGAGTGGCGATAGTTATAGCATACAGATATCTATATTAATTATACATATAATTAAAAGCATGGTAGAATACAGCGTGTATAGAACTGGATAATATTTAATTCCATACGCAAACTAGTTCGGTTAGACGATTCAACAGCCTGCGACGGTTGTAACAACAGGCATGTGCGTCGCACGCTGCCTTGATAAAACAATCAAACTGATTCGATTGTCATTGACAAATCCAACAGTCGTTCATTAACAGGTCTGTCGAACCATCGATCCAGTCGCGCAAACATGGGTACAGTTTAATACGCAAACGGCACGGGTACCATGCAATTATCTAATTACAGCGCAGCTTCAACATGGCGGCGCGGGCGACAAGGATTACGTTGTTTGCGCAAATTGTTGGAGTTCAAGATTTCTGCTGTTTGTTCACATACAGTGACAGTGTTGTTATGCAAATTCTCGTTTGTGTTGAGTTTCGGTGGAGAATTTGGAGGTTTAGGTTTTTATGTATGGGAAGAATTATGGAGCGTTGTGAAACATACATAAAAAAACACAGAACGGTCTCGATTGGCGTGTGTCAACAATATGTCGTCAAATACTAAAACCGGCAGACAGTTTTTTTTCTTCCTAACATTTTAAAAATAGGTTTTTTTTTGGGACAAGCCCACCACTCGTGCCCATCATTGCACCTCCTGTAAGCCAGGATCTACATAGATAATAATCATTAAGAACCATTGCGGCGATGAAGCTCGAGGCGACTCAGAGAAATACCTTGCTTAGGGTATCGGATACTTTTAACGCTAGAACATGAATTAGTAGCTCCATTTTTTTTTTTTAAAAACGTCGCCCCACACTAGAAATTTCTACTGTATCGTGGGTGCGTTTCACAAACATCAAATATCACAAACACCCAGACTCGGGACAATCAAATGTGGATCGCACAAATTTTTGCCCCGTGCGGGAATCGAACCCGCAACCCTTAGCGCAGCAGTCTAATCGCTTAGCCACTGCGCCAATCAGGTCGTCATTAGAATGTGAGTGACACCACGGAAGATAACTAGTACCATACCATACTTCTATCGCAATATCAAGCCAGAGCTTAACATTTATAATATTTTCAGTTGTCTGTCTGGCTCGTTAATACATTGCCGACGCGTTATTTTGTGATGAATTGTGATAGATTGCGATGCCAGCTAAATGTTCTCTGTTATTAATTTACGCAACGGAATAAATATTATTAATTATTCTTTGTTTTTATATAGGATGGAAATGTTATGTCAGTTTATTGTTATGAGTGTCATAAGTATTAATAATATATTATGATTCTATAGTCTTAGCACGAATAATAAGCAATCGCGTCAAGTATTCGTATCGAGTATCTATATAACTATCATACACAAAAATGTTTCTGTTAACGGTACCTACTTGTATCGATAAATATCATTAAGGGCATGGAGTATTAGATAATTATATTACTTACATTTTGTTTCTATAGTTCACATAGATTATTTTTAATAGGTAGGAAAATATAATCGTAAGCAGCTCATGTTTGATTAGACTACCGCGTTTGCAAGTTTCTTTTTTTTAATGCAGAAAAACACGATCGCAATAGCTAAATACCCCATCATCAAACTCACACTAAGGGTATTCAATTAGGATTGTATATCTCTATAATAAATGATAATTAAATGCATTTATAAAGATCGAGTTTCGAATACTGATCTGTAATTAGTAGGTAATAGGTAACAGAATATTATAACCATGGGGCATAATAACTTCATGTCCGTGCTGTGACCTAATTTTTTACCACTAAATTATCGCCCGTCCGCATGGTTTGCTGCAACCATTGATCCATGGGGAACTACATGTTTACAGGCATTATTTGGTTAAATTACATAGCATAGAAGACTCGCACACCCATGATAATATAATTGAATTTACCTACTTAGCACCTTAAACGTAAACTTTCGGATTATCCCCCAAAATTTGTCATGGAAATTATCATATTTTCGGCAAAATTTCGCAAACGCAGGTGTTATAGTACGAACTTATACCGTATTGGGGGAAGTCGGGGTGTTTTCGGATACCGTACCTGTATCCCATAGGGGCAAGGCGGGTAATTGCATAATATTAACATTTATAACTTCTGGCGTATTGTATACGGGACCGTTATTATAGCGAAAGCTTTATTGCCTTGGCTATAGAGTTATGTGGGGGACGTCGGGAAATTTGGACCGCTCCGTAAATATTTCTTTTCTTGAGGACAGCGGGGGATATTGGCTAAGATTAGGGTTATTAATAAAATACCTACAAGAAGGTTTAAAAAACATGATAGGTATATTTTGGGATCCAATTCACTTCATACTTTTTATATTACATTCTTCATTATGTTTATATCAATAAAACACCATATGAACGAACTAGAAGCTAGATAATAAATTGTTGCCAGCTATAAAGCGGAATGACCTTGGCTATACACGGGGAAAATGTTACGAAGAAGTGAATAGTTTAATCTAACACGTAGGTGAGCCACGGATTCTCATAACGACAACTTTTTTATTACACTTTTCCGTGAAAGCATGTCATATAAGTTTCCACCTAATTTGACACCTTACTATCAAATAAAATTGTCCAAAAGTTCGGCAACAATAAATATAAGCTGCTATTAATTTACCTGTATCGTAAAAAGAAGTTATGTTTTCATATGTTGGTAAATTTCCCTGTGTTTCAAAGTGGGTCAAGGTAGTAGCGAGTTTTTCTATCAAACCTTAGATTGCATGTTAAGAATCAATATTGAAGTCAGCCTTTTCTATTGTGCCTACTTGTATTCAAAGCTTTGGCTTAGTCAATTGCTTTGTTATGTTGAAATCTATTTGTACTTTAATTCTATCGACAGTTAGATACTACTTGAAGAGTTATGTTTGGGGACGTGATCAAATATACAGTGATGTGATATGGTAGAGAAGGTAAGGTCCAGATTTATGATTTATGTCAATTTTCGAAATGATAAGTTTCATGACAATGATTTCTTTCACCGTTTGGATTCCTTTCAATGTTATTTAAAAGGAAAGTTATTTAATCATCATCATCATCATCAGCCTATTTCAGTCCACTGCTGGACATAGGCCTCTCCAATGGCACGCCAGTTATTTATATATGACATTGAAAATGAAATTCTTGAGTACAACTGTCGTTAAATAGCTTGTTAGACACATTCAGACTGAAATCCAGTTATCTTGATGTCACGCTCGATGCATAATGTCTCGAGCACCATCTAAACATGAACTTTCACCGTGAAACGAATACTTTCAACGATCGTTTACGTACAATTATACTGCAACGATTCGCTGATACGCTGACATGATGCTGTTCAAATTGCAGCCACATCACGACCACTCGTCACGAAGCGCCGGCTGTTTTACTGCCATATCTACTGCCACTCATAGTTAGGTGTTGGGAACATTTTAATATTATAATAGTCCGTGATTTCGTCCGCGCGGATTTTGGTAAAAAATATATAGATTTTTTGCTTAGAGAACCTCTTTTTTCGGTCTTCTGAAAACTGACTGACTCTTGACTTGTCACTGAGAGAGACTTCTAAAAGAGCCTTTTCAGAAGACTCTTTCAAAGTTTCATCACAATCTTATCAAGGCCTTAGAGGACAGACATTTTTTTTTTCATCTATTGAGTATCGATTTTATCAGCCTCTAAAGTAGAAGATGATGTCAATCACACTTCTTGCCTGAAATATTGTTATTCGTACCAAAAACTAATAAGGAATATCAATTACTGCGCTTTTCACTGAAATAATTTATTTTTGTCGTGGCGTTAACATTGATAAATATCGTTTGGATTGGATTTTCTTAATTAAAGTTGATTACCAAAATAATGGCTTCTGAAAAATTTTACTTACATTGCTATTATTTTGTGAAAAATCGCCATTGCTAGCACAGATCTATGTATGAGGCATATCAACAATAGCAATAGAAGCCAGCATCTTCCTCAATATCTAAGCTCCATACGCTCAGTGGTATAACCAGTGTTGAACGAGAGCGGAGGTCGGTGATCGTTGTTAAGATTACACGGGTACAAGTTCACCCCTCATTGTCCCGGACAATGCTGCACAAATGTTATTGTCTTCACTATGCTTTATTATAAAGTTGGTGTTCATACTTCGACGTCTTGTTTTGCACAGTCGCTCTCTTTCGTCTCCAGTTTGATTTAGGACATTATTTATAATCTAATAGGAATCTAAACTTTTTAAATCATCACGCTGAACTCAGTATAAAAGAGAAGTAATGTTAAAAGTTCTTTATGTCTTCCGTCTCAGTCTTTAAGACAAGTTCGGATAATTTGTAGTAACACCTAACACGATTTCGAGAACAATTGGGATCGTTTTCATCTAAATTATCCTCTATTGAACTACGTATGCTCACCGTAGATTACTACAGCTATAAGCCTACCCTTGTATCGTCTAATCCAGTCTTTTAATTGTCGGGGGTGAAGTCAAACGGTATCCTATTTTCCGAAAGATATCATCGTATTAGCAAGGAGCGTCCCCGCTAAATTGTAAGGATAAGATTGAGGTCACATGACGCTGGGTTCGCTGGGTTATGTCAATTGACAAAATAGGTAGCTATGACCATAGCTTGAACATTGAATGTTGTATTTTCGCCAACCCCACCTTGCTTTCCCATCAAAAGTTATTATGTTACGGCACATTTTCAAGTAAGCTCATCATCCCTGATCACAAAACCCCATTACACTTTTTGCCGCACCTGCAATTTTAGACGCAGATCCGGATTTCAGTAATTGTCGATACCAAATCCGTCTAAAAGGTTGCCGATTCAAACAAATAATTCAATAAAGCCATTGTATCCTTGCAGCATTATCATCAGAATGTAACCTCACCCTATACCGTGGTTGTAAACCGGCTAAACAGCAGACGTCCCCGCGGGACCGACCTATGTTATCTTACGAGCTTCAGTTAGATTAGTTCTCGTTCTTATTATTGGAAATATCGTCTGCCCTATTATGTGTTGCTGATTTGTCTAGATAATAACATGTCTGCGAATGTATGGGTGATTTATTACTGTCTTCGTGTTGTTATTCTTTTGGTATGAGGAAGTGTAAGTTTTGTCGTTATTTATAGCGACACCATCACTTTGCCGAAAGTTATATAAAAGCATAACAGTTAGTCGTATTATTTATATTTAAGTAATTCTATTATGATTTATTTTAAGAAATTATTGTTAGTGTTGTTTTACTAGGAAGCACAAAGCTCATTGAGACCGTACTTTCATTTTCCTGGATGATTATCATGAAAATTTGCAATTTATTTCTTATTTCGATCACAGTTACTTAACATTCAAAATTTAAATGAGCTCATCTCAATAACTGAACAACTTTGATCTAAGTAAAACACCCACAAAAAATTTCAAACAAATAAAACGAAATTGGAAATCTTCAGAAGTCCCATTATTTCAAGACAAATAAAATTTTACAGAATTAGCTCCTTCGAATATCGATGATGGGAGGATCCACCGTGCACCGGAACGCAAAGCAAACAGTTTTCGATCTTAGGGTATTAACAAAAGATTCCCCTATTCGTTTAAACCGAAAGAAATAAAAATACCAACCCACCCCATCTCTATTTCATAATTTGCATCGTAGACGCAAATAAATTTAAAATATTGCTTTGCGAAGCCTTAATTTTCCCTTTCTGATGTTCCAATCAATCTTCAATGTATTTGTGGGGTGGATTTCCGGTGTTTTTTCTGTACACACAGACAAACATGTCGGTTGTTGGAATTGGAAAAGTTTGGTGCTTCATGTCAAAACGATTAAAAAGATCTGCATGGTTAATCACCCTCCAATGAACGTCAATATTAGGATGGTGAAACGTGTTCTTTTTCACTCGTTTCATCGAACGACATAATAATACATTACGTACCAACTTTATGGAGTTTTGCTTTCATACGATTTACAGCTATGGGTTTTCCAGAGTAACTATGCAGTCAATCATATAATAATAATAGACAATCCCAAAGTAAGTAGCAAGACTAAAGAGCCTTACGCACAGCGTCCTCGACAGTTTTGTCAATATTTTATTACGAAGCTTTTTTTTAACACAGCTGCTGTTTTCTGTATTATATGTATGTACCTGTATCATAATATGAGCTAGGAAAAAATCTTAGAACAGAAAAAAAACCATAAGATTTTTCTAGGAATAATTCTGAACCACTTTACTCGCTAAAGATAGCATCTGCATGTCTTGGAATACTATAGAAACCAGTCGATGTAAACGATTTCTATGGCTGAAGGCAAAAAGGGTCGTAACAGATCATTTCCAGCGATTCTGTCTAGTACCTCTATTTACAATGTCACAATTTATTCATTATATCTTCAAGCCAACACGTTATCATTGCATATAGCTCCAAGCAGTTCTGATTGCTACCTATAAAATGAATTGCATTAGATAAAGTGCTTCTGCATTGTGTTTACTGGTCTGAAAAATTGGATTTCATATTGAAATTAGTATAGATTTTTTTTTGATATTTATTTGATTGTGGAAGCCACCTTGGCAATAATTTAAAAATAACAAAGCGAGTTTCTACACGCAGGTTGATTATCGCATTAAAATTTTAGGGTTTCATTTCGCCAGTTTAGCCAAATAAGAATAGGGTTGTCAAAAATAACGGAAGTTCTCGATATCGGTCAAAAACCATCCAAATATTACCACAGGCCTCCACAAGAGAATTTAAATCGAAAATCAAATAAAATTGTGAATTCTGCGCGCGTCCCTTGCTGACAAGGATGCCTGGGTCTGTTACTGCTACCCCAAGACGTGTCGCTATACAGTGACGTTTTTGAATGACAAGTACCTAAGGTTTTTATGGCTGCAGCCCCTTGTTTGGCCTTTTGATGAAGGTCACGCGGTGCCAAACGGAATAGGGGATTACGTTTCCCGAACTATGCCGGTTGTGGATTTTGCTTGCACGGCGTTTTGAGATGGCAAGATTTTATTTTTACCGTCTATGGTAATTTGGACTACAAGGTCGCTGATAGCAACGTAAAACGTTTCCTGGGAAGGAAATTATTAGTTCTTTACTGAATTTTCATTGGCATTTTATAGCTTTAAATTTTTTATAAAAGTGTTTAAAAATTTTGACGCATTTCAAACGCAAACAATTTTTGGACATATAAATTTATTTTAGTTTTAAGTCGAAACTGCAGGACCGTATTAATGGCATTTCGAGGACGTTCTGGTCTTTGTATGGAGCGAATACAATCATCATTATATTATGTAGGTATATAAATTATTCCTAATAGTGGCAATTTGTAAACACATGTTTACACTTTGCCAGTATCACATAGCGTACGTTGGCAGTATGCGCAATATGTTACCGGCAATTTATTTTGTACTTGCAATACATTTGAACTGGTACATTTGCTAGGTAATTTATAAACTTCCTGGATTGTATATAATATACTATGCCGTGTAAATGTATGATACTTTCAAGAACTAGAGCAGTTTATATTACCAATATATTACCAAGAAAACTGGTTTTTCATTGACAGTGTTGAAAGTACCTATTAATTTCTTTTGTAAGAAGCTAAGTTATAATATATATTCATCAATAAGCAATTCAAACGATTAATGTCCTTTTTAACATAACGTGTGAAAATCATATTTTTTTTCTAATTAATCTAATTAATAAACCTAATCATTTTGCTGATCTCAATATTATATTTTTTGCATTCGTTAATATTATCTTAAATGGCCTAGTGAAAATTGCTGATTCTGCTAAAATAACAAAGCGAAGATCGGCGTTTATGAGCACTTTGGAGTCGGATCGTTCTCAGTAATTTCTCCCCTATTCAGATATCTTCCGACGATTTGATCCAAAATCGCTGACTACGCTGTATAAATAATTTGAAAAAAGGTACTTAAGATAGTCGGTTTTGTTAGCGTGTCTTTACTTAGATTATAATAAGGCCTTATGAATTATAACCATCATATTAGATTCGGGCATTTTATTTTAAGTCAGGCGTATTTTTATACTAAAAAAAGTAGACTTTATTTTGCCTACGTACTAATTTGGTAAAGTTAAATAGATTGGTCACAATGTGAATTATTGTTTGCGTAGTTACCTTTTTTTCAAAAGATGGGTCAGCTTTCATTCTGATCAGATGTCGTCAATATTCTACATGGAGCCACGAGTGTTTACGAAAACCGGTTCCGAGTTCAAGGGCTCTACTTAACCATTAGCTAATAAATAGTCCGAGCCAACAGCTAACTAGCTCCAACCCTCGTATGATCTTCCGACCTAATACAAATAATTTAAATCGCAAAATAAAGCACTTACTACCGTTCTAAAGCCGCTTATAAGATTTAAACAACCGTAGGGCTGGTATTGAAATAATTCAATTTCGCGATAGAAAGACTAGCAGCTATTATGTTAAGCCGGTCCCGTAATGTTAGTCGTGATCATATCTCGCTGCCACCGTTGGCTACTGACGGACGTTCCGCCTACCGATCTGCGCCGAACAGGAAATTGAATGGAGTTGTCGACGTAAATTTTATTTGATAAATATGTTTTGTTTGGACATTGTAAATGCTACGATATTTTTGGTGCTGGTCATGCGATGTTGTAGTTTTTGTTTGTAAGTATTACATCACGGAAAACAGGTTTGGGTTACCTAGTATTTTTATATACATCAGGACAGATATATCTACATAAAATCTATCTAAAATAAAAATTGTTGATTTTAAAAGTAATTTACTTCTCTGTACTGCGGTGGATTGTAAAAAGAAAAGAACGTAATACCCTATGGCAACATATTAAAAAATATAGATCGTAAACGCGACAAGCTGTTAACCCAGAAAAAGATCGCAAAGACAATAAGTACTAGGAGATTAGATGTAATCTCCAGAGAATAGCCGTAACAATCCAATGCTCCACGGCAATTGGTAGCGTCTACAGAGTACCTTGGCCGCAAGCTGGCCAATCAATATAGTGGCTGCAATTATGTTAATGCACCGCCCTAGGCCGCGAGCCCAGACGCAATTGAAAATGTAAACGACCGCTGCACACCTCTGTCGAGCCATGATAGCCTGGTACTCCGCTCTGATGTAGCCGTTCAGTTTTAGATGGCCATAAACAAACTGGGGAGGCGTGGGAGAAAATGATCATTGCCTTTCAATTTATTCCCAGTTTTCGTACTGAAAATTTATTTGAGGCCAGATAATGTGAATGCAATTGGCAGTATTCAGTTAATTTACGATTTCATTTAGTTAAATATGCAGTGTATGTTGTTTTACTGTTATATCGGTGGAATATGAAATAGCTTGTACTGCGTGCCATACTACCGCATGAATGAATGGATGGCAAAAAGAGAGTTCGTGTTTAAAATTACTATAATATACCATTCATTCATTTTAACTTGAAATAAATGTAGCCTTTTCAGCAACGGAAAACCTTCTTGCGCTTTATAATAAAATATTTTTTCAAAGACATCACATAGTAGGCACACAAGAATAGAGAATTCGTAAATCACACTTAAAACAAAAGACCTGATTAGCACAGTGTCTAAGTGATGAGACCGCTGTGTGGTTGCTGGTTCAATTCCCGCACGAGACAAAAATTGTTTATTTTGATATTGCATGTTTATATGTTTACTCACAATACTAGCGTGGGGCGACGTTATTAAAAGATACATGTCAAAGGCATTGCGACTAAGAAAATATTATCACTATGTAATTTTTGTTAATTCTAAAACTCTAGTTCAGAACGTTAATCTATTCTAAGAATCTGCACTAAAATACGTTATGAAACAACGTCGTCCAAGGCTAGGAATTAAAATATCAGCGGCTTATAAGCTGTCACTTGCTAAACTAATATACCGGGGTTTAATGAAGAAAAAATGTAATTACAGCATATAATTAAAGGGCGGCTAGTCCGCCTGGCCGTGGCATTGCTTGTCCGACGGAATAGTGATTAAAAGAGCCGAGATTCTTTTTTTGCTAATGTGTCAGGAACGTCTGTAAAATCCCCTCCTTGTTTCAAACTGATTCGTCTAGCGCGCTGAAGCTTTTTTGGTTTTTATATGTTTATAAATGACATGTAAAAGCGAGACACTTTTTATTCCGGCAATAATCGTTTTTTATTGGAACTTTTAATCTACTATTTTAATCTGAAAGTATGTACTTGTTTAATCTTATTAAGCGGTTTGTTTATACGTCAGATGGTAAACATGTAGATATAGTTTTAGGTAATATTTGGGACCAAACTCGAGACATTTTAAGCACAAGTTCCTACACTTATTATCACCCATACGAGTTTAATTAAAAATGTAAAAGGCCATTCTAAATGAATTCATAATATAACATTTTCATTATACATTGTAGTGCCAAATGTTTAACTGTAATGCAGAATAAATCATAATATCATATCCCTCGGGTGTCGTAAGGTAATTAAGGGATTAGTGGTACCAAAAAGATGGGTATCCAATGTATTTGATATCCAACACCCTGCTTTTGATTTATATTTGAATTGTGTGTTTAGAGTAGCCCTTATTAATATTGTATCAACTGAAAAAAGAGAAAGAATAAAATTAATAATTTTGATCGTTCCAAAAAAGTATTAATTTTTAGGCAATAATCAACTGCAGACCCAGAGCAGAATGCGTAGAGCCCACCTTTCCTCACGTGTGTATCGTTTAAATTAAAATAAATAAGAATGTAATTGGCTAATAAACAGCAGGTTTATTTAAACTTAAATGACAACTTGATACTTTTAACAATAACAATGAAGTCTAAGATAATTCACGATATAATTTTTGCGGTCTATAAAGCGTCTTGTATGTAATGTTTAAGATTAAACATGAACTATTTATGTAAACAGCCTGATTACACCGTCTCTACCATCAAACTCAAAGATGAGCAATAAGGAAATTAGAACGAAACCGCGTAATTAATAGCGTAAAATAAATAGTCTTTGCGCCATGTCGCGCCAGCAGGGCCCCCCTTGAGCCAGGGCTTATCACTCCAGCCCAACTAACTGCAAGTCAATAACTGGAAGTTTAACTAATTAACGCCAGGAATGTGTATCGTTCCGCCATATTTATTTATTATGTTTAGATGTTAATTAAAAACTTTCCGAACTAACCAACGATAAGGTTGTTTACCTAATGAAATTAAAATTTTACCATCTGTATAACGCTTTTTTTTACTTTAGAATAAGTTCTAACTTTGTGGTGCTTTTAAAGACATGGTATATTTTTCAATACTTTTCTTCTTTTTTGCGAGTCTTCAAAGCTGACTGCTTTATGTTCTGGTTCAAGTATGGATATTTTTTCTTCTTTATTAGACGTAGGTATATTATATAAAACATAGTCATAATTTGTTTTATGAAGTTAGTTGCTCTATCGAGAAAAGTACACACATGAAAGATACTCGTTAAATCAACAACGCTTAAAATATTTAGTCCTTTAGATTCAAAGTGATAAACCATTTAAATAATGAGTTCCGTAACAAAACTCGATTTATTACCGAACAATGCTAAACGAGTGCGCCGAAATTATCTCGTTTTCAACACAATGCCGTTATGTCGAGTTAACAATTGACAATGTCACATGCAACGTAGTAGGTACCAACGACTAACAAAAGGGGGATTTTGTTCAAATAAGCGCATTGATCGAACATTCTCACGTAAGATCAAATCTATGTATTTTAATCAGCTCACGAGTCCTCGAGAGGCAATTTTAAAAACGCGCACGTTTACGTTAAGTTAACCTCGGATTTTTGATGACAGCGACCCGTTTACCCGGTACGTTTCCCTGGTAGAACGTGTGTGGGATTACTTCTCATTTTCTGGTGGTTCGTATGTTTCAAAATTTACGGTATCTAGTAACGTTTACCTTGCTATTGTCATTTTTAGGTCAGCTGTTTTAAGGGGGATATTTGGATTTCATATCGTCTGGAATTTAGCATCATAATACCGTGATACCGTTTGCTTTTCTTCATCCTAGCCTCGGATCTACTATGAATACAAAAATAAGACTGTTTTAAGTTATGCTTTGTATGTGTTAAGGTGCTACCTCATCTAGAGCATTCGCGTGTATGTTCATTTCAGATTCGACTTTGAATCAAATTATTACGCATTGTATCAAGTTGCGCACCGTAATGCTCGAACCTGTAACAGTACAGATTTCGCACAGTAATGTTCAGTTCTCCCCCCTCAGTAATGTCATTTTCGACTTTGCAAAATTGCCTACAGTACACGCGAATGTTGTAGGTGTAGATAGTTACTCATAATTTACGTTCCCAATCCCGTTACATCAAAATATCCGCCGTGGTCAGTACAATCCCAAACCCGAATGTTATCGATGTGCCGTACATCACAAAACGGGATTATAGTTTGTGAAATATAGCTTGATAAACGCGACAGCTGTCATCAAACCTACTACGTAACTATTAACAAGGATCTAGAGAACCATATTATTTTGTAACACTAGTATTTTATATACACACATTTTTACATAGTCATAACATCACGCCTGTATTCCTTGAAAGAGTAGGTATATATATAGTAGGTACAGTGTGGAACACCAGCAATTTGCCAGCTATGGTATAGGTCGCAATGTAATATGGGGCGAGTCTATTGCCATAAACCGGGCACTAAGTTCGTCGCTTTTTGGGCAATTGTAGGTACAATAGGCGATTGCTTCGTTGGTCTAGTGGTCGCTAGGGTTCTAGTGGAGCGACTGCTGAGGTCCTGGGTTCGAATTCTGGGTCGAGTAATGTGTTATTGGGTTTTTCCATTAAGTAGTCCTCAGAAGCAGCACGAAGTCTGGATTTATGCCCGGTTGTTGGCAATAGGCTCGCCCCCTATTACATTGGGACCTTTAACATAACTGGCAAAATGTGGGTGTACTATATACCTCTACCAACTCTTTTGGGAAATACAGGCTTGATATTATGTTTATGTTTTGTAGGTATAAAAGCGGATGTATGTCTGCCTCATTATATTTTTACAGGAACTTTTAAGTACTAACCAGAAACCATTTTAATTACAGCTAACACTATTGATGAAAATAGTGTACACGTTCACCATACTAGCATGACCGAATTCATGAATACCAGCAATACCAATTATAATGAACAAAATGTTATATACAATGAATATATTGATACCTACATAAATTGCATTGCAAATTGCAATAATTAAATTCTATTTATTACCTTTATCGACGTTCTCATTAATGATGCCATTGTGTCAATTAGGTACATACCTGGAACAAAATATTTTGGATTCATGAATACATATTGTAGTATCAATTATAACGATTTATAGTTATTACGGATTACGTAAATATTACAAAGCATTAATGCTTCTACACGGCTCATCTAGAAATCAATCACATTTTTAATTATCATAAATTAATGTTTGTTGACATGTAATAACTAATACATTTTAAAACAATAGATGAATACTGCTAGTAGTTTAAAGCACTACGGATTCAAAAATGAAGTCCAACGTCAAAATGTCTATCGCGGCTTGTGTCAAAAGCAACCACATCTAATTTTGTATGTATAGATTTTAGGTCAGATTAGTTGCGGTCACATTTACGCAACGCTGGCCTACCGAACAGAGCAACTAGAATACGCCACTTACTGTATTAAAACCGACATTGTATACTTGGTAAAGCTAAAACTAAAATAGAAACCCAATAGTGAGCCAGACGTGTCCGTCGCGTGGCATATAAGTTGAGAGCTAAAAGTACCGACGAGGTCTAACTTAATACCTGACGGTATCGAGGTAAGCCCACGTTGAGATGACAGTATAAAGGGGATTTGTTTTTACAAATAGATGTATAAGTGAAAAATAACTTCTAAGTAAGGCAAGGAAAAAAAAAATGATCGAGGCAACACAGCGTGAAAGTAACAGTAATGAGTATTCCCAAGTAGTCATGATAAAGGAAAATTTTAAGTCCTAGTTGGGTTATGAATTAAATTTAAATATACTATAAAATTCACCAACAAGAAACTACTAAACAAGTTTTTACATAAGCCTTCGACACACTTTGCAAGGCTCCTTGGTGCAGACGCGGTGCCATCGGCAATCTCCACCCCTAATTACAAACAACTTGTAAGGTACCCGTTCTATTATTAACTACTTAAAATGTTGCATTATATTGCTGTAATTTAAGCCTCTAGTCAAAAGAAAGATTATGCTAAAGGCACTAACACATTACCATACCGAGCAAGAGGTTACTGCGAACCTTCTCTATTTATTTTTAATTGAGGCGAGAGATCTGAATTACAATTTAAATATTAATTAGTCCTCAGAAACTTTAATGAGTGAGGTTGATTTTAGGTGAGCTATACGTTGTTTTATCTTACACATTCGTTTCAAGCATCAACCTCCAGACAGTTAATACGATCATCTAACAACCTAAACGATCACACGAACAAGTTAATCAAAATTGTAAAATGTGTATATCAGAAGTTGCGGCTAATGTAACTAGGGCAGAGTGGGGGCTGTGAATAAATGAGGAGTCCGCAGCAATCCAGTTAGCTGTACAAACACGGGTTGGGAACAAACAACATTGCCCTGGGACACTGAGTGACGCGCGATTTGTGTGTCTAATAACTTTGGACCAAAAATCGCTAGCGAGGACGGAAGAATAAACCGTTGTAATGGGTTGTTCATACGGAAACTGTCGCACATATGCGCGGCTATGTTTTTAAATGCGGAACTTATTTTGCAATAGCATTACTTATAAGTGCCAACGCGATGATACTGCGCTGCAGTGAGCTTTGCTTGAGATTAAACATCACAAAGTTTTTGTGGCAACGAGGAATTTACGACATCGCTTATAATAATGTTTATTAAATAGAAATGTACTTTTTGAGTAAAATTACCTCAAAAGAATTCGAAAACTCAAAGATGACAAAGTTGTGAATACATGTTGCACCATCATATCTATACTCATTACTATTCGTAAACAAACATTAAAATACATCGCGGATATTTCTAAACGCTTGAATAATTTATTTTACAAGACAGAATCCCGCAACGAAAATTACACCGACTACTGCCTTTCTGAGGCGATTACAAACAGCTATAAAAACAAAAACATAACCCCTCACTCACTACATACTAGGGCAAAATAAACTCTACAACCCAAATAATAGAGTTCAATTTATAATAGAAACTTATGTTAATAGCCCGTCCACAGGTGATCCAAGCATCGGCTCGGTTATTTTGTGAAAATATAAAGTTTTTCCCCAATAAATAATGCAACGTTACTTTGAAAGCGAAAGGTATGGAAATGCGAGTAACTAGTGTGTACGTGGAATATATGGCTATACAGTATTTTTGTTAGAGAATTATTTTAGGGATAATTCATCCGGCAAGATAATGTTTGTACAAGTTATGAAAACATTTGGGGATGTGGTGTCTGTAATCCAGCAGATGTGACTAAAGAAACAAAAAAGCTATACATTGATATGATAGATTATGTGGAATAAAAAAGTCACGTATGATTAACTTTTATAAAGGATGGGAATGAAACGAAAATACTGTGTCAGGATTTAAACGCATGCGTGGTGATGTAGTGTGATCGCTACTCAACTAGTTTTTTAGGAGTTTAACTTTTGAAGGATTTTTTTATTTATACTAAAGCGTTTTTAAAACAAATAGGTACATCTTTTTTAATGTTTCTGAATAGGTGACGGACATTTAATAATAGACTGAGCCAAATTGTAATACTAAATTATTGTAAACAAAAAGATATATACAAAAACAACGAAACCTTTGATTGTTACCTAATAATAACTATGTCAAAATTGATCACAACTTTACCTAAACTTTTTTATGTTATAGCGGATATAACAATATTTCCAGTGATTTCATAGCACGTTTTATACACCTATCTTCTGTAGGATTGAAGGACCTCTACCATAGTTTGCCACATCTGAGTATTGATTGATTCCATGAAGAATTTTGTATTTATGAAACAGTTTTCGAAATAGGTCAAATCCTTAATACGCTTCTGGTTCTACTAAACTACTAAAAACTGTTTATCGATGAATTATAGTTAGTTATTACAAGTGCTTAAATATACATAACCTGTCCAATGCTGCTTATACATTTTAACATGTATTAAATGCAAGGCAAAACAGCAACTTTTCCAATATCATCGATTCAACTCGAACCAACTTCACAGCACATAAAAATATTCACGTGTAACCGTCCTCGTTGCGCTCACAAACAAAGTAATATCAAGACGTAAGATACTTACCGTCTACTACGAGGATTATCCTCAACTTGACTTAGATATTTTGATGTTTTAGCAACGAAATTGGTTTTTCCCTTCAGCAAAGAAAACCCATTATCGTTGCTGTGGAAGCCGTCTCGTTACCGCGTATCTAATTTGGGATCATCCAGATTTCTCTTTCTTTGCCCTTAGGTGTGAGATTGACAGCAGTGTAAGTAGGGATTTGTACAGCATAATGGTGAGTTCAAGGGTGTGCTGCTCGCACGATAATGGTGTATGATGGGCCTATGAAGGCTGACATTGTGGGCCCGAATCGGTTTAAAATTGTGTGATCGCACGCTTTCGAGAACGTTGATCGAATAAAATCTAGGTCGATCGGATGAAGCTATCTCTTATGGAATAGATGCTACAATCTGATATAGGTCACGTGTTTTCCGTCTGAGAAAACCCTAAGTGTATTTAGCTGTTTATCTTCCGCGCAGATTGTACTCCTAAGTGAACAAAGGGAACGGTTACAGATGGCGTATGTATCTGTTTGAACTAAACAATTGTTATTGCCTCTAATCGTACATAATCTTTGTGGAACACATATACTACTTAATATTTTGAGACAAAAATAAAATCCTAGTTACATACTTGAATTAATTTACTCGAAGAAAACCTTTCCACAAAAAAGACCAGGCAGGTAAAACACCAAGTCCCTCTCGTAAAACACCAAAAATTAAGACATTAGTTACACTCACCAAAATATGCCTCTGGTGTTGAAATAAAATTTGCAAATTGATTACTGGCATCATTCACGAGGCAACAAATGTTTTGTCACACACACGCGTATAGGGGTGCATTGTGTCTGGCAGGCGTAATGATGCATTTGGCAATGCACCCGCCAGCCGGGCGTGGGGGCTGCTTTGTGACGTGTCGCGTACGTTTAGGGACACTTTTTGGAAGCCTATAATGGGTTAGACGTTTAGGTAACATTTGGTTAGTGGAAATGGAAATATTGCAGACAACTTTATTATACCTATAAGTATATACACTTGTATAGAATTTAAGTATGCTTACCAGGATATAATAATGATGGCTGTGTATTTTAGAGTTACTAGTTTCTTCTGGACCCTACAGTTTTGCGATAGCTGTTTAGTTTTTATAATAGTTGCGCCCCGCGGTGTTACCCTTTTCGGAATAAAGACTAGCCTATGTGTTAATCCAGGGTGTCAGCTACCTCCATACCAATCAAAATTGGTCCAGCTGTTTGAGCGTGAAGAAGTAACATACATACAAACACACTCACAAACTTTCGCATTTATAATACTAGTGTGATGATAAAGTGTGATCAAAAGATTATCTACATAAATAATATTGTTCGTTTATTTGTTGACTCGTTTATATATTTCCTGTTAATTTAAAATGTTCATACAAACACAAAGTTTAGCGATCGAGCGAGCGAATCTTTTATAACCTCCAGTTAATTAGAAGAACAAAAATGTCTTCCCAGAAGAATTCCCTAACAGACAAAGAAAATGTCTCTTTGATCTATTTCGTACAATGTTATCACGTTGTTACTTTTGTCGTAGACACTTACTCGCGATTTCAACAAGTTTCAATTAAATCTTAAAAATCTAACAACGTTATTACATTTACTAAAGGATATTGCGACAATATTCTCGGAAATCTCTTGTAATTTAATTTATTTGTTTTATTTTGTCTCTCTCATTCTACTTTTGTGTATAAAGTTATAAGATTAACTCAATTTTTGGGGCCAGGAGTATTCTTTTGTGATAAAAAAAACGTAAAAAATATATCTGGGTACTGCTGAGAGTTTTAATGGAATTTTGGTGAAGCGAAGTACGCAAATCGGTTTTTATTGTTCCATGAATTATGTATAGGTTTAAGCTTTACAATATATGGACGCTGGAAAGAATGAATTGAATATTTTTATGCCAGAATACGTTCGGGACTCAAAAGTTTTATCGAGAAGTATTATGATGAATAAGTTATTTGGTATTATGAAAAAATCTTTGCTAAGAAACTTGCTACGAGGTAACAGAACTGAAGTACAGAACTGGAAACTGGGACAAGCATACGTCTGTGAATGACCGTTGCTAAATATAAAATGATTACTAAGTTTTTCTGGGTTCATAAGAATAATAATTATCTTTTGAAAAATTATGTGAGCTACTTACGGTACGTATTACCATTATTGAAAACAAAACAGCTCTCTTCTGAGTAAAGAAAGTATATACTATGTATTATGTATAAAACACAAAAGCAAACGCCAATTAATTAAACCAGTACCTATTCGCAGGGAAATCTTATCCAAGCTATTATAAATTATTATTTATAAACACAAAACCCAAACGTTAAGAATACGAAGCTTAATTAACTCATCAATACACGTTTTCTTTGAAAACACCATCGTGAAGCACGGGTTCTTTAGGTATTCCACGAACAGGTTGTAAGTGTCTGATAGAGTTTGGGGCAAGTTACTAGCGTTATGTTTATTATATATGTTATATTACAAATAATCGAGAATTTTAATAATCAACTAGTACCGGATTGTTTGACGACCCGAATGGCGCAGCGGTAGTGAGGCTGCCTTACGTTCATAGGGTTCCGGGTTCGAATCCCGGTAGGAGCAAGTGTTTGTGTGATGAGCATGTACATTTGTTTCCGAGTCATGGATGTTTATATGTATAATAAGTATGTATTTACAAACAAAAAAGTATCTATGTAGTATATCAACTATCTGGTGTCCACGACACAAGCCTCGTTGCTTAGTGTGGCACTAGATGGCGCTGTGTGTAATGTCCAGCGATATTTATTATTTATTTATTATTTATTGTCTTAGACAAATTAAGTTAAGATATCTAAAAATATTATGCAAAATTGATTTGACAATATTCAAATAAATAAAAGTTCATATCAATATGGATGATGAAAGTTGACTCAAAGTTGACAAAGCAGTGGTTCGTCTGAATTCAAATGACGAAGCCGATAAAAAGTTGTTTACAAATTCTAATTTAAATTCTTTTAACAAAATAAAAGAAGATAAAAGGCTGGGACCCCTCAGTAAAGAAGAAGAAAATAAGAATGGCACGATCAATGAGTTTAAGTGAGTTGTAACTACACCCGCTGCCTTTCCTATCTTGTAACCAAACAGGAGCGATTCCCCGGGCGGGCGCTTACTAGAGATCCCACCGCCTTATCATGGCCCCGCAGGCATTGCGGGCCTCAGCGTATTTTTGTTAACAACTTCTTTTCAGAAATTTTTACTTGACGTACTACATTGTGAAGATGGAATTTGATTTTGTTGTTATCGCCTGCCAACGACTAGTAAGTTTCGGTGAGGTGAGTCTTATTTGTGTCACACGTTTAGATGCTCTACGGTTTTTCGCCTAGTTCGAAGCATTATTGTAGTTACCTACTTCTTTCGTAACTTGGTCTAAGTTAGCACTTGTTTTTTGTATGAGAGCCGTCAAAGTTTCTTTGTATGATGAATACTTGTACCGTATGGTATATGCATGTTTTTACTAGAACACACAGTTAGCTAAAGTTTTATAGAATCTTAGATGCTATTTCGTTTATTGACAGTTCTATTCACATACTAAAATATTTATTTATTTACAGTTTATGCCCTAATAAAGTCTAAACTGATTATTTAATTTAGGAAGCTTTGAAGTAGGTAGGTAAATTCATTACATACAGGTTAATATACCTATTCGTAGGTCATACAATATTGTGACTTGAACGACCCTTAAATTCGTGACCTAAAGACGTTAATCATGTCAATAAACCTATAACATTATTAATTGTCGATAATTAATTGAGACTATCATTAATAACGAACAAAGTTTCATTCTTCACTATCACACTAAAAAAATGACTTTGTTACAGCCTAAAAAGGTATTTCGTAGGTATCCGAATTAAATAAGGCCCGTTCTAATTAACGTGGAATATTTAGTTATAATTACCAACATGAAATAATAGAAAGCTCATTTACATTCCCGGGTATTTTTCTATATTTGTAAGTAATTAAATGTCGCCTCGTAAGCTAGATTATGATAATAATTTGGATACTTACGTTAATGTTATTAAATACAGTGAAATGTAAAATGTAAGTTTGAAAAAATTGATCTTAAAAATAATTTAAAAAATCTCAATTATTTATTGTAAAACATGGCGTATTACGAAGTGTGATTTACACACAGAATTGGGCCATTATTGTATAATTTATTTAGATCCTGTTCTGTCAGTTCTAGATTCATTCAAAACCACTGGACGTAAACTATGCTTAGACAAAGGATGTTTCAGAGTAAATCATGTCTGGCATCGACGGGATGTGCACTATCGACAAGCCGAAGATGTGGGAAACGTTCCCTACAGTCTTCTACCCCAACCGATATTTTCATTTAAGTTTGAAAATTGCTAGCGCTCGCCCGCGCAACTCGCAAATTGTACTGGAATAGGGATCGATAATAGGATTGTAGGTGCGATTTTCTTTTGCCAAGATGACTGGAGTGTAAATCTTTCTGATAGAAAAATTTCGGAAATTGTCCTGGAGATTTATCGCCGCTCCCGCCGACGTTGTCGCGTGTGCTACGGTAAATTGTCTTTTGATATTACCCTGACATTGGATGTGTTATGGAGTTAGTACGTAAAGATGAGGGAAAGGTGTCTTTACTCTCGCGGTACAGTTTCGGATTTCAATGTTATTGACTATAGTAGTTAAAGATACAATGTTGAACATTATGGACACGCCTTCGTACTTTGTTATAAGTAGTAATGTTGTTGTATTTATTTTGTTATTTTAAACTAATCTAATTAATTTTATATCGTTTAACAATCACTAAACTATTTACAAAAAAATATACAAATTACGATAATGGTTCGTAATGAGGCTTTATTATACTAATTGCCCTCATAACTGTTACTTTATCTTTTTGAAAATTAGATTGGTATATATAGGTTGATGTTGCTTTAGAACAATATAAATTGTAAATAGTGGGTATCATTGTAATGTTAATTATTTACAAATCAGTCTTGCTTTATGCATACGTATCTAATTATTTAATACAAACATGCTTTGAATTGTCATTTACATCTAAACAATTATAATATAGTAAATGGTTTTCATAAATTAATATGAATAAATTAAAAAAAAAAACAAAATAAAAACATCGATAAACAATTCCCAGAAAATAAATTAAATACGCTTACTTCAATCCCGAATATTCGAGTGCTTTCTAAACCTTTCAAACTCAAGATTATTACGTTCCCAGCGTTTGAGCCGTCAGAGGCAAAAAAGATTTACATAAAAAGAAACTTCCAGTCTCCTAAATTATGATTCAATTAGTATTAAAGGATTGGTCTCTCAAAGGACTCGTACTTTTTCGGGTCTGGCGACTCGGTACCGAACTCCTTTGTGCTTTCGACCAAACTAAGAAGGTTGTAGCTTTGTGCCATGGTTTGTTGCATAAAGCTTTTGGTACAAATTACAAGCGGATTTATCTGTAAGACAGCGATATGACAGCTCGTGCCAAGGAACTTAGTGAATTGATATTCTTTCTTATCTCAACGTATAAGCATCCCTCAGGGCTGAAACTTAGGGCCACTAGTAAATGTTATGTCGACGATATCCGCTTAAATCTTGTACGCGGGTCACACAAATGTAGTAAAAGATTTCAGTTCATTACGCATTACAGTATTTCTTTCTTCGTCTCTCGTTTTCGGGTGAATTTTTACGCTCAATGTACTGTGAAAATCTACTGTACTGTCGTCTTTTAGGCACAAAATCCCTTGTAATATACTTTTAATCGTTTATTTTAGTAATCCAATGATATCCCAAATACATTCGAAAATAGCGATTGTATCAAAAGCATGACCATATAAGTATTGTAAATATAAGGCGGACCAAAGTATTTTTATTTCCTTTGAAATATATAAGGTACCTACCGTCTTACATGACCTTCTTTTTTCTCGGAGGTGTAATGATGGTGTCGGATCAAAGCCTTTTTCCAAAATAAGTGTGTTATTTTTTACTTGAGAGGGGAAACACGACGAACATTTCATTTTTATTTTAGATCACATAAAACACAAGCCTGCGTTTGTCACAACTAATACTAGGTATTTGTTTGACTAACCCTCCGAGATGCTCGGATTAAGTGACGAATTATATAATTTTTTTCAGCTCGTCACAACCTCGCGATTATTCCGCTCCGTTCGTGAGTTTGAGATATTCGTCTTGAGGATTAAGGGATGTCTTGAGCGAACGAAATTTCACAGTATCCCCTTGATGGATGAATACGGAAACATTAATTTCGCAATTTTGGGTGTAAAATAGTGAAAGATGCGCGACGCGGCGCGGTGCTCTAGCTAATAATGTTATACTCTTTCCGTCTATTCTTATACTTTTACTAGTAGATTAATGATCCTTCGTAACACTCATTCCACATTTGTTTTGTTAAGTCCGACTCGACGCGATCATTAAAACAGGACGGCACCATATGGAAATTTAAAAAGGCATTCATTCATTAAACAAACACACATAAAATTTAACGAAGCGCTGCCATATTCGTTAACGAATTTCCGGCTTTCATTATGATTATCCCACGGTTACTGAAACACTATGCATTTGCATCTCTTTCTACTGCAGTAGTTGGGATTACGCGAGAGCGGGATAAATATTGGTTTGTGATTCGAAAAATAACCGAGATCCATCTATCGCTCGGCGATTCGTCACAAGCATGCGTTTAATGGCGGCAATTAAAGGCGACATTCGGTAGGTTTACCGAAATATCGCGACATAAAAACGTCATTGTTACCGCGTATCAAATTGTTTAACACATTCGCTGGGCGAGATCACATTTACGACTTGTCGCCTGTTTATGACGGCTATTCGAGCGATTTGTGATACGCCATCGTTTTGAAGCATAGTCTTAGTTCGTTGATTGGTCTCGGTTGCCTATATTTAAGTTTTAAGATTATCGTTTATTAAAATAGAGAAAGTTTCTTTTGTAATAACTCTATGGTTCAAAACAAACTTTCTACTTGTTAAGTCAGTGTGTAGAAAACTAATTACTGTTTTAAAATTACAATTTATTGTGAGTTAATAAAATATTATGAAAGTGTGATATTATGTTGTATAACATGGTTTATTGTTTATGTTTTTGTATTGATTTACCTTTATTATTTTTCATCAATATTCATATTCTTAAGTACGTTTAAAACTTACATAATAATTATCATTAAATACCTACTTAAGCCATTAACTGTCGATTCAAGTGACCACTACACATAAACTACGTCTTGTTACTTATGTTAATGTTCGTCCGTTCCGTACAACAGAAAAACGTTAAATAGCATCGTATCACTTAGTTTAATTAACGGGTGGAAATGAACTCGAGTGACACAGGACGACCCAAATTAAAGATGAAACGTTACATCCATTACGTACGGACAAATTATCACGGAATTTCGTGAAAGCAAAACACAGGCGGAATAAATTCAACACCACAAACAAAGGTCCACGCACAGACCGCGGAACGACAAATGTTGTACTAAACGACAAATAAAAGCTGCGATAGTTTAAATTAAATTGGGACCCCAAAAACTGTATGTAAACAAACATCGGACCCAAAATTTCAACTGGAAAGTTTTGAGGGACGAAAGTGAAACATTGAAAACACGCGGTGAGTATCGGAAACGTTCGTTAGTAATTTGTATTTACAAGTTATAACTAACGCTATTGGAAGCAACACGTAAACAGTTTACGTGGAACAGGGAATGTAAATATTAGACTATTTGGACAATTTGTGAAGTGGACGTTGTGTTAAAAAGTTTGGTAGATAGGCGGACCCGGAGTTGTTGAAATCAAGTTTCAATGAACTTACAACACAAGTCAAAAGTTTTATAGTAAATAGTAACTTGCATAATATTATATGCCTTATTATGATTGAAGTCACAATTATTCAGTTTCGATGATAAAAAATGCTACTGTAGTAAACTATAAAATAAAGATTGTAGTACTAAAGGTACACAAAATGAGCAATCAGAATTTCGAAAACAGTGTCAGAGACCTCTTTAAATTAGAGAATTTAACTTGTAAAATAAATATCAACTCTAACTATATTTACAGTATAAAATAGAAGTACAGCTACATAAAAAAACACAGTTAACTACGTTTTTTAATAGTACACAAACCGAACAGATAATCCCTAGAACTTACGTGGCTCAGAATAAAATACCAAATAACGTCGACCCACAAACGCGGTCGATTCAAATCACACCGAGGGAATTCCAATTAAATTGCATTTCAATGAAATCTAGAACGATTATAGAATCCAATGGTTGGCAAATTAAAACCGGAACTCCCTAGGATTTCCTGTTCAATTTTCATGGAGCACGACACGATAAAAATCCATTAGGAAACCGTCGCGAGAGGCCTCTGTGACACAGTGCTTTGCTAAATGAATTTAGGGGACCGCTGGAAGCGATATTAACGGGGAAAAATTAAAAATCTTACGTCAAAAATTCCAACATTTTAGCTAAAATATTTTAATTAAATCCACTGAAAGTCCACGCATGCAGAAGAACTTTATGAAGTGCTTTGTAAACACGATGTTTATAAGTACGGGGTTACATTGGTCCAAAATACTCGTACTCAAAATGCTTCGCAAACTGATGCCACAGTCTATAAAATATTGTAATAATCTAGTCCAACCCGTGTTTAAAATATAAATATCCTTTCCAGTGTCACGGGTCGATATCTATGACTGGCATAATGCGATTCCGTAGCAATCACATGCTTCATTTTGCATTCCAGCAAACACTTTTACCGCGGTATCCTCGCAGCCTCTAACACGGAACGCGGTAGCCCCTCGGCTTCACCGTTTAAATTCTAATAAATAACGTACGTATCATCTGCTAGAGTTTGAGACGTTGGATATCGTGATTTCTGACCTCTATTCGATGTTTTATAACCCTTAAAACTTTAGTACGTTTCTGAAATTCATAATCTTAATTGTCGATAAAACGACATTTTCGGATATCCGTCATACTTGTGCCTTAATATAACGCACATTTATTTTCTGAGAAAATTAATTAAGAATTCAGAAGAAGTAGATAAAACAAAACGTTACGTAAGCCTTTGGAAGAACTGACGCTAATTGCTTTCGACACATTAAATGTAACTTAAACCGTTACTCAAGCATTAGATTACTTCACCACGTGGAGATCCCACACGAACAAAAAGTTAAAGAGTAATAGCAGTCGTGTTATTACGTCCTTAAGCGAGATTTAAGATACCTAGTATGCAGCTAACAGCAATATCACCGTAAGAACGTGTACCTATAAGTATGATATATAAATTTATGAAATAAAATGACTCCACAGGTTCATCAGTGATATCACTATTTGATTTATTCGCGTAGTAAAACAAATTAATGACTAACTAGTTTTCACCCGCGACTTCTTTAAGGTATGTTGTATGCTAAATTTCATCCAAATGCGTTCAGCAGTTTTTGCGTGATTGAGTAACAAACATCCATACTCGCAAACTTTTACATTTATATAGGGTTATTTATATTAGTGCTGAAACTAGAGTTTCAGTTTTAGCCTAACATTTTAGGTCTATTTTTTGGGAGTTTAGACCTCACCGTTATGCAGCAGGGTGGAGTCCCTAGCGAGCGGCAACTCCGAGTCGGTGAGGGTTGCGTCGGACGCGTTGTCGGAAGCCGACGTGGGCGTAGCGGGAGCGGTCGGCGAGTCGGAGAGACCGCTGCGCGCACGCCGCCGCCCGCTTCCGCTGCTGGATCCGCTGCCGCTGCCCGAGCCGTACGGGTGCAGCCGGCCCAGGCCTAGGGAGGAATACCACTGTTAATACATGCTTCAATTTAATTTTTTTATGTATTGACTGGTTGATTGAAGGGATTTGTCACTTATCAATAAATATTTTGTTTTTATTGAGAATTGTGTAGCATATAAACTAATCTAATTAGTCTTATCAAAGGACAGGATCACAATAATATTGCCTTTAAAGTAGACTATGAAAGATTCGCATCACAGGTTAAGTATTATGTTTAGTTCAGTAGGCAGCTTATCCTTCGTATATTGTGATACTCGGCAAGTAAATAACACAGGTCAATGGCTACTCAAGTTCATACTTCAAAATAAATCCTGATGAATTATGGAAAAGATTCATAAAGCAGAACACAAACAAAAGAATATCAATAACACATGAGAGAGAGAAAAACTTGAAACATCCAAAGAGAACATTTGAAGTAGACATTTCATACATACCCTGCATTACGGATAAATAAAGGAGATACTATCGACAATAAATAAAAGGAAAAGAAGCCGCATAACGAAGTCGGAAGGAAAGGACAAAAATAATTAGGAATAATATGGCTTCCGAACATGACAAAGAGTACAATAAGAATGCTTCGCGAAATGATTTTAATGTTGGGAATAAAAATAAGAAAATACGAGGTAAACTTAGACGCGATGAAAGTATTGGATGTACTCTTTAAGGTATTAGGGTTGGTGATATTTTTACTTACGGAACCAAATATGGAACATATCTACTTACTTTAAGCAATATCTAAGTACTAATCGTATAGAAGATTAAGTGCACACACCGATAATTTTTGTAAAATACGTTTAATAAGTGCCTTAGGAGTAAATTGAACTAAGTATTTGCAGGTGAAATTCCCGTTTTAAAGTAATCGTATATGAGATCATTAGGGAAAAAGTATCGGAAAGAAATAAACGGGCCGTGGAGGAAGTGCTCTTGAGAAGTAAAGAGGAAACTTTTTAATTTAACGCAAATATCCCGGGAGACCCACTCAAAGGAGTAGAAGAAAATAAAATTTGTTTCGTAGTTTCGTCTCTGCCTCATTACTGGACTCGGGTTACTGAATACTGATTGCATCAAGACATCGGACTATCGTAGCTTTGACGTGAATAGGCGTTCGTCTCGGCGTAAGAAATAAATTGTGCACTTTAAATCATTTTGGATATAGATATGAATTATTGAGGTCTATATTGTCCATGTTTATTTATTTAAATTCAAATTATGTTACAGTTGACTTATTTGTTCAACATATAATAGCTGACGGCACTTACAAAATGATATCATAGCCTCTTGGAGGTGTTTTTTTCTATAATGATGATTTAAATTATATTTATGTAAGAAAAACATATGTAATAATTATTCTTCATATACCATTTCGAATAAAAGATCTTGTCAAATCTCGAAACCGTTAATTAAAGATAGCGACGGAACCCTTTGGACCAAATAAAAAGACAATGCGCTCGTTAGGCGAAAATTTTTGCCAAGTCCCCCCACTTTCCTTGCTGTGGTAGAGGAGGCTAGATAAGAAATGCTAATTGAAAACGAGTTGCAAAGTAATGACTATGCATTTTTGGCTTTGGAAATATTTGTTTTCAGAGGCACCTACAATTTAGAGCCCTCATTTTTGGAATTAGTGATTTTGTTCAGAGGCGCATACAATTTTGAGCCGTTGGCATTTTTGGAATTAGTGATTCTGTCTGAGTTTATAAGTTACGGAGTTATAACTTAAAATAATGTAATAACTAGATTGCAGATGAAAAATGTAATAAGAGTAAAAATCAACGTCAAAGAAGAACATTACGTCCCAAACAGAATGAATAAATCTGATGATTAAAAATCTGCTAATTAAAAATGAAAGAAAGCTGTAAGAGTAACGTATAGTGATAATTAGCGTCCACGTCTTGGAACATAACACTCAATAAATTCGCATCTCACCGGTAGGTACTCGGTAGTAAAACAACAACGACAGGTCACCACCCAACGTCGCAAGGGCAATGAACATTTCAAACTTTATTACAAACGTGTCACCTTTTATCTTCCAATCTTCTAATAAATTCTTATTTAGCTAAGCACGTTGGTTTTACGCCTAAACTCGATACAGCGTTAGGTATTTAAAATATTTTACATTCTATAGTACTGCAATGATTCTTAAAGTTGTATAGCTACACATTAATTTATCTTTTTTGTTCCTATGTCAAATTGTCAAATGACTGATGACAACAAGAGAGAGAAATCGATGTGTCAGTATTTACCTCAACAACGTTTATTGGTAAAGCCGTAAACATTTAATTGTAAATATTTGAAACCATTCGTGAAATTTAATAACTTTAATCTCATTACATACCTTTGTACTTTTAATTAAATCAATATTGGACGTTTGGTGTTTGATCATTAATTCAACGTATCAGTCTATTGTTGAGTTTAATCACTCGATCTGACTTAATTAGCTATGTAAATTACGTGTAAATATAGGTCTATAATGTGTATTATCTCATGAAAAATGCCTTTTCTAATGTATTTTATCACTACACTTAAATGTGATATATCACTGTATCACTTGAAAATCTATCCATTCATTGACTGAAAACACTGCACAAATCACGTTCGTCCTTCAGATAAAACGATGCGAAACTAATTCGCGCGACGATATCATGGATATTCTAGACTTCAGTACCATTGCGCGTAGGCGGTGGGGGACTAACATAAATAAAAATACTGTCTGTTTCCTCTTTCGGTGATAAAATAGATGATAAGAGGTCGGCGCAGGACGTCCGTGGTGATAACCGTTGACCGGTCACTTTTAATGAAACGAATATTGTTTTAAATGTAAAACAGCTTTGTTACTATAGTAATCAATGAATATTGAGTCATACTGATACCAAAAATAGTGACAGAAGCGGTATTCAAGAATCAGAACACGTAGATGATGCAACGTTGGAAACGATTTCTAAATAAACATTTTTTTGACAGGACACTTTGTATTTTGCAATAGACTGAGCTGTCGCTGATATATTTATGGTTATTGATACCGTTTGAGCAAAGCGTAGCAGAAATATCAGACCATGACAGTTTTACACAGTAAAAATGTTGCACAAAAAATGGCAATTTGCCAACGCATCTGACTGGCCAAAAAATTACGTAAAATATTTTAAAATAACATGCTCTTAGTTGCAATACTTTGAATATTTATTTCAATTGTAACAATGATTCATAAATACTCGATTTCCAACTCCTCGCTAACTAATCCCCTACAGATTCAACTTTCAAATTGGTATTACAATAAAAAATCTATACAGCGAAATAGTAAACTCATAAATATACAATTGGCGGTTTGCTTACCTAGCTGAAATACGTCTACTGCCCCAAAAAATACGCAAAAAACATATAGAATAAAACGCAAAATCCTCTTTCCGCACGTATTGTTGCCAGTTCGTTACTAGCAGAAAGGAAAACTACGATTTCAAGTCGACAAAGTCGCATAAACGAACTGACAAATCTCCTCCCTAGGGGGACACCAGTTACAATTGGTGCAAAAAAGAGACATACAGACAATCGTTATTGCACACCCCTTGAGATCATTGACGCCGTATATTGATTTATAGATAAACACAATTAGGGTTATTGGAATAAAGAAAAGACTAGATATTTTGCTCTCATCATTAGTTGAAATGTATGTAAATTCGTCAATGACGTCCTGCGTAGGCCTCCATAGATTCAAGCGGAGATGTGCTACTGCCCTTAAAGTATTACCAAAAAGTATGGACTCATGAAATAAGAAGCCGAAAATAGAGAGCCGATTGCCAGTAATGAACATTTTCAATCATTCTTTAAATAAATTGTGCTTTCTTAAACACACATAAAAACAAAGGCAGACTGCAGCAGCAATAGGGTCTATGGCATTGCAGTTTTTCGCCGATGACACAGGTTTTCATACGATTAAATGTAACTGTCATAATCTAAGACCTTTTTCTAATTTCGTCAATTTATTCTTTTAATTCGTTCATATAATTTATTTATTTCGTAAATCCATCACTATCATGAACAATCTCCTATCTTAGGTAAAGTTAAAAAAGATAACAAAATGGATTAACCATAAATATTTGAGCTAAAAATACAAATGTCTTTGTGTGTACCAAAAATGTTTCGTTTATTCATATGCCGTACGTTTCCACGTCACTCAAGATTCATTTCATTTGTCCAGAATTCTACACCCTTTTTTCCTTATGTAAATCAATATGACTTCCCAAAGTCCCTTCTTCAGATATAATATTCTATACACGGTGGCCCGCGTTAAGGCAAACGTAGAAATTTGTCACATGAGCGATGGTTCGCCTACGTGTTTCGTTGTCCAAATCCCAAATATAATCCGTCGCAGTTCAAATAAAACACACCTTTATTACTTTAAAGAGAAAAGCTTAAATCCAGCGCGGCGTCCTTCGGGGATTTCATATTTCATACGAGAGCGGACGTGGATTATCGTGCGAATTTATGTCTTAGCGTTCTAATCAAAAAGTACGCTTTCTGTCGACTCCTGAGTCCTCCGCGTTTAGTGTTGTAGTTACCCAAAGTGAGACTGTATGATTTCATGCCAGTAAAAGTAAAGAAGGTTGACAAATAGGTCGGGCGTGCCGATGTTCAGTTTTATTAAAATTAAAATGTTCTATCGTGACATTAATAAAAAGCGCTAAGGTTTAGAATCGCTTGCGTATCGCCGTTTAAATTTACAACGGGAACACGGGGGATAAGCTGAACATTTTTATTATCATCGCGCTAGTTTATTGCGTCTCGAGTTTGAGCATTAGAAATAATCTTCAATATGGGGTGTATTATTTACATTTCTAAGATCAAGGTGTTCGAAAAAGCAAAATCGCAAGAGAATTCTTAATTACGATGTTTCCGTTAAATAAATAAATGCAGATCGAAAAAGGCGTTTCCAATATGAAGGAAAAGCGTTTACGAAGGCGAAAATTTCTAAAAACAAAGCGAACAATAAATCTGTCGGTTTGGAGCAAAACAGCGGAGTCGAAGGGCCCGTCCACAGTCGTAACTCACTCCACGTACAATTTTACCGACAATTTATTCGACATGAACTGTACTTGTCAAACGCTGACGTTTGCGTATCGGAAGAATAAATGATAGACATAAAAGAGTGGCTGGAGACAACTGTGACTTAGATATTGTGGTCACGTAGGAGACGCGCCACGACGGAGGCGCAATCTTCGCGGAAAGAATTACATTTATCCAAAACATGGGAAAATCTTGAGTAATTCAATGCATATATTCGATGAATAGAAGAATAGTTAAGGAAAAAGCTTTTGATATGTCTGATACAATGGCGCCTAATATTATTTATTTTGCGATAAAAAGAGAAAGAGAACATGAGTAGCATATTCTGGGCGAAAACAAATTCTGCGTTGAGTTGATTTACTGATTGGATTTGGTGCAGAACTCTATAACTCCCGACAACAGCTTCTCTAATAAATTTCGGAACACTAGCATATATTTGAATGGATTTTTATTGTGCTTACACTCACGATCCATATCAGACACAACATAAAAAAGTTTTTGTTCGTCAATAATGGTTTTTATTAGCAATACTGAAATAAATGGCAGACTTGTTTATTCCATTTAATGGGTTTTCAGGCGGTATGATGTTATCATGTGTAAGTCTTATGCTTTAGACATAATCAGGATCACTGTTTGTGGCTGTTGTTGGCATTTAGGCAGTTTAATTCTCTGGACTCTTCAAGTCAAGAGAAAGATTGGTAACGGCTTTCCAGGATGTACTTTGCATAAACTCGGCAATTTCTTTTGCAGCTGGTTGTAAGTCTCATGTTTACTAAATATAAAGGAGATGTAAATAAATTACTATTACAATAATTACATCAAAAGTTAGGGTATGCAAGAAATATAGGTAAGCACATAGTGTTTAGTAAGTAGGTACTGAGAAATTCCAGTTGGTTTATTTTTAGGTAGGGCCGCGGCTGCTACGGTAATAGCACCAATTGTATACACTTCTACGGACCATTCCTAACTCATTGAGATTGCTCTGAAATTTACAGAAATATTCAAGTTAAGGAAGTCAGGCAGTCGACGGTAGGTGGGTCACCGAATCTGGTTAGATCTTCTTAAATTGCTTCTCTGAATTATTACCCGGATGATTTCAAAATTGTAGGTAGAGACAGCTGTTGTAATCACAATTGAGCGATGACAGCTTATAGACCTCTAAATCCCAAACGTACAATCACAGCAATACACGCGATGATTGGGAGTCATCCGAAACTTAGATCCGAAAATCCCTACAGCGAGTGTTTGTTTTTGATTTTTGTCTAACGAGACAATGGGGAAATGATGAGCACTGTGCCGTACGTCGCCTTTGGGATTTCACCCCATACCCACCCTCACATTGCAACATCAATCAAATGTAGACTTTATTTTCCCCGTATTAAGGTTGGAATTTATATGAAGTGATTATGGAGTTGGGCTGTTTTTTTGCCAGCGTGGTCACATATGGCGTCGAACGGGCCACGCAGAGTGACGGCATGCCACTCGAGGGACCAGGATTGGCCTCCAGTGCTCCACGGGACATTCACTATGTCGTTGGACAGCGGAGTTGTGACGTGATTTAAAAATCAGGTGGTTTTGCTGATTTACAATTTTACGGGCTCTTATTTAGTTGCTGTAGTTTAAATTGCTTGCTACATAGTGTACTAGCTTATAATTACAGTTGTTGATGGTTGGAAGTTGCTTCGTCCAATTTAAGTATTTGGGAGCTTTGAATGGTTCAAGATTCAAATCTTGAAAATTTGCGATGTTAGATACATTGAACTCAATAAGAGCATGTAATCGTTGCTTCCTTGCGAATTTATTAGCTCTCTCCGACACGCACACATTGTCTATGAGACGAGTTGTGTGCGACAAGACTTTCAAATTGCTTCTGAATTCATTGTGGGTTTCACAGACATGAAATATCACATGCATAAGTGCCCTACGGATCAAACAAATGTTGGTCTCGTACGGTGTTCGAACTGGCAACCCATTGCAGCCGTCCAATCTTAGGCACTGCGCTAATCGGTCACCAAATCTCATTTAGTTATTATTAGGTTTTTCATATGCGGTAGTACCCAAATAGTAATTGTCAAAAAGGCGACTGTTGATCATAAGATCTTAGGTTTGATTCGCAGGTCCCATAAACCATAACATGGATTTCCTTCTATTTAGTCATTCAACTGAAATGTGTCAGCTATATATAAATGGTTATTGACTATAACTAATCGGTATTTTGTTCAATTGAAAGTGATATTACATCTCTGCTTGCCTCTATAGTAATAGAAATGATGAAAATATAATACCACACATATCAAACTTAATCCGCTGTTACTCAAAACAGGACTTTAACTTAAACACATACAACATAATTTAGTCTGTCAAATTATTTGTCACTCATTTCATAAGCCTTAATTATTAGCAGATTACAAGCACACCATAACATACGCAATTAGAACAACGAATCAATGAACTAGTAAATTAATAGCTCCAGTCAGTAAATTAGTGGATTAGTCAGTGCTAACCGAAAATCGATGGGATACATTCATGTATCGCTAATTAGACGGTTCTTGTTTACCTTTGTAATGATCTGACATCAAAGTGATGGCGAGGCGCCCTTGTGTCAGTCAACACGTATAAAAAGGAAGGCAGTAATACAAGTTGGTTCAAAAGGTGTCTGTGATGAGAGTGAGAGTGAGTACGCGCTTTTGCGCATTATATTAAAATATCTCGGGAAGAAAGGTTTTCGAGTTTCGGAAGATGCAGCGTTGGCAGGCCTCCCACCAGGTTGACTGACGATATCGTCCGAGTTGCGGGCAACCGGTGGATGTAAATGGCAAGTTGTCGTTCATTGTGGCGTTCTAAGGGGGAGGCCTTTGTCCAGCTGTGGGCGTCTTCCGGCTGATGATGATGATTAAAATATTGTCTAGAATTTTATCATAGTCAATGATTTATTTTTTATTTATTTTTATTTTTATAAAAAACGTCGCCCCACACTAGGAATTTCTCCTGTATCGTGGGTGCGTTTTCACAAACATGAAATATCACATACACAAACACCCAGACTCGGGACAATCAAATGTGGATCGCACAAATTATTGCCCCGTGCGGGAATCGAACCCGCAACCCTTAGCGCAGCAGTCTAATCGCTTAGCCACTGCGCCAATCAGGTCGTCCAATCAGTTTCTTAAATATATTTTAAGATATCATTGTGACTGCCTCGTTGGTCTAGTGGTCGCTAAGCGCGACTGCTGAGCATGAGGTGTTGGGTCCGAATCTTTGGTCGGGCGGAAGTGTTACTGGGTTCTCATTAGGTAATTCTCAGTCGCAGCGCGGAGTCTGGGTTTGTGCCCGGTTGATGGCAATAGGTTCGCCCCATATTACATTGGGACCAACAACAGCAGTGGCGAAATTTGAGTGTATTATATGTGCACTTCTGCCTACCTCTTCGGGATACGGGCGTGATGTTATGTTTTTCTTTGTATAGTGTAAGTTTGATAAGGAAAAAGAAAGTAACGTAACTATTATATAGCTATATATAAAAAATGCAGATTCCATACATATATTCGAAAGCATGTACCTATACATAATAATACCAATATTAATGCTGAATTTAATTCAGGTCTCGTTATAATTATATTAAAAATTAAATTGGTTTACCTCAAACCGAAAACTTTACATACACAATACAATACCGTAAAGTTTGAGGACAATATAATGCTGTAAAATTGGTTGATCTTGGTGTTGGTTTCATTCCAGCAACGGTTATTTTTGTTGTATAGGTATTAGGTAGGTTTTCTTGTTGTGATTGCGTGTACTGTCGAGCGAATCTTGGAAGGTGTTCTATGATATCTTACTTTTATAACATGGTTGTTTTATTCAAAATAAGAAATGTACTATAATAAATTTCGTGAGTGTTTTCTATATATTTTTTTCCATTATAAAAAACGTCGCCCCACACTAGGAATTTCTCCTGTATCGTGGGTGCGTTTCACAAACATGAAATATCACATACACAAACACCAAGACTCGGGACAAACATCTGCGGTTCACACAAATTTTTGCCCCGTGTACCAATCGAACCCGCAACCCTTAGCGCAGCAGTCCAATCGCTTAGTCACTGCGCCAATCAGGTCATCATTTTGAGCTAAACTTACTTCTGAACCATGTAATACGGATTTACAGCATCTAGTCCTAGTTATCGAAGTGAGAATGAGTGTGAACCCATCAATATCCAGTGCGTCGACATCGCATAAAATATGCATACATGTGCATAAAATTACAGTCCACACACGACCCCTAAAACCGCCGCAATAACCCATTTCTGTCACTCAACTAATACTATTTGTGGTGCGTGATAAACAGCTGATGAATTTTGTATTCTCAAAGTTTGTTTCAAAGTTCAGTTGAATATTTCTAGCGCGTGGTTTCTTGCGAAGAATAGCTCATATTACGAGTATCTGCCCATCCTTGCGGTTGTAGGGTTTTGGAAGTAGGATTGTAAGCAACTTTTCTCGTGTGTTAGTAACACAACACGGTATTCACTTGTATAAGATTGATGTAGAAGATTAAATGTAACTGAAATATTTTATGTAACACTATAATATATAGCATTACTGGCAAACTAGAGCTTTATAGAGGCAGGCTACTAAGTGGTTTGGCTTGATAACCTAGTCGTTTATTTCCTGTGGTTGTAAGGGGTTTACTCATTGTCGGTAAGATATAATACCGTCAAACAATACTGTAACTTATGTATGTTTACGATATGCTAAACAAGCGTCTATTGTTTAATTTTTAACGATTACTGGCTGTGTGACTTCTTTAACATGAACATGGAACATGAGAGTGGCGTAATTTTATGATTATGTTCCAGCGTAATTGGTTTATTATAGAAAAATACCAACCTTGTTTGCATATCAGCCAGCAATTCCTATGAATGACACACTGGGGAGTAATCCAAAGTTGTTCTACTGAATCTGTCTGTTACCGTTCAAGTAACTGGCGTATCGCGAACTCAAACTTAGTGATTTATTTACGTTGCTACCGTATTGATCGACTGTATGAAGGTACATTTAGGGAGAAACGGGGTCAAGTGGATAGAATACACTCCATGTCATTTTGTTTGTTTTACACAAGCAAATAATCTTGCGAGATTTGATTGAGTTGTACGGAGGGTGAGGATATTTGATGTCTCTGAATGGCTGGCTTTAAAATACACATTTTGTGTTATAAGACGTCGGTTGATTGAAGTTCAAAGAAATGGATCTGATAGAGATATCCCCTTTCTACCCGTGGGTGGCGCAGAGACCGACTAAGGAGTTATAACAAGAGGATAGGCAGAAATACCCTTTGCGTTAAGTCCCAATTTACTTGTATGTAGATTATCACGCCAGAGGTGTTATTGAATAGTCGTATTGCCCCAAATAATTAATTCCATGTAATTGGAAGGTACTATTGAATCTGCAACTACATATAAATACTATTATACTATACCTCTGATGAAAAGATTGAAATATTGTCTGATTAAAGTTTACTATTAATGGTTTACATAGAATTATGAAACACAATTTCTTTTACTTTTACCATAGAGCGTACAACATAAAAACAAGTTCTAGTGTAGAATCGTCTCTTATAAGTGGTTGTTAAACCCTCTCACATACAAATAAAATTGATTCCTTATATCAAAGATGATATCCGTCTTACTCTATTGGGAACACGGGCGGAACGGTTGCGATCTTGAACTGAAAGAAAAATGACATCAGCTGTCCCTGCGCGCGCAACAGCTGTGGGTAAAGGGTTATCTACACGAACGTATTATCCGACGATTTTGTCACTGGTGTGTAAAGGTCTTGCAGCGAAGCAGAGAGCAGTAGTATATGCTATTTCAGTAATTGGAGATGGAAAATTATTATTAATAGACTTGAGATGTTACAAATGTACGACAACTACTTAAAACGTGTGCCTCCACCTTGTATCAAGTTGCGACCTATGTCATGTTCACGTATTTCAAGGTCCTAACTATAGGTTAATTTTATTGTATGACACCAACATGTACACTTGTGCAGGGCAAGAACTATGACTGTTTTCTTTCTGATTTATCTCTGCGTCCAGATAAATAATGTACCTATTTACTTTTATTAATAAACCTTTGTGCATGGTACAGTGGTACTGGCAGCATTTATACCAGGTGAAGAGTATGAACTATAAAAACGCGCCCATACTAATTTGGTCATTGTCCTTTAAAAAGTTGTATAGCAGACGATAAAGCTATGAAAGCAATCTCATAATTTCTTTGTTAACTCGATCTAATACATTGTCAACACTTAGTTTTCATATAATATAATGTTATCGATTCTGAGTATGAATTGAGAGCACTTTCAATTTCATCATAATTACATTAATTACTAGAGCATCGCTAATGACGCGGTGACAGCGCCTATGCATGCACAGATGCGCATATGCATGTGTATGCATTGATGGATTGTAACTAGCTTAATCACATACATATCGAGTCTACATTAGTTGATATATACGGTAGTAATGCTGTGTAAGAAGATATTATGAGATAGACACTGTTTTTGGACCTGCCTAGATGTTGTCATTTTGATTTAGTATGGGCAGTCACTTATACTCGTATTGTTTTATGCTGATTCTAGGCAAGTTCATACCTCATTTATGATTCACAGTGATTCTCTTGAACGTATTTTTTTATATAACTACTACTAAAGATACACAACAGGAGCTATTGTGAATATTAGGACCTGAACTGAAGCAATTGCGTACCATGTTATCATAAGAGGAAACTAATGTAGGTAATGATATTTTGTGTGATTCAGTATATAAAACAAAACTGAATGGTGTTGCTCATTATTTGCGTTTTAAATTTTCATATTTGCATGTCAAGCATACCAGTTTCTATAGAATTTTTAATCTTTAATTCTAAAATATATTTGTAATTGTAAGAAAAATATCATCGCATTTATATCAGACAGACACGTATTACTGCGGAGGCACGGAGGGGAGGGAAAAGGAATTGGTGCAAAGCGCCTCGTCTATTTCCCAGCTTTAACACTAAACACTAGCTCGCGGTAAGTTGCGAGCGGAGATGAGTTTTGTATTATCATATTTTTATGCTGTTCTTTAAACGATTATTTATTTGTCAAAGAATATAGCTAGACTTGGTTTGAAATTTTTGCCATTAAAAGCAAAAGTTACTGTGTCTGTATGCTTATTTGCTTGTCACATCGCAACAAAACCGAACCTATCGCAATGAGAGACATGGACGATGGACATTGCTTGAAACCTATAGAATGATATAGGTAACTTTTTATTCTTAAAAAAATTTAGCAGTATCGTTCACGTGAGCGAACTCGGCGGAAGCTTGTACTAAATGTTTAAATATATAATGTCACCAACTGGAACCTTTCTATAAGTTAATTGAACTGCGGAAATAACGCAACAAAAACTCCCGTCTTTATTCGTTCACTAATCATTGTTCGAGAACTTTCGCTTGTCGCTGTCCAATTGATAGACGACAAAGAAAGATAATTGTCCGCAAAAAGACGTCCGACAAGCCCTAATCACAATTAGGAAGACACCAATAAATAATTCAAATTAAAGGCGAAACTAACTAACTATCGAACTGCAGGACCGGAGGTAAATAATTGAAGTAATTGTTGGGTCAAATCGGGTCAATTAATCATCGGACGCGGTCCAAAGCCGCATTACCAATTTATAAGCCGACCAAAATACTCTATAACGTTTGAAACGCAAGCATTTGGTTTGTTCCCTACAATTTTGGTCCTAACAATGTACCTGATTTTAGGCGAATAAATATTTATGCTGGACTAGCAAACTGTCAAGCTGTGAATTACGAGATGTGTAGTTATGTTGATGAATGAGAGTTCGGGAGTGCAGCGCGGGCCGCATGGGATACGGTGACGGCGCGGAGGGAGTTTGGAAGATTATTAGTTCGATACTCTGCTGTTGCACTCTTCATGCCAAGTGCTTGCATTTATTATTCTTATTCTTCTGTTTATGGTCTTACTTTACGATTGATTGTTGCATACATATTCAAAATTGTTATGTCACATCACTAGTTATACATCAATTGTTGTTTCTTATTCAATAGATTTCTACTGACATATTATGTGGAAATTTTGTTTCTTTGGGTGAACAACTAACTAAAAGTTGGTGAACGTAACAGAATTTTGCGAAGAAAATGTTAATAAAATAATCTCCTCAAGATAATCTGGATATATGGAAAGTAAGTGATTTAACGCCTCGCCATATCCGCCCAAGACCCCATAAAAAGTGATAAGTAACGTAGGCCACCATAAAACCGTGGATTCATCCCGTGGGACACGGCACTTAAGTGTCAATATCATAACGACGATACACTACGAGGGCGGGTTGCGTTGGCGGTACGATAAAATCATAGAAAAAATCCTGGCCCACCTAAATAGATCAGTGAAAATGTCTTGATAAATACCTTTTATTATTTAAAATAGGGTCTTAATATAATGGTCACAGCACAGCGTGGGTGATCCGGTTTAAGGTTACTTGAGAGATTAAGCTGATATATTCGTTGATCTAATTCTGCTTTAAAGAGATCTTTATTAAACGCACCATCAACTATTTTAGTACCTATTAATGGTACTGAAAGCAATAGATAAAAACAACCACAGATCTTAATATCCCTTAAAACGTAATCTTACTGGCATGACAGAAATAGTGACAGCAAAAAAACAACTATTTATCGTTCTAAATTCAAATGCGACGAAAAACTCATAAATATTATATCATTTGAGAGTGCAGTATACTCCTAAAAGCGCTCTAAAAAACCTTTGTCCCGTTTCAAACAATAAACCAAAATATCCGAGTGACTAGAGACGGGACATTCGAATGCAGTAAACTTTATCTTAATGTCTCTATACAGTTTAAAAATATCCCGTCCATATGTTCGGCCTGCGTTCGACGGCACAACAGCGGCCGTTGTTTGTCGTCCCACTTTGTAATACGCGTATTGATGGCTGCATTTCATTGTTTTTTCCTTTTCACTTGAATATAATACTACCTATACATTACACGAACAGAGAGCCACATAGAGCATGATGGCCGACCACAGAGAAAAGGTTACTTTAAAAATTGAACGTTGAAAAATCGGGTCGCTCCTATACGTTTTCGAACGGAACATTTTGTCAATCTTTTAACCTGTATCGTATTATTGCGAGTATTTTGTTTTGTATTACTCAAAATTTCATAAACAAGCTAGCCAACAAATTTTAATATTTAAAAATGTTGTAAGTACAGCCGTAATACATTTTTATTTTTGATGTTCATCGAAATGTTGAGATCATTTTAAATACAGAATCCACAGGTTAGGTGACTTGAAACTATATTAGTCTAATGAACATATTTAATTTTCTTTAATTTGTACGTGTTGGTACTAATATTCTTCAATCTGTTTGCGAAACGAAATCAAAATACACATTTGACATTTGGCAGTCATTCCAACACGCCTACCACACCTTTCAACCAGTGACAATGCGTTTAAGTTGAGCTTCTTATAGTGGTATGCAACAAAACAATTGCACGTGTAAATGTTGGTTTGCTTCCATGATGTCATGTTGCGAAATAGCAACTTAGTTCAGTTAGGTCTTAAAATGAACAGCAATAACCGTTGATGGTAGGTCCCTAGGATCTAAAACTAACACGAACTGCTACACAATGAATAAATTCAGTTCCATTACAAACATTTCGATATGAACGTCGACTATACCAGCCGTATCTTACACATAAAATAGTCTAACAAATATCCCTATTACCATGTCAAGTACCTCCCATTTCCACATAACACCACGTTTGCCAGTGCATAGGCTAGGCCATAAAAGTAACGCACTGTCTTATCAAAATGCCACGGGAAATGTGATGGTATCGCAAACCATGGCTCCTAACAGGCAACAGGGGACCCATTCCATGTTACCTTACACTTCACGTTTGAAATTCAAAATTTAAGCGTCTAGCGATGATGGAATAAGTTGGGGAGAGATATGCTTATTGGGGACGTAGAAATGAATATTTTCGCCATTTGTTATTGCAACGGACGGTTTATTATTGTGTGAACTGTAATTGCACTGTTATTTATAATTCGTTTCAATTATTATTGCGGTTGCTGTTAACGATGAACAAATGAACAATGTTTATTAAAACAACTTGAATACAATATAACTGTGGTGCTTTTAAGAACTTATCAGGCAGTACCCATGTTAAATAGTTCTGGTAAGGTTTTACCAACATTTCGTTGTGCAATAGGTCTGCCTCTTATTAAATTAAAGTTGTACTCTTTGCGCTTAGCACACCTGCTTAAATCTTAGGACTTAGGAGCAATTAATAGAACAAAAGTGAAGATATTTTTTAGCATTGGTTCCTTGCTATTGAGAATTGTTCTCCATGTGCCATAGTACTGCATATAATCATATAAGCATACACGTAAGTAAAAAGCTAAATAAGCCAAATCTACATTCATTGATGTTCGTTCGTGCAAGCTTTCAAAATGCTCTTCGGTATCAACACACATATAATTGAATCGTTTACCAGGAAAGTGGGTAATTTGACGAATGTTTGAGTCCCAAAACGATTCTGTATCGATTGATAAAACATGATTTGAAGAGCGATAATTTTTTTTTATGTTTTACTTTATTATCCTTCGATAGTAAAGTTGCTCTTAAGGGTAAACTTTTCTCCCGAGCTTATTTCAGAGAGTTCTTTCTCTTAGCTTTGCCTTAATTTACTTTAATTAAAAACTTCTTTAGAGCTGAAACGCTTTCTTGAGTCATATTATTTGTATGATGGAATAAGAAATGCTAAAGTATAGGCTTATAACATCCTAAAGTTCGGAATAAAAAAAAATAATTTAATTACCTCAATGGCAAACTATAAACTTTTAACAATCACAAATAAACCATCGTATCGTTACAGGGTCAGTTAAAATAAAACACCAAAATGTATTTTTAATTTATCCTCTGCATCCCAAAATGCAAACTAAATAAAGCATCGAATGGGAATAACGACAGTGCGAATGCAAATTATTTAATCACCTCACCATGTACTGCGCAGGTCGGAATATGAATGAAAAGTAAAAAGTAACCAAACAAAAATATCGGCGACAGAGACGAAGTTTCAACAATTATGCTGTTTTATTAATTATTTCGTGTTCGAGGAAAACTGTCGGGAAAAACGTTCATAAGGTAATTTTTTTGTACTTGGTCGTATTTGTAAAAGGGCCTTGAAAAAACGTTTATACAGAGCCACCAGCACATTACTGGAGAGAAACTGTTTGCATTTCTACGTTAAACAATAATGTATGTGGTTATAGTGAGTATGAAATTGATGTGTATAATTAAATATGCAAGAAGCCTTTTCAAGTATTATTATTACATTTTGTAAAAATACTTGAGATATTTTATTTGCATCAAAAATACGAGTCGCGAATACAATTTGTATTTCGAATTATTTATCACTCTTTTATGTCTTTTATCTACTGTATCTACACAAATCTATTCCGTTGAACAAAAAACGAGGAACCTAAACCAATCGCTTTTATATTTAATTTATCATGGAGGTCTATACCGTTGTTCTAAAATTTGTTTATTATGTAAATCTTTTATCAGAAACTTAATATCTGAAACTACATAGAGTTCGCCGTAACATACTAGTCAGTATAGGGGTGTTATGCTTTATATTATGTAAAATTGATTTTCGCACAAAATGGCAGCAGTAACAAGCTTTGTCTACATAGCCTATATAGAAAACAATGAACAAAACAACGTTGAACGGCGTCCACACAAAGCCTATCGGGCCCTATGTGACTTTGCGATGTCGGCCTCTATAAAATATTTTCAATACCGAGGGAAATTGGTCAAAAATGACTCCCCAACAAGATTATCTTGGCTGCCCCGAGACATAAGCAGTATTGTGACTTACAACCTCCATTTTAAAGTTGATTTTTCTTTGATAACTCGCAAGTATTTTAAGTATACTGTTTCAGCATTATGTAAGTTACTTCGGGGACTGGAGAAGTAATTTGTTGGGGGCTTATTTAGTGTTCTTTGCTGAGAGATGAAATTTATTTCGTACGATGTATATTGCTCCTGGCTGGATAACTTCAAGTAGCGAGCATAAACATAAGGAAAACAAGGGCACACAACTTTTACACATATGGAGTAATATAGTTACATACATACATGCCCTAATGAACTAGCTTATTTGTTAAGGTAATGTGACTTCATGTGATGTGACATTATTGTGAGTGCTTACAAGCTTACAACCACCCTGGGTTCTATACAATACACCAATGTATATACATTGACGTTCCATGGTTAAGTGTTGATCTACACTGGGTCACAGTTTCATGTCAACCAAATATATTATTTTGTGTGATCCGCGAACATTTGAACCTAGTGTAGAACTTTGTGTATCGTTCCAAAACACATACAGAAGAAATTCTTAGCATGGACAAACATTCGAAAACGAAAGATAACAGTCGGCAAAAACCTACTGTAATAACATTCGCAGAACTTAAGTCAGCAGATAGCGAAATACCTCCTGAATCTTCTCACCCCAAGATATAAAGACAAAGAAACGCCTGCTTAAGACATAACATAACGACGCACTTCCCCAATTGACAGTACGTATTAGAACAACGCCCTACCCGCGGGACGCTGTAAGGAGACAGGATCACTAACTTTTTCCATCTAAAACTTGCACTATAAATCGTCACGGACCACCGAACGGGAACTATCGAAAACTAACCCCCCACCCCCCGGTTTATTGACAATTTATGGCAGATTTGCATTAGTACTGACTAAATGACTCGACGATTTCCAAGTTTTAGGAACGGGTTGGTCACAGATTTATCTTGTTTAGTTTTTTGGAATTGGCTTTTAAGTTCTTATTGGCATTGTTAGGTAGAATTATTACTGTAATAATGTTTTCCTAAATAGTACTTTGCCTTTGCATTTTAGATACGCGACGATTTATACTGTCAGAAACTACTTCTACTAATAAAAATGCCATGTACAGTATTTTAATAAGATATATTTGTTAATGTTATATGTATGTTTTTAAAAGTTGTGATGGCCCTCATCTTTACAAACCGAATTTATATGCACAAGGATTACAAATTAAACAAACATATTTCATTTCAATTCAATTTTACCTGTTAGTTTTTGGCTCAGAATATGGAACGTTTTTGGTTATGAAAATGTGTTCTTTAAATGTGTACCGACAAATTTGAAATAGTGATTAAAAATAGCTGTCCATAACATACATTTAGAAATGTCATTACGAAGTATGACGACTTACTTTGCCAACTCCACGATAGAGAAACACATAATATTATTTACAATTATCTATTAGCAGTGAAACCTAAAAAATTACAAACGTCGAAAAGAAACAAAACACAGTACACTTAGCATCGTTCGAAGCCATAACAAGTGTTGGATTTAAAGTACAGCAGGTACACTGCAAACGGTATTGGATTTCGCATAAAGCACCAAATGCAATCCTTTGTCTTCCATTCTATATTAATGAATGAATATCTGAATAAATGATTCAAATATTCAACGTGTGAATGTCTAATATGATAACACTGTTAAATTGATCCCATATGACCGTTACCAATTGTCCGCATCGAAAAACAAGTTTATCGACGAAGACTGTAATTAGATGGAAAATACTTGGGATATACAAAACAGAGTAAGACAATGAAAAATAAGTTGGAGACGATCAGCCCCCTTATGGTGAACTCATAAAGCAGGGCGTTGGGGAAACGAGACGCCGTACTGCACGTGTAGTACGTGCAGCTACGTCTCGCTTCCACAACGGAAAATGTCCTGCTAAAAGAGTCCATGGTAAGGAGGTTCATGGAAAGGCTTAGTAGTTGAATTTTGTGTGAAGTATAAGGAGTAAAGAGAAGAGGTTCTGGACAGTAAAGTACAAATACATAATTCATGACTGCTGCTGTAAAAGATAAAATACAAATGGCCAGCGACATAATTATAGTAGTCAGTGAAAGTGTTTGCTAACTTTATTTTCGGCAACGACTTTTGAGACTAATGTTTTGTTGTTTGATGTACTACAATAGGTTCCTCTATAGAAGTGGAGTTATGTCTCCTGCCCCAAACGCTTTAGGAAATACAGGTGTGACACATTACACAAGTTTAGCGTTCCAGCTTATTCCTCAACACATTTGTGGTGTCTTCACACTAGTCGCAAAGTATCGATACCGTGACCGCACTGACCACAAACGTAACATTATCTACTCGATTAGATGTCTGTACAATACATAATCGATACTGTTCACTCGCTTCAATGTCCAGAAATAACATTTTGATGTTTTATTCAACGACTCAATTCGATATAATTAGCTTTAATATTACAGTGTTTGTTGAAAAACTCATTTGGTACAATAAGAAATAATAATTATTAAAAATTGGCGAACACTGTTAAAGTTGTCGACATAGCCCACAGGATTAGCAAATTGCAGAACCGACAACCGTTGGGGAAAACGTCTCCTCCAGCTGCTATGTGTAGCGACGATATTCGCAAAATGGCTGGCAGCGGTTGGAAGCGCAAGGCCGAAGATCGAGATCAGTGGCGTGCCATAAGAGAGGCCTATGTTCAGCTGTGGACTGGGATAGGCTGATGATGATGTTTATAATTTCCTTTAGCACCTTTTTTTAAGCAATTTTTTGAATAGTACGGTTCACTCTTAACCTTCATGAATGAAACCAAAATCTTGAGGATCTTATTTCTGAAACTTGATCTCAAGTTAACCGTTTACAAACAGTTCGTGGTATACAAACACCGAACAATGAACCTTTCTTAAATTTTCATAAAACTTGATTAAAGATTAGCGGCTGAGAAACGGCCCTTTCATTACCAAATCAGCGAGAAAATGTCAGAACTACTAAACTGTTTTAATTCGTCATGTTACTTATCAAGTGTTATGTAGGTATTCAAGTTTTCCTTTGATTAAAGACGGTAAGATTTCTTGATTAAAATGTCTCAACAGAGTGACTGCGGTTGTTACTATTGAAGTGCTTGTTTTGAGTTACGTTCGCCTCTTTGAAATTTGAAAACTTTAGTTTATCTCTTCTTAGATTGTTGGCATACTGTTATAGAAATATTTTAGTAAGTTCTATATTATGTATGTATCTGTTTATTTGTAATTCGGATGATTCGAACGAATTTTGAAGTTATTATTTGTATTTTAATAAGTTTGGAAGTTTTGAGTCATTACAAATTGTGATACAGCAGTCATGCGAAATTTGTATGATATTATATTAATATAGCTTCGAGTCAGATACAAGACAGTTATGCTGAAGGCAATTGTAGCGATGAAGTACATAAGTATGAGTCGCAACGTATGGAGGCAACTCAAAACCTTGGCACGTAGGGGTGCCCGAGTCGGCACTTATGAGAACCATAACACATAAATACAATTTCGGCCGGTATCATATCCATATTTCTTGCTTCACTGATTAGATATGAAGAATAATATTTTGTCGGGGTAAAATAATATCTTGATTTATTCTTACGGGCAAGATAACGGCGCGAAGGATGTGCTCGTAATGGTCGGCACCAGCCCGAAATTGTCCGAAATGGGCCGAAACGGGCCGAAAGTGGCCCCTACCCAGCGCGTATTTTTACATATTATTTTCAGGAGAAGCATTAAATTACAGGGGATTTTTTGTGGGGAGTTATGAAAGACCATATTTTGCGGAGGTGTGTGGAATGAAAACGACTCCTGCCTTCGAGATGCGAGAGAAAAATATAATTATATGTTTTATGTGGTTCTATTTTTTATTAGGGTAGGCTTTTGTACGTAAGTTTCGAGGTGTTAAATCAACGTGGAAAGCGTTAATGTGCTATTTGTCAGTGTAAACGCCAGGCTCAGATATTTGGCTAAGGGAATGCAATTTTCAACGAAGCGTATAATACATGGTTAATCTAAAAAATAAGGTCAACTTGGTGATTAAGGGGGATTTTTGGGAGATTTATGCAACACACAACATTACCATAATCCATTTTTATTTATTAGGGATTAGTTTATACAAATAAACAAAGGGGGTTTTTACAAGTCTACATTTTCTTGTACTTTAACGGTATATTCAGACGTCACAAACATAATGCTAGCTAATTCGTGCTTCTGTGATTATACAGGGAGGTAGAAGCTGTGGTCAAAGGTGATGAAACAATTCAATACCTTCACTATCAGATCATCTCCGTACGCATCCAAAGTACGCAAAACTGGAATAGAAAAGAGTTTTTCAGAAAATAACATAATATTGAAACAGCCTGCCGCCAGCCTGTATGATACATACCATCATAGTAACAATTTAATGTTAAATTCCTGTATCTGAATAATTCCAATATCTCTTTGATAAAATGGCTCCAATCAAGAATATAATTTAGCTGATAAATAAAATTGTCTTATTTCTTTTTTGCTAATATTTTACATTTTATTGAAAACCTCCTAGTTATTAGCGGTAAAAAAAATACCAAAAAGGCAATTTAATGTTAGTATATGGATAAGTAAAGTGAGACTTAAAATAAACAGTTCCAAGTAATAAAATCACAACACATAACCAATAAACAGTTCATGGAGTCGAGTAATTCGGTCACAATCCATTATGTCGGTATTATCCTTCAGGGTCATGACGTTCCCGGTGAGGTCATAGCTCTTATTATGTATTCAGTGTACCGTAACCATTGGACCGACTCGAATTTTTATATGTAATAAACTATTGATGACCGATCTGAATTCGTGAGAAGAATTTTAATAGAAAACACTATCAGAGTTGAAAATAATAAAGAACCCAGGTGCGATTATGTCAATTTTAATTATGTTTGAGATAAATTAGCTTTCTTCTACTGACTGCATTTTTAAATCGGCGCTTGTAAATCAAATTATATGAGATGAACAGCTGGAAACTGTAATGCATCGCTAAACATGTTCGTTCTATTGGCTTTTACTACTTGTAGAGCATTGTAGAGGGTCGAGTCGTGTTTTGTTTCCAACTTTTAGGTCAGTATGCAAATAGGTCCTTCCACACGCTACAGCTTTCGTTGTAAATGTATTTTTATCTTCTAAATAAATACCACTTTTGCCCCATACAACCAAACATTCGTCCGCACGAATAAAAAACATTTTCACCGCCGAACTAACAAATTTTGTGAAACGAAAAGCAAAATCGACTGAACTTTAAAAATCGCGTTACCAAGGAAAAATTCAACGCAGTTCCGTTCATATGTGGCATTCAAAATCAGTACTTCGGAGCCCTGCTCGAAACAAAACGTGAGAATTGTACCTTTGAAATCGGCTTTCTGCAATCCAATGCATTAGAAAGAGACGTCGTCACAAAAAAGTGGGTGTACAGAAAAGGATAGATGATATGCGGACAGTCTGAGACGCGAGTGGAATTGTAAATGTGAATTGCTAGTCGTGGATGCAGTTTCAGACCTAGTTTGCGTTACAGGTTAGTTTTCTGTTGCAAATGGACATCATTTGGAATTCTTGCGATTTAGAGCAGCATTCGCTGTGACTGTTATGGAATAAATGCAATGTCTGCCTTAATTATGTTTATTTGACCAGTTGGACCGGCTTTAAAATACAAGAAATATATAACTTGTATTGAATAATATAAGTGTAGCATCTAGGACAGGAGCACATTTATTTTTTATACAACAAGACGAATAAATGAAGATACTCTTTTGAAACTGCATTGATAATATAGTTTTTTCAACTTAAATATATTATTATCTATCTGCGGATTTTGAATAACAATTACCTAACCAGGTAAATAACCTCAAAATACTTCCTATTCAGACAAATTGTAAAACGGAGAGACAACACCGCAAAAATCTGCATGCAAATCCGACTCACACATTAACAATTCAGATACACAAACGACGCCAAACCCCAAGCTAACACAGACATAATCATCCCTTAAGGCAATAACAAACGCAGTTACAAGTCCAAAGAGATCTTCCAGAAATGAATACAGACCAGCATTACTAATTAAGTTATTGAAGAGCCGAACAAACTTGTTGAAATTCAAAGTGGATTGTTTTTACGCCAGAGCGTAATCAAACTAAGAAATTCCCACAATTTTAACGGGATATTTTCAGAGGTGAAGTGAGCTGGGTGCCTTGCAATCTTATTATTATGGACCAAGTTACCTGAGTTTGTTTTTCAAGTATCCCATAGATATTTTTAAGGTAATAGAGATTTTATTATGTTTACATTCGACTTGGAACACTTTAGAATGAGTAGTTAGTTTAGTTCTTGAATCTTTTTATGATTTAGTTGAAATTGGTCGGGGTTTGAGCAAGTTTATTTGGCAACTACTTAAGTGACGTTCCAAAGATATATAATGGTCTTTGGAATAGAATAAAATTATATTCCTTTGATCGTTCTTTGCCAAGTGGAATATTTGTGGCCAGTAACCACAAAACAGATGACACAATCAATGAGTCACATTGATCTTAACAACAAAGCAAATGAATTGTTTGTTGGACATTAGAACTAATTAAGTGTGACCACTACAAATATTTGCAGGGAAATATTAAACAGAACTTACCGAGCCCAAACGTTTAAATAAACAAACAGTCCAATGTGGCAACCTCTGGCAAATCGCACGTAGATAACCGAACAAAACTGACCGATACACCCAGATCCCTATTTCGATTCCGTATACGGATTGAACACATTATCGATTCAGATTTCGAAACATTTCAATTAGTCGCCTGTAGTTTCGAAGCCCATCACCGCTATACCCCTATAAATTTACAATGAAGGCAACTGGTTTTGCCTTCATCCTGAATTTATAGGGGTGTCTAACCATATATGCTTCCTATTGAGTTTTCGATTTTTAATCGATATTAACTAGAGTGACTTATATGGATAATGTTATATTGATATCAAGGTGTAAAATAATTCGATCAGTTTTTAAACAAATAAAATTATTGATAACGATTACTACTTATATGGTATTATTAAAATATACTTACTTATATAACTATAGCTGCAATCATCCCCATTATGTTGCGACTCACCTGCAAAAAATAAAACATCAAATTATATTTATATCGCAGCAAGAAAATAGCTGTGACGACAAACATTAAACTGATTATTAATAGGTACCATTTGTCTCTTTTAGCCTAACTTCTTTACTAAAAGAGCCGGATACAGACGCTATAATACGCTCCATTCATATTTTCTCTTAGTATGTTGCCATCTGAAAACTGGAGCACAAATACATTTCAAGGCCTCGAGCTGGTACGTCGACCGCAAACCGAAACTTGAAGAATTTTATACAAACAAATTCATTCACGTCTATTACGGAATCGTGACGTCACGTACAAGAATAAAACATGTTTAAACACCAAACACTTTTGTAAGTATACTTTATATACAGTTCATTCACAAAATAATCACTTATTTTATGACAAGGAAAATAAAACCCTTTGCCTATGATATAAAGTCCAAATTAAAATAATCGTCGAACAGAGTTCGGTAAGCTTCAAGAAAAACTCGACACGTGTCATATTTTTTAATCAAAAATGATATCTATTCAGTTATAAATAAGGTTGTAAATGAAAACAGCAACTGTGAACATCATAATGTCACGTCAAAGTATATCGCACCGTCACGCGACATTAGATATGAATCTGGAGCTCCTTAAAATGTCGTAATGACGTCTTCCGTTTGTTTTGTTTAAGGATTTTAAAAGTTATTTTCAAGTGACTCAGACAGGAATGGTCATCAAATGGAATATTATGTAAATGTGTAAGCCATTATTTGCTTGATAACCCAGGTTAATATTGATATGAAAATACTTTTAGCCAAGCTTTCTTTTCTTTATTTACTCTGACTGATAGGAAGATAAATAAACAAAGATTGTATCTAGCACTAACTATTATTAATAATATACTATTATTTGATGAATCAGCTGATTTATTTTCGAATACAGAACCGAGATTCCTAGACATAGCCCGTTGTTACCTAAAAAGTATTGCTACACCCAGCACAATTAATTATTTTTTAGAATAAACATGATTGTATTTTTTTATATTCCTTTTTAAATAAGTATAGATTGGTAGTAAAATACTAATAACATATTATATAAGTATAATTACTAAATCTTAACCTATAACTTATATGGGTATATATGTATGTGTTAGTATAAGTTGGTTAATAAAGAAATAAAATAATTAAATAAACTATAAGTATTTACGTTCTCATTCAGCAATTAATGTCGTCCACAAAATAAATTCTCAACAATATAAAGTAAAAGCAAAAAGTTTTAACAGATTGACTAACATCCGGAGTTAGGTATTTTTACAAATACGTTCATGTTTGTGTTATAAATGGACTTGTATTTTCCATTGCATATTAAATTTGCACGTTTGTTTAGCCATTTTTGAGTTTTATCAACATTATAGTAAAATTTATCAAAGAGACTCACAAACTCACTCCATTCATGCTTTCAAAGCATTTTTAATCTTGCACAGAAAGATATATAAAACCATAAAGTAATCGTTAAAACCCCTATTTCAGATCTCAAAGGTATCACTGCCAAAAATATCAAATGACAAATACCTAGAAAAGTTTGGGCGAATCGGCAGTCGTCTTTTTATCCATAATGACGTAACTCTATACTTTATGGGCCGCTAGGAATTTCATTTTGGGCCTTTATATTTTTGACCACGCGGTCCCCATAGGGAGGGGGGGGGGGGGCAGAGGTGTGGGAGCGGTGAGTGTTCTTTATCGTGGCCATTGCGGGCTCTCTCACGTACGCATATTAGGAGAAAGGTCCTTCTAAAAGTCGTAAAGAGGTCGACTAAGGTCGGTGCGTCTATGATGTGTCTTTAAGCTTCTTTTTTATTTCTTCCGATCGACTTTTCGGTTGAAATTATGTATAAATAATACACCTGTTTATTTTCCTTTTCTTGTTTAAACATTTGCTGAGGTTCAATAGGCGATTAACGATATCGATTTGACATTGACAGCCAGTGTGAAAAAATACCTACTCGTAATGACATCTATGTAATGTTAGCACAAGCCAATCAACAAATAACAAAATCCAAAAGTTAAAAGCGTTAAAAATATATTCATGTTGCCAGTTAATAAGAATCACATACATCTTCAAATATATTAATTACGACTACAATACCTTATTAAGAAGATAAACCGCCTAACAAAAACAACAACAAATTGTCGGGAAGCAGATATACGGGACCATTGTCTTTCAAGAGGCTCCGCGGCCACAACACTAGTGCTCGATGGCGTGTGAAGTTTTTTACTTACAACACTATCTTTGTAAGCATCATCACGATTGTCTCCCTTATAGAGCATCAGTTACATTCCGTTGTGAGACTGACATGTGTTGGGTTAAGAACCGTGGTAAACACATATAGTGCCAGTCAGTTGACAACTGTTCAAAGTATCAAGCTTAATACAACATAATGAGGTCAAGACTAGGTTTAGAAGTAGGTATACCTACAGGAAAGACCTGGTAAATAGTCACCAAATTGTGGTACGTGGTAGTCTATAATTTGAGTATTTAAATAGTCAACGTAGTACTCCAGGAACTCAATCTTATTTTAGCATGGGAATGGTGCCACTGTATAAAAGCTTTATAATTAACTAGCTTTTGCCTGCGACTTCGCCCGCGTTAACCCCCATTTAAACCCCTTAGAGGGTTGATTTAAAATAAAAAGTAGCCTGTGTAGTCCTCTCTCGGGTCTTAAACTTTCTACATGCCAAATTTCATCAAAATCCGTCAAGCGGTTTAGTCGCGAAGGTGGACAGACAGAGTTACTTTCACATTAATAATATTAGTATGGATATGGATGGATTATAAGCCATAAATGCTATTGCCTATAGACATGTCTAACTTTAAATTCTGCTCAATTTTATTAACAAGTCGTAATGTTATATATATTTGACTTATTAGCAAAGTTCTTAACAAGCTTATAGTTGTAAAAGCAGAAGTTTCATACATATTACAATTTTGGCAAAACATGTACCTAACTCTACATGCGATATCTTTAAGATTCAGACATTGTTCGTACGCAGACATAATGCCAACGTATCTAATTCAAGTTCTACGAGGCACCAAGATATAAAACTTAAAATACCTCGTTTTAAAACTGGAGAGATTTCGTATAAATCGACGACGTCTTCACGTATAAAATTTATAGTCTAATGAAATATTGTTTAGCACTCGGCGCCGGTCTTACCACGGGATCTCGTGAGGCGGCTTTTAAGTATTTTTGTTTTAGTATACTTGAAATTGTATTGTAAATAAATTAAAGTACTTCAGATATAAAGCAAATGCAAAGTAAGTAGGTACATACATTTTTTCTTTCCGTCATTATTAAAATAATTACCTGCATCGTGAATTGTTTTTTCTAAGAATATCCGGCTCCTAGATTTATCCACAGCTTAATAATATGTTGTATCTAAATGGCTTAAAATTTATTTTGATAATGTTAAACATCCTAAAACATTAGGTATACGTAACCTTACCGCTGTTATTTCTTTCCAATTTCATCATTATCCCTTGGATCAAATTTCAGAAACCAAATATTTAGAAACGACCGGCTCTAAATTGAACTAGTTCGGAATCTTAACTTTAAGTTGTGGTTTCGGATGAGTAAGCATTTAGGATCAAAGCAATGGTCAATTTAGGTGCGCCTTCAATAGTGTAGTCTGGATAGATTATTGTATTTTTAATGGATGCTCAAAGCTTCAAAATATATGTGAAATTAGTATTTCGTTCAACATTAAAATAAGCTATGCATGAAGAGAAAAACCGGAAACAATACCCCCTAAATACAACAGTATTTTACGGGCTGAAATGTATTGTATTTTGGAAGATGCAAAAATATATCCATTGATGCAATATTAAAGAAACAGCGATGTTCAAACAACGACACGCGATAGCTCCCTGTCTATAATTCTAATACCCGAAACTATCCATTGACAGACAAAGCATTAAAAAAACTGTTCGAGAACCGATAGTATCAATACTTGGTCGAAAGTGCGAAGGGCTGGGGGGCGGCGACATTTCCGAGTCACAGCCGCCGTCTCCTAATGACGCGAATATTTCCCGCTTGACGTTTAATTAACTATCAAAAGAGGGTAGTTTGAATAGCCTCCTCTAATGCGGCAGTGCCAATCCTTAGCACAGCTTAGGAATCGCTTTTTATTTCCGCAATACGCTAATAGTTGTACTAACTTTTGATCAGCAATAAGCAGTGGTTGAGAACGTTTGGTTTGTTTTAGAATTAGTCCGCAGTAATTAAAATTTTGTAGGGTATATATTATTATCCAATAATTTATCTGATAATTGGATTTCTTAGACCTGGTAACCTTAATGGTTGGCGAAGTTTATACTTTAAGAAATTCTTATCTTGACATTTAATTTCCTCTGCAGGCTTGGTATTTAGTAGAATCGATACTTTTAGGAATCGGCTTATTGATTGCCGTGTCATTTGCAGGTTGATAGACTTATGGATATTGCATATATTAAGAAGATGGGTGGGATACGGAAAGCGTCGGAGAGAGCCGATATCTATATAAATTTGTTACAGTATGTATATCTAATACCGAATTCGTAAATTCGAGTTTGGAACATAAACGTGTAACATTTTTGACTTCTTTACTGTAAAACGACGGGGTACAAAATGTTATAACGTTTCAAACTCGGCATTTTATTCAATAAGGCTAGTACTGGCACATCTGCATTTTCCTGCTCTGTGGTAAGCAGCTTTACGTCTCGGTAGCAATAAAAACAAATCGGGACACAATTCCTCATAGTCCTATTTCCAATACAATCTGTAACCACAGTCTGTTCCATGACAGTTTTGTGGGTGCTCTGACGTGGTCGTGCGTGACCGACCGCAGTTCGATGTCTGACGGACAACATTAAGTTTTTACCAGCTAATGGCGTAAAAAATATAGGTAGATGGATTTGTATAGAATCGTTGTTGATGTTAAGAGATTGTTTTTTTTTAGGTTTTGAAGAGAGAATGTTGCTCACGACAACTAACGTTTAACGTCAGCCAATTCACGTTTTGTATTATTGTTGTGAAGGGCGTGCAAGTTAAGACAGTAGTAGAGACTTTCTCCGTAAATTCTTTACCTACCTAAATAATATTTTCTGTTTAATAACGAATCTTCTTCTTCTTATAGTATGGTTGATGAACAACCTGGTGTCAGAGTTTAAACCGCCCGTAGGACTCTGTCATGGCTTACCGCATCGTTGAAAAATCATCTCAAATCATCAATAACGAGTAAGGAGTTTTTTCATATACCGTGGGTATAATTTTTATACTTATTATTTAGACTTTTCCTCTGCTTGTGTAGTTTATTATTCACCACGCCCATATTAATTTAATTATGATATAATGCTAATTTTGTAACTTAGTGTTTGTTAATATAAATATTATTATTTGAGTAAAAAACAACAGGTTGCCCACAACTGGTATTATCCACTCAAAATGCGTAAATTACATTTCATTTCACTTAAAATCCAACACTTAGTCAAAATTCTAGTAATACTTGCACAAACAGTCCTAAACTAACAATTTTCAGGCTAAAATCGTCTGCGGAGGCCCAACAAAAATAAATAAGACGTAAATCCAAATCCATTTAGAGTGTCTAACTTAAAAAAGCATTCGTAATCATAGTGGATGTATTAATTCAATTCACTGTTCAAAGTGGCTTTGTTGATGTACTTACAGAAATTCAGGTCGAGTCCAATTTAAAAATAGTGTCGGTTACGGTTATTTTAATAATGATTACGTTAGTTATAAAATCATATTTAGAGATTAAAATGTTTGTTTCATTTTTTGGTAAAACAAATGTAAGTTTCTGCAAGCTTCGTAGTATGTAAATTCAACAAGTTAACTCAAATATATAAAGATCATTAGGGTACGTAGTAACCAAATATCTCATTTGTAATGTATAAGGGCTGTCTCACACGCTACGTTAAAATAAAGAAGGCCATTCACACAACTACATCCGCACGATTGAAGCCACGTTACGAATTCGACTTCATTTTTTTCACACCGTCGCAATACGGTCTACAATTCTTTGAAATATTGCCTCGACGCGTGCAAATTTTACTCGCGTACTTTTGTACAAACTTAGTGAACATTAAAAAGGACCTTAGCACGTATATTTAGGGTGTAGTCTTCCTTGTGTTAACTGCAAATGAAAATTGGCGTCGAATATAAGTTACATACGGTTGCCTACACAAAAATAACGAACTGCGCCGTCGAGACGGCTGTAGTAATCACGACGTGAATAGCCGACCATGGACTATATTATGTAAAGGATCTTTTGAGCTTTTCAAAGGGATTCTGAAGCGTTTTCAGGGCGGTTAATTACACGATACGGAGGCCGTAAGCCTGAAGTTTGTCTTCAGTACTGAAATTCGCAGCTATAAAGCGATTTTATGCTTCTTTAGGAGTTTCTTGACGGCTGTGGTTTGTTTTTTCTTTGTTATGCCTTAGAAGACTTTTGTATTAGACTTTGTTGAACATTGAGTAGGATTCAATGTTTAACATTGTTACTTTTAGTAATTCAAGTGTTATGTTTACGTTATTACAGTTTTAATAGCGTAGGAGCATTAAGTAAGAATCAAATGTCTTAGTTTACCCCTCTGTTAAGGAGTAGACCGGACTACACCAGGTTCATAGTATTTATTGTACTGAACGTAGAAATAAAATGTTGTATGTACTATATATGTACCTACTATTTCATGTTCGATGTTTTAAAAGCAAAAGTAGTCAATAATAACGCCTTTGTGTTGTTTGGGTTCTTATAAATATTTGATGATGTTTATAAACTTGGCATTACACTCGTATGCCTGCAAATTTTATGGAAACCGATAGAGATATGGCGGAGTTATTAAGCCGCTGATATACGGACGGTCGGACATTACAAATTAATAAGGGTTCGGTTTTTGCCTTTTCGCTACATAACCCAAAAAGATAACATCAAAGGTAAGGTAAGATTCTAAATGTAACTTTTACACTTAATGAAACACACAGTTGAAACTTTTATAATTTTATCAGAATTGTAAAAACAGCAGTTATTTTCGAGTCTTTTCCGGGATCAAAATAGTCAATGTCCATCCTAAAGTCCGTCTAAATATTGGTGTGCGAATCCTTAAAATCGGTTGGGTAGTTTCTTAGAAAAGCCGCTACATACAAGCTCACAAACATATGACGAACTGATTGGTGCAGCGGCTAAGCGATTGGACTGTTACGATCTTGGTCTGGGTGTCTGTCTAAGTGATATTTTATTTTTGTGAAACGCACCCACAATACATGAATAACTCTTGGTGTGGGGCGACGGTTATTTAAAATTAAAAACAAATTACATCTCTCTTTAATACTAGTATAGAATAGTATAGATTTACCTCCTAAGACCCCTGCATACCTTTATACCAAAATGGTGTAAACTCTAAAATTTTACGGCACACTAATTCACGATACAATTTGTCATAGTCTCACTGCATTGCAGTTTCCTACTGCGACAAAGAGCCATTCTGATACATCAGAACGACAAGCCATTGTCAGGACACAGTATATGGCCACTAAATAAGAGTTTAATGCGTTACGATATATTATTTTATTAACGTTTTCTTTCTCTATACTGCAATAACAAATAAAATTTAATATAGGTTCGCCTCTATAGCAATTACGTTAGAATAAGGTGACTATAGTTTACAGTTATTCTTTTTCGTGTGGTTTAGTAAATTATTTTGCATTTTTATATTAGATTTTCCTTGTGGAAATGTGTGTGCCAAAAACTTTCTAGGTCTCAGACTTTTTAATAAGATGTGAAACACATGTAGAAAATAATACGGATATGATTAGAACATAAATATATAAAGTTACAACTGATTCCAGAGCGGTAGGCAGAGACCACGGATTTCCACTAGCTACGGTCATGACATACTTCTTTCGCCTCATTCACTGCATCACATTCCTCATACAAGTTCGTCGGTTAGGGGTACTCCTTAGAACATAATAGTTTTAGAATATAAGGTGAGAAACATACAAGTTACCATAAGACTTAGATGAGCAAACACTACCTATGTATAATATCGCTATTTTTGTGGCTTCAACAAAACGCGTTAAGCTGACAACGCATCGGCCAGTGTTACGGTTGCGAATGTTCGATTTATGTGTTGCCGGCCTACATAACATATGACTCGTTTGTAGGTCATTTCATGCTATCTTATATTTAATAAAATTCTTCTTCTTCTTATCGTATGGTTGATGAACAACCTGGTGTCAGAGTTTAAACCATCTATAGACCTTTGAAATGGCTTTGCACACCGTTGAAAAATTTCTCAGGTATGCTGGTTTCCTCACGATGTTTTTCTTCTCCATTTTAAGCAACTGAGTACTAATTTATAATACGAACATGAATTCGAAAAGACATTGGTGCGTGCCGAGGTTTGAACTTGCGACCGTCCAACGGTCATACCACTCGGCCATTATTGCAATAAAATGCTCAGACTATAAGTCATAATTTGTCTAATGTACAATAATTTAAATAGCAAAAACATATATATTTATAGTTAAATTAACGAGGAATTATACAAGTTTGTTAATTAAATATTGAATAAGCTAACACTAAAAAGTATTTAACCAGTAGGCATGTGCCTCAGTTTATCCCCGTCTCACGAGAGAAAGGTCAGCGTACGCCAGTACGGGTAGAACCTAGACCCAAGAAAAATAAATAACAAACGCCAACCCGAAGAAAACTAAATTGTGTACCGACCACACGATATTTAATAATATAACATTTAAGGTACTAAATCTAGAAACTTGAAAGCTGTTCGTTCAACAAACTGTCGGGAAGCGAACCTGTATATTATGACTTACATTAACTGCCAGACTCCAACTTTTATGCCACCAATAAATCCTACTACACCGGTTATTTCTAGAAATATCTAGAAAAAATACCTTTAGTGTTCCCTGGCTGCATTTTATGCACTACGTAACGGTGTTTCTCTTAAATTAGCGCAATAAAAGTTTTATTGATCGTAAATAAAATCGAGGAGGCGACTGTTGCATGGTACAATGTACGGTCATGCAAAATTTTATTTGTTGTCTGTTTTTATCTAAAATTTAATTATTTATAGGGTTTTTACTCCGTACATTTCCTTGAATGGAGGTTCACGGCATTTTTGGTAAAAGTGCCGCAGTGGAAATGTGGAATAAAATCTAGTGACATTGTAAATAGTTCACTAACGGAAAATACATCCAATTGTTAGATATTTCAAATGCTTTCAAGCTACGTTTACCAGTCTTATAAATATATTCTCAAACAACAGTACGGAGCAGTCAAACTTAGACTGTCAGACAAGATGTTTAGTATATGATTTTTTTAGTAGCTATGACTAAGATATTTGAACATTTAAAATAACTGAGATTAATTCAACAATAAAAAAATTACCATATCATTAGGTAAACGATATCTATTTTGTAATATAATGTTAAGAACAACGCCAAATATTTATTTAAACTCGAAATCAATTTCCCATTAAATTGTCATCTCCCCGCCAAACACCGAAAATCGTCAGAACTTAACGAATTAATCCTCAAACGTCGACATTGAAAAGCGTCTGCGCTCACATTTATGTGTACGAAGAGATTAAAACTGTTTGTCTGTTTGTTTGTTAGATATCCATGTTTGTTCGGCGTTTAATGACGCTGTAGGCCAGGGATACATTCCAGTGTTTCGGTAATCACAACTCGGTTTCGCGTTCTGTTGTAAACTTTGAGGAATCGACGATTGTAAACGCATAAAGTTGGATAATAAAGGGGTCGGGTGCGGAATTACTGACTGATAGCAGCGTTAAATTTAATATTCTATGTATTTTATTGTCGAATAAATAAGATTTAGGTGCTGAATAATAAAATAATATCTATTATTTTATTCATAAAATATTTATTTTGATTTTAATACTTTTTTTATTTACTGAATAACAGAATGAATTGACACAATCAATATCTGAAATATTCGTGAAGATACTTACTGAGTTGCTACGCAATAGCCAGAGGGCAAATTCAAGTTCCGTAGCGTTTAGTGCGTGAACGCTACGACGCTACGCCGTAGGCTATTGCTACGGACCTACGTTAAGGTTATCATAATGCGAAATTCATTTTAGAAATTTGTATTTACAGATTGCGTTTTAGGAGGGTGTGATATAACAGTTTATCTTGTGTAATGAAATTTGTAAAGAGGGTTTACATCCTGCTTATAACAACCTACAGCTGATAAAACATAATATTTATGAGAATCGGTTAAATGTATTTGGATTTTCAAATGAAAACTTGTCGGTTTGTTTAGACAAATAATATTTTTCAATATTGGTACACAAATATCTTGCCGAAAACTGTTCTGGTAGAGTGCAGTACCACCAGATATTTGCCTTAAGACCTTTTCGTTCTAGAGCTCTGTTGAACAGTTGTCCGCGGTTACAACTCACCTAAAAACAGGTGCGCGTACCAAAATAATCACAGGCGGCACAAATGAGTTGATCCGCGCAGAATCCCATTGTTATTAATACGTACAATAACCAGCGGACCAAAACGTTTGTCCCACAAATAAATTGTTCGCTTAATCATTGTGCGTATGAGTGATGTCGCTCATCAGTTATGAGGCTGGCTGTTTTTTGGTCGCGCGACCCCGTTGCCTCGCTAATCGACGATATTACCAGTTGTGACGTTTAGCTCCGGGCTTGTTGATGCGCGCCTGAGATTAACGTTAGGATGGCCGATAAGGCCGTTTAGTTATAGTTCAAGTACTGGTACGTTACTGTGTGATTTTGGCGAATAATTTATTGGTATGCTCATATGAGTTATGGGAGTTCTTATTTTAAAATGAATTAGCAGGGCCGCTGGTGACAAAATAAACAAAAATGGTGCATAGTACATTAGCATCAGCCAATTCATTTAATGATTTAATGTCAATAATGATTGTCGACGATTAAAATGGTCAACATTTCTTTAAAGAAAGCGATATGACAACTAACAAGTGATGATTCTAAGTTGCACAAGGATTACGTTTAATAAAGCAAAGACACAATATTACATTTCAAACAATCTGAAATATTTCGTGCATATACAGATAAAAACTTCAAATAAACCAACAAATACTGTATTCGGAACAAATATTTATTCTGCTGGATTCACACCTGTCAGTCAGCAACAAAGTCAAGCGCTTACCTAGCGCCGATCCGTTCAGCCAATACCAACAAAAACGAGGAACAATACTAAACACAATATTACTTAAGAAAAATACATCCCCATATTTTCCCTATCACAAAAATGTACAATTAACTCTAAAATGGAGTTAATTAAACAATAAATTCATTGTACAACAGTCGTCCGAGCACTAAGGCCAGGGGTGTTACAATTCGATCGATCTCCTTATCTGCAGGTTCCAGTGAACGTTTTAATTGGTTTATAAATAACTCGGCTAACCCTTTCGCCCTAAAATACGAGAAATTATGACCTTAGGGCGGCACATGGTATATTAAACATGGCTAAATCTTTGGAACAATAGCCCGTGGCCTTAGGCTTTTGAACAATGAGTGTGATTAAAATTTTGCGTATTTTCGCTTTTAATTCAGGATTTGCGTGGTGAAAGTGAATTTTGGTTTTAATAAAGATTTGAATGATATTAAAGTGTCCAGTGGAATTATTTAGGGTATAATATTAGAGAAATTGTAAGAGGAATTTTGTAACATTTCATTTTGTATCAAAGTGCACTCGCATTCTATTCCAGAAATGAGTATCGTCTGCTCAAAGGTTGACTGTAAGAGATCACTGTTAGAGATAAGGCCGGCCATTGTACAATGCCTTCAGATATATAGGAAGGTATGTTATTTATCTATAAAGTTCTACTTTCTACAATAAAGTTTATTGCAGTCTAGCATTTCTTATTTATTTGACTAGAAAGAAATCGCAGGTATATCATAGAATATTTTAAAGAAAATCAATGCCAAACAAGACAACACACGTATTTTGACGAATTTGGTAACAAATTATAACGTCTAGCCTATCACAAGCGAGTGCTTGATTCATACGAGAGCTTTAAACCAATAAACCAGTCTGAGATTAGTCCAAGTAAATAAACCATTCCGTTCCCAAACAGAAGACCATACATTCTGAGACCCAAATCAAACGCGTAACTTCGTACCATTACAGTTAGTACCTAATTCTGCGACGGATGCCGCTAACTGCCGGGAATTTCTATCGTTATGTCATCACTATTACAGTTAGTTGCTATTAGGAAGCCGCGAGTGGGATGGATATTGTTTAAGAATCGTTTGTGACCGGAGCTTCGTCTTTATCTGGATTGTATCGCATTGTGGATGGGCTGAATAATGGCATGGATTTATCGCTTCGGTAATACTCTGATGTGCTCCCGATGTTAAGTTAATGAAGATTGTGATTTATAATAATGGGTGTTTGGTTCTTATCAATACATTATATTATTATGTTTACACAGTTTTACATAGAATTATTACGATGTATGTAACTAAAAACCGACGTTTTAGGTTGAAGAAAAGATTTATCAAACTTAGGTACCGTCTTGGGACAATTATTTGTGTTTATTAAGATAAAATCCTAAATGTAACTGCTAAAATATACAAATATACAGTTACTTGTATTGTAGATATAACAGATTGTGACTACAACGTTTAAATCATAACGAAAACGCATTAATATTGGTTCATGACGCGTGACTTCAAACAAAACTAAATTATGAGGGTCAGTAATAGTCAGTATTTGTTAGCATTGAATGGGGCCCTCGTGAAATATTGTATCTAGCTAGCCTATTAGACAGCGGTTTCCAAACCATTGGAGTTACTTCCGATAGCTGCGCAACTAAATTATGAAAAAGGTATAATATATATTTCGTCATTTGTTACAATTGTATGCCAGTTTACTCACGTGAATATTCGGGAATGCCCGACTTGTTTCGGACTCAAACAGAGCTCCTATTCATGAGCAGGTCACGCGGCGGGGTCGCGAGCCGAAACCGTTCCGCACAATATGAGAAAACTTTAAATAAAATGAAACGGCAGTAAAGGAATCGGGATGCTCTGTCAATCTTTGACCAAGAAATTCTCTTATTCTTTTATAATTTAGGTATTACATTTTTTATCAGACAGCAATGAGGTTAAAAGTGTCTCAACTGACAAGCTTAAATGAAAAAAATACGTTGAGATTCTTTAACCCTTTTGAGTCAATTTGTAAATATAAAATTGAAAGTAAATATAATAGTTGTCATTATTAGCACGTTTATTGTAACTGACGTTAGCACAAACTTGTAACAAGGTTGTTTGACCTATCGCGATTGTCAGGTCAGTAATTATTTCTGTGTATGTAGGGTTAAATAGCACAACTAATGTCTGTAAAACATTGATACAAACTCAGATAAAACAGTAACTGGTGAACACTCATTGATGACTAACTTAGGTAGGTTGATGTTTTTAAATTGTTTTAATTTTCGTACCTTTATTTTTTAAGTTACTATTTTTCATAAAATGTTTTTGTATTAGAATTGTTAGATACTTTTATTAAAGTTTTAGTATATTGTGTCCCCAGGCAAAGTTATATTTTAGTTTAAAAAACTTTTTGGAAAAAACACAAATCAACTGTGACGGTGCGTTGTCAAAAATCTAAATGTATTATAAACTCTTGAAATATCGATTTCCCGAAGGGGCCAAATATGTATTTTTGGTACAGACAAGAAGTTTGAAAACCATTGTTCTACACAATAAATTCAGTTCGGAGACAAGCTATTGCTTTGCATCTTTCGCCACCCTACAGAATGGGTTTCGACGTTTGATTAATGGCATTGAATTGGGGGACGAAATAATTTCACATATCTTGACGACACCCTTATGTATACCTACTACCATTCTTTCCCAGTTCTGTTGTGACGTTTTTTTTAATCATTTTGGATACACATTAATTAAATTTTTGAAATATGGTGTCTGAATACAGATGGGCATATATTAATATTAATGATGGGATCCTGCAATGTATGCTAGTGACATTCGAATTGAGTGATCGTATTTTGGTTTGATTTGATAATGCTCAAAAGATTTATTCTATTTTAGTATGGTATGATATATTTTTAACATATAAAACATATTTATAACATATACAAATATCAAAGTTATATATAAATGCCATAAAAAACCTATTATGGCTTAGAATTAAGTATTAGATCACAATCTTTTTAATTTCCAAAGGTACGTTAAATTTGTGCTAACCCGACATAATTTTCGCGTTTAGTTAACTACAAAGACAAGAATTAACGCATCACCATAAAAATCAGTCGTGTCCGTTGACGATTGGACAACCGATTGATCAAAGGAACATTCATGGTCTACTAACGAAGCCAAAAGCAAAGGCCACTAGAAAACGTCAAGGGAATCGCACGACCGACGATAGAATTTCACTTGTACGCTCGAATTCGGACGAATAAAATTTTAGCCGAAATTGAATCGGCCGGTCGCTAGCAGTAGACCGTAAAATTGGCCGGCACGCTGACCGTGCCGGTATCTTCTTCGGCGTTTGGCCGAATTATGTGTGTATGTTGGGTGTCGCGTTCAGCCTCCTGAATTATACATGGGCCGGGCGACCTGTGATTTAGTACGCCGACTTCCGACCGGGACGCGCGTTTAAGAGGTGTATTCGTTTCTCTAGATATTGTTACCAAGGATGTTGTTTTGCGATGTTTTTTCGTATTGTTTTTTGGTAAATAATGATAATGAGATTCTTTTTTTTGTAAAGAAAGACTAATTTGTATACTAATTTCTTTTTAGCATTAACTTGAGTTTCTGTTAAAATACTTACATACAAAACATCACGCTTGTTTCCTGAAGATGTAGGCAGAGATTATGGGTTTTCTGCTACGATTCTAGCATAACCCTTTCGCCTCTTGTGCTCTCTTAACATTCTTTATACAACTCTTTTCTTATAATAACTACAAAACCAAAATACCGTTATCTAATGCCAGAACTTTCGTATTGAATCGTATTTATTTGATGTCAATGGCAGAATCAGTATGAAAGACTAAAAAACAAGATTTGGTGGAACAGTTTTTTCAATATTTCCCCTACAAAAGTGCACTTTTTGATATCAATCCGGGAGGCGGAAAAAATAATCTGTGAAACGCGTGATATTGTAAACGTTTTAGGATTATTGAGTGCTCCATAAAATCCATTGGAATATCAAACAGTAGGTAATAGAGTAAAACTTCCCTTGAAAAAGCTTTTAACCAAATTATTTGTGAAAGAGCTGGTTTGTTCAAAGACGACTTTTTTCACGACGACGAGAAATGTGGAATTGTAAACAGATTCTGACAGTTGTTATAACGCCAAAACTGATTATTGAGAATTTTGATTGATTGATTCTAGTAACGACAAATATAAGTAAGTAGATAACAAAAAACATGAAATATTAACTGTTGGATTAGTTCGTAGTAACATATTGTAATGTTTACGCAAAAAATATTTTTCATTTATCTATTTTTGGAACATATAATTGTTTATACAATACAATCTTTTCAGTGCATCGGTCCCCTTAAGACCAAAAATCATTAATTCTCAACCAAAATTCGGCACTGTAACAATCTAAATACCTATATTTTGTCAAAATACATTTATATTTCAACTTTGAGCAAAACCAAAAATTGGATTAAAAAGCGAGTAAACGAACTCCCGGAACCTTTCACACGAAAGCTGGAGTGAGACGAGCTTTTAAGCTAAAATTATTAAGCTCAACTTGAGCCACCGTATAATGCTTAAAGTAAGCCAGCTGACGTATAGCACCTTAGGTTTTATCGACGTGTTGTTGCAACCTATCTTACCTATACTAAAGATACCTGTATTCCGCGATACGCTATTGCCGCGTTATTCGACAGTTTTGATTTCTTACGATGACTTTTTATTTAAGGGTCTCCTCCGTTATGCTGGTTTTAGCAATTCGTAATTAATATACACATACTTACCGCCGTACTCAGAAATATTTAATGGTAACTTAAACTATCACTAAGTAAAGGTGTTCTTCGTGAAATCTTTACTAAGAGTCAGTTTATGTAATCATTAACGTTTCTGAGTGCGGCAGTAACATTAAATTGTTTACTTGAATCATTCAAATGATGAACTAGATTTTTTTTCGCTAAATAGTTATTAAAATTATAATAAACAAAAGAACATCAGGTCGATCCCCGGTTTGATGCTTTTACTTCGATTTGTTCTAGCGTTCGCAGTTTTCATACCTAAGAATGAATAAGAAAATGTGATATGCACAAGAAGTTTAGTCGGACATAATTTAAGGCACCGTGGAAGAAAAGTAGAAAGTTTTCTAAAAATTCTGCATCTTTGTACCGGAAGAAATTGCACATAAATTTTAATATGACTCTCATAGTTAACATTTGTAAGGATCAGAATGTCTCAAATAGATGTGATATATATTTGTTATATTATGACTGGAGGCTGTAGACAAGTTTTGGAAACTAGCGTTAAAAAGACTTTGTAATACTCTTTATGAACTGTGGGTCATCCATTTCCTCCCAAAACTATGTAAATTGAAGATGCGTACAGGCTACAATGCTCGTCCCTTTTCTAAATTAAAAGCAGCTTATAATTTCAAGTGGTATAACAAGCTACTACGAAAAATATTATAATAAATGACTAATCTATAACCTGAAGAAATTAGAATGTTTTAGTGCATAGCATAGCCTTCCTTGATAAATGGACTATCCAACACAAAATGATAGTTGTTCCTGAGATTAGCGCGAAACCAATCAAACAAACTCTTCAGCTTTTTAATATTAGTTTAGATCAGCTTTTTCATTCCCAATCCTGTTCCAATCGTTCATACAAGGAACACACTTGTTTTCCTCAGAAACGGGACAAGGCGAGCGAATCGAAACTTTCGTCAACAACAAGCGGAGCTTCAACTAACACAACTAGTCGCCCCTCTAATTCCCGTTAAAAGCGAGAGTGGGAGGCAGCAATAACAAATAGTTATAGTCTGTGCTCACCTAATAGATAAGACTGAAGAAAAATAAATTGCGTTGAGACTTCCTGCAAGAATTCTTGTAACAATTTGCAGTGCTATTGGATGTTTTGTTAGAACATCCATTATTATGTTTTATTATTGTTGGGTGTGTACTGTGAATGGTTGAAACGTGGACAGATTTTTATTTATTTTAGGCTTATAAACATATACGTCTACAACGACGATATATGACTACCTGATAGGCGCAGTGGCTAAGCGATTTCGCACGGGGCAAAAATGTGTGCGATCCGCAGATGTTCGTCCTGTGTCTGTGTGTTTGTGTATGTGATATTTCATGTTTGTGAAACGCACCCACGATACAGGAGAAATTCCTAGTGTGGTGCGACGTGTTTAAAAAAAAACATAATAAAATATTAAACCGAAAATAAAGTTATGAATTAGACACGTTTGTAATCACAATAATGACACTTTTGTAGTTCAGTCAGCATTTTTAGAGATTTTCATCGTCGACAATATCCATTACTGGAAAATACCAGTGCTAGCAAGCCCGATACAAAACTGAAATTTAATCATCAAATTGAAAGTATAGAATAAAAACCGCGTATACAGTAGGTAGGATATTTTATTTAACCCGCGCACTGCTTTCTGATAAATGAACGGGTCTGTGCGGCCACTGGGTAGGAAATTGATATTTCACTCGAATCGTCGTGTCGAGGGAGTTTGCCGTCTGGAAATTCATCCGACAGATAGGCAGACGTTTCAAATTTTGTATAGATATTTGTTACCCATAATCATGTTGAATTACTGTTTTTGTTTGTATTATCTGAGATTTGTCTCTAGAATAATATTACTGACTACAATATCATTTGTCCAAGCGAGTGTAAATGTGTCTTAGGTAAGTTTATTATTATTATATTATGGTTTATTTTATACATTATTCTAGCTTTTTTTAGCATGTTTGTTCGCGGAGTAACAAAGTTACCTATGTCCTTATGTAGATTTAAGCAATCAGCATTTGTGATCATGTCTGTATCCTTTTATGTATCTGGTAGTATATGACTTGTCACTTGAATTAAACTTATTTTATTTTATAGCAAACATTACGATTTGTTGTAGTTTACTTTAAGATAACAACAGGCTAAGTTAATTGCATTCATAAAGAAATAAAGATTTGACGACCTGATTGGTACAGTGGCTAAGCGATTGGATCGCTGCGCTAAGGGTTGCGGGTTCGATTCCCGCACGGGACAAAAATTTGTGCGATCCGCAGATGTTTGTCCCGAGTCTGGGTGTTGGTTGTGTATGTGATATTTCATGTTTGTGCGCACCCACGATACAGGAAGAATTCTTAGGGTGGGGCGACGATTTTTTTTTTGAATTAAAAGAAAAAAAAAAGGTTGTTATTATTATTATAAGTTAGTAATAAAATAAGTAAGGATGAACAAATCAACGAGCTAAAAGTTGTAAATTATGTTAAAGGAATAACAAGCTAAGTCGTTCAGATAGCTAGGTGCGAATGGTCCGAATCTAATTGTTTCTCCCAGAAGAGCTTAAGTGTAAACATAGTAGACGACACAAATTCAAAACCACTTAATACAAGTCTTTAGAAGTGTAGTCGTTTTGTTACTAAAAGACATTTCATTTATTTACCAATGACTTGATTGTTGAATTTCTGATGTTTGGCTAGACGATTGCTTTAGTTTTGTATTGATAACAGAAATACAAATAAAACAGCGACAATTATTAGTGTTTGTAGATCATGAAAAATTTAAATAAGGAAATAATTAACATGACATCAAGCCTGTTTTCCCCGAAGGGATAGGCAGAGGTGACTGTAAAGTACATTCTAATTTTGCCAGTTTAGTTATTGGTCCCAAAGTAATAGGGGGCGAGCCGATTGCCATCAACGGGGCACATCTCAAGTCTCCGTGTTGCTACTGAGAATTTCCCAATGGAACAATCCAGTAACACTTTGCCCGACCCGGGTTTCGAATTCAGAACCTCATGCTCAGTTTAAATAAACCTAATTGATTATTGTAATTCGGAAATCAACAACATACCTATTATTATTTTAGATTAGTATAATTAATTTATGTAAGTTATCTAGTCAGGTAGAAACTATTCTCGTGGATGCTGCATAAAAAGTGCAGAGATTCTAGACTAGTTCTAGATTAGAATGCCGTAAAAATAAAACCTTTAACTTACTTGCAGAAAATGTAAACCTCCATAAAACTGTCTGTGTTTGCTAACACAGCGTACATTTTTAAAAGGCGAATCGTGCAACACTAGAACGGATTAAGATTTATTTATTATTAAAACATTCAAAAGATATTTTGTATTTACGCTTCCAAACTCTTTTCCGCTTACAACACAATCAAATAAGTTTTAATCATCAAATTCTTCATCATAAAACCGAGTTGCTTATTCAATAATGCGGCGATTATTGGAAAATTCTTTCGATGAAGCCCGAAGGCCTTTCAAAAGCCCCCATTTCGGGGATAAATTAAATATTAAGTAATGAACGGAACAAATAAATGAACCGCTCTCTCGAGAATTCCTTTCATGAACTCCTTTTAGGATGTCTAAGAGTTTTAATGAGACCCATTGAACCGCTTTTCAAACTCAAATAAAAAGATCACAAAAAATAACGAAGTTCGGGTACTAAATCCCGGGCTACCCTTTGAAGGGACTAATTGTCTAAATGTGTTTAAATATAACATCTTATTGAGATTCCGATCTATTTTTGTTGTTGTATTTGTAAATACAATTATGTAAACCGTTTAAGAACGAACATTATAAAGAGGTTATTTAATATTCTATGCCATAATAAATAACGTAACACTTAGGTTAATATAATTTGATTGGTGCAGTGGCTAAGCGATTGCGGGTTCGATTCCCACACGGGACAAAAATTTGCGCGATCCGCTGATATTTGTTCCGAGTCTGGCTGTGTGTGTAGGTGATATTACATGTTTGTGAAACGCATCCACGATACAGTAAAAAGTCCGAGAGTATGGCAAAGTTAAAAAAAAAATGATCAATAATATAATTCCTAAATATTTTTTAAAACAGATTTAGCTCAAAGGTTTAAAAAATTGTTTACATTTCAAGCAAATTGAATTGAAAAACACTAACCCTATCTGTTTTAGGGTCCCTAAGCAATCAAACAGAACACAATCTGCATATTTATTTAAAGTTAACGACACGTGACATCAAGTTTTATTGCAATTAACTTAACGGTCGCGTTATAAACCGTATGATTGCTTTACGATGTTGTAAAATCCGTGGTTTTACAATTGTCCGCGTCCCCACGGTGTTACGTGAAACTAAGAAGCGAAGGCTGTATATATTAAATCGTTTGGTTTTTAACTTTACTTTTACAATTACTTAGACAAACTAAGTATTATGAAAATAAAATAAATCATTTCAATATTAAAATTTTAAAGAACTTTTTATCTGTGTTTGTTATTTTGTTACGACTAAACGGCCTAAATGATTTCAATTGAAATTATATATACGTACCTACTAGCTTTAATCCACGGAATGAACATAGATTACCAGGACAAAAAGAATACCTTATTTTACACGCAGTTATGAAGTGCTAATGTAAATTTATTACAAAAAGTTATATTGCTTTTTGTATCAAGGACACGTCAATCGAATAAATCAATTCAATACAATATAAAGCAGTTATTTACATTAATGTTTTGTTTTGTCTGTGTTTACATAGCGCGGTCTATCTATCAACGCTGTCCACGCGAGCCTAATTTATTACTTGTTTACTAGTCGTACACACACTAATATCAACAACATAAAATAGTAAGTTTTCCAATAACAGTCCGCTAAAGAATTGTCGGGTATTTTTGACCCATCCCATATATTTGAGTGTTGACAGTTTATATTAAGGTTTTTATCCGCAATTCTTTGTTTTTATGTGTGGGTGTTGTCTGTAGCTCCTTTAACTGCGATTTTATCCTATGTTAATGTCGACTTAGGGTTTGCTACAGGAATAAATGTACCTATAAAACGGCACCTAATATCTATTTAAAAAACTTGGTGAAATTCGAAGGTTTTTAATTATGTAAACCATTACCAGACGTTTAAAAATTGTCAGTTCCGATTAAATTTGTTAATGAAGTTGTATAAAGATTAAGCTGTGTTTCAAAAATCTAATTGTACAAGAAATAGTACAAAACGGGTATACATGACAAAGATCAAAGATTACTGCTACCAATAAACGGGAAAAATCTAAACGCACAGAGACGCTGCATTCGAACTAAAGACAAAAAATGAAAACGATTTTGCGAAATGGCCGATTTAACTTTTTCAATTAAGCGAATACGGCCCGCGCGGGTATATTTTGACCCAGATCCGGAGTCAGACGGCTCTGTCCGATTCGGACCGGCACAGTCCGGTACGCGCCGGTGCGTTGCCGAAATGAAAACCTTTTGATTGTGTTTTGTGGCACCACTCGCGTGGAATAATAAAGAAAAACAAAATTCTACTTCGAAAACGGTTTGATCGATAGTTCACTTTTATTTTTAACCTCCTTTTATATTTGACTGGCCGGTTTTGTCATTACTACATTGTTTGTTTAGTTTTCTCCTTTCTAATTGTTTTGTTTGAATTATGTAAATATTTTTTAAGATACTTACTAAAGATATTTTTTGTTTGTTTCGAAAATTCAAACCTTTTCTAATTCAATTTATGTGTTATTGATACATTCGCAGCTTTCGGTTCGAAAGGAAAAATATTTTTACATAAAACACGAAAGTAGACTCGAGCTATTTATCAACAAATAGGGTTATAGCGTCAACAAAATACTTTTTACACAGTGGGCACCAAATTTTCCTATCTCAATAAAAAAAAGGTCACGACGAAACGTCAATTCGTTTGGAACCTTCTTAGATCGAATTGTCTGCAAGTTACCTACACGACAATATATTTGCATGAGTTGGCATAGCAATCTTCTTATATTTGAGCTTATCAACGCACAATTCTTCGTCATTCAAGCCTAAATTGTGTTTGGTATCTCAGGGGCTTTGTCGCAAATAAACTCGTGGGTACCCAATTGTGCGTTCGGATCGTGTGGGCTGATATTTTAGGGTTCTTAAAACTAACACTTCTGAGTTCTACTAAATATGGAATAGGTACTTAATAGAGTTATATTATGTAGATCATGTAGATGTATTATACAAATAAGAAAATAAAACCTATTGTTGATTGTTTTAGATGGTTATGAAAATACTGACAAGTTTGGACTTCTGTCAATGTGAAACGATAGTTAGTTAATAATCATAAGCACGTTTAATCAATTACTTTCCATACTGTTATAGGTCATTCTGTGACCACCATTAAACTATTCCTGCATAACATAAGCTATTTAATCAAGCAGTCAGCTGTCGACCGTATGTCGATATGTAGTGTCACAATCATCGTACCCTCGTCATAAACGTATAACGATTCAAGGTGACTTCGCTTTTAGTGTCAAAACGCTTTCTATTGTTTATTTACATTATATCACGACTGTACCATCACACTTACTTTGGACCCATTTATATGATGCATTTCTGAACGATTTTCGTCGAATTAGTCGTACAAATTACAATTAGTTCCAAGCAGTCTTTGAACGTCAACACAACCAGAACATGATCCCAGATGCTTACTGTGACAGTCCTGTCATAATAAGCATTCTGACAGGAACATCTGTTTAACTCAACGCGATATAAACATAGTACAGTATTTGACAGTCATTAATTCAAAACGTCAAACAAAAATGTATGAACTAGCATTCATTAATAAACACAAATAATTTTAACTTCGAAAATCATCATCAATCAGTATACTATTATTAATATTCTACAATACAAAAACAGGTAAACATTTATACTAACTAATACATTTCAAACTGATTCCAAACCGGTAACCTTGTCCCAATTAAAGTTCCAATCAACTCGATGCCAGTAAAGTTGACACGCCAACTGACCAAATAGTCGGCGGCCTGTGGCTGCACCAAGTATGACGACCCTCAAGTAAAACCGAAGTCGGTCGAACTTTGCCGAGGGAGTCCGAAGTGGGCCCGAGCATCCGCGATCAATACCCCACACTGGCACCCGCGTTTCGCGTCAATTCCGGGGGCAAAAGTCACGCTTTCGGGATAGCCGTCGATTTCGGCCGGTCAGGGCCCGATTGAGTGCGTCTTGACCATAGAGTCCTTTGACTAACGAGGGGCACGCACTCATGCAGAATTTAAAGATAATTTATTTCATTTTTTATGTTTAACTACGATGTCTTCAGGCTTAATACGATATTAAATAGACGCAGCTTTATTATTTTCTGTAACTCATCCTTCTTAATTATAAAATCTTAATTAAAGGATCTAAATGTCATAACTATTTTGCTGTTAGCTGTCTCCTTCTCGAAAAGTCACATATCAATAAATTACGAGCGGCAAATGTTTGCTGCAACTAAACAGTTATTTATATTAAAGGTACGGAATACAGAGAAATATCTTGATATATTTACAATACAAAAAGTGTAAACAAGCTAAGAGAACGAAGGCGGATGTACACAGAAATGCCGAGATAAAATTGTTGGTCCTTTTTGATAAATAGGTCACGAAAGCAATGTCAAGTAACGCTGTGTCGGGGCGTTCCAAGACACTTCGTATGGACTTGAAACGGTTTGATAACTTAAAAATAAACAAATAACTTTTTTTTTTGATATTTTTACGAAAGTATTTGGCTATTAAGGTTTGTTATATAACATTCGATTAATATAATAAAGTGTTAAATAGGTCACTAATGTAACTTGATTTAATAAATCCATTGTTGAGCAGCTCAAATATTCGAGTTATTTCAGTATTGCAGAGTACAGCACTGCTCTCGATGCACTCGCCCGATACTTTGTAATGCTAAGACATTTTAGATCGTTATTTTGTATTACTTGACGGTAAATGTTGCAATATTATTAAATATCTTTAGAGGCAGGGTTTTTTAAAGACAGATTTAGTTGTTAGGATCGAAGATCTTGAATTCATAGATCCTACAAATTAATAATTTAATCCTAATGACTCGTTAATGTCATAGATATTAAGTATTCTGTAAGTTTAACTAAATAACTTAACAGTAAATAAATTAAGATGAAGATATCTTGGTAGACTATAGACATATTTTTCCTGTCTTGTACGTCAGTACTTGTACTTTATTTGGTATTGAGCATCGGCGCATTGCGTACTTTTCAACTATTTAGGCATGTGTTCTGTAGATACATCATCTTAGTAGCAAAAGTTGACTACTTTTTTTCTTATACTTCTATAATAATGTTCGTAGCTTATATTCATATGAAAAAACACAAATGCAATAGATGGAGTTGTTACAGTATAAATTAAATTAACTGATTCTAACATTTCAACAAGTATCAAGAGTATGCTACGTTTTACTTCGATACGCAGAAACAATACACCAAATCATAAATGCTTAAGTGTTCTTCCTTAACAAGACTATCAAAAAATATTACAACATCGCCGTAGACAAATCAATAAAATCGATTACGCCGGCATTCGATTACAACTTACGACTAAATGTCACTCGATTCTTTCCAACTTTTTTTAGCTATAAGTAGGTCACGGTCGAAACGTTTCGAAGGGAGTAGGAAAAAATACAGTCCTCCCCTTCGGCGCGGAACATCGCGAAATTAAAACGTCGCTGTAGGCAAAACTAGGGCTTTCACAGAATAAGGATGTCATTATCCCACCATACGAAACCCGAGAGCGAAAAAAATGATTTCTGTGTTGCTGCTGTTGAAAAATTGGATGTTTTCCTGCTCAGAACCCTAATTGCAAAGTTGGGATCAAATGAATTGTTTCATAGCGGAGAGATTGAAATAATATTATTGTGTTTTTTTAATACTTACATCACAATTTTCATTATCTAAAAATACAAGTGTACCCATTTTGGTATTTCGGAAGTGTATTAAAAGGAGGGATCGGTTTCTTTTGGACAGAAATAACATTAAAACAGTTGAATAATTATTGCTTTTATCCTTATCAATATTATATTAACCCTGATTATTTCTCATTCGTCATAACATATCTGATTACACCATACGCATTTTAAATCCCTATTTCACATTACATACATTCCTTTTCAAAATTAATAAATCACACATTGCAATCTATTCTAAACACGTCGAACTAAGACGTGTCAACAATAGAAATCACTTGTAACATTACATGACTTCTAAATCAGCTTGCATACAGCTGTGTATACACGTCATATTGCATAAATAGAACTTTAGCCCCTATAACTACGACTAGTACTATTCTCAAGTCTCCTTTGTATGTCAAAAACCGATTTCAGGGTGCATTACAAAGCTGAAGCGATGCATGTTCTACTGAACGTGTCCAGTATCCACTTAAGAGCGAATGCCTGGACAGCACACGTGCGCATGTTCAGGGATTAAAGGATTGTAACCCTCTCGTGCTTATACGGCTCAAAAAGACATGGCATGCTTCCATCTGAAATGACTGTCTCGTTAATCGCGATCCTGAGCTTGATTCCCGGGTCGGACAGAGTGTCATTGGGTTTCCATTACAAAATTCTCAATAGCATGAAGTCTGTCAAGTCTAACACATTGTGAACTATAACGTAACTAGAAATGTGGGTGTACTTGAATCTCTGCCTACGCCTTCGAGGAATACAGATGGGATTATATTTTATCTCAAACGCTTTTGCTAGGGCTTATCAAATGTATTCAATAATACCCATTTCAAACATATTTCTAGACTACAAAATTTTATTCAACACTGACTTCTTCATAAGAAAAGAGCTAATATTATAATATTTTGTCTCTGAAACTTGTAAAATGATAAAACTTTTAGACATTTTACTTAACAGTGCGAATGGGTTTAACGGGATTTGAATGTCGTCTCAGTGTAAGTTTACCTCTGAATAATATTCAGTTTACATAAAGCAAATGATATTGTATTCTAATACCAACCTGTTGAGTTCTGAATATTACTACTTCGAAGGATTAAGTCTGTCATATTTTGGTATGAAATGTAAGTATTTTGTCATTTTAAATTTTATTTTTAAATCTCTAAATTTTAAATTTTATTTAAGAAGGTGGCGAGCCTACTGTTAGGCACACATCATCGAATAGTATAAACTCTGCCGCAGGTTGTTCATCAACCAAACTGTAAGAGAAAGAAGAGCTAATATATTTTGTATTAAATTTACACCTAAAAATATTATCCTCTTTTTACGGTTTTACCCTGACTATGTCTATTTCTTCAATTCTTCCTAGCCATTATTTGTCCAACACACAAGTAGGTACTTTACACACACCTGACCTTTGGAAGGACATTACCAATGAACTGACCTTTAGTGTAAGTCATCCTTTGCTCGTCCTCGTGGTATTACCACTTATATCCCCTTTCTATATGCTGGGATATTGTAAGACTGTTGGGTGTTTTGTGTCTACAATAAAGATTATTCTTTAGTTAAGGTCAATTTATTTTTATGTTGCTCTATATAACTAACGTTTCTTACTGGGCTGACCTGGGGCCCTAGATAACTGACAAAACACCAGGTGAATACAAATCGAAAAAAGAGATAAATTTATGGAGGTGACATAATGTTTTGATTGTGTAAACTATGACATAAATGCCAATCCCATTCATATTTATTATATGTCAATCTATTCAATTTCTATTCGTCAAGCGTTTTGACTCGGGCCCGTGATAAGTAAAGATAATTTCTAGAATTAAAATACATCATTAAATATTCATTTCCGTAGGTCAATAAACCCTGTCTCTCGTTACGTTGCTTGATGAATTATATTACAGTATTTAATCATACAAATACTTGAAGAAAATTCTCTCGCTCATCGTTTTCAATGACATTAAATAGCGGCCGTGCTGAGATAGTAGTATTCCAATTGAGATTTTCCTTAAAACGGCTTTTTCCTTGTAGATTATTTATTTTCATCCAAGATGAAATATTTAGTCTGGAGATGAGAACTTCCCTATTTATTAAGTAATAACATCAATAAACACAAACAAATCTTTTAAATTCTTATCATATTGAAAAAATAAAATACACAGCAAACTTTATGTTTTTTAATAATTAACCCAAAAAAGACATTATTCATTTTCAAAAACATTCGTCTTCCCTAACCCTTAAAATGCAACGCTACAAACAATAATAACAAAATTCTCACGTTGCCACTATTATTTTGAGCAATTCAACACATGGATCGCACAAATAAGACCCATAAAAACGTCAAGAGAACAAGAACGGCAGGTGCAGTGTCCGTACCATCTTCACTAAAACGTTTGCGAAGCTAGGTGATGGTTGTAGACTAGATGCAGTATTATGATAATACCTATAGCTAATATAATAATGGGTTGGTATGTACATATAGGTATTTGTTTTTGCTCATGATAGTACTTACTTACGATGCCCAGCAAAAATATTTTCATTATTTTATTATTCTTATTTTCATTGTTATTCAGTCTTTATGAACTCTTTATAAGTTCAAACAAAAATAACTTCAGCTTCAATACAGTCCAGTAAGAACGTTAAACGTTGCCAAAAATCTCGCAAATCTTCCTAACCCTAAACTGCAGAGGTAAAATCGTTGCACCAAATCCACACTCGGTTAAGGCGTAACAAAATTCTCACGGCGCATGCATCGTAAATTTACAGTACACCGGAGGGTAAGTTGTGTACTTTACTGCGGTAAGCTTTTACGATATGGCTTAAGTAATAAGCTCAGCTCAGCTTAGCTTCCACGTGAGCGCTATAAAACTTCGCGTTTAAGTGTTATTGGGATCCGTGGTGACATGTTAATAGTGATGTCCTTGAGACATGGATTTTGATCTTTGACGTCTAATTCCGGATTATTTTATTTCATGTTCGGTTGACGTTTATGAATAAATTTTGTAGGCAGTAAAGTTCTGTTTACGATATTGATTTGTTGTTGAATAGTAATTACGGTTTTCGCTTATAATTGTGTAGATTGTCATGCGGCGTTGATTTCGGTGCAATCATTATTTTTATAGGTGAAATAATTGTTTTGTAATCTAATTTACAATTAATCTAACAGTTATAGGTGTAAGAAAAGAAATAGTATTAAAATTTAAGTTATTTATACCTTATGCATTGCACCGTAGATCGGATAATTTATTATCAGTAGTAAGTCCTATTAAGAAAGTGAAGGTATTATGAATAAAATAATTAAATCGCCTACAGCCTGTAAGTTGCGCCGCTTCCTCGCGCAGAACGTCGACCGCGGTAAATACCTACACTATTTGATAACAATTCCAAAAATAGAAAAACTTTCAAGTCATTCGATTTTGATATTCACTGTATGAACAATTTAACATTATTGGTGGTTGCAGTAAGTTTAGTAAAACAAAAAAAAATCGAAGCAGCTAGCTGGTAAAAAAGGTAAATGCGCTACAAGATTTATATTTATATGTTGTTAATATTTGTATAGTGATGCCTCTATAATAAATTTAAAGGATCAATTGATATAATTATATTATGTGCAGCCAGGGCCTTAGTCAAATGGCAAACGCTAGACGAATAGAAATCGAATAGAATATAAATAGAGTACCTAAAATCAAAAATATATTGACTTGCGTCATAGATTATATCGTCGAAATATTATGTCATCCCAATACATTTATCACTCTATTCAATTTCTACTCGTATACGTAGTAGAAATTGAATTTTGTTGAGTTGAATTGCGTTTTGATATTTGTCAATAGCCCCAGAACTGTTGTTGCCGTTTTTACGTCAGGAATAAATACTTACTCATATATTTATATCTCGAAAACTACGTAATATTTGTACCAAATGAAATACCATCCACAAAGTTTCTTCGGTCTAGTCGCGTGTCACTTTAGTCCGTGCACTTAAACGGGCTATCCGTGGCCTCAAGTGTACTCGCTTACTTGTAACTTGATATTGAACACTATGTACACTAGCGGCCAAGTTAAGTGGTAAAATCCTAAGGTTTCGTGGCGAGTTTAGAACTAGTGTTGTGTTGTTTAATGACCTTTCGTTTGATGTTTCCCTGTTCTTGGTAGGAATTAGAATATAAATCGCCCTTTTCAGAATTATTTCCATCATGGATAAATCATTTCTTGTTACCCAGAATTCGCCTGCGACTTCGTCTACGTGGAAAGTTTCAATGCGTCTTTTGCAAAATAAGAAGTAGCCTGTGTCGATTCTAATAGTTCCATGTAATAAACATTAGTGTTTTTGGTATATAGAGAAAGGGTATTATAAATACCTAAATAGATTATTTATAATTGAATCTTTGATTATATAGGTAACTATTATGATAGAATTAATCGATTCAAATATTGCCTATCTTAACAAAAATATTTTTACCTGCTACGCGCTACGTTACTGCTACGAGTTACTGCTACGAATTACACGATCGTATCTGCGTGAATGTTTTATAATAATACATTGTATAATTTTATTTATCAACCTTTAATTACACGATGTTAGATGAAGGGTTTGCTCTCTTTCACTCGTTTCAGCCAAACCAATTAGGCCAAATAATTCTTTAGTCGACAATTTACCGACAATCTACCGTTTTCTTCTCTTGAAAAATTCTTTGATGTTAACATTAAAGGATTCAATAGAACTCCAATCGCAAAGGCAACGAAAGCATGTGTATCCGATTATAATTATAGTAGGTAGCTATTTACTCTGAAAAATATAATCATGTAATTCGAACATCACATGATTAATATTATTCGGCGGGTACCGATTGAATACGTATTAAAATTCAGAATATTCATACCCCGTTTAATAAGAAGACGTAGTACGCAGCCCTATAAATATTTTCATAGGTCGTATTACGTATTATTTCCGTGGAATCCGATATTAATAAAATTACGTGCGTGGCTTTAGATAACAATAATTAATGTTCAATAATAGAGAATGCCGAGTTGCGCGATGCTCCTTTTGTTAAAGGGGCATTTTAATTTAACGGGTTGATTCTGGAATACTTTTGATAGAATCATATTTTGAAACTAATTAGACCATTATACCATTGTTTCTTGCAAATTATGTTTGTTCATATCATATTGTTTACTTGCAATATTAAAGTGAGATAATTAGCGTGGTTAATGTATCAGTTACTGTTGATATTATTAGGCTCACACAAAATTAGTAGCGATAATGAGACAAATATTTTATACAATTATTACTTACCTAATCAAAAATATAATCGTTTTACACCTCACGTAAAACCTAGACCAGGCATACTACTGTAAGACTAAACGATACCTACCGATACGATTCTGAAACCTTCAACAGAAAAACAGCGTTCTCGTAAAGATAACACCTATCTATGTAAAGCCGGCTATTTAGCCGCTCCCTCAGTTTGCTCTGATTAAACCGTAAAAGCTAGATTACAGTAAAAATCCAATAGCATCGCGACACAGCTAAGGTGTTGATACTAATTTCTTGGAACTGGTTTCTTAGAAGTACGAGATACTGTGACGCTTCAAAGCTTTGAGTTAGCTTTAAGTGCTATATTAAACATGTATTTTTATACATAAGGACTTTATAATGTCCTTGAGCTACAAATATTTGATGACTTACATATTCAGCCAGGACTTATGAAAAATTAGGTTTTATGTCAAAAGTATAAGTTGAACATAACAGTTCTTACTTGATTTCATATTTAGTTTGAGTGAGAGAGAGTTATCCCTAAAAATGGTGATCAGGTGATGCAACACGCTATTTCTGCAAACCCTCTATTAATCAAAGATCGTCACAAAATTAGGTATTATGCAACTTTTAAAAGTAAGTATTCACTTGTTACCCTTTATGATTAAAATACACAATACTTCACACTGCTCCTAACTTGAAAGTTAACCAGTAAACTAATATCGAATCGTAAACAATTTACTAAAACCAAAAAAGCAATATAAGAAAATACGGATCCATAATTTGATAATGATTTACATTAGTGAACACCAAAAATAGAATAAAAACAATGTATCTAGCCAGCATATGGAAGCAATTACACTTTATCTACAATTCACTTTGATCATTACGCGCGTACAAATGGGGCCAAGTTAATGGCTCACTTCATGCTGCAGTATTAAATATTTTATATTCGTTTCACTTACCGCTTCTAAGGATAGCCCGCCTCAAATTATAAATGGAAACGGGTGTTTTTGGTGCAACATTAAAAAGAAAAAATATTTACGTGTAGGTACTTAATAATATATAGAGTTTAACCGGTTGTGTGCAACTAGTTTGACGTTTTGTAAGTGCTCTTTTGTAGCCTATATGATATAAAACCTTTTGACTATGACTATGACTATGTTGTGACGTAGGTATTTAATTAAATTGAAGATCGAAGTGTTATAATTTCTATAAGTGGGTTTTAAACTTATTGTGAATCATGTCAAAGTACCAGCAGCCAATTCGTACTATAAAACCATAGTTATTGTATTATAGCATCTTACCATAAAAAAACTACCAAACAATTGAGAAAAACACATTCCATCTACATAATTATATTCTATACGGAATCCTAACAAACATAATTATATCTATGATGGCCGCATACATCAATCAATTTAAACAACCAAAAAAATTATAAAAGTTATTCAATATATCAATTCTGTAATTGACTTCAAATGTGCGTGAGCTTTAGTTAAATCGTTGCGACTGTAAAAGTAATCAAGTTAAACGCGCCTGCAGTGTAATCGTTAATGTTAACGACCGTTTATCGTACAACTAACATTTAATACGGCTAATGGCTTTTTAGTGTAATCTGTAGCAATTAATATGTTCTGTATTGTGTTTATCACACTTTTTCTCATCCTACTTTTGATGTCTGAAACATGTCAGTTGAATGGAGATGCGACCATCAGACTTTTTGTCGCTACATCTAATTGGTTCTCAAGTGATGATACTCAACTGTTGGTCCTGACCTTTCAATCCCGTTATCAACATGATAAGCTAATCTTTTTACCTCGGCATTGCGATACGACTTGCTTGCCTATAGAATAGTATTCTTGATCCCCCCCCTTTCCTCTTCGTCTCCACAGTAATGACTTCAAACATTATAATATAAAAGTATAAAGAAAAAGTACCGGTAAAAGTTTAATTACGGGGGTGGCATGTTCAACTGTGAACGAACCCTCATAAAAAAAAAAAAATATTGTAAACTATTAACATTTTGGAATAAACCACGCGATTAAATTGGTCAACCAAATAATTTATTGTTAAACGAGTTATTAGAGTGTCGAAATCCGAAGCTCAAGCGTCCCTATTTTAACAACGGGTGTCTCTAAAATAAACAAAAGCCAAAAATCTTAACAGGCCCTTAGAAATTCCCGACGATGCCCGAATTCTTGATTGACGGTGACAGTTCCACCCACTCCTTCGAGAAACCACTTAATCCCGCCTGAAATAATGACTGAAACCCCTTACAGGCGAATGGATCGAAGCCGATTGTAAATAATTCCTCAAAAATATGCGGGTTTACCGTAAAACTGTTTATACAGTAATTTATTTGTAGAATCGCGTTAAGTAGGTGATTATTGTGTTGTTTATGTTCAACGCTCATTAATTATAACTTTTGATAATGTTTTTTTCTCTTTAAATTATCTATATATATCTAAATCTAAAAATTAATAATTGAAAAGGTATATTATCTATATCTTTTATTATATATTAATAATAAAAATTAATAATTATATATAATAATTATTAATTTTAAATTAGCCAGCATCTAGAACGTGATGCTCACACAGACAAACGCAAACTTTGTGCTAATTATTTGTAGAGAACACGCAAATATTTGCTTACCGTTCACCCTTACCTTACATGTAACCTCCCAATGTTACCTAGTTCATATCCTATTATTTACAATCTCAAATAACAACAACTTACAATTTCGTTATAAAGAACACGGCACACATATAAACAGGACGTAAAGCAGAGTTGAAGAACTTTAAGCCTGCGAGCATCGTACGCACGCAAAGTTGTTACTTTATTATTTTAAGTCGGGCGCGTGACACACTGACGGCCGAGTCGACTAACTTACACGACTACACGTGCGGGATTATTGTTGTGTTGACACAGTTACGAGTAACTACAATGAATGGGAGTATAGTAATACACCTTTTATTCTTATTTCAAGACTTTTTCATTATGATCACATGAGGGGAGCGAGTTAAACGTAAATACTTTTGTATTTTAACTCGGACACAACACAATGTAAAATATTATAAAACTAATATTATGTAGTGAATAGTATCAAAATGAAAAGTTAAGTATAAACGCCAAAGTGATAATCATTCATTTATGTTTAAAGTACCATAGCCTTAACTTCACCTGTTATAATATAAATAAATTGTAATTGTACTTTTGAAACTTGTAAATAAATTTTATTATTATTATTATTCACAAAACTGTCAAAGTTTCATAAACTGAGCAAACATGACGGCTTTCCAAGCGCTAGCTCCGTGTGTCGCCACAATAACATAATTAGACTCCAGTAATGAGCTAATGTCTCGAATATTCCTCGCAAAATTTGTTTTCAAAGCCATTAAGGCTTACTGAGTGTCAGTTTGTCCCGGTTTAAGCGCAACTCCTATGACAAATTGTGTCGTTGAATCGTGTCACCGATTGTTGAACGATCGATATGTTTTGAGTTGGTTTTGTTACTTTTAATAAAATTATGAAGAAAGTAACTGGATGCTAAGAACATCAGATGGGTTTTGAGAGGAGTAATTTCAAGTAACAAAATTTGTTTTGAACAGTAACCATCAAGTTTTTGTCTCTTTCCCATATTCTTTATTGTTTGACTTTAAGTGACATACATGACACGAATAAAACGCTTTTCGACTTTGCCCAACACTATAGTAAGACTGCATTAACTGCATTGTTGTAGAAATAATATCTTAAATAATTTGTACACAGTTTGTAGATACACAGAACTAAAATGTAGGTTAATCGATATTCCGTTGACAAGTCCTATATTCGTCCCTCCATCAGTCATACGCAATCCAATAGTCATAGTGTTGAGAAATTTGATACGGCTTGCTTCATAACGATTAATACTAATGAAGTATAACTACTTGTATATACGTCTACATTCGTGCATGTGCTTTAGTAGGGCGCACGTTTTGGGAGTAGCCCGTATACCATTGTCAGCCGGCAATTGTCAGTCTATAATTTTGTATGAATTATCACGTATGAAAGATGGAGCGGAAAGGATCTAGTCCACTGGAGATGTTATGTACCTAATTTTGAGCTGGATTTTATTTGGAATACCAAAATTTAAAAAAAGGAACAAACTTTACGTGAAGTTCTTATCGCCTTAAGTTTGAGCAAAAAATAAGAATCACGAGAAACATAAATATGATTGTAGAAACAACGGACTTAATTTAGCTTAAAATAGTGACACATTTTTCGTACAAACGCCCAGAGCGAGATTTTAATTCGGACAACCGGCTGTCCGGCGTTATCGTCGTCCAACTGTTTGAACAAAAAAAACATCTAGTAAATTCTGGGCGAATTCGGGATACAGAAACACGAGTAGCATTAGTGAGGGGACGTTTCGGACATGCGGCGATACGTCCGGACAGTTTTGATAAACGCCCAGCAGGATCGGCTTGTACGGGGATTTTAAAAATATTCATACGTGCCGTGTCGAATACCATGTTCTCTTTTTACACTATGCTTAGGTTACATCCTAAAGAGGTGATACATGGAACAAGTTACCAGTGTAATAGCTTACAAAGTCGGAATGGCGTGATCAAAGATGTGTGAGCAGTTAAACTAAGTAAAGTTAGTCCCTTTTGGAAACTGAAAAATTAAACATTTTTATGTTTTAAGCGAGAATGTAAATAGTAGAATTATTTAAGAACAAAGAAAATATTATTCTTCTAATTGCCAGACCTATAAATTCTGTTTACCTATGTTTCTTCGTTATGATTCCGTAGGCATCTGAATGCTACAATATTATTTGGTTCACTGCGTCATTAATCGTCGTCAAAATGAAATAAATGTTGGAATAAATAACCTAATTTTATTGTTGTTCCACGTTTCTATATTTACTGTAAATGCTGAGAGACGATTGACACAAGTATAAACAGACCCCGTTTTAAACAAGGTCTGCGTTGAATACGGCTTGCTTCAGCCCATTACTCTTAATCAATGCCGCAACAATAGTTCAGATTTAGAGATTTTATCCTAACAGAATAAGGAGAACATTTATTTCCTTAAGACGTTTGAGACAATACGACTCTCTTAAGTCGACCGTGTTATATCAAAGGCTAGAATAAACGCGGGTATACTAAATGTTGATTCTCCTTTTCCTTGAAAGACAGAAACCTTAAACCGAATTAAAGATGTACCAGTACCATTAAAATTACTAAAGTTGTATTTAAAACTATAAAACAGTTTTATGGAATAAATTGATTATAGAAGATTCAGACACTAGACTATAAAACACCACGAAGAAAAATATAACAGTAGATTGGATTGCCAAAAGTGTATTTGTATAAAGACATCACGATGTTCAGAACTTTTAAGAACAAAATCTTGTTTCATCTTCGAGAACAGTATCTAGATAAAGAAGACGGCGATTGTCTAAAAGTTTTCGAAAGAAAAGAGAAACAAGAAAATAACATTAAAAGTAAAATGTAAACGTTAGCTAAACGTGAAATATTTAAATTTGAAGAGGTGTTTACTTATTGATCCCAACTTAAAGCTCTTGCATTCTTATGAATGCGTGTTAAAGTACTCGCATTTGTATCTGTCACCACGATTGGTCATCATACATTTTTTGTTCGGTTCATGTCACTTCTTTATACGGATTATAGGCTTTCGAACTTTACATAATTCATGTACTAATATGGAAGGGTTTGTCATGCGATTAATGTGTGCCTCGTGAGTTTTTTCTTATGTAATTTTTATGCAAGGCCCTTCACATGCGACCTAAATTGAGTGCATCATTTTAGGAGTTTGTTTCGTAACGGTACAATCATGTCGTTATTTATTATTATGTTTTTGTACTTGAAAAAATACAATTATATATAAAATACAATTAGACAATTATCTGTCATAATATAAAAATGGTGATTTTAAATACTTAAGCTACGAAAAGAAACGTTAACTTAACTTTGTTAAAATAGGCAACGACTTTATTATTATATAATATTCATCATCAAAAATCACAAAACTTGAATCGCCACAACGGAAATCGAATACATAGACTGCTTCCCAACAATGCTAAAAGGACGGCCATTTTGTCGTGTCCCAAATCCCACTCCGGTTCAAGCATGTGTGATCGTCTCAATGGAAGGGCTAGGAGCCGTGATTGACAGCACACGCGTTGCCCCGGCTAATCTCTGGTGTCACAGCCTAGAGATTACTAACAGCAGACAACCCTACGGGACCGACCATCTTCGCAAGACCTTCCGACCCCGTCCCTACCTTACCGAAACAGGACCACGTAGGAAAAATCGATGTGTGTTACAGAGGTCAATTGTGATTTGTCAAGTAAATGAACCTCGTATCTTATGCAAGTTTAAATAGATCTTGTTGGCCCTAACTAATTTAGTGCTCAGGGTGTTGCCCGATTGGAATAATATATTACATCGGCACTAAAACCATTTGCTGTTTGGAGTTATTGATTGGAAAGTTGATAGCTTTGATGCTGATAATTATCACCAAATTATAAATATAATTCCGTCGATTGGAATAATTATTCAAACTAATTAGTTTATAATAGTTTCGCGTGTAGTACGTTTATCAGAGGTTGGGAATATTGACCTAATTTATGGATTTAAATACGTTTTAATTATAATGTAACGCTTTCAATATGAAAATATTTTCTAGGTTTGTAACAGCAGATCGTTTTAATGCGTTTCATAATATACATTCATATTAGGTACCTATTAAATAAATAAAAATTATCTTTTTTCTAGAATCACTCTTTATATAATTTATGTGAAACGAAAATTTGCAATACCTAAAAATAATAATATTGTAAATTGATATCAAATTACAATTTCGTCGGATGATGCAACAAGTTTCTCAAACCCAGCAACAGATGGCACCACCTATCCTGTTTGTTTTGATTATTCGAATTATGATAAAAGTAAAAAATGCATATCGTCTAAATTGGTTTCATAGATTTTTTCCATTGCTAGTAGAACGGCTGAACATTTATGTCGTCATACGTGGGGCCATATTTTATAACTGCCGCTACTCCTCAAAAGATGGCGTTACTAGCGACAAGTTTGTCAAAACATAAACGTACATAGCTGTTGCAAATAGCTCTATCATTGTAATACATATCTTGAAATTTTGACTTAAATTTATTCGAGACATGCCCAAAGATAGATTTCAAAGAGTAATTTCTCGACAGCCTAGTAGGGAGCAGACGCGTGACCGATACCCAGAGTCTTTCATTCATACTTTTTTGTTCGTCCAACCCAATTTAATTCTTATACCCGAGAATAATCGTCAAAGAAGCCGTTCGGACGAACTAAAGACGTTAGTGCACTCGAAAAAAGTCGTTTACAGTTTCGTTTATAGTGTTATGATGCGTTTATTAATATTATGGATCTTTTTGTGGGAATTCTATCTACGTGAAGTGAAAATTGGTATATTTTTTCGTTTTATTGTCGTTTCGAATTGTGTAATGTTGTTTGGGATTTTACTGTTGCGTAACTTGTGTTGTAATGTGGGTTTTGTTATTACAGTGTACAAAAAACTGGATGTGATGAAGGTAAAGGATTTATTTTACGACTTAACAACTTAACTGTAGATGCAGACACAATAGTTAAACAATGACCATGTATCACATGTGACTCACGGGACAGTTAAGTTGTCAAGATTTTTTGTAGGCTACATGCAAACGACCTAATGCAGAAAAGCCTCGATCAACACCTCAAGTGGCTCTCGTTAGGCGGCCGGGTCAAGAGTTTGTTGCTGAGAGCAGTAATCTTCGACATGACACGCAGACTCCTTTGCTGCTTGTAGTCTAAGCTTCCAGCTGAAGGAAGCTGTGCTTAACCCGTAATATTTTTCAAAATAAATATTCTAGACACATTTTTTTGTAATCTAAGTATACGCAAGGAAGAAAGCCAACATAAATATGTACTTAAAGGAAAGTTAGATACTTTTATTATGCTCTACAACATGAAAATAACTGCTACTCAACATCCTTTTAAAAATAAAGAGGTTTGCCAATTCTATACCGGGGACGACATGAGCTAAATAAGCCCAATAAGTACTCTGTGACGAAAAACACTTATTTTTCCATACACGTTTTTTACGTCGAACGATTTTATTATGAATGTAGAACGCGAGTGCCGTATGGTAATGAGTTATCCATTCATACAGTCTATTGTCACGGAAAATTGAAAAATAGTAGAGTACTCTTATATACGATTCATGTATTCATAGAAACACATGTATGTCGCACCGAGGTGTGAACATGATATTATCTTAGTTTTATTTCCTTAAGAATTTACATATTACCCACTTTCTTTCTCCAACTGATTCCTGAATAAGGAAACTAAGTTTTGCATGGTGTAATAATATTAAATTTCATGAAAGCTCAGAACTAAGAGGCTTTCCAAGATAAATGAAATATAAACGCAGTAGTCAAACTAACTTGATAAATGGACATAATCAGAAGCCTCGAGCGCACATTTAGGAACTCAATATATGGCTTCACGAATTCAATTACGCCTCATTCGAATTAATTATGTGCTTGTTGAAAAGCAGCCCGATGTTTTCCTCTATAGAACTTGTAGCCACCCAGGTGTCATTATCATCACTGGTACGCCCAAATCACTTTAAGCCACCCACGCTATCATTGTCATGCACTTCATTATCGAATTGGATAAGTTGACAGGTTGCCTGATCAAATATGGGAATACCTTCCCTTTAAAATAAACCTGATTATTTGTTTGAACTATCTTAAGAGGAAAGCATAAGATTAATCCCTCACTTAAATGCCTCCTTAATTCGTTTTCGTTATATTAAATATTTTAAGTATAGGCGATGAAAAAATAACCTACAAAAGATTTTGTGAATATTTCAATCAATCTTTTTCCGGAGTTCTGCAAAGAAGTATATTCATATCACTATTTGAAAAGAAAAACATTATAGGTCAAGGTTCCTGCTGTTGGCATCAAGTCTTACACGCTTTTGACACCCTATGTCACATGTTAAACGCATTTCAAATACATGCAGCAGCATACTAGCAATCACGAAAGAGTCCCAAAAATCCTTCGCAAAATAATATTTTGTTTCTGCGAGCATTTATGTGATGTTCTGAACCACTTGAAATCTTCCCGCGTTTGTGGTGAATCCAAAACGGCTTCATTGTTTTTAATTGAGTTAACAAGGTGTCATATTATAACTGCCTCATCAATCAGCTGGTGTGACATACAATAATTTATTTGTAATTTGTTCAATTATGGTATGTAACTGATGGGTGTTTTTATGATGAAACATAGATCTGTGATGTTTGTAAACTTTTCTTTTATCGTCAAGATTTCCAAAACGAATCGTATTTAAGCTTTTGCACAAGGCAAATATCATTTGTTTATGCTTTTGAATCGTTGGCCTAAATCAAATGTCAAATGCTCAATACACATTTAATTAGTCAACGATTTATCTGTAAAGCTCTACTAATGAATTTCCAAGATGGAGGATAATCCTATTTGATAATTAAAGCCCTGGGAATTCGGAAATCGAGAATTTAACGAACTAGTTGAAATTATCGCACACAGGCATTGGTAATTGGCTGAAGTTAGAACAGCATATGTTTAGCGTTAATGAATTCATTAGTTATAGGTAGGGGTATGCTGGAATAACAACAGCTGTATATATAATAGGAACCACATGTGCAAAGATCATTTTAATTAAAACTTCAATAAAAGTATTATTTTTCATATTACTATGCTTGAAATTAAAACGAAAATTATTAAAAGATAATGACTGGTCATGTCTTTAAAAAGGTGACTGATACTTTAAGCTCTAAGGATTATTTGTGACGTCATTTTAATTTCCCTTATAATCGTTTGGAAGCACTGTTAGGGACGGTAAGGAAAATATCGTGAGGAAACCCAAAATACGCAAGAAACGAATTTTAGTTCCTTCTCTTCGCAAATAGAGACTTTTCACTGCATTTTGATTACAGTAGACTATAATATTATATAAAAATTTTGATTTTCATTAACATCTGGTTATAACTTAGAATATATTTAGGTTATAATCTGTTTTATACAAGCTCAAGATTCGACCGAATAAAAAAGGTTAATACTGTATTTAGACGATGGGTTAACGACTTTTATAGTTGGTTTTATATTAAATTCTAACTGTTCTAAGCGCGTCTAGACGACTCCAATACAAAAAAAAAATAAGAAAGTTTTCAGATTCTTACTGGTAACAAAAAATATATAAAAAGGAGCAAACCAAAATCGATCTCCCTTAAAACCAATTGGTCTCAAGTTTACGATCGCGGTTAAGGCATCAAACAATGAGCGAAAGCATTGTGTTTTTTACTGCATTTTAACTTTGATCGTTTACCTTACATAACTCTTTTATTGGTCCCCATAAAAATTCTGTATCTTTTTTATTTCCACCGCATCGAATATCATTATCATTGAATGAAATCATTTGTTTCCCTAAATAGCTTTTTAATATCACTTTACAGTTATAAGTGCCTATTGACTTTTAGCAAATGTATTATCAGCGAGAAGTCGCTCAATAAGTCTTCAGAGCTTCAACTTAACAGTTATTGGAAACAAACGATGCCACAATAATTAAGGCCAACCTATAATAAGCTTAAAACTCCGTTCGACTTATAAGCTTTTCAGGAAAACTTTGAGGTCTAAAGGAACATAATCATTTCATATCTACTCAAATTTATGCTTAACGTACAGGCTACATGTGAAAATACAAACATATGTTAGATTACAAAAAAAGAACCTTCTCCGAGCTCCCTGGCTAAAGAGGCAAAATAATAAGCAGTTCCAAATGAACGAAACTAGTTTTCTTCAATGTTTAATAGCACGAAGACCAACAGTGGGACGAAAATAAACCGTTGCTATACCATAGGCAATAATTACGGTGCACTAAATACACGGTATTGGCCTTACGAAGCCTCGTAATTATCATTGGGAAGAACTTTTGTGGTAATAGCAGGCAATTAGGGTGCAATGTTTTTGTTTCTGATGACATTGTGTTTTCTGGGAAGTTTGTTGTTTGTATAACACACGTGGGAGTCCCGGTTGTGTTGTCTTTTGCTTGTCGTTTGGATGCATACAGCGACCCCGGGTTAAATTAACCGGAAACTTAAGGGAAATAGTTGAGATTCGGCTCAGGTACGCCGTCGTACGAAGTTTTACATACGCGGCGAATGTGGTTTTGTATTTTTTAAATGTTAAGTACTACAATCATTATTTGAGTATCATATTGTTTGAAAGGTCGAATGTTTTATTAAGTTCACCTAAAATTCGACGCCAAAACTAAACTTTAAAATAATTACCAATTCACAAGTTTAAGTTGGACGAAATTTAATTACTGTATAAATATTAAATGCCCAAATTATTCACTCTGATGAGAAAACTGTATTTAGTCGTAAACTTGTGAACCAAGATTAGATTAGTTTTGTTATTAATGTAGGTACTAACATTTTTCATTCAGCTGATTTAGCTGTGTTAATAAAGATTTATATTAATAAATGTTACACTGAATAAGGTTAAATTAATTTATTATATATACCTACCTACCACTGATACTATAAATAGCATATACATATAACAGAAATCACTTCATTAATATTAATTTAAATTCATGTAATTCGAATTGCGTGATACAATTGAATCACACATTAATAAAGATGAAGCTGATTCTTAATAACATTAAATAAAGAAAAAACAAATCCAATTGCCGTACCGGTAGCAGACAATGTAATCGATAAAGATGCATCCAATTTAAAACAGGAAAGGAAACAACAAAAGCCGGATGATGATGCAGTTTTACACGCGACACATTCGAACAAAAACCTGTCCCGTAGAGATCACAAAACGAAAACAAAATAAGAATAAGAATAGAAGAGATGTAAATTACGTAAAAACTGAATACAAACGGGCGGGTCCAACTATCTTTTGATAGTATAATGGGGACGTTCGTGCCGCGGATGAAGTTGAACGGATCGCGCGGGTGGTCCACTGCGGTTGGACTATTTAAATATTACTTTTTTATTATTTGCCAGCACTATTTGGTGATTTATGTTTGTTTAACACGAAGGTGTTTGGGTAACATGAGTGTGATTTGTTTGCTCTTTATTGGCTATCGATTTCAATGGACCAAAAGAAAATATCGCTTCATTTTTTTGGAGTTTCGGATGAGTTATTGCCGTCAATACTTAATGAAATTATGTGGAGCCAGTTAAAGTCGAGATTTGATTTATCGTAAGTGATTTTTAAGTTAACTATAATAAAGTAAAAACTACAGAGAGGAGGTTCACAATGTAAATATTATACAAAGTAATGGCAGAATAAGGGACCATAACTATTTTGTAGAAATCGGCCAACTTAATTTTAAAACCATAAATATATATACTTAAGTAAACTAGTACAAAATACATAAAACGAAAAAAAATACCTTCAAATAAATACAGAAAAAAGGTAATTTATAATAATTTTTCTGTAGGTAAAAGATTATTGAACTTATTATTAATTGGAACCAACTTAGATGTATAAATACTTTCCCCGAAACACTAAGCTGTTTATTTTGCTACACCTAAAAAATATTCGAATTTTGTTTTATATCGATGATGTTGTTATTTTTACGCAGAAACTAGAATCTAAACAAACCGTTGTGTTTACATCCGAAGTCTTGAATTAACTAACTTAATCCATGTACATAGTATAAGATAATTTTGATAGTTCACTTAAATATAATACTGTAGTTACTAACTAATAATGATTAAGATAAAAAAGCGCTCATAAGTCTTTACAAACATCATTATGTCGTGCATCAAGCAATTCTTTAATTAAATCAATTACTGTCCCAGCATTCTTCAAATCATTTCCAATGATTTCACAACAAGCCATCCTGTTTGTTCCATCGTTTGCCCTTTCGTCTTAATTGGACAAATCATTACCAATTTAACTGGTACTGCGTGTTCATATCTTAACAAAATAAAGCTGTTGACTCAACGGTCGTTAGTAGTTATCGTGTTGGATTTAATATGTTTTCAAAGTTGCTTCTACATTTGTAATGCATTTTGTTATCACATTTTAGCTCCTAAAATATTTTTGAATCAGTTTAGTAAAAACGCTTTTAAACTGTTTTAATATTAGTTTGAAAAAAGATCTTTAAAAAAAACAACTTGTATTTTCGTTTTAAATTTTAACGACGTGTTTTTGGTTTGTTTTAGTTTATAGGATAGAAAAGGAAACACTATTGCAGCTTGTTTACTTTTTAAATATAAGGACAATTTCCTCTACATTATTAAAATTTATTGCAAAATTGGCGCATTATTTATAACTTTCCTGCCGTTGCTTTGAAACTTGTAACTACTATATAAACTTGTAAAAATTATTTAGTATAATTTGTGAGCGACATTTTTTTAGTAATGACCTGTCGAGTACCGGTATAATTAAAATTGTATCCAATGTTTACCCCACGCGAATAATAGTCCCCTGCCTACGCAACGTATTAGAGAAGAATCTTATTTGAAATAAATTTAGAACATTTTATTACGTGACCAAAGTCACCGTATAGCCGCTGAAAATGATGAAATGCCGCAACGCACGTCCCATTACACGCGAATAAAGCCAACGCTAACCGCAGCCCGAACGAGGCAATTTACGAATTTCCGCCCAATTCAGCATTAACAAGAACCAAACATAACCAAAACACAAACTTACGTTGATCGAAGAAGCAGCGGTCCAAACCATTCATAACGTTGTAAACAACCTCATAGTGCACTCAAAACACCAATTTTATGCGTTTACGTTCACAGCTAGCACTTGTGACGTCACACTCAAAACAAATCACAACGTATTCGTTCCCACTACGGTTAACACAACGTCGGGGCGGGTTCGATGTAGGGTAAGTTTATAGGACGTGTGGCCCATGCGGCGGTCGGCGCGCGACTGGTGTGCGCGGCGCAAGGAGCAAGGGGCGCGGGGTGGGGGGCCGAGCGGGAGGGGGTGCGTGCGTTCGGAATTCACTTCCCACGTGCTAGCCACCCGTCCTTTTCTTGCGGGACGGGTTAGCTTTTTAAAAGCGGCGAAGCAGGGCCCGTCGACGCATCGATATGGCCGGAGGCGACGCGACGTTTAGCTGTAACCTTGTTTATATGCACTGCAGCTAATAATAACGCGAAAAGCACTCGATGTGAGCGTTTGTTGTTATTTTTTTATGCACTAAGTAACATTGTGCGTTAGTTGAGTGGCCAGTTGAGTTTGTTTATTCGAATTTCCGATACTCTTGTTCCGTTTTGGTATTTCCTGTTTGGTGTTGAGTGGTTTTCATTCGATGATATTGTTCTTTTTTATTACTGAATTAACTTTTATATTTTATCTCATTAGTTTGTAAAATAATACTGTACCTTGTTCTTTTTTAATGTGTTTCTTGCCTGATCTGGCATGTTAATGGTCACTAAATGTTAAAGACAGAATGTAAAGATAATTTCTATCGTTAAAATATGTAGAGCGGTTACTAAGAATGGTGGGATCATACCCTAAAAATTCTTAGATAAGCAGTAAGCCGATACAAAAAATAAGTAAATGTTATTCTTCCTTAATAGGGGTTCTGTCTGAATATAAATATTTTGGTTACTATTACGCTGCTTTTATAGCTTCTTAGCTTTAGCTTAGAGTTAGGTACTATTATTTATCAGTAAACCTGGTTTTGCTTTAACATTTAGCGCTATATTTTCCAGTCAATTTTCTAAGAAAAAATTATGAATGTTTGTGTCTGCGCAATATTCTTTTGTTTTCAACTTGAACAAAAGAACGAACGAAAAATCTACCAACGAACCACAAATGTCACAGGCATATTAAACTGCTCTGAATATTTGATTAACGCGCGACAGACAGCCTACAGCAGTACTAGCCCATCTTCGTAAACTTTACGCGTGGGAAGCAGCTGATATATTTCCCCGTTTTTAAATTCCAAGATCAGCATTAAGATTTGAGGAACCCTAAAATAGTTAATGCATTTCTTAGAGCTGTTCTGGTGGGCCACGACGGTGCTTATCGACTTGTCATTCAACGGGAGTTTTTAGTTTTTTACTACTATTTAGTACGAACTGGTGAGCGATGAAAGGGCAGACATTGACAGGTTAAGGGTAAAATAGATGACGGATTTCGATGCTTTATGCATGTTAATGTAACTGTGGCTTATTCTCGTCTGTTAAATACATGCTCTTTGTATAGAGATGTTGATGTGTTTGTTTGCGTGTTTAACGTGATGTTTCAACAGCTTGTACGCGTACGTTATGTACGCTTGTGATATTAATCACTGAATTTTCTTCACATATGGCAGATTCAGTTGGAGAATTGGATTATAAAACTTATGGTTTCCAAACCTTCCCAAAAGTTGATAGCTGTTTTTGATGACATAATTTGAAGCCTGACGTTGCTATTGATCCTATAACATAAATGTGTGGCTGATTGATGACAGACGTAACTACTTAGGTTCTTTTTTATGAAAACATAAACGAACTTTTTGCTTTCCTAATCACATCATTTTCAGTTATCTTAAGCATACATACTAGTACACTGAGATAACCAAAAATGTACTAATACTAGTACAACGTATATCACGAAGCACAACACTGACAGTATACATATATTAGTAATATTAATGAATTTTCATGAAAGCAAACTTATCAAAATATACCTTGGTATCTTTAAATCGCACATAAACACAAAAGTATAAACAACTTTTTACATAAACAGAGCAACTAAAAGGTATAACAGCTGATACAAAAGTTAAAAACGACTCAAGTTATGATTTAAAGCAAACAAAAAAATATAATTTTGCTGTTGAATATTTTAAATTATAAACTTATCTTTTAAGCAAATGTTATGTTAAATAATGATTTGTAATTAAATTTCAAAATGAATAAGTCAAAGAAAAAATATAATTAATTCATTAAATGGAATCGTTTGGAAACTTTCATTTTGTTTGAACCTCGATAAAAGTTAGTTAAATACAATCACTACGAACAATAAGTAGACGTTTTAGATAAATTAATTAGACTGGCAGAACTTCGAGAGGCAAATATTTGTGTGTCTTCTGAGATTCAATTCTATGAAATTGTATATAATATAGTCCTTGTCGATCTGACGGCGACCTCTGAAATCACCTTTGATGAGCCCTAATGCCCTAGGCTCGCTAGACCGAACTTAGTTTTCAATATTCGGTCACATGTACTGCAATAGAATTGGCCCGAAGAATTGGAAGCATATGTACGTATAGGAGGTTTTAGATCCTTCTTTACGTAATTAGCGCTGTGTGTTCAAAGTGGGAAGTCGCACAAATCCAAACAGTTTAATTTTATCATGGCTGTATCGTAGAGCGCCGAGATGGTCATCTTGAAATTGTATACATAAATAGGAGGTTTTTAAATGTTTCCTCACTCTTGGTTGGTTGGTATTAATTTCTTTTGTTCATGCGTCCGATCCATTATAATGTGACGTAACCATAATCAGAATTTGTCTACCTGCTGTGGATTTATAATTATCGTATTCCTTGAGTCAATTTTCTTTTGACTTAACTAATCACATTAAGTAGATCAATTGTCGTACCTACAGACGTTATCGAGAATTTCGACGATTTTCAATACGAAATTTATTGGTTTTTATCGAAAGCATATCACTATTGCACTGCTCGAGAAGGTCAAGTTACAAAATTTGACTTACAGGTCCTAATCAGGTTATTGTGGTGCAGTTAAGATTAATTTAAAAATCTACAAGTAATTATTAATTTAATTTAGGGATTGGTAAATAATTATTTTTAAGAGCAATGTCCCACTGCACGGTAGTGGCTTCTTCTTTGGGCTTCCAATTCCCACTACAAATAAAATTTAATTATTTAATTCATTTCGTGACTAGAGGCTACACAAAGGTGGATAAATAGTCGCTAACTGATACTCTCTTTTATTTACAAAAAACAAACGTATTAACTTTAGCAATCTCGTTTTAAATATATCCGATTCTCAACCCTTTAATCATTAGCCGTAAATGTCCTTTTAGTGTTTATTTATTCTATTACACGGAGTGGTAATGTATTTTCCACTCAACGAGTAATCCTAATGGGTGCCCCGATTGTACCCACGCGCGGTTTTAATTGAATCAAGTTTATAGATCTACGGAACATATTATATTGTCATGTCTTTATCTCTTGGGATCTGCAGAATCCCAAGCTTTGCTAACCGAGTCATAATTCGTGTTAAATATCTTGGTAGTGTGAAAGTCATTTCGGTTGTCTCATTGGTGGTGTGACCTAATTTGGACACATTCAAAATTAATATATTATTTGGAATGTTTCATTTTGCAGACTTGACAGACGTCTTTGCCAAAAATGTGTGTGTGTACTCTCCCATTAAAGAGAAAAAGAGAAGATGTTTTATCGAAATCTAAGAAATACAACTATGGGAAGTTATTATTTATTTGGTATCACAATTAGATATACCTACTGCTATCACCAGACCATATTTTGTCACGTATGACTAAAAGCATCCTTACCTGCCTTTTGCGGTAAATAAAAGCCAAAGATTACAGAGCGAGACCAGAGATACGCCACCCATAGAATAATCGAAACAAGAAGCTGAAATCGCCCTCTTATTTCATTTCAGTATCGCACAGTAATAATCACATCGGAACATTTATTGCCTACACGTAATGCACCAAGTCTATCTATTAATAAAATAACTTGTACAGCACTTAGCCGATACTTACTAGCAGTAACTAACAGATTATACGGTGCGATATTTTTAGTTGAAGTTATTATGCTTTTAGATTATGCTGCATTATTTTGTGAGATGTTTGTCGTAGCTCTAGTTTCTTCTAGTTAGTCTATGTAGGATATTTTTAAATTTCTTAAAGGGTTCTTGACACTTACGATTATTTTTGATTTAAGGATTTAAAATAAAGAGTGTCTTCACACTCTAGGAGTTTCTCCTGTATAGTAGGTGCGTTTAACAAACATGGAATATTACTTACACAAACACCCAGACTCGGGACAAACATCTACGGATCACACAGTTTTTTGTCCCTTGCGCAGTAGTCTAATCGCTTAGCCACAGCGCCAATCTTCAAAGGTCGTCAATTATTGGGAATTGGATCAGAGGGTGTAGAGAACGTAATTTTTTCTTTGCATATTTTGGAATACACGCTTATGTGGGTATGTGTATGTCATCATAGGCATTCATATACCATTGTAGAGTAGATGCCATTTAAGGCAAATGAAGTTTGTGTGTGAATATAAAATGTTGAAATTTAATTATTTTTGCACGCAATAATATGAATTCAACATAAAAACAAAGTAATTAATTAATATCATTTTATTTGTCTTCGCATCATACATGACTGCACTTTATAAAATAAGACGTTTCAGGTCTAAATCCATCAAACACGGCCGAATGATTTTCGCAAACAGTATTCGCCCTAACTATCACACGTTACAAAGCGAACGATACATCATATACGTCATGATACAATGTATAGATATTTATCACAATTTGTAGCCTAATGTCCCGTATCGTCGCTGACAAAGGGTCTGGACCCTGCACACTAGACCGTAGCGAGCGATCAATACAAATGACGTATCGATCGCACCGTTATTTTTGGCGCCAAAGATAACATAATTAGAATACGCGCCGAGAAAAAAGAATTTAAAATTGAGTGTTCCAAGTTTAAAATTATTCGTTTTTAAATGTGATTCTAAAATATAAATTCAAAGTTAATTTGAATTAAATATTCATTCATTAATGATAGGTCGGTTGTATTAGTTTCTAAAGGTACCTATAATTATTATATTTATTTCGCCTTCATTAAAATTTAACATTTACATAATGATCTGTTTTTATACAAGCGGTATATTCAAATTAAAGTAATTAATAATAATCTATTAATGAATTACTACGTTAATTAAATACCGACGAATGAGATCAGTCATTAATTCTAAAACACGTGATAAACCAAAGAATATAAAATAAATACAGATGCTGCAATAAAGTATGTTTCCATTTTATCTTTTTTCTTTAAGCTGCCATTGACATGAACTTGTCAGTTTATTGTGGCTGAGTCATAACGTATTGTAGCTCACTGAACCGCTATCTTTTCTTTGAAGATCTTTCGCACATTACTCATTGTGTATTGTAAGAAATTATCACTGATACTTTTTTGTGTATATAGCATGTTTTTTTGGGAAATGCAATATTTACTTTCTACGAAGTACCGTTTTTTTTCTTACTGACGCAATTTACAAACAAGATTTTTCCTTAAACGATACTTTTCAAGAATTTGTTTCATAAAGTCTCTATTTTGTTACTTGATGTGACAAATGTTCACATTAGGAGACCATTGTACGCAACATTTTAAATTCAGGGATAACACCGGAGTTCCAAGAACGGCGCAGATCCCTGTGAATCGACATCTAACCAAGTTAATTACCATTTAAAGCGTCGCATACATCCTTTATTTCATCATCGCATAGATAAAGAACAATAGCAACATGTTCCAGATACGCGCGTCACACATCGTCAGGCCTAACCCCACACATTAGTGCAATAAACTCGACAATAACTTAATTCTGAGCAGTGAAGGGCGATTCCCCTGTGGTTCCTTACATCTCAGTTAGGGATGACAATAGTTCGGAGCCGAGTTGAATTTAATTAGAATTATCGATCGGCCGCTTTACCATCCTAAACTAACAATTAGGTGTAGGTATCTGTTCGTCCGTTGAAATATTTGTGGGTTAATCTGAAGTTAAAACTCAATGTACCTATTTACATTGTTAAATAGGACGGCGTTGTGCTACGAGATTGCGGTAACGTTGAATATCTAAGGAAATCCTAAAGAGGAAAGTGAATGAAGTAACAGATTTTGTAAATATGAATAGGTCTCTTGGAAACAAGATTATGTTGCTAGCGTGTTTTGTTGGCATAAGGTTTCGTTACGTAGAAAATGAACTATGAATTTTATTTTATTTAGAAGCTAAAGAATTAGTTCATAAACTCACGCTTTTTTTTTGAAAATTTTACCTAGATGACTTAAGTTTTAATAAATAACGTGTATAAAAGCTACCACAAATGAAATAAGCTCGCACACAGTGGAACTAAGTGGAATATTATGATTATTAAGCTGGAGTTTGAAAAGGCATTAAATAGCACTCATCCTATCCATTTCTTTTTTTATACATTAAATAGTGGGGCAATCTTATTTTCAAGTAAAGTGTAAAGTCAAGTAAAGTTTACCTTTGAATTCGAGTGACACTAGTCCGCTTTGTAGAATACTCGACTACCTATGATTTTAAAGGCATTTATTAGAACTGAAAAAACCAAACGATTAATATTCACGCATTTTTCCAAAATTGCATGACTTAGCCAAACTAAAATGAAGTGCAGTCCAAACTAATGAACGTTGGAAGCTAAGATCAGAATCACACTGTTGCGGTCCGAGACTGAAAACAAGGACACTATATTCATTCATGAATTCATTTGGCAGGAGTCCAAATCACAATGAATGAATTTAGACATGTTGTCAACACCGCAATAGAAGTCTCGTTTGAGATCTTAGATGGAACTGAATTGAACACTGTTACAAAAGCGGGATGCGGTGTAATAAGAGGCCTGGTAATAACAGCCTTACAGACAACGATTGGATTGCATGATAAGATTGGGAAGTCCTTTAAGTAGACACTTTGAATAAAATTACTGGTCAGTTGTTGGTTTTTAAGCCAAAAAAGAGGCGAAGTTAGAAGAAGAACAATAGCAAAACCAATGCATCATGAATAACCAAATCAGTTCCAACGATAACTCACATACAGACTTGCATATCTATAAGGCAACAGTTTTTCCGTAAACTCCTTTACAAGAACGTGCTCAAATAAAAATATTTTCAAACTCGCACCCAGCATTGTAACACATTAAAATTTAAATTATAAGCACAGAGACAAGCTTAGCTTTACGCTGCGATTTAGCAAAGAGAATTAATTAAATTATATTTTTTTAGTTTCTTTTTTCGCATGGCAACTAGCGAGCGTTCATTTTTGCTCGTAACACCGTGCGAAGCAGACGTCACATGCAAATGTTGCCGTGAAAAATATATAAGAAAATGCAACATCAAATTTCATTTCCTTCGCCGGATTTTATTATACATTCTCGATGTGTTCGTGACGCAACGTTGATTGTATAGTCGGTCGTAAAATTCGAACTTTAAATTTTGTTGTGAAAATGCTTTTCTAAGTTCCACGGCGGCGACATTTTTTATTTGATTTTTTACAATACGACGGTTACGATTGAACTTTATTGAGTTTAGCATTTTTCGATGTATTCTAGAGCAGTTTGCTTTTGTTTAACATAATTTGTATAGGGTTGTCGGAGTCTAAACATAACGTTACCTATAATATGATACGTGCAATTACAAGCAAAGTTCGGACGCTATACTTGTAATTTAATAAAACATTTATTGTGGATGAGTACCTAAATCGTAAAATAGTTGATAGAAGAACATTTTTTTCTGAAATTATTACTTAAAGTTGTATACTTACACAAACTTGATTGTTGCGTAAAAATTTACCTGTAAACAAATAAAGAAAACATATTATTAATGAATAATAATCTAACTACTAATTATTATTTAGATAACACTAAAATATAATTATTATTTTAAATCATCATCATTAATAATTTCATAACTTGGTATCCTAAATTAACGCGAACGAATTCACGGTTGGAAAGTAGTAGGTAAGTAACTACCTAGTAGTGTAAAAATATTTTGTTTGATTGATCTGCGAATTGTACGATAGGCCATACCTCAAAATGATGCGAACCGAGCCTACAGTTATTCTATTACATTTAAAAATGTTCTTATACATATCAAAATGCATTCTAACAATGAAATGCGAACGTAATACACATAACCTAAGTAACAAAAAAATCAGTAGAAAATATTAACATCATACCCAAACACTGAAAAGCGATTACTGTCAGTTTTCAATATCCGAATATTTGGTTAGAACAAATATTATGTTACACAGTTTAAATCACGTATTGACAGTTATGGCTGGGTGCTCTTGAAAATTTTCGTGTCACATGACTAGCTTTAGGAAAATAATTATGATAATAATTAAATTATGGTGCGTAACAAACGATAAACCCGGTGTGAGTGCGATGAATGGCTACAGGTTTGCCACCTATTTTATAACCCTTATGCAAGGCTTTGAGAGTAGATTACAGTCAAAAGAGAACTCTTTAAATAACTTCTTCAGGATGTCTGATAAAAGCATGACAGTAAATAAGGCATACCTAAATCTAAATGTTCAAATTAATCTAAAAATGATAATGATAGAATAAGATAGCAAAGTTCAAACTTGAAAGCAAAAGATCAATAACTAAGGATTTTATAGACGTTTTGATGGTGCGTTTAAATAATGGCATTGGCTGGTAGCTTATGTTTCGATAGATAACTATGAAAGACGTTTATATTTAGCAATAGTCTAGACAGTTTTATAGTTTCGAGTTTTTATTTTACATAGGCCACAAAAAGATCTTGCAAATTTCAAATTCTTGACTTCTAGTTTATATCTACGATACTATCGTGTGGAATTAAGCAGTGTGATCAGTTCTTACCTGCTTCCTGACTAATTGACCTTCCCTAATTCCCGACTACACGAAAGAAATTGTTCTTATCTAGAACAAAAGTGGAGAAGCTGTGGAGGGGTCCACAGTAACAGTTATGTAAATCAACATTATTTCCCTAACTTCATTCCGCAGCATTAAACCATTCACTCAAATTAAGATATGCATCTTCAGCCCCATTATTCCGACAAATCCTTAAAAGAACATAAGTTGTAATAAACTTCCCGATGCTGAACTAACAAACTAAAAGTCATTAAAATTATCGTTTAACTTGTTTTCGTACTTAGAAATTGCAACGGCGGCGGTCCAACTAAGGAAGAGATGACCCACTTTCGTTATCTTGGGTATCTACAAAGAAAATCTATGGATGCAAAGTTGAGCTGTAACTGCATATTTTCAAGTTGAATAGATATTTGCAAGTACCTACTGGCTATCGAGCTCTTAGAAGCAAAAGGAAAGAAATTCCAGAACATATCAGTGGTATATAAGTTATACCGATATCTAGTATCGAAATAAGTCAATGAAACATAACAGAATTCGAAGTGCCGACAATTGTGTTAACATAACAATAAGTACTCAAATCAACCGAAATAGGTAAAACAGTAGATGAGTGTGAGATGACATTACTAATATTGCAGTAGTGACTAAGCGTTTGTCTTTAGGCTAAGTATCGCTCGCAGATATTTGTTATCGTCTGATATTGTGATAGCTCTGCCATTGACTCTTACTTCCAATATATTAAGAAATGTCGATGGGCGCCTACTGTTTGGTTGGAACTCTAGTAGGTTGTCAACAACTGCGTTGATTCAACCTTCTTATCGAGTCGATGACCCTTGTCTAAATTTTGTCGGCCCAGAAATTTGCTACGAGAATTGCATTGTCAGTAGCGTTCATGAGGTATTCCATGCAATGTATAAAGAATAGATTTGTGGACATTTTTTTTCTATTAATCCTCAAAGCCTAACACATCTTTTAATATTTCAGAATCTCCAATAGCTGTAAATTGAGAAACCTATACTTAGTTTGAGGTACATTGATTTAAAGTCGACGTACCACCAATACAAAGAAGAAAACAATTTTTTTTAAGCAAGAATCATTTAGTGTTTAACCATTTTCCTCCCACTATATTTATTTAAAAATTTATCTAATTATATTCTACATATTTTAAGTATAAAACCAAAACTGCATCGTCGGTCTCACGAGGTCCTGGGTTCGAATCCCGGGCCAGGCAAAGTGTTATTGGGTTTTTATATAAAGTAATTTTCAATAGCAGTACGGAGTCTGGATTTGTGCCCGGTTGACGGCAATAGGCTTCCCCCTATTACATTGGGACCTATAGCATGACCGGCGAAATGTGTGTGAATAACACACCTCTGCCTACCCCTTCGGAGAATGGCACAGGCGTGATGTTATGTTATGTTTTAAAACCAAAACATACTTAAAAGGATAATCTGAGGTACACCGTATAATATACATACATTTTAAATAATAAAATCAGCGGGCACTGTTCTCGAACTTACTCCCGCTTTAAGAATATACTTTTTGAGCAGTTCTGTGGTTAAGTTTTAGTTGCAACGCGCGTGTGTAATGGTGATCACATGCTGGCAAAGCGATAGCGAGTTGGAATTCTATTTTGGGTGTATAATATATGTATGTCTCTTATTCCTCTTGTTTTACTATTTAAAGTGTGACGTAATTTTGGAGCTGTACGCACCAATCTACGTAACCCTTACTTTGTACGTAGCTGTTTGTTTGGTATTTCGTATCTTGGTATTTTTTATTTGGTTTAAAAAAGTTTATTTCTGACTCTCTTTTTCAATGGCGTAGTACTTAAATCAAGTAGTTAAAAGTTTTGGCGTCTTATCGGTATAACTGCAAATCAATGACGATTTCCACATTTTATAAAACATTTTTTCTATTTTGCGATGAAGCAAAAAGGTTTTCTTTGAACTCTCATTACAATTTTAATCAACAAGTTTTTTATCTGATGTATTTATTTTTATTCCGTACCAAGCGCCCGCTAACACAAAATAACATACACGAGTTTAGTATTTTCCTTTCAGAACTAGAACAAACTGGATACAAAGAATCTAAGGAGATTCTGTGCAGAAGTTGGTATTGACAAAACAAAAGTTATTGTTTTAAGTTTCCCGACGTAAGTAATATGGAAGGGGTGTGTGTATAGCGTTTGTTTGGATTTTACGGAACAAAAAGGTTTTGATACTTGTTTTAAAATCGTGTTAGGTTTTATATGACGATGAAATAAGCGATATAGACTGTACCTGGTATTTGCGTTTGAGAAACTTTTTTATTAGCAAATGTACCAGTCTATAGGTGCAATATTATTAAATATCTGGGTATGTATACTGCCATAATTTATACAATACAATATAAATTGATATTTGAATAGTATACTCGTAAATAAAGCTCTTAGTCAAATTGTTATTTTGACATCGTTGTCATTCTCTAAATAATTGATTAACTAGTGTTAATCCTTATTAGTTATTCAGAGGAACAATTCTTCTCTTACAATGACAGATTTCTCAGTTACAATGATATAGCATTTCCCAAAACGAAAACTCTTATTAACAGAATCAAAATATTAAGATTGTACCAGCACTGTTGACAGAAGTAACCCTTTTATTGACCCTATTTCATTATTTGCTTTTTCATTGCCTCCTCGGTACTAAACAGAAAAAAAAATACTACCACCAATTACCAATTATTAAAACGTGAAGTATGATTTCCAGTCACAAAACAAGAATATAACGATATAATCGCATTCGATGGCCGGGGGCGATCGCGCTTTGAACTCGCGGCCCGTTTGATGTTACCGCGAGAGCGGTCAGAGGAAGCACACTCCATGTAGACGAGCGTCACACCGTGGTGTAACTGCTATGAACAAATTGTTCGTATTGTCTAGAAGTCAGACTTATATTTTTCATATTTATTTTGTTAAATAAAATATAGCCATACGATGACTACTTTAGAAAACTGCTTCATGTTTATTCGACTCTTAGATAAAATATGAATAACCGTACGTATTTAATAACATAAAATAATTTAATCATAATCAACCGTTATCTAAATAAATGACAAATATAACAATACAAACATTACATTATCAAAACTACAAATACGCAACAAAATTTTATTTCTTTTAAACAAAATCACAATAATAAAAAAGGTGTAAAAATAATACCAGCTTCGGTGTGTCCGGCGCCCACTTGAAGCTTTCTATTTTTACACTGTCAGTTGAATGGGCCCCAAGGTGCATAGGTCTCGTGGTACTCCAACCACGTTTTTTTCTAATTAAAGCCTCGGGATTTCCGGCACGGCACTCAGTTTTTGCGAGTCAAGAGATTGGTCGGACAATCCGTTCACCTAGCGATTTTCAGCTATCAATTCGATTGCTTTTTTACTTTGGGGAAAATTGGAAGATTACTTGAAAGCAGATAAGGAAAATAGACGATAAAATGCAATTTTATTCCACTGTTTTCCACTTGAAAATTTTCGAAGCGCTGTAACTAATACTGTGTGTAGCTTACAGAAATGACGTAACACTTATATTTTTGTCTAGATCTTATGACGCTGTATCTTGAACGAAATACGAAAAAAGATCTTGTGATGTCAATAATAAAAGAAAAACTGGGATTACGACCTAAATACGGTACGAACGAGAAATAATTACAAAGCCTTATATCAATGCGGTGTAAAAAGCCACACAGACACTGGCAGAAATTCGCACTTCCCTTTGACAGGCTGATAATCTCCTATCGCCACGAATAGGAACATCAATGAATTGTATGGTATATATCTTTCTTTCTTTGTAACTGGATCACTTGACCGTTTGATAGCTTTTATCAATTCAACTCATTTTCTTTTTACAGAATTTTATATTTCTTTGTACGTTAAGGTTGACTTGACCTACATTAAAAAAATATATTGCTAATACTTGAAGTGACTCGCTTATTTATGTTTGATGGTTTTCCATATTTTATGTTTGTGCTATAAAGAATGTGAAGAGAATGTATGAGGCGAACGGCATATGCCAGGATCGAAACAAATCGAAATCCGTCTCTCCCTTTAGATTACACGTGTGAACGAATCTTCGAATGTTTATGCAAGTTATACAAAATGTTAATTAATTAATCCATTACTTAAAATAACATTTACTGTACCAACTGTCCGTGTCCTACGAATGTAATATACAGCTTATTGTGTTACAAAACAGGCACTGTAGCTGTATGTGAATCACGTAGTGTAACGTGCTGTAGGACAGAGCTACACAGGTGGACAGACGACCTAACAGTTATTAACGATTGTGAAGACGGAAGATGTGTGGCGCACTAGTGTGCATACAAACAAGTGGATGTATTAGTTCAGATGTATCATGCTGTTTAGTGAACGCAGAATTGCCAATTTTCAGGAATGTAATAATGTTTTGTCTACTGATGTAAACGTGTGAGAGGGCTTGTTTTGTTGCGCATGCGTTATATTAAAATATCAAAAAGAAAACACTTTTGGAATCTATAATCTTATGGTTTTTTAAGTGATCATCTACTTAAAATAGATTGTACTAAAGATGATGAAAAAGAACGGGTGTTGACGGTATAGAAATGTAAGGCAATACCTAATGTATCGAGAACAAAGCAAGAAAAACCAGTAGATAAAAATAACATAAATTGAGACGCTAAACGGACGTTCTGTATTTCTAACATTCAAATTACATTCATGCGTACATTCGATGATATCACAATAAAGTTGTTACGGAGAAACTTGAAAACTAATCGAATAATTACAAGAGATCGATCATAAGAACAAAAGACGAACAAGGATAACTGCTCCAAACAAAGAGAAAATATTATTAATAACTTACACGCATATACGCAACATTATATAGAGTTTATTAATAAGGGAAGGTTGCGCTAATTCCAACCTTATTACTTAATAGCTAAAGACGTTAAAAGGATTACTGGACTGAAGAATTATCTTTGGAGTTAATAATGAAAAGAATCTCGGGACTATAAGGGCGTGTTCAGGCAACTAGCCATTATAATTATTATCTGTCAATGTATAAGCACGGATTATTTATGTTCCGTTGAATCGTTCATTTATGTTTAGTGTCTATTAAATTTATCTAATTAATTAGGAAATAAAACAAGATAGATAGGCCGCGCATGCAACACTAACAGTTTATAATTCAAATCAAAACTCACGTGCTCGTCGTTAATAAATGTAACGATGATGATGAAATAGAAAATAAAATAATTTAGAGAAAGTCTGGTATAGAATTAAAGCAAAAGAATCTTAGCACTCAGATACCTACTAATTGCATGTAAGGTTATAAAACCATAGGAATGTCGAAAAGAAATGAAAGCACGACAAACTTGCTTCACAAAGTAGGTAGCTAGACTTATATACAGCTTATCTGGTAGCATACATCAATGCAAACAAACCCTTGAATGAGACCGTTCCAAACAAGTAGAGAAGCATTTGTAAAAGCTAGCCTGTAAACACCAGTTCCTTCAATCATGGCAAACGAGACGGATCTTGCAGTGTTTCTAATACAAAAGTCAAAGCTTAAAACTGAGGCCATAGCTCTCTCAAATAAATTGAATCAGACTATAATTATTATTTATTTATAGCCTATCGATAAGGAATATATTATTAAAATGAGTGACATTAATAACAATCAGTGTATTTTTACTTATCTTCTATCTTTATCAAAAACAAAACAGGATCGGTTCGGTCCCAATATTCTATTTGTATACTCTCTTGAAATTCTTGCGGAACACTTTTAACCTCTCGCTACCGATTACCCAATAGTACAAGAAAGTAACCATGCTAATAACAAACTCTTTGTGTCTGTACGCGGTCTTACATTGGATGTGTAGCGAGCAGCCCACACGTCCGATGCCGATAGAGAATAAATGGATGCACCTATTTTTGTTTAAGACGATCCTTCATTTTGATTAATAGTTGTTACCGGTACCGTATTGTTGGTCTATCTTGTACTGATTTAGTCGTAATGTCGTTTAAAATCTGGTCTAATGTTAAAAGAAGAATGTTCATGTTTTTTAAAGGATATTCAAATAAAGAGTTGTCAAGTTGAAAATTTATTGGGCATTTGTTTTGAATACTGGTATCTATTGGTTTAGTTGTTAAACAAAAACCGTGTTTGCTGTGTAGTGTGTACCTTTGTTGGCAGAGACCGATATCTTGAGAAAATTTTGTTGCAAGTCCCTGGCCGGTCAATTCGTCATGTCAAAAGAACGGATTGTAAAAGCCTGAATGTGACTGAAATAGTTGGTTAATGACTTACATTTGTTAACTCTTTATATAGGTACCTAGTATTCTAGTATTCATTCATAACATTATATATGAAGAATAAAACTATAAGTAAAAGGAACTAAACTATTACTTCATAAGATATTTTGTTACCTTTCTAGGAATTTAAAATTGGTTGATTTATTTGTCAAATTCATTGACATCTTTCCACATTTGTAGAACCCTAATGAATTCGTCACCAGAAGTGAACAATAATTATCGACTCCATACAAAGAACTCAATGTACTTACAAATATTTGACACCAGTCATCGTTCCCTTTCACGAAGACATTCCGCCAACGTTCTACTTAAGCAAAGCGAAAGAAACAAAATAGAATTTTGAATCAGCAATTCACGCTGCTCTAATGAGTTTCCAATGCAATTAGGAGAAGGAAACATTTTAACAAGGTAACGTTAAATATATGAGAAAAGAAGCATTGAAACGTTTGGTACCGATTTTAGTACAAATACTTTTGGTTGACTTTTGGACATTTCTAGTACGTGACGCGATCTCTTAATGCAGATGATGCCTGTGAAACCGGAGCTCTACAAAGCAGAATCTGGCCAGTCAAATAGTAATACGCAAAAATAAATAATTGGGCTTAGAGTGAGAATAGGAGGCTCAAATCTATACTAAAGAAAAATAGAGTTGCTGATGATTTCATTTTGTAGGTTATTGTTACTGTTGTAGCTTACGTTGAATAATGTTTATTCAATGATGTATACATAATTTTGGTCATTTAAACACAACAGTTTACTGAAATTTGATAACAGAATTTACTGATTAATGATTTTAATAGGCCGTTAGAAATTGTAGGGTTATATATAGTGATATATCGACGAAGTTGCAGCTTTAGATAGTTTTAAATTTAGTAGGTATTTTTAATCTTTCCTTATAATTTAACTCAAGTAACTCTTGGCTGTAGTTTGAAATTTAAGAGAAGGAACTCCAAAATCAAATTTCACCGCATCATTCATTTCACCGTAAACTCGTCTGGGATTTGAAGCTGCTGATATCTTATTCATTATAAACATATTGTTTGTACCATTAAATCATATCTTAAACGAATGTTCGTGCCCAGTACATCGGTCTAAGCTTGCGTTATCTGATTTTTACAACAATAGACCCTGGTTGCACCATTTGTCACTAATGGTCTTGCGTAAATTGTTGGAAAAAAATGCTTTAGGAGTTCCAAAGCTTTTTGTGTGTACATGTTTAGTAGCGCTTTGGTATTTATTAGTGTGCCGACATAATGTAATATTGTTTGTTAAACAACAACAGTGACAGTGCGGTGATATATTTATTTACACTTGTTTATGTTCGCAATTTGTAAAATTGAAACTGAAGTTGTGTTTATTGCTGGTGTATTTTTGTTTATTTACGTCATGTATTTGGATTTAGGTTTCGAACGTAGTATGTTTACTTTCAATGCTCTTACTACAAAATTAGTCCTAATAATTATTGTATTTGGATGTTTCTTTTTGCTACTATTGAAGTAGTATGGAACGCTTATTATTATTAGCTTGAAGTGTCCCTGCTGCCATGCTGGGCATAGACCTCCCCACTCTCTTTTCACATCTTCCTGTTACCAGCTGCCACAATCAGTCTTGCATGGAGTGCTTATTTAAAATTAATAAAAACCTAATTACTGCTCAAGAGGAAGGCAGTAACTACTGAATAATGCTACGATTCTCACATACTCCATTTGCTACTTCCACATTAATGCATCTCATCAGCGCCAGTTGTATTAATATCGTGGTCATAAACAACCGCGCCCATTGTACGTGGGCTGTAAGTATTTACACATTGTTGTAAGTTAGTGCGGTACCAAACGCAGTGACCCAGAAGTTACTTGTTTAACATTGAATGGGCATTTCACGTCTCGTTAGAACAAAAGAATCACAAACGTTGCGGCGCACTTACAAACAATGTTATATGATGTGAGTGGAATTAGTATGTGTTCGCGGTTGATTTCAAAACGGGCTCGGAGTTCTTAAGAACTGAGGAACAAAAGTGGAAAAGTAACGAGAACATGATTTATTCCGTATTGTAGCTAACCTATTAAAACCAACTGGTTGATTACTTACATCTTTCGAGGAAAAAGTTGGATACATTTTAATAAAATTATCGGCAAAATAATTATGTCGATTTCACGACCTGATTGGCGCAGTGGCTAAGCGATTGGACTGCTGCGCCAAAGGCTCGATTCCCGCCCAGAACAAAAATTGAATGATCAGCAGATGTTTGTCCCGAGTGTTAGCGTGTGAGATATTTCATATTTGTAAAACGCACTCACGATACAGGAGAAATTGCGGGGCGACATTTAAAAAAAAAAAAATTTTTATAACTATACATACAATTTGTCGTAGGTTATTGCAAAGCTATGTATAATATAGTTACTTACCGATAACACTGTTTTGGGTACTCCAAGTATATAAATACCCAGAGCAGGCCGGGCAATTAAATCAGCTGTGCAAAAGGATACAATAAAACACGGTATTTGAGATTGTCTTCGACATAAAAAAAAGATTCGTTTAATAAAATATTTACCCTGTTTATTTATAAAACCTAATATATTATTATAATTTTGATAACGATCTATCCATGTAAATTCCACTGGGTACTTAATGCATTGTAAGTCGAGTTGGGTGCTTAATTAGAAGTCTTGTAGCTGAACACGAGTGGGCGTAGTATGACTCCACAAGGATGCGTTTTTGTTAAGGCCGAGTTAACTTGAATTAACCTGTTTGTAGATATTCTTAACTAAGTTTTCTTAACGTTTTAAGCATGGATATTTTTATATAGCATCTGCATCTTACATAATTTCAGATTGAATTTAATAAAAATTATATCAAGTGGTCTGACGATATTGCTACTGTACAGGGGAAGACCTGGATGCAAAAGGCCCAAAACAGGACAGAGTGGCGTTTAAGGGAGGAGGCTTATGCCCAGCAGTGGTTCACCTAAAAGCTGATGATGATGATGAATATCAAGTTAACTATCTGGGTAATGAGATATGATAATTGGCTAGCAGGAGTTTAGAATTCACTGTACGTGTATTCATCGGCTGCCAGTGAGTTCTATTGGTTCCGAAACGAAGAGTACACAAGCAGCATATTATTTGCAGTCTTAAAAAGTTTATAACTCCTTGTAACTTCTTTTTCTTTGGAAGCTCATCCAACGCTGATCACACACCAAACAACAGAAAGGCAAGATTTTAATTGAATTATATAGGTACAATTATTTCCTGATACTGCTGCTTTGAATTTCATACTCCTTTTTTATTTGTTAATAGTTAACTAGCTGCGCCCCGTGGTGTTACCCGCTCCGTAGCCTATGTGTTAATCCAAGGTGTCAGCTACCTCCAAACTAAATTGTATTAAAATTGGTCCCGCCGTTTAAGCGTGAAGATGTAACAAACACACTTACATACTTTCTCCTTTATAATATTAGTATGTGCACATTTTAGCATAAAGGCGGACTTAATACCATTGGGCATATTTCTACCAGTCAACCTTTTGTTTTCTAAATACTCTTAGTCTACATCAGATTAAAGTTGTGTAAAAATCAACAATTAAAACAAGAAAGCCGGGTATCATAAATTCAAGAGCTCGAGCAATACGTTGAAAATCAGACTATAAATATTACCCCACCTTAAACCCGCTTAGTCTTAAAGTAACGCGAATAAAAAACAAATGTATATCCCCTTAACAGATTGTTTAGTAATTAAACACGTTACACGATAGAAAACCTTTTTTTTACCCAACGTACAGATATTGTTAGTTATTATTTTTAATTAAACACCTTTTAGAAATGTTTTTTTCAGTGTTTTAATCAGAGCCTTAAAACTAATGAGATTTGTTCTCATCTGTGATAATTAAATTACTAAAGGTCAACGTACTTATTTTATACCTTAATTTGCACGGTACCGGCTTAATGACGTAGCGTTTGTTAGTCTAGGTCGCGGGTTCAATTTCCGTTAGATTTTTTGACTTGAACATTTTCTGTAAAGTCGAAGCTTTTCTGAAATTCTATGTTAACAGGACAGTGTAACATAAAAAATAATTTAAAGCGGGTAATTTTCAATTTTATCCTTTAGCATATTTGTGATGAAAACTCTAACTGGATAGCAAGATAAATGAATGAGATTTAAGAGGTTTTTCGAGAATTGTCTCTTCATAATAGAAAAGTTAAGTTTTAAGTGCCACAAAGTGAAGCTAAGACTACTGTTTACAGTTTCTAATTTAGTCTCTTACTTCGATATCTCTTCAACAAATGAAAACATACATACGAAATCATAATCCTCCTTTTTGCTTCGCAGTAGTTAAGTAACATAAAAGCCTGCCGGTTTTTAGTGAGTTTGATTCCCCATATGAAGAGGTTTAAGTGAGACTGCAGCAAACGAGTACAAATTTCAGGCCAAGTTCTCCAATCAACTACATTTTTATATCCTCTTGTCAATCGAGAAAAAATTATATTTGATGTAGCCTTCTCGTTCCAATTCAAAAAATCTTCGATGCTTTCTTAATACCAAAGTAACTGTACGAAGAATGCCGTCAGGTTACGAAGCTCGTCAGTTAGGTTATCTGTTCGATAGCATCGCTACGTGTCGATGCGAGCGATACCGAGCTAAACAATTAGAAGCCATTACACGGATCGATTCGGTACAGTTTCGTTGGTAACGTACTTGGCTGTTTTCACACTGTGCGGTAACGTGACACCTTGTTTTAGAATAGCTTGTGTTTCAGTGTTTTTATACGGTGCTGTATATGTATATAGGTACCTAAATTGTATTTATGTTAACGCACGTGTGATTATAGAAGAAATGAGTGTTTTCCTGTTTGTCCTTAGAAATGTTTCTTTGTATGGATATAATATAAAAGTGTTCTATATTTATGTTTATTACTTTGTATATCTGCTCTGCTTTTGTAAATTTCATTCAATCTATGTAGACGAATGTATGTAAGTCCAGCAGTGGACTGCAACAGGCTGATGATGATAAGCCGAAAAGGTTAATTATACAATTTTTCATAGGTAAATTACATAACTGGGTTTTACTCAATTCTAATCCATCATCACAATATATCGACTCTAAATAAAACGTCGTTGCTTTGTAGATTCAGTCATTCAAGAAGATTTTAATATTAGACTTCTCTCTCTCTATAATTTACATATGGTTAGATACCTAAACTCGTAACTTGTAAGTAAAATAAACTTTTATTATAAATATTTCAGTCTAAATGAAACAAAAGCACGTCAAATTATTCATATTGTGTTCGTATCGGTGTGATTGCGACCTCCTTCGCCGTGGCAGAGGTTAAACAGTTCAGTGCGATCGTATCTATCAAAGTTGGTATTTTTAGTGCCTTACCGTAACTTAAGAGACTGACTTACATATCAGAATAAATTCTCTCAATGTTATTATTATTGTTCATCTGATACCAAGAAACTATTCCAATAATCACCGCATTTCGATAAGTAAGTAAATTAATTTGAAGTGGTATTTTAAGACCGCTTGAATGAATCTAAAATTAGAGAAGTTTATTAAAATAATTATGTATTTGAACTTGTAATTCTACGCTGATATAGTTACGTACAAGATAAGTAGAATAACTAGATAAAATGATAATGTTAAATTTCATAGGATTCAGAACAAATAAGGATGATCTAGTGGTCACAAGTGATTTTTGAGTGTTAGGTACTAGGTTCGGTTCATGGGTAGTGCAAATAGTTATTGGGTTTTTCCATTGGGTAATTCGTAGTAGCAACTCGTAATCTGTATTTGTGCCCGATTAATGATAATTACATGGGAGCAATAACATGACTGGTGAGATGTGGATGTTCTCACCTCTGTCTACCGTTTCGAAAAATACAGCAGTGATGTACATATGTTGGTAGGTATTACGAAACGCATTTTGGCATTGAATTGAGTTACAATTTCGGTATTTAAAAAAACTGTCAAAGAACACTATTTACACTTATAATACTTTGTTATTTTTGTCATTTCATCTTCTCTACATGTTCCTTTATAGATTATGGTATCTATACATATGTATATAGTATATATATAATATATATGCACTGTATAATATATAAGTAATGTTTATATGCCTACTGCACATATTTTATTTAGGTTTATTATTATATTAACGATTGCTACACCGCACACTACCCTTGCCTTCTTGTTCATACAACTCTGTCCATCCTAAGGTTGTCTGTAAGAGATTGCTTAGTGCGATAAGACCGCCCATTGTACATTATCCTTAGACTGTACTTAAGCTTCTATTTGGTGTACAATAAAGAGAAATCTATCTATCTATCTATCTACAATTGAAATTACCGAACTCAACAGTATCCATCGCATTAGAACCTAAAGTAAACACCACGACCCCAAAACACGTATTTACTAACAAAATGAACCTGCATTATTTTTAACAGACCATTTACAATTGGACCGCACGCACAATATGTGGCGATTCGAATCCCGCACCGCCGTACGCAAATACTGTCTGTAAATACTGAACAACATTAACGCTGCGGATAAAATTATTTTTGTTGAAATAAACCTCCCGTATTTCACAAAGAACGACATAATACAGCTCCACTAAAACTATCACATTCAAATATCAACCTTATATGTTAGAACTTAGAATTCGATTTTCGATAAAACAGATGATTAATACTATAAATATCATTCATAGAATCAATGTAGTAGAAAATATGACTTAGTTTCAGTACCGGTCGCTATTAAATGTTTTAAAAATCTGATAAATGCTATAGATTGGAGAACGGTTCTCCTGACTTCTTACGTGAATAGCTTCGGGTAATCGAGCGGTATAACTCATTTTATTATTTGTGCACTACTAACCAATTCATAGCTTTAGAAATCGAGAATTTTCCTTAGCTGTAATTCGTCCTAAAAGTTAAGGTATTGAAGTTATTTTAAAGAAGCTAACTGTCTTATACTTAGACCTAGATTCTTGTTAAGAATTATGATGATCAATCATTCCAACTTTATATAACTTAAACTAAACACGATCATTTTAGTTTGCTATTATTGAAAGAAACAGTAATAAACCAACGTATAAATACGTAATCAATGTTTAGGAAGGTATAGTAAGGTACTAACTAGGTGAAATTAGCAGCATGTTGGCAGGATCTCATGTAGACATGTAGAAATCCATACAAGTGTTGTGGTACTAGCAAAAAATGGCACAGACATCTAATAAGTGCCATTAAGCAACCTTTTAATTGACCATCAAAGTTCGTGACATAACGCAAATTTAAAATAAACGCCGAATAGGGTGACAATCAAATCAAATTAGGCGAGACTGTCCGTGAGCGCAGGACGTGTAAATTGTGATGTAATTGCACCTATTACGGTGCCCGTTGTCCGGCGTTTCACGGGAGTGGGGTTGCCCTGTAATTAGCGTGTCTGTCCATCTGTAATGCGCCAGTTGTTTGAAAAAAAAAAGTACATAATTTTTAATGGAAGGCGTGTTTGAACTTTGACATGGCAGAGTGGTATGTTTAGTAGACAAGGGTATAATTTGATTTAAAATAAAGTGTTAATGTTTTTTTAATCGGTGGAGGGTTTGATCCGAATAAGGATGATCCTCACCGATAATAAACGATTTCTTGCGAATTGGAGAGCAAAAGTAATTTAATAAATCTTCAAGTGTTTTAGCAGTACAGTAATATGAATGCAAAATTCTATTTGGGATACCTAAAACTAATAAGAGATTTGATCTGACTTAGCAAGACATATAAATACACCTATAGGTACTTTAATATTCTTATATTATGGGGATAAACAACTGTAAGTCATGTAGTTTGTTTATTAACATGACCAAGATCTATATTTCAGGTCATGCCAGCTTTCCATTTCGGCAGTATCTAAGTATCTTTGTACCTTGATATGCTGACTCTAGTTCGACTGAACCGAACTTTATAAAAAAAACTTCGATGCCATTGCTTAGAAAGTCTTTCTTGAACTATTTTTTTTATACAATTTCTACAATAATAAAAGATACCTACCGATCTTTGATCATGAGTAGCCGTCATTTATCTCAAAGTTTTACCGTTTAATATTAGTCATGACCATAACTTTTTGTTCGAAGACTTTTTACATATCATTTTGACGTTTCTAAGTACTTATGAAGATAAATTCAAGATGTAACCTGAGATATGGGCGCTTAATTTTTTATTCAACCTTGACCTCCGGGTCAAGATTCGGTTCAGATTCAGCAAAAAATAATCATTTTAACTCAAACCCCTTAATTTTTGTAGCGCTCACCTAGTGAAACACCTATTTATTATTAGTAAGAAATGTATAGTTTTGAAAGAAATTAATATCCTGGCAACTTACGTATAGTCAAACCTTTTTATTTTTGAGTGAGTGAGAAGTGACGACACTGGAGAGTAACTAACAAACTGCTGCGGCTGACTAAATTATTTATTTACCACGATATAGCTAATAATATTGGTTGGCCCATATCGACACGATAGAGTGATAAGCAGAGACACAACATTTATTAAGACACGAAATGACAAGGAATTTGTAGAAAAGAAAACAGAAAAAAATAAAGTAAAACATTTAACTCTAAACATTTTTGAAATACAATTGATACGGAGACCAGTTTCATCAAAGTAACGCATTTAAATCCCGTTTAATATTTACATTGCGGTGATTGTATTAACAGGATGCATCGTTTTAACATATTAGTTGTGACACGCTAACGTGGTAATTGCACAACAATTTAGATAATGATCGTTATTGTTCAGTGTAATGATAGTGCTAATAATTATGATTTATTTAGATAAGGCAGGTTGGTGTTAAGTGGGTGGATTTTGTGGTTGTCGATGTAGATTTTGCGTTTTTGAGTCAAATTTTATGCTAACAATACACGTGTCAAGACAGTGTTTTTTCCCGGTGTCTGATTGTAATAAGTATGGGTTTGATGCAAACGCTGCTGCTTATTTGTTGTGTATTGAGTGAAAGGCTTAATTTAGACAACATATTTTCAGATACCTATATTTATGTAGTCGGGTGATTATGACTTATTATTGGCAATAACTTCGTATCCAACACAAACCTAACATACACGTCATAACACACCACAAAAAGCAAATGAAATATCGTAAATATGATTTACATTTAAATGAAATCACTTAATGCACATCATCCTATTAAGAAGGAACCCAAGCGTAACTTGAAATCTATGGGCCCAGTACAGCTACCATTTTGGCCCGAAACACATCATTTAATTTACTCCTAATTACTGGAGGCCAACCAATATTACGGGCAACGCTAATGTGTGCATTGAACGAACCTTTAAACTCATTGCCTGATATAACATAGATACGGCATTGCAAACATCCATTAGAAGCGTTCGTGGCTACCGCCCAGATTTATTGATCAGGTCTTTTAGCCGCACTTGAAGTGATTATTTCTTGGATCGGTGACCATTTGGTGTAACGTCTACTAAAATTTCGGCAGCATTACGAGGAATCTGATGATGTCATCAATGTGTTGTTTTATCGTGAGACGTGCAAAGAAGAAGACATTCTGTCTTGGAGGAACAGGCTAGTTTAAATTTGCTGTTCATGTTAGCCATAGAAGTTTTAGTCGACAGGACTCTTACATGATCCTATGCAAAATCCTAGTTTAAAATCATACCCAAATATTGAATTCAGATTAATTGCTACTTGCCTGAAATATTTTTCTGATTACTGCGATTTAATCGTCACATAAATTCCAGCATATGCCTCATCCACATCGGTGATCATGATCCCTGTATTACCATCATTATTGAGCGGCGGAACACTACCGGACTAACCGAGTTAATTACAACGCAGATTGATATGTCCTCATACGCTGCTCTGTTTGCAGTGGTTGGCCGATAATACAGCACACAGGCAAGTAGGTAAAATGTTTGCGCTCGATCAGCTCCTTTGAAGGTCCGCTCTTGACCACGGAACAGCCACTTTTATAAGGTTTTAAATCAGGATAGTTTATTTGGTGCACAGATTTCTTTGATAACAAGAATCATCGCATTTAATGAAAAAATATTGAATGTAATGTGACTAAAGAGAAAAAAGAGTTTAATTTGGTTTCAAATTGGTTTCCCTTCTGGGCTAAAGTCAGGACTTTTATGGCAGCTAAGTCTTTTTGTAACTTTCAAGGTATACAAATTTTAATGACGGGCATAATCAAAATACTCTGCATGAACTAAATTAAAAAAGAATGCCGAATACAAATAATAAAATAAAATTTGTAAATTAATCTAGGTACCTAATAGGTAGAATAAAAACATTTTTAAAATGATAACAAAGGCTGAATAGGGCTTATTCATATAAAAAGAGGTCATGTATAAAAGGTGACCTTGATTAAAGATGTCTGTCATATTGTTGATTTGTTGTATTCAAATTACATTATTATTTTTAAATTTCAGAACTCAGCATCAGAATATTGATAAAATAATATTAGAAATTACATCAAAAATGAATATCATACTCTTAATTTTTATTTCTATTCAAATTCCAAAATTACTGCAGCGAAATTATCTCCTTTGTTGTGGCTGTGAACCTTCAAATAAATTTAAAAAAACTGTGTTCAATCATTGTTAGTAATTTAATGGTGCAGAATTACAGCAGAATTTTAAAAAGAAACAATACCTCTATTAACTCTCCCAGTAAATTACAAACGTAATATTTTTCCAAACAAAAGAACGCAATTTGGCAATGAACAATAAAAATAATAATGTCGCTAAGATTTTTCACAATATGCTTAGAATTAGACGTGAGTCGGGAACAATGTTATCTGAGGAAAAAAGTTCAATTTAAAAAGAAAGGGTTGTGTTAAGGAATGAAGACTGCGATTAAGTTTTATTTTATTATTAAACTTGAAGAGTTTTGCACATAAAGTCATAGGTATGTTCGTTATATGTTGTTTGTTGTCCTAGAATTTATCCTGCTAAGCCAGCAGGCCTTGAAGCCAGCCTCTTTAACCAGATGAGGCATCGGGTACATTATAAGTGCTTCTATTCAGGGAACAGTCCCCTTACCTTGAACTCTTAGAGCAGGACATTAATTGAGGAAGCGAGCCACTATGTGCGGTGTAGTGTGGCACTACATTGCACATAGCGGCTCGCTTCCACTACGGAAAATGTCCTGCTTTAAGGGGGGCAGCTCATGCTGTAGAGTTTATCGACAAGGATTGCTGTTGCACTGCTCCCCTGGGCCAAGAATTGCCTTCGTCCATTCCTAAAAATCCTGCTGAAACTGATATGGGAGTTTCTACCTAAATCAGCTCCATGAAATGGAAGATCTCATGAACGCTATTGACAATGCAAATCTCATTGTACATTTCTGGGCCGATAAAAAATAATTACCATCGACTCGATAAAAAGAAGAATCAATTCTGTGGTTCAGTCATGACGTCATCACAAGCAGGAGATCGGAATAACTTTCGTATTTATAGCATAAGTGAGGATTGTGATGTCCGTGTTGACGCTTATTTAGCTCTAATAAATACATCCAACGTATATATTACACGTCTCAAAGTTTCCCTGATCCGTGATGTAATATCAAAACTTGTGGGTCTCGCAACTTGTAACCTGCTTAGCACCGTAAAACTAAATGCTACGAACTACATGCTTGGTGATTATTGATTTTGGGTATACGCCTTGGTATAATCTCTTCGCTTAATAACATTGTTAATGTGGGATGGAACTTGATAGATCGCATTACTAGTTCCCAAATAGCTGAATGTTTATCATTTAAGAGTTCAAGATAGTACCTACTACCTACCGTATTACTATGACGCCTGTATTCCCTAAAGGTTACACAGAGGTCTGCAGTTTTAAACTTAGATTTTGCAAGACTGTATAAGGAGGTAAGCTTTCTGTTAGACCATTCTTAAAGTGCCTCTCCTAGCAAAGGTTGGCAGTAACTTCGTTCACTTCAATCTTCATTCACAATCACTTTTCATTCACTTTATTCACAATCAGTCGCGAGATTTTAACGGACCCTGAGCGTCACTCGCTATTCCCTTATGTTCCCCGATTGACACAGTTTTTAATTTGTCAGTGGTGTCCATAGATAGGAACTATATCTAGCTATCGCTTAAAATAACCTGAGAAGTGATTTAGTATTAGGTACTAGTAGATAGTAACCAGTATCTGGGAAGGTAAAAATTAACATACATTTAGTTTAAAAATCCAGTTTTATCGATAATCAAGTCATCACTTTGATGACGAAAGATGGGTGGCAACTCATTTCCAACAAGTTATGAAAATACATAAACTGTGACAGCAATGTTTAGTAGTTAGAACTAAACGAGAAAAACTAGTTCGAAGATAAGCTCGCAATCTTATACGATTTATGCATGATTGTAATCTAAACACATATTTCAGTGAAGCAATACATTTTATGAATATATTATACAGTCAGGTTTGTACGGAATCAACAGCATCTCTTATATAAATAGAGAACCTAATATTGTGGCATATCTGTATTTATTCATTACTTGACTTACTCGTATAGATAGAAATATTTTAATTTTTTTTTTAACTATATATTCCGGTTATACTTACGTGTGTATTCGGGAATGCACGACTAGTTTCGAACTCTAACGGAGCCCTTATTCATGAGATGGTTACGCGGCAGAGTCGCGAGCCGAACTCGAAGTTCGAAACTAGTCGGGCATTCCCGAATACACACGTGAGTATAACCGGAATATATGGAAAATAATATGGATAAAACTCACGAAAGTTATTATAGTAGAATTCTTGTTTTGAATAAAACCACCATATTATAAAATGTCATAAAAGTAAGATATCATAGAACACCTTCCAAGATTCGCTCGACAGTACACGCAATCACAACAAGAAAACCGCATTACACTTTTATAAAAATGACGCTATCACCGCGCCCGTCCCTCCGACAAGGTGTTGGGGTACAAATAATTTATCGTCTTCAGGCCACAGACAACATAAGCTGAGAGAAAAATAAGCAAACTACCCACTTAAAAAGACGTAACGTTTCGTTTGAAAAGCGCGGCCTTAGGAAAGCGAACCTTGTGTCAACGGTCGAAATTCAAAAATCAACCCGCTCACTGCGACCGTCGGTCTTTTTTACCCCACGGATTCATAGTTTTCTACAAAGGGGTATAAATTTCGAGTTGAGGCGAGGGAGTCGAGTCGACCTTATTTAATTTCATAATAAATTGCAATAATTGCATTAGCGAACCGGGGAGGAATAAATCAAGTGATACGGAAGATTTTCCTCGAAGAACACTTCTGTCGAATTATAAAATTTGTTGTGGTTAATGTTTTGAAAAGCTCTTTAAGTAATGTAATTTGCAGAATGTTTTTTTTTTAAACTATATTTGCATAACTTTCATTTCGTGTTACGCAAAAGTTACTGGAAAGTTACACGAGATCCTTTAAATGCACAATAATATCAAGGAAGAAGGAAACAAGACTAGCATACAAATTCACTTAAGACATTTTCTCGAAACAGTACTAATAAAATTAACATAAAATTCCGCAGCAGACTTCTAACCCTGTAATTACATCCATATATCTCTCCACGACGAATAACAGACTAGCATTGTTCAACCCCTGAAAGTGTATTATTGGCCTAAAGTACCCCTGGACTTATGAAGATTCGATTAAGCCTGCGTCAGATTAAACCAACCCTGATTACGAGTGAACATGGAAAAACAATTACGGAGAATACTAAAACAATGACATACTATAAAGGTCGTCTTTGTTTTCTGTATCTTAACGTTCGCTGCGGTGGGCGGGTCTGTAAGACCAGGGGTTGCTTCGGTGGAAATATGCACGGCATTTTGAGGGTTGAACGTTTAAGCCGTTACAGCAGAATTTATAGTTTTTAGATAAAGTGTAATGGAGAATAACTTAGTTTAAATGTTGGAAAGTTTTTCTGCGATTGTATGGAGTTATGGGAATACTTTATTATTACGACTTCTAGGTAGGTCTATGTGATACTACAAATTATGATAGATACCTCGCAAGACAAGAAAAAATATTATTATGGATATCACAGTAAGCTATCCCTTTATGACAAATGCGATCGCATCTACCGGTAAACTTATAAAAATCTCCTTAGCAACGATTGTGTAGCGCTTGAATTTTATTAAGGGTGAGTTATTTTTCTAATTAGACGTGTACTATAAAATATAACTCATATCTTCTCTGCTTTCTCTAAAGTAATAAATCGTTGATGAGATGGCAATGAACCATTGATACAACTTAAGGGGCATCCTTCACCTAAGGCCATAATAAACGAAATGCTCTCATTACCCTCTAGCATTTTTATCAAAAATTTCGAAGTAAAAACAATAAAGCGAAGTTATTATCATAGCTATAAAACAAAAGATATCCAATCAACATGCTTTAAAAATAATAAAAATGTCCATAATTAACAAATGACGCCATGAATCACTGAGAAATGACAGTATATGGAGCAGTTATAAACTCCGGGATGTTTAATGAGTACAGTTAACGACAATAGTTACAAAATAAAACGAGATAAATTGACTGACCCAGCGTCTGTGTAATCTAGGTGGGATAACGTTGTGTCCAGACACTGCTTGTATCAAGTCTATACATTGGTAGGAAAATAGATTAATACGATTAATTAATTTGTAATTAGGAATAATATAATAAATTATTATTTTACTTACCTTATATTTTCTTATAATTTGATGAATAGGTTTAGTTACAAGTTACTGGCTAACCTGGCTGTATTTTAGTTATAACAAGTAATATTAGTATTATGATTAATAGGTATAACATAATTATCTTGATAAAAATGTTTGTATTTATTTTGAAATCGAATCAACAATAGTTAAATAATTTCCACAGCTACGTCGTTTCTGTCTGAACACTCACCAAAAAATATCTAATAGTTACTCCTTCGCATTATTACACACTAGAAAAAAGTTTAACATTTACCAGCGCACATTAAATTATGAGTTATGGATGTGCCCGCGGCTTCGCTCGTGTTAAAATAAAAACAGATTTTTTAAGTACAATCGGTCATTTAAAATCACCAAGTTTAATATTACGTGTTTGTATTTTACATTAGAGTAAGGATGTGACCGAATAGCGTCCATGGACAGGATGAAGAAATTTCGGCCGTCTGGCAGCGAGATGGAGGGATGGCATCGTAGCTTTAGCAGTTGGAGGCTGGATGAGGCTGGCACAGAGGCTTAGGGACACGCACACAGAAAGAATGGTCTATACCCAACAGTGGGTGAAACTTCTTTAGTTGAATTTGAAACTGGAAATCTACCTTTAGTGGAACGGCCATAAACTTAGTCACTGCGCAAGTCGAGTTATCTTATGTAAGAAAATAATATTATACCGTTGTTACTATTTTATAATAGTTTAAGTTTTTTTTAATATATGAAGTTATCGTATTATACATACATAGGTATATTCTGCTTGCAAGCAATTGCTTTGCCGCATCACCAGCTCATGAATAAGGGGCCCGTTTTAGCCAGATTCTAGTCTATTATTCCCGAAAACAGCCGCGAGTGCAACCTAATTAAATAGTCGCTAAATATTTGTACTAATGTTATTTTCCAAATATGTTATTAACATTTATAAATAGTATTTTATAATTCATACACTCCAGTAAGCTACGTGAAAATAGCCCACGGTTTTGTGTCGGTATTAACTTTGTATGATTTGTAATATTTGTTCATTTGGACTATTTAGAGCATTAATGCTGATAACAGGGATTTACCATGCCGACTGTAAACGCCATAATGATGTCAGAATTTGTGGTAGGTAAGTGTGTTTATTTAAGAAGCTAGTAACTGAAGTGAAAAAATATTTCAGTCAAAGCAAGACTTCCACTCAATTTGCCAAATTACATCCTTCCTTAAAAGTAACTCCGTCTTTCTAGTTCAAGACTAAACTTCTGAACTTATCGTGATAACAATGGGACATGAGATATCTTTAGCTAAAGAAGGATACTTTACTACATTGGTTTTAGTTGCAGGATGAAGATAGTACCTTATTTGATATCTATACCGTGCCTAATAAACAGCTACATTTATTTCAAAACTGCATACCTAATCATTTTGGTTATGTGTATTACAAAGAAATCAAACTAACTCCAAGTGCAGAAAACCATGACGAAGACACTGCAAGAACATTGTTTTTTATTGCTAATCGTAGTTAATAAAACGTCAGTTAAACGAACAGTATTAAGCCTATAAAGAGAGTTCAATAACTGGCCGCCCGTTACACCGTCATGAATAGCCGGGCATCGTGCATCAACTGAATACTGCTGCGCATACTAATCCGCCATCATTCTGTGTCACAACGACCATATTGTTCAAGATGTGGCAACTTGGAAATAGATGAGCATTTGTTTCGAAATGAGTCATGTTAATGAATGGATTTATTTAGTAACAGGATAAAAGCCAACTTAAACAATTCTAGTAAAATGTGTTAACGTATTTTTGAAATTGGATGTGGTATTATTATTTTATTTGAATGCTTTTTTATTTATTTTTTGTGTTCGAAGCGGAGAAAATTCAATATAAAAAAAAATTAATTGAGAGAATTTTTTAATTTAATATTAGTAGGTATAACTTAAGCTACTATTTTATACGTCTTATTTTTGTGCTAGATATCAATGAGATCAAAACAACTATTTAATATTAATAATGTTATCTCATTCAGGCGTTCTGTGCAAATTAGTCGAATCAAAATCTCTTCCAGTAAAATATAATCTTTAAAACATATAAAAAGATCGTATGCTCCAACCATTGTTCTTGTAACTTGATAATCGATTTATCGGAAAATATCTACGTTTGTGGGCGTCCTCACTCGATACCTATCGATCGTATCACAGCGGGTTCCTTTGATTCCTAAGAAATCGAAATCGTTAATGTTTGTGTGTAAATGCGTTTACTTGAGAATGTTACGAGAGACTTGTTACCTTCATATACTTTTGTGGGATGAAGAAGGTAAGTAAATGATTTCATGGAAGATGGTTTTTAGGTACTGAGTTTTTTTTTCAAGAGCTGTGAGTATGAAAAACCTTGTAAATGTTGCAATTGTCTCGCCTTTTTTGGCTTTGCCGTAATTGGGCAAAGATAGTTCCTGTACCTTATCGGAGAATTTAGTTTAAAACCTACCTGCAATCAACCCGATTTCATACTTCGCCACTTCGGCCTTCCCCTTTGAGGATACAAGCATGAATGCATGAATTTCCACACATTGTATCTTGTATAGAAAATACGATTTAATATTAATTTGCGAAACAAGTTTACATAATATTTTATTAATAAGTCCTTTCTTTGAATAAATATTAGGTCTTTAGTATAACTGTCAATTACTTAGTATTTTGCCTACCAAACTTAGGTAACCAAGTTTAGTTTTAAGTTATTTATAGAGGCAATTGCTTAAGAGTTGCGTCTGATGATATAACCCAAGGGGCATAATCATAAACATACCAAATATAAGTTTCGAGAGATTGGAATCCAAAGGTGGTGAAGTTATTAATGATTTCATTTTATCAAACTTAGTTGTGTAGTATTAGATGTATGATAAATATATACAAGTACAATAAATAGGATTACGAAAGCTGTATTAGAGTTCACATATTTTACTTTAGTTAAATTAATTTTGAAGTTTACCTGCTTAACCACACTTGGTCAAGACAGAGTGGTTTTAAGACATTTTGTGCTAACTCAAGTCTCGTCAACGTTCCCATTATTTGTACAGATATTATTAGTATAAAACAAACTAACGTTATTTATTTTTGATGTAAAGATGACTAACTTTGTATACCTACCTATTTTGAATGTAAAATATAATTGTACCTAAATATCACAAAAGCTTTGACCAGCACCAAATCGTTGTATATTGTAATCTTATATAAACGAATATTTGAACCTTATTACTTAGATTATTTTAAGGGACCTACTACCAGCTTTTCAGAAGCTACCGCTCCAAACTTCACTCCTAACTTGCACCAAACAGATCCCCAAACTCCAGGCACACACTCCAAGGCTACCGAAGACGTTGCCTTTAACTCAGTGTTTACGCAAGCAAGAGTTCCTTATACTTTGCATCTACAACCCTTTTATTAAACATTTATATTCACGCCTCTGTTAAGGGGTGAATGGTGGGTAGCGACCCTACAGTCCGCTCGAGTACCTTAATGAATTCGGATGACTAGAGTGCAAAATGACTTCATTTGTAGCTTTGTTTCTGTGTTTGCGAAAGAAGATGGAAACTTAAACGAGTATGCTGAAGAGTTTACGAAGTTTTCTTAGCTTTTCAAGTGTATTTTGTTAAGATCATCACGTCGCAGACTTCAACAGACTGTTCTTTAAGTGACTGTGGATAAGAAGTCAAGAAACAGAAATAATGGTCTGTGTAAAAAAACATAAACATAACATACCAGCACGCTTGTATTCCACGAAGGGGGAAGGCAGAGGTGTATATTACATCCACATTTGCCATTTAAGTTATAGATCCCAAAAGTTCCAATGTTATAGGGGACGAGGCTATTGTCATCAATTGGACACAAATCCAGGCTCCGTGATGCTACTGTGAATATCCTGAGCCGTGAAGATATACCTATAAATTATTACCATAATGACAGGATATGACTAATTAGTCATCCATACATACATTACGTACAAATGAAGTACCTCAATTGCATAGCAATTGCAATGACACAGAATGGACAGTAAGAATCGTTGATAAGCATAGCAATGATAGCTACATTTTGCTTATAGTTTCAGGAAAATAAAAATGTGATAGGTATGAATATTTTGGTCAAATGACATTAGCCAATAAGTTAAAGCCAACGTAACAATTAACGGTCAATGCGTCATTTGACAATTATCTAGCACACATCTCTCTCTGTATTATTATAAGATATCTACATAGACCACACCTTCATGTATGTACATAATTATATAAACATACGGATATAGGATTTGATACACACGTATTTGGTGAACAATGGAACCATTAGATTTTGAGGTTATGCAAATGTTAAGGTGCGCCAAATCTGACAATGGCGGTTTATACACTGTTATTTGTATAGAAAATACTACATAAAGACATTTTTATGATCAAGATAAATTTATGATATGTTCAAATGCCAGCCCTGTTCCAAAAATAAAAAAGGCATTAGAAATTGATGTCACCAAATACAAAATTATTTTAGTCACCCAACCTATCGACTACTCCTATCCTTCGAATTCGAATCCTTTATCGTCATTGGAAGAAAACAAGTTTATTTTATCACGCGTGTAAAATATAGTAGTACCAAGAAGAAGCTTCTCAAACATATATACCTAGCTGTATCATATTAACCATAATTTCCTCAATTAATAATTCTCGCCAACGGCAACGTGTAATACACATGTAATACCCATGTACACATGTAATAATCATTTATATGGTTATATCTATTTAATATTACAAACAAGTAATTTCTGAGAACGTTTGCAACGTAAACGACATGTCTCGTCCATTCAATGCAAATAAGTGATGACACATTGAGACATTGAATATCTTGATCGAGATTTATAAACAACTTAATTTTGCGGTTGACTGACTGAATTCAGTACACGTATGAATTCATTCCGAATGAAGTCATATTCATTCCATTTCATTTCATTATTCGTTCTTTGGCTTCGTCTAACTTAACGTTGTACAAATCTAAACTGAAATGGCGAAGACAGTTGCACTTCTTCAGATAAGACTTACCGACCTCAAAGACAAATATATTTTTTATATTTCATTTAATTTTTTCATAGTTGGTAAACTGTGACGGCCGCCAGTGATATACTATACTTGGTCAATTTATATATTTTTGGTCGAGTTATTTTCGCATCCATGTTGGAGTTTCCTGTTTTATCCAATTTTAATTAATCCTGATTGACTAAATGAATGCACTCACCGATATCAAGCAATAAAAATACCGGCCTTAACAATATAACACGTGAGCTTGTTAACACGACACAAATATGACAATAATAATAATACACGAGGCATATGAATGAAGTGATGAAGCGTACAACGTACTCCTGGACAAACAAACCATCCGTGAACGCGATAATATCCATTACAAGCCTTCACTTGTGACGAATGATCACATTAGAAACGAACATATGAACACACAAATCAATACAACACTCAATAAACAATGTAACCTTAATTTCATACAATTAAAGTCGAAAATCGTCTGGAATTTCTCCCACTATAGAAGATGCTAAGATAGCTCGTGAGTAATCCAAATGAACTATGAAGTTGTAAAATGGTACTGAGCAGAGATGTCTAACAATGTGTGCCGAGATAACGCAGAACACGCGTTTACGTGGGACGTACACGATCGAATAATAGTTTTTTGTTTACATGTCGCAGGTGATAATCGAAATTGGATGAAATGTTACTTGTCATGATTCTTTGTAGCTTCACATGTCAATAGCATTCATTTATTTTATTTTTTGAATAAATAATATGGGCGGTAATCTGTGCTGTCATAAACCAGCATTATGATTTTTATTCGATGTTTTTTTTACTAACTTTCAAAGTGCTTGATTTGAAACATTTTGTTTATAAATAATATAGTAGTCATCAATTTGTGTTCAAGAACATATTTTATGAGGGAATTTTATTAGGTCCAGTTTAGATAAAATAGATCAAAATCGTTGAAATAAAATCCTACGAATGTAACTAAGAAGTCATAAAACCTAAATCCGAGTTTTACGACTGATCTTAGATGTATGATACAAAAGACAAATGACAAAAGGTCTGATAGCCAAATCTTACTTTGACATTGTCTATCAAAGTTTAATCTGATGTGGGTATGGTTCTGGAATTCACAGTTACGTTGTTAATAAGGTAGATTTACTGTGATTATTGTTGCATGTATTATCTTAATAGAACAAGGCATATTCTTTAGAAAAGCAGTATGGTTGGATGACGCCATATTTGAGTTGGACAGACGACTTTTCGGCTTTTTCTACAAAATTTACGTCATCCATGGCAGCAACAGGCAATTTGGGTCAGAATCAAATTCTCCTCCCGTAAGTAGGTAGGTAAATAAATTAAAACGACATTTTAAAATCAACTTGCATTCTATCCACATGTAAATAAATAAATTTATTAATTGATTCAATACGAGAACAAATTCAATTTAATATACAATATCACATTTACAATAAAATATTGATTTTTATTCGATACACCTAGAATTTATTTTCAGAATCACTCGCAATCAAAGCCAGCAATATGGCCAGTTTCTAAAAAGTCCAGTAAATACAATTGTCCACTACGTTGTGTATCGGACATCGCGTGGGACATGGGTGTCCGATGTCTGACTGTTCTTACTTGTTTGTTTGTTTGTCCCGTTCAATGTCTTTTCCAATTTAAGTTTTGGGTGAGACACATTGATAGAAATAGAACATCGACACGATAACAATTTGTAAATGTAGTGACGTATATTAACGAAGTTACGAGTTAAATAAATCGTTTTTATTTAAAGCAAGATGTAAGGAAAAAATGTTAAAGGCATTGTGCATATTTTATATTGCGTGTGCATATGTGTTGAAAACCTTTTAAAGTAGTGTCTATTGTCAAAAAAGTTTAATAGGTATGTGACACAATAAAAATATTTAGTAAATTTTGTTGCATGAGTAACTTGCCGTGACATATTTATGTAGTACCTATGTAGGTTCATTTTTAAAAGTCCAGTCTAGACGTCTGCCCTTCAAAAATAATCCTGTAATAACTACTTGAATTGACTATAATTATTAATGACTTCAATCCATACTCAACGGATCAAGTTCATACAATTTAAAATAAAAATGTCTCTTTTTAATACAGTCAATACTGTATATTGTCGACATCACTGTGCAAACTGCATCCTTGGTCTAGGGGTCGCTAAGCGCGACTGCTGTGCTTGAGGTCCTGGGTTCGAATTCCGGGTCCAGCAAATTGTTACTGGGTCTTTTCATTAGGTCATTTTCAGTAGCAGCACGGGGTCTGGATTTGTGCCCAGTTATTGGTAATATGCACCTTTTATATTGGGACCTATAACACAACTGGCGAAATGAGGTTGTGTTACACAAGTCACCTCAGCCTATCCCTTCGGAGAATACATGACACGTGATGTTATGTTGTTTTTTGTCCACATCACTTAACATGTAAATAATGGCCTCACTTAATTAAGACTTAAGTAACCGTCGACTTCAAAAGATTATTTAATGGCATCCAAAAACGAGGTTTAATCTCATAAAACGTTGACTAATAACAACACTAACAAATACCGAAAAAAAAATACTCCAAATCCCATTACTGGCGTTCCAAATTATAATCGGATAAACACGTCATCTATAAAGCGCAGCACTAAGCTTCAGATTAAAAAAAACTGTCTTCCGTTATTCCCTCGCCTTCACCTTACGTAGGATCGGTAAACGAGAATTGATTACCAAATTACCGAGTAACATCACGCGTATTGTACCCGCGGGGGCGGCGCAGGGAAACGGGTTAATCAGACGGACGCTACACAAAAGGATGCCGTTTTAATGTTTACCGATGTTTAGAAACAAAATACTGTAACTACTAGTACTTGTCTGGCAAATGCAAGTGCTATTATTAATGTTGACACTCTGAAAAAAAGGGCCTTTTTATTGCCGTTTTATGAAAGAATTATTTAAAAAAATAGTCGTTTAAAAAATCTTGCCAACTTGATAATTAAGGAAGAAAGTCTTGAACATTCCATTATTTTATCTTATGTGAACAATATGATTAACTTCACCGATAAAGTAAACTAATCAAATGAAGACAGAACTGCATTAATGGACCACCCAAGTTATAACAGCAGCTAAAGGCAAGCAAGAGATTAAACTGTTATCTGTACGCAAAAGTTCAGTCTGACTGGTACAGTCGTGACCAACCGTCTAGCAACAAACATTCAACCCAAAACCACCGTATGCTCGTGAACATCAAGCACATTGATTAGACGCCACTTTTTGACAGGACATGTATAATCAACTCAATTTAACTTCAGCTGACGATGAATCATCAAACAAATTGCCGAAACGCTTTGATCTGCGTCACTTTGATTTTGTACTGTCCGTGGCGGAAATTATATTGAGGTATTGAAGTGAAATTTGCTGAAATATTATTGATGATAAATACAATCTTTGTACGGTGAAATAAGGATGTTTTGTTCCTATTTAGCTCTTGGTTAAAGTTGCTACATACAGTATTTATTTAAAGAGTAAATACTAAGGTATTCACTCTCTGTCTCACTTTCAGTATAACTAAAATGTAGGTCTTAACGTTTTGTTGATGAACAACCTGGCGTCAGAGTTTAAACGGCCCTGTAGGCCTCTGACATGGCTTTACACACCGTTGAAAAATATTCCTCTTACTTATAAACGATGCTAACATGTGTTTTAAGATAACCTCTAGTTAAGTCTATTGGCATCTCTATTTTTGACATGCAAACGACAGTGACAGGTATAATTTAACCGATTGTTTAACAATGTCATTTTTTACAAGTAACGGGGTGTAGGTGTGTAGCTAGTTTAATAAATAAGGACCATAAAGTGAGCAGATATGCAGATTGTAAAAAACAGAGTTTCTACAAAATGTGTTAGATCTAGGCATATCACAATCAATCCTGAAACAGCACTGATAGCCGAGTGGTATGACCGGTTAAACCCCAAATTTATGTAAGTACTTTAAATTAGTTATCAGTTGCTAAAAAAGGTGAAGGAAAACATCGTGAGGAAACCGGCACACCAGAGAGATTTTTCAATGGTGGGTAAAGTCATGTCAGAGGTCTATAGGCGGTTTAAACTCTGATGAACACCAGGTTGTTCAAAAACCATACGATAAGAAGAAGATAGTCCTGAAATATAATAATATACCAAATGCAATTACATACTTCAATTTTAATCCAAGTGTAAGTTTAATACATGGCTTTCTAAGCGATTGCTCACAGGCGTAGTTGCCAGTTTAGTTTCGCTGTCCCGGTACCCCCAGGTCAACTTGTACATGGCGCAGTTTCCAAGGTTGGTAACTTGAGGAATAAGGGCGAACTTGTTACTTCAACATTGATTGATACACGGCAACTAATAATTTTGTCCATGAATTCCATATTAGTTACTAGCCGTGTAAACTGCTAGGCTTCGCTTACGTGATTTCACATTAGATATAAATTTATCGACATGGAAAGTTTAGCGTCATTAACAGGTAATTAAATTTATTGAAAACTAGCAGACTCCGCGAGCTTTGTACCGCTTTCTTACCATTTAAACCTTTTCTGGAGTTCCACAAATATTTCTGAACCAAATTTAGCTAAATCGGTCCAGCCATTCTCGAGTTTTAGCAAGACTAACAAACAAAAATTCATTTATACAAATATAGATATAATTATCTACAGTTCTTTACGATACAATATTGTAAAATTCTTGCATAAAGTTTCTACAAAATCCAAATTTCCGCTCATCTCAATCCTACGTTGGCTATTATAATATTAGTTTAATATTTCATATAAGTTATGACTTGTCTACCTTGAAATCATCGTCATGAGAAGTATATGAAATAGGTACTCAGCAATAAGCTGTTTTATTCAGAATAATTTTTAAGAAAATATCCCGACAGTAATTCATCAAAAAATTTAAATATACAAACATACATCAAAGAGTACCTATCGTGATTTGACTTCTAAAATGTATAAATAAACGATCAATCTAAACTTTACTAATAGTTTCAATCAATGCTAAAGTATATGAATTTGTGAATATTGAAATTGAAAGATTTTGAATAAACACTTACAAAGAAATCAATCAATCACTTTATCGTGAAGCGTAGAGTTAATAAGTTCGACAAGGCTGACAAATGTTCTTATTTCTGAGAAACACAGCTTTTATTATCACATCATCAGAATGAAATATCTGCGATTGGAATAGGCACAGACATATATCGACAGGAGAGACTAACTATTTGAAACACGAACCTAACAAATCAGCAACTGCTCAGAGTTCCAAGAATGGAGAACCAAAGCTATTGTGTGGTACATTATCAAAAGCGGCAACATCTGTGGTTCAAAATGTTATCATTCCTTCATATACCTAAATGTCGATATAGTTGCGTTGAATCCCGAAGTTGGAACAATACGTACTATTGTCTTTGTTTCGGATATAGGTATGAGCAATTTTATTATACTCCTACATAACCTGCATGTTATTTGACATAATATAACTTTTCAAACTGTTTTCTATCGTGTCTTGTGATTGTAAAATGATTTATAAGCTTAGAAACTACATTCATAGGGGTACCTACTAATATTTTTCACTATTAAACAAAATTCTCAGATAAAAGCTACAAACAATTAAGTCGGAATAAGGGACTTTTTTTGGTATTCATTTTTGCAAACCGCTTTGAGGTGAGTACTTGATTTATTGCAAGCTTTAATCTTTATACAACAAAGAAGGAAAATTCAACAAGGTTGAAAACCGTTCAATTGGACATTTTGTACTTAATATGGATTAATCATTAAAGAAAAATTCGTTGCATTTAAGAATTCTTAAAACGATCCAATTAAATTGCCATACCTAAAAATGGAACACAGGACCTCGAGGTCCGCAATAGTTCTCGTTACCACATAAACAATGAAGCGATGTTCCACTAATTAGGTGATTCATGCATTGTCTCAGAATCCTTGGAAATAATATTAATCTAAGTGGGGTATTCGTTGTATCTTGCTAAATGCTTGGGACGTGATATCATTGGAAGAAGTATTGTGCATACAACTAAAACTCCCATTTGTAATTGAAATTTGTGTTGTAACAATCTCAAATAGACATTAGGCTTAAAAGATATTTCTTATGCTTTCTTTTAGATATTTGCGCATAGACTTGATGTGCATCCAGATTCAGGTTTAATCATTGAACACATTTTTAGCACACAAAGCTAAAAAATTGTCTAATGAGTTACTGAATGGCAGAATTTCTAATAATCATGTACAAAGATAAAGAATTGTCACATAAGTAAAAAACTTCATTTACTGGTCACATACTCAAGATTATACAACAAAATATGATCAATATAAATTCACTTTACCCGAATTCAATACCTACATTTCTAGATCCAAATCATAAGAATGGCCCTAGGATTTTCGCAGACCTTCTTATTATCTCTCTACTCTGCTTTCTAATATACTACTTTACTAAATGCTCCTACCTTTCTCCATACACCCTCATATTAATATTCACTTCTAATGAGTTTCGAATAGGGACCGTGGTCCACATACACTCGATCATTGTCAGAAATGACAATCGTAGTGCGATAGTGGATGACTTTCAAATAAATTCATCGTTCATTAGATTCGCTCGCGGGGACTCACTGTAGAACTAATGTTTTAGATTCAACCATTAACGCGATCCTGTTCGTGATTTGAAACGGACACACTGTTCGAATGGATAGTGAACTACTCTAAACGGCTAGGAGCATATTGAGGCTGATTTTTTAAACTCAATCAAGTAGTTGAAGTGATTTACTGTACTAAGGAGTAACAGATCCATTTCCTTTTCTTCTAACACTTTTGTCTTAGTAATTTCTGGTTTGTTTTCCCATTGATTCCTAGATTATTAAGAAACAGTCGAATGTATTATAACCGATCCCCACTCCACCCGTTCTGCACCAGCTAACTATTACCATATCTAAAAACAAATTCATTAGCTCTTTAAATATGAGAATCGAGGCTATTATTATTAGTCACAGATCTATTATTATTAGAGCGCTTTGAAAAAAGCCTCTTTCCTTTAGTTAACATTTAACATACATGTTTTGTCTACATGTATCATTAACTTTAATAAAGTTGTGTGCAGACATTTTGTTTGCGACACTGAAAACTGTATTCTATTTAGAAGAATTATTTTCCCCTAGAAATCTTTTGTATTCAGAATTTATTTAGCTATTACACTATTACATAAATATCGCTCCCAATTTCATATCTATAATATTAGTATAATGTTGGGTAACACTAGCGTCTGTGTCTCCCACAATTATGACGGTGAGTCAGCAATTTAAAGTAATACGCGTGTGTATGGGGTTGCGATGTAAAATGTATTAATGCACGTTCTACATTGAATAAATTGAATTTTCTTGCTGATCTACTAACGTTAGCACTATTACCATCATGGTGATTCCCCTTTAGTGGAAGATTCTGTCTCTTTTACTGTTCGATCAAAATATTTATTGATCCAGAATTTACTTACATGTACCTTTTGAAAGGACATAGGAGTATTTTTAAATTTGGTATAGGTACAGAAAAATACCACGTTAGGACAATGGTATCTGAATTCTTCTTTCGTTCTTCAAAAACTCAATTTTGGGATCTGATCGACTTTCAAAACCTTAGCGGGCATTCTATTCTCTCTTCTAACTATCCAACTATACTGTAGATATTAGTGGTAGAAGGTAGTTTACGAGTGCATAAAGGTACGCCATATATTAATAATCCAACAGGACTGCAAACTGATACGAACGGAGATCAGTCGCAGGAATAACAGCTTAACCAAAAACTCACGATTTGTAAAGAACGATCTCCACTCCAAGAACTGACCGCGCCCAGCGCTGCTGAACCTCGTTCGACTCAACTGCGCGGCAACATTTACATGGGTGAATGTGCAAAATGAACAGAGAACTATTTGGATAGGTATTGTATAAACAAGATACAAACAGAAGCTATCTTCCATGTAGATTTATAAATATTTATCTATCGCTATCCCCGAGTTAACCCTGTTATTTAGTTACAAACATTTTAATTTCATTAAGGTCTACAACGTAGGTCGTGTTTTCATCTTCTTATCGTATGGGTGATGAGCAACCTAGTGACAGAGTTTAAACCACCTGTAGGCCTCTGTCATGGCATTCCGGTTTCCTCACGATATTTTACTTCATCATCCTCACGTTGTTATGATATGAAATCAGCGTATTAGCCTTCATCAAGTTAGTAGTTGGTTACTTCAAAATGAACATTTCTTTTATTTTGATAATAATTATGTTCTGCAAGAGATTTTGTAGGAAAAATATAAAATCACAGCAATGGTAAATATAAAATTATGTATGAATATAAATTTGTACAATGCAGAATGTTGCGTCGCGCATCGGTACCTTAAACAATAAGATACTATTTTATCTAACATACCAAGCAATTCTGAATTATATGAGAGTTAAGACCTATCTAATATAAGCTTTATAATAAAAACCAGTTTAATTTTATATTCGAAAACTACCACTTGAGCTTTCACAGAAAAATGTCTCAGACATGCCTATTTATAGGTATCGTTTTTCCCAGAAGCGTGTAATTCCGTTTCAACTACTAACGTATAGACGTTTCTTTTTTGAAAATCTGACGTTGTTTTTATTTTTAGATTAATATCTAAGAATACGAATAAAATCTGTAATATAGATTAGTATCTATATAAGTACAAAATTCATGATTTGATTGTCTATGTTATAAATAAATAAACTTTTCTAATTTCGGACTACAAAGGTCAATAAACAAACAGCAGCATTGTTTCTGTTTTAAAGTTGCCTTTATTAAATTTGAGAGGTGCAGTCCTTGAGATAGAGGGTGAGGTTTTATTAGGGGCGACTAACGAGTGCCGATAAGGAGGTATAATGCCCCTCTGTATCATAGTTGGTGCAAAATGTAAGTACAAGCGAGTATCGAAGATAGTGGAGATTTTCTTTACCAACCAAACAAAACGATAGAAAATAAAATAATTATAATAACAAAATTTTAAAGTCAAAAGATTTCACAAATAGGTACGTTATTTTGAAGGTGTGGAAAAATGTTATCTATTTACTAAAAAGCTTCAAAATTTTAAATAAATAAATAGGCATTAATAAAATTAATATAACTTGCTAGTACGATGCACAGAGAGCAAGATGCAGAAGGATATAAAAGGACATAGTTTGTCTTTTCCGCCTTATCTTAACAAATTGCACCCCATCACGGAGGGGGCAAAACCATCCACTGTTTAATCTCCAGTTCAATCTTGACTTAAATGAACACCTAGATGTTCCCCTGTATCGATTGTAGGATAGTGTTAAGCCTCTGGTTTTGCTAATGAATTGATTTGCCGCTCGTGTCAATATATAATGGAATTCATTGGATTCTGTACAGGGATTTCAATTGAATTGAAAGGGTTACTTGGAAATGTAATTTTATTTTCAAAAATTTTTGTGTCATTTTTGAGTAATAACGATTTATATATTAATCCTAAATAAGACAAACATTTTTGGTTTAATAAGAGACCATTGGGTAAGAATTGTTAATTTAATTTACATTTCTCGTTTAGGTAGATACCGAAATATCGATTCGAAATTATGTTTTTTTCGTAAAAAAAATATTATCATTTTGTATAGATATTGCCAAGCCGCTGCCAAGCGTGGGGATTATGGCAACCCCCCCGCTTAAACGGGGAGACCTATGTTCAATAGTGGACGTCTTTTGGCTGATGATGATGATAGATATTGAACTAGGCGTTAAATCCATAAACATCAAATAATTATATTATGCGAAAGTTCAAGGTACCTACTTAAGCGCAATCATTATCTAATTTCTAATTTGACTCTCATCATCACAGACTTATAATAATGTAAGTCTGTGGTCATCTTACTTTATTAAGTAATTTTTTAATACCTATGTATTTTCATTTTCTCAAAAGATCTCATTATCATGACAAAAATATAATTCAATCAGCATAATTTTTACAAAGATATTTTAAGGTATCACTGTAGCAATACTCTGACATAAATAACTAGTACCTTTTTTGGATATGTATTAATTAAAATGTAGTCTTCTGTTTCATCAATTTAGTCACAGAAGATTTAATTAAATCCGATTCAACGTTTCACCCTTCAACATCAAAATTGTAAACAACACAAATGGGACGCAAGCCATAAAGTTTTATTTGTACAATTTTCTACTTACTCCTTTGTAGACGATAAGGAGTTCTATCATATTGATTGGGTATTGGCAGGCTCGTAGCCCCATTGCATGGCAAATCCACATTCACAACCCCTATACTTTATTATGGTATAACACTAAAAAACCCTTATATTGTACCCCCTTTCCTATCTGTAATGGCTTCTTATCATCTTTATATTCTTAAAGCCTGTCTTTTAGGACAAAAACACGGCAAATGCATTGTCCTTCCCTTTGCTAAAAAATAAATCCTCCGACCGTATCGTTGGAGATAACGCTAGATTTATACGTATAAGGATGTCAATCTACCTTAACACCGGCGAGACTTTTTGTTTTTGAAAGATAAAAAAGGTTGAACGACCACGATAATATCGATAACAATTGCAGTGTTATCTTTTGTATGTGGATGCTTTTTTATTAGTTCTTAAGAGCTCACTATTAATTATTATAATTGAATAATGATTACTGAATAATATAAAGTTATTTCGAACAATGATATACGAGTGGGATATAAACCCACGACCTCCTACCTAACCTATCCATGGGAGCTGCTTTTCCAATTCAGCTACCAGGTCGTTGCTTGTGCCTTTCGAATTTTCTTTTGTTTAGTCTTATGGAAGACATTCTAAAATTTATCTGTATATGCCAGCCATAGCTATAATATTTGACGAACAAGAATGTGGAAAATAGCATTTTTTTTAAATTACCCTTGAATACGTTAGCTGCACTCTCACTTTTTTTCTTTAATTGCTCATGCAGCAAATTCATCCTCCTTGTGGCTGTCAAACAGTCCGCGTCGTACAAAGATGGAACGCCACATCGGGTAGCCTACGCGCTATCTGCATAAATGTGTCACCACTTAAAGCCACGTGCAGTGGAAGCGTGTTGGGTTACAACCCTATCGCCAACAGGCGCCACAATAGCCCATAACCGTCAGTTGAATTGCACAATATGTTATAATTGATAAGTAACTCTTAGATTAACTTCAATAGGCTAGCTCCCTTCGGCAGCATTGGGACTACATCCGTTAGTTGAGAGATGATGGATGATGACTCAGTTTTGGAAAACCCCGAACCGTCGGCACCATATTTTTGTTGCGAATCAAATAAATATTATTAAAGCTCTTATTAATAACGCTACAATGCTTATTATGTTGTGTTGTACCTATTACGTTAAAAATACTTCACATAAAAGGCACGCGAAGAATGAAGAATAGTTGAAAGATACGAAATACTAGATGAAATAGAACTAATGAGCAAGCATGGCGTACAAAGTATTCTACGTTCATATTGTTGTGGTGGCTTCTCACGACGCGTAACATCACGAGCCGCGATAGTGCCGAGCCGAGCAACGCGCCGTGTGAAGGGGTAGGTCGGGCTAGATCGTCGTACTTGTTTTCTCGTAAAAATCCGCTCTAAGCGACGCGGCCCGGGTCATAACGCGCCGTGAGAAGCCACTATTAAGTAACCCTGTTGTGTAGAGGTCATACTGTCTTATAAAGGAGTTTTTGTTGTTAATAATATTTAATAGACGCAGATGTTATAAATATTAATTGTACCTCCTTTGAACTTTTTCTATTAAGTTGAACTAATTCAAAGAGAAAGCTATTAAAAGAAAATAAAAATACGATAAGGTTTTCATTTCAGTTATCTCAATACCATCTGAATTTAAAAGCGTCTTTGAAAACAATTATTGAATATTTGAGTATCATTAATGAAATAAAATTGTTCTAGAATTCTTTATAACAAAATTTTATTGATAACTTCTTTTTCAAGATTTTTTCTCAATGGGCCCAGTAAATGGCAATAGGCTTGCCACCTATAACAAAGTTAAAAAATTAATTATATGTGGCAAAATGTGAACATGTAGACTCATAATAACGGAAAGCACCTCTGTCCTTCCTTTTGGGGATTGTGGACATGTTTCTTAACCTTATAAGCGCCACGGCCATAGATAGAAAACAAAGTTTTCGTGCCCTCCACGCTACGATTTTATTAAACAACAATATCTAATCGTAACATTTATTACGGTTATTGTCCCTTAGTCGCATCTTACGACACCCACAAAAGGAAAGGGGGTGGTCAATTCTAGGCCGGATACCACACGGCACAAATATAAGATATTGTCTTATAATAAAGTTATGGCGTGGAAAGCACGGAAACGAGCCTGGCGGGAGGCCTTGTATTAGGTCTCGCCAATCGTCCGGTTAAGCAGTAACAGCTCCCTCAGAGCTAACTGCGAGAGACAGAATCGAAAAAAAAAGAAAAAAGCACGGAAACGTTTGCCTTCTATACAAGACGTGGCGCTTAAAAGGTTAATGATAGGATTCCAATCTAAAAATGAAACCAGTTTCTTAAAATGTTTGTTGGGACGTATGTTGGCTGGCAACAATAAAAACACGTGTTATTTGTACGTAAGAAGGTAAGAAACAAGTACAACAAACTGTTTCCAATCTTCTTTCAAGTACTTGCTTACAGGGTGAAGTAGAAAACCTCCAAAGGTGAGCTAGCTTGCGACTTCTGAGAGTGTCGGTTTAGATTCTAGAACTATATTTAGGTTTTTGGTCCTTCAGTAGAGCATATTAGTACTTATGTTCATTAAATCAAAACCTAAGGTATGTTATAAAAAATCTGACGTAAATTGTAAAACCGTTGTTAAAAGTTTGTAGGTACCGTATTAGATAGCCAATTCAATGTCTAATAACAAGGTAGTTTCCTCTAAAATAATATCAAAATCTCTCTAAAATAATACAGGATATGTTTTGACTTGTGTACAAACTTCGAACTCCCTTTGGAAAGTAATATTATTTATTTTATAAAAAATACACTTTTCTTACATTTAATTTAACCTATGGATTTACTTCCGTGGTTACCATGCAAGCTTATCAGTCTCTTGCCTATAAATTGTCTATGCATAAATTACGTCTGACCATGGATCCTTTCAGCTGCATAAAAGGATAAACAAACGAACACTTTCACATTTACTATATCAGAAGGATCGAGTACTCCTTGATTTATTTTAACTCCACATTCACCCTGTATCCTTAAAGCAACAACAGCCGGTTCCCCGGACTTCACGGCACTAAAACCGTGGGAGGTCATAAAATAAAAACTGTTTACTTGGCCCGAAGATAACCAGGAACAAAGTTCGTTTGATAACTTTTTATTTCCTCTGGGGATAAGCAGGTAACATAGCCCAGTGTAATCCGAACAACTTCAGAAGTTGGGTTTGCAACAAGATTCTTTTAATTTGTTGTGACGTTTGAAATCGGTTGGTTGATATCATCTTCAAGTGATTCTTTGAGTCAATAGGGAGAAAAAATTAAATCAGTACGATAATTTTGTTTGTTGATCTGTGTAAATAATATTATTATCCTCGTTTGTGTTTCATAATGTGGTGATAATAGTATGTATTTAAACCATTGGTTACCATTTGACCTCTACGACTGAGTTTGTACGGGAGACTATAAGATAAGACTATCTGTGACTTTGTATCAAACTTCTAACATATTTGATTTAAAACCATTCCTATAATAACCCAGATCGCAGGCTTAGCGAGCTATTTATTAATAATTAAAAGATTGAGCTTAGTGGCGTGCCATAGGAGAGGGTTATGTCCAGCAGTGAACTGAAATAGGCTGATGGTGATAATGAAAGGAGTTTGACCACTAAAGGTCACCGGTCCAAAAACCAACCGCAGGACGAAGTCTCCTCTCAGACAGAAAAGGAGCTTTGACCATTACGCTTGCTAACTGCGTGTAAACCATTTCAGACTTGAAAAGTCCAGGTTTTATCATCATGCTTAATAATGCGCAAAAACAAAATATGACCTAAATGACATAACTTAATTCTTTTATATCTTACTGAAAAAAATAACCGCACCAAGACATTCCTCACGCTTATTAAGCCGTAAGGACGTGAACAATGCGAGATAATTCTTACCTGAGGAGATGAATCATATTTAGTGTCCCGTCGGAACGCCGGCGCCCGACCAACTTCCTACAATGGCCAATAAACACGCCATAAAATATGAAAGGCCGCACTAAAAATGCCATTATTGTTTGCTAAATGTCCACCTTTTGTTAAATGAACCTGTCAAATGTTCGCAACATGCACATCCGTGTCAAAGGGTGTCGATCTGACAGAGCCATAACTCTTTTATGACGCAATAAAAAATCGAACTTGAATTCCACCGTGTATACACATTTGCGCTTCATAAACTTCGTGACACGTAAATTGCGTTGTGTGAATGACGACCTTAAAAAAAAATAGTTTACGATTTGGCATGGCTACGGTAATTTATTCCTCTTCCAGAAACGTTCCCGCGAATTAATGGCAATATCGAACCTAGCCAGCCGTTATTAGTACCTACAATAGTTGCCAAGGTGTTCCACCCCTCTATAAATCTTGTCTAATTTGTGTGTAATTACAGAGCGGTACAGTTCCCGTTGTAACAAGGAGTGCGTAGCAGCGGGGAGTAACCGGCACGTGCTTACGCGTGCTCCACTCATAAACCTTTCAGAACACCGTAACTCGCCACTTGGTGACAACGTAATTTATACCTTAGCGAGTAAAGATTATGAATCAAAATCCGATGGCATGAATAATCAAATATCATTTGAAGATGTTTCCGATAAAGCTCCAACTAATTTCGATGCTACGTTCAAGGTAGAAGGTAGAAATTACCCTAGCAAAATAATATTTATAACGACCAAGGCTCAAGTTTTGATCACTATTAAGTATCGCTGCAAACGCGTCGAAAGGTTGATGTTAAAATTTAGTAATGTGTTCTTTGACCCCTTGGTGAGATGATAATTTTAATATGTAAAATACAGGGGTGCACTATTTCTACAATAATTTAAGTTCCGTTATTATTTCTTAAGCCCTCGTGTTCACAGCAGGAGTTCGGACGTTGTAAAGTCGCATTTTTATTCATATTTATTCAAAAAGGGTAGCTTGTTACGTTTGGAATCGTCGCTGTTGACTGCACGTGTCGAAAATTCCACTCTCTTAAAAATATAGTTCATTTCGAATACAAGACTCAGTTCTCTTAATATTTCCTGCCAGATGGCACAAGTCATTTAATCCGTTTCATCCCTGCATAATTAGCGCAGTCAACTCTATACAGCCAAATAAATCCTTCCTACAATTGCCATTTCAATACTACAAATAAATCTATGTCATGTACTGCATTCGTCGCCGAAATGCGTATGCAGCACTGGAGTACCTCGATCTCAATTAAAAACGTATCTTGCAAACATTGTTTTAGCATCCAAAATCGAATGCGCACCATTTTTACAGTTGCAACCCCAAAAAATATCGTTTCGAGTGTCGATCCGAAACTGTACACCATTTACGAGCTTGATTGAAATTTTGCAATCAACAGGGGGAGTGCTATGATGAAATTATTCGTGTATATTTTTTTCCCTCAAACCCGCCGACGTTGTTCCATTATAATAGCCCTTCGGAATAGAAAATTTACGGGGGATTTAAGATTGTAATCACGGGCCACTCGGTTGTTCAAAGTGATTATGGTGGAGATAAGGGCCTGGAGCGAAGCTGGTCGTCCCACGCGCGATGCATGCCACTACATGTACTCGTATGTATAGCGCGCTATCTGCGGTGTTCACTAGTATCTCACCTAGCTCTGGTCTTAGTTTCAACTGATAGCCAATTCGTCGCTGTCTTTGTGCATATTGGTACCTATACTCTGTATTTCATATACCTACTTGTTGTATTACATTTTCTCATTACAATTTTTGTATTATGCAGTTTTATTGTTCTGAATATAAATACAATTTTGCTTACACTAGAATAAATTCCCATGATACTTTAGATATGATTTTACGTAACCAACAATGTTATGACTAGACCAACTTAAAGCAAGCTGTAACAATATTTTCTAAAGATCGGACGCTTTACTTGAAGAACTCGCATCAAGCACGAACAATATATAATTTGAATTGCATGACCATAGGTCGTAAGACCCCGCTTCGTATGCGACCTACTAACTGAAATATTCATATAAGCATTCAATATGAAAATAAACGTAGTTCTTCGAAGTGTTCGCAATTCAAGATTGATGTTTAAATCAATATTCAGCTTATTGTTTACTTAAGCTAGTAAAAGTTTCCTTAGTTGCCCCTTATTGAAAAAATATTTTAGCAATCGATAAGACAAATAGTGCTCATCCTATTCTATTAATTATTTTTATGAAAGTAGCAAAAGTTGCAGGAAAGTTTTTACTTTAGTGGGAAAATATTTATTATCTTTATATAAACGGTAGTTGTATCAAATATTAATTTCTTATATAACGTAAGGTACGCAAATAATTTAGCGGTTTCACGTTGTTATAGATATGCAATTAACATCAAAGTCAAAATAATCAAACCCACGCCACGCGTTAATAAAAAGGCACAAGTAAAAAAAAATGTGGGTGATAGCCTAAGATTGTATCAACTATCTCAGCGAAGATTGGAATTAAAATTGACGTCTAGTGTCAGGTTGGGAATAAAATACTCATGCAAAGTGCACACTTCTAAAGCAAAGTAATCACTACAATAAATGACGCTCGATCCTTATCGATAGTAATGATATTACTCGTTTCCCTAATAAACATTTTGTGTGGGACGAGAAACTTCGTATACCAAATTCTTGAATTCAAATCTGTGTATTTTTCTACTTGACATACAAATAAAATTGTAAGCAATATTCTACCAAATACACAAATCTATCTATGTAAATTAACATAACAAGCAGTTCATATTTAATTTTAAGGACGAACAAGTTTTACGAGGCATATTGAATCGCACTATTATTCAGAATTCTATGGGGGCACGCACTACAGCGACAGATATTGTAATTTGTTTGTCACAACGAGATTCCTTTCATTATGCGTTCGTGCTCCATAAAATATGCATCTGAAATGAGAAAAATGTGTCGCAGTGTCGCGAGTTTCGGTACCAAAACGAAACAGCTGTAGCCAAACGTATATTTATTACAATTTGGACTTTATGCGTAAATCCTAAAGTGCAAAGTTCAGTGTCTCGTTCATATCAGTTAGGATGTCTTACATAAAATGCGCCAAAGAATCATAATCTCGGCTTCCAGTGAGTTATACACACGTCGTCTATTCACATTAGTTTTAGAAATATACAGTAAACACACTTTCGTGAAAAAGTAAGCAATGGCATATGTTATTACTTTCAGGAGGTTCTATCGTTGCAAAGGAACCATAGTTTAAGTAGTAAAAATGAATGTCTAGTGGAAATTTTATGAATTTTCACATTACATTAGTAAAAGGCAATACAGATGAAGGTGCCAGACGACCAAATCAGCTTTTTAAAACCAATTTGATAACCTGATCGGCGCAGCGGCCAAACTACCCAACAGTTTGATAACTTGATGCCAGTTACACTGTGTGGTAAATGTAAATTTATATCAGTAAAAGTCAGAATCCTATTTATCAAAGCCAGTATAGTTACGAATAATAAAAAAGATTTCTATTTGACCACAAATCTGGAGATGATCATTTAACCTGCCAAAACGAAAAAGTATTTATCAGATATTAAATTTGAACTAGACGATGGTAAATACGACACCGGTTCAAGTATTTCACACGTAATCCCACACAACATTTGTCATAACTTTTAATGTGAAACTTGGAATCGAAATAGCACCATTACGAAGGCTTAACGCCGCTCCACATTCAAGATTAAATACTCGGTAACTTGGTAACCGTTATGTACTGGTATAATCGCAATAAATTTGGATAAACCCCGCTTGTATCGGGACTACAGAAATGGGAGTAAATCAAGTCAGATTAGTTATCTCTTTTTGTTTCCAATATTGGTATGGAGGTAAGTAAGAGAGACATGATAATAGTATGAGCAGCTTATCATCCCCTTGTAAGTTGTAATAGTAAAATATGGAAAGCGGCCTCCGTCTGTGTCTGGTAAGGCTTTAAGCTTTTAATAAGTACTTTATAAGGACCTAGATGCAGTTTATAGTAAACTACATAAAAGCTCTTATTACATTGGTTAGGTTCACAGGGCTAGTGTTGTGCGCTTACGAACTATTGCTGTAAACCAATGGAGGGTGCTTGAAATTATTGTAGAAGCGACAGACGGCAACTTGATTTTCAAAGGTCTTGTTATTAAGCAAAGTCATTATATAGGTCTTCAATGAATTTGCTTGGTTGTAAAGATATACATATATGTATGTATGTGAAGGCATATTTCTGAATTCATCCAAGTTTTATCAGTCCAAGATTATGAGAAAGTCAAGACTAGACTGGTTAGAAATATGCAAGCTCCTTTCCTATGCGATTGGTTCAACTGCATTGCCGTTTTGCCTACAAATGATAGTGGCACATCTGATACAACTAATCAGTTTAGTTGATCGTTGGAACAAGCACAAATGCAGAGAGTTTATGTGCTACTGCAATGCCGTAAGTTCTAAATTATGATGTCGCTTTATAGTGCTAATATTAAACAAACAATTAAAATTATATAACACATTTCACATATTGGATATTATATACGAGTTTTATATTTTGTGATGTAAAGTTTAAGGTCTCAAATAACTACTTCTCTATTCCAAACTCTTTAATAAACGTCATGCTACAAAACTGCCTGAAAAAAAACAGCTGTCAAAATTTGAACTTAGATCACAATGTTGCCACAGCAAAAGCTAGTATCCTAAATAAAATAAATCAGCCGATAAGAGTAAGTGGTTTTATTTTTAATGGGTCATAAAAGTTTAGTCGGTACCAACGATAAATAATATGTTTATCCTTAGAAAGCGGCCATAATGATGGTCGATGCATTATTATAATGGTCGTGTTGATTTGTAAGTACGAGTTAAACTCGGTTTAAGCCCAGGAGCGGTTAAGACATTTAGGCGACATACGGCTGAATGTACGGTTAAACTTTATTGAGTATTAGGAGCTTAAGATTTTATGTTATGGTAATTTGAATTGGTAATATTTTAATTTAATACTCTGGAGGGATTGCATTTCAGGGCAGGTGAATGTAATTTTATTTTAATTTTCAATTTGTTCTGTGGTCAAGTGGCAATAACATGTATATGGTCATGTAAAAAGGAAATAAGGACATATAGGAAAATAATACCTGTAATAATAATAATAACAGCCTATAGCTATCCCACTGTAGGGCTAAGGCCTCTTATCTTACAGAGAAGGGTTGAGCATTAATCACTACGCTGGCATTAATCACTGCGGGTTGGTGATTACAAAATTAAAAAAAAAAGATTTCCTCACTATGTATTTCGTTACCGTTAGTCAGTGGTGTCTTAGAATATCTAAGAAAGTAATTTTGACACTGAAAAAGTCACATTGATACTTGTCTGGGTTTCAACCTGTGCATACAAATCCGGTGTACCTCTAGGCCTCCAGGATCATCTGTACCAATATAATTATTATAGTTCGATACTTCGTAATCCAGCGCATAAGTCCGTATGTCCACATCTTCAAAACCTGTAACGATATACCCTTTCAAGGCTTCTGTTCCCTTATTATGCACTAGAACAAAGCTACCGACGGCCATGGTAGTTTAATGCTTGCCATTACGACTGAGGTCGAAATATTTTACCATTCAGACCGCCAATAATATAATTGACATCCAATTTTATGGCCGTGTTTTTTTTGCCTAAGATTAGTTATTACCAAAAAGTTTTACTTACATTAGCTTAGATGGTATTGCAAAAAGGGTTTTGACACTTGCAAATTCTGTTATGTCATTGTTGAACGACTTACGAAAGCCATCAAATGGGAATAAAAAAATTCAGCAAAGTAAAAAAAATCTAAATTTATAACAATAACCAAAAAAAATTGTGTCGGTGAAGTTTTTAACTTACTTATGCTGAAGTTTTTCCATTGGACAAGAAAAATAGTGAAACAGCATCAATCAAATATTACTTAATCAATATCCACTTAAACTGTCCGTTGACAAAACGCGTAATAAATAATAAATCACGCGTCCGTTTGTACGTTGTTTGTTTTTAATTAGTGGCTGCAGTAATGCCGAAACAGCTGTTATGTTCTGTGTTGCCAGATTAGTGATATATTGTCGTTATGGTAGCAGTTAATTAAAAAACTTCCAGTACGAGAATGAATGGTAAAGTGCTCCTGGATTGTAGTTTGTTTTTTTTGTAATATTTTTTTTATTTTATGCGGTTGGTTAGAATGGAGGTAATATTTCAGTAGTTGTATGCAGCAGGATTATCGTCCTTGTTTATTCTTTCACTACATTTTCCTGAGTTGAAAAAGCGTAATGTTATAATTGTTTAATGTTTGTGTTAATAAATACAGGACAATGCAGATGTAATTTTAATTATTATTTGTATAAATTTTATAAGGTATTCTAGCTAAGGGCCTTCTTATGACAAATTAAATGTGAGGTATCCCGTCTAACGAGGTAGCTTCATGACTTAGAAATAAATCTGCAAAAAATATAGCAATACAAGTCATGACGTGACGTAAAATGATCGCTAGTAGACTTTATCTTAAATTAAAAATTAATAAATAAAAGAAAATTATCTACCTGAAACTATTATATAGAACGCCCGTACTCGGAATACCTATAAGACAAGTACGATAAAACAAGTCTAAAAACGTACTGCAATCTAAAGCGTCAAAACATACAGGGTGTTTTAATAACCCATTCAGTGGAAACCGTGCAGGTGTTAAATTGATACCTGAAGTAGTTAAATGGAAGTTTGTGGAAATTGGTGTACTTATAACTCTACACTATCGTTAGAAATGACCAATGCAACCGCTTACAGTACAAGTACAAAGACCTGCAACTTGTGTTTAAACGGATAGAAATGGATGTTTCGTAATTACTATTATACGGCTCTGAGGTTGTACAATATTATATCGACCTATAGACGTTAGTTAGTTTTACAGTTTAAATTAAACTAGAAGAAAACTAATACTTAAGTAAAATGTCGAACGGTATCAGTGTACTAAAAGTATCTTTGAACTTAAGGTTCTTATATAAAGATGGTGCCCAAAAATACCATCTAACTTTTACATTGAAAAACATCGTAGATCCTCATAAAACGTACAGTCATCATTCATAGAAATATTCACAGTATACAGTATTAATTTATTAACTGGATATAAATTCGCAATTATCTGAAGTCTATACCAAAATCACGGCCCGCCATTACTGCCAGTGTATTTCTCACGGGGAAACTGGCTCCTTTAGCCTTACACTGAGGTAAGCAGATAATGGATACGGCAAACTAAAAATTGCGTTTTAAACTTATGTCGTTAGTGGTCTTGTTAGTATATAAGTAGTATGTAATTTAAGACTCGATTATCGATACAGAATCGAGTAAAACTTACAATTATACTCATTGGAAATAATACGTTTTTCTACTACTCATCATCATCATCAGCCGGAAGACGTCCACTGCTGGACAAAGGCCTCCCCCTTAGAACGCCATAATGAACGACAACTTGCCGTTTGCATCCACCGGTTGCCCGCAACTCTGACGATATCGTCGGTCCACCTGGTGGGAGGCCTGCCAACGCTGCGTCTTCCGGTTCTACTACTACATACTACTAAATACTAACGATATTCCAATTTCAGGCTAAGAGAGAACTTTTTGTATTAAACGACGTTAGCAATAAACCAATACGTCTATCCACTCTGTACCTATTCATACTTTTGATCCTGCTTAGATTAAACAGAAAAAAACGCAGTTTAAGGCAAATTTAAGGTCGATAGGAACATAACACGTACATCGACTTTTGAAATTCAGTTTCTTAGATTCACGTTTGTAAGCAGTAAATTCTAGCCTGAGGGCCGCAGAAAAAGTATGCCTAACCCTCAAGAGGCGCGTGATCCGACAATTTACCGCCGACCTCCATTGCGATTGAGACGCCATTTTGGATACGTTTAATTTTCGATTTCCAAGAGCACTGGTTTATGTTCTGGTTTGTGGAAAAGGGTAAAGATATGGATTATGTAAGCTAGTAGATGTGTATGTGTTAAGATGCTTAAATCTGGGTAAAGTATTCAGTGTCCGTAATGAAACTGCAAATTTTGGTTTAAATCCTTTTCGTTGTCGTGTTATAAATTATAGGAGTTTTTTATATATAAAATAGCCAAATAAACTGTTTAACTACTACTGCAATAGTTAAAGTTGAGAATTCTTTAATATCCAAACTAGTTTTTAAGAAAATATTTTATGAATAAGCAAGGTCACTTTTTGATGAAAAATAAAGGTGGTCTTATTCTTGAACACTAAATCACCGTAATAGAGAAAGAAGGCGTGAAGTTAGGCGCCTAAGTCAACGCCTGTAATGCCTCTCATTAGCTCGCCTTTGAAAGGTTCGACGAAACCAATAAGAAAAATTAAAAGGCGCTAGCTTTCGCCAAACTTATTACGAAAGTGCCGACACGTATTTTAGGGTTTTAATTTCACATTCTTATGAGTATTGAAGTAGGTATTTAATTCCATTTATTTTAGTAAGGTCTTAAATACCTTTTTATTTCTGTAATCGCATTTATATCTATACTAATTTAAAAAATTGCTAATAAATATTTTTAGACTTGGTTTATACCTATTTCTAAAAGCCAGAAAATTCATACTATTTTAACATGTGTTATTTGAGCTACACTTCAGACACAAGAGGAAACAATCATTTTATTGCTAAACTAATGGATTTTTTATAAATGTATCTAATCTTCTTATCATATGGTTGATGAACAACCTGGTGTCAGAGTTTAAACCGCCCGTAGGTCTCTGACATGACTTTAAACACCGTTGAAAATCTCTAAGGTATGCCGGTTTCATTACGATATCGTCTTTCACCGTTTTTGGAAAGAATAAAAAACGTTGAATTATAACGTTGCTAAATTAGGATACTCCATAAAAATATAAATTAGCGTATCTCAATGGATGAGAGCCGCTCAAAGCAAAGAAAAAGCGAAGCCTATATCCAGCAGTGAAAATACCGGGCTGAAATGAGGATGTATCTCAACAAAGAGGACGACCTGATTGGCGCAGCTAAGTGATTAGACTGCTGCGCTAAGGGTTGCGGGTTCGATTTCCGCACGGGACAAAACTTTGTGCGATCCGCAGATGTTTGTCCCGTGTCTGAGTGTGTGTGTATGTGTTATTTCATGTTTGTGAAACGCAACGTGTGGGGAGACGTTTAAAAAACAAAAGACCGAAGACACACTTGATATTATTTTTCTTGGTCCATTTCTAACCGATCTTTTAAACCTATATTATTCAGATCAAGATTAAACAGAAATGTTAATTAAACTATATTTCGGTGTTTGAAGTGATTTCGCAGTTTCCCATATGAATAACATTTGGAATCGGCCGTGTACTCCCCCGTGACAGCGTCCAACGATTCAATTACAGTGAACGGACCAACAAAACTATGTTATTGTATTATCCTACGTTCATAGACATTGGTGTTTGGTATACAGCACATTTAATAGATGAAAATTGGCTTAGAAATGTTGAAGTAAGCACTGATTTTTCATGGTATTTACTGTAATATCGACACAAGTGAAGGGTAAGAACATAGCAATAAGATTTTTGTTTCTTTGACCTCATTAATAATAACAGAAATGTCTAAGACTGTTATTTATTTTTATCTTTATATATAAGTCTAAGAATTTATCGCATAGCCGGTGCATGCCGCCACGGCCACCTAACTCCCGAACAACAACCTAGGGAGTAGGAGTGGAACTGAAAATCAACGCTGGACCTGGTCATGCTCGTCCCGGTACAGAATTTGCTGAGTCCACTTCCTTTTGCTACTGTGTAATTGTTGTTTTTTTATGTTTATTTTCGTAAGTGTATTAGATGTAGCAATAAATGTCTTTTTATTTATTTATTTAAAATTCGTCAATAGGAAAGCTAGTCATTAGGGCGGATTAACCTATTATAGGCCCGATGAATGGCAAAAAGCCAGCTATGGATTATTATTTACATGGGACTTATGACTGGTGGCTGCAGTGGTATGTCAAAAAGGTGGCGACCATTTAGTCTCCAGATTTGTATCTGGAGTTTTTGTATCGGTATACCGTCTTTTCCAATAGGAATCAAAGACGTGATTATATTATGTAGCATGCATATATTGCATGGACACAAAATGTATCAAATAAATGCGTGGATCTGATTGATTGGTTTCAGTTGTAACCAAGCTTAAATAGAGTTTAGCTGAGACTGAAGATGACGTATTGGCCGTTTTGACTTCTCAAGGGAACAGTATCTAGCTTCTGATTGTTGACTATGGGATTGGGGCAGTTGGCAGGTCGCATGCAGGTACCTACAAGGCCCTATGTACTAACGCTTTGTTGTAGTTGTTTTTATGTACATATCTATCGAGAAGGCTAAGAAGCACACACTGTTCTTAGAAACATAAGCCGTTGGTCCTGTGCCTCTCCGGTCGTGTCGGTCTACCGTCCCATCGGACTATGAGAGTGAGGAAATAGAGAGTGCACCTGTGTCTGCGCGCATACTTGTGCACTATAATATCTTCTGCGCAGATGGCTAGTCTCAGCTGAGACAGGCCGCCGTGACCGAAATTCGGTCACGAGGACATTATTATCATCATGCATGATTATTCCTTTCACTTTTTTTCCAATAGAAAATGATAAAGTTAGTCAAATATTGGTGTTTACTTTAGTCTATTACTTTCAATAATATTAGGTGTCTAATATTTAATTCTGGATACCAATGTATGTCTAATTAAAGATTTTATGTCATGTGACTGGAAACACGTAGGCATGGTATTATTTATCAAAGAGTAAAACCACATAATGTTATAGAAGCATTCATTAGCGGTATTGATATAGTTCATGGAAATTAATTACTCATAGGATTATTGCGTAACAATATCGCTGTGAACTTGGTTGTTTTGAATTGAAGGTCGAATACATGCGTATTTTATGAACTCTACCGTATAAGGTTAGAATGCTCCTAATATTTTTACGATTATTGTTTTATTTCAGTCTTTATTACTTTATAATTTGATGCATAGGTTAGACTTCGGGTGCAGGTTAAACTTCTACAAATGATAATATCACATCCTTAGCTATTCGCTCACTTTTTTGCACACGAAAATAATTAGTAAAGAGCTAATTTATCTTCTAGCCTTCTTATTTATTGAAGTAAAATTATATTTATAAAATCTATTATTCAAATATTAGTGCATTTATGAAAATTAAGATTAAAATTTTCGGTAAAATAGATAGCAATTCCAATGATTTTGTTTTCTACTTTCATTACATCAAAGTGAAAAGCTAACCCAATCGAATTTCTATTTGTTACATCTAGGTCAAACTCACTCATTACAAGAACCCGCAAAACGTCCCAAACGAACTCTCCCTTACCTGAAAACGAAACAAAAAAATGTTATTTCAAAATATCTAGTACAATCAGCCGCATAATGCCCCAACCAAATACAAAAACACAAACAGCCGCAGAACAACAGAAAATCAAAGGAAAATCTTCGGCCGAAAACTTAGTGTAGACTCAACGGGCAGCAGACCAGAAAATGAGTCGAAATCAAATATAAACGGCAACGAAATGAGTAAGACAAACACGGCCCGACATTGTGTATCGCACAATAGGACCGTAGGCGAACAATTCTTGACCCTTTTTACTAAGTACAACCGACAATGGACGCTTAGACCGATTACATATTCTGATGCAAATATATTACGGACCGCAAGCGTGAATTAATTGAAAAGACCCCGCGTGACTTTGATTTATGGTTTACGGGACAACGTGGATTCTTAAGCTCGTATCTTGTGTCATCTAATACGTACACGTAAAGATTGATTATACAGCAATTATTTTAATAAACGTTTGGATAACGTGTTGTTTGTTAGATGTTATAGGAAGCATATATTTAACCTTAAAGTAAGTGGTGTCGAACCATTGATAGAGTTAGCAACCATAAAATTAAAAGAGAAAACTCAATAACAACCGATATAATATACTGGCTCCTATTTGTTCACTACGACATAAATATTAAAGTACCCCTAGTAATTCGCATCGCAACAAAAAGGTTTTTTACACATATTATTTACGTTTGAAGAGTCCCCGTAAAAGGTTCAGTTAAGCTACATTACATTTAAGCCTAATGAAATATTTACATACGTATTATTTCTATGAAAATATTTTATTATAGACATTATGTTGAATGGTGGGAGTAAGGAATATAAAGGGATCAAAATATATCTTATTGTAGGGATCGATGAATAAAGATTTTTTTAACATTGCCCCACACAAAGTATATCCATTATAATCCCAACCATATGAAAATTTCAGGCCTACAAACCATAGAAAAACAAATATTAATTTGTTCTGAGTAGAAATCAATTTTTTTTATAGTTCTACCCCTTCACTGCTCCAACAAATATTGTGCATGAACCTAGCTTTAGTCTAAAATACTTGTCGCACCGACATTTCAAAGGCTGTAAAAATTAAATGAGTTGTCTTGTATTAAGTACCTAGTACGATAAAACCCTGATAGAGACGGAGCCAAACTCGGGAATTTCTATCTTACAAAAAGCAAGAAACCTAAGACTCAACATACTTCATTAGTAAAACTCTGTGTGATAAAAGCAGAGCGTATTGCCATGTAACAAACACGATTCAATCAATAGGCTTATGAAAAGTGCTACTTTATCCCACACGTCCTCAACATCCCCAACACATCGACCAACGCAGACTGCGAGGTTGATAACCGGTAGCAAAATAACTCTGATAATGGATAATCTAATGCTCAATAACCGTAAGCATGTTTTACATAACCAGAAAGCGCCCTAACTATCTAAATATTGCATTATCAACTGTCGTCTCCTAAAAGCAATAATTATAGCCACCCTCGCATTATCCATTTGGAAACAAAATGCCAGAACATTAGGTTAGCTCAAAATTTTCCTTATACCGACTATTAACAGCGAGTACTAACAAGAACACACGAATGAATGCACAAGTGCTTAATATCTGGAATTCCTTGCTTCAAAGCACCATTCTAACTTGAACCCCAAACTTTACTCATGTTACGTCTCGGTTCCCCAATTTAGCGTTAAACAATAGAGGGGAGGGAGGTCTGGATATTGTGGTAGAACTGTACCTACATCGGGCTCCTAGTTACGATCCACGATAAACTTTGAGTCTCGTGAAGAGTGAGAGCGTTTAAATTGTCGGCGCTCAACGCTGCTAACCGTACATTCTTCTATGGTTGGTAATGGTAGCAGAAAAGTCATGAGAGTTTCTTCATTTCGTTTAGCTTCTTGTTAAACATTCACTAGAATTACTTACTTAATCAGAATATATTTAGAAAGCTAGTCATGTATATAAGTGAAGCTACAATTAAAGAAAAATAACTAGCTTGAAATCATGCACGTATTTTTAAATGTCTACATCAGAATTCCGATAAAATTATACAATTATAACATAATGTAATATTTCACACCAGGCCGCGGTAGTATACAACACACAATATCATTCGACCTTACACCAACATAATATTAAATTTACCGACAGCAACGATTTTACTCACGCCAACACACACGCGACAGCCCTACAAAAATACTAAAAAAACAACGTCCAACACTGGTAGCGACACCAAAAAAACCACAGCAATCACCATTTTTGCCGACTGTACAATAAAATAAGTATTTTAATCAACAAAATAAATGTTGCAATTATATATGTGATTAAGGTGCACTATACCTATCATATATTACGTCGCAAGTGGTCGGGTGACTTCTAGGGTGGTCCCTCCCCCTATTTGGTACCCTCGTACGGTAGATGGGGGACGAAATTAAACATTTTGGGGCTCTAACGGGTTACGTGTGCGACGATCTTAACACTGTGTGTGGAGGATAGAGTCGCTGGATGGTACAACAACAGATAAGGGCAAGCGTGCTTTTATTGTCTTTATTGTTCTTGTGTCTAGCCGTAACCGACTATGTTTGGGTTGGTTTTCATTACACACTAGTCTTTGCAACACTAAAATGGAAGATGAGTACTAATACCCAGTACCAATACAACTTTTAAGCAGCCTTGTGATAATCAGCTAATACAATTTTCTCATAAGATTTTCTATCCTCAGCATTATTTTTCACTTTACATACGGAGCCATTTGAGTAACATAACAAGAATAATAATTTTCTACTTTCTTTTTTGATTTAATTAATTAAAAACCGACACACAAATACGTCAAATTTGATTGAATATTGTTGCAGAACTTATAACGCAGTTACTAAAATACTGTTGACCATATTCAGAACAAAGTGCGTAACTACAAAATCATATCGCATCCAGTACAAAATACATCCATAAAAATTAATGTGTACGCTATATTTGCATGTTCATTTTGCTCCAGAGATGTTATTAGAAATTCAGATTTTAGGGTATGTATGTAGGCATCGCTTAGTTTTTATGGTCCTCATGTAACCGTCATGGGTTACGTTTATGAAGCCATTATATGGGCTCTTGATTAAATATAATGCTTACAGACCTCCATATAAAATGCGAGTTAATGTAACACATTGTTTCGTAATTGAAGTGGGAAAAGGCTAGCTTTTAAAGTTGCAACTTCTACGGTATAACTTAACTTAACTTAATTACAGCCTAAAGATGCCAAGCAGTACTATTTAGTTCACTGTAATACGTATGGTTTGTAACAATACCAATTTATCATACCATTTAAATTATACGCAACAGAAACTCATTACTAATATCCCAACAAATGAGATTGCCCAGAATTCATGTGCCCAACGTCTGGTTATTCGGGTGGACAAAAGCCGAGTTTAGCCGCTATAAAACTACCAGATACAATATCACACGATGAGATAAGGATCGGTTTAAGCTCCCACCATCCAAACTTGTCCGGGTAAACTGGGGTCTCAATACAATTTTCCGGGCGGATGCATTTTGAATTTATAACTAGCAAATTGGTTCAACCAATTTATACGTTGAATATCTTGGAATTAATTGGTCGGTGACCGTGACAGTTTCGCTAGGCCTTAACGGCGTACTAACTACGTAGTTTATAGTTTAATAAAACTACTGACCAATATCGAAGTCTTAGGGTTGACGCTTATACCCTTGTCTGTCGAGTATTGTTGTTGAAGTTCGCAATCAATACTATTGCCATATTGTAGACCTATATTTTAGCTCAGTATTTAATTCAGCGATCATTCATTTTACATTATTGAAGTGTTCTTAATAAAAACCATATCATATTTTCCGTACGTATGGTATACCCCTTAACGACGAAATTTGCAGTTGACGACGGCATGCATCACAATACGCATTTACTATTTTATGGGCTATTACTTTACGATCAAATCGATCCTCGTGCACTGTTTTAATTGTGCAAGGACGTCAATCACTCAATGGCGTCATCTCGCCGAAACAGTTTGTAGATGCCATCTATCTACAAAATGCACATACAATCACGTTTGTTATCCCTAAAAGGGAAGTTATCGTCGTTGATAGTCCAAACGGCGTAACTAACATTTTAAATACCGCGTATGTAAAAAAAATGTATAGTGTTACATAAGTTATAGTAAGGATTTTGTAAAAATGGTGCTTCATGATTTGCTTTCGTTTCAAACTTATCAGTAGGCAGAAGTCGCAGAAGGCAAAACACTAGCTCTACCACAAAACACGAAAATACAGCTTGATAGACACAAGAATGTGTCACATTATCGGTATGACCACACTAGTTAAGCAAAATGTATTCCACGAACAAGCTACGTAAACGCTAGGGTAAGGATATCGAACAATTGACGAGCGGCGACCGTTACACGTATTCATGTGTGAATATCAATAAGAGCGTGTTAATGTAGGGTCTAAAACTTGTTGTTATAACTTGGAGCTATGTTATGCTAATTAATTATAGTAGATACACATATGTAAGCGTAAAGAGCTAGATGTTGGGCCAATGGAATATTGGTCTACCGTCCCATCGAACTATGAGAGTGAGGGAATTGGGAGTGCACCTGTATTTGCCGGCTTCCTCGTGCTATATACTACTAAATTATCACCTACGTAGTTAGCTAGTTTCAGATGAGACAGGCCGGCGTGACTGAAATTTGGTCAGGGGATCATTATATTTTATTAGACATCTAGCACACACCAAAACGACACTGGGTATGATCAAGTCAACATTTCAATAAGTAGTAACAAAACCAAGTCTGACACTGACGTGAAACAATAATTTGCTTCACGTTGCACTAAACTGAAAGCTTATTTGGAAATAAACATAATATTTATAATCATGTAAAGTGACAACAACTCGATTGATGCAAAAAGTGCTTGAGCTACTGCGTAAGCAGCATTTAGGTATTATTACAATTATAATCTACCTAATATTTATTCTCACAAAATTAAAACGACCACGAAAGTTTAGAGAAAAAAAAACACGAATCCGGATATTCAAAGTATGCAGCTGCGGCCACAAAAACGAACGATAAACATCCTGGATCGCAAATTTCAAAGCGTTTGATGTTACGTCAACTGCAAGGTCGCGGTAATTCTGTTCACCTAAAGATTTAGAGAGGATTAAATGGTTATAAAAAGAATTCTGTCTATGAACAAGGTGTTCCACTGTTGAAAGTACTGATGTATTGAAAGTTGGCGTGATATTTACGAAATTAGTGTATAGACTTATGCAAACCGACACACTGATATTAATTAGTTGTGGGCGTAGTTACTATATGCATTTTAGATTTCGGCACTTCTGCATATTATAAATTTTAAGTTAAGTATAACAAAAAGTTAAGTATACCAAATCTCACACTCCTACGTGCGCTCAGTATGCTTCAAAGGGAGCAAAGTTTTCTCTTTACGTTTTAATATTATATATGGATATTTTGCATGTTTTAGTTCCTTCTTTCTTATAACATAATTAGCAAGATATATATTACCTCATATATCCATAAGAAAAAACTGTGAAAATTTGGTTCGGACACAAATTTATTTTATAGCCAATATAGGTACTTATTTTATAAGCTGCACTGGCATAAGCTTGCAAGTCAAAATAGTAACATGACAATATTTTTACAACACTGGTTTGTGAAACATATGTCTTGAATACCGGCCGGCAATGGCGGGGTTAAAAAAACTAATCCCAACTACGAAATAGCGGGTGACTAAAAAGGTTGCTGCTTCTGACTACAGATAAGAAGAAAGAAATTATACCGGCAAGCTTAAGGACAAACTTTGCACGCAACTGTAACTCGACACACTATCTCCAAGGATTAAGTTTGAAACTTCTTTTTCTAGAATTTTCATACGGGTCCTAGTTTAAAAAAATATGAGTGTGTCGGCTTGCCTAGACAAGTTGCAAGCTGTTTAATTATAAAATATATTTTGGTTTGTTTTCTCTCATATATTTTGCCCATGTTCACATGCTGATCGTCATTCACACGCATCTGAAATAGCTTTTTTGGAAAACATTATCTGATCTTTAACAAATTGACACAATGTCGACCTCCGAAGAATACAATTTGAAACAAAAGAAGAATAATCACTATTGAAGCAGATACTTGTTACGATAAGTACATCGAAAAATAAATCTTTTTGCCATTCTATTTAGCAAAAGCCAATTATACCAACTAGCAAACGATCCTATTCAATAAAGCTTAATTTAACTTGATTCGCTAAATACAATAATTAGAACAAGCGTTGTTGTCGTGTGTCGGCGTCACTTCAATGCAAGTTGGAGCAATTACGAGGAATTGGTTAATGCCACTGTGGTGTGTACCTAACAAACTTTCTTAACCAAAACACCTGCTTATCTTTGCCACGATATTGAGAGCAATTTGAGCCGTTAATATGTATACTTATTTCTTATAATACGTCGCCCGAAACAAAAATTTCATCGTCATATCGTGGGTGCGTTTTACAAACATGAAATATCACACTTCGACTCGGGACAAAAATCTGCGGATTGCACAATTTTTTTGTCCCGCGCATGAATTTTATCTGCAAGTCTTAGCGCAGCAATCCAATCGTTTAGCCGCCAATCAGGTCGTAGTATAAATTTATATCTAAGTCTGTGAGATAACGTATTAAGAACAAAACCCTTTCGTTGTTATGCAGTATCGTCGTAGAAGCTCCGAACCCATTGTGAACCTGATGAGTAACAATAGGCTCGACACCTATTACATATACGATAATTATGATTATCAGCGATATGTTGGAGTATAGGCCAGATAAAAGAGAACAGTTCTGTAGATTTATTGTGTATTTTCCTAAATTAACTTTTCATCTTAACGCTTGGAAAAATCATAAAAGCATTGTTAATTTACCAAATAATCCTGAAATTCATTCGATACAGTTATTATATTAGCAGAGGGAGGGTTTAAAGTCGCCGCAATGTTTACAAACGTCACCTACTGTGCAATTATTATAATACAAACAATGGGGCGTCCTAAGCCTGCGTTTGGTCGCATTTCCCTTATAAAATCACTTAGTTAAACCGATGCTGTCACTTCTGTCCGACCCAGAGACGATTAGGACAACAAAAACAATTTTCTGGACACTCTACATACCTACACAAATTGAATATACACCTTAACATTCAAAACTTAACGTTCAAATTAAATTGCTTAGATTTAATAATTTTGAATCAATGAAAATGAGCTTTGTCTTAAAGAGTTAAGGCGCAAAATGGATAGTTCAAGTAAAGGTGATGTAATATTGAAAATTTAGCACCATTAAGAAGCGGAAAGTGACCACTGGTAATTTGCGAGGGTCTTTGCAGCAATAAACTATTGTTTTATACATAGTATTATTGCCGACAGTAATTTAATACCATTGGAGGTATGCTTAGATGGTTACCCTACGAAGGAAAGAGCATTATTTTGTTTGCCGTTGTTTAAAATTCAATTGAGAATGTTCAGCCACACATCAACGTTGGAACTTTGCCAGGTAAATAGCGATAGACTGGCTTCGCTGGGACCTAATATTGCCTTTGGCGATTGATGAAAGAAAATGCACTTGAGTATACATTCAATTGTGCTAAAGTATTATTTGCTCCTCTCTATAATTCTATAAGTGAAAAATGAAGAAAAGTAAAATGCGGCCGTAGTTTACACCTACCCTTAGTTATTTATATATATATTCATTTTTATACAACATTTATAATTATACCTTATGCTTCATCATCATCAGTTGGAAGACGTCCACTGTTGAATAAAGGCCTCCCCCTTTTAGAACGGGAGGTGGTTGCCAAAATCCCCACGCTTGGCTACCGGCTTGGGGTTCGCAATATTGGTGGTCAAGTTACAGAAGACGCCGCTGCCAATATTCTGGATTTTTTTAGTCGCCTCTTACGACACCCACGGGAGGAAAGGGGGTGGTCAATCTAGGCCGGATACCAGACCGGACCTAATGCTTACAGAATACTTAATCCACCCACAGTCTCTTATGACTGCGAATCATCCCCGCCAACTATGAACCACTATTAAGTAGTTGTCCATTAAGTCCTTTCAATTGTTACATGGAAGACTTATTACGAGCTACAAAATTAAAGTAGTAAAACTTCTATGAGTCATTGACATGATAACAAAAAGATTCAATATCACTTACTATATGTTGAAAACGCTAGGCCACTGGGCGTCAATTGTTTCTTGACAACAAGACTTTTTACAAGAGACTTATTATTATAATCTATTTACCAAGTAGCTACCAAGACCTACGATACCTGTTCCGTTATTTAGCTTATTAAAATGTATTTAACATGAAACGTATCTGTGATAAGCTCAGACAATCGTATCATTATATCCGGGTTACACGCATGTAATGCTTAGCTTATCATTGCACGCTTCAATGTTACGATAATTTAAGACACTACGCCGGCGTGTGTGATTACGCCTCAGTAAATCTCAGGGTAGAGCCATACAGTGAGCTATGGGTGATTATTTATCACAAAGTAAAAGTTGTTTTTAATAATTTCTGTTCTAAGTTTCAATTCCAGGAAATGTCTCCATAACGTTAATGAATATCACAATTGTTTTTAAATTATCTTATGCGCAAACCTTCATGTTCAGGACAGATATCTGTTAATCAATCAACTGCAAACAAAAATATTAGAATCCTTAAACATTGTGAAGACCGAACCCGTGGTAAGTAGCGCAGTAGCCTAATGACAATTCGTCCAAATAGTTTAATTCCAAGTTGGTGCTTTACTTCTAGGTATGTAAAATTCCGACAAATAGATAGTTAATTGGTGTAGTGCACCAGCATTATACATTGACGTATCTGTTCAAGGTAAATTCTCATGGTATTTTGTCTCCTGCCGTTCAAACAAGCAATAACAAAACTATCGACCACAACACCACACGTGTTACCAGGGACCACCCCCGGCGTCTTCCAAAGCTGACATTTTTTACTAATTTCTCCCTCTGACATGTGTTTGCAGATAAGCTAGATCGTTTAATACTGACGACACGGATACGTTACGACATTTTGTTTTTATTAGAACATCAATACAAGATGTGGTCTATTACCTTTTTTTAGCTTAGTTTAAAATAAATACTAATAGAATATTACTATTATATTAAGTTAAATAAGTAGATGAAAGTTATCTTGATAACACTTATGTACTTGATGTTTAATAACAATGAATTAATTCCATTAACCGTAAAATGTGAGTGTACTCTGTACAATTGTTATACACTTATGACGGGACTCATACAGTAATACTCATAATAATCATTTACTCAAGTATTATGAGTAACCTTGCACCTAATGGAGTACATTAGGAGTTCACCAAAAATCCTCTAACCGCAGGAATATATCGCAAGCTCTAAAATTTCCCTTGTCAGCCGGAATCGAGTTTTAAGCAGGCCTGATTTATGAGTTCCAAGTTATGGTGTCGTGAGACAAGTGGTCCCACTCTAAAGATTCCGTACGTGACGCTTGTGTGTCCCTAAACGTTTTTGAAAATTTCTCGAGTGTTTAAAATATCGCGAAATGTGAAACCGACAGGGACAAGAGCTCTATTCGCTGGAGATTTAGGAAGACTTTGAAAAAATGGGAGCAAGAAATAAATTGTAAATGTTTATGGTTGTTTTACAAAAACAATTTGGCGACAACCTATATTTTTTGGGCAGTATAGCAATATGAGTGGAATTATATAATTTTACAACGGCGAAAGCATTTAAAAAGGGCAATGATTGACTAAAACTGAGACGAGATTACTCACCTTTCACGAGTAATAATTTAGGTTATATACTACCAAATTAAATGGTAAATTAAAAAACCTTAAATTTAATCAGAATATACGATAAAGGTATAATAGAAATCACTTTATACTATGAGACCATGTCACAGTGAGACAACGCTTTATCATAGCTAATTGTTGTATAGAGGGTAAATATCTTGAAACCACCTGTCATTAGTAATGTCACTAATTGATCTACTTTCAAGCACCCAAGCATATATTATTCCCAAATTAGAATAGCAATAAACTGTCTTCAAAGACAACATTAATGTCGCATTAATTTTCTTAATCCTATTAACTGTAACATCCATTTAATGTTGCTTAACTCGCAAGTAATATTTCGGGATAAACACAAAACAAGTCAACTACAATAAAGGATGTACACAATGATCATCATTCACTTAAATTACATATTACGCCATTCGCCATTGGACTGATGTAGTTTCTCGTTGATATAAATAGCAATAGACCTTCGTATGGTCGAGATTGGCCCATAATAGGCCTAATATACGAATAAGTACGCCCATACAAAATGTGGAAATGAAACAGTAATGTTATACGACGGAGAATAATGATGTCATGAAAAATTACTTTTATATTAATACGAGCTTTTCTCGCTAGATTATTCGCACCAAGGATTATTATATTCGTAGCGTTGTCCTCAACTAAAAGTAGTTTATTAATTCGGCGTAATTCCTGAAGTGGCTGTGCTTGAAGTGGGGTTACGTCACTTTCGCGAATTGGAAATACTTAATGAAAGCTCATAATTTTAGTAATATAAACGGTCATGTTCGTAGATCAATTTCCTAGATATCGAAACCACCTTTTAATGGAGATTTGGAAAAGTTATAGCTCAGTGCAAATAGCGCAGCGTCTGGTAGCAGTCATCAAACACCTAACAGTTCGGGATTCACAATTGATCCAACAATGAACCTTGAAAATATTATGACATAAACTACTCCACAGAAAGGGCTTACAAACTTTCATTCTTAGAGCTAAATGTAAACAGCAAAAAAGACATCTTAAATCAAAACGTTTCTCCATTGAAACATAACTGCCTCATACATACGGTCGTACTAGTGATAAATCTTTTCGTGCCATCCAATTGTCCACAACTAGGTCATCTGATTGTCCCCTACCTATTTACTGTCATGTCTTTTGTGTTTGAGTTTTTTCCTGTTTCAATTTTCTTTTGTGGTCCCTGTTGTATTAAGTTGTTTCGTACGATTTTGTGGACGGAGCGAATAATGTATATGTTGGTTCTGTTATCTTGTGTTTCGATGTGTCTATCTATACTGTTTTTAGATGAGTTGTGACAAAGCGGTTTTTGTATTTTCATTTATCCATTCAGCTACATTCAGTTGCTTCTGTGTGGAGACCTCTTTTGTCTTTCTACCTTTTTTAATCTAAACCAGGTCTGTTCATTTAAACTTGCGTCGTTATCTGTTTCATGGACATTTCATTTTATTTTCTCGGTATAATTTGCATACGCTGTTTGTGTATTTTTATTTTAATACAAAGACGATGCTGCTTTTTATTAGTCTTATGCCGCATTTAATATATAATAATGTTTTATTGTGCTTTAAAAAGTTTTAAAAGTATTGATACACTTTTTTGGCAATTTACTAACTTGCAAACAAATAGGTACCTACGAACGATTAAATTCAATAGTTGATGACGAACTAATCATCGTAAGTATTATAGTCTAACTAATACTAGGAACTACTGATTACAATTATTTTTTGCATTGTCAATTGCTTTATTGAAGCACGATGACACTATTTTGTCCTATGGCTACTAAAAAGTAATACTTTGCTGAACCCGCATAACTACAATAACTAAAGCATAACTTATTAAATCGACATATTGGATAATGTCTTTGCAATCTGTAGGTATAACACCAGTATATTGCTACCAAAAACATTCATAGAAAGTTAATAATTAGGGCAAACTGTCACAGGTAAATTGTGACAATTTTACAAACAGAAATTCAAATGTAAGCAAAATGACAACGCTTGAGCCAAGTTTGGAGGACAGTAGTTTGTATAACTGTGATCCTGTAACAAGGGCCAAATGAGGTGGGCATTAGTAGTGGCACGGTACAAAATACAAATGACACGCCCGTTCAATCTAGGACAGGTTGGAGTTATGACGGCCGCGAGTCCATTTGATGTCCGAACGTCCTAATATGTAAAGAGTAGCGGGCAGATTTGATTTGGGTTTATAATAGTAAAGAAAGTTCTAATGTTAGTCTATTTGTCTTCTGTTAATACTATTGTACGTTTTTGAACGAAGTAAGGATTTGTGCATAAAAATAAGTAGCACAAGAAAGTACAGGTGAACGAAAAGTCACGACACTTTTCTTCTTTGAATAGACCTCAGTACGCGGTCAGCCAGTTACCAGCTCATGCATATAAAATTTCATATGAACCATAAACGTTTATTGTTCAATTAAATACGCGTAGATTTTCACGTGAATAATCAAGGTGTACATGTTTTTAATCGCTGTACCCTCGTAACTCGGTCCGCCTACAACAATGAGCAATACAAGGGTCCGGTTTGGACCCATTTCATTTGGCATTAGTCTTGATAGCACGGATTTCTTGCCTTGAAATTTTCTCGTCAACCATAATTAATAGGGTGGGCCACCCATTAGTATGCCCCATTGAATGCGTGACCCTGATAGGACATCTGGATTCGCCATCTGTCTATTGAGGATTGGATGAAAGGTTAATCAGGGGTGACCATTGTTTTGGCATTTGTCAAACGAATTGATGCTAGAACAAAGTGGTCAATCATGCTCGTATAATGTCGTTAGGTAAGTTTTTAGACTGATTACAATTGTTTTCGATGAAACTTTGTTCAAAGCTATCCATAACCCAATAAAAATAGCTGCCGATCATCGTATTTATCTAAATCTCATAATTGATTCGTTATTAGGGCAAGAAAACAAAAACACCTAGTCACTTCGATCATCATCATCAGTTTCATTCTTATTGACATCAAGAATAAGAATGATTAATTTTATATAATTTACAAACACAACTACAAATTTTTCAGGATATTACTTCTGAACAATTCGTTCCTGTGTGTTAAGTATGGCATATGACGGGAGAGAAACAACCTATTGGTGCTGTGTGAGAACCCACCTGCACAATTCAATGCTAAAAGCAGAGCTTGGCCACTACGTCAATCGGTATTGTTCATTCATGTTATATACCTAATCCTTAGTCTCTCTTGAGTGCCGTTTTTCACAACAAATGGCACCCTTGGGAGAATATGCCCGAGCCCAGTCGTAACGGAAAACCAGACATAGTGCCAACCTAAAAAAATCGATAGAACTTAAAAAAATATATATATATTATATCTAAAAAGAATCATCGGTTTATAACTAAAAAGACGATTCTAGCAGGTTCTTTCACTTGAAATGTAGTAGGAACAGAAGACGTTCTATCAATACAGACGCAAATTGCATTCTTATACCTCAAATCCGAATTCATAATGACGGAAAACGAGTCGAAGTAGAGGCGATAACATTATCATCATCATCAGCCGGAAGACGTCTACTGCCGGACAAAGGCCTTCCCCTTAGAACGCCACAATGAACGACAACTTGCCATTTGCATCCACGAGGCGATAACACGTTGAACTAATTAAGTACAAGGAACTATGCGGGAAAAAAGGAATGTATACGGTAAACGTAAACGATGTAGCGTGCTGAATCTAGTGTTAAAACAGTCTTCTGGGTTTCATTTTTTCAGTTCCAATCTGAACAATTTATTGGCATTCCCTTTCATTCGCGTTGCAGAGCTGTGTGATAATTATAACAACATGCCCCTCGTTCGATTTCAAAGAGCCTTTAGTTAGTATTGGGAATAGAGTAACTTTAGCGTTCTGCGTAACCCAGTTTAACGAACAAACTTTGATAGAACTAAGTAAATGTAGTAAAATAATATTCTCTCGGAATACAGTAATTTTGTGTAACTTTTAATGAAAGACCTATCTTTACAGTTAATAACTTGCCGCAAAGAATATCGCTTGTTTATTGGAAATAAAAGAAAAACATTCTTGTTAAAAATTAAATATAAAAATTATAGTAGGTACGCTAGAATAAAGTGAAAAAAGTTGAATTAGACCAAACACCAAGAAAATAATTTATAATACTATAATACTAGTTTAATAAAGATGCTGCTAAAAAAATCAATAAAAATCTTCTTGTTGTACCTACATCCTAATATTATCAGTACTATCAGCGCTTTGTCAAGAATAATTGAATCACACAACCCACATAAATTAATAATCAACAAAAGCATGATTTGAAAATTGTGAGCAAACAATGCAGGTATTTTTTCTTATCACCCTAAAATTTTTGGGGGTCCGTACGGATCCCTAAAATGGCAATACAGATCGTACGTGAGATGTTTGGGACGTAATCATCTAAGTTATGGCTGAATTTTAAACCGGCCTCCCCTTACCCTATTGACCGCGATAGGATAGGTCAGAAAGCCCTCATAAAAAATACTTAGCCTTATTTATGGGCCCGAACATTGGAATAAAAGGCATGGTTTTTTTTTAAATAGAATAGAAGATTTTTCTATGTCTTTATCCATAAAATTTTATTTAATTTTTTAAATTATAACATTTTACTAAGAAAACTTTTTTAAATTCCAATTCTATGATCCCAACTATCCAATGTGCCAGTAAACAGGTCAATATTCCAAACCTCCAATACACGTCCCTTGAAACGTGTCGCGACATAGTACCATAATTAAATTTTGCTCACATTCGGAGATTCAATTAGGGTTTAATATTGACATTCGCTAGTGAGATCCGACGAAACTCGGGGATCAACACCTAAACATTAGCATAGTTGATTAGAAGGCCTCCCCAGAACTGTTAACTCGTAAATGTCATACATACAACATCATAAATCATCTTAAGATTATGCCTCACTTGCAAAATTTTGTATAATTTTGGTGCGGGTGTATCAAAGTTTAGGATCCTTCCAAATTGCTACCTTACTGCCTCAGCCTTAAGGTTGAAAATCGTGATGTGTTAGTCCAGAATTTCGGTCGTTTTGGTAATTTAGATATTATATTTGCAAGTGTAGGAAAGCCAGCAAGTACTGAATCAGCATCTAGGTGGTTCTCATATAATGAAGTAGAACGGCTGTGATTTATAGTCCAATTACGAGTTTTGACGATAAAAATATTTAATGAATAAGTGAGTCATCGCCTGTCAAAGACTTTTAATCTTCTTATCAAGTCGAAAGCAATCTCTACAGCGTTTGCCTTAGCTACGAGCATTGCGTTGTCAGTGGGTCTAAGAGATCAGCCAGGTACAAATACATGGGACAACTTGAATTCTGCATTTATCTTGTAATGCACACAAACAGCTTAACACCCACGGTCATATAATGGGAACAGTGATTGTATTGCTGTATAAGTGTAATTATAGAGACAACCTACATAGAAAATCTATTTATAAAGATTAATAGCTAGGATAGCTACCAATATGTTAGACAATACTCTCTATACTGGAAGTTTCAAGTCGAAATAACGAAAATATTTTTTCTTTCGGAAATATTTCTACCATTCTTTACCATACTATTGATCGTCAATATTAAAAAAAGTTACCATAATGATAAAACTTCTTAGCTGAATTACAATGAACCTAAGCTCAGGTAGCTTTAACTATTCTTAGACAAAACAAGTCGAAACCTACTAAATCTGTTCTAAACTTGATCCAGTGAAACCAGGCAAAATGAAATAAACGCGGATATAATTAATATTTCATACGAGCGGTGCTCAGACCGTACATGTATGATGTATCGTGCTGAACATCAGACTGAGACCGACTTGTATTGTGATATTGTGACCTGATTTTGTCAAGTGCCTTTAGGACCCACGATTTCGTTCGTTCAGTTAATTCCATATTTTTATCGACATCGTTTTTGAAATAAAAGAGAATAGTGTTGCGACTACCTTTGCAATTTTCTTGGAAATATAAGTAAACTAAGCTGATAGGAAAATAGTGTTCTGCTTTTGAAAAGGAATCAAATATGCCAATGTGTAAGTGAGAGATTCGTATCTGTAACTGGTTTATTGATTCGAAAGATGTGTTTATTTTTAACCTTACTTTTACCTACGTTTGATTATGAGTCTATAAACGTACAGAGTTAATGGCCAAGAGCGATGTATGAAATAAAATGAATATAAGATTGAATCCAACTATGAATCGGAGCAAGATCTAGAAGTGATGTCATCACGATCCGATTGCATCGTAAGGTGTAAATAAAATAATATGTTATGAACTGTGCCGTTCCAGCGGCCGTCAGTGTCACAGATAACGAATGCGCCCTTTGTGATAATATCTCTGCATTGTAAGTGCTGTCCTGTTTGCCTGTATATATAGGTATTATTTTCGACATGCCTAGGTCATGTTTTAAATATGGAATATTTCCATGTTGATTTTAGAGCGTACGAAAAGCGGAATGTGCCAGCATCCTTTTGTTATTGGCTAACAATCCTGCACTCTTTTTATTGAAGGTAACTGATACCACAGCACGGACTCCCTGATATCAAAGTAGGATTCTGTTTCATCGTTCATATTCTCTGTTTTCGGTGAATAAATGTTTTAACAGATTGTCATGAATGATCTATGTCGATTTTCCATAGAAATTTCCATGTATTTAATGACGTAATATGGTAGGCTTCTAGTTAGGCTTTAAATTGATGCAACAGCGCTACTAAAGCCGCCTCATTAAGTTAGGGAGCCTGGCTTTGATTATTTAGGGGACCGTTATGGGGCTCGAATGAGGGTCGGGATAGCCGGCCATCGTAGATGCAAATACCAAGGATGGAAAAGTATAAAGTTGTATAAGTAATATATAATATAAGCGTTGTATATAGTTTAGATTGGATTGGATATAAATTAAACTGGTTCTTCGCTATAACTACTACAATATTGCCAGATTTAATATGAATTACTAAACAATACTAAAAGTATGCGTCAAAATTATAATTATTTCCTCTTCTAAAGACAGAAAACAATTGTCTGATTGCTAAAATAAGCTAAGCCCTTAGCTTCGATTTTCAGATCAAACATAGTAAGTTGTTCTTGCCTGACAGGCATTCCGGTAGGAACATAATGATTTAGTGAGAATCCCAATTAATTTAGTAATATGGTGTAGTGTTCTACTAGGCTAGCATTACCTGCAGCGGTAACCTAAATACCCATACTCGAAATCCACGTGCGATAGTCCGAAAGCTCTGTGAATATGTTCCAGTCCTGTGGCCCCTGTATGAAATATTAATTCAATTATACCGTCCGAACGCGGTCGAAGATTTGCTTAATTAAATAGCGCTGTTACTTTAAATGATTCGATTAACGTGCTCATATCGTTTTCATTTGAATCGATTAAGCTATTTAGAAACAGTATCAAATTAATTGTATTTGGTAACAACTGATAAAGGATTTCGCCTAAAGAGTACTTGTAATTAATATTGATTGTTAGGTATTTAGAATGTAAGTGTAGTATAGACATTTATGATTATAATCACTGGTTAATTTCTGTTTAATTATTAGGTGCCTAATCAATAGTTTAAATATCTGTTTGTTAAATAGCTTCTGTATTGAATATGCATTCGATCATTGTAGGTTCTACAAAATCTTTAATATTGATATTGACTCTTGGTATTATATTACGTCACGATATTTTTTCAAGAAGGCGGTTTACATTGAAAAGAATACATTAATTACAATTCCGTAGACGATAAAAGCACTATAAAGTTGTCTTTTTTTTCATTTCGAAACGTTAAGTGCCCAACTAAAATTGCCTTGCTAACTTACCCTACCTACATATTAGTTTTCCTCTCTACTATTGAACCGAGGGCAATAAAAAGACAGTCTATATTTCTCCGTATATAAACAATAGGAACTGATAATTATTCTCATATGTTAGGGCTGGCATTGTTTTACCCACCCCTCGATTCCACCCCTCTACTTAGACTCTACTCGATACGATGGTACTACAATGTAGGGTTATTACTTAATTGAGCGTCCAATTTTTTATATTTGTTTTTTAATTATTGCAATTATTTTAAGTCAATATGTTCTATCTATAAATGGTGAGGGGTGTTTTTGAAGTATGCATAAATTTGGTACAATGTCACCGTTTTGCTCTCGTAAAAAAAAGAAAGATACTAACAGCGTTATTAATAGATAGTAATTCACAGTAGAACATGTTTACTTGATACTATACATGTTACAATGTACCTTGGTGTAGCTGTAGTCAAAACGGGAAAGGTAATCTCAAACCTATCAATCTATTTGACAAATTAAATAATGAATAAAATAACTTTTATAACTAAATAATGATAAAGGAAATTAAAAATGCTTACAACAACGTTATCTGCTACACATTAAAAACAGAACAAATTAACACAATGAGTCAGAATTCATATTCCAGGTAACGAGAAACATTACTTACAAGATTAACGCCTGTCCCCGAAAGCTCATTCCACTTTGAAAACCTCCACTAAAGCCGACCAACATTGTTATACCAATAATAATTTAGCGAAAAATCTTCCCTGGGAACGTAACAATCATAGCTTTACTGCGAATTTCGCGGGAATCGCCTAACTAATGTCAAAATAAACGTTTTTACAGCCGCTCGTCACATAAACATATTAAGTTTATTCGACATTTTGGTTTTAAGCGCAGGATAATGTTATGAGAGAAAAAATAATCGTATCCATATTGTGAAACTGTTGATGATTATAGTTTTTCTAAGAACTGATAATGCGTCATATATGTTTAAACAAATGTGATACTCCTTTTATGAGGTTGTTGATTATTAGGTTAAATGTCACTTGTACTTGAAAAGGAAGTCGGTATTGTCCGCACCTTCGTTTTTTAACATCGCAATTTAGATGGTTGTCTTAGGTTTCGTGATTTTAACGCGTCCGTCAAATGGCTTATACCTCTAACTTTAATTGCTAGGAAAGGCAGAGTGTCATTGTGGTTCTTTTGCTGAAAAAATAAACAATTTCAAGTTTCAGATACAGTTCCAAAATTGTGCCTATAAATGGTGATAGGCTCAATGCTTCTCTCTATAACATGGAACTTATTTTGTCTGGGGCATAAAATGCCCGTGGGCATGGTAGATACACTGTGTTGTAAATTTTGAGGAATTCATTCATGGGTAGTAATATGATTACTCTACGGGTACTACAGAATTATTATAAGTATATGTTTATTTTATTTTATTTATATTTAGTATTTCTTTATTTGCTCTTAAGTGTTATTAAATGATGAAGATAAAACCTTTTAAAATTCTTATATCTGCAAACTTCATTTCGTCAGATATCGACTGGCCATAAAGTCGTCAAGTAATGTTTCTAGATAGTAGTTTTTATCTTAAAGTATTGCTGAGTCAGATCAGAAATATGTTTGCGCCGATTCTACGTTTTTTAGTAATCCTGGTATGTAGACGCGATCGTTATTTCGGAAATGAGCATATTATTATGTTTTTATTTTTTGTAACTTGAATATGATTTTAATAAACTTTGACTTGACTTTGATTTCATTGAATACCTATTGCTAAGTTAGTACCTGTTTTTACAGTTTATTCACATGTTATCTGAAGGCATGCCTTAACTATAATAATCACATATTAATGAAGAACGGCCGCGACGTTAAAATAAAATAGTGCAGGACATTTTTGTCGGATGTCGGATAATGTAACATCCGAATGGATGCCAAAAAGTAAAACAACAACGTAGCAGGCCCAGGCGTAAATGGCGAGACAGGCGAGTATGACAGGGAAAATACCAAATAAATTGTGCACTGTAGCCTATCTATGCCATGTAGCTACGTATGGAGATATAATAACACTGAATTATCATCTTGGTTAAAATTGGCACTCAATGTGGTACGCCAATGTCGGTCTCGGTACGCTTACGTGGTAAGTTCCAATGTTTTTGTATTGTGTATGTCAAAACTGATATTCTTTTTAAGCCAATTGCCAATTTCTGTAACAGGGACATGCGGTCTATTTTAATGACAATATTCAGTTTTCATATTTAAGGAATTATATATTGTCTTGCTTCCACAATGGAAAATTTCCTGCTTATGAGTCCGTGGTAAGGGTGAGATCTACGAATAAAGCCACTAGTCATTCAACTGTGTCTTTGTACAAAAAAAATTGATTCCTACTGTTAAAAAGCGATGTACTAAAGTAAAATAGTAATATATACATCTGTTTCTTATACGCAGAATACACGTTTACCGCTTTCGATTTTCCAACACAATATAGTGAAGATTTACGTTACTGTGGGTAGCTTTAGGAATTTATTCTTAGTGGTGGGGGGTTTCATTGTTCGTATAAATGAGTGTTATTCTTTTATTGTCGAGACAAAGACGGCACTTGGCCTCAAAGCGAGGCGCCAATATTTATACAACTTTCGCTCGCGCCCTCCTTGTAGTAACGCTTTGGGGACTTTTTGATGGAAGTTAGCGGGAGCGATCGTAAAATGTACTGCGTTTGAATAGACAAATTAGCTAACGTAAATAAATTAATGCTTAATGTTTACAGATGATTTGCGTTTACAAGAGTAGTGTGGCTGTGCCTACTTTTATTGGTTCGCCTTGTTGATTTTGTCGTCGCAATAATGCAATTGTCGTCTGTCAAGAAAGAGGTCGTGGTTCAGATTGTAAGATGGGCAAGGTAACACTGAGTTTTTTGTTGAGATATTAGGGTTCGATATAGACTTTTATAAATATTGCTCGCTCTGTATTGACTGGGACTATATCTATAACAAACAGTGTTTTAAAAAATAGATTTACATATCTATTTTTTAAAACACTGTATAAACAATAGGTACAATTCGGCACTCACCTACGAACAAAACAGGCGCAATGTCACATAACATTCAAAGGACGTACTGATTAAAACATCTGAAAAGATGATTATGCTTTTCGGGCTAGAATATTTGTCTACATTAATGACAAAGTGGTCAAAATCGGCGAAGTATAGAGTGGTTTGGAAGACGAAAGAGGAGGCCTTTGTCTAGCAATGGGAAACAAAAGAGGCTAAAAAAAAGTAGAAAGACTTCAACGCAACAGTACGCCTAGAAATTCCAAAATGGAATACAGAAAACCTCGTTAGTCACGCACTATGCAGTGCATTACCGCTACATCTACCCCAATATGTGTTCCCCTAACTTCAACATCTGAGAAGCTCTTGATTATATAAGAAAACGTTCGATGCTCCATTGTTGGATAAGGGTGTGTAAGTTGTTTCAAGTGTTTGCAGGTTATATTCGGCGCTTAGCCCGTGTTTATACTTTTACGATATGAGCGTATCGAGTATGATTTTATCGATAACAGAAGAAGACATCGATCGAATCGATTAGCGCTGTGACTAAGATTGGACAGAAGTCACAAACATCGATCCCCGAAGGTGGAGAAGGAAGTATTTGTGTAATTTGCAGATCGATGTCACTTGTTTGTTAAACAGTTATAATACTAGATAAGAAACAATAGAAAAGGCGTCACTTGTTTGTGTCTGTGATATTCTCAGCCTGTAAAATATAAACTCAATCACACGAAATACTAGATAGGCCATTTATGTAACCACAGTTATAACTGTATATAATAGTAAGAAACTTTTCCTAACTTAAACTTTAACCTTTAAATAATAAAGAGCTATTCGTAGTCACGTACAATGTCATCTAGATAATGACCGCAATCTTAGTGTTGTTTCAGTCTAGGGACTGCAAATAATAGCGAACGTTTGACTCAAAAATTAATAAGAGAACTGATAAAACTCCCTATTTGTTGTACTGCAATACTTAAGATACGAATTTTGATTGTATTTAATTCCCAGATAGCAAACGTTACCTTTTGTACAGGACCCTAACTAGACATTTCGTGTTAACAATAAAATTGTCACCTTTACAAATGTTTTAATGGCACGCCATTTACGTTTTGACATTTTAATCAAAGAAGGGTGGAATTAATAGATAGAACAAAGTGCGTATACAATTACGGCTTCCCATGGGTTCACTACTGTTTTCAAATTATTGTGGTTAGGAGAACTTTCATTGACACTTATGATATTTCCTTTTATTAACTAGACTTTAATATTGCTGGGAACACACTAAATATAGGAAGATTTTTATAGCCTGCAATCTGAATTCCTATAAGTTCTATTTAAATATTTGATTCAAAAATTGTCACATCTATATTATCATCCTTTAGTTAATTTAAAAAATACTATTCCTGTAATACATAACTAGGTAATTTCATTATTAAAAATGAAAATTATTTTTATACCTTTACATTTTTTAACTTCTGTTAATTTAGATCTGTATCAAACGAGAACAGGAATAGAAATACCAATAAAGTGAACATCACTTTATTGGCAAACTCTTACCGCCGCACTCAGAGACGTTAATGAATACTTAAACTGTCACTAAGTAGGGATTTCACAAAGAAAACCTTCACTTAGTGACAGTTTATGTAATCATTAACGTGTTGTGAAATTCAAATTGTGTATTTGTATGTTTGTTACTTCTTCACGCTCGAACGGCAGGACCAATTTTTATAGAATTTAGTATGGAGCTAGGTGACACTCTGGGTAACACCGCGGAGCTTTCGCGAGCCGAGTTTAATCATAATTAAAACAATCTACGGATACGTGTGGACTGGTTCGGTAAAATGCTTCTGAAATAAAACAAGCCAGACCTAAAATTTTAATTCTAATATTAATATGCATATAATTACATCACTCACACGATTCACATGAGTAAAACGATGTGCAATTGTGTGTTAAATGAAAAATAAAACGGGGTAAAATCACTGATGGTAGGGGTTCAAAGGGCTTCGGAGTGCACTGACCTTTAAGGGTGGCTTGGAATTGGGGAAGCGATCAGCTGGACACAACAGATAGGTTTGTATACAGGAAATTGAGTATTTCCTACTGTAATAATTTAAGTTTTTGTTCGCTGAAGATAGTTCCGTATACAAGGAATATTTACTTGTCTTAAGTAAACCAATATTAAGTGTTCTTTAGAGAAATTGGAGCAATAAAGTTCTTCAACTGATACCGTTAATTAATTTAAGTTTGAAAAGCTGTTTCGTAGAATGAGGCTGGTTGCAAGAAGCAGAAATAATTTAATGAGAAATTGTAAGTATGTAAATCATACCACTTTTTTTCTTGAAGAGGGTCGCAACTATAGGCATCGGCACTGTGCTATAAAACACCAGTATTTTGTAGGACGGTATTGAAGCAATATTTTGTTGGTCTTGTGATAAAAATGACCACTGTTCCTCAAATGATAACCCCAGGTTAATCAGGTTGCCTGACGTTTTATCTAAAATAGCAATAATTAGGCATTTAGCGTAACATATGGATACTATTGGCCTTTGTGTCGATTACAGGCTATTCATCAGAAGGTAATAAAAACCTATCACCGCCCGTTATAAGTCCCATGTATTGGGTGCCGAGTCTATTGCCATTTAATGGACCTGCTCCTTATTCCTACGAAATTTAATCGTATTCTCTATCCGCCCCACTCCGCTGCCTCCTTTCAAATCAAATTAAAGTATAACGATAAAATATCAAAGTAAATCTTACATTGAAATATACATGGATGGCTGTGGTCCATGTTCCCGAAGTAAATCCTACTGCCTATATAGGTTACTGGATCGTTCCAGTTATCCGCCAGTCGCGCCAACCATCTGGTCCATCTGAATTTTTCACTTTTACCTTTTCCATCCAAAAAAACGGTATTTCTAAAAGTGGGTCGCGCAAAAATGAATGCGCAACGAGATTTATAGCTGAAGACTGTTTTTTTTTAAATTTGATAAAATCTCATTTGAGTGTGTCGTCCCTAAAGTTACAAACATTTTCATTGACTTTCCTTTTTCTTTCGTTTCATTATGTTCTTTCATATTTTTTGTGCCGCTGTTAAGATGTTAGCTGTAGAATCTAGAGCATGTCAGACACCTGTGTCTGATTGGCACTTCGAAAGGTTTGGTACTAAGTTATCGGGCAGCTGCCTTCATAAACAGTCTAAAGTGACTGGTTAAGATAACGTTACATGTGTGTTAATTTCTGTTCGCTCCTAGCGGTTAGGGCAGGTCTCACTCAAAATAAAGTTCATATTATATCAATGTAGACTGATATTACATGTCATCTAAACCCTTTGTGGTATAGAATAAAACAGAACGTTATGCGAAAGAGATCTAGAATAATCCCAGACAAATAAGGTAGCCATGATGTTAGCATATTATTGAAATAAAATGCTTAGTAGCAGGTCATATCACAATTTTCCCTTCTGCCAAACGATCCAAAAATTAATGATTTATTCAACGTCCTCATTGTTATTCAAAGATATTCCTATTCACGTAATAAGATGAAGTGTTGAGTAAAAAGCGATTTTATATTAAAATTTCATGGTTTAGCTCGGTTAATGCATTATAGGCAAATGCAATATGGGGCGTGCCGCGCGTACCGCTGAACTTACAGATATATACCTACGTGCTCTGGTGCATGCTCGTTGTCATTGCATTGAGATATAAATACACATTAATATCCCATAAATGTTGATTAAATAAGGATTTTTATAAAACACACGACTTCTTAATGCGATTTCCTAGTGCGTATTGTTTATTAAGATATTTATCACTACATAGTATAAAACAAAGTCGCTTTCCCTGTCCCTATATCCCTATGTATGCTTAAATCTTTAAAACTACGCAACGGATTTTGATGCGGTTTTTTTAATAGATAGAGTGATTGAAGAGGAAGGTTTATATGTATAATAACATCCATTAAATAGTGGAGAAATACTTATAATATTTATTGTATACCCGTGCGAAGCCGGAGCGGGCCGCTAGTAATTTATATTCTGCACTTTTTCATCCAGAGTATTACCGATATAAACCTATCGATATTAATAATTATTATCAAACAAGCCAGTATTCTGGATTTCTGTGGGTGTACCTACCTACCTAGATGCCTTTATTAATATAATTATCCGCTTTGATTCACCTTTTGACAATCGTTTGAAAATTCAACATATTTTTAACAAGTGTATTGAGCTCATTTCGCATTTGTCTTATCAACATTAAAGGTACCTATCTTTTTAGATAGCCAGCTATCAGCAACTTGTAGGCAGATTTTAACGAGAACTTTTATCATACAGAACCATTTATTTCTATACTTCTATCTATATGATACCCAGTATCTACCCTTAATAAGCAATTGTACTATCTCAGTATTGTTTTATTTAATAAAAATAACATGTTGATTCTATTAGCCGTTGTCTCTTGTACGAAAGCTCATATAACGAACAAAACATTTTGCAGCAGACAGATTTAATCAAACGTATGAAAAAATACAAATGCGCGTACAAACTCCGATTAGCTCAGCAATTGTATAACATTACCCAATTTCTTTTATTCTAAGTAATTGCGTTAGTCTGAATTACAGAGCTATTCTTAGTTCTGTATAAATGTAGACGTAGGTTTATACTGACTTAAATGTGTTTAAGCGTACGTCCTTCTATATCTGGGGGCACGGCAGTGCCCCCGCCAAGTCGAGCAAAAAAGCGGCACGGCCGTACTTTTCTCGAAGCAGTTCAGGCCATTTAAATATATATTAGATAATATAATAAATATATGTGAAGTATTCATTTAAAAGACAATATTTTGTTTTATTGATTAATCTGAGGCAGAGGTATTTTATATATTTACAAATTACATATGTAGAAGATTTCCATTAAAATTTACTTGGCAATTTTTTAAGTTAATATTTATTTAGAAGTAGAACTGAGGCAATTACAAGTATTGCATGTTAGATGATATGTGGATAAAATCTACCATAGAGTGTGTGTAGAGTACCACACAATATCATAAGGCGTAACTGCAGGGTCAGCTGGAGCTGGTAAGGAGATCTTGGCTCATATATTATACTCGAAAGGAATGGTAAAAATATTGAATACCCTTTATGTAATATAATTTACAATCCAGAGATGCTGCTAGGTATTGTAAGGCTTTTTAATAAGGTATCACATATAAACAAAGTTGTACTGTTGTAGATATTTCAAAGCTTTTTAAAAAAGTATCACTTATTTAAAAAAATATTAATACGATATAATGACATAATACACATTACGTGCTAACTTAATACTTATGAATATGATCGCGCAGCAATCACTGGAAGTTTACCTCACCGCAGTCGAAAGGAATACGCTTTGCATACATATTAGACTGATTGAAATTTTACGCTCACAGGAATTTTTACGCATATTTTAGGACCGTTTCGCAATTTCACACCCGTACTAATAAAGTCGTTGGCGAACGCGTATTTTGCGTATAAATTTTCACATTTCCTTATTTTGTATGTATCAAGAAATGTACATTCGGTAACAAAAGTAGATGTAAAAGATAATTCAAAGCTTAGGCTTGTAGTATTTGGCGGATTACCTATTCGTAAATAATTTTCGTTAAAAATGGTTGATCACTTTTGTTGTTGACTCTACAATAGTGACCGATATTAAAACTGTAACCTGTATTTTAAACTCAAAATAGTATTTATTGGCATAGGTAACAGATACAATTTGCTCAATTTTTAACGATCTAGAAATTTATATTCTTGTGATTTACATTTTGCTTGTGACTGTACGTACAAAGAAATGTATGAGGTGGAGAATGTGAATTAGAAACACTGTTTGTCGGAGTTTGGATTAGATTTCGTCAAAATTTGTTTGCCCTCAATCTCGAGAAGAATAATTGTTTGATCTGCGGATTTGATGTATATGTATCTAAGCTAATATAAGACTGGAACATTATTGACATACCAATTGAGTTTATATACATTAAATACCTTTTATTTACTTTATAATAATTAAGAGTCAATCAACATTTAAGTAGTCAAGGAGCTGTAGATATTATATCTGATTTTGGTATTTTAATCATGAGCCCTTCAGACATTAATTAATATTATCATCTGTCCCAATCATAGCTGAAGTATGAAAATACTGACCAATTTTTTGGATTATTGGATAAAGATGGTCTTTTGCGAAGAAATTCAACAATTAATACACAATAACTTCCGTGAGTGTTATCCATATTATTTACTATATATCCCGGTTATACTCACGTGTGTATTCGGCTCGCGACTCCGCCGCGTAACCAGCTCATGAATAAGGGCTCCGTTCGAGTTCGAAACTAGTCGGGCATTCCCGAATACACACGTGAGTATAACCGGGATATATAGTAAATAATTAATACACAGTTTGTAAATCAACCTACCAGTCGTTTCACTAAACGAAACAGAGTTTAGTAAAAGGTAAACGTTGAGACAAAAAATATAACAATAGGTACACGTTCACTTAGTTGCTTTGTTCACTCTGTAAGGTTAAAAGGGCATGAAGATCTTAAGTAGGCAAAAGTGCAGTTCTTACAAACAACAGAATTCACTACACTAAGGAATTCAACAAATGCACAAGCCGAGGTAAAAATACAGAATGCGAGTCAAACATTAACATTTTCATTGTTTCGCCCTCGGCAACTTATATTAAACCGTTGAGGGACATTAGAACTTATAACACTCGAACGTAAACTTGCTACACAATTACAAACTTAAGTTTGCCGCTCCACAATAACAACAATGAAGTTAAAACTTAGAATTTAGTGTTCGAATTTGCGTTTCCAACTTGTTGCGGAGCGGCAAAAGTAATTTTGTATTTGCTAGAAGAAGCATCCATTCATATAGGAGGGATGCGCCCTTATTTCTTCCACCCCACATCGGTTGTCGACGTAATTTTTTTAATCATGTTTTATACTCGTATTAATTTACTTAATGACTGTCTTAGTTGCGAGGTTTTTGAATGCGTCGCTACGTTTTCAATGAATAACGAATGAGCTTTGCACTTCTATAATTAAGTTGATGATTCTTAAATATTGTTTGCTGAAGCATTTAAACGGAGGATTTTGATCTTGATTTCCATATTTTACCGTCATCAAGATTTGAATAATTTGCACATACACGCAGGTGTCTGGCCTTATATTTAAGGTCTCAGCTTACATTACATTTTCTTCTTATTCATGTTCCTCTCCATTCATTGGAGGAAGAATGTAAAAGAGAAAAACTAACGAACAGCTTTAAAAATTATATTTTTATTTTTTGTTTGACAAGCGAGTGCGTTAACAGAGCTAAAGTCAAATTTCTACGCTGTTAACAATTCCTTATACAACAGCAATTGTTTCAGTCATTGATGTTTCACGGTACATCGTAACAATCATACTTTTGCAATTGTTATTTCTAATGATCCACTTAATCCAAAAAGAAACCATAAATCCATTCAGAAAACAAATAGGGGAGGATTTTGAGCATGATTCAAAGAATTTTAACATCTGAATCACAAAAGACGATATAAAATTTACAAATTGTAGCCATAAAATGAATGCGGAAAACTTAGACCGTGGAATTATGTACGAGCTAAAGGTAATAGGTCTTTGGAACAATGTAACTTAACATTTATTGTTATTCGAGTCATCTGAAGGAAATGGGGAGGCATCGGGGGTCGTAATGTGATTTTTATTCAATACAGACGTACGAACCGTGTTAATTCTAAGCAGCTTTAAAATGATTGGCCCAAGTGATAGTCAAAAGAAAATATGAATAAGAACCTAATTTATTATTGTTTAAGATAATATTACTTTAATTTCTAATGGTTCAAATAAATAATGTCCTTTAAACATTTTTGGTGCATTCAATGACTTGTATCCCAATCCTATTTAAAAACATTATGATTTTGTTATCATGTTTTTGATTATCTGGAAGACAGTGTAAAAGACACTCCAGACTAGGTATTATAGTTTATGATAAAACTTTTCAATTTTGATGTAACCACCTAATTATAATTATGACAAGCTTCATTATCATTGCTGTGAATATCCTCCTTATTGTGAGGGGCTTGTAGCTACGTAGCTACCGCGCAGATCTGTCGATTTGCGAGGTTAACCCGTGCTCGCCGCGGTCAATCTTGTGATGGGTGACCGTTTTAACATGACGAGACCCCTCCGTGCTTCGGAAGGCACGTTAAGCCGTTGATCCTGCGCCTGATCTCTCTCCGATCGTGTCGGTCTTCCGTCCCATCGGACTATGAGAGTGAGGGAATGGGGAGTGCACTTGTGTTAGCGCGCATACTTGTGCACTATAATATCTCCTGCGCAGTTGGCAAGTCTCAGATGAGATCGGCCACCGTGGCCGAAATTCGGTCAGGACTACATTTTTATTATGAATATCCCACTGCTGGGTCTCCCTTAACCTGTTTCCATGTTATAATTAGCTTAATATGCCAATACGAAGAAGAAAAAGGCCTGCAATTTAAAGCTTACTTACGCTTAATCAAATAACGCGTTTACTGCGGTCATTGAAGATCCTTTCAAAACGCTAAATCTTATGCTTTACTCCAATCGGTCGAGAAACACGGGAGGTAAAATTCTTGAGGTGTTGTTTGCCCTAAAGGCGATTTACTCCAAGTGTCTGTTAAGACGATAATTACAAAAGTTTTTTAATTAGTTTAATTTTGCCGTAAGCCGGCGAAGATTTTTGAAGCTCTTAAAGCATTATGCACGATACATTTAGGAGGTGGAAAAATGTAACGTTTGTATTTTTTTATTTACAGCTAAGTTACATTATTAGGGCTGTATTTGTTACTTTATTCACCCGTGGTAACCTCTATTTAAACGTTAAATTAAAAAAAAGCAGCCCATGTCTTTTCTCGGGTCTTTCTACATGCCAAATTTCATCTAAATCCGTCCAGCGGTTTAGTCGTGAAGATGTAACAGTCAGACAAAAAGTCGGAGTTACTTTCTCATTTATAAAATTAAGTATGGATTGAATGTAGAATGTAAATCTTGTATCATGTCGATGTGGGTATAAGAGAAATTCTAGTTTAATGGAATTTCTTGATTGCTCAGTTACATTTACGATCCCGCTAAGTCAATAGCTCAAGAATAAGGGTTCTGTTTCAGTGCGAAACGGTATCAATAGTTGCGCATAAAACACATAAGCAAACGAAGCAACCTACATTTAGCTAATCATAGAAACCAAAATTGGTATACCTAACATTTTGTATAACGTTCTCTCCCAACAGATGCCTTTCTATAACTGATGATAGTAGAAAATCTTCTTCAAGTGTCGTTAACCCTCGGTTAGCCACGATTACGCAATTAGGCCTCATTCAAACCGAAGTCCCTATAATAAGTAAATCGTCACATTGCTTCTGTCAGCTATTCTCCAATCCCTCGGTCTAAAACACCTATGAATAGGTTTATAGTATTAAATACGAAATTTAGTGCCGTATTGAATGGTGCCTAATAAGTAGTACTTAGTGCTCCGTCTATAGTGGCTAACTCTGCTGTAACAAGTAAGCCTATCAGTCTAGTAAGCGATTGAAATGGGTTGGTTAATCCAGCTAATGAGGATAGAGCCAATGTAAAATAAAATTTAGATATTATTACTTTGAAACTGACTTGTTAGTCTAGTGGTCGCTAAGCGAGACTGCTGGACCGACGAGGATGCCGAGACGCCGAGACGAGGTCCTGAGTTCGAAACCCGGGTCGGGCAAAGTGTTACTGGGTTTTTCCATTAGGTAATTCTCAGTAGCAGTAGAGTAGAGACTTAGTAGAGTCTGGATTTGTGCACAGTTTATGGCAATAGGCTCGCTCCTTACATTGGAACTCATAACTGGCAAAATGTTAGTGTACTCTAGGTACACCTCCGCCTACCCCTTAGGCGAATACAGGCGTGATGTTATGTTATGTTGAAACTTAAAGAACTGTGTTTAAACATTGATATATTTTGACAATTGTAACATTATGATTTGAATGTACTACTCCAATAGAAGGAAGGATTACAAACAAAATATTGTTAAGATAAAGGCCAGTGAACTAGAAATTTCTATTCGAACTCTGTAGATCGACTGAGATTGTGGTCAAGATTAAATCCATCCCTCTCTACTCCTACTCTACATCTACTATAAAACAGTAGGGCAGTGATAGCCGAAGGTCGCAAGTTAAAACCCCGGCACCCACCAATGTCTTTTCGAATGCATGTGCGTAGGTACTATAAATTATTTTTTAGTTGCTAAAACGGTGAAGGAAAGCATCGTAAGGAAACCGATACACCTGAGAGATTTTTCAACAGTGTATTAAGCCATGTCAGAGGCCTTAAGGCCGTTTAAACTCTGACACCAGGTTGTTCATCTACCATACGATAAGAAGAAGAACTCTCAAAGAGTACGATCCCAACTTGACAGACAAATAGCAACATGGTACATACATCCAGTCGTTAGTCTGAGCTGTCTCAGGATGTTACCTACACTGCCTATCCCTTCAAGGATTACAGTTTAAACCAAACGGTGCAGAACAAGTTGCGACCAGTGCCGGAAGAAGAGCACGCGTAGCCAAGCACGGCATGACGTCACAGCCAAGTTTTAAATTTAATTAAAGACAACTTTGGGGCGAGGCATTGCGACTGTAAACAGATTATGGAAGATGCAGACGGGCGTCCTTCTATTTTGAAGGCGTTGTATCAGTGGGTAGTTATCGTCAGAGCGAAAAAGACGTTTTATATAAATATATTTAACAATTGATATTGTACGTAAACTAAAATCCGAAAAAACATGTCACCTATTTCATCCATTTACAACTAACCTAACATAACGTAACTTGACACCGCAACAAGTTTGTTCTGAAGGTATTTTATAAATATATGACATAATATAATAATATAACTACATAAGCCACTAGTATTATTAAACTTTATGGCAGGAATAAAAAACAAAAAAGTAAATCCTCGCCAACCGCAGCAGCGTTTCGGCCTCCCGTCTACGTAAGAACAACGTCGCCATGTGTCGCCACGATACAGATGCACAAAGTGTTGCAACACGACGTCCACGCACTTTTGCATACAGACGACATGACAACTGGCTCCCTTTTATAGGGTCGCAGTGTTTTTGTTGTGCGGTTCGATAATATTGGAAATATTTTATGGAGAAAGCATTTTTGGATTAATTTTTTGACTTTGTCTTCCCTAAATAACCTTAGACGATGAGTTTTTGTGGGACCTAGTGAGCTGATACAGGTTACTTACAACAGCTGATGCCAATCTCTATCTAAAGTGTTAGCTGAAAGTGAGTCTAAAGCGAGTGAGAGTTTTTAATAGGTGATTGGATAATATTTACATAACTTGTCTACTATAAGGATAAGTGAATAAATGCTAGAATGAAACCTACCTTCGCCTAAAAAACTAAGCTTTGGCACCACTTAGCTGAACAAAGTCTGAGGTCATTTACAACAAGCTATCAACAAACTTCCAGAAGATTTTCATCCACGAAGGTTTACGGTAAAGGAAAAGCTGAGCATACATACCTCCGAGAGCCTGCTTTAATGCGGTAGTTCCCGTTAATTTAAAAAGGGCCTAGCCTATTACAGTTTACGCGAAAGCATAAAACTCACGACCCAATTTGGCAAAAAGAAAATTTCTCGCAAAATTACCTATTTGGAGCCAAGGCACGTGTTTTTGAAGTTTAAAAATAAAAAGGAATGTTGGTTTTGCCGAAGCCGGAATGTAAAATCGAAAGAATTATTGGAACATAACAAAATATGACCGGACGGGTTTACCTCTATAAATCGTTTTACATCTGCTATAATGTAATGAGATTTAACCCTCCCATTCGCGTTTACGACAAACCCGCGGCGGCGTCTAAATAGATCAAAATATATTTTTTTCTATTGAAAGTTCTTTTAGGAATATATGGATCGATGTTTTATACTTGGTCGTTAAATTTATTTGTGATCGGTAAACTCTTGACAAAAATCTATAACGGGTTATGTTTGTGTAAACTATTTTCAGACTTTTCGCTGTTTTTTGTCCTATCTTATGTCTTTTTGTAATAATAGTCTTATTTCAATTAAATAATTATCTAATAATATTATATTCCTTATTTCATGGTCTGTCTCATATATGTTATCATTTAAACTTTGTCGGAATTCAAGGTTAGGTAGGTAGTAGAAACAGTATGTTCAGCTTTACCAAATAAGGTTTTTCTCATTTTTAGGTGACCAGTGTTTTATTTAATTTGTATTATGTAAGTCTAAAAGTAATTTGCTTAAAGCGGTATATAATTATAATATTAATACAATATTATAATTAATATATTTCTATCGCATTAGCAGGCCCGCGCACTACATCGGCCCGTATATTTTTCTTCCTTATCTTTTTAGTACAATCCCACAAAAGTTGATTGACGTATTCGAGAAGGGAATTCCTTTCTGAGAATTTGTTTAGTCCTCTCAATGGCCGAGGGAAATATTAAGAAATGCCTCCCGTCCTATTGATGCCCGATTTTTATTCGCCGTCATCGCAAGATTAATTCCAATAGGAGTATGGCGGTGTATTTAGATATGGCCTTAATGGCCCTTTAGAATTTCGGCTAATATTTATTATTGGATCGAAGTGGATTAAATGTTAATAAACATTAGATGATAGGCAATCACATTAAGATGTTATTGTGATGTCTCCTGTTCGGTATGACAAAATTTATTTGAAATTCTTTGTGTTGTTGACGCAATCAATGTAGTTTGCCGAGAAGCATTATATTGAATTTATTGGATTATCACTAAGATGTCACCAATTTTACCTATTATATCGAGAGAATAGTAATCGAGAATACAAATGTGTGCTGACTGAATGTTTCTCTAATATTCAAGGTCATATAGGTAATATTCATCTGTTATGCTCACTTATAGGTACCTAGAATATGGAACACTCTTATTTTCTCCGTCCGTAAAAATAAGTCATCGAGAATATTGAAATATCCGAACCGTAATACTCTCTTTCTTCCCCATTGGGAAATACAGCATACGTTAAACCTATGTGGCTAACATATATGCAATTAATAAAAAATATAATACAAATATGTAGTGCATAAATCGACAGAATTCTGGCTCTCATCCAACCGGCATCATGGTAACCTATTTCCTTCAGCTCGTTCTACAATTTCCGCAGGATGGTAAACAACTGATAGCTTTATGTTTTCCCTTTAGTTAATCATGGTGGTTTTGCTTCATGAGACGAGGATGGTCGAAATAGGGCTGTGAGTGTAACTGTATTGACTTCTTTTCTCAGGGAACCCTACTAGTCTCAAGGTTTTGTTTCACAGCGATATAAATGATGAAATGTAAAATGTGCTTGTGATAACAAACGTGATTATTCAGTGAAAGAATTGGGTTCCATTTCCTAAGGAGGCCAAAATTTTGTTTTCTTTAAAAAGCAGTTCTAGTTTCAGACCTAGTTAAGACAAAAATCTATAAAGTACCTGTGTCCAGAACAACTTTGCCTACCTTTTAGGCAAAAATAATTGTTCGTACGTAGTTAAAGTCAGAAAGCCTTCATAACTCAGTACCCAGCCAGACTGTACAAAACATTATAAAGCCAGGGAGTAAGCAGTTAGATCTAGTTTTGATTATTTTATGGTATGTTCCTAGTATCTCAAGCAAGAGACTGAACTTTAAAGATCTCACACCCACAGTCATTGTTTTGGCTCTAAGTGCAATCTTCTATAACGTTACTCGAGTTGCCAGCGTCCATCCACTGACCGTCCTATCTCTTATACGTTGTAGGAGCCTCACGCATGTGACCAAAAAGGTTTTGGTTTAGGTATTATTCTCAAGATTTTAAAGCTTATTTACAAGATTCTTAACCTATCTCTGTTATACATAATTACAGACTGATTTGGCTTTTTAGTTATTTGTCACAGGTTTGCTAACGATAAATGTCAAGTAAAATATATTATCTACTAATATCTTATCCACGTTTCTAATGCGAACTTATTTTTGTGTATCCCTCAACACCTAAACAGTGTGTGGCAATGTTCAATAAATTAATATTGCAAGAGTGTTCGCCTGAAAAATTAATCCCACCTTGTTCCTAACCTATTAAATCTTAAGCACTCCAGTTTCTAAGTCTAAGTGATAAAATCAATACAGGTACCTAAGTTCTTGACCTTAAAAACAAGGCAACGTTGAGCTATAATCGTAACTCAATAATTTATATCGAGAACAACACATCACTCGAGCGTTTACATAATACACGAGGCGCCTAAAATTGTGTTTCTAACCGTTCGGAAGTATAAGTAGAGATTAATAAGGCCCTGTTATTTCAGAGGTTACAATATTATATCCATATTTATTGGTAAGGTTGGCTTATCAAATATAATAATAAAAGCTTAGAAAGAAAAAGACTGTTTTATAATTATTCTATTGATACTGCACTAGTGATTTTATAGAGGTAGGTACAGTGATTAACATAATTAATGTTTATCGTGTTTTGTTTCCAGAATAACTTCTAATATTATACTTCTATCATATAGTAATATAGTACCTAATATTTCAAAGAGGTTATGGTGTTATGATATCGCAACGTCAAAGCTTCCATGGGACGAAACTACCAAAATCTCCTTTTTTGCATGTAAATAAATGATCGTCTATTGTTTCCCCATTTATTACTCAGATCGACACGAAAACAGTAATTTCAATTTACACGTCTGCTTCACAAATACGTCTTTAAGCGCAATTTTATCAGCCCAGTGCGCGGGCGCCTCCTATTATTTCTATCTGAATCTCTTTTATTGCATCGTAAATAAGTATAGTGACAGTTTTTATTGCGCCAAACTCAGTTCCGGAGTTAGTTGGGGTGAGATTAACATCTTCGAACGAGTGCAGAATAAGTATGAGGATTGTCGGTTCAGACTTACTTGCGCTTTGTTCTGTGTTCCTAGTAATTGCTTTTACATTTCCCGATACGTTTTGAGGTAGGTTGTTAATTGATTTAAGGTAGGTTGCTTGACATAATTGTTAAGAGGTAAGAGGTACCTTATTGTGGGCTTGGGATTTACTTTAATAAATTGAATATTAAATAGCGTTATAGGTCTTATATTAAACTCCTTGCTTTGTCTTCTTTCGAATGTAAAATCACAGATAGATAGAATTGGAGCAACGAATCACTCTCTAAAGATATTGGCAAGGCTGTTCCCGTGTTATTTATCTGTACCAAATAGTGCTGAGCTTCCAAATTAAAGTCTACAGACGTCCTTCGTATTTAATTTTCAGATTAACAACAGTCCCTTTAAACGCCCCAAAATCTAAAGCAATTTCTTACTTCACCTATACATTATAACTTATAGATACAGAAAACCCCCAAAGAGAGACATTCACGCTCGAATTAACAGTATTTGTTACGAGAGCAAACTTTCCTCCCCTATGCAGGTACAGAAAAAAACGCGAAATCGTGAAAACTTTTACGTAAATAGTAAGGTATGTTTAAAGTTTCCACCGAGGGTGAACTGATTGTGTAACGCTGGTTTTTTTCTACGACTTGTATATTCGTAAGAATCGTGGCCAGAATTTTAAAATTTTCGTGTCTTGTTATAAAATATATCGACACTACAACGCTTGTGAACTTCAAAGGGGCAAAAGTGAGTTATTGCAACCACTATTACTAGTCTCAGCTTCGTGTGGACCAAAAAAGCCCCATTGGTAGGTACTTACTTCAGCAAATTCCTTAATACTCTGGCTAGTAAAATTTCACTATGATCATATAAATAATCAGATCGGAGCTGCTCTAGAGAAAGGTTTAGAATAATCTTATCTATGAGTATTGAATATGTATGAAAAATGTGATGAGAGTGAATGACGCTAAAGGGTATATATATCAGTGCCATGCAAGTGGAAATCTGTGGTATCTGCTTGTAAAAAAAGGCTGGAACTGGCTGTTAACCTTAGGGCCACTACGACACGATAGTGTATTAAGACAAAACATTGCCCAACTTAAATATTGATTGTAGTGTGAAGCAAAACATATAATATTACTGCAGTCACAGCGTTAAAGTATTTATTAAAAAAAAACCAGATCATTGATTCCGTGAGAACACCGACCTTATTGTCGGAGGATTGTATTACCTGCTTGTACAAGTGTATCACATTTTTGGTTAAGGCGAAGCTGTTATTCTTTACTGTTACACTTGAGTAACTAAGTAAAAAAATATTTTGTACTGCAACCTTTTAAAATACGATTTAAGGTTGATGATAGGTACTAAATACTGATTTTATAATTATGGAAAAAGAATAAAACTTAAAAGTAATCCTTAAATTATGATTATAAAATACTGGACTTTAAATTGGAAATACCGGTACAGGATTTTGTTAATTTATGCTAAACCTTCTGGTCGCGCAAAATTTAGCGTTGACAGGCCCAGTACCTAATACCAATAAAAAGACTGCATTTACAGATTTCTGTACTTCATTAAACTTGACACTAAGCTTTTGCCTTAGAAGCTGATCACAGTACCATAACAAATCGATGCGACTGTTGCACCGAATACATTGTGGGCATCAAAATCCCCTTTTATTGTTATAATAAGATTCGTGTTCAGATAAAGGTACGTAAGTTTAACGTAGTGAATTGATTTCACGGTCAGATTTTGTGACGGAATTGATTCTATATTGACCCATGACTTTTGTTCTGAAGAGCAACGACGTATTTTGGCAAAATTACTTATTAAAACATAATAAGTAATTTAGCTAAAAGACGCCCTTAGAGCAGTAAAAATTCCATCTTTTCCATTTCTTGATATAAGAATGTTTAAGTTAAAGTTGTCTCTGCATGTCACAAACAAGTAATATATATAGTAATATAAATATAAACAACCAGACCCTGTATCCGCGTCCTTAATATTTTGGGAACTGTTTCTTTAAAACATCTATACATAACTAAAGATATCAATTCCAAAAGCAACAAAACAATAACACACAAAATTGAGACATTTACGTTTTGAATATTAAAATGTACACCCTAAGGCGAGAGGGTTCATTTTAATGGTATTCCGATTTGAAAATCACTTCATCAGTAACCGCACCTCATGCGGGCAGAGAACCACAGAAATTACAAATCCAAATGAAAAATAAAAGCCCTATCACACGGATTCAAACGCACTTAGTATGGAAATGAAGTCATTAAGCTAAAGCCGACTATTGAATACACGAGTCGATCGCTAGGACGCAGACGTGGTGACGGTTGTCATTCCTACAAATCATGTTTACTGGTTGTCCGAACAACGCGGGGGCAGACTGTCAATAATCGTGTATTGCACCCTCCTGTCTGTGGCGCGTTTGAATTACTGGATCTAAATATCAAAGTACTGAAAGCCTCATTCCTGAAACAACTACAATATCTTGTCTAGATATAAGTATTTTAATACTTAGGTACTTTTCTTTATTTATAATGAATTTTGCAGACAAAAAACAACTAATTACCTACAACAAATAATACTTACGTCAGTTTTAGTTATATTTTACTGCAGAGTTTTCAAACAAATACCTGTTCTATACAATGCACTCCAAATACAATTTAACGCATAAACAAAAACCGATTAAAATCGAACATCAGCGTACACAGACCGTAAATAAAACTACAATAAACACATAACCTAAAAACAGAATAGAACTGTCAAATATGACAATGAGGCGTTTCAACACCGGACATGACAAGCTCTAATCTCAGTCCACTTGACTGGCATCGTGCACCTTACTGAACGGGGCCCGACTCACGAATCGAGTCACCTGTTAGTGAATCTCGATGACTCGGCGGAAAGCGCTCACGTGCTCTGCGAGTCATTCTATTTGTTTATAACTGGTTTATACTGGTAACAGGATTACTGTAGTTTTGTTGTTGCCTTTCTACGAATACTATAGTTGTCGGCTTTGCATAATCTGCTTCGGTTGGAAGTTATAGTTGCATCGTATTCGTGTGCTTATATTTTTATAATTGAATATAGATAAATATTTTTTTATTAAAACATTTTATTCCAACTAAAATAAATTAATAAAAATATTTTGACGACACCACGGTGTTTTACCAACATTACACATTGCAGAAACTCCATCGCACAAGAAAGCATATTATTGTTATTTATGTCTAAAAATCTAATTATTGAAGCTGTTAATATTACCCCATTATGGACCACACCAATTGCACGGCACTCACCTGAAAACAAAAGAAAACCATTGTCAAACACAATTAAATTTGTCAATGTTAAAGATAATGAAATAAGAGAACTAGTGGGTCACTCTTGTACCTACGTTTAAACCACAATTTCGATGTAACAATTTGACACTGTCTCCATACAACATACTTGTCATTTTTGACATTAAATCAATAAAATTAAAACGAAACAGTGTTTTTGACAAACGTGCGTACCAGAATTATCTTACAGAGCTTTTGGTGTAAGTTTTGTGTTCTGTTATTATTTTGAGACTTTTGTTTCAAGCTCTATCAAAGTGACCTTAATGGTTGAAATGCTGCCCATTTCGCAATTGACCGGAGCAAACCAAATAAGATGAGTGATTTAATTGCGATAATCAAGCATGATTGAACTAATGACGTCAATAGTGCAGCCTGTGCGTAGCACTGTAATTATTATTATTAGAACCAAATGATTAGAATACTATTAGAATACTTAATGACTATTGCAGCTGTATAATAAATATACGCAAAATCGCTTTGACGAAACACCTCTATATTGCATAATTTCTCACTGTAATTGTTGGCACTTACTCTATGGGCATAAATATATTACAGATACGACTAAAAACCAAAGAAAAACTGGTTATTTTTCTTTCCAACCCGGATCATGGCAATAAAAAGTAAATAAACAAACCAAACTAAACTAGCAAGTGACGAACTAAGTCTCGGCAACAAAGACAAACAGTAGCTTTATTCGCAACAATAAATAAAGCAAGCAAACACATGAGAAATAGTGGGTATACCCTTAGGAGCCCTCATTATTTTAATAGTGTAAACCTCATTTATCAAACTGAAATTAACTTTATCTAGTAAACATACAACCTAAATTCGTTTAACACGTCACTTGAGGTATTCTAAAGTTGTATATCAAAACTCACCATTAGAAATTACACCTTTTCCGTTTACATTAAGGTGTATTTTTGTATTGGATGTTTCTAAGATGGTGGTTGACCGGTAGGGACCGCACACAGTGTCTTGACGCCTACACTAAAATCGAATACGCCTTAGGATCAAGGGAGACGAATAATTAACGTGTATCAAAGTTCGAAACTTGGGATGGTAATAAAATATTTGCATGTGAAACTCTTCTAAGACTTGGTAGATCATTGAGTATGTATGACAGAGTTAGTGACTTATTCTTTTGTTTAGGTACTTACTCTTTCCAGCCGTCTAGACATTTTCCAACTATGCAAATGGAATCTTTGTTATTTTTCGATTCTGTTAATTTACTGATGATTATTACTTACGAATTAATTACACTAAACGTACCTCAAGTGTTAAGCAGCATAGAACAAATTATCATTCTTATAAGGGAAAAAGTGTTATTATTAAAAGTCCTAAAGCAGGATCGTGCATGACGCAAGCGCTTTAAAGGATGCCCTTATCAGATTATAAGTCTCAGGTTTCTTATGATGTTTTGATCTGCCGTAGGCAGTTGTAAAGAAAATAAAAAAACCATGTGTCAAGTTTAAAAACCGTAAAAATAGTGATCACAACGATTTTAACCTGATAATATTGAAGTAAGTTGATAGTCACATTTATATTGACTAAAGTAAATGAGCAATTGAAAGGTTATGAAATAGAAGGCGAGCGTATTGCCTTATGGTAGGTATATTTAATCTACGTCATTTCACTAAGATACAGGTTAAATATGTAGTGACAGTACATACTTAATTACTTTGTTTAGTCACTTCCCGACTATAATATTCACATAAAATCACTAATAACCTTATCAAGTCCAACATAAAAAAGTTATTGATACATTAAGACCACCCAAAGCCCTCGTTTATTTTATTCTCAGCTAAGTAGTGGCCACCGGTGACGTGATTATACAGTTTTATTATAAACAGCCTGTCTGTTTGTGTGTAGAACGAATCAAACCGTCAAAACGGTGGAAACGTAATTAGATTTAATTATTTTGAATTTAGATCGCCATCATGATTTTAGATTTAACGTTCTATTATTTTGGGGTAACTAACGTGGGTACAATTGATGTTTGTAAAAGGAATATTTAATTTCTAAGCCGTAGTAAGGGCCCAAAATGTTAAAAAATAAACTATTTGGTTTTTGTGAATGTGTTTTAAGTCTTATACCGCCACAAACTGTTTTTAGTTGTTATTTACTGGATTTTTACTTAATAAAAAAAAATCAGACCTAGTAGTATGTAATACCTCGTACCTATTAGACGGATAGGACACTGTAGCACTGATAGCCGAGTGGTATGACCGTTGGACTGCCAAGTCAAAACTCGTAAGTTGAAACCCCGGCAGGCACCAATGCCTTTTTAAATGTATGTGCGTACTTTAAATTAGTTATCAGTTGCTAAAAACGGTGAAGGAAAACATTGTGAGGAAACCGGCACACCTGAGAGATTTTTCAACGGTGTGTAAAGTCATGTCAGAGGCTTACAGGCGATTTAAACTCTGACATCAGGTTGTTCATTAACCATACGATAAGAAGAAGACGGAAAGGACAAGGAGTTACAGAAAAAAATTAACTGCAGGCTTTGTAGCTTCCATTTACAAAACATTTTGAAAATGAGTAAACACTAACAGTCTCCTTTCTATTAGCGATATTACCATAAATAAAGTCGGTGGGACACAAAGAAATTCTAATAAATTCATATGTATCTCCTGTGTGCAGCTTCAAAAACGTAAGTCACCGGTTATTGCAGTGTGCAACCCGCCTTATGTGTTGTGTGCCGTCAGCAAAACAAATAATAATTTTATTTTAAAAACATTCACGCTTCTTAGCAACGCTGTAAGGATTATAACGACAATAAATATTGCGTTTCCTGTAAAAAATATGAGTAATTAAGAGTGCCTCATGTCACCAGATAATATTGTTTCATTTGATTAGTCTTAGTATTGCTTGGTTCTCTACTTTAATGCACCTCCATGCTTAACATACAGGTTTGTTCACTGTACCCGACTGTATCCACCAGTGGTTCCCAAAAATATCTAAGTACCTATTAGACACAGTAAATAAGAACATTAAATAGTAGTACTTAACTTTGAAAAAATTGATGAGAAATCATACATACAAATAAGGTAGAGCTACTAACACAAGAAACGATTAACACAACACTAGGCATAATATCCAATTTGTTTCTTTATCCAAGATAAATTTTATTTTGTCCCAGCTATATTCCTAACAAAAACACCGCAAGATCTTCAAACGTCGTAAATTTCCGAATACAACGTCGCAAAAACAATTGGTATAATTATCACATATTAATTCACCAATTTTTCTGCACACAGTACTCAAGTAGCTCACGTTGTCAAGGAGGAGTCGACGATTAAGGTTATCGGTTCCGTATATGGCCACTTGAACATTGTCAGCACTTTGAAGATTATGTGTAGATACACTTATAAAGGACGACGATGGAGAAATTCACGCATTTTATTAAGGTAGAGACTATAAGCCTTATAACGGTAGTGGACAAATATTATTTATATTTAGTATCGCTCTCCACGATGGGATGTAGTGAAATGCCATTGACACAGGCAAGGCGGTTTAAAAATATATTTTTTATTTTTGTCATAATCAAGAGTTCTAATTTCATATTAATTACATAACTACTATGCAAACTAAATGCAGGTGCACTCTAAGTCGACTCCGCCAGGTAATCCGAGCAGTGCTGATGTTCAGTGTTCACTGATTCTCAATGTTTGCCTGCACTTGTAAGTAAATATCTATAGGGTATAATACATACAAACACACGCTAGTAAGCCCCAAAGACTTAGGCTACTGGGGGTTTTATCAAATATCGAATCCTTCATTTCCAGCTCATCATAAGTCCCATGTAATCAGTGTCAAGCCAGGCCAGAGTATTCATATAAATAATAATAATACGATTACAACGTACAATCAGTATTGACGCATCGATTCCATCCTCCTATTGTTAACATTAGTAAACGCATAACATCCTCGCAAGGTGTGATGTAGGGCAACCATATCCTCTGAATATCAAAGACAGGTAAATAATTATACTATATACCCCACTTCAAAAAGGAGGAGGTTCTATGTTCGTCTGTACGTATTTTTTATGTGTATTCAACGATTTCTCCGTCAATTGTGGATCGATTTAGTTTTTTTTGTTTAGGTTTTATACTAGTTTTTTTCTAGTCTAATTACATACAGTAAACTTATTATTGTTCGTAGTTACTGGTTTTTTGGTTAATCTGAAAAGAGTTTGTTTACAGTGTTAGGTCAAGACACAGTGTGACAATGACGATGTGTCTACGTAATACGAATCCCACGGATTGTCTGAAAACAGAAATTTAGTAGTCCCTTTTCTTTCATATTTGACTTTCGAGGCATTGTTATTATATTGTATTTATACAAACAAACAAATTTTCTTTTAATTTCAAAATCGAATTCAGGACAGTTCGTCCTAATTCCTCTAACATTGTTGCCCTAATAAGCGTGACTTGCTACCTTCCGCACGATAATTCTCACTTCCTGCGGTCAGTGCAAGTCATTGTAGGGGTGAAATGATTAGAAATTAGTGCCTATTAGTAACCTTTTCTGTTATTAATGCAGTTAGATTTATTTCATTGAGGGTCACTTTAATTGCGGCGATGCTGGCATCGACCCATTTGTCTAGCAAAACGTGGGTGATTTATTATCTCTCTGATATTAAATGTCAGCAATCTAAATGATACATGACACAATTTATGATATTGTGTTCCGTATTGTCTTTCAAGTCGACAGAAAAAATACGCAAATTTCGAAAACAAACTACGAATGCAACAATTTACAGGTAAGGATAATCTCTAAAGCTATTAAAAGTGTTTGTACCTTTTAAAATTCGTTAAGATTTCTTGTTTAATCGAATATGTGTGCTCCTTGGATAATATAATTTTTTGAATGCACGGAAAGCCAGACCGAGTCCGTAATATCCGCTTAAAAACTCAAACTTTCAATAAGAATTTCCTTCAAACATTTAAAACCGACTTAGTAACGGCGATCAGTGACCACTACTAATTGCCTAACTAATCAGCCAGCGTATCTCGCCCGACACGGTGCTCTTCAATTAAACCGACTGCGAAGCTCGCTCGACTCACAATTCGATTACGTCGCGTCCCGGCGCGTTTAGAAAGTAATTCGAGTAGACTTTCGCCACTGCGTAACAGTGTTAGGGGTTGATTTCGGAATTTAAATTTTGTGCTGCATTTTAGTGATGCAGTAGCTGCAGTATTTATAATGTTGTGTAATGAAGATTAAAAAATGAGAATAGAACTTTTGGGCTGTTTGTAGCCGGCTACCGCGGGACTCGGCGCATTAACGAGGTTAAGCTGTGCTTGCAGTTTTTTGTGTATGATTAAGTCATTTTAAGTACATCTAAGGCTGTTATAGCTGCTTTTGGAGGTCTAGTATTTGGATGTTACATTAATATGTTTTGTGTAAATAATTGCCTTGCTTTGTCTGTGTAATCATACAAAGATTATTATCATAATTGCGGCTCAGCCTCTCAATAGAAATTAAAATTATTTCGTTAATATTTCTGAAACTCGAACAGTATAATAAAATTTTGACAATGATGTTTTCATCCGCAGCCTGTTAATGACTATTATTGCATTACAATACATAAAAATACATTTATGCAAAAAATATAAAAGACGTGTGGTAAAACCAACAATGTTAGAATTATTTCTAAACCAATATAGCATATAACGGATACATAAAAACGATAACATTCTGCCAAAAACGAGAATTATTCCAATAGATATGAACAATACTTTTTTGTGTGATCCTCACATTCCATTGTTATGGCCGCTGATATTGTCACCACAACACGTATTCCCACACACGTTCGTCGCACCACTATAAATTCACATTTGCCTCCAAGGAACTCAAACACAAACAAACAAGATAACGAAATAAAAACAAAAATAACACACAAAGAGGAAATAGTAAGGGACGAATTTATCGAGCCATTAAGACCACCGCTAGCGACATTCATGTGTCATAGTAGAAAATAACAATACAGATGCATTCTAGAAATAGTAACCAACTGTCTGGCTCAGTATTGGATTCGCCACTTAACGGTTCAATGTCTAAATATTCTTTTAACTTGTCATTTGGAAGCGTTCGGAAAAACTTGCCTTGTCAGACTGAAATTATTTTCATATTGACGGTGATATAGTTCGAATCTTAGTCTTGTGTGGATCATTATCATAATAGAATAATTTTGTTTACCTGGACGTTTCAAAAATGAAATAGTATTGAGTTATACTAATTAGGATTTAAAAATCATAATCGTAAGCTTGAAATTACTTTAAATTTGTGTTTAATATACTGAAGGAATCTTTGATAGACATTAAAGTTTGAGTAGAACAATTATGTTGATGATGGATGGAGGAAACTATCACTGCTTATTGCCAACCAAAACCTTTAAACTTTAGACGCTAGTACCAAATGTAGCTTCGAGTATTTCTCGGGCCGACACCGATTTACTCACTCTATTCAGGCAAACAGACTGGAAGATAAATAAGAAGCAAGTATCTGTTAATGTCCTGCAGATAAAAGGCGGCTCCACGAACCACATTCTCTTAGAAGTTGTTTCCAAAGACAAGCCTGCTCCTGCAGTATAACCAATTTAATTCACATATCTCCATATTTGGCCGCATTGTAGCCATCCAGTCGACAATACTGCATTGTACCAGTAACTTAATCCGATAGAGTGTAAACAAGCTGTTTTGAACCGTATTCGACCAAAAATAAGAATCAATTTTGTATTTGAACGATAAAAGCGGCGCCTACGCAAGAGTGTCGTATAAGTATTTTTAGCGTCACCCAAGAAGTTTTATTTGATTGCTACACAACACATAGTTGTAGGGATTTGTGTTTCAAATAAGTCATGTTTAAAAATAACAATGCCATAAATTCCAGAACAGATAAAAGGTACGGTTTAAAGACAAAATCAATAAATTGTGGTATCTGCGATAGAATGTGTTCAGATAAACATATTACGCTTGACTAAGCGTTCCTAGAATAATATAATCCAGTAATAATAGTTTGGTTCACTAATAATAGCCAGACACTAGCCATAATTGTGAAAATATTTGCTTATCTTCATCGATCATCGTATTTTATTCTCATTGCCTCTGAATTATATTTTTTAATCTAACGCTTCTATGAGTCAATTCAAAAGCCTACTTGATCATGCTACTTATGTTTTGACAGTGGTATGGGTAATGTAGAATAGTATTCACAATGTTATTATGAATTTAAATAATATGAACAGAATTACTTTTTTAATCGAAAACCTTCGACTAAAGCATTGTGATTATAACAACACTGGTGGCACCTTTGCGTTTAAGCATCTGATTAAATTTTATCTCTAACGAAAAATTCCATTTTGTCTGGTCAAAATTCATACCTAACATATAATTCTATGGGAAATAATCTACACCTGGGCCGGTCACATCCGGCGTCGGGATTTTCCAATTCCACACACTGTGTGCCACTTCCTGAGAGGGCGGGGGGGTGGGCTACGTCCTTACAAGTCGTCCTATTCTTGTGATTCTATGCTCACGTTAGCAATCAGTCTCCATTGTCCGGCGAAGTTCGTCGATAATTTTGTCGTATGCATTTGGGATGAGTGTTCGTGTTTTTCGCCGCCAGCTATGTTCTCTGACAATGTAATTACGATTTTTTGTCACATTACATAGTTAATGTTAAATTTAAGCTGCGTTTAATGTGGTAGTTTAATAATAATGATTAAAGCTATTAATAGAATATTCAATAAAAGCTTGATTCATAAAGTTTTTTGGATTTTCAATGTGTTTTAACTTAACAAGAGAAAACGGTCTTATAGAACAGAATACTAACAATACGCAAGAGGCAAGAGAAGATTTTCCCAGCTTTAAGACATATTTTTCTACACTGCCTTACCCTTTGCTCCCAAAGCAGGTCATTTTCCGTTGTGGAAGCGTGACGCCGCACTACACTGCATGTCGTGCGGCTGTTTCTTTATACTTAACCCATTAATATAAGACATATATACAATACACATACTTATCAGTTAAGTCAAATTGTATAGTTATTTTACCCATTTTGTTTTAACTTGAAAAATAAAGTCAAGAAAAAAAATTAATTATAAATGCTACCAGTCTGCTAACTAAATATAAAAGGAGTTTCTCGGAATCTGAAATCTAAAACTGCAGCACTATTATGAACTCTCAAGTTTTTAACACAAAATTTCCCACTTGAGCTATTCTCGTAACGTAATAAAAGAAAGAATTCACCCGCCAAGTGTTCCAAAACATATTTTCGTTAGAAAAAAAGGGAACAAACATAAAAAAGTGGAGAGAAAACTAGCAAATAAGCTGGCTGGCTTCCGGAGACGTAAATATAAAAATAAATGAAAAATATATAATATAAACATTTTCGGGGGCGTTAAATTTGCATTTTAATGGAGATCCACGCGTAGGTAACAAGTTTAACTAATAGCCGTGAAATGAGGGGAGGCGGAATGGGCGGCCGGGGTACAGTGGTGCCTTTGTTCAGCGCCGGGCCAAAAATGTCATAAATTCAAAAAGGTTTACTGACTTTGTCTTATGAGTTCGCTGTTTATACGTGTGAAGAAAGTTCATAAGCAAATTTTTTCTACCTGAACGTTGTGTCCAGGAATCTAAAAATATATTTTATCTTCTATCATAATAGGGATAACATTGTTTTATAATTCTAGAAAAGGCTTTTGATGATTCATCATCATAAGCCCGTTGCAGTCCACTGCTGGTCATAGTCCTCTCCCAATGTATGTATTTTGATGATTGCCTATCATACATAGATTTTCAACTCATAATCATATTATTTTTAACCCTTTCAGGACTTGTGACGACTAGAAAGCGCGCAATAATGTTTAATAGAAGCTTAATCAAAGTTGGTACTACTGTACACTATAACCCCCTATTCCTCAAAAAATACAAAAAGTGGATTAAATTATACCTGTCACTGTCATTTGCATGTCAAAGATTAGATATGTCAATAGGCTTAAGACGGCATAAGGTAATACAAGTATAATCCTCGTTAGAGTGTAATTAAACATCACAAATCTTAAAACCTATAAAAAAAAAAATAGTCTAATCCTGCGACAGACTAACAAAACGGGTCAAGATTTTCTTTTCAACGTAATTTTCCTTCGTGTCCTATGAAACACAAAACATTGTCCGGGCACTCTTGGTATGGAGGACAGTAGTACACTAGTAATCCTGGCTGAACAATCGTCCACCGCTCGCTCTGCGGAATATGGCACTAAATAAGAAGAGAGCGCTCTCTTCGTGCGTCAAAGATTAAAGTGATAGATATGTCAGTGCGAAGGGTGTATTTATAATGCCTAATGTTGTTTCAATGTTATGAACATTGGGTAATTTTTGTGTCTTAGTGTCGCATGTGTACTAGAGTTGTTTCGTATATTGGGGTGGGCTGAAGTTCGCAGTGTTTCTGCATATTGGGCACACTGCCCTAGATAATGCTGCAAAGGATAACCTCCAAATCAATACCCCATAACGATGCTCTACCTACAAGTCTTATTCAAATCCATGCGCTAACTAATTACGTTTTCCACTAGGTAGTAGGTATGCTACTGCTGAGAGATCATCATCAGCCGAAATACGTCCACTGTTGAACAAAAGAAAAGGTAAATTCTAAGCCGGATACCACACGGCTTCGGCTGGGAGAGAATAATCACACTTTATTTTAACGAACAATAAATAATTATACTTACGTTAAATGAGTGTGGTTATTTGGGAATCCTTTATTATTCACGATCACACCGGTAATTAACATGGTATCAGATTAACATAGTGAAACATAACATCCGTTAGCAACATCAAAATAAGGTCACGTGATTTTTGAAATATAATTTTGATACTTATTTTACTTTGCGTTAATATTAATAGGCAGCTGAAATAAGTTATGTAATTGTTAAAAGAGCTGATGTCTCTCCTATATAAGTTACCAATAAACCAAATAAAAGAGCCAGAGCAAAAGTGTTATTGGATAATTCTCAGGAGCAGCACGGTGTCTGGATTTGTGCCCGTTGATGGCAATGGGCTCGCCCCCTATTATATAGGGTCCTTTAACATGAATGGCGAAATGTGAGTGTGCTATAGGTACACCTTTACCTACTCCGGAATATAGGCGTAATGTTATGATATAAAAGCTAGATTTGGCGTGAATTCATAAAAATAATTGTCGCATGCAAAAATGTCCTTTGCAGTTTTTTCTAGAGAAAAACAAGCGTCTGCAGATTCTATATTACTGCCATTATAGGATCAATAACTTAGCCATAGAAGAAACTAACTGTATCATCAAGTAGGACCTTTATTATATCTAGCTTTTTCAGAAAAATTAAAAAAAAAAAAATAAAAATAATTTTATTCTTTATTTTTACAATCTTAATGTGGACTCATGCGATAAAGCTAAGATCTAATCTAAATTGAGCTACAGGATTCCAGTCAACAATATTATCAACAGCAACAAACAACGCAACTATAACTAAATTTAACCCTTACAGAGAACTGTCCGTTCTGTTTCCATAATCTGCGCGTCGTCGCCACATAAAGCTGTCCCGGCGTTATCTTGGCATATTGCATACCGTGCGGACGCATATCATAAGTGCATAACCCGAACGTTTGTATGAAAAACACACTTTCATCGCGAAAAGCGCCCGGAGACGATCTTGTTTTTCAACTAGATGTTTGTGTTTACATTGCGCGAATTTGTCTTGAATAGAGACTTCAGTTGGGGAGGGTTAAGGTTTTATTATAGGAATACGGTATTTTGAAAGCATTTGAATTTGTATTGATCATTCTGTACTGCGTATTGATCAATATGAATGAAGATTGCTATTTTTACCGGAAAACTTATTCTTTAATTCCTTTTATAGTGAACTGAAAACGTTTTATCTTTTGTTAAGCAATTACCGCTCATGAAACTCTTGTTGCATAATTATTGCTATTGAAAATTAGTTCATGTCTATTGATAATATAGTTATCTACTATTCTCAGGTAACCCAGTTCGCTCACAACCATATCATAAATTGAAAACGAAATTATCTTTATCATTACAATTGTGCCCTATTCTATAAAGAGATAATATCACCGATAACCAACTGTATAGTACTCGTAAAGTAACAGATACAATCTACACTCCCTTATAACGAAATCAATTCGAGCTTTAACTTTACATAATCATCAGTGCAGCGATAAATTCTCTTAATCTTAAACACGACACATAAATAAGAGAGTCGTGAGTCACGTGACCTCGCCACAAAAGCTAATTGTGTGTGTGCGTTTAAGAAATTCGCGAATAAATAAGTGTCCCACCCACTCGAAGTCCGTGTGGTCAGAATGAAACACTCTCCGTGCTGTGTTGGAGGCATTGTGAGCCAGACTTAAAGCGATGAAATTGCTAGTCGTTTGCTATGTTTTGAATCACAAATATTGTTACGAATTTGTTTTCAAAAGAACGTAACGTGTATCGTGGGTGCAGCTTTTGTTAAATACGTGTGTGAAGCCAACCAGTTCTGAGTATTTAAATATCTTTCTTTGGAACTTCAGAATAAAAAGACATCAAACGACTAAGCTTCTTAAAGTATAGCTGTAGGTGTAACACCGCAGTTTTAAGCACTGACAATTTATTGCGCACGCAATTACAATATGGCGGACAAAAATTGCAGTGCGCACGCGCGACAAAAGCCTGTCAGTCGGCGCTTGCACTCCGGCGACATATTTACGATTTTCTTGTTTTATTTAATTAGATATGCCTTGTCTGGTTAAATGTCATTTCGTTTGATATAGGAATGGCCGGATTGTGAATGTTGTTGATTGTTTAGGGTTAAGTAGTTACTATGTTGCTTTGAAAGGGTCCTTTCAGAGTCCACCATTATTAAACAAGAACTGTAGCCCTATAGCACTGATAGCCGAGTGGTATGACCGGTGGACTGCCAAGTCAAAGGTCGCAAGTTCAAATACTGGCACGCACCACTGTCTTTTCGGATTCATGTGCGTATTATAAATTAGTTATCAGTTGCTAATAACGGTGAAGGAAAACATCGTGAGGAAACCGGCACACCTGAGAGATTTTTCAACGGTGTGTAAAGCCATGTCAGAGGCCTACAGGCGGCTTAAACTCTGACACCAGGTTGTTCATCAACCATACGATAAGAAGAAGAAGAAGAAGCCCTATGTTCCATAATTCAACCTCAATATATCTATATTTACTAAATAGCATCGATAAGTTATCGATAGATTCTTATTTCTATATATTTTACTCACAACTTTATCCGTGGAAGAACGAATTAAAAAAACAACTTTATTTTAAGACGAGAGCTTGCAATAAGACAATTTAATACTCGTCTCCTACTTATTAGCTAGATAAGTAGGTGGCGAGTATAAATTGTCTTGTGTAAGTAATGTAGTCCAAGAGCAGAATTATTTCTCTTTACGACACATTCACCTCTCCTCTTAGACTATCTACATGAATTTATAATAATTAAATACGAATATATATAATATGTATACATGAGCGTAGTCTTAAACTACATATCGCAACGCATTTACGTAATTTTATAAGTTTTCAACATCAAAATGCATGTTGGATCTCCCGAGGCATCTGACCCTTGCATTGCGATGACCTGATTGGCACAGTGCCTGAGGCTTAGGCTTTCAGCGCTTAGATATGAAGGTTCGATTTCACGAGAACGTAATTTTAACGACGTATAGGATTGTTGATTTGGAAGTAACAGTAATGGCAAGAATTATTAAGGATATTGAATGTTACTTCTTTGCCTTATAGCTCAGGGTGATAGATCTGCCCGCCGACTGAGGTCACTTTGGTCAGGGGCAGGTTGTCAATTGTCGCATTGAAAGTCAAACAAAAGTACGGTCTCAAACCGTCTACATGATTGGCCTAAGGTCATAAGGTCGTGTAGTAAGTACGGCTTTAACCCTAAAATCTTTTACCAAATTGCTCCACTCATAAAATAGCAAAGCCTAAATCGACATTTTCAATTCCGAAAATATAGCTTTAAAATCCAAAGATGTTTGTCCCGCAGTCAACATTGTGATAAAGCGACGAGAAACAATAGACAAACTATTTTATGGTAGGTATTTTATTACCTGTAATCTTCATAAAGCGAGTATTGGCCGGTTATCTGTCTTGCAAGTCACGAAACAAGACAGATCGCTGGTAAGCGATGATCTTGCTAGTATTTGTACGACACAAAGTTTCCAGCTTGATATTATTATCCATTGAATTTATGCCTTATGTTTCTCAGAAACATTGAAATGTGTTTTACAATTTGAATATATTTTTAGTGGCTTTGTGCTCGTTTTACGTATGTAGGTAGATTTTACATTCGTAATTCCAATTCATAAGAGTATTTATGAATCGGTTACCAAAGATTTCGCAGTAACGTTAATAATATATATTGGAGTCGTTTAAGCAGTTTTACAGTTGCTTCACTACAGTGAAATTCGTAAAAAGAGGTTTTTTAAAAATGTTCATATATTGTAATGATCACAGAAGAACACACACAGGAAAAGCAAAGAAGATATTATAATACCTAATTAAGTACGTACTTATATTTCAATTTACCTAACCATCTTGTCATAGTAAAAACCTTTCTAACTGGTGTTAAATTCTAGCATAGTAACTCTACGGCTCAACCTATCAAAAACGAGGATTAAGAAGTTCGTATAAAAAATCTGACAGTGATTATTGATCTGTTATAACAATAAAAAGCTAAAACAGTTTATTTATAATGTAATACAAAGCATTCTATATCCCCCTCAAAGTTTACGAGCACTTGACGTAAAACAGATGCTCTGAACAAATATATATAGGATAAAGTGGCAAAACAGACGTTTAGTCGGGGCGGATACACATCAAACCAACATTAATTTTGGAGATTTTTTCATTGTGTTGGATGAATAGTGGTTGTATATTTTCTTTTCTAAAAGCAAATATAGACTGTCTTCTCACTTTATGATATTACTTTTGAGGAAAAGGATAAGGAAGAATCTGTTTGTAAGATTTGTCCTGACGGGGAATACCTAGGAGCATATTTGATATTCTTGTAAGCGAACATAGGCGATAACCAAAATGGAACCACTAAGTTTATTTCTGTAAGACATGATTAAAGAAAGTTACAAATAAGTAAAACACCTATTCTTGTTTTTCTCTGTATTGTACCTATATCTTGATTGAATCTGATTGATCTCTGACATTAACCGCACAACGTCCAACAATATTATTTTGTTCAATAATATACCTACAGTCCTACACTCGTTCCAACCGCAATTTAAAATTCACTTCGTCTGAACTACAAAAATCACTGACTTAATCCAGAAAAACAGACAGCTTACTCAAAATAAAAATAAAGAACTCCATACATTTTAATATCTCCTTTTCACAGTCCGACCACATCACCGCATACTCATAATATCCACATAAATCATACCCAACCTAATATTTTGGTAGTAGCGGTACAAAGCAGCCACAAGTTGGTCAATCCGAAGTAGAACTAGGTTCGTTTATTTACTTAAGAACCGTTTGGTAACCACATGTTGTGTTGTTTAAGAGTCAGATAACTTTGTTTAGTACGGATTCGCGATGTCGTGGTGTGAAATAGGATAGTTATAAAAATGTATGATGAGAGCTGATGGTTAAGGGACTTATTCAGCTGAATTCAGCTTTCGTCCGTAGAACAGGCATTTTGTATGGAGATGATTCAGGTTCTGAAAGCTGATCACTACAAAACTGGTGTTTTCTAGATGCGAACTAAGCTGAATAAGAGTGGTATATACCGAAGGCTTATGTTTAGCAGTGGACAGAGATAGGCTAATAATGATGATGATCCCTAAATTGCATTGTTTTAATATCAATATAAAATGGACCTCCTCTACTAAAACCGGAACTATAGATTTTTATATCAAGGAAAATGACTTTATTTGTTAGAAACATCGTGATGAGATAATTGAGATAAGTAAAGAGATTATCCAGTTATCTGGTAAACAGCATAATCGAAATATAAAAAAAATAAACATGATTAATATCACGTAGAAACTTGTGTTTCTTGTTCCTAGACTATTCTCGTTTCGCCATTGAGTCACATCACATCAAGGTCGTAGCTTCGATTGATTTAAAGCAGATTGGAAGCTTCTGATTAACACGTTACAAATAATTAGCAAAATAAACCTTATCTTGTAAAATGTAGAGTACATTTTTGGATTAAAAAGCGTACCTACAGTAACATCTGGGAATTTAAAACTGACCTAGACAGATGTTCTTTTCTATAGTTTTTTAATAAACCCGTACTTGTTTTTGTGAGCGTGTGACATTGTGCGAACTGTATTAGATATTTCGCACGCCCATAAAGTTTTATATCTCGCGGCGTCTAAATTCTGAGTGTCTGACTTTATGGGTTCACTGACACACCACCCAAGGCATACATTTATTTACATTTAGACTTGACTTCAATAATTGTATGGGTTTACGATCGAGAAATTTCGAACATGGTCTCTTGACAAAACCATTAGGTATCATTTTAATGGACATTATCAGCACTGATAGTCGAGTGGTATGACCGTGGGACTGCCAAATCAAAGGTCGCTAGTTCAAACCACGCACCAATGTCTTTTCAAACTCATGTGCGTATTATAAATTAATTATCAGTTGCTAATACGGTGAAGGAAAACATCGTGAGGAAACTAGCACACACACCTAAGAGATTTCTCAACGGTGTGTAAAGCCATGTCAGAGGCCTACAGGCGGTTTAAGCTCTGGCACTAGGTTGTTTCATCAACCATACGATAAGAAGAAGAATATGGACATTTACTATACGGTACGATCAAAGTAAGAGCACAGGTTGACATAGGTCTAGGATCTTAAACGTGTTCTGAGAGTTATGAAGAAGATTACGTTTATTTCTCACACGACTTTATGAAGCATTTATGGTTCCCAGGTTTCATTCACACACCTTTGACTGTTTCGTGACTAGTTTCTGTAAACAGCGAAACGTACCAAAAACAAAATTGCCAAAATATTGGCCATATTTTAAGCTAAATAAGAATATTTCTACAAAACGAGTAGTTCCATCGATGCATAAATAAGAAAAAAACCCTTGTTTTGGCATCAAGAACCCTAACCTAAATAGACCCAAACAAAACCTAAGCGTATTCCTTCGTAACAGTATAATTTTGGTCCTCGAAGCTTCGAACCCAAAAAATATTAAAAAACTTGGACCCTATTCCGTTCCGCTCGTTACGATTCCAAACCCGTAAGATGCATGTAACTGATACTTGTCAAATCGCGGACGCTAGAGCGAGACACAGATATCTTGTTCTATAACTGTCTTCCCGAATAAATTGTAATACGAAACCCGAAGCTTCATTTATAGTTTCGGATATAAAAAGTTGGTTGGTGTACATCTCTGGCTAAGTGAATTTGGGGTAGAGATTTTAAGCTAGTTTGACAAATTAAATAAAAAAAATGTATTTTACAAACATTTAAGTAATATGCAAACCATTAATTTCTATTTAAAAAAAAAATAAAAGATAGAAACCGTTTTTATTTTTAACTTAAATTCCCAATTTGCTTACACAGCAGTAATTATTTTCTTTACCTTGACTGCTAGCTGTAATTAATCTACATCATATGTGTATAAACATGTTTTTAGTATCAGTTACAACTTATAATGAAAATGTGAAAGCTCGAATATTATATAATTATTCTCATACAATTCCGGAATAAACAAAAAATATAATGATACCTATAGGTAAAATATTATCGGCCTCATCAAAAATATTTCCACGAGCAATGTATTGTCAACATTCGACAAACCATCACATATACAGTACAAAGGGATCGGTTTCAATATAATTGTATTTTCGTACAAAAAAAATGGACTGACATGCATCAGCGATTTAGTATACCGATGTTATGCCGTCCGTCCGTTGTACTATAAAATTGATTTTGACATTGTTTGTGGTTGCACATGTTTGTTTATTCGACTGTACACTGACGAGTACGGTGGGTATACATATATTTAATGAAAATTACCGATAAAATACCGGTATTTTTCGTTGCGGCCTAATTAGTTTCGCGGTCGCAAAGCGTGCATTCAATTCTGATGGGCACGAAAATAGCAGTACGTTTTCTATTACATGGGACAAACATAATTTACTTTGGGCAAAAAAATTATTTATCCATAATATAACTATACTTATCTTCTTCTTCTTTGTCGTTGTATTGGCATGAACCAAAAGTCACATGGAAAGTAATCATGCCGTGGTGTAGAAATTGGTCACACAACAAGGATGGTAGCAAGATTGACCGTCCAGGGTGCGCCGGACGTACTTAGGTACTCGTGGAGGCTCTCTACTTGCACCCCACTATACTTATTATTTCATCTAGGTATAGTTTACATAATTCTTCATCAACATGATACTCATATGAGGACATTCAAAATTTGAACAACGCAAACCTTGAATGCCCTTTACTAAATTACACTTCTTAGCTGCAAATATCAATGGCACGATCCAAATTTTAATTTGATCAGCCGTATAAAGTCTATGAATAAGTAACAACTTAACTTTACAAGTTTTCATATCGTTACTTGAAATTGGGGTTTATCCTTTAAATTTTTAAATTCCTAGAATATGTTATATTCGGTAGATAGTTATAGGCAATCGAACAAACCAACAGACGTTTAAATCTCAAAAATCCAGCATTTAAACCGTTTATTGGTCAGCAAAAACATGAGGCCAGTTCCCAGGGGTCATAAATAAACGATCGAGTTGATGTAAAGGCTTGTTCAGACGAATATAGTCAACTACAGATTTTATACATTTTGCTTAGTTCTGAAAACGTTAAAAAGCTCTAATGAATGTTTGGCGAAAACCAGGTATGCGATATATGTAGGTGCCCCGATTTAGTGCAAAACTATTTGAGTGTACCCAAATTATTTCTGTGCACACTCGTAAATGAACAAATGAATATCATACACGAGTTACTGTGAAGTTTGACACGTTTTATGATTTTTCTACTTTTCTGCTAAAAGGTGGTAACTTATAAAAATGAACAGTGATGATCAAATGATTAATTTTTACCTGTCGCTGTCGACCTGTCTACGTCAAACAGTAGAGACGTCAATAGACTTATGTAGTGGTTATCTTACAACACATTTTATCATCGTTCATAAGTAAGAGGGCAAACGTTTATCGTAGCAATAAGGTAAGTGGTAAGGTATCGTTCAATTTAATCTCCTCATGCTCAGCAGATACCCAGTCACGTGTGAGCTTGTCACTTAACACAGTTGACGCGTGAAGACAGTCTCAATTTGAGGACAAACATAATGTTTTATTTATTTGATATAACCAATACACTTGATTACCCAGAAGGAAAGGAAATGGTGTAATTTGCCTTTTACCTCACGTATAAAGGAATTTTATAAATACCTTAATATTTAGATACTATATATTTTGTAAATACCGGTTAGTTACACCTTCAGGAAGTCCAGGACCCCGCACTTGGCTACCACAAGAAAATAATTTCTGTTCGGCCATCATTATACTAACAAAATCTAATGGGTTCAAAATCACTCACTAGTAATCCTATCATCATAATTATTACCATTTACTTCTACGACGTACTTGATACGTGTAAACTAGGCTTTAGCGCGTCTCATTTCGCCACATTTCAAAATTAGCGGACGATACCGCGCCAGTAAAACATGGCCGACCATTGCTCCTACCATAAAACAGTTCTGGATTTATGTATGGTGTAAAATTTTATATTATTCCGCTCCATCTATGAATTGGTGGATACTTTGTTGTGATTGCCTGATACAGAAACGTTTTTATGTACCTATACAGAAATATGAAAATGCTCTTTGTTTACAGATAGTATAGCAATTACTTTTTCTTGTAAAGAAAATCTGGCAGACGATATAATTTTATGACTTATGAATACGTAGGTATACATCACGGTAAGATAAAGTTCTGGTCGATGCAAAAATATAATACTTAGTTAGAATTAGAACAAAAATTCACGTCTCTGTAGATCAAATAATTAGCAAGTATTTGATCATTGAATTAAGTCGTTTATCTCCAAACCACCTCTAAAAAACATTTTAAGAAATATCATATTTAAGTTACGATCTATTTTTAAAATTCCAAACAATAATAATTGGACACTATAGAACGCAATGTCAGTAATCCGACTTGAGACGAAAATAGGCCAAACCGAATTTAAAATAAATTTAAATTATATCAATCGCCTCTCATTAAGCAAATTCACAAACTAGCCACAACGGTAAAAAAAAGGTTTTATATTATACCTGTGCCCCAAATTCGTAAATTAAACGTAACTAAATACAGAAGTTAACCATTTAGTAGCAGGTGGGTGCAAGTTTGTGACTGCACTATTGTAAATCCGAATCCGCATTGCAGCCTCCGTGAATACTTCTAGAGTAGGACCGTCTGCTTACCGCACCCGAATAATTTCCAAACTTGCTTTCACTGGCGCCGAATGTTGAACGTTTGTTGTAGAATTGTGGTTCTGCTGCATAAATATTAGGCATGTATACGAATGAAATGGCTGTTATGAATGGTGGTAAGTATTATTTACACCTATTTACGTCCCATTTACGAAGAAGTCAATGAGAATTATAAAAAATATTGTCTTAAGCATGTCTATTTATTTTTCAAGAAAGTGACTAGAAATACATGCTGCAGTATAAAGACAATCTTGCTCTGATTTAACTCTATTAATTTGATTAATTCACGTAGGTAACAGATTTAAAACACTCTTTGAAAGTCAACTTCCTTATAAAACCAAACGGCAGAAGTGATATCAGTAATATTAAAGTAGTCGTTTGGATGTTTGTATCTCTATGAAGCCGTAACGCTTGAACGACTTACGATAAAATTTCGTACTTTAATATATCGGTGGTTACTCTGTTTTAGTTTATTACGCACTTTAAGTCCAGAAACTAAGCACAGTTTAAGCATGAAATGGTGGGCATTTAGCGAATATATGTAGGAAGGAAATATTGTTTTAAAATCATCGTTTTCTTTAGGCACGAGGCAAAATAATGGCAAGTTACCTGGTAGGCTATCGGCCTTTTATAACAAAAAAAAAGAAACTTTGCTCGTAGAATCGTGTAAGCTACAGCCTAAAACAAAATGTCGTTACGAATTTTCACAAGCGAACAAAAATACAGCGAGTAGAGCAATGAAATAAAATTTCAAGCGCCGCCGTAGGAGGTAAGTTATAGCGTCAAATAGAAGCATTATGTGTTCACGACACGAGCTCGGATGTCGTTAACTGTAATGTAGTTTAAAGTACAATATTACTGTTTTGTAAGTCGGCTAAACTTCGCACTTGTTCTTAAGTAAACTTGAGGTTATAAATATCTGCAAGTTTTGTCTAAAAAGCAAGTATTTTTATGGCACAAAGACTTTGTGCCCGCTTTACGTTTTGAAAAGTTTGATTGTAGCTTTTGGGGCTGATATTAGTTTTATGTACACAAAACATCCAAAAAAATTAAGTATTGAATAAATAGCCATTTCAACATTCCGATCGAAACACATCATAGGTTTAGAAAAATCCAAAATAAAAATAAAACAATTTAAATAACAGGCCAATATCTTAATTTTAAATGACTGACAAATATTTATATTTATTCTTGGAGTTGTTGGAGCAAACCCGCTATAAAGAAGAAAATTCCTTGTATAACATTGTTTCGTTTAAAAAAGAAATACGGAACTTATTTCCAGAAGATTCCGAAGAAACCATAGACGACATTAAAAAAACTATTTCTCCTCATTTATTTGACATTAAATTTAAAAATAAAATAGGCATTATAATTCTTGTTCCTTAAACCGTAAGTGATGCCAAAAAAAGAAAGACATAAATTTTGAAATTATTTCTCTCTTTCTCTTTGGAATGAAAGAAAAGGATAGAAGTTTGTAAAACTAATGTGATGTCATAGCTAATTAGTGTCAGTTAGTATAAGGCGAAGTGTATTTGGTTTTATTTATAAATCTTTAAGGTTAGTTCATTTTATTGAGTTTTTTTTTCATCACTTGGTAAAAGTTAAGCTAAGGATATTTTCGTAGTGGGTATAAGCTTTCTTTTATATTGAAAATTCGTGTCGTCTTATTCGATTTATTCTTTATAAAAGAAATTGGACTATTGATTGTGTTATTTTCATGTGTTTTATGGGTATTATGATGTTATAATTTTTTTTTTATAAATAAATGCTGAACTTTTAAAATAATAGCAGTAAAGCTTATTTATTTATTTATTTTCTCATTCCTTTTTTTTCAATTGTCGTAATATTAATATAAAATGTATTAGGATACAAATAAAAGTAAAAGTATTGTAAGAGCTTACTCTTAAATAAGGGCCACTTCACACGGCAAGGAGACAGGGGGACACGCATCGTTAGTCATGATCTTAACTTTTTTTGCTTCAAAATGGCTTTTAATTGAGCCCACATGTTTTCAATATCTGATCAATCTGAGATTTTCAGATTGGTTGAACACGCCCGCAGTTTTTTGTTGAAGCTCACTGAATAAAGCATTTTGGGTCTTTTTACTTAATTACGAAAATAAATAAACAAAAGACAAACAATGGAGGCGCACGCGTTTTTAAATTACACTTAAAGGTTAATTTGCGCATAACTTTATAATGGCTATAGAATGCAAATAATGGATGTTCTATTTAAAAAATAGTTAATGAATGGATGTCATAGTTATTCAAATACACCAAACTAGATTTTGTGAAATACCAAGGAGAAATTTTGGATATTCTAAAAATACGAGCAGTTACCATGTTCAAAAAGCCATTGACGAAATTAAAAGAATTCAATGTTTAACCAATAAAACAATAAAGTAAATAAAATAACCAAAATTCCAACACTAACAAACCAATCTCCCAAACAATTAACACGCTTTATATCAAGTCCTTAAAATGTGACGAAACATCCATATTCCACGGTTTTTATCATTTTTATCACAATTACCTTAATTTGACAGAATTGTCGTGTAATAAAATACGTCCGAAACGACACGCGCCCAATAATTACCAACAAACCAGTAAAAAAATGGTTCAAAGAAAGATTTTATCACTAACCCACCGTGATAAGTCACCACATACTAAATAAAAAGCAAGGTAAAATCAATCTTATTGCTAAGCAACTAGGTTCAACTGCTTGAAACTCGATGGCATGGTACAACGGCGGATAGCCCACACAGCAATTTACGGGAATCACCGAGTCACAGATAATTAAATAACAAAAAGAATCAGAAAGTTAAAAAAACGTAGATTTATTTAGGGTTCAAATCGGATTCCATTAAACTTTTACTTTGAAATTACGAAGTATTTTTTGAAATATCAAAAGTTTTGAAATTTGAATAACATTTTGAACAATGTCTGCTGAAACTACACGTTGTAATGAAGAAGATAAAAATGGTCGTTTCGTCAGTTTTTCCTCCACAGTCTTGGCACAGAACTGTCGAGTTTCTACCTATCAATGAAATAGAATGTACCGCTTTTACGTAGCTACGATATAATAATAGTTGTTTTTGTGTATGCGCTGCTATTAACTTACATCAGATGAACAGACATGTGATCCTTAAATAGTAGAATCTTTCCTCTTGACAGAATTAATTTGATCACTAGAAATATAAATAATAGTAATAATAATGTCCTCCTGACCGAATTTCGGGCACGGCGGGCTGTCTCAGCTGAGACTAGCCATCTGCGCAGTAGATATTATAGTGCACAAGTATGCGCGCAGACACAGGTGCACTCCCTATTCCCTCACTCTCATAATCCGATGGGACGGTAGACCGACACGACCGGAAAGAGATCAGGCGCAGGACCAACGGCTTAACGTGCCTTCCGAAGCACGGTGGGGTCTCGACGTGTGAAAACGGTCACTCATCATAAGACTGACCGCGGCGAGCACGGCTTAACCTCGCAAAACGACTGATCTACCGGGTAGCCGCATAGCTACGAGCCCCACAATTAATAGTAGGAAGTACTTGGTATAATAAATCTATTATAATCAACCTATTAACATCTTCACCATAATTAATTTTGTTGCCTAGAATTTTTACAACTTTCGTTATACACTTTATACAAATGCAAAAATGCCAAAATTTCTGGTAAATACCGACGGGAAACCCGTGATTTTTCATACAGATATATGGCTGATCCCTCTCCGTGTCTAATTACAACTACTAACAAAGATATGTGGCTGAAGGCCTTGGCAGAGAAAATGAAAGCTTATAAATTATAATGTGTTCGAAATATTGAGTGTTTTATACAAGTTTTATAAATAGTAAAATTGATTTAACGCAGTAAATAAACCAATAGGCATAAACAAAAATGTCAAAGGAAATTGAATTTACTTTTCTGCTACATATGTTCATGAAACCTATATGATTGCCAATGCAATGAGTTAAAAGCCGGAAAGCTATTGTTCCGATTCGGTACGAATCCAAGCAAACATTGCATGTGTCGTTATTTGATATTCAATTATCGGAATGACCCAACGTACGAGCTAATGGGATTTTAAATTAGTATTAATGTTTTAATATTTATTCCTGCCTTCATAGTATCCACCGTGGGGTTTGTTGAAGTGGTAATAACCCTGACATTATCAACAGAATCGAAGTAAAAAATATGATTATTGATTTTAGCTGTACATACGCGTATTGTGCCCTGTCCAAAATGTTAGAAGTAGGAGCAAAAACGTATGATTATAATATTGAGCTGAAGTTTTATGTGGTGTGTTAATAATAGTAAAAAAACATTACATTAATAACTTACACAAGCACGAAATAGTACTTAGTGTCACCAAACAATTTTCCAACGGAACAACCATTTGAGAAATAAAAAAACAAGTATCCATTTGGTACATTTAATCCGGTTCTAATCTCGCGCCGTATAAAACGACCTAAAATAATAATTGGAAGAGTATTTTCATTCCCAAAAAAGAACTAGTGGAATTTTAAGCTTGGAATGAAGGAGACGTTGTAACTGGGTCCTAAACGGTACGCCATTAGGTCTATACGACCGACATTAGTCTTCAAACGTTCGGGAAATAGGGCGGGACGTGACTCGGAGTAGGCCCCGAGCTTCAAGTCGGTGTGGGAGAAGGAATTTGTGACGTCATATATCCGTGACGGTAGATAAGTCTTGGTCTGTGGAATGATTTTTAAGCTTATCGTTTTGTTGAAAATTACGTTGAGACTAGTACAAATTTTAATATTATCGACTTGAACGTCGCAGGGAAGTTATGACAGCTAAACTAAACTGCGGAACCAAACGAAAATCATTAAACAAATGTTTCAATATTTAATAACATAGAGAGAGGTCGAAAAGACAAAAACGATTAGCAATTAACAAGGGCCAAAAGTTAATCAAAGAAGTACACGATCAAATTAAAGAGAAAATAAATTCACAGTGAAATCAAATTGCCTTAGTGACAAGACTCGGTTACACGACCGTGAAATTCACTACAATTAATTGATGACACACAAAAGAGATAAACCCTTGGCTGTAAAATTCTAACTCACAGATACAGATGTACACCACACCACGTAATAAAAGTCAGAAATTAATTTGTCTCGTGCTAACAGATACGTTTTAACGAATAAAGCTTAATTTGATTAATCTTTGGTAAGCATTATATATCTTTAGACAACTGTACCTGCGTGTACAAAAGTATTAAAGGTTAGGAGATTAAACTTGCTTGTGATTTATTCCGTAGAGTTAGATAAAATTTTATAAAATTTTCGTTGCTTATTTTATTTTAAATACACTTACACCAGCCAGTTTCTTAGTATTCAATTTAAAGAACCCTTTTAAAAAATAATACACATTTTATGTAAAAATGACATAAACCTAGGTTCAGTGACTTAAATCTATGTAGTAATTTGAGAACAATAAATATTTTATTATTTTATACTCGGTGAAAACATTTTTGCTTAGGACTTTTACACTGTTTATGCATAGTAAATTTCTAAATATTAGTAGGAACAAGTTTGACTATGCCTGTACATTTACATGTTAACAACGTATTTAACAGTGTAGTGGCTTAATACCGATCGAGCCCAACCGAAACTAATAAGGCCAAGTCCTTTATTGTTTGCCATAAAACTAATTGATGTACAACAATCTCAAAATTGGTATGCCAGTTTTATGGGCTCTCACCCGCCTGTGGTTGTCAGTTTCAATTTATTCGATGTGTTTATCTACATATTGGGTATCAAGTAACATGTGCTAGATTATACAAATATATTAAAGGAGCTATGAAGCTTTAATCAAGCCTTCATACAATTTTACATACGTTTTGCGTGAAGCCCAATCTGATTCAGATGGATGTGAGAAAGGTCAGTAGAGAAAACGTAGTACAGAGTCGTAACAGAGAAAAATAATATTATAATAATCTCACATTACCTAAATTAAGTAAAGGAGCAAGCACTAAGGGTGCTATCTACGTAGAAACTTAGGTAGGTTAGGATAGAACTCATACCAATCTAGAAAATCATCTAAATAAAATAATGGACATTAATAAAAGGTGTCTGACTCTGTTTTGGCGACAGACATACGAATTAAGTTCTTGCAATGTAGGTTTCATTGCAAGGAGTTAATTTTTTCTTGTAAAATTTTTGAATACATCACTACTATTAAACTTACAGGACACAAACACTATCAATGAAGTAATTAAAAAATTAAAAGCCTAATAACAACCTCTCATTTGCTGACACAAATTGATTATAGCTAACAGCGTACCCTCATTAGACGCGGTCCGTAGCTTTTTATGACAGATTCATTAAAGCTCTACCTATTTGCCAGTTTTTTATATAAAGCGTAAAAAATCCCGAGCCTTCCTCTGTAGAATGAGAAATATATTTCGTTTCTGCATAATTAGTTTAAACTTGGTCCGCGGGTCACTCAACTGAATTATGTTCGTCCGTTTGTTTGTGCTGCAAGGACGAAGTTTGATTGTTTGTGAAGGTTTTTTTTGTTTTGTTGTGTCTTTATTTGGAGCAGCGTTGAAGATTGCGGCTTTGCTGAACAGAAAGTTTGTGAATGAAGTTGGTACGCTGTTGTAATAGCACAGTCCGTAGATTAGGTGATTGTTACAAATGGATTGGTTGCTATTGGCACTGCGATGGTAAATAAAAGTAGTATTGGTAACTCTAATACTTTGTTATTTCTGACGGATTGTTGATATTTTGTAGTAGGTATGTCTTCGTATCAAAATTGTAAGCGTGTCCTCCCTTTTTCGTTTTTAGTCATATCTGGTGCTTGATAAGGTAATATTATATTTGTTAACCAATTTCACTTGTCAACAAAGTAGCTTGGAGAAGCACGATTCATAAGCAGATTTTAACTATTACTGTGTAATGTATTGAATAGAAAACGAGCCAATTAATATGTATAGAAACTAAGTCTTTCCTACAAATAACACCACTAACATTTACTTGACTTGAGGACCGACTCAAGATCCCCAGTAATCCCGTTTGCGACCACTTTGCCAACGAGGCGGTCCGTTTGTTCATATTAATCTCCTAACAGCAATACCGATAGAATCGTATCAAAATCTACAAGCGTTAGACAGCGTACCACTGGGTACTAACCTAACTAGACCAGTGGACTTTGGTAGCATATTGGTTGGATCATTGTTAGCGCGAACAAAGAGTGCTGGAACGTCGGGCATCTGCCTTTAGTATCGCTGGCTTATTGTGAAATAGACAACTGTTGTGGGCCATGGAGTTAGCAAGTTCATAGATTATTTATAAACTGTTGCACTGAGGCTAAAGACGTAAGCCTTGCTGCTTAAGTTTAAAGAGTTTAGTTGCAGCAATGTAATACTTTTTAAAAGCCGTCTTCTCGTTTCGTAAACTATTGATTTTCTTGTATACACAAATTGGCCTGTTTAGCAGTATTTACCAAATTAAAGTCTTCTAAGGTATGTAAAAATATTTAGTAGGCTTGTGTTATTGTATATTTAATTAATTATTTACATTCTTAGTTATATTAAGACACCATTGATATTTTTTTTTGTTAGTTATAGAATGATTAAGCCTATCACAAATGTAGCAAGTAAAGAGAGTACCAAGTACTGTTTGTCGAAATGCAAAATTTGGCATTCACTTTTGAAACAAATAACGTTATTATACAAGTTTTCTGATAATATCTGATCACGATGGCTTAATGCTGCAGTTTTTGTGGCCGAACGCGGGATTACATTGAATATCAAACAGCCATCTTCTTATTCATATCTCTATCGCCAATACAGAGAATGGTTTTATTTTTGATAGATAGTAATTCTGTACAAAAATACCATTATTTTATTGTCTATCCCTGGCTTCGATGTCTAGGTTAAGTCCTCTTTTATTACGTTTTTTTGTATTATTATGAACAAATTTTATCTCGCGGTTTTCCTTCCATGATCGATATAACACGCAATTATAGGACCTTACGGACCTACGCAACGAATAATCTATATGCAGAAACAGCTATTTGTTTGCATTTTGCTGCTTGTTATTTGACATCCGCTACTTCTAGGTTACCGCTTCCCCAAAAATGACGTCATCCCTGTCAATTAGGGCCAAAAGTAAGCAGACCTCCCCCTAGACAACTGGCAAAACGCTTGACGAATAGAAATCGAATATAATGAAAAATATATGGATTTGACATATGTCATTGATAACATAATCGAAACATTATGATTGTCATCCCCATACATTTATCATTCTATTCGATTTCTATTCGTCAAGCGTTTTGCCATATGTTTAGGGGCTGTATTATAAGCTATGAATGAACTAACCTTACGTACCTACTATATTTATATCATTTGACCAATCAACATAATAATTATTGTTATTCCATCATATATGTCACACTTGATTTCTGGACATTTGGACAGCGAGTATTGTGTGTAGACAAGTCATGCCATCGCATGATTAATGGTGCGTGACCGATTGATTGACTTATTTACCTATAACTACATAACATAATATAGGTAGGTAGGTATATTATGTACCTACTTAAATAATTGTTCTCATTGTATTATGTGTCAAGAATCTATAACTACATAACATATTATAGGTAGGTAGGTATATTATGTACCTACTTAAATAATTGTTCTCATTGTATTATGTGTCAAGAATATAGGTGATATTCTCAATTTGGTGTTGCCTGCTATTCATAAGGATAATTATTTTGATTGGCAAACAAGTCTAATTTAATATATATTCGTCCTCTTCAAAACCACGTTACGAAGCAGTCAGAAGTCTGTAAGTGTGGCAGCAGTTTATGAGTATGTTTTTCGCTTAGAGCTATCAATGTAACTCAAATGGAGCTAAACGTATGCAGAAACTATTGTAGCTACTAGATTATAGCTCTAACATTGACTGGCTATGATCGGGAAGTACCACGCTCTCACAGAATACCTGTGTGAAGTAGCCACATTGTATTACTGCGTTTTGCACGGCAAGTGGAGAGCCGAAAGCCAAATTCTGCTCCCCAAATATGGGACCACGGCATATACGCTGAATTCTGAAGATAAAAGGTCGGCGTTTATCTCCAAAGATTTGTGCTGATCACGTTATAAAGCTCGCATAATCCTGTAATGTACTTAACAATAAACAAAAACAATACAATCATTCTTCAAGACCAACGACTACTCGACCAAATTTCTTCCAATTAACATTACTATAAGTTATACCGAATAGCTTTAATGCTCGCTACGAACATTTACTTTCATTACTCCTGGCTTTCATTATAATGTTGGTGAATTACGCCGGGGATTGCTATAACAAGACCCCCTATACTCCTACTACATGTAAGTCTAAGTTCCTCGAGAAAAGGGAATTTTAGCCTGCTTTTGAAACGGATATTAATGAATTTCGGAGAAACGTAGTAATAGGTTTGCGAAAACATAAGTTTTGACGTTGTAGGTCTTAGGTAAGCCAGATTAACTAAAGGATGAATAGGGTTGATTAAAACTTTTTAGTTGGATCTCTTCACTTGTCAGAACTATGAAGGGATGATCTATACTAATTTAATGCGTGATTTTAGTTTTTGAAAACTATTTAGGTAGTTAACGTAATAGTCACACGCAATGATTTTATGTTAACTGTCAAAAAAGTAAATATCTGATTAAAATAACGATCTGACTGGCGCAATGGCTAAGCGATTTGGCTGCTGCACGACTAACGTTTCAATTCCTGCACGGGACAAAAATGTGTGCGATCGGCAGATGTTTGTCCCAAGTATGGGTGTTTGTGTATGTGAAATTTCATGTTCGTGAAACGCTCCCACGATACAGGACAAATTCCTAGAGTGTGGCAACGTTTTGTTTTTTAAATATAAACCATACCTACCTATATAAAATAAAGAACCTATGTAAGATTATGATATAATAGGTATCTGGTTCAGATTAAATGATAAACAAAAAATACCCACCTTAAGCCTTAAAAATACGTAATCAGCATTTTTATATCAGAAAACGCGAATTTTTTGTTTTGCCCCAAGAATTTAAAAGTGACTTATAATCATAAAACCTCCTTACAGGGCCACCATAAACAATGATAAGATTATTACACCACAACGGTTACAACCAAAATCTGTGACCCAGAAACCACGGCGGAACCAAAATACTCGTCGAGGGGGAAAAAATTAAGGGTCCCCAATTAACAATAATGAATTGGAGCTTTAAAGTATTAGGCTTTCGACCTATTTGTCGTCTCGTCGGCGCCTCGTCGCAGGTTCGAATCCGCTGACATTTTGAGAGATGGCCCTACTAATATTTACAGGGCTTAATTTGTTTGAAAGCCTCTCCCCTTTGTGAATTTATTGCTGGATCTTGCTTCTTTACGGTTTTTGTTTTGTCATATTTTATATTAATACCTTATTGTTGAATTGCGGTAGTTTACCTGTAACAAATGTAAAATATTTAGTAAAACGATTCTCAGAAATACAGATGACTGAAGTAATTACTTAAGAAATATTAATTTGAATAGCCACAATCATCTTTTAGTCTTCCATCTCTAATATAAATAATTTTAATAATAATGGTTATAACTATTAACATTTAAAAAATCATCTCGTAGGGTTGTATTTTTTAATGAAGTTGAGCTTGCTCCGATACGATAATAATGTTAATCAAACGTTCATACCACATAAAACAATGTATAGATGTATGTACATATGTAGATGAAACAACAACTTGGTTTACAAATAAATTCACTGACCTATCACAATCGCCTGTCATGAATATTGTTCCTTAACCCAGGCTCCGAGTCACCAATGCTATAAATATGTAACGCGCACGTAAACGTTACTGATACAGAGAAAACGGCAAGCTGCTGTGACGCTAACCCGGTTGCTGACAGGTCAAGGTATGAACGGGTTCGATGGACTCACACTGATAGCGCCAATGCATTTTGTGTAGAGATAGCAAATAAAAGATGGTTCCCTAGTAACATGTGCAAGATTTTATACACTTCACGTTAGGGTAGGCAAGACAGTACGAATGTTTAACCGATTTCGGTATAATTAAGGTTAAGTTAGGTTAACACTTTGATGTCCAATAAATAATTTTCACTTTCTTTTTATTACATAAAACTTAAAAAATACTTGATTAATGAATAATCTATCAATACCTTTTATTATTACATGTAGTGATATTTAAATATTAATACAAAAATATACCAAGTTTAATACCATTTAAACTATAAAGATGAGATAAATTCCATCCTTGAATTTCCTTACACTCTACAAAAGAAATCAAATAATTTTCCCTCGCACTAAAATATTTTTGCCGACGCTGCAATAAATCGGCTCACAGAAGTGCGATGCTCTGTTGTTATAGGTACTGTAGGGCTCACACACGATTGAATACTGGATTTCGGGCTGTTTTATGTCGAAAATTACAACTGTAAAATGTATACTATATGGTAGGTATTATATCAATGTTATTAGGCTCTATATAAATATACAATGTATCCAAATGGGTTTATTTTTAAAGCGACAACATCCTGGCTAAGATCTAGTCGTCTGAATATTTATAACTATAGAGGATAGATACCATTATTTTTCGTGCACCACAAATTTAATATTGAGCGTAGATTAGGAAATTAATAAACAAAATCGTTATCATAAATATGGAATAATTTTCATGAAATCAAAATTTAAATTAACATACAAGGAACAAAAATAATAATAGTATTAATAGTTGTTGGCAGACTAACCAAACATGGCTTGAATAATAAGCAAACTGTCTGACAAACAGATGCATCACAGCAGAAGAAAACACAAACAAAATTATCCAGAAGTTATTAAAACGCATATATTTTCAGACCATAAAAATTTCAAACCAGACGTAAAACATTACACAAAGAGCCGTATATCAAAAACTTAACAAGGACTTCATTGCAAAAGAAAACTAAAGGAAATCGGGTGTCTCATTCCCCCACCTTAGCAGTTATTCTAATCCCAGTGGGATCCCCACTGGCAAAGATACGTGACTTCTGCACCTTGCATTTTATTATTACTGCTCGGCCCCTAGCAGGGAGTGGTAAGTGGCTGGTAATTGTGTAGGATAACTTAGATTGGGTTTTTAATTCGTAGTGCTCATGCTTAGGGTGTGGTCCTAACTTGTGGAAGAATTTCATAACTTGTATTCAAGTCGAGCATTGTGAATTTTAACTTTCAACGTTTTTGAACTTGTAGTGTCTGGGAAAATTTGTTGGGACAGTTGGATTTAATTGTCTGACATACATGCCTACTGCCCGTACACAATTAAAACTGTTTCTTTGTAAAAAAATGTGACAATATTCTTTTATTAGTTTGACGTGTTTTCATAAATATTTTTCCTTTCGCAAGGTTTACGCAAGAGGTAATATAAGAAACCATGATTTACATTAGCTAAGCGTATCAACACCGATATATTATTTAAACAGACCATTCGATACGAAAAAAAACTATACTGTTGTCTGCTACACTTTAAAAAATAAGTCTGAAACTAGGATGGTACGAACTAGGATGCTTAAATATTTAACTTTTGATGTTTCGAATAGCCTCACTAAATTCTTAATAGAATTTAACTATTTATTGCTGGTTTACCTGAATTATTTTACTGGAATCTAAGTGCAGTATTATAGTAAAAATACTCAACTTTCTATCTGAAAAGGTAAATCTTCGCCGGAAAGCGACAAGGTGAGTTATAAATATTAAACAAATGTGAGGTATGAAGCGTTAACACTTTAGATTTTTACTGTGAAGAAACGCTGCGCCACGGAATAGAGAAGAATGTTAGAAAATATTGTTGGACTATTGGCATTGTTATGTCTTTACTTATAATTAGGTCAATTTTGGAAAAATACGAAGTTGTCAACTAAGGATCTACTTCTAAAATTGAAATAAGAAAATGTTCGAACGTTCTTTGTAAATATTTATGTACCTAATAATATCATCATTAAAATACAAAGGAAAAGAGACAACTCAAAGAAAGAACCATATTATGTATTCATGGTATCAAATGTGGTAGAAAGCTATTTAATCTAAATAAATACACTGAGTGCCAATATAATTTACATCTTATAAACACATCAGTCAGCGGTCGAATCTCCACCTCGATCGTAGGCCTTATTGTGAGAAACAACTTTATTTTGCACTGACGTGTACAAGATTCTCTCGGCGTTTCGAATTTATGGGCTCTTACCAACACCGGCCTCTTTATCCCACTTTTCATGGGTTGAAAAACAAATTTATGTCTTTTGTAGTGTATTAATTTAAAATGCTATGAAAGTTGAAGATTGTCATGGATTATTTTGGGATGATGGTGGATTTTGGAATGTAAAAGTAAAATTTTGTTGCTTAGTAAAGTTAAATTAAAAAGATAGAGACGATTGGCAGAGAAAAAGAAAGGTCTATACCCAGCAGTGGATGATACTGGGCTGAAATGATGATGATGATGAAGATGAAAGTTAAATTTGATTTTAGTCGATAAAATTTTCTAAATCTTCTGAAATCTTTAGGGAACTCTGTCGTACTACAGTAACTATTACACGAAAATATTGATAGATAAACTGTTACCCAAATATAACCTTAATTATGGCAAAGCAACCTTCAATTCATCCACTTAAATGTAGCTTAACACTGATAAATGTAAGACAAAATTCAACAATGTTCACGGTAACATTATTACAGCATTATAAGCCTTCGTAAATTCAAATCCCAAAGCAATTGTTATTAGACAATGATTTTTAAATAGAAAAAAGAAGCTTTGATCAGTTTGAACATAATCCGATTACACCTCCTAAATCCTCGTGACAATTACTTTTAAGCTTATTTTTTTAATCTTAAATACTTTTCAATATAAATATTTTACTAATGTCTATCAATATTTCCATAACAGTTATCAATAATATGTTTTGCAAGTATATAGCAATATTATTTCTCTCAGTGGCCTAACAATGTTCCCGCGAGAAAACGACCTATTCGCTTAGTGAACATTCGAAAAAGCAGAAACAAATTTAAAATTCAAGATCGAAGCATTACAATGTAGACAAATTAAATAACAACATTATATAAAGAAGCATGACAACATTAGTAAACCTGTTTATTGGTAACAGACATTTTTATAACCGTTGGCCGAAGAGACCGTTGTCATAATGAAGAATAAAAGGACACGGACGGGAACTAAGAAAAAAGTAGTTGACAAAACGTTTTGACATGTTGAGATAGGGCTGTTACTTGTTAGACAGAAAATAAAACACTCTCGAATTTATTTTCGTCTTCCCCATATTGATGGACACGGATATTCCATTTCATTCAGGTTTTCCTTAAAATCTGAAGAGATCTCTTAATAGTTTCGAATCATTTCTTTTTGTAGATAATATGATTATTTTTCTCTGTTTTTCGCTAGATTATGATAATTGTAGATTATGTTATTCTAAGGTAACTTACATGACATAATAATATCAAACCTGTAGTAGTATGATAAACATAACAAAAATTATCAGTTGGTTTTGTATTACATATTTTTCCATTGAGGTACCTACCTAGTATATAGGTACTCGTCAACCCTAAATTCAAAACGTCCGTTCCCGCTGAGCTCAAGATTGTGATCTTGTAAAATAATTCACTGATTGTATACGTTTCACGCACTACTAAGTTTCAATCACAATGTCGCTAGGGTTTGTGGATTTAAAAAATCAAGTTTGCAACAAATGACTACTAACTTAAATGCTTCAGTGAGTTTTGTCGAAGTTTTTGTCGTTGTAATGAATTGAATACTTTGAGTACATTGAATGCATAGGGTGTGTTTTTTTATTAAAAGAGAATAAAAACATCTTGATAACGTTTTGCTATTGTAAGTACCATAAGTAGATGGAAGTTGTTAGTAGCAGTCAAACGGCTGCCGCATCTTAATAAAATTGATGGGTTGATCGGCTATCCAGATTTAAAACCAATCGAGACTACTGATAAGGCCCGGATATACAAAAACTCTATTTTGAATACTTTTCAGCGAGGCCATAGCCAAAGGGATTTGTGTGAGAGGACCAATTTTCATGATTCTTTGCAGAAAATACAGTTTTTTCATTTATACTCCTGGGCTAGCTGTCAATTATAAAGACTCTTTATAACGCCATGGTCATTCTTGGGTAAACCGCATTTCTTACTAAACGGCCAAAATCATTTTCGTCACCCCGTCTAACCGATCTGATAAAACACCAATAGTGTGATGAAACCCCAGTGTAAAATTCAATCACCCCAACATTAAATACCGCTCATATTTGAAGTCTTACAAAAAACGTGTAATTACTGTCACCGTGCATGTAGCCGAAGGCTTTTGGCGAAAATTGTATGGAAAAAATGTCGGGCGGGAAACGTCGAGTCACGATCTCAGTCACCTTACCGAACGCTCGTAAATTACGGTGAAAATTGGTAAAAAAAGTATCACCATGCATTAATATGAGCTGCTATTTGCTTCGAATGCCTTACGTAACTGTTGCAAAATATTGCAGTATTTATTTTTGTATGTGAAAATAAATTATGACTTCGGGGCTATCAGAACTTTATAGATAATAAACTGGCAGTTGCTTTTGTTTTCCTTTTTTAAAGGTAAATAATGTTATCTACAGGTGACTATAATTCAAAGTCTGTATCTATTGTTCTAGGTGTTTGATTGCTGCGTCCAACTACAAATAATGTAGGTATATAACTTTTGTTGTCATTTTTGCATGTTGCCCATGCTAAGCTTGAATCTAAATAATCTATCTAGATAAAGGAAATTTGAAAAATGATGGACACGACCAGCACTTGAACCTGCGACCTTCGCCCTACCGTGGCGCTGCTCTAACCAACTGAAATGTCGCAGTGCTGCTCGTGTCCATCATTTTCAAATTTCCTTTATCAATCTAGATACAAATTATGTGTTTCTCAGTCCCATTTTCAGAAAACCCATGAAGGACATGTAGTATTTATGTCTGAAGTGTGTCAACGTGTAAGTAATTTTCCTACCTTCTCGACTCTGATGAAAGCAAACTTATAGTAATACATACGTCTTCATTATACTATTGATCCCTAGATCACTACATCACTCACAGATCGCTTATAGGCCAATCGAGCACGATCGTACGCCTTATAAGCCGATAAAACGTTTCTACTAAGCCTCATTGTTACCGGTAATGCCGGTAAAGTATAGTAAATTACCGTAAGGTTACAGCTATACAGTTATTGTGTAGATGAACCTTGATTTTACGAGGTGCCCGTGGGGTCAGAAGTAAATGGGACACTACAGAGCGAACTATAATATTTTAGATGTGGTATTTTATTTGTAATGGTCAAGGTCGTGTAGTATTTACGTTAGCAAAATATTATGTTACAAAACAAACGACACTCGCTCTTATTTTGTGTTTCTACGCCGGGATAATATTTAACGGGACAGGTAGAATAATAGCTGTTATTTTTGCCCTGACAACTAGGTAGCAATGCGAACGCGTATTTATTTAAAATATTTTACATTTAGTCATTGTTGCCACTTAGCGGCGTTGGGGTACAAACTGGCCACCTAAGCTCAAAAGTATGGGTCCAAATCTGTAATGCTGATTTTAATTTGATTTTAAGATGGTTTCGAAATCTGTACTATTATAGGCTGAAATTACCGCACTCTGAAACCTAATGTAGTGATCAACGCTCGTATGTTCTTTGCATAAAAAGAGATTGTTGCATTACAGTCTTGTATTTGCAGATATTACTGTTTTATATTGTACGAGTATAGCGATCTCACGCCTGTACTCCCGGAGGGGGTATTTAGAAGTGTGCGGTTACACACCTACATTTCGCCAAAGGCAGAATAAGTTCAACTTTATAGGGCTCGAGCTTATTGCCTTTTATAGGGCACAATTTAGTTTTTTTTTTCTCAGCCTGTGGTGCCCACTGCAGGGCAAAGGCAACTTTTTATTTAAGGTGAAATAAAATATTTGGTTTCGAAACCCAGAACAATTCTGGCAATAGGTAAGTATACATGGTGAGGTAGAAATTAAAGTCTTAATTAAACATGAAATTAAATTATTATTTATTTAGAAATATAAAAACATTTAAAGTTCAATATTGGAGTGTCAAAATAAACCAAATTGATTCAATTCAGGAGGCACAGCATTGATTTAATAAAATATTTGAGTGAAACTTTTTCTTATTAGGTATTTAATATAGACGATTCGTCCCTCATTTCTAGGACTTACTGTAAAACCTAATGTCAAGAGAAAGTGGTTATTTTGTGGGATGTGGGGTAACGATGAGAACGTCTACCAAGATATCCGTGTCAGTTAGACTTAGAACACAGACTTCAAGTTTATAATGGATGGCTTGATGATTAGCGAGGTTGTGGTACGTCGTGAATGTGGCACTTAGCTTGGGAAGTCTACGTTTATGTTGATACAGCCATCACGACAGTAAATACATTTTAGTTTTAGGGAAGGCCTGAATTCCGCAGATTATGATTAAAATATGATATGAGATGAATGATTATATTTGACTGACCAAAAAAAAATTGAAACAGAAAACAAAGCAACTGCTTTTAATTAAATATACATTTTACGCGTAATTAATTTAGTACATATTAAATACAGTTCGTGGAAATCGTCAACCGCTTGTTATACGTTCAAGATCCATGAATATATTGTATGGAATACCAGAACATGACGTCATTCACATTTTGAGAAGAAAATTATATTAAATAATTAATACACAGCTCATTTTCTATACAATGGTGCTATATTTTAAACCTTCAGATGGTTTATGAGATTACGGTCATGTCTTAACGGGCTGATGTGAGCGATGCCTTACAATCTAAAGGACCGTTAGCAAAATAAATATATATGGTTTCTAAAATAATCATTCATATTCAATATTTGTACCGAAGGACCAACTTTAAAGTAATCAAAGGACCAAAGGTGCATATTACTTTTTTATTAATTATAATTACCGGTACCTATACTTACATATTCTTTATTACAATAAAAGGTCAAGACTGTTTTACCTACATCAGTTTACACCAACATTTAAGTACTCAAAAAACAGTTGATAAGAAACTCCATAATTATCATTCGTAATATTAATGTACCTTATTGTTGGTGGCCATATTTTTTTACAAAGCTGATGACATGTGAGAGCAGACTGACTTTTAGTGTTGAATTTTAATCATCTGGCAGTAAAGTTACAATCAATTAGTATTCTCTGTACAGTACTGCCCAGTCTAATTGATGAACTGGTTCATAACATTAAATGTGGTAAGCTAAAATAGATTCATATTTGCAGTTATTCAATTTTCACTGTTGTTAAACCCTAAAGCAAAAATATAGTATTTATTTAAAAATCTTTGGCATATAATATAATGATTGTAATACTTTTAGCAATGCTGATCATTATTATTTTTGTTGTGTTCAACTGCCCCCTTTACACAGCACGTGGTGGCGTCTCGCTTCCACATGGTAAACTGCCCTGCTTTAAGAGTTCATGGTAAGGGGGCTGTTCATACAACAGCAAGCCAAAGGCATTTCTTTTCTCTTGGGTTACCTAACAATATCAACCACAGATCCATAAACAACTTCACTTTTATCAAAAACAATAACTTTTGATACATGATTCAAATTAGTAGATATATAAATATGTATTAGACATTCCAGGTTTTAATATAACTTTTTTGAAAACTGTACTTAAGGTCATCACTTGTCCGTGCAGCGATACATTTTTATTCTTTTTCACCCATTAGTTTCTTAATTAATATCCCGACCTGCCATGTTGATGGTCTCGGGTTTGAATCAATCATAATTATTTTATGAGAAATATTTGCTTTTATTTTCATTATCGATTCACTGTAGTTAAGTAATTATTTTAAGTAAAAGTGATTACAGCGATATTTTCTAGGAAATAATATTCTTACAACAGTAATTATTATTAAGCAGTGTCTTGACAACTCGTGATTCTGTGTGGTCCAAAACAAACATAATATAGATTAAAAACTAAAAGAAATGAACTCAAGGACCTCTGTTTCAAGAATTCATTAAAAATACATTGCTTGTACCACCTGTACAAGGAGTGGTAAGATAAAGGATCGGATAAGTACTAAAGTGATTATTCAAGCTCGTGTACCCAAGTTGTTTTGCCGAAAGCGTCTGACCCAATGACCCAACATGACCAATATGATGCCCCAACACGTAAAAAAGTTACCCATACCTACAAAAAACACACATCCTAATCTAATCGAATAATCAAAGAAAAGATTTATGAATAAAAATCCATGTCAAACGTCAAAAGTTGCGAATAATTTAAATCTCTGATGAATTCTATGATTCATATAACTTAGACAAACCATTACCAGTGAGCTGTCAAGTGAAATCATTCATCAAAATGACGACGGGCCGACAGTTCGCGCGCTCAATAAAACTATGCACGATAATTAATACTGATTCACGTGAAAGCTTGCGTCATGTTCTGAGAATCACTTAATTATTGGATGCGATTCAATCTACTTAAATATCAGAGTTATTTGTACATGCACAGAACGGGGATGGTTTTAAAATTACTTGTTTGCCAATGACGAAATAAGAAATGTTGTATTGATTTTCGCCTTACACAGAGGATTGCATTGCGCGATGCATCGCTTCATATAGGTATGCTGTTAACAATTCATGGCATATCTGATTAACGTCTGATGGATGGTAATAAGTTTATTGGTTAATGGTTGCAAGACAACGCCTTTTGTAGAATTGATATACGACTGTTTTATAATTATTAATTTAATTATGATCCAAGAATCATGAACTCATAGTGGTCCTTTCGTACGAAACAATCGTTTTATTTTATAACAAAAATGTTTTCTATAACAATTTTGTTTTAATTGTCGCGCATGCTCAGTACGATCACAATCTCTGAATCGCGATGTGCATTCTACCAGCTAAATGCGGATTGATGTTGATTATTGTCTTTGCCTTTGTCGTTCATACAAGAATATTACAACCAAAGATTAAAAGAGGATTTAAGGTAAAGTATGGACACTCTGTAAAAAATGTATTTTTTTGTTGTAAGCACCCGTAGATGTACCCGACTGTATGTCTGCTGTGGTGTCTCACCAACTGTGCCCTGCTGTTTGCTAATTGAAGTGCAACAAAACTAATAAACCTCCAAAGAATTGTAAGTCCTAGAGCTTTTACTGCTTACAGTAATACAACTTTTTGATATAGAAAAAACTACGAGCAAAAGTATGTAAGTAACTAGCCGATGAAGGCTTTAGGTAGGTCCTATTATTGGTGTAAACTGTTCCAATTAATTTATGATTGGATGACCTATAACAAATTATTCTCCTAGCATGAAGATCATTAATCACGTCTACCTCTTTTATAGAGCAAACTAATTGGCAACACACATACTTACGTACCTATCTACCTATTTTATTATTTGTTTTTATGCATGAGTATAGTAGAAAAAAAAAATGTTTACTTTAGATTCGTAGATTATTTAGTAGATGTTATATACTGTTAAAAACTATTTGTATTTTTGTAAAACCTGTAGTAGAAAATAAAGGCTATTTTAATTTAATACTTTTTTAGTAGAAATGTAAATAGTTCCTGTACTGTTAATGTGTAGGGTCATCATCATCAGCCAGAAGACGTCCACTGTTAGACAAGGACCTCCCCCTTTTATACGGGGGGGGGGGGGGGGGTGCCATAAGCCCCACGCTTGGCAAGCGGCTTTGGGATCGCAGTGTTGGTGGTCGAGTTACAGAAGACGCTGCTGCCCATCTTCTGGATTTTCTCCGAGGAAAGGGGGTGGTCAATTCTAGGCCGGATACCACACAGGGTATGGTACCACAAAGGGTAGGGTAATGTGTAGGGTAAAAATTTACTATTTCGTTGCTCAAGTGGTCGCAAAGCAGGGCTCCTGGGTGCGCGAGATCCTGGGTTTGATTCCCAGGTCGGACAAACTGTTATTGGGTTTTGCAATAAGGTAATTTCCGGAAGTCGCAGCGAAGTCCAGATTTTTGTGCCATGTGCACATTATTGAACACCTCTGCCTACCTCTATGGAGAACAAAGGTGATATTATGTTATACTTACTATTATACCTGCATTATATACTGCCTCGTTGGTCTTATGGTCGCTAAGCGCAACTGCTAAGCAAGAGGTCCTGTGTTCAAATCCCGTGTCGGGCAAAGTTTTCCATTAGGTAATTCTCAGTAGCAGCACGGAGTCTGGATTTGTGCCCGGTTGATGGCAATAGGCTCGCCCCCTATTACATTGGGACTTACAAAATATCTGGCGAAATGTGGGTGTACTATATGTTCACCTCTGCCTGCCCCTTATCTTCTATCTTAATATAGGCGTGATGTTATGTTATATATTATCATTACCATACAGCCCCCATACAATTATCTCCGTTGTGAAAGCGAGACGCTGCTACCGTGCAGTGCGGCGTCTTGCTTCCACAACAAAAACTGTCCTGCTTTCAGAGTTCATGGTAAGGGGGCTAGTAGGTACGACGTTATTTTTATGTAGTTAATCCTACTTTATATTTGGGGTCATACTCCGGTTTCTTTGATAAAACTTATGTGTAATGAACGCTTTTAGATCAAACACCGAGTGATTTCTTAAGAACTTACTGAGAGTAAAAGGCATAGGCCGCCCTATTAGGAAAGGTAAGGAAATAATTATAGTTATTATAGATGTTTGAAATAGTAATAAAAAACTTATATGCTCACTTGAACTTAACATAATACTGCTGTTATGGCTCACTTAGCCGTTGCTAAGTAAGAGTGGCTGAAAACCAGCGCTGGACCTGGTCATGCTTGTCCCGGTACAGCATTTGCCGAGTCCACTTCCTTTTGCTAATGTTTGTGTAATTGTTTTTTTTTTTTAATTTTATTTTCGTACCTAAGTGTCTTTTATGTAGCAATAAATGTCTTTTTCTTTACTTATTCGACGACGGTAGAGTTAGCTACATTTATTTATTTCATTCGTCATTATTCTAATCAAATATATTGAAAAATTGTAAGATTATGTTTAAATGATATTGGAGTACCGAATAGCTGCGCTCAGCGGTGTTACCCGCTACATTTCACGGGTTAAAAAGCTTATATGTTAATCCAGGGTGTCAGCTACCTTTATACCAAACTTTAGCAAAATCGGTCCAGCTGTTTGAACGTGAAGTGGTAATAAACATACAAACACACTCAAACTTTCGCCTTTATAATATTAGCGTGATTTAGGATATTAAAAATGTTCTATATTACCATAAATAGCAATCTATGGATCAACACCTTCCTCTAATCCTGATATTTGCAAGCAAATAATCAAAATCCAACCAAAAAAGCAAATAAACGAAACCAAAGAGTCCAAAGACTATACCTGAATCATTTATAAACATCACCACGTATCGACAGTAATAGCTCTAAGAATAAGTATAACATCATGATGAATTCCTAATTGATCGGGGGTGTTTGGCAATAAATTTTAATGATAACCTAAAGTTATTCATTACCTAATCACGCCAGAGTGTATATGATTGATGAACGGCTTCCCCGAGATTATCCGTGGTGGATGAAAGTAGTCAAGCGAGATTATTCGTTCAGTCATTCGTTGTAGCGTGTGGAAATAAATGTTTGATTTAGTCATTGATACTGCTAGATCATAGATATACAATGTTATTCTCAAAACAGAAACAAACTTGTTGGTTGTAGGCTATTGCACCAAGGGACCTTAACCTCTTAAAACAAGACGTTTTCTGTTGATATACCACTCTAAACTGCACATTTCCACAACATTAAATGTCCTGCTTTAAGAGTTCATGGTAAACTGTGCACTTCTCGGTCTCAAACTAAGTACAGAAGACAGAAATCAAGCACTGCTACTGCCATGTGGTTGTCAATTACCAACAATTACGTTTTAGGGTCAATTATTACAAAATGAGAGCCACTGGCCGCCAATAAAATCAAGCCGTGTAATTTGTCGAAGCGTCTGCTTCTATAAGATTGCGATAGTACGATGACTTGCGGCCGCCACTGTAATTTGTACCGGACTCCACTTACACAGTACGCTTATGCGTGTCCTCAATTACAACTGATACGTTATTTGGAAGTGTCATTAATGTAAAATACTTGTGTCGTTAAAGAAATGATTTAAATCGTGAGACTGTTTATCAGCTGTTCATCAAAGCGTAGTACCTAATGATCAAGTCAATTTGTCATGTGTTTCTTATTTTGGTTTTTTGCGTCACTCCGTAGAAAGCATTTATTTATGCAGGCACCATTTTGTGGTTTTAAAATGTATAATCAAAGCCTTTCTATAAACCGTACATAGCCATACAGGCATTTTCATCTTCTCTAGCTTAAAGTAAGAGTACTAGTGCCTTACTATGAGCTTGCATTGCAGGATATTTTCCGTCGTGCAAGCGAGACGCTGCTACGTGCAGTGTAGAGCGGCGTCTCTCTTCCACGACGTAAACTGTCCTGCTTTAAGTGTTCATAGTAAGGGGGCTGGTTAAACAAAAGTTCCTCGTATTTTAAACCACGTTAAATATAATCAAAGAAGTATATCAAGAACCTACTTTGTTATAGACACCCCTTCTTTTAAATATTCAAGTATTCCAAATGAAAGCAGGGACTAACAAAAAAGATCCCTAAACTAGCCATCGTATGTTGTAATAACATTTAATCCTATCATTACGTCTTCCGCCATGTTGTAAAGACAGATGCGTTTGCGCCGTTACGGCGATCACCTGTTGTAACCCGGGGCGAAAGAAAGGGGTATTCTCAAAGAATTTTATACACGTCTTAATTTCTTGGTGTTGCCAATTTGCATCGGACAATGCGAGCGGAAAATATAGGGTTTGGAACGGAATTTGTACTTGAGCTACACACGGTGTATTACTAAATGGGTGTACACTGTACAAAGTACATCAATTGGTAACGACTAAATGAAAATTTAAGGGCTCTTCAAAACTATTCATATTCTTATATGATTATTTATTATTTTCGTTTGACAGGAAAGGTATAAGAGACCAAAAGACGACATTATTCTGCATCTAATTAATTCATGGTACCTTGTATAAATTAGATGCACTGATAGATCTGATTAGATGGATACTTAAATTAATCTTAGACCAAGTATTTATTATCCAAGTATTTAGTATGTATTATATTAAAACTCATCTGATTATGTTTTGTATAAACTTAATAAAACGAATCAAATAAATACTTAAGCACGATTCTATGTACAAGGAATTCCATATAAATGCCCATAAATTAATTAAAAATGTATTATACGCGTTAAAACGTGCTATCTCGTGTGTAGTTTATAATTGCATAGAAAATAATGTGCAGGGGCTTTCATTATGTCTGCAGGCTCACTCCGCAAGTCACTGCCTCGTTACGTCGAATAAAAAAACATTAATTCGTTTAACATTTTATTTATCGGTTCGTTAAAATGTTCGTATTAAAGTTGTTGTTTATTTTCTGTGTTTAGTTGTTAAGCGTTGAAAACGATTCTCATTAGTGTTTCCAGCAGCGTATAAACCCTAAATAACTATTGCTGAATTTAACGCTGATACGCGTTTCTAAGTTCATTAATGTTTGCTGAGTATTATTCACAAATTTATCCTTAAAAACAAATATCTTTGATTGTTATTCATGAGCTATATAGCACATGCCGTTGTGAGAAACTTAGCCAGTCAACAAAGATGACAGTCAGGTTGACCATGACAACCCAGGGTACGCTAGAAGTAACTTACTTCGTTATTATTATCAAGTGTCTTCACTAGAACTTGCTCTCTATATTTGCTATTGTCTGTCAATTTTTATTACCTTAAACATAGCCTTGAGTGTGTATAATGATTAATAAGTATAATAACCCAGTAATGATCTCTTGATTCTTACAATGTGCTGTCATTTACTTAGTCATAACATTCGCCGTAATGAGCCGGCACCTCATTCGCGTGCCGCACTCGCGTGACGGCCTACCAACGTTGCTTTTATGCGTTTTCATACTGTAAGCTCGGGTACTCCTTCTTAACCTATATAGAGAATGAGTGGTAAGTGCTTAGCCAAAGCGGGGTTTATAGTAATGTCGTGCAAGTACATATAAGTTCGAAAAGTCATTTGTAAGTTGTAAGCGTTAGGATTTGTTGTTGAATAACTTTAATGGAATACTCTTCTATAGTTTATGTTATTTAAAATTTAAGTTCTTTAAAAATGAAAAGCTATTTTTGAGAAGGTATGAATAAGTTTCGAAGCTTCTTATATCATGAGCTGTATCAGCTTATGCAGTCGTACTGAGATTACCTAACCTATGATAATGGTAGCGAGGTTCATCGTTTAGGTTTTCAAGTTTAAGTCAGGTATCAACTTGAACGCTTTTTTTGGAGGCGAGTTTCTAAATAATAATTATTTACCTTCACTCTACATAGAAGTTTGAATATTTAGTCATGTTTAATAGTTTCCACCAATATTGCACTACTGTGACTACAACTCTACAAATTCTTTCAACATTGGAAGTACCTAGAACCTACTCTATTGGCTACATAACAGAATAGGGGTAACATAGGAAACGGTACTTACGAAACTAGAGCACGTCACTCCAACTACGTCACAACATATGATCGAACATACTCCATCCAATTGAAATCGTTCCATTCAAATTCTTTTCAAATTCAAATTTGAATTCGCAACGGACAACAGCCAACGACAACACTGTCCGTTTGTATAGTGACGGGAATCGGGCGCTTGAATCGATTATTCGAATGAGCTGTCTATCTGATTGTAGTCAGGAACGGGACTATCTCATTCTGAACATGTGTTGAACGAGTGAATGATATTTTGTTGCGAATGTTTTGGGAATACCTTTTTTGTAATGCTCGATTTTTAGGTTTCTTTCTTATTTGTATAATGAACTATGTTTAATTAATGAATAGATATACTTACTTTGCCCTATTTTTCATTTTTGGCCAGCAATATTCTTACATCATGTTTATGTTTACTGTGTATGAACATAATTATAGATTATATTCTTTCATATATTGGCATGAAAAAATGTTCAAGTTGATGTCCGCAATCCAACTATGAGTGGAATGTCGCTAACATAAATATACCAGGTGGAACGGAAAATGATATCGAATCGCCCATAAATAATATCAGCAGAACAATATAATACTGATAATAATGAAATTCAAATTAACAGCGATCAGATTTGTTTAAACATACGATTTTAAATGCTCGAATGTATCAGTGACTGTATTATCTCATCAAACGGCCGAGCGGTTAGAGATCCCATTAGGATAATGGTCGGCTGTAGTTGACTAATGGCCGTGTGTTCAGAGCTCTTTCATTCACTCGTTCGCATTCCATTCAACTCGTTCATACGGTCGCAGGGCTATTTACAGCTTTATGAGTCCGCGCCGAAGATCAAATAAGTCTCGATTTATTTCAATATGTTTTGAAATTTAGTGCTGTATTGAAATTGTTTCTGATTTATATTCAGGTTGTATTTTCAACATCAACTAAATTCCAGAGCATTCGAAGGTATTCGGCTTAGCTGTAACATTTATACACTATTGTCTATAAAGTTACCTGGTAAACAGTCGGTTTTTACATTTTCTTCAATTAATATCGGAATGGTGTGCTTTGATGTACCTTTGTTCTACACATTTAATTACAATACGAATACATTTGAGTGCTTTAATAATTATGCCTCGTTATTGATAAAACTTAAATTTGGTCCTTGCTTTCGTGTGGCATATACTCGTAATGAAAATGTTTAGAAAACAAACATACAAGAAAAAAGATTGTATTCTATATCCACCAAAAATGCATTAATTATTATCTCTCTGCTTTACATGTTCCAGTACGAAAATGTTAGTATCACATCAGAAATGTTACATAAGCAAAACCGACAACGATTAATTTTATTTGATTAAACCACAAAATAATCCTTTTATAACAAGAAAAGTCACATTAAAAGTATGGTCATAACAACGTGTTAAGTTAAAACAGTGTGACTAGGGTTCATAAACTTCCGCTACCATCGTCCCATATTAACCTATCTGAAATTACTTACACGGCGTACATTGCTGTATTTTACACGTGAGCATAAACGTAGGTGGAAGAAACGCGGTAATGAAACGCATACGTTATAGGTGAGGTCGTAAAAGAAGAGTTTTATGAGATTATGTCTTATACGAAGGAAGCGAGGGCGAGCGATAAGATATCACAGGAGACAAATGCTATGGACTTAATAAAGATATTTCCCGCGTAATAAAACGTATGTGCTGAGTTACGTTGAAATTATGGGAGTCATAATTTCTGTATGAGGAAAGAAAGGTGACATAATAATAATAATAAACAAATTTATGACTGCTCTGTGAAAGAGAATGTGCACTTGTTAAAGAAAAATAAGTAAGGATTTAAGTCTAAAACTTTTGTAAACTATTTTAAAACAAAAAAATGCAACTATGATGAATAAGAAAAAAATGATGAAAAAAATATTGCGCCTCACCGTCATCACCCTACATCGTGTATAACACGAATCGGCCGGGTAATCTCAGCAAACGCTAGACAATAACAACAATAGCCAAGACGGATCCAGCAAGGCGAAGGGTCGCGCATGCGTTGTAAATTATAATCCTATGCCGCATGAACTCGCTATCTGACGAAGTACGAATGAGCTGAGAAATGTCGGAGCTACGAATCAAGCTTCAGAAAGTAGACATTACAACAACATTTTTTCAACCATGTATAACTTAATAGTCCAGTACCAAGATATTTTGGAGCCAAGCCTAGAAAAAAAGAACATAATAATGAAAAAGAAATGAAGTTATAGATCAGATTCATTTTTGGCACTGAAGGACCGATTAAACAAGAAGAAACAGGCTGGCCATTATAGATGTCATGATAGAACAACTCAAAACGAATAAAAAACAAAACAGCCTTTGAAAACCATGTTAAAAGGTATTATAAGGTAAGAACACATAAATTGTAAATTAAAACCATAATTCCACACACATAATTAATGGGACCCGATACTGCAATGCCCTCTCTACTTTCCTATTTAATAATTCGGAACTTGCAGAGAAACAAAGCTAAACTATGTAGGTGCAAGTCGAACGCATAAATCTGTAGCCAGGCGCGGGGCCCCGGGCTAGTCGCGGCCCGGCCATCGAACCGAAACACCTTTGAATTAAATCCAACGTATTACTCTTTAGCTATTGTTTCCTGATTCGAGACTTAAAGAGCTATACGATCCGTCTTCGGCTTTGAAGTAATTGATATTGTAAATATTTATTGATTAAGAAGTCCTCAATCAATTAAGGCTTTGTTGCATGTTCACAGTATGTTAAGTATGAGTTAGTGCATAGCTAACTAAACTAACGTGTTGGCGTATCTCTGTTGTTTATGACAGATGAAAAAGTAAAACGCCGTATTCAGTTTAGCTATAAAAACTCAATGAGTTGAGTTTTTATATATAGAATGTCAATTTGCCAAATCTATAGTAATAATATCTAAATATTAATATTGAATAGTTGATTTATGTAACTATTTGAATAAATCAACTATAGATTTGGCAAATGGACATTCTCAGTATTGCTAATCATGTAGCTCTAAAATACGAAGTATATCAAAACACCACAAGGACGTAATGAAGAAAGCTGTTGCATTTTTAAGTTAGTTTACTACTCTAGTTACTGGTTATTTTCTCTAAACAGAAAATGGTCCCCAGTTCTGAAGATTCTAAAAGGAAGAGGAAGATCTTGAAATTCATTGCTAAATAAAATAACCCAAGAATAAAACTCTAGTGCAGGGCGACGTCAAAAAACTTCAGGGAAAATATTCAATTATTTAGGTAATCCTGTTAACCCAAAATGTGTCCATAAACGTGATGTAACTTTATACAGCCATTTAAACAAGCAGAATTTAGTTTTATACTCTTAACAAATAGGGGAAGGAAACCCCAGCAAGTTAATATGAATCAGGTGGACGCGAGACCCCTATTCCCAAAACCCACGAGCCCTATTCTGGCCCCTAAAAAATTTATCAAATGCACCGCAAAGGAAATATCTAGTATTCTTATATGTATAGATACGAGTGAAAGTTGTAAAGCAGGAGAGTTGGGGGATCGCCAGAGATTTACAGCGTTTCGAGTGAAGGCCCTAATAGACGTAAATTACGTTGCGGTCCGATTTATAGACTATATTTCTTTTGTTTTCCTTTTTTTATCGATTTATCGCCAGGTGCGGTGGTTTCGCTGTTTGGATATTTAACACGATTGGCAGGTGGTTGGGAACCAAAACATCATGGTATCGATTTATTTATTTAACCTGCACTAGTCGGCTCGCTGATTGGCATTTGAAAGTAGTTCGCACGTGATCGCATTTTGTTTCTTAATTAAAGTGTTCGAACCTCTATCATAGTTGAATGCTGGCTGAATTGATGGACTGAACGATTCGTATCATGACTAGCAAAAAACATGACTACATTGACTTCATAATTGTTTTGCGACTTGGCCTACTCCCACTACAAATTTTCACAGATTGATTATTAACCAATTCAGCAACTTGACCGAAACTTTCAAAGAAAAAGGAACCTTAGTACTTAAAAAGTTGTTAATTAACATCATAACCAATTTCATCAAAAATGGTTTTACGAAAAATTCTGAATATTTAGAGGTAAGAAAAAGATTCAATATTGCTGAAAAATATGAAGGTTGATGAGATTGGATGGTTTCCGAACAATATAATATTAGTTTAATGCTATTATTTTTACAGTTGTTTTATTTCAGTATCTAATAAATAAATGTTAAGGTCAAAAATTTAATAAAACATAAATAATCTTTGTTTTTAATTTTCTATGATCATTAGACATAGATTTGCATAAGATTCCCATTCGCATGAGATGCGTCACTCAAGATAAATTTATTCTTAGCTGACAACTTATCTAAAACAAAGTGAAATCTGTTCTGTATAAAACTTATCTTGTATTTTAAAGAGATCCAGTTTTGTTTTCATTAAAAACTGATTTAGACAAACTTTACAAGAAGATGTTAAAATTATTTGCCCTGAAATATGTCTGTCGGAGACATCTGTGAGTTATAACAACCTTAGGTACACAGTAAGGGCATGAAACCTATTTTCTCAAAAAGTTTTTGTTTCATATTGGAAAAACTGGCCAGTTAGCTACAGTATATATACTAGAGGTGCCCGTGGTTTCACCTGCGTTAAATTTGCTAATCATAGCTTGACTCAATATAAATTATGGCCCATGTGATCACTTGATGCATAAGCTTTATTACTCTAAAGTTTCATAAAAATCCGTTCAGTAGTTTTTGCGTAAAGGAGTAACAAACATCCATCAATCCTCACAAACTTTCGCTCACTATATATACTATGCTATATTACTATATTTATTAACTTTATCTATCACTAATTCTATTTAAAGTTTTTACTCATAATATATATATCATCCATTTCCCAGATAGAGCATAGATTAATTTAACATAAATATTCGAAACACTAATTTATTATGTATATATATATACAGTCGTTATATTTTAATAATGAACATTGTTGACTAATATTATATTTCCAGACAATATAAATAAGCCCTAACATTATCTTCGTGTTTACTTTTCTTCAGCTAAAGTAAGTTGCTAGTGATGAAAATTTAAAGTGTCGTCATGACCTTTTAAGCGACGCAGATGTTACCAAACTTCTTACTTTATATAATGTTAAATAAAAGTTATTTTAACTTATCTATCTTGATAAATATCAGTGTACATAATATTACGAGTGATAGATCATGTCTGCTGGTCTCACTTGAAATTTTATGAGACGTGGGTGTAAAAGTAAGCATTTTCCCCTTTGAGGGATACAGACAGTTTATGCTCACAAATGATTGTCTCGTTGTCTAGTGGACGCTATCCTTGTCTGCTAAGCGTGAGTTTCTGGTTTCAATTCCATGGTCGAACAACAAATGTTTTTCCATTAAATAATTTTCAGTAGCTAAACATAACTGGTAAAATTACACCGCTGCTTAACTTCAGGAAATACAGGCGAAATATTTTGTTTGTGGGTACATATTCTCGCAAAGTTACAATTAAATCCTAGTAAATAAATTCTCAACCAAATACAAAATATTATACCTGTATTCATACAATATTAGGACGCGTGATAACAGGTCGCAGTCTACAACTTGAGTGTATGTAATGTTACACACGAAACGCACGAGCTGCGAAAGTCAATTGAGGGAAAGTTATTATTGTGCATGTAGCCGATGGCAATAACTTGAACTATTTATGTTTATTGCAATCTATAAACCCCACGTAACAGCGTTCACTTGGGTTCAAGAGTGTCGATATTTTCTTGTTTTGTATCACCCCTTATAAGCGCGGCACTATTAGTCCAGTCAATTAATTGTATAAACTTTCGCTTTGTTTTATATAAAACATGGAACTTGAATTTGTTTTTGGAAAGTATTTTTTCGATTTTTTTAAATGAATAAAAATTTACGTTTGATTTTATGATCGTAGCTTATATTAATATATTTTATAAGGAAAATAGTATTTCTGGATCAATAGACATGTTTAAAAAAATGAAATGGATGGAGATTGATAAGTATGGGACTTCAATTTATATATCGTATTTAACAGTGCAAAAATATATAATGAAACAATATGTATAAGAAAAGTTACCGATAAAGCCTCGGACAACTTAAAGTTAACAAAGTTATTTAAGAATTTCAAGACCACTTTCGTTTACCCAAAGGTCGTCATTACGCAAGATATCGATAGTAATCTTTGTTAGTATTAAACTCGTAAATTATATACAAAGAAAATTGTCTACATAAAAAGTAGGTAAGTTAAAGCGATCGTATACATTGCTATCAAGACCGCCCACGTACCGAAGCTCGTTTACTAAAGATTTACGCTACAGATAGATCTTACTCGAACCCTTTTCAGTCGTTTTATACCCCTAATTCTACCTACGCAACGTCAAAACGTAACATGTCTTTTAGATGCCCGAAACGAAGAAGTTTTTACCGAATTGATTCGGGATTCCTATTTGCCAACATTAACACAAACCTATACAAGTTTTCTGTATATCTTATTTGTTGCAGGAGAAGGTTCAAATTTGAATAATTTTGTTCGAATTGACTACGTTTATGGAATGCGTTCAAAAGTTAGGTGTTCGTTTTGTCCATTTTTCTTCTCCCCAACGACGGCCATAGAATGCTATTTTTAAAACATTCAGCGAGATTTCTCAGTTGTGTTATGGGAATTTGGTTTCGGAATGAATACTTGTTGATTTTCTAGGTTATAGGCGTTTTATTACACGGTGCACTTTGGGTTTGTTGATTATTAAAAAAGATGGGAGCTTTTTAGCAATTAGCTTGAGTATAGAACGCTATATTCAAAGGTATACCTAATGAACATGTTAATCAAATAATCAGAAGGAACATTAATTGTGACGTGATTGGTGCATAAAAGAATAGAGTTAACAAAATCAAAATTTGGAGCACAGATAAATTTCGATGGCGGGCGCACTTTCCCCGAACAATCAAATCAGATCAGATTACCAGCGTCAATAAAACCTCTATCGAAAACTTATAATGAATCCAAATAAAAAACAGTATTCACGCAAAAAGCAAATGATCACAATCGTCAATTGAATGAAATTGAACGAGTACGTGGGCCGCTCGTTCTCGTAATGAAATTAATCGGCGTCACCAATTGAGCGTACAGGACTGACCGCCTGACGGGACAGGGAAATTATTGCCGGTCAAACTTTAATGTAACTAGGTATTTTATATTTTGTAATATAATTAGGTTAATCATGTTTGCGGACACCAATTTTAATGATAAACTTTGATTGCATATTTTTTTCGGTTCAATGGGCAACGAGAATTTGTTTTCATAGTACATAATTATTATTTTTGAGGCTTCATTACATACATACATACATAAAGTCACGCCTATTTCCACGAGGGGTAGGCAGAGACCACGGATTTCCATTTGCTACGATCCTGAGGCTTCATTATTTTTTGTATATTTTTTTTTCAGTGATCTCTAGTTATTACTATTAAAATTCAGGTACAGTTTAGAGCCTTATAGTTTTACAAGTCTTAGTATAGTTCTATCCAGTAAAGTTGTTTTTGTTTCTGTGCCCAATTGTTTGAATTTTATTCATCTTGGTACAATTGGCCCAAAGTAAAGCAATATAGTTTTAAATTCAGTTTTTCTTCTTAAATATTCTCGAGTAAAAACTGTACATATGCCGACGGTTTACGATTTCATTATCCTTAATTTGGAACATTGACATATTGAGGTATACTCTTCTACGGCAGGAGCATCGGTCTTGGTTTAGTAATTATTAGTGCCAACCCCTCTGTAATTGGCGTGATCGGTCATGTCTCACCGTACCGCTCGTCGATCATTGGCAGAAGCCATTTAGTCGAAGTGTTGTGATTGGCTGAGACATGTCATGTGATGATCGTTTCAGGTGTGGATTGAGTGACATGACAAAAGCGGGGTCGTATTATATTATAACTAGGCATGATTCTGTAAAAATATGTTTATTAAACCTATACATATCAAAATGCAAGTTTTAACATTATAATGGAATATAAAATATCCGTGTCTCCTCTGATGTCAATAATGTTAACTTTAAATGGGGATGACCATTAATTGTTTTCAACATTCAGGTATCATTCGAATAAAATGGATACGATATTCTATTTTAAGTGTAAATTTTATTGTATTCCAATTTACGCAATACCACCGTTAATGTTTAATGTTATGGTACATATATTGCTATGTGGTTTGAGGTTTCATGGGGCGCCGCGTTAATCGCACAAATTGATTGCAATTTGGGAGCCAACCCCATAATTAGCAAACGTTATTTGCTATTGATGGCTTTCTTGTGGCGAAATCGTTTCTGTTGACAATGTTTGAAGAGAAGGGTTGGCTTTCACTAATCCTATTTCAGCCTTGCAGTCTTCATCTTTGCTTTAGTAAACCCCACCAACATTCGATTTTAATAAGATATATTTTTGCTGCGTGCTTTCATCCACTAACAAGAATTGCGACAAGAAAATCAATAAGAGCATCTTTAAGCGTCTTTGGCCGCTATTTAAGACCAAGCATTTTGTCTTGCATCGTAACTTTGGTATTAATTTCTCATAACCGATTGTTACTAGATTTTGCAGTCGGAAAATATCTTGCTGGGTGTGTCTTAGCTATAAAATAGCCTTCATTTAGATCTAAGTATGCATTCAGGTACTATCATTAGAAATTTTGAGTTACCAATATTACAGCTCTGAAAGTACCAACAATTTTCATAAGGTCTAGTTGATTTGAATTTTCACTCATCTCTCTTGCCTTTTTGCTCCATTTGACAATCTTCTTACCGTATGGTTGTTGGACAACCTGGTGTCAGAGTTTAAACCGCCTGTAGTAGGCCTCTGACATGGCTTTACAAACCGTTGAAAAATCTCTCAGGTGTGCCGGTTTCCTCACGTTGTTTTCCTTTACCGTTTTTAGCAACTGATAACTAATTTATAATACGCACATAAATTCGTAAATACATTGGTGCTTGCCGGGGTTTGAACTTGCGACCTTTGACTTGGCAGTCCTACGGTCATACCACTCGGCTATCAGTGCTGTGAAACTTGACAATGAGGACGAAATAGAAAATAAAGACCTAGAAATCAAATATTATGATTAACGAAAAGTCAGTACGGAGCAATGTAATTGATCCATCCTATTATCATTGCCACACAAAACGCTTATTGAATACACCGCAATTTGATGTCCAAAAAACATTGATCCATAAAACCCTTCCTAACTGGAACATTTATATCTAGCTCGGAGGCAGTATAATGACGTGGATGGGATCTAAATGAATTGGTTCACCGCTATCGGTCCCAATAGGATTGAATATTGATGCGGCAGATGGCGGCACATTCGACACATAATTAATTTCTCAGTCGACCACCGTAGGTTTGGACATTGTTGTTCTATTTACATATTTGCTACTGAGTAGTCAAATGTTTGCTTATAATCATTTGTATTTTTCTCAAATAAAGTACGTAAGTTTCTAGCTTTTATAACAGATAATTGACTGATAATTATTGTTTAGTGTCGCATGTTTCATTGTTTTTTAATGGATCTATAACAAATTTTCAACAAATTTCAAGTTTACTTTATCAATTTAGGATCTTTAACAGTTTTTTTTTAGAATTAAAGACTTATATTATTTAAATTGGTATATTCCTTTAAATTTAATTTATCAAGTTATGTTAGTAAAACTTACGCTTAAAATAAAACAGTTAATCTAATACTAAATTATACCTCAACCTATAGTGACAGCTACTATTTCATCATCATGAGCACATATTCAAAACACTTCATATTATAATTCCAACAAGACAATCGATTACTAAGAAATACTTTCCACAAAACCTCAAGATCCACAACTGTTGTCCAGTATGTGAGGCAAGCAAGAACAATGACTAAGCTATGAATGAGTTGGCTGACCGTAACCGACATCGTGCGGTCAATTGTTTGACAATCTACCACGTATGTTACATGACTCAGAACATGTGAATGATTGACATGTAAATTAAGAGTGACGAGTTTCTTGTTGTGAATTTGACAGTTCTTGGTTGGTGACAAATGTTGGTTGGTTGGGCCAATGTACCCACACGTGACTATTGTCGAATTTAAGAATTTAGTGAGAACATACTTTGTTCTATTATAATTTAATTAAGACCGTTGTAAATAGGATTGAGCAAAGCGTTCAAGAGATATCATTAGGTGTGCGTAAGTGACGACTTTTCGCTTGTATACTACGGTAAAGCTGAAGTATCTTATATATAATATAAGTTCTCGATTTTTTGTTAATAGCTTACAAGCATTACATCGCGCGTTCGCGAACGCCTTGTTTTTATCTTATATTTCGTTTAAATATTAAGGCTAAATATTTTTTATCCAAAAGGACCATTCAACTAAACTACCCTAAGGCGCGCGGCACCTTGTCACTTTACGAAATTCCGGAAACAAATGCTATCTGGTTACGATTGTTGTTATTTTACTTTTTGGGTTTTTTAACACAATAAATATTTTCTATAGCCAAATAGAAACATTTCACAATCAGAAATGAATAATTCCTAAATTATACAACAATGAGGTAGGTAGTAACCAACACTATTCCTCTTACCAGATCAGTATTAAAAGTTATTCAAAACCGATATAAGTAGTGACAAAGACGTAAAGTATGACGCATTACACTTGAATATATTTGTGTTAGTACATAATATGCACGCTCATGCATAATGCATCGGAGATCATCGCGGTAAACGTTCAGATTAAAGGAGGCTGTATATGGGCTGAGCACCGAAGGGTAGCCGGACGAGCACCGGAAAGAATCTAGACGGTGTTGACACTATTTTCTTGGAAGATGGAATATATTTTTTTAACTAATATGAACCGGTCTCTGAGATGTTGGTTAAGGGTTAAGGTTCCCTGAAAGATTATACCTAGTTATGAAGGTACATAATTGAATATGTAAGTTACATACAAAATAACCAATAATGATGCAGAAAGTCTACTTGTAACAGGACTCGGAGGCTTTGCGAAAATACTTGGTTTACTTCCTTGTCTCCGAACATAATATCTGGGTACCTACTGTTTTGTTTATCTTTGGTAAAAGCCGACGTCTTTTCATAAGTTTTATTGAATCAACATTTCTGTGATAGCACTGTTACTTGCGTAGATGTTAAGTCCAAAGGTTATTGGCATCCCAAGTAAGCAATACGATATGTTAGAGCTTTGAGTCGATTTATAAAAAATGCAAGGGACTCTTAGCCGCTTAATTAGAAAAAGATATTTCACCAAAGATACCTAACCTCCTAGTTCTAAATGCTTTATCTTATCTGAAAGTCTAAAAGCGTATTTTTTATTACATATTTGGTACTGGATTCGGTCTTTAACGGAGTCTAATATATTGGATTATTAATAAATTGTCTATAGACCTAATGTCGTAATACATTCATCCAAAAATCGGATCGTATGTAAAAAATTACCTGACAACCGGACACGAATGTAAACCCTCCCTATGACATAGCATGCGTTGGAATGGAGAAACGCATCCGGTCATATTTCGACCGGTATTAAGAGTTATAGCCGCATTTTTATTCATAGAGCAATTTTAGAAATCCTTTCTTGGACACTCCTAGGATTTTTTAGGGGTTTCAAATGCAACCAACCCTTATTGGGGGAGCAACTGACCTTTTATACTGCCCATAAATGGGGTACGTAATGGTATTTCATACACATATCTGTATAAAGCTTTAAAGTGCTGGGTTTATCATGCTTAATGCGGTGGCACTCTTTAATGCATTTGTATAAATGTGCGTTTATTGTGCTCCAAAACCTTCCAAAGCGTGATAATTTACGAATATTTTCAAAACGAAAATGGTAAACACACTCTAATCTTTTTGCTTGTAAGCTTGTTCACAAAATTCAGTTTAATATAAAGCAATTTTATCAAAATCCAAAGATCAATATATATATAATTCAAAGATATTATGGTGACAGACGCGTATCTTAAAAAATACTAGGGTGCCTTTTGAAAATTTCCCCCCGAAAACAAAGAAATAGGTATTTAGGTATAGTCTGAAGTGAAAGTAAGTGTACTGTTTAAAATTTCAAGCGATAGCTCAGTGACAAATTGTTTAAAACGATTCAAAAAGACTGGGTGACGACTTAACCATACAATTTTACATCTTTCCGAGGCCACACTTGAACACTCAACTAATATAAATTGAAACTCCAATAAATGTTGAAAGTGCTCTCAAAATTAATCAAAATAACCCTTCGAACGTTTCGAAAACTTAACAGAGCCATCGAGATCTTAAATCGTTTAGAAGGGGCCCCATATTGAGTTATCCGGCGGTTAGACATAAGTAATAATGTATGGCAAGGGTGTAGTAACATCGGCTCTTTAGACCCCGATACCGGTTTGATAGAGACTGCCTCGGCGAGGAAGGGTTAGTACCGTTAGAATATTAGGATGATATTAATTTTGGAATGTTAATTATGTTGACAATGGCTAAGGTAAGCTGCCCAGCATACCCGGACACATTGTAGGTCATGCTGGCAAACTGTAATCTGATATCTTTTCATGACAATGTACTTATATATTTCTGCTTCCACAATTATTTTGATAATTATATTTAAATGACTTTTGGTGCCATTTTAGCATGTTGCCCATGCTAAGCTTGAATCTAAATTGTAAAAGGAAACTTGAAAAATGATGGACACGAGCAGGATTCGAACCCGCGACCTTCGCCGATCTGGTTAGAGCAGCGCCACGGATCGGCGAAGGTCGCGGGATCGAATCCCGCTCGTGTAAATATATTACAAAAAGGTTAATTAGGTCTTGCTAGTAGATATGCCGTAGATAGGTACATTGATGCTATCATCTATTTATCAATTAATGCCTTCATGACTCGGAAAAGAGTCTTTTTTTTTTTTTTAAACGTCGCCCTACACTAGGCATTTCTCCTGTATCGTGGGTGCGTTTCACAAACATGAAATATCACATACACGAACAACCAGACTCGGGACAAACATCTGTGGATCACACAAATTTTTGTCCCGTGCGGGAATCGAACCCACAACCCCTTGCGCAGCAGTCGAATCGCTTAGCCACTGCGCCAATCAGTATCTATCTATCAATCTTTGGACAGTTTAGTTATTATACTATGACCCTGTAGGTTTTTACTTGATTTCTTGACCTTAGTTCTTCAGTGATATTCATTTAAATATTGTTAATATAAAATCATGTACCCTTTCCAGTAGATAGTACATATAGAATGATTTATTATTGACTGAATATAGGATTTCTTATTATGACTTTTATCATCAACAACAACAGTTTAATATGCATAAGCATGAAATCATCTCTGTCGACGGTACTAACCCGACGAGTAAGTATCGTGTATGCTTAGACCGTAAGTTATCGAGATGCGTTAAAGGCCCAGCCTTAGTAATTAATAATGATTGAAATACGATGCATATACGGAACACAGTTTGAGCATTAGCCGCAGAACACGTCGGCTACAGTAATGTGTTCGTTGGACGCTGAGTGTGCAATTCAAGTTTTAAGCTTTATTCTTTGGCTTTTTATTGTAATTAGTGTCTAATTATCTATTTGGTAAATGATAATCGTTATTCTTATTCGTGAGTTTTTATTACAACACCATGATTGGTGCTGACCATTATTTCATTGCGAATTCAAAATAATTTAAATAAAGTCGTTTCGCACATATTCAAATGACACGCATAAGGTACCTACTTCCGTAATGATATTATTAACATGCTGAAGCGTATTTACGCATATTCCGCGTTACGCGTATTTGAATCACTTTTATGTGACTTGTTTTATTTAGAGTTAAGTTCTTACTCACGTGACAGGATGACACGAAAATTTTGACAAGTTTCACGATTTATGGTGAGCGTAAATACTTTGAGATTCGATAAATGAAACTTTATACTTTGTCTGTCTGTCCGTTTATGATTTTTCTTTTTACATATATATTTTTTTCTTTTGAATATTATTTATAATACCGAACTTATCAAACAATATTCCTATTTCAAAGAGTATTAAGTAATGTTAGTTCTTTAAATGTATTATTTTACATAACATTGAAGTTATTTCGTCGAGGCAATCAAATGTGCGACACAATAAACGCATTATAAAATACATCATATTTTGGATGCCTAAAATCAGCTTTCGCAGAGGCATTTCCGACCCTTGTACCTACATCTAAATCTCCAGAAATAGTTAGAATTGGCGTCAAGTTGAGCCTTTCATCGACACACGAGCATCGCCGGTGGCCGCGGTATCGGATTGCGAACGGTTTCAGCATTCGTCGCGTACGCCGCCGACCGCGTGCGTACGCGATCCGCATTGTTTATTAAACACAGGGATACAAGATCCGTTTGGAACTAAGATGATTCATGTCTATTTGTAGTTTGCTCGTATCGAGGTAAACAAGGAAAACGATGGATTTGCTCACTTTCTTTTAGGAATCGGTGAAGTTGGCTTTGTCATCAATCAACGACATTACCTACTTACTTCATATGAGTTCTAAGTAGTGTTTTGCTACACATTATATCGCACGTTTAGATTCTTTTTAATCCCCCACACTAGTCTTTTCTCTTGTATCGTGGGTGCGTTTTACAAACATGAAATATCACTTACACAAACAGTCAAACACCCAACCTCGAGACAAAAATCTGCAGATCAGACAAATTTTTGTCCCGTGCGGGAATTGAACCCAAAACCCTAAGCGCAGCAGTCCAATCGCTTAGCCACTGCGCCAATACGGTCATAATAGAAGTGTCTTATCTCAAAAATATTAGTTAAGCCACTGGTATTTTAATAAAATTTCAATTCTATACATGCGATATACAAAATTGTAATCTTCCCGCATCAATTTGTATTTACATGCCAACAAATAAGTTTAGTGCCGTACTAAGTAGTATTTTTTAGCTAGACGCTAGCCGTTACAATAAGCTAAGGCACATATAGATATTAAAACGATTTCACAATTACATTATTTTTCAACAACGCTTACTAGGACTTTCTTTGTATAGGAAGAAAATAAATATTATAAGTCATTTCATCATGTGTAAATAAATTGTACTGACCATGTCAAGCTATGCAAGTTGTACGAAGAAATACTTTTCCTCATTTAAGGCTAAATTAAAACGGTTCGGAGCTCATTTCTGATAATACTTAGTCACCATAGTGGGAATCTTAAGTGTAAGTTCTTAAAGGACTCAAGGTGCTCAAGGTTTCGGTTGATAATAATGTAAAAAGTATTTTATTATCGACTTATATTTTACATTTAACCTTTACCATAAAGATGAAGCCGAGGCCTTATAAATGTAATGATGATTATATAGATGATGCTTAATAACATATTTTTTTGCTTAATTACAAATTACAGGTTCGCTTGCCTCATTGTTCTTGTCCGTGAATGTCCAAATGTTGCAAGTGAGTTTAAGTTTTATTCCTGGGATTACCCAAAAAATAACAACTTTTTGTATTAACAAAAACTTGATTTTATTTTGATGATGTTACCTTTGGTGGATTTCCAATAAAGTGTTATTTATGCACATCATTATATAAATGCTTGGCTATATATAAAAGTATAAAATAAATCTAGTAAATAAATACATAGCATCTAACATAGCAGCGGAGTTTCAAGACAGCAACACAGAAAAAGAAATCCTAAAACAAAATCTTAGAATCCTATCTGACTAGGAAATCTGATTTTAGAAACCTACTTCAAACATAGTTGCGGTCACAACCACGAAACCAATTCTATTCATATAACATACGATGTCCTAAATTTAACAAGAACAGATACTGATTCCACCCAATCCTACCCTAACCTAATTTCACTATCACCTATCCCTGAATATCCGTAAATAAGTAACGAGAAGAGACCGCGACGCAATCCTTCAGGTGTTCCGATACGTCGACGACACGGGGACGGCGCGGGGCCGGCGCGGGACCGGCACGGAGCCGCGCCGCGATAAATACGTTATCATCTTGTTACGGGCAGGCTTCAATATTAATGCGTTAATACGGCAGGTGGTCTTGTTGCTCGCTACGTGCTATGTTTAATATGTAATCACTGCCGAGCTTTCATATTGGTGTTGATTTTTGACCCATCTTTTACCTTACTAGTTGTATTTGTGGCTTATTTTTTAGGATTGTCTTGTAACTCGACTGCGCGACGCAACGAAGGGTAATTGGCTAGCGTACTTACTTTCGTTTTCAAAATTATAAGTTGTAAAAATTTTAACATCACTTCATAAAAGCTCAATGTTAGTAGGTATTTTTTCGAATCTTTTTTCGTTTTTAATATGATGGTGACCTTACATAAGTCTAAGCTTAAGTCTAAGATTTTTTGTATTTTGGCTAAATCTACCCCTACAAAAATCATTCATTATTATTTATCTTGCAAGCATAAACATTTGATACAACTAAAATTAAATTAAGCTTAACCCTGAACTACCGAGTACTGGTACGCTCACCCGAGTAGCCTCCGGCGAAACGCGTGCGGTGGATCGGGTCCGACTGAAATATCAGCAGTTATTTGTGTAACTTCATTCAAGGCATGTTTCCATAATAAAAGCAGTTTGTACCCAGGTGTGAACTTTTAGGTTAGGACAACTAAGTTTGGCACAAACCTGCAAGTTGCATTCATGGTAATTCTATTACGCAAAGTACTTGTTACTTGAGGTTTGTATTTAATTCACTTGTGTACCGGTTTTAACACGTTGCCTGTCTCCAATTAGACACAATTGAAGTGTACTGTAGTAATAAAAAGCACTGGACAGAGAAAGGGTTAAGGCATCATTAAACTTTGATGATATTTTTTCTGTTCAATTTTTTAAATGATTAAACTGTCTTCAAGCTTGCCCACTAAAACTTATATTGGTAAAAATCGTTTACATATTTTCCTCTAAAAATAAAAAATGAAACACCTGCATGCGATCAAAAAAACAAACGATCTCCACGCCGGCTCAACTGCCGATTGGGAATGAACATTAACATTAATTAAGAGGGTGATGTTAAAAATTGTGACTGCGCAAGAGACTGTCGTAAAATATATCTTCCTTCTAAAACAAAACGATGTTTTGACGTATGCTCCTGCGCAACGGAGTAGACGCCGCCGAAATAGCCCGACTAATTACGATAGCGGTTCGTGTTGCTTTTATTATTTTTGAATTATGAATGTTGGCTGTCATTGGGGCTGTTGGATGTGAGAAAGAAGTTTGGTTCTAGATGAATGTATAATTTATTATGGTTAACACATGCCCCAAGTGTGGTGTGCTGTATACTCCACGATCAATAAGCCTGAAAACAAATCGACTCCGCGCATGCGTATCTGCCGTTCATTGGGAAGTCCATATGAAGCAGCTGATTATAAAAAAAACTGGAGAAAATCTAAGATTCTGACAAGAAAACTTTTTCATATAGATACATTCCTGTGATAAATGGTCATTTGGTCACTAGCAATTCATTTTGAAACATAATTACAAACTTCGAGTTAATTCAACATTTCACACACATTCGTTACTCCTTGTGAACTGAAATCCGTACCGCCAGCATAACAGTTTCAAGAGTGGAATGAGCGCAAGCGAGCGCGGCGCGGCGCGGCTCCGGGCAATTAATAAGTTTGGACCGGCGTCGAGACGGCCGGGGCCGGATGTCCGGCACGCGGCTGTCACATTGTTGTATACTACCGTACGGACGGCAGAATAGATTAACAGGATTGTGCGGACGCCGCAGCTTACAGGTTTGTAAGTCTGTAGTTAGAGGTTAGGTGACGTTACTGTTTGTAGTACCTTAATGATTAAGTCGCCTTGATAATCAATATTGTGTAAAATTCCCAACTATTTAGCAGATACAAGTAGTAGGTATGGGTCATACGTCTATTTCTTATAATCATGATAACAAATCAACCCAATCTACGCAGATACTTAAATATTAATGTTAGTGTCTAGATTAGACTGCACTTATTGTAATCAGGAATTCTCATGTCGTAAGATAATCTCTATTAACGCTTTACATAAAATATGCTTCAAGCTCTAAAAAGTATGCGTAATGTAAAAATATTACTGTTTTCAACAGTCGCACAAATAGTTTTTTATCAGGACTGCATTTTAAGCAACGAGAACGTCGTTGCTATCGGTACAGTATAGTGACAAAAGAGCCAATGGGCATCAACCCGCGGGCTGCGACTGGCCGACTCCGCTCTGCGACAAGTCTTCACAAAGTTTAGGTCAGAAGTCATACTATACACTTATAAGTAGGTACATATACTTATAAATCGAGCAATTATTCTAAAATTGAAAAATGAGTTTTTTTTTCCTCGGAGCAGCCTGTATAATTTTTTAGTTTTCAGCAAAGTAAAGGCCTATTTAAATAAAGTTTCAAGTGTGCTGCTGGCTTTAAGGTTTGCGTACTCGACTTAGATGCTTACTATGCTGGTTCAAATCCAGGCACGTGTCAATGAAACTTTTTAAAGTCATGAGTGTTTTTTAAATTATTCTAAGACATTTCTGTCATTAGTTGTGCCCAAATAATTGAGTGATACAATGTTTGTAATCATAGAATAGCAGAAATTAAAATACCGGACAAGTTTCATGTATAATTTAATACTCAATAATTCCCCACATGACTCAATTACCAGTGTCAAGCACGCAAACCGACATTTAGCCATTTAACCTTTTTGTTAATAATAATAGTTTAAAACGTGATTATTATCATTTGATAGTTACCACGTAAGCTTTATATAACGGTCCTTTTGTTTGAATATGATTATTGAAATGTACAGTATGTTCGATGTTTTAATTAGGTATAATACATAGGTATTCATTAATTAGGTTGGTGACGTTGGCTTAAGTTAATGAGTTAACCAATTCATTTTATTTTTAAACCTAACACGTCACCCATTATTTTACGAAGCTGTAGGCACTTAGGCAGTGATGTATAGTAAACCCACAGTTCACCAGTTAAGTTATAGGTGCTATAGAATAGGGGGCGAACCTATTTTCATTAGGTTATAAATATAGACTTCATGCTACATCAAAAATGATTGCTTAGTTGTCAAACACTCTGCCTGACTCAAAAATCAAGCCGTACACCGACAACACCTCATCAACCTACATCGCGACTCGATAGTAAAAAAACCGAATCCACAAATCCCGAGTCACAAACCATTTACCAAAATAGGTCACGTCTGGACGACTATGATAACGGACACAAAACTACACCCGTATAACTCACAAACAAAACTTTCCTGATAAATCTCAACCAGATATCGTATAAAACAAATTTTTCCAACTAAATACATAATTCATACAAAGACTGTATCGATAATCGGTTGGTTGCTACCGGGCAGCGTTTTCTTTGTGAACGCCTGAAGCAACTCAGATAGGGCTCGGCAGAAATAATAGGACAACTTTTATCAGTCGCATAGAGACAAGGAAACCGAATGGTAGCTTATCGGTGAAATACTCTTTCAAATTACAGTGGTGGCGTAAGTTTTTATCGGCTTGCCCTCGGCTGTGGACCTCATAATCAATAAGTGTGGCTACTAGCTACATAACGGTGTCATTCTGGGAATGGCAAAGCGGTCTAAGTATGGAATTGCAGAATTAGCATTGAAGAGCGAAATTGGTTTAACCATGTTGTTTGCTTGAGATTGTGCGCTGCGTGTGCCGGCAATGTGGGCTCATCTGTGATCGAAGATAGTGCTTTAAAGTTAAGAGTTCGTTTTTTGGATGTTATGTACTTCATATTATTATTATGATCATACTTTTTGTGCGCAAAGTATCTAGTATGTATGTTGTAAAAGCATCAAAATGCTTTATTCGTAATATTAGAAAAGGTCTCACCCCTGAATAGGACAGTATTTATATTCAACAATTTTCGAATCACAGATAGACGTAAGCTATCTTGGCCTAGATCCGACCATCATTAAAACAAGCTATATAACACAGGTCAACCTTCCATCCAAAATTCAATACATTTCCAATTAAAACCAGTAATAAGGTTACTGGATCGCAATACGGATCGTTCTAATCCATGTGCGGCCAAGCCCGTACCACACATAGCACGTTATCTCGCGACTGTCATACACACAAAACATTTTCCGGCTAAAAGTGGGTTATCACAGTTCACAATGGGCCTGCTAGCCACGACTCCATCTGATAGGCTTCTTGCCAGTTGCCTCCGACTTGGCTCACTAACAAATATGACTGGAAATACTTCGGTAGGGTGACTATAGTGAACACTTGGTAAGAGACTGAAGAAGTGGGTAAAAGTTTTAGGAATTTCTGAATCCTTGCTGTTAAACCTGACCTATTTAGCAGCTAAAATTACTATAACACTGTTTTTTATCAGAAAATGCGCAGATGAAATGAATAAACGTCAGCCAGACGTTAGACAGTTTATTAGTGTGTATAAAAATAATTAATAATACAAAAACTATATAGGTATACAAGAAACAAGATAAATCGGATATTATATCAGAATTAGAGCCTACTAATATAAATTTTGATAAAAATATGAAAAGGCCAGATAATCTTTGACCCAGATCTAACCTTAATCTAAAACTAGATGTTTTGGAATAAGGAATATATAACCTTAAGCTAACTGAACAAAACCTTCTTATTTATATCTTGTTCGAAATCTAGAGTACAACCAAATGCGAAATATTTACCAAACTTTGTGAATTATTGAATGGTTTGAGTAAACAGGCTGGCCGTCCTTTATGCCTACCTCATTTAGTTGAAGTAATCTTTTCAGTTTGATTAATTAATGACTAGGCAAATTAGTATAAAGCACTCTGTAGCCCAACGAAATGTTTGTCAAATTTCCATGTTTGACGAATTATTTGAGAGTCTGTTTGATGTCAAACTACCAGTTTGTGGAGCTTTGCGAATTTTTTGTTAATTATGCCGTTGACGAATCTCAGAAAGTTGTATGTTGTATTAAAGTTTGGGGAATTCGTTCGTCGCGTTGCACTTTTGTTTTATAAATAAGGAATAAGCACTTCGTATTTAAAAGTAAATTTCGGCTTTTACAAAGCCCTTTATGCTACATGCTGTTTTAATTTTAAACTGAAACTATATTTTAGCATTAAATGCGTTTTTTAAAGTCAAATTACCTTTGACCCTCAATGCGCTCATGCTTGATGCAATTACCTAGGCATTTCGCCTCATTTTATATGCATATTTTTCGCAAATATTTTATTTTTAATTACCCTGTTCTGTGTCGCACTGCTGAGCAAGGGCCTGCCCTTTATTTCTCCACAATTCTCTATTAATATAAAATATTACTTTTGTTAATATAACTAGTACCTAATATTGGATGTAATTATTACAATCATTAATATTTCGTTCTACAAGCTGCATGGCACTTAATAATAGTAGTTTACTAAACTTGTGTAAACTCTTATCTGAGCAAAACGGAATTAAGAACTTTAAAACTTAAACGTTGAATCTAAACATGTCGTGTTTGCGACTAATTGTGTATTTAATTTAAACTTTGTTTCTGCTTTACTTTTAAAACATCGCGCCATCAAACGCAAATAAACACAGAATTATACGGAGTTTTCATTTGCTCCATTTAATACTGATCACAGAGATCTGAGTATCGTTTGTGCGTTACTTCAAATTCACTTTGCAAAGGCAGTAAACAGGCAAATAGGTGCCGCTTCGCCGTCCGGTCGGATGTTATTAGCTATCAAAGCTGCGATGCCCGGAGCCATAATTAATGGGACATTAATTTTCAATTTACTACTACGCAAAAGCATTTCTCGTTACTTTCATGAACTAATTGCCGAGTCACTTACAAGTTCGCATTAAAAATATTTAGCTCGATGCTGATTAAAATCTAAGCGGTATAAATCTCTTTGAATTAATGTGACCTAAATTCGCGTGTGTTTTCATTTAATGTGGTTTGAAGTTATTTAACTTATACTAGGTTGGGATTAACAACGACGACAAACTTCAAACTCCACTCTCTTACGTTTAAATGAAAAGATGAGTATATAATCTTACCAGTTAGCAACTCTTACAAATCTTAATTTGATTTGTTGGAAAATTATGACCGTATTTTACTTCTCTATTCAACCGTCCAAGCTACCTCCATGACGAATTTCAATACAATCGGTTCAGTAGTTCAATAGTCATGAGGTGCCAAACAGACAGACAGAGTTATTAACTAAAATGTCTTCATGGTGTCCCTACATAAGGAGGTAGAGAGCGTTATGCTAGCACTCTTTTTAATAGGTCCAGTTTTTGCTCAACTATTAAATACTGAATAAGAAGAGTTGCCAAATTGGTTCATACTAGTTACAGCTGCCATTGGCAATCTAAGAGATTTGTACCGCTCTTAGATTTTATTATACTGATGCCGTACGATTCTTTGAAAGCTTTCCTTTTATTAGCGTAATAACCACTTGAAATGAAGTTAAGACTACTTTATGTAATATTTAGAGCGGTTTTAGTAGACCATAAGCTATGCCTTGGTTACTGTTCAGTTACTATTACTACACAAGATTTGTTTGCTGATTACTCGTAAATCCAGGCACCAACCAATAGGTTTCTAGATTTATTTATACTAAAAAAGTTGGCCGTCACGGGACGCCCGGCAGATGTAAAACATCAAAGTGTTAGTATACGCGCGTGCACACATAAAGAAGTCGAGAGCGGCGGCGTAGTGGGGGTATCACGGTATGGTTTGCCGTCACGGCATGCGAGTCGATTTTCCTGCCAAGGCGCGCCAATAGTTGATTAACGTCAAAAAGAGAAGAAATACCATTATGAATATAACTAAGTTTTATACTCTACACTCAGTACTATCAAATTACATTTCAGGCGGCAAAATGCAATAATGTTTAAAAATGAATACATAATAATTGGTGTACGTTATTAATCTAAATTATCTTACTAGTAAAAATAGCGAATATTTTACTTACAATTGGTGCAGTTACCTTAAATATAACAATAATATTTACACTCTCGACTATAGGTACTTGAAACATCGAAATATTTCAGTATTTAGCAAAACTTTTGGAGATGAGTATGGACAGGGTAGCTTGAGTGCCACCGGTATTGGCGGAGTTTACGTCTGACGAAGTTAGTACCATGCAACTACATATTGGGAGCTTCTATTTGCAAAGGCGAATATTGGAATATTTTGGATAGATGTGTTTATGGGGACTGTTAATGCAAATTCTCAATTTACGAGCAACACTTTTTGCAGACGTAATGAAGGCTAATAAATTATAGTCATGTAAGCTTTTAAGCATGAGGATCTGAGTCAAATCCCGGGTCGGGCAAAGTGTTACTGAGTTTTTCCATTAGTATTTTCAGTAACAGTGAGTCTGGCTTTTTGCCCGGTTAGTTTGAGTTTATTACATTTGGACTTATAACATGACTTGCGAAATGTGGGTGTACTACATACCTCTGCTCACCGTTTCGGGGAATACAGCGTGATGTTATGTTATCATCAACATTCGGGCCTTCCACTGTGCCAAAATAAGATTGTCCATTTGGATAACAGAGGTATCATCATCAGCATCATGTGATCCACTGCTGGGCATAGACCACCTCCTTTAAATGCCACTGTTTCCTATTTTGGGCCGAGACATACAATGTGAACAAAACTTAAAAGAAAATATGTAGTTACTCGAAAGATATCTTATAATTAAACAAAACTCCAAATTATTACACTATTTTATACTTCCAAGAGTCTATTGACGGCAGCATATCGAGAATCCGCTTTTTTTCAAATCGGTTAAAAACCCGAGCCTTCAGAATGGTTGATAACGTGAGTGTGTACAAACTTATTTATACGTCGCTTGCAACTACAGCGTAGAGAGTGTCTGGCGTTATGGGGTGCCGAGTGCTTGCTACTGTGCTGCCTTTACACCACTCACCAGTCTACTAGCTCCATTACTCACTTTAAATCAGGCTTCAGAAAAACAGAGTAAAATAGAGGTTTCCAAATGTGATAAGTATTAAAATAAGTGTTAAATGTACCATTAACAACATAGTTAAAAAAATTACTACTATGAAAATTCTGAAGATACGCTTTTATTCAGTCCCAACATTTTTCTAGTAATAATCCCTTTACTTTCGTATTACTTAGAATATTACAATATTACATTCTAGTGTATTTATAATAATATGTATATATAATACGTAATGTATAAATAATGTACCTATTAATCAATCAATTGTTCCTCGTAATTTAATCACTGTGTATTTTACCTAGCCGAAATATAACCGAGAAATACTCGACAAAATTACAATACCTTCAAATAGATTACTTAATTTGAACGACGATAGTCAATTATCAAAAGTCGAGTGTAGTAGTTTAAAATCATGAAGGCGAGTTACTAGCCCAAAGATGACAGTTACAACGGACCTTAGGGGTTCGTGTCTCGTCACTCAGTGGTACTCAATAATGTATATGCAGACTGAATCGCGCGGCCTACGATCCGCTTCCATGGCTCAAAAATTCCACTTTGCTATATAGTTCATGTAAACAAAAGTTTGATGAAGTAGTTTGATTAACTTACGGTGTGGGGATATTAATTATATGTAACGCTATTGTGTTCTTTATTTGTTATATATATATTCATTTATTTCTCAAGTTACAGAGACTCAAATTGTAAGTAAAGCTTAAGCCTAAGGTTAGTAGATTTAAAATAATATAACTTAAATATTAATTCACGCCCCCTCACTGCACGACTCATGTAGCAACATGCATCATGCAGCAGTGGTTCATATAGACACAGTCTAGCCTATTTGCAATCATACAGAGAATACTGTTGGCGCTGGCCCGCACTCGCCGCACCAGGGACCCGCACCGCTTGCGCATAGTTGCGTGGAAACAATCCACACGCGCTTCTGCGAACATCCCCGATGCACTGCAGTATCGGGGCAGCCCCAACAGCACCCTGAATGCATGATTGTATTGCACACGAAGGGCGTTGTAAGCTTTCTGCGTATAATTAGCCCACAGGCTGCAGGTGTAGAATGAAGTGCAGTAAGCTCGAAACAGTGTATATTTGACATTATTTGAACAGCGTGCAAGTTGTAGCGATGTTATAGATACATCTTGTAGAACAACTGCTGTCTGAGGAAAGAATATCTAGTAGAATCATGATCAATGATGTCATGATCACAAAAGATGTTTTCAGTAAGAAATAAAGTTTTTGTTGATATCATCACCTACAGGATTTTGACATAAAGGACCAACACAGCAAACATGCATGAAAATCTTCATGACGTCATTCAAGATATTTACAGTTCCGGAGACTGTAAAGATACCACGCATAATGAAAACATGCGCTAGGTGTACTCGTCAACTAACTCCCTGAATGACGATGACTGAAATCTAAAAAGTGTAAAGCAAAAAATTGTTCCTAAAACACGAAACAACGAAATAGAACCTTCCCTAGAAAGCCTAATAAGTAACGCACCATATGATAATTACTGAAAGTACTAAAATATAACCTTGAACCTATTCAGGTGCTTTTCGCACCCACTCCGGCGGTACTAAAGCCGTCTGAAGTGGTCTGGCGCGAGACAGCAAGGGGTCCTAGTACTACTTGTACGCTGAGTTCGGAAAGATAGGACACGCAACAATTTCACCACTTTTTAGTGTGAGTACAGAAAGAACTATGGAAAGTCTCGGCTAAGAGCCTTGCTACATGTGAGGCAAAATAAGTATGCAAAATTCTTCTGCCTCGTTGGTCTAGGGGTCGCTAAGCTGAGCATGAGGTCTTGGGTTCGAATCCTGGGTCGGGCAAAGTATTACTCGGTTTTTCTATTGGGTAATTCTCAGAAGCAGCACGGAGTCTGGATTTGTGCCCGGTTGATGGCAATAGGCTCGCCCTATATTACATTGGGACTTATAACATAACCGGCAAAATGTGGTTGTACTAAATATACATATATGCACTTCTGCCTACCCCTTCGGGAAATACAGGCGTGGTGTTATGTTATTATCTCTTCTGTCTCCGGGAAAGCAAGTTGAAATAGGTGACAAACATTCTGTAGGCCTCATGGATGGCAATAGGGTTGCCACCAACACTTTGGTATTACGGTGATTGGCAAAACTCAAGTGCTTGGTTTCCTGATACAGGGGAACACATAGGCTTAATTCTTTGTGGATTGTAGGCTGTTTCTGTCTACATAAATAAAAGTAGTCATACCTACCCTTCGTAGAGAAAAACCCTGATACGATGTTTGATTAAAGCAAACAAATAGTTTTAGCTATTATCGCATGTAAACGCATTCTGATATATGGTGTTCTTTCAAATATAAAGATCTAAGAGAAGTCCTAGTTAGCTCACTGAAGTAGTGCTATAAAAAAGCGAGTTAAAAATATTTTGAACTTTAGGTAATAATAATCGTTTATTTATGGTAAGGTATGACATGAAAAATATTTTCAATTGGTAAAAGCAATTTACAGAAAATAAATCGTGTACTGTGAAGTTAAGTAACAGGCTACGTCGTAAAAGCTAAATTGGGAATTTAACTTTTTCTAAATTATGTTTTTCTGGTCAGGTTGCCTTTGCTCTTATAATAACTTTCGTGAGTGTTATCCATATTATTTACTATATACGCCGGTTGTACTCACGTGTGTATTCGGGAATGCCCAACTAGTTTTAGTTCTAGTTAGAAACTAGTCGGTCATTCCCGAATACACACCGGCGTATATAGTAAATAATATGGATAACACTCACGAAAGTTACAGTACAATCGGCGTACATAGAAAATAATAAATAAAATGTTTCAAATATCTTAGCACATCAAATAAATTAAAAAGATTCTTCAGTTTCCTGTGAAGAGTTTTAAAGGTCTACCGAATTAAAATAATCAATAAAAAATGACGACTTACGTAACACAAGTTAGGTCAATACAGCACAAATTTATAACCCTAGGTACCCTAAATAAAAGTACTTATTTCCGTCCGTTTACCCTTCGTTTAGGGGCTGTTTAGGACGTGACTGCCTACCATTTGCACCCTCCACCCTCACCTGGCAGACACCCTTTTATTCAGTTTGCAGATTCCATTCAAGATTTTAGGTTGCACCACAGTGTACGATAGGCGATATACTTTCGGAAGATGAATAAAAGTTTCAGAATTCATGTAGAAAAAATATTTTAAATTTTCTTTGTTTATTTATTTAATGGTTTTCAGTGCGCAATTTTTAAATTATGTCTCGTTTTACCACCTTGTGCAATTCAATCAGTTTGTTTGATTGTAACACTATCACAACAAAAATTAGGCATCAAGTCCACCTATGTTATATACGCTAACTTAATGTCTGAAGCATTCTCTACCAGTCCACTTAATGATTGTGTTTAGATAACATGACTGTATATGAATATATCGACCTCAAGTCATAACAGTCATCAGTCGGCACAATCTATAGTGTATCTTCGACTGCCCCCAGGCCTGATTCCCCCTTTAATTGTGACAACATATTGCCGAGAATTGTGTGAAATCGACCAAACAGCTTGTCTAGGCAGGGCCTAACCGGCGAAGCGTTATAGTATAGTTGACAGGGGATACCTGGTACTTACAGACGCGTGCGTAACTTCTATTAGCACCGTATGGAGGGGAAAGGGTTGTTTTAGCAAGGATTTTGATTGGATATTAATGCTACAAATATAATTATTACTGGAATTTTTCTATGAATATTGATGAGGCAAACAATTTAAATTTTATTTAATATTCTTCTTATTTGCGCTGAAATAACGTGAGAAAAATCGTAATTTCAGAACTGATTGATAGTAAGTTCCTATGTATTTTCAGTTACTCAGTGAATGAAACTAAACTGACTTACCGAGCATACCGAGTACCAGTGAATCAGAGTTTTGTCTGATAATCCTCTATCACGTCATATCCTAAAAATAGCGTTCTAGATATCTCCATACCAAATTACAAAAATAATTACAAAGGTATATCCCCCTTTACAATAAATAAGACAGGCTTTAGATAAATCAATGAAGCGAACCTACAATACTGCGGAAGTCAATAAATCTCATAATAAAGTGTCGATGGAAGTTTTCCACGTAAATCAGAACTTACCTTGTGTATACAGCATACTATTCGGACCACGGAGCGTCCATTCCTCTTTCCTCGTCTTAAACATTCATACAGCACTCACCTGGAAATAAAGAAAAAATAAACGTTAATAGCGTCGAATTATAGAGCGACATGGATATTAAGTAGGCTGAAGTGTATTAAAGTAATTCCTAAGAAAAGTTGTCACTGTCAATATTTATCTGATCCCCAGATATTATAATGAATCTGTGTGTAATTTATACATTATTATGATCATTTTATGATATCAATTTTATGTGTTTCGAACGCACGCGTGATATAGGAAACCTCGCAGAGTGAGACGATAATTATAAAAAAAAAACTAAATATTAATATCTTTGCACGTGGCCAGTTCGTTTGCTCATGATCAGTATAAAGCCGTGTGGTATCCGGCCTAGAATTGACCACCCACTTTCCTCCCGTGGGTATCGTAAGAGGCGACTAAGGGAAAATCGAGGAGATGGGCAGCAGCGTCTTCTGAAATTTGACCACCAACACTGCGATCCGCCGCTTGGCCGCTTGCCAAGCGTAGGGATCATGGGAACCTCCCCCCTCCCCTTCAAAAAGAAGGAGGCCTTTGTATAATAGTGGACGTCTTCCGGCTGATGATGACATGATGGCAGTATAAAGCATACTGGTTTGTTTGAAATCACTAAAATAACATTCCGTTATGGAATTTTTCGTTTCTACAACATTAAATGCTGCGACTGCCTCGTTGGTCTAGTGGTTGCTAAGCGCGACTGCTGAGCAAGAGGTCCTGGGTTTTCCATTAGGTAATTCTGAGTAGCAGCACGGAGTCTGGATTTGTGCCCGGTTAATGGCAATAGGCTCGCCCCCTATTACATTGGGACTTACAACATAACTGGCGAAATGTGGGTGTACTATATGTTCACCTCTGCCTACCTCTTCGGGGAATACAGGCGTGATGTTATGTTATGTTATGTTGTTTAAAAACATAGAAGACAATTTTTCTAACCATACACAAACACGGAACCAATTTAAAACAGATACGTCATAATTCATAATTAACGTAAATTATTAATTGAACAGTTGCCTCAAACACTTTCCTATTAAACCGATACCAAGAATTATTAATGTGTAAGTTAATACAACAAAACAAGTACATTTGACCGGATTGTAACATAGTTTACGTGATACGTAGCCCACTAAATTATGAACGGACTAGTCAAAATTGAACGCAGATTGTATAAAGCAAATATTACAATGAATGTTTCAGTTAAATGCACGGCGGGTGTTGTAGGGAGGTGAACAATATTGTTATTGATTGTCGATACTTACTGGTGCATTTTAATAGACAGTGTTGTGTTCTACAAAATACTTTTTTTACTACGTTTTTTGTTGCTATGCAAAGGTCATTTGGGTACATGGGACCTATGTACCTATTGTTCGATTTAAGAATTGAATGTATGTCATCTTAAATTTTTCCATTTTTAACACTGTATACCAAAACAGTACGCCCGCATTTTCAGAATGATTAGGTCAGGGTGTACGGCCTATCATAATCATTTTACACACCTAGTAATTAGTATTATTTTTATTATGTCAGTCAGTCATTATAAATTTTGATAAAAAGGGATTTTTAAATAGGACGACCACTAAATAATTACAATTATTAACTCTTTCTTACATAAACTACTCGTACAAATAAGTATAACTTATTCATATTTTGTTTACATTTAGTGCTGTATAAAAGCCAGTAATAAATAATGATGTTGGAAGTAATTAAGTGGTAGGAATGTCGAAGACGTCAAAACAGCTGTCTTTTGGTGGCAAACAACTATCGGCAAGACAAATTCTCGTGACTGCCCACGCTGGCGTGCACACAAACAAACAGGTGTTCCCGAGCCAAGTGGAACGCATAAATATCGCAAAACACAAAGTTATCGATGCCACTAAGCCGCCTTTATTGACTACGTTTCCCCTCACTAGCGAAACGACTAAACAACTACACCGATCATGCAATTATGAACTTTAAAGCTGTAGGATAGAGTTTCATTTCTGTCACGAAGGTAATCAAGGATGTTCCGTTAGTGTTAGACAAACTTCGGTTTTGCAATAATGATAGCATGACAGCAACGGTGTGTATAAAGTGCGTTTCATATAGTAAATCGATACGGGGGCTTCGGCGCCGAATACAAACTAGTGTTTAGTACAGGGATCACTGATTTGTGGTGTTGAATATACTGATCCTAAACGCTAACGAACACAGCTGTCGAGTTAGAAATAAAAGCTCTTCATGTTAATAATAAAAAGAACTACCCTTTGCAGATAACACCCACAAACAATAATTAAACAAAAAAAAATCCTGAATTTGATTATATCAATTTAATTATAATGTTCATACATGTAAAGGTTAATAATAAAATAAAACTCAGAATAACTTTAAATTTTTAACTAAACCTCAAAACTACCATAGTCAAAAACTAAAATATTCTCTAGTAATTTTCAAATTAAATTCTGGAGCACTTGAATGCCTTTTGAGCTGCAGTTTTCAGTAGCAGACATGGTTGAAATAATCCGATTATAAATATAGACTGCTGTCTTGGAGTTTCAGTACGACGCAGTAAATAATTGCTCCTTTATTACAATAGGGCAGTTTGATCTTTTCAGTTTAGATGGCAGAGAAGAAACGTTTCACTTAGTGTCTTTTTATACACTTTTATTTTTAGATATAGTTTTGCTGGCCTACAGGTTAATAGACTGGTTATTATAGCACAATGTCGTAATATTAGAGTATTGGAGCAGCAGTTTAAGTTACATTAAATCACAGTATATGTATTTGTATGGTGACGTAGGGTACATATATCAAGTAAAAGCAATGTTTGTAGTAATGTGTACCAGTATGCCTTAAATTCATACAGTTTTAGTACTAATTCAAAAACTCAACTTACAAAACTTTTCTAAATGTAGTTAAACTTCACCGTGTTTTATTCAATGTAGTGCGTTCGTTATGCAATCTTACATAGTATAAACGAACTTAAGTTCTTTCCAAACATAATGAACTTTGAAAATGTCTACAAGATACTACCAAAACACATTCATTAAGATAACAATCTCGGCTCCTCCGACGCCAATCTAAGTTTGCTCTACTCTTCATAACGACGCCAACCTCTGACAATTTGAAGTAACACCGGGCTATAGCGAGATAGGTTTATGGTTTTTGCTCGATTCAGAATAAAATGGGTCTCTAAAGAGGTTTCAGTTTGCAGAGTTAGAATGAGTTAATTTACTTAAAGATTAAATTAATTGAATTAATTTTACTGACTTAACTTTTGTATTCATGTTTTGTATGTACTAAAACATAAAGATAAACGTATTTTCGGACAAAGTGAAGACATCATTTTAATCATATATTTGCACATAGCAACCTTTTTTAGAAACAAAATATAGTATAGTAAAAAATAAAAAAGCTTTACACTACACTACTCACAAAAGTTATGAAATAATCTGCATATAACTATCCCACTGTACACTGTACTGTAATAGCTGTTCCCTATAGTAACAAATATGTACAATTATAAGCTCAATATTATTCCATTACGATTGACGCCTACGTCAGTCTTATGCAGGTAATGAACACTGTTTAAAGCTACATAATAAGCAAGCCTTGCTAATAAACAAAAAGATTGAGGAACACTTTAAAGTGGCCTATGGTTTCCTTACTACAAATAATACATAGTCAATTAGCCACAAATTGTCCCTCCATAGGACGTACAGAGGGAAAGGGGAATGCCCACGGATGGTATCGCTAAAATTTGAATTGTGTCATTAGCTAAATATATTGAAAATTCTTATTTTTATTTAAAATAATTTTTTAACTTGTTATTACCCTTCTACTTCTCCGGATAAATTCTGATAAAGTAAAAAGCATAATAAATGACTAAATTCTAGAAAAGAGGAAAGCAGTGTTGCCATTTCTTAAGTAATTAATTTGAATAAAAGATAATTCCTTGATAATCGATAAAACATAACGATTCCAGGAAAATATCTTTTGTTTTCAAGGAAAACACATTCATGTGGTTTTTTAATAATTAAAATAGGTTTAATGTGTAATGAAGGTAATGTTGCGGAAAAACTCGACGTAACCAAGCAATAACTGTGTGTATGCTAGCTCATTCTTTCATATTAACATATATTAAGCATAAATAACGCGTTAGAATGGGATGTTTAGTAAACAAATTGAATTATAAGCGAAATACGTGAACTGCGTTGTACTGCGGTTCCATACCGGGACCCGGTATGCACACAGTCAGCGGTTTGACAGGTCATGCCGGGAGCCGGTATAGCCCACAGACTAGGTGATAAAAAACAGATTGACCATAGGTTGAGAACGTTTCACAGTGTGTTTCATGATAGTAATCATGCGACTAGTAGGGGATTTACCTCACAGACCAGGTATTTACTGCCTTACTCAATTATTTTGTCTTTAGCTATTGTTATAGCTCACAATAAGCTATTGAATCATGTTTTCCATTAAGGGAGCAAGACTGCGTGTTTAAATTATTTATTTCAATAATAAAATACTAAAACTAAGAAAACTAGGTTTCTTTTCGAATGCTCGAAAGTATCGATTACATTTGGATTAATCAATCGAAACGCCTGGCAACACTGATGACTGCTTCTGTCATTATTTACTTTGATTATTTATTCACGTTGCACTTTTGTTGTTTTGAATGTTTATTTGTGTGGTTGTGATTAGTTACAATCAACAAAAATAAGGAAAAGTGATAGTGAGACAGAGACTGTATTGGTTAAGTTAAACATGGAAAACCTACGGTGTGTTAATTGTTCACTTCGATAACGGCATATTATATGTTGGCAGTCGTCGGGCGAAGTTAATGATTCTGCCTACATTACTTTAGCATCTTGGATTGCACCCACACCAGTAAGTCGTGATGATTGTTACCTTATTCGTAAGACAGTTAACGTGGCATACCATCATTCAATAAAAATCAAGTATCGAATGGATTGCTTGTAAAAATGAAACATGCAAAATATTTTATCGCCAATATTAAAAAGATGTAATTATTTGACGTTACAGGTTTCACGTGAGGGCGTAATTTGCATTGAATGTTCAGTAGCTTTGCCAGAGGCTATAAACTGGACCTTCAACAATTCCTGAGTTTGGACATACTAGTGTATGTTTTGCATGTGGAGTATCTATAATGCAAACACATACATCAAGACTCAAGAGTGCCTATATATTGTGACGAAAGGAATATTATAATTCAATGGATATCTCCTCATTTGGTAGGTACCTATGTAAAATAATGTCTATCAAAGGATTTTTGCGTCCTGGCCAAATCAAATGCAGCCTGCACTTTGTGTGAACATCATTCACACTATTCCACTAATACCTACATTCTATACACCTACTAATTTATTTATGCTACATAAAGCTTCATTCCTTTAATGCAAATGTGTTGTGGAGTGGTGTTCTCACCAGATACTAGGGAACTCACCGTGGAGGAAAAGTCTTAGATGGACTGGAGGCTAGCGGCATAGTTGACTTATATTGTGTAAGTGCCGGCTGCATTCTATTTGACTGAACTGCAGAACATAGCTTGTCTGTCTGTGACAAATCTTTTCTTTCCCAGTTAATAGTTAGTACATTATGTAACAAAACCCACATGACCCTAAGATACAGAAATGTCTTATTTTTAGGTTCCACATCTAGAAAGAGTGTGTCAAGCCTGTTAGATTGCAGCTAGAAGAAATGTGCAACAACATTTGCAACAGGATGCAAATAGGGATACTTCTGGTGCTGAAATAGAGAATGTACAGGCTCCTGAGCTACCACCGCTTCCACAGGAATCATTGTTTCAACCACAAAGAAGGCAACAAGAACAAACTATTACCTACACTTAGTAGATACAAGCGGGCTACTGCTAAAACAAGACATTTTATATTTCCGGGTTGTGAAAAATATGTAATATACTTAATAGTTCCTATGATTTTAAAATAAATTATACTCTTTCATGTCATTTATTATTTTATTTAAATAAATTATATGCTACACTCAGTTTTTATTTCAATTTCCTATATTATATATTTTAGGTTAGTAGAAGGGTATATTTCGATTCATTATATTAAATTGTGGTTTTCTAAAGAATAGAATTTCTGGCGAAGTGATAGACGTTACGTAACGATATTCCTAACGCAGCGATATTCCTTAGATACTTTACGTGTTAGTTTTAAAGAAGTGATTTTAGAGAATAAGTGCGAATTGATTTGGCGTGATTGCGCGACGTAGCGTTAGGTACTTACAACTGCGCGCGCAGCGTCAGGTACAATTGCGCGCGCAGCATTATTTAGTCATTTCTTGTTATTCATCACAAAATTGCCGTTGATTCCGGAGAGTTATCAAAATAATAATAACTGTATTTGAAAGTGCTAGAATTAAGCTATAAATTAAGCTACATTAGATTAAGACACAAAAGATTTTATAGCGATACTAAGTGTCATAGTCACTTGGGCATTCTCCTTTGTGGCATACTTAATAATACTAATAATGTATTTGGTTCTACTGTTGTATAATTTTAGGAATGCCTTACTATTTTTCTACTACTTACGAAACTTACATACATAAATTTGTTCATAATAATTGGTTGACTATTATTATTGATCATTTATTTAACGGAAATCTGTGGTCTGCTAACTCCTCTGGGAAACTTTTTATTTATCTTAAAATTCTAAAAAACTACATACACTATATGAATTAAGTGTCAAATCTTCTTAGCAAAAATTCACATCTGCTTAACCAAATTTGAATAAAATATACAAAATTAAACCACTAGAATTAAACCGCGTACCGTAACGAGCATATGGTATAGGTGATCAATCATTCGAATCACCCCGCGCGGAATACCTTAATCCAACATTTAATTTGTCTCTTTGTCTAGTCTTGTCACGTAGTAATTAAATTACATTAGTATGTAGTATATTTGGCTATGGGTACGCTTGTATACCGGTTTTGAATTTCTTGGGCAAGTTTACTTTGATTATAAAGCTCAATTTATTTTCTTGTCCGTCCTGCTTTATGGAATGATTTTTGGAATGACGACCAAAAATCTTGAGCTTCAGAGATCTTACAAGTTCAAGTCTTAGGGCGAACAATGTACACATTGTTTTCTTAAAAAAATCTTTTTAGTTTGATTATTCCAAAGAATAATAGAAGTACCCAAAAGTGTTATTATTATTTTATCTGTAATTCTACGTGACGTTTCTTGTGTTAGGGGCGAAAAATGATTACCTACGGTCGATCAGATTTTAAAATAAATATCTTGTACCTATCTGTTCGATTGATCTAAATACAGCCTATCTGTGACCTACTTCAAAAATAGGAACATCGCTTTCCGTACAAGAAATAGAGCCACAAAACTACAGAGTTTGAATTATCTACCCTTCCTACGTTTTCACAAATGATTTCTGCTTGATTTACATAATTCCCGAAAAAAATACACCCAGAATACAATAACAGGCATCTGCATTTTAAAATAATTTTTAAAAAGCTTTTATTTTTTTAACTTTTTTGTTTATAGAACACCTTAACTGGAGACTGGGTAAAAGTTCCTATACTAGCCTTCCAAAAGACCGCGTTCCATCTTGCTAAAACCCGTAGATATGAACAATAATTTAACCATCTCCCTAATATTTCACATACAGAGCTTAATAGTACATACGACAGGTTTAGCAATACGAAAACACCACCCATGACAGCGAAATAACCCTTAATTAAACCAAATACTTTTATTCAAACAAACTGAATGGAAGCTTAACAAATAAAATTCGCATAGCAACACGAAAATAGGACTGAAACACATTTTAAAATCCTTATGTCTCGATCCGGTAATTACAAGCCGTCTCGTCAGTCAGACATGTAAATACGCATCCAAATACGACAATAGTAGTGTCGACAATTAGTCGTGTCGTCTAGCCGAAGCCTTTCAACTCTAAGCTGTAGCCAGACGCCTGTGTCGCCACTTTTATTTCGACTATATCTATATGTACGCTGAAGGGCGCTGGAAGTGCCTCGGTGGGCGCTAAGTACAACGGTAGCAGTAGTTGATGATGGCTACGGTAAAAATGTAAGGCTCGGTAATTAATAAAATTAGAGTGAAACAAAAGATGGTTTTACGAAACTACAATACCTAAATAAAAGCAGTGTGATGAACCTGCTTTAAAAAAACTTCTTCGAAAAAGTGAATTACTGAGAAAAAATGATTATGAAGCCACAAAAATAGTAGTTTTTGCATAAATGCACAATACTAAGAAATAAATAGATTCTGAAGCAAAGTTTGAAAGGAATTTCGTTCATCAATGTAAGCTTCAAAATCACTGAGAGCAGTTTTTTTTTTATGACACGATACCATTTCTAGGACGTACGAAATGTTTGGAATCAATGGCGTGGGTTGGTGAATTCTTGGCATTACCCGTGTCACGAGTTGCGGGGCTTCCTCTGGACGCATTGTTCTTTATCTCCACAAGCCATTTGTATTTCGAATAAAATATGCCCATTACTGGAAACACGTAACAAATGTAGGTTCTTTAAATACTACTCTCTCTCTCTCTTTGATACTAAATTAGATTTTTTTGCTATCTGTGTCTCGATCGACCCTGGCCGTTCTTATCACAAAAAAAAATTAACATCAATTTATTTTAAATTAAGTTTACAGAAGTGAAACATTTCCTCAAAAATACATTACACTAATAATCATAGTATAAACAATTGCATATGTATCAGACAGTACAAAAATATTTGTTGACTAATATGAACCCGACTAACCTTAGCACCTAACTGTGAACGCGCCAATCCTGACACGAAACATACCTCAAGAAGTTGGCACGCATTTCTAACTTTCCACGACAAGAAGAAATGCAAGATGAATCCTTCGCTACATAACAATACGTAATAACTTGAAAAGATACTGAGATATTCGCTCGTAACTGAAGTTTACAAAACATGGCCATCAGGAACGCTCCCGAAACAAATGTCGTCGGCAATTCTTTCTCACGGCGTACCCGGAGTGGAACATCACTGCCATCTTATGCATGGCGTGTGGAGTAAGTCATGATTTAAGGCGATTCCCTATTGAAACGGGCACACTTTGCTACACTCTTTATCGCTTTCAAGAGTATATGCGAGAAACTGGCTGAGAAAAAATAAACTTTTTTTTTAAATTATTTTCTATTTGCTTTTATTATTTCGTTTAACCTATTGCTATTAAAAACACAATTCTTAAATCCAAGCTTGTTCTGATGATTTCTAAAAAAAGATTTTAAGTAAGGATTTCATTTTCAGGACTAGACCAGCTGTTTTAACCAGTTGTCATTAACTTTCATTCACTTTGCTGATTTATATGATGCGTTTAAAACCCGACACCCCACTAAGCCAAGTTACCACCAAATTGCTAATTCGCTATGTCTCCCCACGGGCACCAAACAAAAACTACCTCAAGTAAAAGTTGCTATTTTTCCCATCTTAAAGGCTTCTAATATCGCAGCTCCCCGCCTCAGGCCGGTTGTCATTTGTCTGCTCCTCTGTAGGCAAACTTCGCTTCAATGTTTGAAAGCACTACATTATATCCGTCCTTCTTTATCGTCTTCGTCTTGTGGAATAGTGATGGGCTGAGAATATGGGATTTGATTATCGATATATCCCGAAAGATATGTTTGAAGGCGTGAAAAAATATTATTGTAGGTATAATAAAAGTTTTACGGTTAGATCGATAGTTTTTTGACAGCAGAGAGAAGTTATTTACACAAACTCATTGGTACCGTAAATTAATTTAAGGTTATTCAAGATCATCTCAATCCTTTTTAACAAAAAACCTACGTTGAGCCAATCTGATGCTGAAGACAGGAATAATTATAACGACAGGCTAATGAACTCAAAGTATAATGACAATATAACATTATATAATAATGTTACAGAGAAACATTAGACGCTTGTCAAAATTACACCAGTGATAAGTAATACTCCAAAAAACTCAAAAAGAACTGCTAATTGGATGGAAAAAAAGATAAAAATATACAACGCTAGAACAGTTACAAAGCCGAAAATGTTTAATTAATATTTACTGGCCTTGCCTACACTTCAAAGGTGTCTACATTAAAATAATTAATTTCCCGTTATTAATGTGATCATTTCGGAAAAGCGGAAGCAGCTTAATAAGAAACTTTGAGTTATGTATATAAATTCGTATCTCATTAAAATTATCTATGCTAATATTATTGTGAAACAAATCGCTTATGTAGTACCTATAGCATTTATTAATTTATATTCGGGTACATATATCGTGGTAGGTTTTGGATTAAGTAGTTTGACACTTCACTAAATCAGGCTCGGTTGACCGGGTAAGTACGACACTCTTGTAAGAACTCTGGTGGATCACACTGTTTCTGCCATTTAACAGCCCGTCCTCGTAAACATAAAAATATTATGGTGAGAGACTAAAGCTGAAAGTCTAGGCTTACTCCTCGAAAATTATAAGGGCAGCAGTCACTAGCACACTATATTTTAGGGAGCGCTCCCAAAATTAAGTCCTTTATGTGATGTTAATGTACTAACCGTACCTACGCTTCATCCATTCCTCCCAAATGTTAGCTTGTCCATGAAATTATAGTTTATCCATTTGTATAAACGTAATAATGGTGTTGTCTTCTTTATTCTTAATTATCAATTCACCTTTTAAACTATCGATACATCTTCATCGATGTTCATACGAAACTACAAGAGCTCAAGACTCGGCACTTCGTAACATAGCTTAGATTTCTTTTTAATACCACACATTTAAACTCTTTGTAGGAAGCACATGTCGTTGGTTAAACTTTATATCTACTCCATGTATTGTGTTATATTGAAGGTTTATGTTTAAGTGCTTTTGCTTGGTCGTGCCACTTGTCGCATTGAGGTGTAGGATTTGAAACAATATCAGTAGATTTCATACTAACCACTTTAAGTTGAGAGTGATTTTTTGGCACGTGTTCACTGTATTGTCTAATTAGCTTCTCAAGGTTGTAAAAAAATTGTAACATCATTTGTTTACGTAATACAAACAACCAACAATAGGGCTCGATAACAAGGCTTAGTTTCATTGTTCAATTCTTATTTAATCCTTCTACTTCCTCTAAAGACGTAATTAACTCAATGTTTATGTTTGTTACATTATATCAAAACATACAACTTCTCACATAACAAGTAGCAAGTTGAGGCAAGTACCTATTGTATAATTCTGACCCATAACAGAAAATTTGAACCGACGTTTTAGTAATCAGCAAGAGTAACTTTAAAATGAATCTCATGCCAGAAAATATACGTTCCAGTTACCTCTAAAGATTTAGTTTCAAAGTTATATTAGTTTTTTATTTAAAGCTTTCTAAACCTAAAAACTTAAGCTACCCGCATAAGCTAGAAAATCAAATAAAATAGTGCGAATTTTAAAATCCTGTACAAAAACTGTCGCCAAGGGCGCTCACGAGGGTTCTACCCGCAAAAACAATAAACTGTCATAAATCAGACGGAAAGTTTAATATACCCCCACTTCGTGCAAGTTCTCCCACTTTTGTACTAGCCATGTAGCATTCGCCAGTGCGGGTTTGTTATTGCGGGGAATTTTAAACTTTGTTTTGATATATAACTGTGTAATGTAAATAAATGAGTGATTTTAAAGATTATTTATGAAGGAGTTTGTATGTTAGTCTTTGGTGTTGTCTGAATTGTTCACTGAATTTTACAGGCTTCGGAGTGTTTTATAACTTTATGTTAGGTGTATAATAATATATAATGGAAGATTTTGTGGGTCTGTAAATGTATGTAGTATTTAATATTATGTTAAACGAGGTTCCATTCATTCAAGTATCCGGATGTCTTTAATATTTTTTAGGCTAAAGGTCTCTATAAAGGTTAAAATTTTTACTGAAGCCGAAGATTTCCGATATACATAGCACAAAAGTAAAATAAGAAATGTATACCGTTAAATTAACACAAACCCTAACTTCAAACATAAAAGCCAAGAAACAAAAAACCATTTATTAGAAACATCCAAAAAATAATTCTACTTCACGTGCAACAGCCAGTTGGAAATATGTTGGTTTAGCAAAAAAATAATAATTTAGCTGAAGTAGAATTTTGTGGAAAGCAAGAGGAAGGCTTCCTTACTCAACGACTCTCCTGTGGGAACGTCGCGCTAACAAGAACGTCTTAGCGCTTGCCACGACAAATTTAAGTAGGAAATTTTCTTTTCTGACGATTAAGGAAATGTGGAAACAAACATAAACATGCTTTAAAGTTCTTAAGTGTTTTAGCTTACAAATTTTCATGCTAAACTGCCAACGTAATGGTAGCACCAAAGTTTGTAACAAGCCTTCCCAGGAACTAGTTACAGAGGGTCGTGTAATTTTTGAAGAGATATTGTTATGAGGTGTGTTGTTAATTGAATATGCATATTATGAAGTACTACTGTAATTTTGGCATAACATATGCGCAGATGTGATGACGAATTAATTAGTGCTGGTGCTGTGAGATAGACTCTCTGCAACATGAGCAGTGGGTGATATTAATACAGAAAAAATGTTCATCAGACCAAAGGACATTTTTATTCTTGTGATAATATTCAAATGTGACTTTATAACATCTTAAATCAAGGCGTCATAATAAAAGTCAAATATTGAGCTACTGAGAGCAAAGAAGGAAAAATTAAACTTCCAAAACACGTGTTCCAGTAAAATACGAACAAACGCTATCCAATGTGACACATACACTCGTATCGTGTAAGCCAGAAAAATGGAGGAAAAAATATTTCCCTCAGAAATACACGAAAAGTCAACGCGTCTTTAAATATTTATGACAAAGGTGCTTAGGAAATCTTTCGCTGTACAAAAGCCATATTGATTTTGCTTGTTATGTCCCAATGCATAATGCGAACTGCTGAATATTGTATGGTCCGTGGAGTGTGAACGCCATGTCGATGCCAAGGCACTTTGGCTTAGTGCTTTTTTGTAATTTTAACAACTAATAAACATGCTGACGACCTTGTTGGTAGCGGAATAAATGAATATTCCTAAACTATCAATTACTATTCTTCGTCCAAAAATGACAATATCTTTATGATACGAGTATGATACAATTGTCAAGTTTTAAGAATGTAAATGAAGCTTCAATGGTATTCTTCATATTATCAAACAATTTATGTACATATGTATTATAACATGTGCATTTAAATAAATAAATCGATACTTTCAATCATTTTTCAAATTCACACCCAAAGAGTTAAAAATTTGCGAATTGATTTACTTTCTACCTTACTCAGTTTGCCTTCTAAATGAAGATTTACCTTCACTCTGGCCGGAAAATTCGACGGATGTTGTATTGACTGTAAGTACCAGCATCCCAGTACGATTCGATCCGCTCCCTCGGCGCACTACCATAAATTCTCGTCGTAGGCTTCATGCCGCCTGAAGACTTTGATTTCCCGAGTGGGCTGAGACACAAGTTTTTAAATTGGATTATATATTTTTAGCTGGCCTTGACCTTTCGGGTAACGAGGTCAAGTTTTGGTCTGCTTCCTGATTCTGCAGAGCTAAACTTTATCGTATCGTTAACTTAGTCATTCAGGACATTGTTTTCTGTATCAGCAAAGTTCACTAACAAATGCAAAGTCCATACCTTTCACATACATTTTCAATGCACATCCAATTGGACTAGCTTGTAAAAATGCCTATGGCGCCTTTTCTACTTAACGAAACCCCGGATTTTACATAGCGAAATCTCGTGCGCTACGTAGAAAATTGAACGTTAAAACGTCCGCCTTTGCTGAACGCCTGGGCCGCCCTCTTTCCACCTTCTGTCAAAGACACCATTCCAAAAAAACGAACCAGCTTCTAGGTTTTTTACGACTATAACTAGTCAAGCTCTTAACTCATTTGTATAGCGATTGCTATCATAGCAGCTGCATGCGTGGAGTCAATTTCTCCACTTTTATTTTAAGAAAAAATCCCAAGTAGGAACATTGCTGTCTGAGCTTTGTTTGTACTCACACGGTACATTGACCAAAAATATGATACTCCATTAGTACCACATGATGTACATACATATTACTATCGGTCTCGTCAGCGATTATTCCTAGTAGGCTCGATAGGCCCTTTTTCGTGTCCTCGAGCGCACGATTAAGTTGACGTCTGGCCGACGCCTTTATGTCGTTCAATTTTTTCTACAAGGCACAAATTCCTAATTTTGTGACGATATAAAAAGGACTAAATTGTAGTTGATTTTTTGATACACTGCAAAATAAACCGTCTTAGTCAAAGACTACACACACATCTAACTTTGATGTTTTCACAGCTCCAAGCACTTGTACTTGAAATGTTATCCTTATTTGTTTTCAGGGTTACATTTGACTAACTGCAACCATCTCAGCAGTTAATCAACGCGTCTAAATGTTAACTCAAGACTTGTTAAACTTAATTAGAAAGTTGAAAACGTTTGTGAAGACGATGAAGACTAACTTTTTGGGAAGCGTGCGCCCGGTTTGTGAATGCGCGGTATCGTAAAAATTGAATGTCTAAGAATAATCTAATATACCTATACCGTAATCTTAGATGATGGACCTCACAATGATGATCATCATTATGATTTTAGCCTTAAAATATCCACTGCTGAAAAAAGGCCTCAAGAAAACCTTATCATATTGACTGGTTCTGTGCTTATCAATAATCCAGCAGATTATTTCAACAAATTGTTTACCACGCTATGAATTCAGCTCTTTATGGACCTGACCAATTTGTTTTTATTTATCCCACTGATAGATTATAGACTCTTCTCACAGAGAAAGCGCAATTAAATTCCCACATTTTGCCTTTTTCTTTTAAGGTCTATACATGTAAGTACCTATATATTAAAGGGGATTATTGCAATATATTAGAAAAACTTATGAAATTCTGGCCACTATTTTGGTGACCCCAGCATTAAGTCCAAACTTGCAATCCAAAAGTCACATCTGTCACATTTACAATCTCAATGGCAAAATAACCTGATGAAAATAAGCTTACAAAAATAACCAGATCTGATGTGTCTAGCTCTAGTCCAATGCTTCAGCAGTTTTACTCACCCTTTATCTTAAGCAAGTAATAGCTGACGAAAACATGTTTGTCTACAAACTTAAGGTAAAAACTACTCTACGAGCACTACTTGAAAAGTCCAAACAAACTTGAGTTTTAGTAACGTTACGTAGTTTATGTTGGCACAACATGTTTACATTTAAACTTTCATTTGAACAAGCTTATTTAATTGTTCAACATGTAAAACGCATGTCTGAGTAGATCTGGTAATTTAATTAATATGTTATAACGGTATTTCAGCCGCCATTTTCGGAGGTGTGTTGTTGTCTCGATCAACATTCAGTTTAAGTAAATAGCGTGTGTGTTTATATTGTTTGTACGTTTTATTATTTGTTAAGTAAATATTTTTGAAGAGCCCGTAACTAAATAGCTACTAAGCAGATTAATTTATTATTACTTCATCTTTTGTCAAATATTCTCTAATATCAGGTACTTATGACTTATAGCAGTCTGTGAAAGCAGTGTGTGCAGATAATAAATCACATTCAAATAATTTAAAACATTTTAAGTACATGTCTCATTCTTCTTACCATCTCCAGTTTTTTACTCCATCGAAGTCAAACAATGAATTTGTCACTAACATTTGACGTCACACGTCGTCAACGTCAATTCGTCGCACGTCACTTGTCGGTGCGCCTAAAACAACAACATGGTTGATAGAAGCACACCGACATCCGCTTCCGGCAACCGCACAAGACGAATCGGACCATAGATTAAAAATATCGTGTGGCAAATGACCTTGACTTTTGAGCCTATGCGATTTGAAATAAAGAATTTAACGGGTTATTACAACGTTCGTAAAAAGAACTTATCTTTGTTTTTGTTTTTAAAAAAAAACGTCGCCCCACACTAGGAATTTCTCCTGTATCGTAGGTGCGGTTCACAAACATGAAATATCACATACTCAAACACCCAGACTCGGCACAAACAAATGTGGATCGCACAAATTTTTGCCCCGTGCGGGAATCGAACCCGCAACCCTTAGCGCAGCAGTCCAATCCCTTAGCCATTGCGCCAATCAGGTAGTCAACTTGTTAATAAAAAACAAAACACTGATCCTATTTTTTTATTGCAAGCAAAAAGGTTATTGTTTAACTATTTAATAGGGAAGGTGTTATTTGACTCGTGTAGTTAGAAAATAGATTAGCAGCGTAGTTTGCTTTAACCAGGCCTTTTATATTGCACGTAACGCGCATAATTGAGCTGTGACGTGCACCCTGACGGCACATTAAATGCCAGCACACGACTAGTTCTTTGACGTTTGTATTAATAACACGACAATCGTAGAGTGGTGACCTGCTAGTTAGCAACCTGGCTTCCTATGCTGGTAAAAAAACCTTCCTGAACATTATTATTCAAAATTTGTTCCTAGTTTTGTTACACTGAAGTTAGTGAGCAAACGTGATTGTTTGTATTTGTTCTTTGCAAAACAGTGTGCCCTGCATCACAAAGTGACAGGTGCCTATTATAAATATTTTATGCAATAATAAATACTTTAAAATATTATATTTTTGGAAAAAACATGGACGCTAATGTGTTGTTAACTTCTTACTGTCTAAGTGTCTATTGCCTTCTTCTCTTCTGTCCCAGAATATTAAGTATTTGACAGTCCAAAACCTAGCAGTATATTCCTTCTCTTATGGCTCTCTAGTACATAACCAACTCCATTAACCTCTATGCACGAAAAAAATCCCCTAGAAGGCTTTTCTCCTAAAGATTCAGATGATTCAAATTTGAAATGCTTCAGCGACGTAATCAGTGTGTATTGGCTCACTTCCAGTTGCACATCACCCGGGGCCCGTTTAAGACTAATACGTATAATCCGGCAGGTAATCTAGCATTGTAATTAATGCGTATTAATCGAATGCCAGCCTGCACGCGTCACGGCTAATGAATTCATTAATAACGCTTACGTTTATCGAAAATAGCTGTGTGTATTACTCGGTATGTTAATATATGTAGAAATCTATTCGGGGTGCCGAAGGGGTTCGTCTTTTATACGTGCAATTAAGTTTTCTTATAGGTAAAGCTAATTGGAATCATCGACCCCTTTGCCTTACTGTTAATATCCTTCGGAACAGCGGTGATGCTGACAAATATAATATCCACAGTCTTTACTTAATGATTGTTCATCTGATATAAGATACTTAATGAGTTAGAATATCGCTGTTATAGACTATCTAAGACTCTTATCTAACTTCTTATGAACAGCAAGAACGTATGGCATATTGCCTTTTCCAGGAAATGAATGCCCTGAAGGATGGCTATACTTTTAAAGAAGTGTCCGCAGAAGGTATGACTTAACCTTTCGAGACAATTATATCCACGATTGGAGATCTATTAACTACTAACTGTTAACACAGTGTTTTCACTGGTCACTATTGGCTACATTTAAGGTTTAATATAGAAAGTTACAACAATCTGAAGAAGACATAACTATCTATTCTGATTAAGTTACGCGTAAGATAAAACATAAATCTGATTTAAAACCTAAATCAAAACATCAAATAACAATTTACTCACAAAATAAAAAATATATTTAGTCAAAACAAGTAGGTAAACAGAAAACAACAAAAAGAGCACAGATTATTGAATCGAGTCGCCCCTCTGCATCGACTGGCGGTCACGTATGTCGCACGGTGTACGTTAATGTGTCGTACGTGCGCGGCTTGCCTAATGTCCGCTTATAAAACGTGTAGTCGCGTTGCAGTCGCGCGATTTTATTCTCCTTTTGATTGTGTCGACGTGCGTACAGCGACACGTGTGTGGTGGGATTTTTGTTACGATTTCATTTATTTGGTAGTGTCAGATAGTTGGTACTACTTCATTAAAATTATGGTAAAAAAAAATATTTTAATCATTATAACTTTTGTTGTGTTCAAGTACACATAACTGATTACAATTTTAAAGCAATAAATAAATGCGAAATGTATCTCACTGAAGCACGTAGGCAGAAAACATAAGAGAGTTCTGTCCAAGGTCGTTTAATCTTTGGCCCATACAAGTTTTCGCAGCACACAACTTCAAACGTCTCTATCTATGCGTTCCTATTTTCCTGGGTCAAATGTTTGTTTTGGAATGCACTTTTAACACTTTATAATTCATTGGTATTATAAGAAATAGTTTGCTATAAGCACAAATAAATAAATCTGCTATATTCATTATACAAAGACATTTCTTAAAAACCTAACCAAAAATTGCCGTAACTTACAATATTTAGTTTCAGACATCGTCGTTCAGATGACCTCTTTCTACGCTTGTACTACCCTACAATTAATAAAAATAACAATTATAAAAAAATTGTGTTCGTAAGTAGAGCAGTGTTTAATAAGTTTCCGAACTTTTCCTGCAACTCTATTAATCATTCTCTCGTGTCCCTTACCTGGCATTTCGATGACAATAATAGTGATAAGTACCTAAGTTTTGATCGCTAATTTCATTGCCTCTAAAGCAAACTAAACACAAATTGAGACATAACTTCTAAGAATAAAAATCTCGTATTTCCGTCGACATGACAGCGGATGATTTATTATACGAACGATAAAGCCGCCATCGGCCGCCATCTTGAATATTCGAGAATTTAAATATTGCTCCTTGGAGCCAGATTGACAGTAATATTTTTCCTCTTTAGTGAGCAACGTCACTATTCCGTGAAAAATATTGCATGACCTTGTATGATTTAGATGGCTTCAAATATTTGTTATTGATCTCATGTTTTTCCATGAATTTGGCTTATAAAGTGGTGGTTTGGTTTGAGAAGAAGTCTGAAAAAGATTTATTTAAGGTACTTTAAGTTTTATTTTCATTAAATGTAGGTTTCATTGGATATTAAAAGGAAATACATTTATGAAAAATGTTAAAACAAATAGTGATGATAACTATGAAGATTTTAATACAAAGTTTAGATAACGAGAATTTATATGAGTATTTTCTACAAAGTAACTTACCTATCAAAACAACAAATACGCTGTAATAGCACACAAACATAAACAATATCTGTAGCTTGGCTGTAACTTTATTTCACGTCAATACCCGCTATCCTGTAAATACACGTGCTATTGAAACCGATTACATAGAAGTCCCTTTTTGTATATAAATCAGCTTTGAAAGGAATTGATAGCAATGATTGATTGGCAAAGAGTCCCCTTGCATACAGGGCCTAGTTGAAGGACACGTGACATAAAATATGGGACTAAGAGTCATGTCAAAGATGATGAACAGTGTAAGGATATTCAAGAATCAAAAAACGAAGAAAATAATTGATTACATTAAAAAATAATTTGCGAAAATAATAATTATAATATTTCATACGAGTTACCAGCCACTCAAAAAGTTTATGAAAAGTATTACACCTCTGTCTTCCTCCTGTGGACACAAGCGTTATGATAAACACATTCTGGGTCAATAGAAATAACTACGACTTAAATTAAAAATATCTAAATGAACGAACGATTAAATTAATTATACCTCTTTGTAATCGACCAAGAAAAGTACACGAGCCACAGTCATCCATAACCTGACAAAAATACAATAAAATACCATAACGGCCTACAACTGTTAAGCCCAATTTGTGCTTTATGTCAAATAGACAGAATTTAAATTCGATTACAATGAAGTTAAATCTTTCGTCGTTTTGGATGTCAAGCCTTCCTGCCAAGTGTCAAACGCTCACTATTATGACACGATAGAGAAATATCGGCAAGTTAGACACGCTCCATCGGTTCTTTTTAACTTCAGATGCCTACAAAATTCGTTCGGTTCATTATTTGCTTTGAGTTGACTTAGTGAGCTTTTTACTGTCGACATAACGGCATTTTTAGTTTCGTTTTAAAGAGCTCTTTTTATACTACGATATGGTTCTGAGCTTGATCATTAGATGGTTTTAAATGAATTTTTAACCGTGGTTTTCTGAACGTGTAATTTGGGGTTAATTTTCATGTATTACAACCCACAGTGCTAAAATTAGTTTTACTACGCCTGATTATTTTGAAACTCCTACTTTCTTATGCAGCATAGTCTGAAAAATAATAATAAACGAATATGAAGCAGGCCTTCATTTTGTTTTTCCTGTCTAGTGCATATAGACACGCCATCGTTTTATAAAGTTAATTCAAAAGCTTACAAATGATAAACAAAACAGAAAAACTACGACACGAGAAAGTTTGATTTTTAATTTTTTACGTCTACTTTGTAGAGACTCTTGAGTTTATTAAATAAATGCATAAATAATTTCGTACTCAATGTCAAGGTCACGAAGAAGGGTCTATGAGAAAATATTAACAAAACATTTAATTATAAATTCCTTGTCTCCCTTTCTTGCAAATTAAATTAAGATTTGTCACTGCAAAATTTGGGGGCTTGAAGGATTCGCAGTTCTTAGCCAGCATTCTGTTGACTAGCACTGATCTTTATTAGGTTTACGGAAAACGAGGGGTTGGTAGAATAAATTCGGCGCGACAGGGGTGGACTGTCAACAGGGGTACACTGTACCATTCATTGTCCCCTTTGATGACGTTAGTTCATGTCCGATGCACAAAGTCACCGCTTGCTGATGCATTGTCACTTTTAGATAATTCTGTAAACAAGTCATGTTATTTGGTTGTATTTGGAGTATGTTTCAATGTAAGTAGGTATGTATCACTGTCATACGAAGATTGATTTCTGAGTCTCCCAAGTACATAGGTGGTGAATTTATTGCTATTTCTGGAGTACTCAAACTTCGAGTTACTGCATAGAAACAAAATACTTAGGTACAAAAAAACGAAACCTAATATATTGCTCAACCTGGATATTGAAATCGAGTTCAACAGATTGAAATTCACGCTTATTTTTACCAAGACCTCTAATTTGTCTGTAGCTTTTTTCCATATGGGGATTATTGTTATCTAAAATACTTAACCAAATGAAATAATACTCTAGTTATTAATTTGTTATGGCCCTATGGTTTATTGTGCTGTGTTAAAGATGAATGTTTCTAAGACGTCTACAACAGACTTACATCCTTCCTGCGACGTTACCCCTGTCTTACTCCTATTGTCACTTGAATTCGTACAAAACAAAGTTACAACAAAACTTCTAAAGCGAATCTTAATACCTAAAAACGGAACAAAAGAAATTTTCATATATTAAATCCGGTCGTGTGTGTTGAGAACAATAGGCAACTCGAAGCCAGAGATAAATCATCTGCCGTCGCCATGGGAACGACAATTGGGGGACAAAATTAGAAATAAATTCCTTTCGATATGCCGAGGGCTGCTCTTAACCGTGTTATTGGTGTATTTGAACTTGAATGTAGAGTGTCAGGTGTGAAAAATGATTTTGGTTTTCGCTTGATCTGTTTGTACGCCTATTTCACTTGTGGGGTGAATCAAGAGCCGATTTAGATAATTTTAGGGTACATCTTAGAATTAGTGAATTCTTAAAACTCAATCGATTCAATAGAATAATAATTAAATAAGTTTATTTAATATTAATAGAGTTTACACAAAATAATATTAAAAGTAAAATCAGGTCGTACGGTTCTTAAAATTGAGTTTTCGATATTATTGTTCAAAATGTGGGCCATAAAAGTCAAAGAATAGTCTTTTATAAGAACGTTACTGTACTTTAGTTGCCATACCGTAAAAACCAAATCATATTTCAAACTAGTTGACTTGTTTTCTCAACTAAAATAAAACTTTCTCTCAAAAATCAAATATCCTAAAACCTCAAATAGACACTGAAACGCCAAACGAAATCAATCAACATGTACTAGCAACAGTATTTACGAAAACAGAAAACACCGTTTAAATGAAACTGGAAAAAGAAACACGTAAGGAATCCTCAATTTTTGGCGCAAAAGTGGAAAAAACCTCGGCACTTGATGGATTGCCTTTTACTTATTAGTTAGTGCGCTTAGACACCTAGCTAACGTTTTGGTTCGGAGATATTCGCAAGAGGTTTTAAAATATTTCAGAGTACATGAGATCTACACATTTTTTTACTCTAAGAACTATTCGTTTCTTGATAATGGGACAAGGGAGCTTAATTTTCTAATAGAACGTAAACATCAAAGATTTGGGCCCTTTTTCGGCGTTCTTTTTTATGCCATTCGGGAATGATTTATGAAATAACTTATTAGAGAAATTTGCGAAAACAAGTAACGAGCATTTTTAAAGTATGTACACTTTACGTATATAAGTAACATTCTGTAAGGATAAAACAAACAAGAATTTCTTATCCCGTCAGTGTTGGTTATAAATGATCGCTGGCAACCCTTCGCGGGTGTTAAAGCTTTTCAAACCCTTGTTTTGGCAGCTTTTCTGGTTTTTCCCTTAACGAAAACGTACTTCGGGTAAAATGCGGTATCTTGAAATCTTGAGTGATTGTATACGTACAAAGTCTTACCTGTGATACAAATTCTTGGCGAAACTAAATACAAGTTCAAATCAAAGCTGATTCAAGACTAAGCCTATATCTAAGGGTTCATAGAGAAAATAATTACTTTCCAGTCTAACATACATTTAAGTCACTGGTAACCTAATCATTATCATATTCGTGTCTGTTTCTGCACCATCCTAAGGTTGACTGGGAGAAAATGCCTAAGGCATTAAGTCCGCTTCTGTACATTACTTGTGCATAAAGACTAAATAAATAAATATTCGATTTTGGTTTTTAATACAAGCCTTGCCTTAATATATTTTTTGTAACTACTGGATAAGGAGTCAATAATATTGTTGTTATAAATGCCAAATAGAGTTACAGTCAGTACAAAAAAAGTTACCCGTAATAGACATACAAGCTATGAACTGCACTGTGGGCTGATATCATTGGTCAAATAACGTCACAAAATAAAATGCCGAACAAAAATATTGTACAGGTGAGTTAAAAATAGTGGCAAAAAACTCATATAGGCGTGCGATTGCCCGCAGCGTCGCTGTCGCGTTGTCGCCGTGACACGCGATACGACGGTGTCGCCTTGTCGTGCGACATCGCGCCCGTGGCGGAACATCGCTACTTTTTTTATGCACAAAATTTGGATTAGCGCATATCGATATGGATACCATTTTGTTTGTTGAGGTTTGCATTGAACTTTTTTTGGGAATATGGTTTGGAATGGTTTTTGTTTTGTTTGTCAATGATTTTTTCCAAACTGTATACAATGGACTCGGATTATATACGGCTCACGGAAATAAATGTACTTGATTTGAGTATAACTGAAAATAATTAAGATAGAGCTTAATAAATAACTAAACTCAACATTGTCCGTCAATCGTGTCTTGATCTTTCATCCGCCATACATACATCACTGGCCTTCATAAGGCAGCTAAGTATGTTTTTCTTACCTATCCATCAGCAACATAGACAAACAATACAATGTCATACAAAACACAAAAACATGACGTCATCGATCAACCTACGAACACACGTTCGCATTATTCATAATTTGTCGCGCGTTCTCACCGGCGGAACCCTAAAACTATAAATTGCAGCGGGCGCGCGATCAATCACCGGGTTCCGTGGTACAGTTAGTAAATTAAGTCCGGTTTTGAATTAGCAACCGCCTGGGCGCTAACTTAGTTATGGTATTACGTAATTATCCAGAGCTAACGTGATTTAACGCGGATGTTCAACACGTCTACGCGTTATGCATTTTTTGTTTGAGATGAAGTTTCATAATTTTTTGAATAAATTTGCCGTTACATTTTATAATCATTTTGACACATTTTTTTCTTTGAACAATTATGATTGTTTCTAAAGTTTATAGATCATGAAGGTGCACTGGCCAAGTCATAAGATAAGCACGCTTAGGGTTGCAGGTTCACACATATTAATTTGAACTCAACTTGTTTGATGTTTATGTTACTAAAAGCCACAAATAAAATTACACAGTACTAAGGAAGTCGTAGAAATTCCTAGATCATAAAAACGACATTACGAAAAAGAAAGTAAAGACCTTAACAGCTCCTAATAAAAGCCCAACACACGCCGCTGCGCTGCCTAAACATTAACATGACAAAATACCTCTCACATCCATCAGCAAGAATATCACAAAGCACGTACGTACCTGAAAAGTAAAAAGACAAGGCATTAGCAACATAACAAATGCACTGACCTACGTGAGGAAGATACGGGCAAACAGGAGCATGACACAAAAAGAAAACCCATAAATTACGCTAAAACACACAAAAAAGAAGCGCCGCTTAAAGGGAGGAACTCGTTGAATATTGTGCGTTTATTTTGCTGCAATGCGTTCGTAACTAGCGACAAAGGAATCATAGTCATTGGTTTTTATGGCCTATTAAAGTACAGTCAACAGCAAAGGAAGCATAACATTTCAATTTTCAAACACTTTCAATTATTTGACATTATTTTCTTAACTTGAAACTACTTTTGTTGCTGACTATACAAAAGTGAAATACAAAACTCCACAACTAGTTGCATGATTCAAAAGTTTCCTTCATATTCCTATGGACAGAACCTTTAAGAAACTACATGGTTAGAAACCAATTAAGCATAACATAAAAAATCACGTGATTTGAACGTGATAACATGAAATTATGATATCTCTTAGATTCTTCAATACGGTTAACATAATATTTTGTATCTAGTGGAAGTGGTGAGGCAAAAAAAAACATTAAAATGATTAATTTATCAATGTCAATTAGGTATTTACGGCCCATAAATATATTGCTTATAAATTCATTTACGTAAAGAAAACTATTCTTGTATCGCAAATCGGGGAACGAAAAATCGTACAGTGAACAGAATTCCTACACTCATTAATTGTCGTTCATTTAGGTATGTGTACTTCGTTCCAAACTGCGCCCTCCTTTGTTTTTCTTTATGATTTTCCAAACTACTTTGCTAAGTTATTGTTTCGTACTACGTATGTAACATTTGTTCACTATACGTGAAGGCCGTTAAACTTGCCAACTGCTAACTTTCGCCTATGACTTTTCTTTTTGACGACATCTTTTCAAGTATTCTTTCTAACGGTTTAAGCGATCTACAAATCAAGTTCAATAACAATTAAAAAAATTGCCTCTTTTAATGCGATCCGATAACATACAGCTTCTTTCGCATAGTGAAGATTTCGTTATGTTAGTAAATATTGAGAAAAACAAGATAGTAAAAGGTGGGAGGTACACACATATCCTGGATATCATAGACACGCATGGTTATAGACAGAAATAGAACTAGCTATGTCAGTCAGCAGGCAAATTATATAAGCCGGTAATAGTGTTAAAACTAAGTACCTATTAGTAGATCTCATAACTTTGTAGGTACCATACAGAAATGTGCAATCGAGTAACTTGCTTAAAAAATTAAGTGAAAACTTACCAAAGTCCATACTACCTTTTAACAGTAATTAAGGCTGAAGTTAATTTATAAATATACCTAGCTAGATATAGATATACAATGACACCAACATTTTGGAATGGATAGGATCCATCACACCACTGGTGTAACGGACCACTAGAGCTAGAAGTGTGCAATCAAAAGGCGATGTTTGCGCATGAGGCGTCCTCACGACCAATTAGCGTCGACATCGCGCCACATAAATTGTATCAAACAGCTCGGTTCCTAGCCGTGCCAGCCCTGGATATACAACCTCACTAGATACAGAACGCACTAGAACAGTTGACAAAACTTTTTCATCACTTTTATCGGTATTATTTGAATTCTCAGAATTTCCTAACAAATCATTTTCGGGGTACCAGATGGGATGCGCAAAGAGTACGCAGAAATGCAGCATGTAAAGCTTTGAAAACTGTATTAATACTAAACATTTTTGGAGCAGCAAATTCTTGTTATGTTAAAGTATTGGCTACGGTCAATGGCCTGACGAGGCTAACGAATGCTTTGTAAGAATTAAACAGCTTTTATGTCGATAAATAAATTTCCTTTTTCCAATAAATTTGAGATGCGTGGCCATTTTATCCATACATCATACCAGTAATTCATTTCTCTGATATTCGGCAACGTCCCATTAATTCATTTCTTACTCAATAATCTGCTGAAATCACGATTCCCACTAAAGCGCTTCCACAAAGTTTCTACATCTTCAGTAAGTACTTTTGTCCCAACCCCCGTCGCTGGCAAGAGTTCATTATCACAAATAAACCGAAGAGCCTTTCCGTTTTTATTGTTCAGTGGCAATGTTCCTCTACAATGTACTACGCTATTACACTTGAAACTATGTTAAGTGTTGTTCCACAAGATATTCGAAAGATATGATTGTTGTAGATAAAGTTAAAATGGTTACCGTTTTTGGTGTTATCTCGACTATGAATGTGATGCTAGTTTCGGGCTCAAAGAGTTTTGAATGAGGCCATGACTGGAAGGGAGAGCCTGTAGTTTGCTGAAGCCATTGCTATGCTTATTCATTTATTATAATATAACTTTAACGTATAATTATGTAGTTTAGCGTTTAAAGGAAATTTCTAACTTATTTTGGTCATCACAGATATGGCATATTTTATCCCAAAATTTTTGAGTATTGCACTGAGGCCACTGGGCTACCGAGGTTTAATCAATGCAGATAGAACATCATCATCATCTACCCAAAGATTGCAAATCATCCGCATTTGCTTAGAGTTTTAGTGAGCAATAAAATTATAGAAGTTTTGATCATCGACAATTACATATTGAACACAAACTGATCATATTGATTATTGAGAATTTTATGAATGTGAGTATGTGTCAATCAAATAGCTATATTAAATACATATAAAGTTCTGTTATTATAGGTAACATAACATCTCTAAAATATCCAATTTCACCCCTAGGTAATGGTGGTCTATTCTAAAGCAGGACGACGTAAAAAAACTATTTGGTACACGATCAATAGCCTATTGACGGCAACCCCCGAATAGATTCGTGTATTAATATTACCATTACACTGGGGCGGGATTGCTAATTTCTTTGAGTCGTCCCCTTAGTATTGTATCTATACGATACATGCGTCTTATTACATCAATCTACGAAAATGGTTATTTGATTAAGAATTGGAGCCGTACTATCGCATCGTTCCGTTTTATTAACATTTTTGTACTGGCGAGTAGGTTAGTTTCTTGTGTTGTTGCCAAAATATTACAAATATGTAAGAACTGTGTGTATTTTTTGTTATGTTTTTACGTGGCATTTGAAAGTTCCAACAGCATCACTGCGCACATTTGCTGCTAAACCTGTACTTGGTAATAATTTAACTTGGATAATCATTATTATTAGAAATATCTAATAATAATGATTATCCAAGTTAAATATATTATTCTAATTAAACAAGATAACAAGGAAGGGTATGAAAATATTTAATTTTATCTTAGAACTACGATTAAAGGTTGTTTAGAGTCGATTGCTGGTAAAAAGCATCCAATGTGGCTTTGTTATTTCCATTCTATAGATTTCTTACATCAAATATACTGAGGTAACTTAAAATCTATCAATTATTTTAAAGCCCACACATTGCCTATCAACCGAAATTACTTAGGTACCCAAAATCAATCAAATGCCTGAACCTATAAATAGACGGGTCATACCCCACATCAATCACTGAACTTAAAATCTACCTCCAAATCGCGTAATCCAACATCCGAACTATAGAGCCGAAGGTCCGAACAAAACATTAGTAATCTAATTAAACAGCCGGCGGATTAATGGAGTGACAATAATCTTACGTCACGTTTGGGGTAAGGGATTATCCCGAATTTAATCAGCGGTGTTTCCCGAAACCCGTATGACGTAGACTCGTAATATTCAGATTGATGCAATGAGGGCAGATAATAAGGTGGTCGGAAATTGAAAATTATTTTTGTAATATTTTTTTTATATAGGTATTAGGTATTTGTGGGGTGGTGGTTGTATTATCGGTGCCCTTTAGTTGCTGGGAGAGCGAATTGTTAACAAACGAACCTTGTGAAGGCCCAGTAAATGGCAATAGGCTTGCCAGTTGCCAACTTCTACGTAGGCCTTATCAAGATCGCCAAATGTTGGTGTTTTAATAAAGATTTTTGAGAAAAAAAACCTCTATCTACCCTTTTGCGAATTACAAGCGTGATTGTATGTACAAAAGGTTTATTGCTACGGGAAGAAAAATATAATATTACTTCGTACATCCATAGCAGAGCTTTATTATTGAGATACAAAGGCAGACGAAAGATTCGTAAGAAATGATACGCGAACAATGATTACCTACAATACTGTATTGAGTAACCCTCCTTCTGGCGCAGTCGGGTAAAAAATGACAACTTGATTAGTGCAGTGGCTAAGGGCTAAGTGGAAAAGATTGCTGCGCTAGATATTGGACATTTTGATTAATTAAATGAAAATATATTTTAAAACTTGTGTAATATTTTATTATTCTATCTAAATCACACACAAAACATTACACAAATTGTCAGTGTGATGAAAGAAACTTGCTATTTTCTATTCATGCGATTTTTGTCAAACATAATTGGGTTTAGAAAAATGCTTGATTGATTTTGAGGCGAATCGCACAATATAATTATATGGGAGTTTATTATAATATACGTTACAAAAACACTATTACTTCAATTATAGGTTACGTATTGTGCTTCTAGTTATACAGACCCTACTAGCCCTTGGGAATGGGGGCGATTAAGGGATTAATTATTTCGAAAGGATGAGTATGATTAGACCACCTGTGAATTCTACATTACACAACACACGTCATATTGCTACCTACCAACCTGTCTGACAGTCTCGAAGATTTAGTATGGAGTCTTCACAGAAGAATATAATAATACATACTTTTGTTCAGTAAAACCTCTAAAAATCACCGTCCTCTTGCACGTAACTGTATTTCTTATCAGCAACGGTAAACAAGAATCCTCATTCAAAAATAAACCTTAACAACTAGAAATAGACCATAAATTCGTATGTATGAATTGTTTGCTCAGTTAAATATTAGTTACATGCACATAGAACTCATTAAAATTGTAACATAATAATAAAGGGGCTGTTTTTATAATAGACCTTGTATTGGGGTCCCATTGTGTGCCAGCATGGCACGGGTAATTTACAAAATGTAACCTTGTAGCAACGTCTGTACTGGACATAAATAGTAACATTTCGATGACAAATAATAGTGATTTAGAGGATCACACAATAGAGCCAACGTTAAATTTGAAATTAGCTACAAATGTCGGGTCATGGCATTTGTTTATTTTATAACGGGTGAATTTAAATAGCAGTGAATTTTTTTTTGGAATTGTTCATATAAGTTCTGGCCACAGCCGAAGAATTGGCTTAAATTACGAATCTAAAGGTATCACACGTTACTGAAAAAAGTTGTTCGTTAAGAAACTGGAGGGATTGGATACAATACCTTCCGCCAACCGGAAAGCAAGACGTAAGAGAAGCCAGCCCTGTCGAGGCCTGATAAATGTCAAACGTTGCAACCTATCACATAGTAACTTGTTACTTCTTCATCTTATTCGTATCGTCGTGAACCAATAGCCACATGGAATTGTTCATGCCGTGGTGTAGAGATTGGTCGGTCAACAAGGATGGTAGGGAGGTTGACCGTCCAGGGTGCGCCGAACGTACTTCCGTCACTCGTGGAGGCTCCCTACTTGCTCTTGTTACTTATGATTCAAAATGTGTGTATACAGACTTCGGGTATAAAATAAAATCTCATTCTACATCTTTAGGATTTTAAAAAACCTTTACGCCGCATCAAACAATTTTGCGTGTTAACTCCAAAAGCAGGAGGCGGTTATATTACGTGGGTACACTACCCACGTATGTTTGCAAAGTTTATTTTCATTTCCCTGACTGAATTTATACCTTCATTAGTTACTTACATTACCAAACATAAATAACGATTGGCTTCTAAAATTTGACTAAACAATAAGCAGTTGGATTTGCAATCTAGACCGACGAGTATGTCTTAAAGGCCAAACGTTGTTAAAAGCAGAAGTAGTGCTCTAAATTAATTAGTATGGGTATTTTGATATTTTTGTCACATGATTTATGTAGTTTAAGCAATCGCAGACGTGTTCAAACTCTCACTTAATACAAATTCGACGACCTGATTGGCGCAGTGGCTAAGCGATTAGACTGCTGCGCTAAGGGTTGCGGGTTCGATTCCCGCACGGGGCAATAATTTGTGCGATCCACATTTGATTGTCCCGAGTCTGGGTGTTTGTGTATGTGATATTTCATGTTTGTGAAACGCACCTACGATACAGGAGAAATTCCTAGTGTGGGGCGACGTTTTTTTAAACAAAAAAAAAAAAAAAAAAAAAAAAAAAAAATTGATAAAGGACATTTGAAAAATGATGATCATGAGCAGGACTTAAACCGCGACTATGCTAAAATGACACCAAAAGAGTTATTTAATAATAATAATAAACTGTTTGTTAGTAATACCTAACATGAGAGTAAATAAGCCACAGATCTCTCGAATACAATGCCAAAAATAAGATTACTACATTCCCTAATATCAAACTCATTATATCAGCTTAACCGATAGAATATAACTAATTCACAATGTAAATACTAATTGTTGTTGCCGAAGTATCAACACAAGTTGTGTATAGATTAATCCGCTTAGCTCTGAATGATTCCGATCCACAATAAACACAGTTGTATGGATTTCATCCAGATTCTGATCATGATGAGATTACTTCTGTAATTAAGTCAACCAATATATTGGCTTTGATTAATTTGCAGTTACTTTTATCGTATTTCAAACGTTTTACATTATCGTATTAGTAATATCATATTTTGGTGTTTATTTTATTTGGTTAAGTACTAATGAAGTAATCTTTTCGATTATTTTAGTAACATTTTGGAGAAATATAGGATAGGTAACTGTGTTGTGATGAGAAGTTACGGTTTTTATTTGTAGTCCTCACTATTTACGATGGATCGACTAAGTTTGGTGCACCCTGAACGGTCAACCTCGCTAACGTCCTAGTTGACTGCGAATCTCTACACGATGAGCATTTTCCATGTATATCATCATCTCAGACCCACTGCTGGGCGTAAGCCTCCTCCCTTGAACGCCACTGTTTCCGGATCTAGGCCGTTTTAAAAAAAAACATCGCACACACTAGACATATCTCGTGTGTCGTGGATGCGTTTCGCAAACATGAAATATCACATACACAAACACCGAGACTCGGGACAAACATTTGCGGCTCGCACAAATTTTTGCCCCGAGCGGGAATCGAGCGCCAATCTGGTCGCGTTTTGCATCCAGGTCTTTCCCTGTACAGAAACAACATCGTCAATCCACCTGCCGGGGGCTCTACAGAATCCTCTGGGCCACCAGTATGTTAGGGCCTTATTCCACCTGCCGTCACCAAATCTTGCCAAGTGGCCTGCCCAACCACTTGAGTTTGGTAATAAATTTACCTACGCCTGCCACCTTTGTCCTACGTATGTATGTAGATAATTATAATTAACTGTTTTGATACAAAGAAGAAGATGACCGCTAACGATTTTCTACAGAGGTAGGTTGTGGTAGGTGTTTTTGTAGAAAGATAACCTTAAGATATAAGTAAGTTTCATCTTCATAAACTGCTTAAAATTTAAAGCAAGTATTCTCTGAAACAAATCCATAACTTATCGTTAAAACTGAATAGAGAATATATTAAACTCTGTGTACTCCCTATTAAGAGTGAGGAATTTAATAACCAATAATATTCTCAGTTTCAAAGGAAAAATACGAGTAATAGGTATACGCTTTACTCTCACATTATTATGTTCTGTATCGAAAATAATATGATAAAATATTTGCTAATAACTGTTTGAGATATTGTATATTAAACCTTCTTTATAACTGAAATATTTTTGTCAATAAAACTACTAACGTGATTTGGTTATAGTAATTAATTGTTGCATCAATTATGCATAATATGCATAATACAAAGAGACTTTGACCCAACTCAATAGAAACGTTATAACTTGAAACTGCAACTTAACTAAAAAAAATGCTGTTATATAATTATATTTTTTGAAGCGATATAAATTGTACAGATGTCATTCTTGCTTATCTGTATTCGTTTTAGCTTGTATTGTTCAACCATGCTAATCAAACAAGACGTTGTCAATTCTTGAAGTACCAATCGCAGAATTACGTACCTAATAAGCTTGTTTTGCTGATTTAAAACCTTACTCAAAGGCAGATCAGCATTCACATCATCATCATCATCATCATCATCAGCCGGAAGACGTCCACTGCTGGACAAAGGCCTCCCCCTTAGAACGCCATAATGAACGACAACTTGCCGTTTGCATCCACCGGTTGCCCGCAACTCTGACGATATCGTCGGTCCACCTGGTGGGAGGCCTGCCAACGCTGCGTCTTCCGGTTCGTGGTCGCCACTCGAGAACCTTTCTTCCCCAGCGGTTATCAGTTCTTCGAGCGATATGGCCTGCCCATTGCCACTTCAACGTGCATATGCTTTGAGCTATGTCGGTGACCCTAGTTCTTTGGCGAATTTCCGTATTCCGGATCCTGTCGCGCAAAGAAACTCCGAGCATAGCTCTCTCCATAGCACGTTGAGTGACTCTGAGCCTCTCTAAAAGGCCAACCGTTAGCGACCACGTCTCAGAGCCATACGTCATCACTGGCAACACACACTGGTTGAAAACCTTCGTCTTCAGACACTGCGGAATTTTGGACGAGAAGATGTCGCGTAGTTTCCCGAACGTTGCCCATCCGAGTTGGATTCTTCGGGCGACCTCTTTGTCGAAGTTGGACCTGCCTAACTGAACAGTTTGTCCAAGGTAGACATAGTGGTCAACAACCTCGAGAGTATCGTTCCCAACGATAACCGGTACGGGTGCGACATGGACATTTGACATGATCTTCGTCTTGTCCATGTTCATTTTAAGACCCACCTGTTGGGAAACGAGACTGAGGTCGCTGAGCATAGTATTGAGCTCCTCCAGCGATTCCGCCATGATAACTATATCATCGGCAAAACGAAGGTGAGTGATGTATTCGCCATTGATGTTGATGCCGGACCCGTTCCAGTCCAAGAGCTTGAAAACGTCCTCCAACGCATTTGTGAACAGTTTCGGAGAAATCACGTCTCCCTGTCTCACACCACGCTGCAGTTGGATTGGTTTCGTGCTCTCGTCCTGTAACCGGATCGACATGGTGGCGTTACTATACAAACACTTCAACACCTCGATATACCTATAGTCAATATGACATCGCTGAAGGGACTGCAACACAGCCCAGGTTTCGATTGAATCGAAGGCTTTTTCATAGTCCACAAACGCTAGACACAGTGGCCGATTATACTCCTCGGTCTTCTGTATAATCTGGCGGAGCGTGTGGATGTGGTCTATGGTGCTAAAGCCTTTTCGGAAGCCGGCTTGTTCGGGAGGCTGGAAGTCATCAAGCTTGCGTTCGAGACGGTTCGTAATGACTCTCGAAAACAGCTTATACACATGGCTCAGAAGCGAGATGGGTCTGTAATTCTTCAACAAGGTGTTGTCACCTTTTTTGAAGAAGAGCACCACCACACTCCTGTGCCATGCTTCAGGCGTAGTACCCTCGAGTATGACGGAATCGAATAGCTTCTGGAGGACTAAAAGTACCGGTTTTCCAACCGCTCTCAGAAGCTCCGTTGTAATTCCGTCATCACCCGGCGCCTTGTTGTTCTTAAGCTGTTTCAGAGCCACTCTAATCTCGTACAGGCTGATGTCTGGGATGTCCTCAGTGTAGTGTCGGGTCAGTTTAGCTCTAGAGTCCTGAGCTACGCTGACAACGGGTTCCCGTGTCGAGGTGTACAGCTGTCCGTAAAACCTCTCGAGCTCTCTCAATATTTCCGGTTTCGATGAGATGATACTGCCATCGTCGATCTTCAGCTTCGTCATTTGGCTTTTCCCAACAGACGAATTCCTCGCGAACACTTTGGAGCCCTGGTTCCGCTCAATTGCGTCCTTAATACGGGCAGTATTAAAGGAGCGCAAATCGTGACGCGTGGAGATAGAAATTCGCCTATTGAGTCGACCATATTCCGACATGTCAGCTGAAGATTGCAGTCTCATCGCATTCCGGGCTTCCATTAACTTAATGGTTTTATTGGAGAGCTTCTGAGGTTTTCTGCGGCGTGGGGTTCTAAAGAACTGGGACCCCACTGCTTGGACAGCTTCCACCAACCCGTTGTTTATCTCGTCCGCTGTTTCGCATTCGGCTAGGCACTGGAAACGATTACGCAGCTCGAGTTGAAAGCATTCGGGGTTCTGGATCTGGGCAGGACCAGGACGGAGCGTGGACTTCATCAGACGAGACCGTTCAAGCTTAACATGGATATTCAGTGTGCCTCTGACAATACGATGATCGCTACCGGTTTTCACCTTCCCGATCACAGAGACATCACTGAATATACGCTTCTTGGTCGTCATGATGAAGTCGATCTCATTTTTGGTTGAACCATCGGGGCTAATCCACGTCCACTTCCTGGATGGTCGCTTCTGGAAGAAGGAGTTCATCAAATAGAGTTCTTCCTTCTCCATGAAGTCGACCAGCCGCTGGCCCCTCTGGTTCCGCTGCCCATATCCAAACGACCCTACTCTCAACTCATCGCCATTCTGAGTGCCCACCTTAGCGTTGAAGTCCCCCATAACAACGGTGAAGTATGTTTTGGAGGTATGCATGGCTTCTGAGATCTCCTCATACATAGCCTCTACTTCATCGTCAGGGTGTGTCGAGGTCGGCGCATATACCTGGATGACCTTCAACGAATACCGATCGGTGATTCTGAGTATCAGGTAAGCTACCCTGCTCGACACACTATCGACTTTTACCACGTTATTAATGAGGGACTTACGGACGAGAAACCCAACACCACCCTGGGACTTTCGGTCTCCTTCCCGGAAGAAGAGCATGTTGCCGGAGTCAAGGATTATCGTATCCTGTCCCTCTCGTCGGATTTCAGATAATCCCATGATGTCCCAACGTAACCTGCTCAATTCTTCCTCCAGCTCGACAATCTTCTCATCGGTCCGAAGCGTGCGGACGTTGTGCGTTGCCAGGGCCAAAGTCCGGTGGGGGTGGTAGCGAGGAATCAACCGGGGATTCTTAGCACCCCCTGCTCCTCCGTTACCTGGCCCGCTACCATAGCCAGGGATAGAGGAGCGGCCGGGTACTGGGGGCCGTGGCAAAATTGTGTGTTTCATTTGGGGGGGGGGGGGGGTTGCCATAATCCCCACGCTTGGCAAGCGGCTTGGGGATCGCAGTATTGGTGGTCAAGTTACAGAAGACGCTGCTGCCCATCTTCTGGTATTTTTCCCTTAGTCGCCTCTTACGACACCCACGGGAGGAAAGGGGGTGGTCAATTCTAGGCCGGATACCACACGGCGCAGCATTCACATGCAGTACCATAAAGCTGTGACATCACACCAGCTGTAGCGTCAGCAAGGATGATGGATCGCTCGTCGTCGGCTACAAATAGGGTCGCCATTCAGAACTGCTCGTTATTGTGTTAAAATCAATTTGCGCCCATCCCCGCCGAGCAGCTGTTAGTGTTGTGTTGTTGAAATGTATGTCGATATCGAAATTTTTTATTTAACAAAAACAATTATATAATATATACACTCTATATTACTATCATTAGATATTTTATATAAACAGATGCTTTATATAAAATAATGGTGTTATACATATTATGTATTCTTCAGTGATTAATTTATTGATATAAAGCTAAGACTATAAAAATTTTATACTCCACCTACGTTCGTCCTCATTTGGAATATGCTTCTCAAATCTGGAATCCTAGGTACGATGTCTACATTAACCGGATTGAACGAGTTCAGAAAAAATGTATGCGATATCTTAATTTTAGAACAAAATCAAATTGTCAGGATTATGTTGAATCTTGTAGGAAGCATCATTTTCTTGAGTTACGCAAACGACGTGATATTGCGGATCTAGTATTTCTGTCCCGAATAGTGACTTCTTCATCCTTCGATTGTCCAGAGATATTGAATAAAATTAACTTTTATATTCCCGGTTATTCTTTGCGCCGTGCACCTTTCTTTTCAATACCGTTAGTTGCTACTAACTATCGTCAAAACAGTTTTCTATATCGTTCATGTCAAAGTTACAATAAAATAATTCGTAATCATGATCTTGATATATGTGCCACAAGCATACCTTCTTTGAGGAAAAAACTAAATTTGTCAATTTTTTAAATCCTCATACGACATATATAGCTGACAATCTGACCTAATATTATTATAGGCAGGTTTCTTTCTTTTTTTGTATTATATTTATTAAGGGTTCTTTTGTATAAAAAAAATTGTTTCTATCTGTGGAAACTAATTAATGGCTCTGTGAAGCAATTCTGATGTTTAGGATAAGATTTTTAGCTGTTAGTTTCCCTAAGAGTTATAAATAAATAAATAAATAAAATAAATAAAACCTTTTCATGTACCTGTAAGCGACAAAATCCATTTAATTACACTTTGCCATGTACACAGTGTGCATATATTCATTTTTATATATGTTTACTATAAATAAATTGAACAATTTAATACCGAAACTTATAAAAAATAATTATTGCATAAAAATCCAATTCGTACTATAATTTCCTTAAATTAACAATGTTGTGCCTATTATAACCACAAGTAATAGGTAGAACGTTCTAAAAACTTATTAACATATCAAGAAAATCTTCAATCGATATGTTCTATTCCCATCACTACATCTATGCGTCCAGCACGCAAAAATAGTTTTTAGGGCATTCCACCCCACAGATTGTCCATGGCCAAGACAATGTAACCGGTAACAAAAGTCGCCCCAAAATGTTGTTAATTCGAGACGAGCCAATTTTTTACGTATTTTTTTCTAAAGGGTGTTCGGTTACTATTTAATAAGCATTCGTTTTGATTTTGATACTGAAGGGGTAATTTTGTATCAATTTGCACAAGTTTTTGTGTGCAGTTAATAATTTATTATTCTACCCACGTAAAAATAGGAGAGGCCTTAGTCCAGCAGTGGACTGAAATATGCTGATGATGACGAAAAAAAATTGGCATTTTGATTGATTGTAATCAACTTCTTATATTAGCTGGTGATACCTATATTTTTGCGTTGTTTTTGTTTTGCTATAGAAATGGAAATGGAACTTTAAACAATTTTGAAGAATTGATTAGTACTGGTAAACAAATACATTGTGTAAGAGGCTTAGATACTAAGGTAACCTTTTGCCTTATGAGTTGTTAGTTATTTCGAGTTAGGTAAAGTATAAATTGTTGATAACCATAAGATTACCCTAAAGATTCTCCTACATTAATAATGATGTATAAACCACTGAATAAAGTCCTTTTAAAATGCTTGATCGTAAAAACAATAACAAGAAAGAATGACAGCTACATTTGTCAACTCCATTACAGCATTTTTTCCAAATCGGTTTATTTAAGCATTCGTGAAATGGGTTTCTGTTTATTCACGTCGGCTCCGAGGGGTTAGATAAATAATTCTTTGTTATATCTTAATGTTAGTGCCTTAAATTAACTTGAGGACAAAATTGAATAGTTTAAAACGTTATTTTGTATGACATTCTTCGCCAGGGGAATTAAATAAGTGACAAGTGCGAGGCATTCTTCGAATAAGAAATTTGAATTTGCGAAATGACTTTAACGGAATATTTCGAAAATGTGTAAGGACTGTAAGGGTTGTTTTAGTAGTATTAGAGGGCTTATAACCCTAACAATAGTCTATTTAAAAATCCACTAGGTACAGTCAGCATCAAAAGTAGCTGAACATTCAATTTTTTATCATATCATTAATTAAAGAACAACCTCATAAATAGTAAAAAGTCTTTAATCATCTCTTCGTCATTTGGACGTTTCTATAATTTAAAACAATAACTTGACTTGATGTTTGTTTCTTTCAATTATTTAGCATAAGGTTTCTTAACTTACTTATGATGCTGACTGTACTAAGACATCTTTATCATCACTTGATGTATAACAATGGTCCTTGGGGTTTAAATTCAGGACATTCACCGCTGATTAATGCTGCAGTGGTTGCTACTTGCCAGCTTATGGAGTATAACATCGTTACTCAATTAGGAGCAGTTTAGATGTCCAACGCTTGATGGGTTATTAACGCATGGATACAATTACGTACAACCTACACGCTCAGCTCATAAGACATTGCACACACTATCTAGCAAAACAAACTGGCATGGGTCTTCGATCATTTTGTTGCCTGAATTATGCCTAATTTTGTATTTTTTGTCTTAAGAAGATACGATCGAAACGTCTCATTTCAATTAATAGATTTTTTCAGGAGTGGTTAGGTAGTACCTATATGTGCATCTATTAGTTTATGAAGTTGACAGCCCTGTTTTTTACGCATAAAATTGGATCGAATAGTAGCGAGTAAGTCTTTTCCCCCTTATTCAGAAAAAAAAACAATTTTAAACCAAGAATTAAATTATACCTGTCACTGTCGTTTGCATATTAAAGAACAGAGATGTCTATATTCTTAATACGGGGTTTATTTAATCCTCGTCTATGGATAAGAGGGTCAATGTAATAGTATATTGAACTACAGAAATACCTACTGTACAATAAACATCTGGTGTTAAGTACTGAATTATTATGCTCTTTATGAAAGTAGTTTATGGTAGGTACTTTTTTGGAATAGGAACAAGATAGAATTTTAATACAATAATTATGTTCTAGAAGTTACTTAAGTTACAAATTCAAAGTTAGGTAATAAGTTCCGTAACTTACTTAACGTAAGCCTATTTTCTAAGTAATAAGTTTAATGTAAAAGAAAATTAGTTTTGTCTACAAATTACTAGACGTTTATTTTAGTCAGCACTAACGTATTTTGCCTGTAAAATAAACTCGAACTATAGTTATAGAACATTACTTAAGAAAGGGGATCCACGAAATTTGTAGACAGGCTAACAGAAGACTCGTATGTCCATTGACTTACGGTTGGTTAATAACGTCAAAAAAAATTTTAGTACATTACGTGGTAGCTATGTAAGATATATTTTTATAACCAGCATGTAGCAGTATACAGTAGCTAGCTGCAGGTAAATAAACGCATGCCCAATGATTGGGCGTCTAGATTTGGAACCATCAAAGTTGTTGTTGTTCGCCTTATAATTCAATGACGTCACAGATCAAGTAACATGAAGTACATGAAAAGTCACTTACACGCTTCTCATTCGTTGACCTTAGTTAGATGTGGGTTTTTGAACTTTCGATCCACCACGACCATTCTGCGCTAACTTGAAAACAAATTTTATTCCCATACTTCATCACAGAAAAGTACCTAACGTATTACGCTACCAAAATCATGTGTAATGTTTGTATAAAAATAAGGTGGAATTTGAACTTCCACATGGAACATGTTTATTTACCGAATCATAAAAAATTGTATCATCTTAAATATTTATAGGAGTCACAGTCAACTTCAAACAGATTCGATCGTATTGATCAGAGTATTGTTATTACAATCGTTAAATACATTGAATACATTATTTCCCATCAGTATTTATACTTTCGATAAGTCTTAATTCATCAAAGCTTTGTCGATTTCAATGCCGTGTCGTGCGACAATGGGCTCGCGCCCACCCCCTGAGCCGTCGTCAAATATTTGCGTAGTAGAATCATCCGCGGGCTAAGTCGACGCTCTCTATGTAATATCGTGATGGATGACGTCAGCTGTTTGTTCTGACTACCGTCCGTAGATAGCAATGAAGGGTAATCAGTTTTTTTTTGTAGATATAGTATGGATGTTTTGACATTACTTAGAAATGTGATCGATTTATTTTTCTAGTCTATTTAAGCCACTATCAGACTGCATAGCTAAAAATTGCAGCTTGAGTTTGTTCATCACCATGAGGAATGTACGTAAAAATGTCTAATAATGGATTTACATTTTATCCACACATATCCTAACCATTTCTTTAGCACAATTAACTAAAACATTACCCACACAATGGTATCGTCGCACGCATGCATACGACAGCCTTTTGCAGCCGCCTTCATTCGCAAGCAGTAACATTTTCCGCGCCGCTGCTGCATTACCAGACATCCCCAAAGAGCCACCGTGAGCAGACATGTATGTTATAGCATGCATGAAATAAAACGTTTTGTTTTAGTCCTTCATTTAGAATAACTTTGATTGTTACTTGTTAAGTTCCTATTATAAAATAAGAGTTCAAAGTTGGCTAAATATGATTTTTTCTGTTTGTTGTGTAATTGGTAGAGAAGTAAAACTATATAAACTATATAGGTATAGAGTAGAGCTGGCTGAATACAAAAAGTATAAATATATGGCAATTAGTTTCAAATTTAGAATATTATAAAAAATATTACTTCTTCTTATTATCGTAAGGTTGATGAAGAGAGTTTAAACCGCCTGTAGGCCTCTGACATGGCTTTACACACCGTTGAAAAGTCTCTCAGGTGTGCCGGTTTCCTCACGATGTTTTCCTTCACCATTTTTAGCAACTGATAACTAATTTATAGTACGCACATGAATTCGAAAAGACATTGGTGCGTGCCGGGGTTTGAACTTGCGACCTTTGACTTGGCAGTCCAATGGTCATACTACTCGGCTATCAGTGCTGTCCTGTTAAATATTACTGCAAAAAGGGGTATCAAAGTTTATGAATCTATACCAGAAACAACTGATTACCACGTCACCCAATTCTTACGTGTAATAAATATTATGTGTTTATTTTTCTTACATCAGTTTCCACGCATGCGCGTCTTTTATTTACTACGCACTTGACCTTTTGGTGGACCCTGAAGGGGATCAACAATAAAGCCAATTTAGTTCCTCGAAGAGCAACACCCGGAAATTTCATAAGTATGTAACCACCTACATTTATGCAATCAATAATTCAAAGGGGCCGGTTCTTCTTTGTAATTGTACTTGTTTAGAAAAGAGGTTTTATACTAAATGTCTAATTAGTGCAATTAGTTAATTTTCTAAACCATCTCATAATTTCTTCATATTTTTAATATTACATAGAAACATAAGCACTCAATGAGCTGTATTCCAAACCTACCTTAACATTAACCTTAACATTAACATAAAACTTACCTAACTGTAACTACCTTGAACTCTGTTACAATGCTTCAATAAGTTGTTAACTCCTAACATTCAATACAAACCACAGTTGGTAATGCATTAAACTATTCCAAACTGAACTATAACAGGTCAGTGTGCCACTCCACACATCGCCGAGTGACTCCATTCAATGTTTTCGGTCTGTATGCACGGCCATTGTTGAAAACCAGGCAATTGAAAAAAAAGTAGATGCTTCTATATTTGAATGCTGGAATACGGGAATACGTCATTATTGTTAGGAAAATATATCGTTATATTTTAATAATGGAATCACATAATAGTGTGTTTATGGTTTGTCAAATTATAATACATTTTATAAAGTTTGACGATTGTTTTATTTATTGAATGCCAGTTTTACTTACGGTTTATTTGAGGATTGTGTATTGTTGTAAATAAACCGCATTGCGCTTTTGCATATTTTATAAATTAACTTAAGTATAATACGTCTCAATCAATGGTAATAAGCTCGCCACTACGTTTCTTATGATGAACGGCCCATGTACTGTATGTCTCTTGTTGTAGAAGAATATCATCGAGACCTACAACATAACTGGCGCAGGAGGTGTACTTCTGCCTACCCCTTCTATGCTAGAGTCGTAGTATGTGAAGTTTTATTGTTTTTGCCGACCTCTTTTGAAAACTGAAATCTTCGTTATGACGAGCTTTAAGCTCATCGCATCTCTACTAGTAGCGCCATCTAGTTTCGTTTCGTAAAACCAACCGCCTTACAGTACTTGCGCGCTCTCTTCCTTATATTAGATGTTTTCTCTACTTATGTAGTAGGCTAACAATTTACTTATATGATTTGTTGTACATAAATTACTTTACAGCCATTTTTTTACAATTACAGCTTGCTTTATGAAACGCTTGTATTACATACGCTGATACTACCAGGCGCAATGCGAGCGCACATCTGCTTACTGCTTCGGGAAGTCGTGCAACTTTTATTCAGCTATTATAACTTTCAAATATTGAAACAATATAGATTTAAAAATAGAACTGATATAAATCATCATAATATTTTTCCTTATCGATGTCTACTGGTAACGTGTCTAAAAGACTGGCAGCATTACCACGTTTAATGGCAATATTGATACCTACTTTAAATATGGAACAATATTATACCAACTCTACCGTTGCGTTCTCTCCAACCCGTAATTGCGTGCAATGCGTTCCGAGTATGATTGACAGTCGCACGCTCCCACGAGAGCGTCAACATGCATTACACTGGCTCCGATGTGTTCTAGGACCTCACTAAGTCAACCGTGACTATGAATATTTACCCATAAGCATTGACTGTATCATGGGTTCCACGGATTGGTTTTACCTCTGCGATAAATGCAAGCATTAAGATTAAATAACCGTCGGAATTGGTACTATAAGATTGTGGATCCAAATCCAGTAGTAATTATTATTATTTTTGATACCTGTATATCATTTAATAATATTTGTCTAATGTGACGAGGTGCCCTGTGGTATCCGGCCTAGAATTGACCACCCCTTTTCCTCCCGAGGGTGTCGTAAGAGGCGACTAAGGGAAAATCCAGAAGATGGGCAGCAGCTTCTTCTGTAACTTGACCACCAACACTGCGATCCCTAAGCCGCTTGCCAAGCGTGGGGATTATGGCAATCCCCCCCCCCCCCCTTCTAAAAGGGACGGACACTACGATTCGATAATTATATTTTGCAATAACTAAGTTCATAGAACATTGAGAAATTTCTTACTTTTTTATTACTATGAATTTCTCGCGCATCCTGGGTGCGTTTCACAAACATGAAATATCACAAACACCCAGACTCGGGACAAACATATTATGCAGATCGTACAAATTTTGTCCCGTGCGAAGCAGTCCAATCGCTTAGCCACTGCGCCAATCAGGTTGTCAATCAAATTTTAAAAAAACTTTTCGGTCTCAATCCAAGCATATGAATTCGCACCAAGTCTAGGTGTTTTAGTTAGTCCTACAAAGGAGTAAATATTTAAATAGAAATAATTAATTTTATTTTCAGGATCCAAACGTGGTGAACACCTCAACAAACAGTCAGACAACGGAATAATGAGGGTCGTTTTACCATAGAACTGTAAAGGGCAACAAGATAAAGCTGCAATATTCCAATAAACCAACCGAGCGGTAACTCACAGTTCACGCGGCGGCGCCTTTGTGCAATCTACGGGCTGACAACGTAATTCAGTGTTGAGACGATCAAATGGACAGTGTCGTTTGTTTATTCAATTATTTTTATTGTAAATTGAGCTGAGAGATTTGTTGTTAATGTTTGGAGTAAAGATAAAAAGGTTTAAATAGAAAGAAATGTTCCAGTGAGACTGTTTGTGGACAGAATTCATACGTCGGATTATGGGTTACAGTTCCAACCTAAGCAAGTTGTAGCAATTTTCTTTACATTGATACTTTAGAGCCATGGATTAATAATTGTATTTGGCTAATGGCATTAGGTTAGCCAGCAGTGCCAGCCAGCAGTGGACGTCTTCCGGCTGATGATGATGATGATTAGGTTAGCCAAAAATGTGAGGTAGAGACAATGTATAACGAAATGTATGCAGTTTTTATGTTATCGAACTAAACAAATCTTCACAAAAACGCATCGTTATGTAAAACCGTTTTTAAGTACTTGTAAATAATAATATCAATACTGCGCGCATCGTGGGATATTTGATGGCCGACAAAACTGTAAGTATATGACAGTAATGGAAAGCATCCAGTGCGATAGACGTATTCTGGTTACTATTGCAAAAATCAATGAATAAATAAAACGCCGTCTCATTGGTAGCAGTCCTAAGCACTTGTGTCAGAAACCAATAACTAGAAATCTCGATATCATCATCATCAGCTTATCTCAGTCCACTGCTGGAGATAAGCCTCTCTTATGGCACGCCACTGAGTTCGATGAGCAAAAGGTGAATTTCTCAAAAGGAAACCTTACTTGGTAAGACTTTATCGGACCTTAGAAAAGACCCTGGGATCCACATTATATAGCAATGGCCTCGAAGTGAAGGTTATTAAGGTTGTTTTTGGTCATTATTCAGTAGCATCCCGGGTTCACAAATTGTGTCCCAGGGGGCCCATTATTTTTATATGGGAGTTTTTGCTGTCATCGACGCAATCTAGAACAAAGGTACTTCCAATACTGCTCACACCTTCAGGGACTTTCAGTGTGATTTTATACCCAAATGGTTATTATGAAATTTATGAATTAGATATTAATAATAACATATTATTTTAGTATATTATATTGAGGGTATGAGTTTAAAAAGAAATAATATTAAGTACCTACATGTAATTAAACCAAACATTGTCTTAATTATATAATGAGATTATTCCATGTATAAGATTATAATAATAAAAACCTCCTCCTTTTTTGAAGTCGGTTAAAAAGGATTCGTTTTAAATCCCATTCCGTCATATTATGGTGGAGGTATTATGCTCATAACCTTACATATCATCTTTAATTACGCAGTAAGTCAGTAGCTATCGACTTTCTTAATAACCTATAATACTATCCTCAGATTGTTGTCCATTCAAGAGTGCCTTGAAGTTTATGATCAGTTCCACGTTTACAAAACATTCATTCGCATTCAAACCTTCATCATCCTTTCATTTAAAGTCGGTAGACAATGGAAAGTAGGCTTGTAATGCCCCCTACCCCTAGATCGGCATCGCAGCGAGCTAGTCTCACAAATCCGCAATATGTCTGCAACGTCAGTTCAATCATGTAATGGAACGAACGCAACGCCCACTGATTCAATAAATAAAACATTCATTGGGAGAGCTAAAACCTTATATTACTATCATTTTTGTATCACTGCTGATATTTACCCTGACTGTGTGCCTAGCTTTGAATTATTTGAACGTTCATTCAAGCGAAAATAAATATTTAGCCTATGATAGAAATGTATATTCTCGTCTAATACGATTGAACATCTTTACGGAGTTTCGATCAACGCGCTGACATGGTCAATTCATATCTAGCTTATCTTTACGTCTTCTTCTTTTTATCGTATGGTTGATGAACAGCCTGGTGTCAGAGTTGAAACCGCCTGTAGGCCTCTGACATGGCTTTACACACCCTTGATGAAATCTGAAAAATCTATCAGGTGTGGCGATTTCCTTACGATATTTTCCTTCATTGTTTTTAGCAACTGATAACTAATTTATAGAACGCGCATGAATTCAAAAAGACATTGGTGCGTGCCGGGGTTTGTCTTGCGACCTTTGACTTGGCAGTGCAACGGTCATAATCGGCTATCAGTGTTAGGTGCTTTTAAACGTAGATTTCATCATAAGACCGCTAACTGGTTTAAGGTTTCAAAGTTTTAACAGAAGAGGATTTAAATCTAATATCTTACTACATCTAGTATCTTCGTATAGTGTATGTATTTATGTTAGAAACTTAAAAATGACTTCTGCCCTTTGCATCACATTATCCTCAAACTTCCTTCCTAACAATATATTTATGTAGATTAGATAACTTTCCTAGCCATCGCGAGGACATAGCCCAAAAGTATTATTTTTAGAATTCTAATCCTCAGCATAATCAAATTGAATCTCATATCTAGTGACAGGTAAATAGCCTGACGCCTACGATCACTCACAAACTGAATGAATCAGCTGATCCGTTTTCCTTAGGTTTTATTATTGACTCAACGTAATGTATGTAGGCGAAATTATTTATTAATAAAATATAATATGGACGAGAATAAACGCGTGACCCAAAAACATGGCCGACGACAACGTCGCTTGTCGCCGCGTTACGTAATCTGATGTTATAGCGTAACCTCAGTGTAATATACAAATAGATGACATTCGGAAAACTTTCCCTTTTATTTTCCGGCCAAATTAAAAAGAAAAAGTTTTAATGAATGAAACGTAGCACTAATTTAGGTTTGTTCTATGGTTTCGGTCTGTTTGGGTTATGAATAGACTATGTTGTCGTCGTTGTAAGTGTCGTAAGACAGTGATAAATGAGCAGCTGCGGTTACCTGTTTTAATTAGAACGACGACCGATTGGTGGCGGTTTTAGGTCGGCAGAAATATTCCTGACATTAATATCCATAAACGTTATAGGTAACAGTTTATTTCATACGGTGTATGTTTGGTAAAAAGTATTATAGTATTATAACCTTTTTTGGCTCTTGAAAATTGCTTTCCTAATAAAGTATTTGCGCTATCTGAATATATGTATAATGTAGACCGAAAAATGTTTACCTACATCGATCAGGTAGGTACATACTACAAACCCTGTAAGAAAAAGGACTTAAAGATAAGTGAACATATTAGGGCGTACGTAAGTATATATGAAGCTAAGCGCTCCTGAGCTTGCCATCCATCATGATCGTTTGCATGTGCGTTGTGACAAATGCCTTCCTAATCTGTTTCTGTGGGGCCTTTGAAATAACAGGTAAATATACGCTTATTTTATTACTAATAAATGTTTTGTTCTCCCACCTAAATTAGTTTGCGGATTAAGTAAACGCACAGAAATATCCGAAATTCAGTGTCCAAGTTAAAATAAAAATCTATTTTACATGGCAAGCCACTTTGGTAATTAAAATAAAAAATCGGTTTGGGTCCAAAGGGTCAATCCCGATATTAAAATTAAATAAAAATGCTGTGAGTTTACGCGAGTTGCGAAATACCTTACTTTGAATTCTGGAACAAATCAATTATGCTAAGAATCCAGAATCATGATTAGAAAAACTATGCAAACAGGGCCTATCAAGTAGAAAATCATATTTACAAGCCAGAAACTACAGCAGTGGGAATTAAAAACCAATCTTTCCCATTCCTTAAGTGTCTCCTACGTATGGTACCTACCTACTTATCACTATTTGTAATAAACGGATTTGAAAATAAGTAACTATGGAATTTCATATCCACTGCGATCACATTTATAATTTATTATAATATCTAGAGTCTAATAGAACAAGAATGTTGATTATTCGAAAGTACCTGTAATTGTTTACACGTACATACAAAAACTTTTTTTAATTGTTTACTGCAGATCGTCTTAGCCAAGATCTAGAGAAATAACGAGACCAGCGTATCTAAGAGAAAAAAAAATACCTTCGATTCATGTTTAACTTATCGAAGATTTTTATAATATTTATACTCGTACGCTTATCAAAGAAGAAAACTGCTGAAAACAGATTTTTTTAATAAAAGCTATTTCTGCCACAATATTGGTTTTCGCAGTATGTTTTATTTTCAAGAACTCCTTGCGTTCTCACTAATCTTTTAGGTCAATGTCAATGCCCGTAAGTCCAATACGACCCCTAATAATCCTGAGTTATTCTATATTAACATCACAATTTTTTTTTAATTATTAGTAGGTACTTTCTGTAAAACCGGATAGTAGTTAGTCTCATCGATAACAACAACATATTATCAGAATGACTACGTCTTGAGAGTTCGTTTCTTAAAGATAGGTACACTAGAATAGAATAATTTCTTAAGAATGGATAATCTGTACTTTCTTTGTCGTCCTCGGCCGTATACGTCATCCGTCGTCCCACGCATCTGATTGAACTAAATTAAAGCACACAAATTGCTTGTTCAACTAACTATAACAAATAATTGGTGTGTTGTTTGCTGCCTGAAGATTTTAGATCGAGAAAATCTATTCTTGGAAATGTATCATTATTTTCTATGCTTAATGTAAATATGGTAGCATGGAATTATTTGGTAGAGGTTGTATTTGGCTTATAGGGCCTTGACATTGACTTATGAGATTAGTAAGAACGCAAAGAAAATGTACATACAAATAACACATCTGTAATCCCCGAAGGGGTAGGTAGACTTGTTCTCTTTTAATAGGACTTTATGCAAACATATTCCGTCGTTTATAGGTAATATGTGGAATCTTACGTATAAGTCAAATTTTTGTCTAAGAAAAAATATCTAAAATAAACTCAACTACATACAATATTGACTATTTCATTAATGTCTCCTGTCGGGGTTTTTTAATTGACTTAGCCGGTAATTTTCTTTATTTTAATATAATATTAATGTCTATTCATAAAAGAAAATGAGTAGCGTTAATTTGTAGTTTTAATTAAGATTTTATAAGATCTTTACAAATATTTCTTGAATTCAAACTTAATTAAGAGGCTTCTTAAATTAATGAAATGTGTTGAATGGAATATAATTCTAACATTTTTAGTTTTAAGACTACATGAGTATTATATTATTTTTCTTTTATTCGAATAACATTATCTTTTAATAACTCTTATACAATTTTCTAAGGAAAGCTGCACAAGTGTAAGATATAGATACTACTCGTACTGTTGAGTAGGAAAATTATAATAAGAAGAGTACAGTCAGATTCAGAAAGTATTGAGATTTCCACATAAAATACTTGGCTACGTAGGAATAGTATACAAGACCCTAACAAGAAAATACAACAAAATCCGCACTAATTTAATAACATGGGTATCGTATTCTGTACGTACATATAAATCATACCGGCTATTTCTTAAGGCGACGTGTGACAGCCCATCTTCATACTCAGTCTCTACGCTCAGTTTATTGGCAGCGCGTCAAGTACACTCGGCCACTGAGGTGTCTGTCAAACTTATATATTCGAAGTTAGTAAATGCAAATTAATTATGCTTAACACTGATGATAAATGATTCAGTATTTTGTAGAACACTGTGATCTTTTATAATATTTTGATGCCCTCAATTGTTTTGACACTTTGGGTGGCCTAAACCTATTACAATTTTATTTTGTACTTGCATTTAGGTACAATTTTTCCGTTTTGAGATCGAGATCGCCCGACGAGTTTTTTTTATTAGCAAAAAAATTTCTCCAATTCAATTTGGTAACCAAATAACCTATCTTGTCTAATACTTAGGTATACGCCTTTGTGCAAAATTAAATCCTTGAGCAATTTATGTTAACGATTGTACTTTCTTGCAACACGGGAGAGTATTGGACATTCGGTTATGTTTGTCTTTTTCTATCAATATAGCAAAGAGAGAGATGGAGTTCCTCAAAATTTATATTCCGACTTGATATGACTAAGTAGGTATCCGAATTATTTCTAGACAGGATACGGAGTCGGCCGTCCGTTTGATGTGCACTTATTTCTGTATTTATGTTTTTATATATAGATTATATTAATACTCTATGTCCGATTTAAAGATAGAAGAATGGTGTGGAGTGTGACGAACATTTGGAAAATAAATCGTATTAAAGTGACAATTACATTAACTATATTATAGTGTATATTTTTCTAATGGATGTTTTCGGATTAGATTTGGCGTGACGTTACACGTCGAGTCAATTACAATGGCAGTCTCCGAGCTTGGGCGACTGTTAACTTGATCAATGTACCTAGTCGCATGTTTTACAAGATCCGTGCAAGCATTTGTTGATTAACTTGTAGTAAGAAAATTAACAAATTTCAGCTTGATTAGGTATAGGCAATATGGTTTTTTTTAAATTAAATTTTTAGTTGTAATGGTACTGACACTTTTTCATGGTCATATTATAATGTACTTTCTTTTCGACTCCACCGAAACGTGGAAGTGGAAAAAGTGCACCACTGTTGGTGTACCTTCAGCAAAAACAGGCGTGATGTCAGGGGAAGGCTTTTGTTCAACGGTGGACGTAGTCCGGCTAATGATGATGATTATGTGTTTAATGTATATACATATATCTGGTTTGGTTTAGGTGGGACTTCTGATGAAGAACGCTTTCGCATACCTATTTTGGATTACAGGCATGTTATAGGTATGTACATATGTGTAGCATGTATACAATCAGTATTCTCTATCTCACATGTACGCGCAAATATTGTTACGTGTAACAAATACTAAATCCTTCGTGCTCATTGACAAGCTGCTGTTATTCTAGACATTGTTTGCCCACAAAAGATAGATTGTTTAGATATGAATGTAATACAACGAATACTCTTGTCAGACTGGTATTACCTAATACAACTTTCTTATATCATGTGGAGTCTTGCCAATAGAAGTTAGGTGGACGAATAGCGAAGTATTTGTGCGGATTTACACACTTATAGAAATGTGGAAGCTATGTTAAATAAAACCAGATTTTTATGTACTCGGTAGTAAGGTCAAATTCTTAGTTTTTAAGGGCACCCCTAAAAGTACAAAAATAAAACTAAAGAATTAATAATAATAAACTTAATGTTTTGTGAATAGCGTTGTCTTTACAATGCTTATCTTAGGGCGTGCATACACGTCGCAATATTGCTCCACCGCACATCGCAAGAAACCAACAATTTGAGGGCAACCACACATGTATTTATAATAAATAATTAACTCACAAGCAGCACCGTTATAGGGTTTAATTAATCCCGGGCAACGAGAATGTGTCCCGTACAAATTTATTGCCATAATTTACGACAGTCCTGGAAAAAAGGGAATACAAATACAGTGTAATGTGTACTGTATTAGACGGTATATGGGTAAGGAAATTACTGCTTCTGTGGTTGTGTTAACCGTACGAAAATGATGCGGTACCAACATAATTATGTGATGTTGGTACAATTTAGGACTAAATTTTGTGACGGGAGAAAAAGGCATATAAATAGCTAGATGACACGGAGGTATATACCTACGTCATTAAACATTAAGGTAATTAGATCTTCTATTATAGTAATTCCTCGAAGAGTCATTATCACTTTCAGTAAGGGGGGGCCAGCACTAATAGCCGAGTGGTATGACATGAAAAACGGTGAATGAAAACATCGTGAGGAAACCGGCACACCTTAGATATTTTTCAACGGTGTGTAAAGCCATGTCAGAGGCCTACAGGCGGTTTAAACACTGACACCAGGTTGTTCATCAACCATACGATAAGAAGAAGTAAGAGGGGTTGAAAGAGAAGACACGCGTGCATCCATTACGTCGCTGTTCAATTTTGATAACATATACCTACTGACGACATTTTGGATAATTACGCAATAGTGTCCGGTCGTCCGGCCCACACCATGTGATATACCTCATAAGACTCGTACTTTGACGTAGGACGGATTTCAGTGGCTTATAAACAAGACTGCGCCTAGTTTGCGGGTACATCTATCGAAGGAAAACATTAGGAACAGTTTCTTCACATTTTACATAATACTTGAAGTATAAAAAACGTTGCAGCTCATGCCATTAAGTGAAGAATGCATTTAGAGTTTAAACACAGGAAGCCCACAAAGTGTAAACATGACGCTGTGAAAGGTGATATGAGAGCCGACAAACGAAGCTTAAGATGTACAGACAGTACAATTCATTATAATTGTAGTGCACCGTTGTCCCTTTACTATGAAAAGTGAAAATTTTTGTGAAAAAATATACAGAGGTCAGATGTCGATAAGTTAAATTAGTTCATGGGATTGTGATAGTGAGAATGTGAAATATGTGGGGCGAAAACTATTAAAAAAACTGCAATTGGTTTTAGAAACATCGTACAACTATAGGTTAAACAGGCTGCATTTATTAAGTGAAATAAATTGTTTTCACCACAATACATTGAGTTTGTAAGTAAACTAACCCTAGTACCTAGTTGAACGTTATATGTATAGACAATTACCCAAATATAGACCATAATCCCGTGGACTACAGAGCCAGAATAGCACCTCCCCATTTCGTCTAGTGGGTATCGTAGGAGGCGACTAAGGGAAGATCCGGAAGATGGGCAGCAGCGTCTTGTGTCTTCTTGCGTGGGGATTATGGCAACCCCGCCTCCATAAAGGGGACTTAGTTCAACAGTGGACGACTTCAGGCTGATGATGATGATCAATTAAACCGTTTTGCAATATTTGGTAATGTATTCTGCTAAACTCTGTATTCTTTTTTTCTTTGATGATACACATACACATTAAATAACGTCCAGTGTAAATTCAGCTGCAGATTAATTAGATACTTGCACTTCACCTCATAAAGACAAAGAGCGTGTTATTGCACTTACATTTTCGCATTCCGCACGTGAATCGGCCATAAACATTTAAACCAAAACCATGTGCAAATGAACCGAGGTTAAAATCGTAACAGGGTGTAAATCAAACGTACTGCACATGTCCGTTCTCATGATTCATGATACCACAAACATTTGACCCTTATAACTTAAACATTAGAGTTCAAATTGGGAGGATTAATTTGTGTAAATTATATTGAATGTAGGCGTGTAAGGACTTATTAAGATCACTTTGCATGCATCATGGCAATTGAGTGCGGGATACATGTGTTTTAGTTTTTTTTTTCTTTTGTTTAGATGTTTCTTTGAGTTAGTAATGCCGGTGTCCGTACTGTTCATTAAAAGGGAAACAGTCAATGCAAATATTTGAATAATATTAAATTAATACTATTACCTACACTAGATTTGTTACAACGTGTCCAGCCAAGTTATTCAGCTGTAACATAATCTGATTAGAAAAGGTTACTTTTTTTACATAACAGTTTACCATAGATATTTATAATAACTAAAATATCAAGTCAAAAGTAATATTTCGAACAGGTTACTTTGTTTTTAATTATCGGGACTATGCGAATTGGTTGCCATGGTAACCACGTGAAACAAACGTTGGAACAAGGACCCGTAATAATTGCATATATTTTCTATTTGCCGTTATATTTAAGATACTCTTTTATGTCCCTTGATCTAACAACTTTATAAGAATAACGATTGAAAAAAGCAGTTATCTATAGGTACTGTTCGTTTATTTTGTCTGACTACAGACTGATGTAAATTATGAATAAAACAATACTAAGAACCCAAAAAATGTTTCAGAAACTGAAATGGTGTATATATGTGTACCTTGTTTACGTACGCAGGTATTTGTAAGTGTAACTAGTCAGTGAAGCTCACAGTCACAAGTCGAAAGTTATCGTGGTCGCATGTAAAACAAACTTATAGGTACCTAACTATCATAAATAAAATGTTTTAATATGTTGTACCTGTTACAAAAAAGTTCTTAACAAAACCATTAATATAGGATCGTATTGCTACATAAACTAGCTAATATCAGCTACAATAACAAAAGCATAACGTTGACCTCAACAACTTTTGCTGTTAATATAGCAACTTCACACATTTTTCTTTATAAAGTATGTAGATAAGAATTAGACGATATGTGTAACTGTTATGTAACATACATAAACAAATTATGTATTACTGTTAATAACAGACAGTAATGAAAGCACAAAAGTAATAGGCTGGGGCGCTAATAAATAAGTCTAGGTATAAAATAGCAAGGAAAATAGAAAAGATGCAATTACCTAGCTATAGATAAAATCAAGAAAAATATTTCTTTGCGTTCTTTGCTATTTTCAGCAAACATTCGTCGACATTTCACCTTTATTATAATTCATAACTAATATACATAGTATTTATAAACTATTAAGGATTAACGAAGAGTCTAACACTTACCTATCACGATAAATATATTGACACGACTCACAAGTGACAGAACTCAATCAAAAACTACTAAAACATTCCCATTAATCCAAGGATTAAACGTTCTTACTTAAGTGAATGTTAATCATACAATATTCACAATATCTTTACGAAAACTAAAGTTATTCACAACACTTCGCGATAGAAGTTAGTACGGGAGGTTGTGTGGAGGCTTCGCACAGCCGCCCAGCGCCACGACAGCCGGCATACTGCCGCCCGCCCAAGCCATCCTCAATGTTTTCGCAACAACTGAAATTTTTATTCAGCTAGCGCACACTGTCTTCAAGTTTTTAGATTGGGACTGAATGAAATTGCAATGCACTGTATTTTTTAAATATTGAGACGAGTTTAATGTAAATATTTCGATGTGAATTGCTAAAAATCGGACGATTCAGATACGTAGTCAACGATTCAAATTCCACTCATATGAATGCAATTCGAATCGTTGGCGACCATACCGCTGACGTGTAGTCTACGCTATCTGTTGATCATTCAAATTGCATTTGCTAGCGCGGTGTCGCAATTTACCCGACGATTCTTGATTTTTACAATATCCTATGTTTGCGGTGGTTACAAGAGAGCGGACTGGATATAAAAAATATCCAACACTGGAGTTTTTGGTGAGTTTCTTATTTCAATTCTGAAAGAAGTAAGACATTCAGACAAACGCAATTTTAAAGTTTCAAACCGTGACACGCCACTTAAGCACCTACCTACATGTATACGTAGTACATAGTTGTACGTTTATCAGTAAGGCTGACATTTGACTAATTATCTCTCCTGACCCAAAGGAAAGAATTACGTAATCGAAATAGCCAGCTCCACTATAAACAACAGAAAAATAAATGGTAATTAATTTATTAGCGCGATCGCGTCAAAACTATTCCTTATCTGTGAAAAAAGCCTCTGTTTTAACGCTTTAGGTTTGCGTGCTAGTGGCTCCCCCTATCCATCACTCAGATAACGTGAACAAATACTTGGTGGGATTAGCATAAACCCTAGAAATTGTTACCAAGTCTGTCTAGAATAATAATTTGATATTTTCAGAGTAAGTTCGTTGTGAAATCAAGTTTCAGTCGCTTGCTATTTAGATGTATTTTAATTTAGATACTGATTTTACTGTCGAATATTGAATTCCGAATTGTATTGCAAATAGTTGGGCTCTTTTTGCTGTAAATGTAAATAGAGATATTTACAGTTTAAACGAAATTTATAGAAATAACTATTGTCCAAACATGATATTTTGCTAACATTACGTATTTATAATTATCAAATATTAGTAATAATTAAATATTAGCTTTCTGCTCTACATCTCCATTTAAACTTCGGCTGTGCCAAATTTCTTACTCCTCCGTCTGCGTAATTTAAAAAAAAGGGGATTATAGACCTTTGTTTACGCATTAGAGACCTTGAACTGTAGTTGGGTTTAGTGAATTGAAATCAATTTACAAAGTTAATTATATCTGACAACAATTTCCAGAGTTTACAAATAGTAAAATAGTCAAGACTTTAGGTCTCTCCATAAGTCATTACTATGGATAAAAACGATCCAGAACCTCTATGGCTAGGTAATCTTTTTACCCGACTGCTAAGGAAGGATTATAATTTATATCAGTTTTATAAATATTGTGAGTAAGAAAGTACATTACCGCGGATATAGGTTAGTGCGGCTCCAACTCGTTGTCTTAATCAAAGCAATGTGTTTAGGACCAATTATAAAAAGAAAACAGTTAACAAAAGCCGTTTAGTATTCATAAATAAGAGCAAATGTGTTTGCGTGAGCGCAATCTTTCACGTTCATTGCCGACCTCGATTTGTTCACATATTAAAGTAGTATTTATTTTTATTATGGGTGTTTAGTACTCATATATTACTTTTGAGTAGCTTACCCGCTGAATTCTAGCCGGTTTATGTTGTTTTCCATATGCTACATTAAGTATGTCTATCGAAGTATCTACGTGACGTCATCAGCTAACCTACTCTGAAGTCAAAGGAGTTTGTGTATGTAAATCTGATTTGTTCTTCATTTAAATACCCATTGCTGATTGGTATTGTTCCGATTGTTTTTTATAGCAAAACAACTGCCAGAACTGGCTGATAATATTGGGAATTAAAAGCTTAAAGAGGGACCGATGTCCTGCGATGGCTCACTAATTAGTTTTTTTTTTTTAAGAAAACTTCGCCCCACACTATGAATTTCTCCTGTATCGTGGGTGCGTTTCACAAACATGAAATATTACATACACTAACACCCAGAATCGGGACAAATGTCGATCGCACAAATTTTTGCCCCGTGCGGGAATCGAACCCGCAACCCTTAGCGCAGCAGTTTAATCGCATAGCCACTGCGCCAATCAGGTCGTCAGTATTAAAAAACCCTAGTTACTAAAGTTATTTGATGTACGTTTGCTACGTATATATATTTATTCGTGAAGTTTAGCTAGGTTTGATGTCTGAAGGGACCTACTCCTAAATTAGTCAGAATCCTAACATTGATAGTTTTGTTTGACTTATAATAGAGATTCAAAATAGTCAGACCAAAATCTGTAAGTAATACAAAATATGTCTTGAGAAATCTACACAGAAAAATTCCTTGTCATGCTTTATAGTTTTAGTTATACATATGTAGGTATAGTAGCTTGATAATATTCGATGGTTTCAAAAAGACACAACAATATTTTGCTAAATTAAATATTGCTGATAAGCTGTAATATGTGTGTTTAATCCATTATACATATTCTGAAAGCTTGAAACCACCAAAGAAATTTTAGATAACGTCTCTTATAATAAGACCATTTTCCTAGAAAAACCAGATATTAAAGGGAGGTTTCACGGTCTTGGGGAGATCACGTGTGAGCATAAAGTATCGATATAGATTTTTTTATGTTAACCTTACACCGACGCGCCGCCTGTAATCTCTAAAGAGTAGGCCTCATCGCCAATAAAGGTTTACAATATAATAACTACACAATCAGTAGTTGCATTCGCGACGATAACCCAACAAAGCGGATAGACCGTTCATATCCAAATTAACACTAGAATCGTTGTTTTTATTACCTCTTGAGCAGCGTCGTCAACGTTCGGTTTAACGACGCAATTAACGTGGCTTCTGTATAAACTTGTTAAGTTCTTCACGTCAAACGTATGCAAATTTGCGGTATCGTGTTATGTTGCGTGTGCAATCAAAACCAACTTATAGGTATGTGATAAGTTGGGCGTATGGTAATCGGGAATAAATGTGCTGGACGAAATAATTGGGGGGCCGTAATTGGTTGCAGGTCTTGGATAATAAGGATCTAATCGGAACTATAGCTACCTAGCTTAATATTTAGATGTATACATTGTTGTTAATTGGTGTGACAGCGAATTACGGATACATTCCTCTTTAGTCACCGGGAAAGCCAGACGTAAGAGTCGATGAACCCGTTGAGTGCCCAATAAATGGCAATAGCCACCAGACACTTACAATTCAGGGCAAAATGTATTCGTATCTGGTAAAGAAGAACACATCTGACTATTCTAATGTTTAAAGAACCCATCATAACTTCTAGGTGCGTTTTAAAACATTCATAATATAGGTATCTAAACAAAAAGGTTCTTTCATCATGCACTTTACATATGCGTTTCTATGCTATCTATCGGCTCTGTAACCATCGGCTATAACCTCAGCATATCGCTACATAATAGTACATACAACACACGTTTATGTAGATTGTCTCAGAGAGCGTCATCTCACATTTTATAGCCAATTAAACTGGTAGTTAACAAAGAGTCGTTTGTCTTAATAAAGTTGGTAAAACGAGACCGCCGATAACCTTCAGTTAAAACATGTTTAACAATTGCTTGGTTATGTATTTTGTTAGTTTTAGCTTGTTATACTCACATAGTTTTGAGGCCTTTTGGAAATTGTATTTTTAGATAATGTAATAAATGTTTTTTGGATAGCATAAATTAATGTTTGACACATTTATAAATCTGCAGCACTGGTAAGTATCTAGTTAAATAATAAGATAAAAGTTGAACTTCTGATGACTCTCTTAATTGTACTTCTTATTTTGTGTGATTAGCACTGATAGCCGAGTGGTATGACCGATGAACTGCCAAGTCAAAGGTCGCAAGATCAAACCCCGGCACGCACCAATGTCTTTTCGAATTCATGTGAGTACTATAAATTAGTTATCAGTTGCTAAAAACGGTGAAGGAAAACATCGTGAGGAAACCGGCACACCTCAGAGTTTTTGCAACGGTGTGTAAAGCCATGTCAGAGGCCTACAGGCGGTTTTAACTCTGACACCAGGTTGTTCATCAACCATACGATAATAAGAAGAAGAAGATTTTGTGACAGACAGACTTACAGCAAAGTTAGTTGGTATGAAGGTACAATGTTTAACAATAACTGTTTGTGGACATTACATTGTAAAACCTTTTAGTATAAAACAATTTATGTCATTATCTCAATACAACTAATGATGGAAAATCATAGAAAAAACCAGCATATACCATTATGATCTGAATTGGGAGTGGTTTGTGGATGGCAACACTATATGCACAAACGAGACTAAACCATGGACATCGCAAAAAAGTGACGGATACGGTATTCTCATTGTGATAATTCAAAAACGTAAGTTTTATTGCCCAATAGCTCCACATTCATTTTCATCAACAGGTTTATAATTATGTTTACGTGTACAAGTTTTTTGACTCAGAAGCATGCAGCTTTTCAGTAGGTACATGCGATTCAAATAATTTTTAATAAAATAGCCCTTTGATTCGTTCTACAATAATTTTGGAAAACGCACCAAATAAAAAAAAATAGCGATCGTTTATTTAATGTTAAGCTTACGGAGAAACCTTATGAAAACAAAGCATCCCTACAGCAAATTACAAACAAAATAATTTCCTAAAAAATACCTCATCTGCAACAACGTAGTTCCTACCACACCATAACGGCGCGACTTTTTGCCACATCCAGGCAAGCTGTCGCTTTGTTTATGGTAGCCGGTCCACGCATTGCTCTTTGTTGTTTTTTGCTAAACTATGGCACAATTGCAAGGACACCGTACTAAGGACTTGGTTGACCAAATACGTATCGCCGGCATTAAGAAAGGCATAAATATCTGGGCCTGAACTTAATCGGAACATGAGAGTTTGTTTTTTTGGTCATGTAGAGCAAAACTTTGCCTTAAATTGGCTTTAAGGCGATGTTGTATGTCACTTGTAATGCAGAGTAGCGATTTGGCTTTAAGGCGATGTTGTATGTCACTTGTAATGCAGAGTAGCGATTTATCATGTTCTTATTTAGTGTGGCGATTAAGGGCTTGAAGTAGATATATTTGCCAAGAGTTACGATGCAAACTAATAAATTGTCATGGTATCTTGATTAACGGTTTCCTACGCATTTGTTTATCACTTCAGCGCTGTTAGGTATACAAGTAAAGTCAAAATTTATTTTCTAAAAATGGTCACACTATTCGATGTTACGCAAATGAACCATTGATTTTGCGATTGGTTAAATACCTATTAGAATTTTAAAATTAAATATTGACTATTTAGACCTTCAGTAATCATCTTTTTTTCAATAAGAATAAATTTGCCAGAATTCTTGAATCTTCTTGATGTAATATCTCATAGCTAAAAAATGTACCCTTTTCGCAAGAGAGAGGGCTGAAGATCATTAACAAACTCTTAGTTTAACCTACAAAGAGTAGGTTTTGTTAATATTGTTAAACTAGAAAAAAAATGTTGCTTCTTCTATAAATATTAATCATCACTCCTATATCCCCAAAAAGCGGCGGCAGATATTATGTTAGTACAGTAATAGCATAAACTCAAAATTTTCCACACATTGTAATGTTAGTCCCATATCCCTGTTTCCATGCTTTTTCTGTGTTATAATTACAAAAAAGTAGAAACTGTATTTATTAAAATAGGAGCACTGTCTACGGAGGAAACAAAATAAAGCAAACAAAGCACCTCTCGCGCCGATTATTGTACTGAGTTAAATTTATGGACGGGACGACGGGTTTTTAGTCGCTATCGAATTTACTAATCGATCGCCATTTTTATAACTGATTCAGGTTTTATCGTATTCATTTGGTATTATATTGAAGATTATTTTCTTAAACATTATCATTTGAGTTGCATTAACACCTTAAACGTCGTCACGGGTTAGAGATATACAGAGACAGGCCGGATTCATTGCCCAAGGCAAAATCCTCATTCCCATGTAACATTGTCAATGTCGTTCTGTAAGTAATTTCTTATTTTTGGTGTCCAATAAATGGCCTTGTGTTCGCCCCCTAGGGACCGACACTGACTGGTGAATTAAAGGGATGCAATCGTACCTACACCTGGCTTGCGCGTATAAGTACTAGTACGTAATAACATATAGTATAACCTATTGTGTGAAATACCTACTAAGTTCCTGAGTGATTGGACCCGCGGGCAACTAAATACATTATTCACAGTTCTATATAACTTAGTTCGGTTTCCATTTGCTACTATTCTGATGTATCGTTTTTACCTCTACTAATTATTTGTCTACACAAATTTTTCTAAATCGATTTTTTTACACATGATCGTCGATTTTGAATCCTGTCATGGCGTTACCAGAAATTCTTATAATCAAGGCAAAATATATTCGTCAACATTTTTCGACTCTAGGTACTATAAGGGATTGGTACTATATTATGATGCTATGACATACACTCGCAGGCGCTCACTAGTGAAAATTCAATCGTAATAATGTCCTTGATACCCAAATTAACTCCATGTAAACTTCAACAATACCAAATATCGCACTTCTAGTGCGCATAATGAAAAATAATGAGTACTAAATTTCCTTTCACGTATTTATACGGATTCTATCAATCTATCATAACTGGCGTCTCACATCCATCCTTTCTACTTACACAAACTAACTGAGCATACATTTCTCACAAATCCAATTCAAATCTCTAAGTTTCTGGTGTTAAATGTGAAATCTCGCAGTTCGTCCCAGACTCCATCACAAACGTCTCACGACTCTCCAGACAGCTGTAACCATTATTTATTCGTGATTACACTGAACCAGTTCGTGTATTACAGTTGTTACGTTCCACACAATATGATGCACCCTTAGATATGGACTGCGAGTTTAGATTGAACTTCGTTTGCTGCATTTGGTTTTGTTTCAAAGACCATCATTGAACAGTAAGCAGAACTTTTTTGCTTCTCACTGTGAAATGCTAATAGCGTAGGTGTAGTTGTTTATAATAACAGACAAAGAACCTCCTGTTTGATATATTATATGTCAAAGCACGAAGGTGTTTGTTTGGAGAACGGTAGCCCACCCATGGACAGTAAAAAAGCTACATCACCCAACGCCAATCAAGTGAACTGGGCTGGAGCTATGTAGCCACGAATCCCTCAGAAAATAACTAGGTATAAGGCCCTTACACACAAAATTATTACGCGCCCATTTACCTAAGTTACCTACTGAGACCATTCTTAAAACAAGCTTATCTCATTTCATTGTTGACAATATAAATAGCGCTGTTCCTACGTAAATGGGCGCACCACATACCACGGAGTCCTTAAGACAGTGTCGTTAAACAATTACCGTTAGTTTCGGTAACTGCCGGGGAGGGCGCCACTGTTTGTGGATGACCCTTTATTTACGATATTACTTGGTATGTGAATGAACACTATTATTTCACTGGGTAACTTTATTTGGCTGTTAAATGTGAGGCTCCCGTGACATTCCTTGGGGAGGAACTTTCAAGAAGTGTTACGTATATACAAACATAACTTCACGCTTTTCTCCCTCGGGGCAGGCAGACATTACAGTATAATACGTGCTGTGATCTTTTCGCTTTTGTTTTCTTTGGTCAGAAAATATAGTTTTATTTTTTCATTGCCGCACTAGGACAAAGTTTGACAACGACGGACTAACTTGGAACATTCCTTTAAGAATGCATACCTATACCCTTGTTAATAGGAAGTAACCTGTGGTATGTTTGTTTCTTACCGTAATACGACTAAAGCTAATTAATCGATCATAATTAAAAGCATGAACCCTGAAGGAGTTCTTATTAATCCCGGAAATGATGCCCAAAAATTTTCCAGTCTACGTAATTGTGACTGGCAGTTTAGTAGCATAAATAATTCCATCAGTATTTTAAGCTTCTATTGTAACGGCATCAAGCACATACTAACAGCGTGCATCAACATCTCTTGTAAACTAATAAAAAACAAGTATGTAAACATAATAAGAGTAACATAGAGCACGGAACTTATCGCCAGCATGGTGTCACGCGTGCGTCCATTGTCTAGCGGGCCATTGTGTGGAGCAGACGAGACGTGGCGTCTGCACTTGTATGCAGGTAGGAATTCACAGCCGGAGTGTTAGACGCTTTTTATAACTGCGGAACGTGATTTGGAAAAATTTAATCTTGGAATTATTTTTTAATTTGGAATTACATTTTTTTTATGGCCTGTACTTGGCAATTTCCGATCGTTAAATTTAGGTTTTACAAGGGTTGCCAATTCAAATTCTTTATTTGTATGAGAATTAGCCATAGGCACTTATAAATCATGGCTACACATAAACATGAGCTTGTTGAAAACAGTGCATGTGGTAGTAATACATTTGTGATCGAATAAGGCCCAAACTATATTGTAATAAAGCTAAAGTAGTTACGTACGTTTTCATGTAATGACGATTTTGTAGGATGAATGTTTGTCGAAAATTGATAACTTTGAAGGAGACGATTGCGAAAATTTGTTGCGAAATAGCAATGTTACGTCAATGTTTTACAAAAATTACAATTACATACAAAGCGTTTGTATACTGCTCGGTACATAATCAAAGTACTACTTGATTTGAACAGTTCTTACCTAAAACAAAACAAAATACCAAAAGAAACTGTCGAAACGCACCAAAACTTTCACGAAATAACCAATCACTGCATCCCAATTGATAAACGACACGAGATAATCATTGATAGGAGCAGGGATGATAGAACCGTCCAGATAACGATCCGGTCGGCAATTTTCTATGCACCATTTGTACGTGTCCGAATCGGACGTATTTACGCGGTGGGCCTTGGTAGATCAATAAAGACGATTGACGTTACTAATAGTATGATTGCACTTGTAATCTCCAGTGGTCGACGTATGTGAGAAGATTGCAATGAAGAGTAATGAATGAGAGTCAAGTGTGGAGCTTTTAGCTGTTTTGTTAGCGCGCAAAAAGTTGGGCAACTATTTTATTGAGTTGTTTCAATAAAAACTAATATGTAAGACCTTATTTCGTTGCTAATTTAAGTACCATAACATGGTACTTAAATTAGCAACGAAATAAGGTTAAGCAACACTAACTTAAAAGCAAAAACTGAGTATACATATTTTGTATGAGCCTGTGATTGGTCACCATGCGTGTTATTATTCACAATATTTTTAAAATCATGTCATTTATCACCTTACTGACACTACGCTATCTTAACTACCGATGTTTTAAGATACAATATACTTAATATATAAGAAGATTATGTCAAGGATATCGTATCCTACAAAGGTCGCGTTTCTCACAGTCTCGTATCAAGCTTGTTGTCGATAACAGAGGTGACAGTAACAACACATTTTATGAAAGTGAATCGTCACTTGATAAGATTAAAGTTAAGTTGTTGGTGCCGCGTGTGGGACCTTGTTAAAGTGACAGATATTGTAGAGTTCCGTTTTTATTCAGTGAACAAAATTGACCAAGGATTACTTAGAAAGTGTATTAATTTCTTAAACAAAGCGTAGATCATTATTTAACAGTTAATAGCGTTCTTACATAGGGACAAGACTTAAAGTTCACTCATAAGCACTTTAAAAGGCTCAAAAACAGTTGTGTACGCATTTTCTGTCATCCACAAATTGGTTACTACAAATACTAGCAAATTTGCTACTAGTATAATTATATTAAAACAAATAAAATATTTGTCCTATAAATAACACATACCTACATCGAACCACAGGTAGTTTAGGAACGATTAAACTACTGCTTACAGCCGTTGTATTATCTAAATATCTATACAGGTTATTCGGTTGATTACTTTTCCAGGAATAACCCACGGAACCCTTGAATTCCTAGTATTAAATCTGTTTTGTATGGTTACGAGCAAGTCCAATTAATTATCTTAATCTCTATCTCGACTGGAAACATAATTATTTTAAATATCGATTGTAATGTCCATGTCCTGTCTTCTGACCGATTCTGGCATAAACTATCACTTCATTTGTTTCATGTTATCATGTGTTGGGTTATATTGTTATTACTGAGATTGTATTACATTGACAGTAATGTACAGGCCCATATTAAAACAATGGGTATTTATGCGTAATTTACTTAGACTTTTACAAAGCTATAGATATAGATTTAAGCTTCATCATCATCAGCCGGAAGAAGTCCGCTACTGAACAAAGGCCTGCCCTTAAAGGGGTAGGGGGATTGCAATAATTCCCACGCTTGGCAAGCGGCTTGAGGATCGCAGTATTGGTGGTGAAGTTACAAAGCACGCTGCTGCCCATCTTCTGAATTTTCCCTTAGTCACCTTCTACTATACCCCACGGGACGAGATGGGAAAGTGCTATTCTGGCCCGGCACCCACGGGCAGACTTGGGCTTGGCAGACATAACTGGATCATGCAGTGAATGAATAGTCTACTCTGGCACAGAACGCTCTCAAATCACACTCTTTTATTTTCCCATTAGATGTCGTCATCGATATAGGAGTCATTATCTTCACAATCGCTAAACATATACTACCATGTACTTGCATCATTCATAGGCACGTGAACTACTTATTTTGTAAAACAACGTAAGTTTATAATTACTGCATTCCTTGCTTAGTCACAGTTGACAGAAGTAAACAAACGCCTAATAATTCAACATGGCGTATAATTTAATCCACACGACACTTAACGCCAAGACTCATTACATGCAACATTCAACTTTCTTTGACTCGTTATAACAAAACGAGCATCTTTTTATAAATACTTATTATCAACTTTAAAAATTCATGAATAGAATCCAAAATCAAATAACTAAAGATGGGTTAGATTTGTCGTTTTAGTTGTGATATAAACAGTAGCGTCATCTGTCGAGCTCAATAAACGTATCAATTTAAATGTTCTTTTTATAAATTTAGATGACGATAGAGTTATGTGACGTGCGCGCGCGTCGTTCACTTAAAAACTTGTTTCGGTGCATGTGTGGTGACGAAACGATATATTAGATTAAGGTGATTGATACACTTTACAACCCTTTGTGTCTTTTGAACACGTGTTAAGTTTTGCACTTGTTTGTGTAATTTAAATGTATACATTTCTATAATTAAACACGCAATAACACAAATTTGTTTGTATGCTATGCTACACTAAACTACACTGAAGAAATCTGCTAAATAACCTGCTAGAATCTACTCACAATGTATCGACTCTTAAAGCCTACTTAAAATTTCAATAACTTGATTAACATACCTATAGTTTGATTCTTATTCGGGGACAGATTTTTTCCAAGCAGTCTTCAGTTTCATAGATAATAGTATTCGTAATTCGTACAGCTATGTTAACTTCAAAAAGCAAAAAAGTTGTATCTTCGTTACTTGCATCATAAACAGAACCACAAGAAAGCTGCAATATCTCACAATATTCCGAAAACTTTTCGTATTCTTTCTGTACACATCTTAATGGGGCTCTATAACGAAATTATCACTTTAGTTTCAGTACATAACGCGTACGCCAAGTAAGAATCTTGATAAAGCCTTTTAATGTTGCTAACCTCATTTTCTTGGCCGTCAAGTGCCATTAAAAGTTTAAGCTTCGGCCTAGGATAGTCCGGAGACCTTACTCGCCTTTATGACTGGATTTAGTGCACTAATAAATAAATGTAGCCATATTAAAGATAGTGTTTGTGGTACAAACTTTCTATAATGTCTGTAAGTTATATGAGGATTGAAGATCGCCTGTTTATATTTTGTTTGCTGTTGATATAAAGTAGGAAATGAAAGGAAAGCTGCTTTTGTAGGAAGGACTCAAGCATTGTACTTACATAGACTTTTTGTCATTAGTCAAATGGCTTAGTTAGTAGGATGGTGAGACATGTGTTCAAAATAAGGGTTATCATAATTTTAATCTAATACTCATAGAATTGTCTCTGAAGGCTAATATTTATTCCAAATTGTATATAATTTAAATTAGTCTATAGGCAGAAAAAGTTTAAGAGTTGAGATATAGCTATCACTAGCCACAATAAAACTCGTTAGAATCAAACCTACTTCTGCACATCTAATCTCGTCCCAAACTGCGTGCCTGCAGATATTTTTTCCTCCAAAATCCTCGGTCGGCCAAACAAATAACCAAATCGGCTCCGAGTGCGATAGTTCAATGTGGATCGTTTTATCACGTGGTGGGTACTACGAAACAAATTGAGATCCCCTGATATGTGTGCGTTACATAAATCTTCGGTGTTCGCGCGAATCCTTCGAATTATCTTGTTTTTGTTTAACGGTATTGTAAAAATAAAGTGTTTCTTGGATGTCCTCGTTATTGTTTGGGCTGCGAACGAAAGAAGTTTATTTGATATATTTATAGGTTTATCTGTATGAGCATAAAGATGGAATTATGTGGATTTGATGTTATTACATTGCTATTTGTATTTCATGATTGAATTTATAATTATTAATCATGTTTGCAAACGCAAATATTTGGGCAAATAAATATATAAAGGATTAAGCTTTAAAGCATTAGTGATTAGTAAGGACACTGCGCCTCTTATATCAGCATTACAGAAAAAAAACATGGAACATAATTTCTGTGATTGATGAACTTAAATGAAAACCACAATCTTTTAAACACAAAATTATAGGTATTTTGAATACGCTGTATGAAAGCACTTACAATTTATAAGAAAAGTATTCTAAACAAAACAGCATACTTACTGAATCTAACTGAGAAAATTTAGTGCTTGCTGGCGCTGCATCCACACGGCGAGTTAAGAAACAAAAGTAAGTTTAAAGCCATTCGCTGATAGATGGCGGTAGTTATTGGATGCTACCTTTATAAAAAGTTACAAAAACATCACAAAGTAAATAATATTGCGTGAATAACCTAACCTAACCTAACACTTACATTATTTCAAGAATAGATAATTTTAACTTAAATTTGATTCTAGCCAAAAATGCAGACAAACTGAAACAGGCTTTTTTAATTTTCATAAACAGAGTGGCAAACCAAGCTGGTTTCTGATAATTTTATAGACAGCTGATAGAACATAATAGGTACAGGCTTTTTAAGTTTGCTAGGAACAGAGTCGCGAGCGTATCTGATACTTACAAAGGAAGAGGTTTGGTTTTAAAAAGTGGACAAAAAAACTTATTAGGATCTTAAGTTGAAAACTTACGTAAACATTCCTGCACTTAAAAGTTTTAGATAAGAGTACTTAATGAACGAAAATTTTGGTTACTTAACTCCAAGCTAAGCTAAGCTATCTGATGGTTTTTTACAAATTTTAACTGAATTTTAAGTGGAGTGAATTCTTCAATTGTAATCTTGAATTAATGTGCTCCATTAGTAAGATGTCCTATGAGAATTACTTTTTAGTTCTTCTTTAAGATTAAATGATCAAATCTGTCAAGTCATAAAGAGCCTTAGTTGGAACGGAACCATGTCACTAATCGTCCGTTTGAATGATATTGTGGTAGTCAAAGGTGGCTGTTGACTGACTGGTTAAAAAAACAGCCAAAAAGTTTTCGAACAAAAAGCACGGCTAGCCGTACATCTGAACTGCAAAGCCATATAATTAAAAAAAGAGAAAAACCCGTTTTAAATAACTATATAATTTAAGTACCTACTATTAAAATATAATTTGAATTGCTTACTGTTTAGCTTCTACATGATTTTAAAACATCAACACTTTTTGTTCAAACTTTTTAATCTATAAGAACATTCTGCAGGTAATTTAGCATTTATAAACTTAAAAAACACGTATAATAACTGTGCTTTAAGGCTAGGCTAAGTTAAAAAATAAAAATCCCTATAGTTTAAATTGATCAAAATCTTAAATAGCAATTAGATGTTATTCCAACGACGGAATATTTGTTAGGCTAGCGAAATAGGGCACTCATCGCTTACGTTGCACTTAGGTTTAGGCACAAGTCAAGAGATGAGAGAACTAGTGCATAAAGAATACCAAAGACTAGCCGCGTAATAAAAATCTAGAGTACCTATTCAAGATTTAACAAGTATCAGCAATCATGAAATTAGAATGACATTATTTCAAAGTTTCATATTTCATAACGTTATAAAAAAAATATTAATACGATGATGCCATAAGATTTCTCGCAAAAATGTTACCTTTTTTGCAAAGAACATAGGCAAAACACCTAAAATATTCATTTTTAAATTTCATTTAACTAACAATGCGAAGTTTTCCATCGGTTTGCCATCTTTCTAAGAAAAAACGAGGTAGCACGTGCTACGAGAATCGTTCGAGTCAGATTACAACAGATCCTGAAAACGCAAATGTCTCGTCAGCTCCTAACTTATTCCGGGTCCCCAAAAACCTGAATCTGGCCGACTGCCACGAAGGCAGGTTATTAACACTACGTGAACACTTGGCACATGCCGGGTGACAAATGAAGCCGACATTATGAACGAACCGCTCATATTTTCAACTAATATTGTGCAGCCGCGATGGTGGTGTGAAGCGAAAAATTTGATATTGTACTGTGATGTTCTGCGGTTTTAATTAAAATTTAATCAAAACCCATATGAATATAACATATTTTAACAGCCTGAAATCGTCACGATGCTAGTCAAAAGCCTCTTCTAATACAGAGAGGTAGCTTATTACAGCAACCATCGTAACCGGCAACCCAACTCATTCTACAAACTGAAACACAAATATAATATGTAGGTACCTACATCAAAACAGTCATAATTTGGCGTCCGAACGCATTACCCATCTTAACTGCTACGCCGCCGGCCCCGGGATTAGAGGTGGGATCAACGAGTGCAATTCCCGGGACTCGCTCGCGCCAGCCATAGGATCCCGTTTATTGACCATTAGTATGGTCCGCTATGGTGTTTTCTGCTTACACTTTGCTATATGGTAGTGACATAATAATGGGACTATTTTCAAATTATGGTGACTTAGTGATAATCGTTTGTGGCGGATTACATTTTCACCGCTATGTTTAATTGTTAGAGGTATATCATACAAGACAAACTTAGACAAGAGAAATTTGGGATTTCTATCGAAATAGTACATAAATTTATTAACAGTGCAATGTTATTAAACTTATACATTGAGGATTGCTAGTTCGCTAAAAGGAAAGGTTAAGTAGTCGAGTAAGAAAGTACTCGACTCGACTACTCTTGGTTTCCTTTAACTTATGTACAAGGGAGATTTGGAAGAACACAGTTTACTGCGTACGAGATTGTGCGCAAAACAGAGTAGACTCAAATCTACTAAATAAATAAAAAGTATATTTAGAATTCTGATTAAAACCTGTTATTATACCGTAATAAAGCCTCAAATGAGAGCTCCTTAGTTATGAAACTCTAGCAACCATGATTCCATGTTGGATCACATTAAAATACTATAAAGACACTGTCTCGTGCTCTGGCACTGCTCAGAAGCTCAAGTAATCAAACAGGCGTAAAATTTGTTGGATGTCCGACGAAAACTAACTTTATGGGTTCATGGCAGATATAGAGCGACTAGATGTGGTAATATTAATGGAATGATAACTTAATTTAAAAAAATAAGGCTATAAGAAAAAAAGTTTTAAATTGATCTACGTTCTAAAACCATAAGTATGTAAGTACGTTATTTTTTATCAGGTGGCATGACAGGAAATTTGACCGAAACAAACATTACCCGATTAATGCATTATATCTCATGTATAAGCGCTGAGGACCAAAGGGTAGTGTTCAATAGAGGACTAATGGTTCTATGATAATATGAATATTTTCTCTAGACCTTTTATGCATTAGTACCCAAGTAGCAAGTCTTGGTTAGTTAACCCCATCCAGTCACACCAATTATAATCCCATACGTGCGAGTAGTGCAAGATTATTGCTAGAACTTGGTTTCTTCCCACTCTATTTGCGGCAATGTTTATGGGCCATTACGTCGGAAAACCAGTCGTTATAGTAATGAAAACAGAGTGGACGGCCGCCTCATTATCATGGGATAATCTGAAACCAAGGGGATGGAACTTTCATACTTAGTAGTTTAAGATATTAAACTGTACTGTGTTGCGGATTAGACGCATGATTACTGTATTACGTTTTGGAGTTACAAGACGTATGTTATGTGATTCAACCTTAAATGGTTTATAGTTGGTGGATTAGCTACATCTCTTGTTAGGAATGAACTTAACGCACTTTCTCAAATAATTTTGATCCTCAAAAAAGTGTTCGAAAAATTCTAAATAAACTGCACTTTACTAATGCTCATTTATCATTCTAGATACGCGTTACACAGTAGTTCTTACCATTGTGGTGACTCTTTCTACACTTTTCAATTCAGCAAATTCCAACTATTAACGGATCAGATAAGTCAAGTACTAATTGGTCACCAAAAACATAAATATTGCTTACACTACCAAAGTAAGGATTTTCTGACATAATTTTGGCGTCACCTCTCAAGGTAAATGTAACTAAAAGGACCTCATGAATTCGTAAAACATTAAAGCCCCTAATAGAGATGAGTAGCAGCTCCCTGTCTGTGCAAAACAAATCCATCTCCCGAATCCTTTTACCTTTTCAAACACTCGAAAAAACTTTCGAGACCAACGCAAACTTTTCCGTTTTAAGAAATTATACGTAGTCCAATTACATTAAACTAAATTAAATGCTGAAATAAAACAGTAGAATCCTTATTAAGACCCCACTTAGCCAACATCTTATCTGCGGTAATCCTAGAGCGACTAAAACGTTAGGTCTAAAACACAGTGATATATAGCAAGTGGTCTGGGTTTAAACTCAGATTAACTTAGATTCAGTCGGTAGAGTTAATTTGTTTTTAGCTGTATCATAGTTGCATTGTAGAAGATTTGATTCAGCAAAGAAGTGAATAGAAAATTGTAGCCTTAAATAATACACCACAGAAGTCCTAGCTCCTTACAAATTCGAGTAAACGAACCGTATACAATGATATTGAATTTCTTGCTATGCTGTAATCGAAATCAATATTCGCCTAAACCCATATCGATTCATTGATAGTTAAAACCGATAGCGAGACTTCCATTACGGCCTTAAAAAACAACTATGACTCAGCTACGAATTGCTTTCGTATACGTTTTACTATGCAACGAGCTTTTATTCGATAGAATGTGGATTCTATGCCTGCATAAAGAACTAACAGATTTGGAAGCAGTATTTATTTTGGAGAACCGTTTAATCTTGTTCAGGGCGTTTAATAGTTACATTACATAATATTAATAAATCAAAAACGATATCGGAATACCAATATTCACGAAAACTTTTTCGACCGACTCGAAGTACGAACCTACTTAGCTATACGCAATGTTTGATAACATAATTCAGACGGAATATAAAGACATAGTTGTGACAAAATAACTGATCCTTGAATTTGATGAAAATGTTAAGGAGTCTTAAACAATCAAATATATAACAGGGTTTATTCGGAAGTCGTCCACTGTTAAACAAAGATGTAACACATACTCAGGATTAATAGGGCATAGGATAATTGCCTTATGCTTATACTAGCGCGTCCAATATTACATTTACCGACCAATACCGCTCGGAAGCTCTGATTGACCATTGATCGATCAACCATATTAATAACAGTCCAATTATGTGTAATTAGTAACGAAGGATCAAGGCTTAGGTTTTAATTATTTGTAATAGTTATTGCTTAGATTAAAATCTGATTATACAAGTTTTGTGTTGTCTTCTATTACTAATGATGCTGTTTTAGGTATTCCATCTATGGCATAACGTGGGAACAAGAATTAGTCTCGTTTCTAGGAGGTTCCAAAGTGAGGTCACAGGTCAGTTATAATATAAATTACTATTTCCCGGAATTTTAGTTAAACGTGAACAAGCAAAAGATCGTAAATCGTTGCGATATAAATTGTGAGTTTAGTTAGCTTCATGTATACCTTGAATCCCTATTGCGTTTAAAATTAAATTTGAAACTAAACAAAAACGTTGGCAGCTAATTCTTCTGATTCTAGACCGCCATTATTCACTCAGCCGTACTTATGCCAGATAAGCAGCTGACACAGAAAGTAATTGCATTAATAAAACGAAACTTCCTCAGTTGAGAATCGCCTCGCAGTAAAATCGACTATAATTTAATTATTATCTTACTATCTCAACCTCGGGATAGTATTACTAATTTAATTGCTCTACTCGGCTGCGGCAGTTCAAGTAACTTACTTAAACAAGACTTCTTTTATACGGCCAGACTTAATAATAAGTGAGGTTTGCTGAGATATTCCATCTTGTGGATTTAAATGGTTATCTGTTGTATTTAGTTTTGTGATTTCATACAAAATTTAAGTGATAACCCCTGAACTTAGTGGGCGTACGTTTTCGCTTATTACTTTTTCAATGTTCTTTTTTTCCTATTCCATTTTTTCTTTCGCAGTTCATTATCAGCTACTTTTTCGTTTTATCATTGCTTTTAATTGTACATGTACGCATATACATAATTAATATAAACAAGTATAGGTGGTTTCAACCAAGCGTTTGCCCTACAAATTGGCTGCATCAGAAACAACTCATAAGTGCTCATTAGTACGGGGCAAGTTTCAGATTTTACACGTAATTACTACCGTCTGACCTACGCAACCCTTGGGAAAGCTCTTACAAATTCTCGATGCAGTCCAAGCAGCCTTTACGACAGCGAACAAAATCTGTTTACATTTTCTGATTAAATTGTTTTTCTACACTTTAAAATTTGTTTTCACTCGGACTCTTTTTCATAAATCTTTTTCTACGCACGTATGTATAATGGAAAGTATTTTCGCTCACATTCTAGTCATATTGTTCCAGCATACATTTGCTTTACGCTGTTTCTGGTCGTCAGTTTGTCGTCCATATCACAAAGCATTTGCGAACTAACTTTGACAGTGAAACGGACCAGATATTTCAATGGAGCCTTATTATCGGAACTCTGAATGTCATTCACAGTCGCGATGGTTTGACAGGTCAACGCTTTATAGGGACAGTCAATGAACATCCGAAATGTTAATTTTGTTCTTAGTGTTATCTTTTATTATATTTCTTATTGATTTTTTTGTAAATATTTTTTTGAGTTTTCCTTTATTTGAATAAAAACTCTTTAATTTTTAGTTCATAGTACCTGCAGTATTCGTGTTTTGTAGACATGCTAGTTAATAAGGTATCGCCAGTGACGTCACAGCGCCTTAAATAAATAATGTCAGCTGTCATGTTGCAGAGCACATATAGAATTAAAAATGCTTAACAAATTTGTAACAAAACTCGTCAGTATGAATTACAATAACTTCCTCATTAATTTGACTGCCATGAGACCGCAACCGAACGCAAGAACAACAATAGTCAATCTTCAATATTTATCTTTTCGTCCGCATTCCGTCAATTTTAGATCTGGACATTAGCTATTCCGAACATTCCAGATAAGTTCGCCGGACCAAAAATTTCACATTCAGTTTATTCAAAGTTTATAGCGAGGGAAATTTAATAATCTCAACAACACCGAGGCCAACTTTGCGTGTTTGTCTTTCTTCGCGCTGTTCTCTAGGGCCCCGTTTAATTCGCCACCCGGGCCATCTGTCGCACTGCACTCCCTAACTTAGACCTGCCGACTTTATAATTTTACACGCCACGATAGAACTGGCTGTTTCGTTTTTCGGCCTTGGCTCTATTTGAATTTACATTGTTCACTCTTTGGTTGATAATAATTTTAGATAGGGTTTTGTCTTGGGCACTAAGAAGTCGAGAACAATTCTGCCTTAATATTGTAGCTGCTTAGCTAAGAATTTCTGGTCATGGATCATTGCTGTCGCTTCCTTATTTAACATTAAATAAAAAACAAGTAAATCTTTTTGTTTGACACTTCGTTACAGCGTAGACACAATGTTGAACGAATCCAGTTTTTAGAAGTTACAACAAAAGTGTATTTTCCAGGTATTTTAAAGTCTCAGATATATCCTTCTTACAGTCCACCCCTTAAAGTACATTATATAAGTAAAAGTAAAAAAAATTGTTGTAACCAAAAGGATATAGTTAATGTAATAGCAACATGACATCTTTTTTAGTAAACACATTGTTATTTTACCTTAGTAGAAGTAATAAAAAGCCAATGACGCCCTTTTTTACAACAATTAAACAGCTTTTAACTAAAATAGAAGCTTCAGATCCTATCATTAAACCAATCCGAATACTACCTCAACCAATCCGATTGATCCGATAACAAGTCGACGGCGCATAAATCCAGCAGAAATATATAATCCAACTAGGACAATCTGGGGTTTTCACTCAATAAACCCATACTTATTTACTTCAAAGCGAAATGGTAAAGTTAAAGAACTATCTGCCAGTTTATTTAGAGCTGATCTAAGCATCAATAGTGGTTTGTGGAAGGTTCAGCTTAAATTGGCTATGTATTACGTTTAGAGAGAACACGGCGCGGGATGTAGTTGGGGTAGCAACACTAATTACGTTAAAAAAACAACACTTTTAGTTGTGAAAGCAGACTTGTGGTAGCTCTTGACCCACATTCAAGCCATTCAGTGCAGTTCCTTTGGTTAATTAGGTTTTTTTTATTTTGCAGAGCTAACTCGTTTGAATTGTGAATTGTTCGTTCTTATTTACCGCGAAGTTGCATTCTTTTATTTTTTCTGGTAAACTTAGTATTATTATAATTTGGTTTGTAGTAATAAAATTGTTTCCAAAGCTTTTCGTTTATGCAACTGTTCAAATAGTTCAAATATTCTGGGTTTGTCCAGACGTAGGAGCGGATTGGAGAAGTTTTCGGATTCATGCCCTGGCTGGTAGTAATGTGATTTTATCATAATAATATTTTATATCAAATAAAATACCTTTTAGGTTATTACAGACTCTTTGACTTTACTTATCCAGTTTTTTAGCCAATACGGCCAGTATCATTCTGTGTTATATTCTGTAGTCTATTGTAACATGGGACTTAAACTCTTTCCTAAAATGTGGGGGTTAACATCACGTCACCCACCCCTTTGGAAAACAATAGCGTGATGATACATAACTCAAATATTCTAATTCTAAACGGTATGAACAGATTTCCCACTCAGTTTTGCACGAACAAAGTGGCGGGCCTCTGCCAGTATCCCTAGAGAGCGAGCGTGGTGATAAATAAACTGGTAGTAACCGACTACGCTCTACTTGCTCTCGGAACTTGAGAAGATATACGGCTAGGTATACTTGCTTGTTTCTATCCTATTTGTTTGTAAAATCATACAAGATATTTCTATAAAATGCACGTTAAAAAAATGTGCCAAAAGAACCAAGTTAATGATAAAGTAGAATATTTTTATTTATTAAAAATTCAATTTCAACGTAAAAGCACCTAAATTGAAATAATTGAATCATCATAGCGGATGATGTCAAGATGGCACAGTGACTTAGTGATGAGTGATGCGTCAAGAATTACAGGTACGATCTGTACACTCTGAGCCCAGCGGTTGGTGTAGCTATGTGATATATTCAACGCACTTCCAATATTGGACCAAATCCTAGTGTGACTCTGTGAGGTAAGTTAAAAAGTACCAAAAGGTGTACACTTGTTAACTCTCACATGAAACTCGTTACTTTAGTAGGTTCCCCAAACAGGAATAACATAGCACACATGCACAAGGACATTTTGTAACTCGAAGACAGAATGTAAAGTCTACGTCCCGGCATTTTCTTTTTAATCAATCGTAAATGTCAAAGACACGGCGCTTTCCGGCCTGAGGCGCAATTAAAAATTGCTTTGTAAGCGGTGTGCGCGTGTGTCCCAGCCTTTACGAGATTAACGCGCGCAACCGAGTGTAGGAGCCACGCCTTAATTAAATTTTAAATTTTCGAACGTTCACGTTGGCGAAAGGATTGTCGCGTTAGGATGCGCGGGTTTTGTTAGATTCTTTTTTGTTTATTTGGGTTCTATTCTGAATAATTATTTGGTGAAAGGCTGAAACATTCGGATACTGTATGCCGTTGAGACACGTCAAATACAAAAGGCACTGTTATACTAATAAATAATTTATCGTTTACACTGTCAAATTATACTTTCATTATTTTGTCTTGCATTCATAAGACTGTTTATTTATTAAGGCAATAAGGAATCTGGAACTGAACTTGACTGACAGAAACAAGGCTATACTTTTACGCGTTTATCCTATGGAAGTGAGATATTGATGTTCTCCTATCTGTTATTAACAACAATCTGCTATCGACAATCTGTCATAAGCGGTAGCTACTTACCGTTACCTATTGACGGTTAATTGCGGATTCGGCAGTAATTAGAAGGCTCATTAAGCGGTAGACGTTAGGTACAATTTTTAATTGGTTTAATATATACAGTCGACACAGTAATGTATACAGTCGCATTTTACCATCACTAAAACAGTACCTGCTGGCTGGCTGAGCAGCGCATTTGGTGTCACTTTTTCGATTTTCGGATTCAGGTATCGCACACTATTTGGTTCAAGTTTAGGCAATTCCAGGAAAGTCTATCAAATAGCCTATGGTACAAAATAATTCCCTCGTACACAACCTTTTTTATGTTTGCGTGCAATAGCTCACAGAGGATACAATCGAAACAAAAGTTTACAAGCCGTCCTGAAAGCTAGCTAGAAACATCGATAATATTAAGGTAACCCCATACATCCACCATTCTGTTCTATTCGCCTAGCGTTTTGCTATTTGACGAGGACATTTCAAATGACGTCACTAGTCAGCGCTGGCTGCGTCGCCATTGCGCGGCTCATCCAAGACGCGTCTGAGTGCTGGATGAGGATTCAAACAAATGTATCCGTTATCTAGACTAAGTACGCAGTTCAACTGCGTAAGAAGCTTTTTCTTGAATACGTTCTGAGAAAAGTATTTTTGCGTCTGTTTCTATGCTGCATTGAGATACAATGATTGTACTATGGCAATACGGCAAATGTATAATTATTTATTATGCTGGAATAGCTTAAATCAAATACGTTCCTAAAAAAAATATTAAGTACACATCTCTCTTGTTCAAACTTTCCTATGTGTAGTCATTAAACATGAAATAACACATTAATTTACAGAATGACAAAATACATGCTTGGAACAAATATCTGCTGGTGACTCCGATATTGGTCTCAAGTTAAGCTGTGGTTAAGCCACATAGCCTATGCGATTCCGCAACCGTTGCACCTAATTGCACAAATAAGACGGTCAAGTCAAATGTCAAAATAACTGCATATAAAAATATAAATGTACTTATTCTATATCGTGTTATTTATATGAAATAATGCTGACAATATTCAAAATGTCTTAAGGTTCTCATATACTATACGTCTCTCGTCCGTCGAGCGAGAGCGGCTAAGAGTCACGGAGTCACGTATGAAGTCATCGTGGCGCCGATTCAAGAGTAGCTCAGATAATTAATCTCAATGGATTCAGATTGGTTCTGTCGTTAAGTTTGATGTTTTCTCAATTAGCTTTGCATGAGAGAATATGTTAGATTAAGTGTTCATATTTCTGTACGATGTTTTATTCACTACATGCTGTTAGCATAATAATCGAGAAAGGTTTGTGAAATAAAATATGTGAGGTCAATTTCCAAAAAGATCAATTGCAGAAGGTTGTTTTGGAATAATTGTTTTGTGTGGAAATTCTCTGTAAGTACCAGTTTACGACTGATTTTCTGTTTTGGAAATGTAGGTCCGTAATATATTATTACTATCCTCACTAAATAACAAGTAAGACCTTCAAAGATTCTTTATAAAATGACTTAATTTGAAATCTTCTTTTTATGGAAGTTAAAATATTACACATCACAACTTCTTCCACATCCTTAACTAACGACTTCATTAAAAAACAAAAGTAAATCACGACAACATGTTCCGCACGAAAAAGGAGCGCGTTCCAGAATTCCGCATTTGAATAGTAAAAATTTAAAAAACGAACTTGCAACCTCGCGCCAACGTTGGCAGCACTGAATAGATACTCGTGTGCTTACAGCTCTAAAGGCTAGGCTGAAAGGCCTGAGACCCGTGCACGCATAAAAAAAATCCGCTTTTTTTGTGTTCGTCTACCGTGTAACGAACACTAGACTTTTTATATTTTTACTGTTAACCGTCAGTGTAGTTTAGAATTCCTGAAAATGGTTTGGTTTGGTTTAGTTACGAACGTTACAAAACCTAAACAAGAAAAATAATATATTTACATATATATCATCCGAAGCGTTTTGTGCATGAGTCCATTCTTCAAGTTTTAGATAAACTTGAATGAAATATGCTACAAATTGATAGGTTTATTTTATTTTTTGTTGTGTGAGCCTTCATAGGCTTTTTAAGATACCTCGGCTATTAAAATTTAATGAACACCACCTTTTTATAATCATAAAATTATATTTTTCATAGCAAGTCTAGACAGGTTGAAATAAAATGTTGCACAAGATGAATTTTACTTTTAAACATCCAATTTATTTCAGAATTATCATAAATAAATAATACACTTTTGTTTAAAGTCTTTGATGTTGTATTGCTACTTATATTCACTTAGGGTAATTAAGAAAATAATAAATATTTTAGGGTGCATAATTTTACGTTAGTAAGGGTTCTTAGGCTAAATAATTGATTTTAAATCTAAGAACAAAACAGATTCAAAGATTTTGAAAATAAAGAGATTATGAATAAAATTTGTATTTATCTTAATATTGTTGAGACAAAAGATGCTATCTTCATGTACGGATTACAAGAAAAATTCTCAGTTATCGTTATTGCCAGGAGAGTGGGGCGTAAGAGGTGGACCTAGTAGGAGCTCAATAAATGCCTCGTCATGTGGGTGAATAGACTCCCAATCAAGCATACGCCTCTTAAACCAACTTTTGATACAAGACAGTTCAATATACGATTTAAAGGTACGAGTAACAGTAAATCGTATTCACTGTTACTCGTATTCGAACGCTAATATTAGCATTCGCGTACTTCATACTTCGCCTAAATTCAAAATAAATACAAAAGATGTATTATAAAAAAATGTTAACCCAGTCAGTGCGGCGTTTAGGTAATTTCGACCCGACACACTCAACCGTCAACAGCGCATGTGTCTTCATAACCCGTTCACAGCTTAGCAACGCGCTCACGTACATAGTAATTCGAAGTCGAAAGAATGGACGCACAAATTGCTCGTGCGATTGTCTGCGAGTAGATACGAATGAGCCAATGATATGAATTGTTGCTGGACTTATGGACCACCGTGCTCGTGATTGTCGCTTTTAGGGTTCAGTAGGTATGTCTCAGGTGCTACAGCTGAGGCTAACAGCCTATTGAATTAAAAACCTATTAAAAATACAACGGATAATTTAAAAAATGTGTTCTTAATGTCACGGTAGTAACTATTAGGTATAGTTGAAGTATTGTAGAATATGCCGTGTGGTATCCGGCCTATAATTGACCACCCCCTTTCCTCCCGTGGGTGTCGTAAGAGGCGACTAAGGGAAAACCCAGAAGATGGGCAGCAGCGTCTTCTGTAACATGACCACCAGCACTGCGATCCCCAAGCCGCTTGCCAAGCGCGGGGATTATGGCACCCCCCCCTTCTAAAATGGGGAGGCCTTTGTTCAATACAGGACGCCTCCGGCTTATGATGATTGTAGAATATATTATGAAATGAAAAGTTCAATTCATTAATAAACTCGAGTCAATCAGCATAAACATCAATACTATCATGGTACGTAACAAAAATCTCTAAATATCTAAATTTTTTCTTATTTTATCTTCATCTTTAAAATACCTGAAGCATCTTATTACAATGTAAGTTCGCCATTTGATAAAGGCACGCCTAATAACAGAAGACATGAACATAAAACTTACATACACCGACTTACGTCCAAACTTATGAACCGTCCGTTAAAGTCTTAAGTAGTTCAAATTAACTAAAGCGTATCAAATAAATTCTCGATAAAGGAGGTGAAGGCTTTACTTCGTAACTAAGACTTTTATAAGATTTTACAGGAACTGTTCAAGTCAGAATCGCTTCTAGTCTCGTTTTACTCACGCTTATTTTGAAATTGGACTCCCCGTTATTTTATCCTCGTTATCTAGATTCTAGGTAAGATAAAAAATATAATTTTATTATACAATGTTTCAGCTATAGTACAGTTAAAAATGGCGTAAAATTGTAGGTATCATGATTAGCGCACTGTGCCACTGAAAAAAATATGATCTACATGTTAAATATTCGTACCAAGATTTGGTGAAACGATGACAAGTTAATAAACAAAAGACAGTACATATAGGTAGGCTGTCCAAAAAATATTTTTATAACCATTTGTATATTGAAGAGGAATACCGCGTCAGTAAAGATATATAACACTGTGAGTTGATTGTAAGCATAAAATACATACTGAACCAAGCTACAAAACCCGTAACAGTCTTAGCCATTCATTGATGTATTGTTTCGCATGCTCTGTTATTATTTAACCTTTTGATTTGTTGTTGTTTTCGCTCGTGCTTGATAAATGCGCCGTAATAATAATGCGCGAATAAATCTCTTAATGGTTGAACAATTTGAGTGAATTAAACAAGTTTTTGTTTGTTAGCACCTCTTTGCATAATGTGTTTAGGTTAGAACTTACAGCATACAAAAATATTTTACTGAAAACTGATTTAGTATCTACAGGTAAAGTTTTAGCAGCTTTTACTTAGGATGTTTTGTTGCAGTAGTGGGTGAGAAATGTGAGATCAAATTTTACCAAATAGACATATTTAGACGCGATACAAATATGAAGTAGAATTTGCAAAGCTTCCATTTTATTAATGGAATTAAACTCTGCATATTTACAAATGATCGAACAGGTTCAATGAACCATTTAAAACAGAACAAAATATTTATTAAACATCCAATTTCGAACTAACAAATCAAGAGCGCGCCGGCCCGCGTAACCCGTGAATTGCGCGTTCGGTCCCAAAAGCCGAAACTCTTAAAACTCCGTCGCAAACTTTGGACTCACTGAATATATTTTCCTCCACGCCTTATTAATAAAGACCGGGTGATTAGTAACTTTTGATTCCGACTTTCCGGAGCTACGATGAGGAGCAATTATTCGACATATTGATTTATTGTTCTACCCTCGTAAAGTTTGAGACGAATCGTCCTTAGTACGGAAACATACGGTTTAGAGGCGTTTAATCGCTTCAGTTGGCAGCTTATTTTATGGCTGATTGAAACTGATTCATTCATAGTTGAATAAATAACTTTCACGCCAAAACAACTTTTATGTACTATTCTAAATAAGGTGGGCATTTTTTTTTTAAATTAAGACTGTTGATAGATTAATTAAAGATACTTTTTGCAATTCTGTAAAAGGTTATAAAGTGACAACAGACTTAAAATGTCGCGTGCTTAAATCCAGCTTATGGCAATTAAATTCGTTAAACTGAATTGAGTATTTCAATGTTTTGATGCGAGCATCGTTCACATAATGTTTCGTTAAAAAAATAATTATAAAAACACCATACCAACGTTGCGTACCCGCGCCTAGTATAGCTCCGTAAATTTCATTAGTTAGAAAGTTTCCATCGACCCTTAGAGACGGTGATTTCGCTCGTATAAAATATTGGTAGACGCTTTAATAACTTTCCGTGCTGATATGGAGTTTGTTATCAGTTTCCGTGATATGGCACGTTCTGCCCGCGGCTGCTGATACTTTTTTGAGTGTTGCGATATTTTGTCACACTCACTTATTATCTAAACGTTTGTTTCCAAAGGGACGACTCAAGTTTTATTGGTATCAGTTGTAGGAGTTTATTTTGGGGCGAGGTAAAGTAGGGATAAAATTATTTAAATTTTTAAACATGTGGATTTTTGTCACATATTTGTGTTTAATATCTAATGCCTTACAAAACAAAAAGAATCAATCATAAAATTAAATCGTAGCAAATATCGTTTGGTTAGCTTAATCGAAGCTTCGAGGCTTGTCCAAAATTAAATGATTTTGAAAAAATAAATAAACGTATAGGTAAGTCATACTTAGCCATGTTAACGTAGCTACAGTAACTATAATAAAATACAAGACGTTCATTTAAATAACCTTGAAGAGGACTTACTATCCTTACAACCTAGCCACACATATCGGTAATAAAATCGACCTTTATATATAAACGCTACAAAAGGAAACAATAGGTGCCTAAAACCTCGTGCCCTCCGAGACGCATGGTGTTGTCAGGAACAATGCAACATTCATATTATCTATTCAAGACATCGCAGGTCAACTCGACCCACAAAAAGGAGCAAGGAGATACGAAATATTAATATTTTTCAACTGAACAACAATGCTCTGAGAAATGCTAGCGACCCGAGAATCATTTTGAAGATTTTTTGACTTCTAAGACTGTATTTGATTGTGATGTTAATTTTACAAACAGACAATACATTGCTTCTTTCGTATTTTATACTTGTGTTAAAAAGATGGTGCAAAGAGTAAAAGTTTACTTTGACATGTTTACAACATGAATCTAGCTATATTCGCCGAACTGTATAGTAGACGAATAAATCATCATCCAGCTAAAAGACGTTGACTGTTGAACATATGCCTCCCCGTTTAAGCAGGGGGGGGGGGGTGCCATAATCCCCACGCTTGGCAAGCGGCTTGGGGGTCCTAGTATTGGTGATGGAGTTACAGAAGACGCTGCTGCCCATATTCTGAATTTTCCCTTAGTCGCCTCTTACGACACCCACGGGTGGAAAGGGGGTGGTCAATTCTAGGCCGGATATCACACGGCGGGAATAAATACATTATACCAAATCATGAAAAATTATGTAAAGATGGCCATTTTTTAACATAAAAATTGAACCATAGCTGTGATATAGAAAAACTTCGCAGTACAATTTTAATGGCACAGTTAAAGACAGGCGATTTTAATTTCGCTCACGTATCCCGAACTACTTATCTCGTATCAAAATGGGTACGGAAATGAAAAATAACGTCGAACGTGTTAACGTAAGGTGCAAATGTCAGGAGGAAACACGTTGCTAAATGCTTTTCATCAGACTTGCTAGTTTCTTTTCACTTTCATTTCCAATAAGGAATATAAGAATAAGCGACTATTAATACTAGATGTCACATTTTGGTTGAGTTACTTAATTCCCTTTTTCTTTTCAATTTAACCTGTATCATGCTTTGAACATGACACTTGACGTAAAATAGGCAAAAGTAAACTATGTAAAGAATTTGATGTGAAAGTGCAATATTAGCATGTTGATAAATTGCGTAAATGTATTTGGGCGCAATTTTAGGAATACTATAGAACTTATAATAGTAGTAAAAATATACGAGGTGCTTACAATAACACAATAGATATATAATAAAAATGGATATCCTTTTTAATACACAATTCATTATCATTTAACCCTCAACAGCTATATTTGGAATAAAAATATTAATCTCCGCGTCCCCGCTCCCCGGTGGCGACAACTAAAATATGATTTGAGTCCAAAGCGAATACAAAATGAGAGACAAAATTGGAGTTTTCTCTTCTCGGCTAAGAATGGAATAAAACCTTGCGATAGCAGTTTTACTTTAATATTTCTTCTTGGGTGTGTAAAACGCTTTTTAGCTTTAAAGTGTTTTTATTTTATACTTCTCCAGATACATTGCTATTTTTAAATTGAAATGGTGCTAGAAGCTATAGTGGTTATTTATTTCTAGGAACACCGAGGATTGTTTTTACGTTCGGTAACGACTTGGTTTACGTTTCATTCATCAAAACCGATGCGTTTGTATTTTATAAAAGATGTAAGTAGTTGCAGTTATACATTTTTCAAAAATTACTTAGTTACTATTATCAGTGAAAATTGTGATTAAAATGGAATTGATTAATCCATTTAAATGGATTAAATAAAAATAACTGCCTTAACATACCGTGGAAATCAATCCAATCCAATTCTAAAGCCATAAATCGTCACCGAACGACCAATTCACATTCCACTCATAACCCCATAGCATGTTACTCTCAATACACACACAAATAATAGGACAAAATAACAACGGAGAAAAAACAACAAAAAGCAAAGCTAACATGTACATATATAGTCGTGACAAATTGTCGCAACCAGTTCACTAATTACCTGTGTCGTTTCGACCCGCCCCGTCAGCTGAAGGGTTAAGCCTGCCTATTTTTTACACGGCTTTTTTACCCATTCTCTTTGATTTTTATGTGTATCGCGATTAAATATTTAAATCGTTATAAGTATGTTTTTGTACCTTAGGTAATTAAATAATAAAAATTGTCTATAATGATTATAATTACATTTACTTTAATCATTCACATCAAAATGAACATCCTTCGTATTTTCTTGGAGTCATAATAAATTAATAGATTTCTTATTGACTAAGATTCTTCAAATATTTATTGTAAATCATTATCATACTTATGTCATTCTGATTTACAAACAAAAACTTCAAGCCTCACTGAACTGACATAGAATGTCGTAACTGCCATCCGAAACTAATAATTTAATATTTTAAATACGGGACAGAGACATTTCTCAGCTCTATACATATCCGTGCTTGTCGGCGACAGTAAATTAAAAAAATAATCAACACGGAAATAACGTGATTTGTTATGACTGCCTCATTATAAATGTATGACAGTTTTAATAAGTTTTGAAAAATAAATAAGGAGATTTCGAAATGATGTCGTCTAATTGCGTGGCAGTCAGAAATATTATTCTGTCACGCGACCTAATGCAAGGTACTCGTACATTTGCAGGGTTGAGTTTTGGTCTAAGGGTATCTTATACCCTAAAAGTAGGTAAATTTTTGTGTCAACAGAATTTTTAAAAATTGCATTTTAGTTTAGCTTGAATATTAAAGATCTACTAAACATGTTTAAGAGCCATGTATCAAACCTGCACACAGCAAACACTTAATGATTCCTGATACTACCAGGATGCTAACAATAACATTAAAATAATTTACAATTTTACACGGAGATAGAAACTAAAAACTCATAAAGCTATCCATGTATACAATTATGTGAACAAAAATAAAAGTATCAAGCTACAGTGGAGAGCGATTTTAAAATAGATGAAAAAACTAATGGGCGGTGCTGACGGTCGCAACGCGATGGAGCGTTGAATTATGTCCCATAAGCGATGGGTAATAACTTGTTTGTTCCCATAGCATCCTTATGATGATCTATTTGTTAGGCTTGTTGTGCTGCATAGAGTATGCATGGAGTGTTTGTGCTGCGATTTATGAGTGCGTTACTGTGTCTTGTTTAGGATATTAACGGTTTTATTGTGTGAAAGAGAAAGCACAATGTTTAGTTTACATTTTAGGATTAAAGTACTATTTCTGCTTCTGTCTCTTCATTCATTCAAATACAGTTGACTGTTTAGCCTCTGGGATACATGTTTTTTTAAGTCCTATATCTACAGTGAACACAGCGCAGATTTTCATCTTTCATCAGCGATATGTACAGCTCATACTGTAAAATAAAATAGCGTGAAATTATAGTCCACAAAAGCAGAATGTCACTATAATTTACGGTGACATGTCAAACTGCAGCGTGTAAACAAATTAACACATAATTTGAGTTGCACCGCTCACGCTTGGCGACACATTAAAATATGAAGACCGGCTAAAGATTAAATTTTATGGTAAGTGCGCAGAGCAAGGGTAAGATTACTGTCATTATGTTTTAGAAGCGATTGAGATTTTTATTGATTTCATTTTTATCTTGGATGTTTATTTATTGGAGTTTTGGATAACATAGGTTTAGCAAGCGACGACGTTGGCAAAGTTCGGATTCGATCCCTGTACATGACAGTCATTTGTCTCAAATTTGGCGTTTGTGGATCTGATCTTTCAAGTCTATTTCACGTGCTCACGATACCTACACGAGAAATTATAATGTAATCTCGTAAAGTGTGTAAAAATTGTATAGGTAACGGTAGACAGCGATTTGTGTCCAGTTATTTTTTGCAAACCCACATTAATTATCTAGGTAAAATAACAACGATCTTTCAAACTTTATAATTTAATAAACATTTGTAACACTTAAAATTTAGCATAATCACTGAAAAATAAAGATGAGCTCCAAAAAACTTTAACTTATTATCATATGGGTTCCACGTTTTGATAATACACGGACGGGTCAAAAATTAACATAATTCGTACCCTTGGGACCCAATACCTGTTATTATATTGATCTCCTATAATTTAGAATAAAATAATGATTATTTTTATGACCTTAACGATTATGTATTAACATTATTATAAGTTAGTCGCTTTGGCAAGGAAGCTTCATTCCTTATGGTGCAATTTTTGGTATAAGTGGGACATGAAACATTATAGGGTTAAGATATATTTTTCTTAATAGGCTGCAATTCTGAGGAATAATTTAAATAACTACAAGATATTTAAATTATGGTAAACTGAATATGCCTTTATTTGCGTGACTCAGTTAAGATGCTTAAGGAGCATTTTTGTATGACACCATAACGACAGTTCTGGAACAACAATCTTCATAATGCCTGTGGTATTTTCTTCGCTGGTCAAAGGAAAAACATACTTCATCTTGTACTCTATTTGGGCTTTAAACATCTAAAAGACATGAATGTCTTCTATTATGAACAGTTAATAACCAACGAATATCAATCAGATATATTTCAGACAGTAACATCGCCGGCGCACTTCGCACACGTCAGCTTTTAACGTCAACTGTACGGGCAATAGGCATCATGTCGCTCGTAAATCTCGCAGCGACTCGACGAAGATCGATTGTGACAGGTTGGCGTTGCAACAGGCGCATTTTGGATGCTACTGGCGATTCTCGACACTGTACTCGCATGAATTAATTAATATATTAGCTAAGATTTTGATTCTGTGTCTAAACTTGTTGCGAAAACAACGTTTTGTTTTTCATGGCCAAGAATGTACAGGAATCTTTCTTTCTTTTGTTTGTTTTAGTTTCATAACGAAAAAGATTTTTTGACCTTTTGGGCCCTAAAATGACGTTAAGTACCGACATGCATGATATAAAAATATGGTTTATAATAATATTATAAACCATATTTTTTCCGAATTATGATTTCAGCTTTACCATTAACGAGACAAAAAAGAGTCCAACAAACCATTATCTATTATTGTGCTTTTAGTAAAATTCCCTTCAGTAGAAAATAATGCAACTTAACACGGAATCCATCAGCCAGATAACATTGTTAATTCAGCACTAGATGATAGCAGCCATACTGCCTTTATGTTTCCCTTCATCGCCTGAACAGGACGGAAACTAACTAACGATATTTCAAAACTGCACGCTCGACATTTTCCGTTTACCTCTTTCGGCATACTCAATTTTAAACGTAAGATGCATATCACACAACGCCAATGCCATACAAAATATTCTATTTACAATACATACGTTTCGTTCGCGTGAATATTTTTAAAATTTCACGCCCGACGACAATTTGAGAGAGAATCTCGAATTTTACAGGTCGGGCGGTAAATCAGAAATTTATATTGGGAATATCAGAAAATGGTTTTTTTCTGCTTGCTTCAGAGAAATCGTGACAATCGATTTTTGGTGCATGGAATTTTAACTTAAATCCTTTTGTGCACATAACAATGAGATACATCGGTACATGACCGGAATCAACATCGTGGCATTCTAAATCTATTGGAATTCACTCTTGTTGTTAAAAATGTATGTATTCTAAGTAGTTTTGTATAAATATCTATATTCCTGACCTTATTTTTAATATTTTGTTTATTATTAAATATTTGTGCTTAAAAAATATTTGATCAATTTAGCTGTCTAGCAATCAACTAGGCTTTTAATAAATGCTATCAAAGAAAGAGTTGCTTGTCTTCTACACGACAAATGCAAAATTATTTTCTTGATCAAATCAAAGCCAAAGAATATTTTGTAACATTTTTGGCAATACTATGTAATATTTTTGTTAAAATTAAATTAAATAAGATTCTTGAACGACTGTGACCTCTGACAAATTCTTCGAAAACATCAATATATTTTGTGACTTTCACGAGTTATAACTAACCTATTAACAGTTTAAAAGGTTCACACCCCATCACCGTTAAATAAACTACGAATCAAAACATTAAAATGCTATAAAACAAAAAATCGGAATTGATATCCATTGCACGAAAACAATTTCAGAATATTAAAGCACTATAATACATTTTAGGATTCATTTATTCGCGAACCCATAAAATTTTATGCTTAAATGGAACCGTTTTTAGGACTGCTTAGCTATGGAATGATAAAAAAGAATTTAGTAATAAATTGAGGGCTCAGACCTCATGACCTTAGAGACGGTAAATATCTGACCTCTTAGACCAAACCAATGCTTGACTTAAAATTTACTAGTTGACAGTAAAACACTTGTAGGGCTGTAAATATTACGGCATAGATATTATATTTATAATTCAAAAAGTCTAACAAGTTTTAAGAAGAAATTACAATCTTAGAATAAGAATATTAAAGTTATTACGGTTGGACAGTTCCTAATATTGGTCAAGTAAGATTGTTTCAATTTCATATTCTGCAATTATAGACATTTGCTTCATATCTCTAATGAAGGTTTATATACAGCCGCAACGCAACCAATAAAAAAAAATCCATAGTGACTTTATTTGTACCTTTACGACATACTAAATATATGGCTACAACTTTTAATGCCATCAGTCCAATAAAATTTTTAGAAGTTGGTTCATGCAAGGATGCTGAGAGTGTTTAATAATAATCCTATTCTTGAAAGTCTGCGTAAACATAAATTGAAAGCAAAGCTTCTTGTTTGTTTGTTTGTTGACCGCACTTGTTCAAGGCATTTGTATGCAATATCTGTCGAAACGGTTCTTGACAATCCTGCAGATAATTAACCAACGCATACTTCCAAAAGCAGCTTATAATGGAATAAATGTAAATCAGTGGAAACGATCTCGTCAACAACTTTTGCAAGAAATAGGTGAAGGAAAACATCATGAGGAAACTGGCAAACTTGAGAGATTTTTCAACAGTTTCTTAGCCATGTCAGAGCCCTATAGGCAGTTTAAACTCTGGCACCAGATTGTTTATCAACCATACGAGAGGACGAAGAAGAAGCATAAAATTGCGCAAGTTATTTTTGGATAGGTACTTGGTTTAGTGCGACAAGTCCTAGAAATCAGGTTGCATTTTGGCACTAAGGCACTAAAGTGTTAGTAGTCAGACGGGGTGAGCCTACGGCAAATTGAAACTGCCCTCCGGTTTGATTCGCACACCGGTCACGGCCGGACACCGGGGCGTACGGTGTGCAAAAAAAATTTCAGAAATCCTACATAGTATTTTTTATTAAAAGGTAACATGTGTTAACTGTACTTGAAATAAATTTGTATGACGAAGGTTATGTATTTAGATGATAAATACAAGAAATAAGTAAACGAAATTTGAACATGTCGCTGTCATCAATAGGGTCACATTTTACGGCATTAACGTTTAAAAAGTATATATATAATTATAAACTAATAAAGTACTAAACAATTAAATAAAATAATACATATTTATAATATGTAGCGCTTAAACATCACAATTTAATCAAATGCTTTTTAAACTATGAAGTTCTGAATTCAATAAATATTTTGCTATATCTTATTGCATTAAAAACTGTAGTTACCACATTAATAAATAACAATATTTATTTAAAACGAAACCCATAAAGACACATTGACTGCAAACGTTTGGGCAAATAGTTTGTACCAAATGTGTGGTTTGAGCCACGGTTACACTGAATCAACAGATTCTGCTGTCGGTACATCGAAGTCGGACGATGTCCGGCGCGGACGAATTGGCATGCATTGCGCCCCGGCTTTTTACATGCCTATTCTGAAACCGGCCAGGTCCCAAGCTATAAGCTGAAGCGGGAAAGTTTATTTAAGTTTGTAATGTAAGATTTTTATCTAGTATATTTTTATATAATACTCGGAGGTTTTCTGGATCCTATTGCTCAACATTACGTGTTTAAATCTAGATTTGAACACGCAGTTGAAAAATTTGCTTAGGCAAATAGGTAGGTACTAATGTCATTTTTTTAACGAGATCTAATTTCACCCGACAAATAGCTACACTTATTTAGGAACTAACTTGGATACATTTATTTTGATATCCAGTACAGTGGGAATGTTGGTCTTCTCGCTAACATTTTTCCCACTTACAACTACTGTCTTACTTAATTTTTTTTTAAGTTTCACACGTAAAACGCTATAACCCCATGCCTTGTGTCACGCTCTATGAAAACGGTCAATAACGTAATAGGCACGTTCGCCAAAAACGATATCTGTATCTCGTCTATTTGTTTATATATTATTTGGTATTGCACCCCAAAGTATTATTAGCGTTATTTATTTAAACACAAACGTTACATATATTTTATTACGATGGGGATGGACGAAGAATTGTTCTTTTCCGGATATACAGACTTCTATTACTTCTATCGACAACAGCTGTTATATAAGTACATACCTATGTTTTCTTCTTCAAGATGGCTCACAATAGTCACATAATAATAATTATGGCGACCAATCTTAACCAAGACTAACAACTCAAAAGATACCTATTATAAAGCGCTAACACAGATGCACTCTTTTTCCCTCACACTTGTTTAAATAAATATTATCAAAGGCCACAAAATGTAAAACAATGTGCTATGAAAATGAGGGAATGGTCATTTACTAATTTATAAACGAAAAAAGCAGGAAAGTCCTTTTTTAATAATCTTTTTTACCGCTCTCTGAAGAGTGCTACCCTTTCATTAAACTCGATGTCGCCCAGCAACCCAACATTGAGCATCAAATTAATCGCACATTGATTAAATGTTTATGGGTATTAGGTGGTGTACACACTATCGTTATTTATGCATAGCACGACAGCAGACGGACATTACGTGACGTGTCCCCGTGGACTTAATCTGATGCTTATGCATAGCTAGCTTATGTGGAGCCATTTATCTAGTTAGGGAAATGGACGCAAGATGTCGTGTATGCATACAGGTATAGTTTTTCCTGATATACGTATCTATGCGACTGTGTGTAATGCAGGCAAGCTTGACTGAATTATGTTAAATGATTCGGAAAATGGCTTATAACGATATAAACGATTACAATATTTAAAAGTAGTTATGTTTTAACCGTCTCCCTCTGAGAAGATGCGCTAAAAGAAACTCAGCAGCGAGGGTCTTTATTAAAGTTAACATCTCGTGTGATGGCTCATGCAAGTACCGACGATGTTTAAGCTAGCCAAAAGAACCAAGGTTTAGGAGGACTTGTCCTAACAGAATCTAATAACAATAAACTATTATTGAATGTCTTATACTAAAGGCAACAAACAGCAACTGCACTGCAGCTATGTGTGTGTATCTCTATAACCAACGACGATACGGGACAAAGCCCCATTTAGAGCAATCAGAGGATTAATTGCTCAGATTAGACGCCGTCACTTGGTAGCCCGTAACGTTTGGACTACACCGTACGATTCTACCGATCGTTCATTGACCGTCGTTATTAAATTTCTTGATACTGAACTGATAGCTGCGATTTTTACTCGCCTCTTTTTCTCCCTTGGGACGTATTATGAGGACGTTCAATAAAGCTAGGGGTTTTCACCCAAGGCAGGGTTTTCAATTACAAAAAGGTTTAGTGTGAACTTTAATGAATTGATAATAATTTGCATTGTATCAATCATAACAAAAAGAACTAGTAAAGAGCTGAATGTGCCTTCGTAATTGTTAAATGCGTATTTATCGAACTAAATCGAAACAGTTGCAGCTCAAACTTTCAAGACTTCTAGTAAAGTATTGGATTCAACGGTCCTGCCAATAGCAACAGATTTAACAAAATACTCCAAAACACGATTGAATTGTCTGCACTGTTGACAACAAAGCAGTTACATTTTCTTCTGAGAGTTATAAAAGTCGAAACTGTCATAATTTTCAATTGTACACGTAAAACATTTTCCAGAAATTCCCTCATCCAGGCTTAAGACAGATAATGTAATCGTTATTTACGTGAAGGAATTGGTCTAGACTGGTGAATGCACCGACTATTGTTATCTATCGGATTGGTCTGTGTATAAGTAAGGTCCAGAACTTGAGAGAGTAAAAACAATTGACGCATGAAGTTTTAAGAATTACACTTAGTTTGGATATTTTCTCTGCACGAGAAGAGGCCTTTACTTTACGAAAAAATGTCATTTGTAATCAATTTTTTAAAAGATAGGATAAAAAAGGGCATTTTGCCTGTCGACTATTTTTTATCTCAAAACTATTCCACCATTTGATTACAAATGACATTTTTTCATGGTTTCAGCCTGATAACCGAAACCAAATTTTGTGGCCAGATTCTTCTTAGAATTTGCTCTATTGTTCATTTCTCTATTTGAACAATATATTTTCTGGCTGGAACAACACTCATATTTTTTGTAACTTCCTTTTTTAAATTCATGGAAGTAATGCCTACAAACATTCGGCTATCGAGTATTTATCCGTTGTTCTTAAATTTTGCAGCTTTTACATAGAAATACCGACTATTACGGTTTTTACCAATAAACCGCTTTTATAAGAATAGAATCTGCTTATTATTTTTAAAGCTTTTTACTGAACTCATTCTTTGTGCCAGCCAAAAAAAACTTGTGAGGAAAACTTCAAAAATAATCTAATAAAAAGCGGGATTTTGAACCCTCTCCTCAAATTACCGTTGATTGTGATAGATTGCTTACTAATTACCGTCTCATTTTTCAGTGAACTGTCACTAGTTTTTGTAATGCACCGCATATTGCTGAACTTAGATCTGAATTTAGGTTAAACGCTTTACTATGTTCATTAATTTCTGACCTCTTAGCACTCTTAAAGATTTTATTTCACGGATAAATATTAGAAGACAGATTATGGTAAAAAGCATTGGTGGTTTTGAATATGTATTCCCTAATAACGCAGAAATTTTATGTAGGTATATTAATAACAATTTAGACTCATTAGATCAATTAATAAACTATATTCAACAATAACAGTTTCTTGAATTTTTTCTACTTACGTAAAGATTTATTTGACTAAATGATTAAAACATTTATTAATATAGTTTTTCCTTGTTTTAACATTAGGAAGTACCGCGACCGTAAAATAAAATCCCAAAACAACACACATCTCAGTCTTAACACTGCTCTGGTATATTTAGTGTAGCTATTGACCTATGTGAGACCGCCAGCTAGTCTGTTACGTAGCAGTGGCTCTCGTGGGTCTTGTAACGGGTGACTAGGGAGCCCTAGTATCTAATGTAAACACGTAGGTTAACGACCCGATTCGCGAAGCGACTAAGCACTTGACACTTTGACACTGATAGTAGACATCAATGTCTGAAAACTTTGTACGTAAGTACATGTTATAGAAACATGCAGTAATTTTTTCTTTTGAGGTTTTCCTACAAATATCTTTGTAAATTGTCTTTTTGAATATGTAAAGATGTGTTTTTTGTTTTCGTCCTGAATTTACAAGATTGTTAAGTATTTTGAGGGTTTATGGAGTTTGTTATTTAATGAACCATATTAAAAACAGCTACTTTCACTATTCTGACGTGAAAGCTTAATAAAAATGTATTAACAGATCAACTGCAAAACTTTAAAATCCTCCCCGTCTGAAAAAAAAAGTTTTATATACTAATTTTAAATCATCCTTCTCTGATCGTAAAGGTTTACCTAGCATAGAAAGAAACCAACCCCGCTTCTTAACTGCTGACTGGCAGACATTTGTCGTCAGCATGATCATCAGCAGCATGTCACACAACTGTTAAGAACATGCCTCATTTCTGTTACACCTGGCCAACACTCCCTGAATTTGAGATCTTTTTATAGTGCAGCTCATGCAGGCGTACACACATTATAACATAACATGACTCTTATACTCCTCTTGCAGGTAGTTGGAGGTGCGTAGTCCACTCAAACTTGACCAGTTTTGTTATGAGATAGATTATAAGAAATATTAAAAAAGTCGCTCCACAATTCACCATTCAATCAAACATTTACTTAGCGATACAATTAAAACAAAAGTATGGCAATTGATAAAGAAAACTCGAAAGAGATTAGAGAATTTAAATTTTCAATGAATCTTTTAATTTGAAGCAAAGTGTCTCGGCAACTTTTGCACTCCCCCTCGTCAGTATTGCAGTTATTTCGATTCTTAAAACGACTTATCATCAAAATTTACTGTTTGTTCCGCTGAAACTTCCAAATTTTGGAGATTTGGTCCGAGTTAAAAGAGGTTTTTAAAAATAATTAGAAACATTTGCATGAGTGGGAAACCTGCGCAAGCGGCTGTCACTTCTAAGGCTATCTATTACTAAATAAGCGTTCCTAAATCGCCAAAGTTTTTTTAATATAATTAATTGATTAGCTATCATAAAACAGTCAATCGTTATTGTCAATTGTAATCGTGGCATGTCATTTCAAGAATCCTACTTTGTAGCATGAAACTTTACTTACTTCATTCATGGCAACGTTTACAATACCTATATATAATATGTGTATTGTGTATGTACTTTTACAAACCCTCACGTGTTTATTTAACAAAATATAATTACATGAACGTACACCACTCTTCTCCGCTATAATCTCTTCACTTGTCACAATTATCAGAGTCATATTCCCCCTCAGTTACTCGGTATTTCGCTTAGACATGATTGTTAAGAAGAAATTTTAATTAAGCTTACATTTCTAAATTTCCCTCAGAGCTTAATAACGTCTGTGACGATTCTGTTTGTCTAACAGAATTATCATATGAAATCTAATTGTTACACATTTATTTTGAAGCGAGTCTAACAAGTTGTTCTGTCAATTAAGATGCGGTATGCTTCTTTTTCGTATCGGTGAGTGCTAATTGTCCCATGGAAACAGTCCTGTTATAGATATAGTATAGACTTCAGCAAGTCAACAACGATGGTAGCAGGGTTGACTGATAGGGTGTGCCGGACGTTAACAGTGTTATATTGGCACGTTTTTCGGTCGTACGTATAATCAGAGGTGTTTTGCTGTTTATAGGGAATATTCACTGGTATCGTTGGCGTCGGTACGTACATAATAAACACTAGTTAAGTAACATGTCTGTATACAACTGCGAAGAATTTTGCGCTGCACTTCACCATTGAAAAGAGACCTACTCCAAAGATCTTAATCTTAATATTTTGACATAAATTCAACGAACTAACTAAACAAACTTAGGTCCGTTAACTATCTACCGAGCAACAACATATTTTGCATTCTTATAAGTATTTATTGTTGCAATTAACAAATTATGCGAATAAACTTAAACAAGATGAAATTTAACGAACAGCTCTTATTAATCCACGAGTGTTGCTAATTAGGACGACCAACACTGAAAATTATCGTGGAAACTGAACACGTCTCAGGTGCAAGAGTACTAGTTTATTTAGTTCATACACATAAAGTCTAGACGGTATACACTATATATTACTAAATTAAATAGTAGTATAGACTGAACTCGTAAAGCAGACAATTTACCTACATTAAAGTAGTCGTAAACCTAGATATTAGTGTGATTAAACCAGAATATAGGTATTACCTACTTATGTAATAATATGTACATACGTGCATGATTATAATGTAAGTGCATGTTTCGTTCAAAAGTGAGCGAAGATGATCTTATTACATTTGTTGTAACTTGCTAAAACCTCCGCAACCTTCTATTTCAAATTTTTTAGTCTTGCCCGGGTATTCGCAGAAAAATAGGTTTGAACTTAGATCTGTATCTTCCTTAAAAGTAAATTTACCTTTTAATATACTTTTGAAAATCACAATAAGTGTTCTCTCATGTAGAAAACTGATCAGCAAGTTTGTATAGGGTCTGAGAAGGGGCGCTGGACACAGTAGGCATCGTAAAGACACGTCTCCAAACACATATGTAGGTACTACGTGCGGTACACTCCCATACATACTCGTTGAAGACCCCACTACAGAGACAGTTATCGTACACCCCACCACATACTCATCAAGCACATTAACTTTATCCTTGCCCATCCCTTTACCATACCTAATTGTTAGGGAGAACAACAAGACAAGTAGAAAACTCGACACAAATAAATAACAAGATATTTTACAAAATTAACGCTCCGAGACGCGACTAAACATTAATTCAGAAATAATTAAAGAAACGATTAGAACACTTCAGCCCCTTGTAGAGCAGAGGCCAAAATTGTTAGCGCGAAACAGGGCTGTCTCTAGCAATAAACTTTGCTCAGGAATTTCATTAGTTTCGTTCAATAAATTAAGAGGTTATGCTCGCGTGTGTCGGCCCTGCAATTACCTCGTCTACGCGGAGGTGTAATGAAGAACCTCTCGGTGAGAGGACGGAGGAACTAGGAAAATTATTTGGATATGACGTGGTTTGAGTTGCCGGGAGAAAACATTAGTTTCTTACTAATATTTTACCCTGGGGCCTTTAAAGATACCCTTTTGTTTTTTTACATTCGCGGTAGGCTAACCTATTACTAGAGACTTGACTGTTGATAACTTGATTCCAGGTTATCGAACTACCAGACTTCTTAGTATTCACTTTTACTTCATTCGCTAATTTACATTCAGCTCTTAACTGCCAGATAGCTTATTTCGCATTGCTATTAAACTGTTTTGGATCTACGTCATTCTAACGTTTTTTTACAAAAAAGGGTTGAATTTTTAGCTCACTTTATTCATGAAATTTCAAATTATGACAACCGTGTGAGTAAACTACTCATAAGAATAAATTACACTCGTAAAAACGTACCTTCAATAGGTCTAAACAGTTTAGTGACACGAAATATTTTTATATCATATCCATATAAAAACAGAATTATTCCCGTCTCCACGCTACAAAGTTTCTCATAATAGTTAGCTTGTCGCCCTATTACCCGACCAACTTCGATGAACTGCTCCCAGTCGTATAACATTTTTATAACCAACTACCTTTCACATTTTGTCGGGTTATTGCCGTTCTTTACTAAAGCTGTGAATTGCAAGGTATACTTCAGAGTTGGATTCTAAATCTTCTGTAATGAACTCCGAAAAGTTTTAGAGTGGAGTAGGTATAAGTTAAAAATGTGTTAGCACAATGTTGTCTTTAAATCAAGGAGATTATTTAACTTAACTTCATACAATCACGGCTGCAATCGTCGAAGAGTTAGCAGAGGAGTGCTTCTATATCAGCCCCCTTATCATGCAGTGTAGTGAGAACCTTGAATCCTTCGCCTTGGTAGCAAGAATATAACACTACATATTTATTTTCCAAAGATAGTTAATTGATACGCCCGAAGTAAAGTTGCTTGTCGCACATAACTACCTACTAGTAAAGTAGGCACATAAACCGAGATAAAGAAATAAAGAAAAATACGCATTTTTGAAACACAACAAAGAACAAACTGTGACGCAATACTGTAATACGATTAATTCGATCATCAATATTGTGTGACAATCAATTCAATGATAATTGCCTGCACTAATGACGTTAATTTCGTCACAATTACTCTGAAGAGCACTCTAACGTTCATATCTATAGGTATATTAATTTATCGAGGTGTGGATGACTAGAAAATATGTGTATCTAGGACAGTTTTATTTGTTACAATTAAAAAGATAAAGTGGCGATCTCATGGCGATACTTAGTTATCTTTTTTCTAGTCTTAAGTCGTCACGCGCACCAAGGGCGGCCAAGCTTACATGTTTATTTTGTCTCCCTAATTTCTTCACAGCATGACCAGATAAGACATGACATGATGACTGTCATCAACAGGCGATAGTCGTCCACTGTTGAACAAAGGCCTCCCCTTTTTAGAAGGGGGGAGGGGGGTGCCATAATCCCCACGCAGCAAGCAGCTTGGGGATCGCAGTGTTGGTGGTCAAATTACAGTAGATGCTGCTGCCCATCTTCTGGATTTTCTCTTAGTCGCCTCTTACGACACCCACGGGAGGATAGGGGGTGGCCAATTCTAGGCCGAATACCACACGGCTCATAATGACTACTCAATCATATCAATACGAAGAAGCTGAAGATTATCCACGGCGCGACTTGACACTTGACTTGCACTTGCACCTTATTGTTAACGGTTCCGAGGCAAAATCGACTTCCTAAATATCTATTATTATTTGGTCGCCTTGGGTTCCGCCTTAGTTTTAGATTTACAACTTTTGCAACTGATTGTAGTCTGTAACATATGCACAGACGAGTTCACCAGCATTTCAGCCAGTACACAACGCTATCATACGCTATCTCAAGCATAAATAAAAAAAATACTACGGTTCCATTTCTTATTATCTTGAGTTATATGATAATTCTTGTCTCTTGGCCGGTGATTTAGTACGGGGTCGCCGTTAGAGGGCGCTGCTGAGCTAAAAAAATACAGACGTCATTATGATAAATTACCCCCCGTTATCTTGGTTGTTGTAATTGTACACTGCTTTATCAAGTAACGGTGCTATCTGTGAAATACCGGCTTTTTATAGGATACGGGTAAGCAGATCTTCTAGTTAGTAACAACAGTTGCTAAGTTATTAATATAATTTTGATACAAAAATGTCAATGTTTTTCGAAGGTTTAAAAAAGCTCTACTCCTAAAATTTTTACTTAATTTTATTTAAGAAATTAATTACTAATACATACTAACAATACAATCAATAACCAAGTCAATCAATAAGCCAAATCAGTCTGAAATCAATTTTATCAATCAACCAATCGTACATTCAGACCACATCCCATACAACTAGTGGCAGTGCACTGTCCATATAAATTCAATAAAACATTGTAATAAACAAGGGTTTTATGTGACGTACGCAACGTGTCGGTATTGAAAGTTCGATGGGGACCGACATCGAAATATTGTGTCGGAATTTATAGTCGCTGCGGTCAGCCCACGAGACGGGGTAAGGCGGGGTGCCATTTGTAGCGACTAATATTTTATTTTACCCCGCAATCAAGTTCCTGTCAATTACGACCCATTGCTTTAATGAATTGGTGATAAGACTGCTCTACAGGTTGATGAATTGACATTACTAATGATAGTGGTCACACTTATTTAAAAAGTATTTGTCGTACTTGTACCAGGAAAAAATTCCAGGAGCAATGTCTTTATAAATAAGAATGAATAAGCACTTTTACTGAATGCCATGTAATATATTGTTGGCAATTTGTCTTATCCAGACTCGTCATCTTTATTTCTCCTTTTCAAAGTATAGGACGTTCAAAAGTCCTTATTTTTGGCTCGGCACCGCTTAATCTGACACCAAACCCAACAAATTTTCCAAGCTCTAGATTGGTCGCCCAAGTAGTTCATGAATCTCGTTACCACCTACGGGTTCAACGGGACGAAAATAATGTCTCTGTGAGTGTTGCTAGCCGCTTATCGCTCGAGCTGGCACCAGTCCCTACGGATTGGCATAGCACTGGATTGGCAGAACAAGTTGTCTACGAAACTCGTCTATAACTGCGGCTGATAATTAAACAGCTGTGCCGGAACACCGACGTTTTGAAGCGACCATGTCAATACAGATATTAAGTACGTTAGTGTTTGTGCGCTTTACATTCCTTAATTAAATTCGTATATACAAGCTGTGTCCCCGAGGTTATGGAGAATCGATAGATACGTAATGCTTTTGTTTATGCTTATGTTAATTGGGGCTGTTGGTGTAATTTATAGGTAAAAGTATTATGTACTGTTGTTCATTGAAAGTGAATATAAAGCTTTGAGAACATACGATATAATCAATACCCATGATGTAAGTGTAAATGTTTTTAAAGTATATATTATAATGTATAAAGATTTGGAGAACAACGTTAATCGCTTCGGTGTGAGTCCATTAATACCATCCATTAAAGCCACAGTGCAATTGTTTTTCGTAAATACCGAGAAGCATTGAATTTAATGTTAGATTGTAATCTTTGTACAATATGGTTTTACGTGGAGTCCAATATAATATGTCCCGGCAGAGACTTAATAACATTGTAATAAACTTAAGCAACCGATCTCTGATGTATAACTTTTCTCTTTCAAAATTACCTATTCTTAAAGGTAGGTAGTAGCCTAATTCATCGGAAGCCGAAACCGACTTCAAAGCCCACATTGTCTGAAACATTCGTACCCAATTCTGGCCACAATCATTGTGCGCACGTGCGTCTTAGCAGAATTTACTATGTCTAATACAATAAGTTGGCGCCCCACCGTGGGGCGCGGGCCTAAATTATGTATTTTATTGTCACTGGATCCAATTTCATAACCCGAAGAACGGTCGGGATGAGTCCGCAACGTTATAAGCTATCCTATTGAATTTTGCAATACATACAAATGCGACGGTAGTGTTTTTGTGGGTAATGTTCGAACGTGGCGGATTATCGGCTCACTTTATTTATTTTAGTGAAATATTTGACACATGTTCTGGATTTGCGAGCAGTATTTGTTTATATAGGTACCTAAAGTAACTATGTACTAAATTGCAATATTTCGATTGTATATACTGCAAAATAATAAAACGAAATAGTTTAATAAATGTGAATACAGTCACGCTCAAAACGTTTTCACAAGGCGTTTATTAAATAACTTGTTAATCACATAAAATAGGGATAGAGTGATTTGAGTAGTCATAATAAATAATTTGAATTAAAATAATATTTGGTGCAACAAAAGACTTATCTAAAACATCGTAAATAATAAAACTTCTTTCAACACAAAGCTTTAGAATTTACAAATATTTCACCACGACAAACCCACAATGCGATCGTTATTTTCACTGTATATTGAAAAGGTTTTTGTTGGAAACTTTTTAAAGTGCAGTATCTTAAAATAGCAGAAGCTTATCAAGTGTAAAATTAATTTCACGGCAGCCATTCTCCGAGATAGTTCATCAAACTTTCAAGATTCAGATGAGCATAAAATAGGCAGAGAGCGCCTTCGGAAAAGTTTCTGTGTAACGGAAATTAGTTCTAACATTTTACTAGTTTTTTAAAATACTTCAGCGGAAGCGGAGAAGCTGAAGGAAAATAGAAAGAACAAAGAAGAGAATGCAATGATTATGAGGACTCTGGTACTGGTAAAAAAATATTAATAAATATATAATTACCGATCGTATCTGTTTTAATTGAATACCACATTTACATATTTTTTTGTATATGTTGTCTAAACGTCGTATTTGGAATCTTCTTTTTAAATATTTCTGTTTCTTAGAACCTTGCAAAACTAGTATTTTACAGACTGATAGGAATGTTACCTACATTGAAATACTCACTGACACGAAATAAGTCTGGAATCTGTTGGTGGATTGATATTCCATATAATATGTTTAATATTCCACGTCAGAATCTTTATTTAATTATTTTTTTAAACGTCGCCCCATACTGGGTAATTCTCCTGTATTGTGATCATAAAATATCACACACACAAACACCCAGACTCGGGACAAACGTCTGCGGATCACACAAATCTTTGTCCCGTGCGGGAATCGAACCCTCAGCGTAGCAGTCCAATCGACTGCACTAACTCTAGTAATATGTATCTATAAGAAATCTATTTCAAAGAAGTATGTTGACTGCAAATAGCGGACGGTGATCAGGATGGTTCAAATTCAGCTCAAGTTCCTGCCCTTCGAAGGTAAAAGTCCCGATCATAAATCGCCATTATTCAGCTATAACGATTGTTGCAGATGCACATTAGATACAGCAGCGAAAGCGCTTGGAAGCGCTGCGCCGTCGGCAGCCCTAATTAATATTTTCTCTGCGGACTGCAGTATAAACCAATTACGTAGCTAGACCAAAACTGTGGTGTTTTTCGGCGCGCGCCAAATTGCTTTACACGCGAGCTTTGAAGTGTTAAACGCTTATTAAATTTGGAATCAAAAGCGCAACATTGTTGAATGTAGCTATACATGTGCCATCACTACTTCATGGTTAATGAGCGTTGAGTATTCTCCTCTAAAATGGGAGAAAGTGAAAACTAAACTGCTCAGCACAGTACATCAATTTAGGCTCGATTTAATTTCGAAATTATTTTAATATAATGTTCTAGCTTAATTGATAAAACTTTAGCTCTATGATTACATAGGTATTTAATTTTTAAAATCTAATATAATTTAAAGTTTAGCGATAGACCAAGGACAACGTTTTGTTTTCTGCAAGCAAACATAACATTTTAGTAGGTAATTAGGTATTATATTTTTATTGTAGACACTTTGAAGTTATAAAGCTGCAAACACTTGGTAAGTGCTATAACCACCTGATTAATTTTTAATTAATTCCAAAAATAACATTAGGGGTCCCTCCACCCAGGCCCTTATCTAGACACCAAGATTTCCCAATTTGAACGCAACGACTTTTCACACAAAATAGAACAAGATTTATTCCCTAATCAGAGTTTAATCAAGGCGCGGGAGTATCAACGAATTAATTCGAAATTAACGTCGTTAAGGGCCGTAGAACGAGTCGTCGAACAATAAACCAGTGAGAAATTGGGCCCTTAGAAAATTATTTAAGTGGGCGGAACACCGATAAATTCTCACTCCAGTGTACTGCGAGAATTTCTTTAGCGAGATCATTGAATGCAAAATTATATTTGCGAGGGATTGTTGGCTGATTACAAGAGAACCCAGTCAGTTCACCGTTCCCCTTGTGAAGGTATTGCGGAAAGCCCCTGTGGCATCATTGTAAGGTGTCTCTTTGAAGTATGTAAAATATATAAAAGTAAGTATAAAAGATGCATCGTATATCTCAACAGGACAATAACGAAGATTTCTTCTTTTTAAAAATACAATTAACACAAGTGAAAGTTGATGCAAAAACAAACTTAATTAACCACATACCTTATAATGAAGAATAACTACTGCAAATACCTGAAAAAAATACAGATAAATTAATAAAATCAATTACTTTTATACACTAACAGTACAGTAAAGCAGGCAATACATGTTACAGACAGCAGGATAAAAGTCACACAACGAGGCATATATTTGAATGGTAAGCTTTTGTGTTCTTCATGTACTCCTATACTCTATATAAATTAATAATTATTTTTGTAAATAGGTTTTTACAAACACTTTAACACGTCAGATTTCAATCAACAAGAAACTAGATGGCGTCGGCAATTTTTCGTGTAATAGGAGGCGAGCCTACTGCCATTCATTTCCACTGGACTCGCCTTCTCAGCGTCTTTTAAACCTTGAATCATATGTCCTAAAGACCACAACTGTACTGTAGTACATAAATAAACAAGCGTGTAGATGACTAAGTCAACCATAAAACGAGTTTCGAAATTCACCAAACCGAATTTAAAAATTAGGCGTCTGCGTCAAACGTCAGGTATACACGAAAGAATCCGGAGTCGGTCTCATTCCGCGCCGCTCCATTCATCGTTCAACTCGGCCCATTCACTTATGCGAGTCTCACTCATTCCGTCTGTACGCCGATTCATTCCGTCTCAGACCTACGTTATTTAAAAAGAAATTTCTAGAAAATGTCGAGACGTATGCTTTGAGTGTGAGCTCATTATGGTTTTCTTTGAATACAGGTGTTCATTAACGGGAATAGTGCTGCAAAGGAATTTTTCATTTGCGAGTCATATTGAGTTCCTTTCCGGTATTGAAACTTGAATGTGGATTCAATTATACGTGTTCAAGAAATTTATTCTATTAAAAAACTCCGATCGCGTTTAAACAGCAGTGTGGATTATGGTTGGTATGGTGGCTTTTATACAAAATTAGGAGAGCGAGATACTTAAGTTTGCTAATGTTTTAGTTAAATGAATTATTTTATAATTATGAAAGGGACACCAATATTCTTTTATAGAAGCAAAGATAATATTAGATCCCGAATAATGCAATCGCTAGGCACCGGATTCACATCGTGACTAACTGGTTACTGGTGTTGCGACTTTTAGGGCTTACTATCGTCACTTGCAATCAAATCACTAAAATGATTTGTTCATCCGTTAGTTTGACCAAGTAACGTAACAAGATCATTTTATGTCCATCCTGGGAGTGTCACCTGTAACTCAGGATTACCAGGATCAGTGGATAACCTACGGACGAGATGTTTCCTCCACGAATTAGTAAAAATAGGTACTAAGATGAGAGCTTTACTTGACATCTTGAATCAAGAGATATATACACGAATGGATCCAACGGATTGAATTTAGGCCTCGTGGAAGTTACACAAAAGAGTCTTATACGACCTTAACCATCTGCCTTATCTGGGCGAAGTAGTATGCTAATGCATGTTCACCGCTGAAAAAAGCAAAAGCGCTGACTTTTGATGTAATTCCTTAAAGAAATAAGGAGGAAACGAAGCAATCACGTACAACGTTAATTCTCAGTACCGCTGCTATTAGAAAACGTGCATACATAAATCTAAAAGCGGATATCAGTTAAGAAAACTAAATAAGAAAGGTCTTTCAAAGCATTTCCGCAGTGTCTAGCTCACGAACCACCTCTAACCATTGTTACCTTTGCTAGACACAACTTTTTTTCCGTCGTCGCCTGCCTTCGATCCACTTACTGTATGGTACAATGATAAGAGGTGTACTACATATTTGAATATGTAAATAATTAATTACTTGAATACATACAGAAAAGCGATGGATGATTATAGAGGTATATGTATAATGTTTTTGAAGTCCTTCTCTTTCATTCTAGCCACCTACATCAGTATAGCAGTATCCTACATGGAGCGATCACCTATCTGTCCTCTACAATCCAGTTACTGTGTAATACGACTCTCTTTAGTATGAATGTTTGTCAGCCTTGACTGCTATTCTTAGTTCTTTGATAAGAACTAAGAATAGCAGCCGAGGCTGACGGCTTTACGTGCTGTCCGAAGCACGACGGATCCACCTCACGATAAGGATGTCACCTATCCATGGACTGCCCGTGGAAAGCACAAATAGACCTTGATAGATCGACCCGTGCAACTATCACTTACCTAGAGCCCTTTCACCATCATCATCATCAGCCAAAAGACGTCCACTGTTGAACATAGGCCTCCCCGTTTAAGCGGGGGAGGGGTCGCCATAATCCCCACGCTTGGCAAGCGGCTTGGGGATCGCAGTATTGGTGGTGAATTTTCTGAATTTTCCCTTAGTCGCGTCTTACGACACCCACGGGAGAAAAAAGGGTGGTCAATTCTAGGCCGGATACCACACGGCACAGTGAGAGCCTAGAGCCCTTTACTGGTTATAATTTATGCCAATATCATATCGAATAAACTTTATTTTTGTTCCGCTACGTCTTCTACATTGTTCCACACAACTCGGCTGCGAACGTGATCTCTGAATACTGAGATCTCTTTGAATACTCACCCGGGTGCAATTGACGATGGAATCGCTAAAGCAATACTAGTACGTTTTACGTAAAAATTTTAAAGTTAGTTACATTGAGATCCTTTATAAAAGGATTTTTTGTTTGACTTTGTATTATATCGTGTGAGCGGTTTTTAAAAGATGCCTACTGCGTTTTATTCAAAATGTATTTTGATGTAGGTAAGTAGGTATAATAAAAAGGTTTCAGCACAAATAAACTAAACGTCATTCGTTGTCACTTTCTTTCGTGGGTCTATATAAAAGAATATTTTAGTTTTTATGACGTGGTCAAGAACTTAAAGCATAAATCTATGAGAACACTAACAGAAAATACTTTCTTGCAACCTACAATAAAAATAACTGCACTCGACGTTCAGTATTGCTCTATTGGATACTCAAACCAGTGGAAGCTAATAAATCATTATTTCCTGTAATTAACAACTACGCAACATACACTCAAAAACCGTGTAACAAAAAGTTTCCACCAATTTCTCGGACCATACATTTCCGCTATTTGTGAGTTAAACGGAAAACATTTACGAATAAAATTGCACATTCCAGTTTATATTTTCGTGGATAAAAAAAAGTTGCGCATGCATTTTCAGTTTTTTGATTTATGACAGCCTAACGTACTGAATTAATTGACTCAATACACAAACGAAACCATATTTATTTTTGTGGCCACATTGATATTTTTTTGGTTAAAAGTGCCGTACTGATAAAAATTGTAAAGAAAATGTTTATTTGGATTGGAAAAATATTGAAAATTTGGCTTGAGGTCGCATGGTATTTTGATTGACGTCTTTTTTATGTATTTTGATATTATTAGCATGTAGCAAAACAGAATGTGATTAATTTTTTCAATGTTTTCAACTTCACATAGGGAATAAAGAACAAGTAAATTAATCTATCATTTATGTAAAGAGTATTTATTGTTCAATTACCTTTATAAGTGTTTTAGGCAACATTGAGGATCAATTAGCGATAAGTGTCTAAACGTCTCTCATACGTTCACATTTTAATCACAGCCATTTCTCCGTGCTGGACATCATTAGGCCGTAATCGTTTGAAACGGTGGCGTCACTCTAACTGCCGGCGCAGCGTATTAATCAACAGTGTAACACCTGAAAGATCACGTGTCGGCAGCGGACCGACAGTTTGCCGCTGTTAAGTAATTTGTGGGGTCTCAGTGGGAGCGGGTGGATGTTGTGAATGACCGTAAGGTGATGATTACACTCATAGATAACATGGAGGTAAACACTGTTTTAGAATTACTGCGAAAAGCAAACAGATAAAAGATACTTTGATGTGCAAACGATTTTTTTATTAGCCCGCACATAAATAAAATTTATTTTTAGAAAATATAATATACCTATGCGTGAAGGAGTAAAACGGGTTAATTATCGACCTGGCGCTAGGCAGATTAGCAAAACCTTGATAAGATGACCGTGAAACACATAGGTACAAAGAATTGTATTAAGAAGACAGTATCCCGGCAACACAACTGTCTTTCAAACCGAAATGAAAGAAAATCAGAAATTACAAATGCGATAACAAACTTTGAAGAGTATAAAAAAATTAAACAGAAGATAATATTTTACCACAATATCCATGTTATAGAGTTCAAAGCTGTTAAGTAGCTGATATGCACATTCTATGACACACTGCGAGCGTATAGCGGGTGCAAAATAAAACGGATACTCAGTGACCAACGGTTAACTTAAACATGGCCCTAAATAGTGTTAGCTTCCTGACCTTAATCATCATAATATTTTTTAAATGAGTAAGTTAAAAGAAAATATGCAGAATGCAATAAGGTTTATATTTATTGTATTTTTATGGTTGGGCTTTCTTTAAGAAATAAATCGTTTACAAGACTGGCGACACTGTGTTTTTATTAAGGATTATATTATATTCTGTGCATCTACCACACTGCCACTGATGGAAAATGCTAAATGGAATAATTGAAACAAATGTGAGTATAAAGTGTCAGTTAATAAATATCACCTAAATAATTCCTATTATTTTACATGAATTTAAAAAAAAAAACTGTATATTAATTTTTCATGAATCAGGTTTGCCGGAAAAGCGTACTTCTATGTTTAGAAAGGTCGTTCCGCTCACAGAGGAGCTCCGCTCAACCCGCCCGCTCGCTCCAACAACGCATGTTAATCAGACAGATCACGGCTAATTGCCGACTCGAGTGTGAAATGCGGGCTTAGTGATGAAATTATCTGCAGTTTAGCGTTGATATATTATGCCTGATTTAAATGCTACTACTTATCGATAACAGTGGCGGGCAGCGCTAAGCGCACTGACTTGTAAGCGGGCCTGCGTATGGAGAATGGAGATATGATTTGATCAGAAGTCACTGTGGTAAGTATTATAGGTAAGGCGACGTATGGATGTCGAATTAGGTAATGCGTATTCGAACTCTGAATGCAATAACAAATAGTTAAATGAAGCAGAAAGCACTAGGCAACAAAAAAAATGGGTAATTATAGTGGGGAAATGTTTTGGAAAAAATTGAGCTTCTTTGCTACTAGGTTTTAAAGGACCTTGCACTTAAACCCATAAGTTACTCGTATTGGCACAAGTTTGATTAAATCACAATGACACGACACACGACTGAAGACGAACATTAAAGTTGTTTGCATAAATCCACAATTGCAATACTGCCAAAACACGGAGAAAATTTGCAATATGTCAAACGGCGGTTTTCATTTACAAGTAAAGCGCAGTGCACACTGACGGTTTATTCAACATACAGTAGCACATATTACGGCGGGTTTGCACCTGCGACTCATTGCGTCGATGTCGTCACGACCTGACTCGGCAAGTTGGGACGTTTCGGTCTATGTACACCTTCGGGTACTGTGCGCAGAACAAATTTTATATGCATAAAATAAATACTTTTAAAGTGAAGAAAAATGTGATTGATATACAGTGAAAGAACATATCGCCGATATTAAACACCGCCGTGCTAGGAAGTCTGCAATTTCTGACCATACGCTTGACCAAGCCAACCATTACATCAGATTTGATAAACCACAGATCCATGCTAAAGAAAATGGATTCCTTCCTAGGATGATACGCGAGGCTATTGAAATTAAAAAGCACCCAAATTTCAATCCGTAAAAATAGTTTTATTTAAATAAACTTGTAGCTTTGATTCTCGCGCGAGCATAATATATTTCTGTACGGCCATTGTTATTTGGCGTGTGGCGTTCTAAGGAAGAGGCCTTTGTGCAATACTGCACGTCTTCCGACTGATGATGATGATAATGATTGTTATTTGATAACGGTTTTATAAATGAATATAACTAGCATTACATTTATTTATTTATTTCTTAGGCAAACCAACTAAATACACACTAAGGCACTGGTACATAGCATTTACAAATTCATCATTATTGCATGTATCTAAATTAAAGGTGAGCACAACATTACTTTCCCGTTTTCATTAAATTATAAAGAAAATGCCGTGTTACCGCGTGTGTTATATGTTCTTTGGGATAGACCTTATTTCAGTTTACCGAGTAATACCACTACTACTTCCTTATAAATATTATTTCACTCATAAAGAACCTGCAGTCATTAAAACCTTCGATATATTTGAACCACCATCTATAAGAAGAACCAACGTTTTTGCTATCGGTGTCAGTGGCTGCAGTCCCTGACGCGGCGCAGCATTGTCTCGGCCACGACGAGTGCCGACTCTAATTGATTCCGGGACCAATGAGGGTGATTGGACCACCTGCGGTAGGTGCCCCGATTGTTAGCGACTTTCTTCAGGTACGTACGACTGTATTGAGAAAATATGCAGGGATATGGCCTACATTTGAGCCTGTGTTTATGTTTAACACGTATTTACCACCCGGAGTTGTAGGCTGAGGCGTGGTATTACATACATAACATATTTGTTAGACAATAGTATTGTACTTATGATATAAGGGGTATGTAAGCTTACTATATACCATAAGATTACTAAAGCCATATCAGAGGCCTACAGGCGGTTTAAACTCTGATACCAGGTTGTTCATCAACGATACGATAAGAAGAAGAAGCTTACTATCATAATATCTAAGAATTAATTCGACTTAACAAAACATACATAACATCACGCCTGTATTCTCCGTAGGGGAAGGCAGAGGTGCACGTACAGTACACCCACATTTCACCAGTTATGTTATAGGGTTCAATGTAACAGTGGGCGAGCCTATTGTCATCAACCGAGCATTAATCCGTAATCCGTGCTGCTACTAAGAATGACATAATGAAAACCCAGTAAAACTTTGCCCGACCCAGGATTTAAACCTAGGACCTCATGCTTAGCAGTCGCGCTTTGCGACCACTAGACCAACGAGGCAGTCACCAATAGATTGACTTAACAATATTGAAAAAAAACGATGAAACGAACGAAAATTAAAGATCAGTGTGGTTATAGCGTGATCTATACAAAAACATTACGGAAGAATTGTATTGAAAGCGAGACGAAAACCGTTACATGTGAAGAATTCCATACCACGGCCGTCCTGTGAGGTAACAGGCTAGTAAGTGTCTCTACAGCCAAATAATATGTTTAAAATAAAGTTTATTTATTATCTTTGGAATGAGTTTAGGGGTGCAAGTAGAGAGCCTCCACGAGTAACGATACTATACTATATTAGTACGTGTAGCGCACCCTGGATGGTCAACCATTCTTATCATTCTTATTGACTGACCAATCTGTACACCACGGCATAACCCATTCCATGTGGCTATTGGCTCACACAAAGAAGATGAGTAAGTTTTGTCATAAGTTACGCGTTCACCAACAAACAAAAGTGTCTTGAATGAATACCCTTCAATGGACTGACCGCAGCAAGTACCTACCTGATCTGTAAATCAGTTAGCAACATTGGCAGGTATTTTATATAGTAGCTAAAAGGCCAAAAAAATAATAAGCAAGAACGTTTTTTCCAATTATTTAATTTCGCTTGACTATTAGATTCTCCCAGAAACAATGAACAAAAAAGAACACTAAGAACTTAATGCTTTAGTACAAATTCTTATTCATGGAATTGTTAAATGACAATATTCAACGTCACAAGCCAATCTTGCTAAATTAAAATAGAAGAACGCTCTACAGTCAGACTAAAATAAAGGAGAGCATTCTTCAAGACGTCTCCATTCCCTCCGGAGTCGATCTTCCATTGCGCGAAGTAATCGCGTGTATTTGAACAGTACACACTTTGCCGTCTCGCTCCGACTCTCCGTCTACGTCATAAGACATTAAACCTATTGCGCGGATAATATCGGCAGTATTTTACGAGTGTTTGTATAAGGATCCTACCGTCGGTTGGCAAGTCAACTCGAATAATAGTTTCTAGAAGGAGTGAAGTGAAACTTAATGAAAATTTCGCTTTCTGCTACGGTACAGTGATAACCACTACCATTAAAATAAATTCAGTATGTGCATTGAAAACTAATTAAGTAATGCCATAATAAAATTCAAGAATGATGAGTAAGGTGAGGTGAAAGAGCGAATGTAAGGACTAAAGAGTCGAGATGACTAAAACTATGTACCTCTACGTATCGTGAAGTTGTTACCAAGGACTTGATCTAAGCTGGCCAAAATCAACGTAACAAAACTACCATTACCACCAGTCGTAAATTAGTATCAGTAATCTTTCGTACATATAGATAATAATCATGACACAAATAATATTCTTTTCCCAGTGTTAGAAGTAATAAAGCGTAATTCGATCGTCAGATATTCAAAACCATTGTAAGGATCGGAAGCTCGTGGTACCGCATTCAATTCGAAATCCATCTTTCCACTTTATGACTCGCATAGAATTGAATTGTTGATTTTTGGCGAATTTTAAGTAAGCAATAAAACGTTTTATCGTTTCACCGTCTTATGGATTTTTGCAGGTTTTTCCTCGTTCATATATAAAGGATGTGCAGAATCAAGTGGCTCCTTATAATAATATTGCCACAAAGTTATAAGGAGCTGATCTTCTTCTTTGTATCGGCATGGGCTAACATTACTTTAAGAAGCAGATAGGTCAGTAAAGAAAGATGGTAGCGAGGATGACCATTGACCACCCAGGATGCGGTATTTAGCTTGTATCTCATTATCATCTCTACTTGTAACCCAAAAAGCCGTATCCAAGAAATTATACAGCATGTCGAAGTACTTAAAAAAAAAATATATTATAGGTATCAATGTTTATCAAGGTTCGTTCCTACTCTTCTACAGATAGCTATCTACAAAAAGCATGGATTAAATTATTATTATAAATTGTTAAACGTAGTGACTGGTATAGGTACGGCCTTCGGTCAAATTTTCTCCTTATGCTTGACTAAATCAATACTTGTAAAACTGTACCTCCTCAAAATATTGTCCGGCGTCTGCACATGCGTTATAAAGCATTGCAGCTTCCCACGAGGACCAAAGCAAAAGGCAGTTAGTTCATAATTTACCGGAGGGCTGGCCCGTTCGATACGCGGCTTACTTTGACGCGTGACAGATTTATGAGCTCTCAAACAAAATTCGCTCGGCCGAGCACCCAGTTAAAACCAGTGGCTCCGTTTGATACGTATATTGTAGATAATTTGTCTACGAGTCTAGGTGTTTGGCTTCAGTCATCATTTTCAGCTATATAGCGTTTTCGGTTATCCGTTTGAGCTTGACTTAGAATTTTGGTCGGTTTTTAGTATGGATGAAGTATAGGCCAGCTTCATTCATAACTTGGTTCTACACTATGTGCACCAGTATGCATTATTGGTATGTTTGAATTAATGAATACCAGAATAGACAGCTAATATGAAACTTGGTGTTAATTATAACATTGTAATATTCTGGCACTAAGACAAAAAAAGGGAGCAAATATTTTTCAAGACAAAGCACTCTTAATAATAATATAATATCTCCTAAACCACTCGAAGTTACGGCCCACGTTTAGTAAGACCCAAACCACTAAAACAAGGAGCCCATCAGCCAGTCACCCATTACCCAACATTGGACATAACACATCGCGTAAAACCCACAGTTCACCACACAAGCGGTCACGTGGTCCCTACGTGACCACAATTAATGAGACGCAGGTAAGAAATTACGAGGTATATCGCTCATAGATTAGCAAGAGTTACGCAGATGTGCTAATACAACGTCAGACATTAGTGCCTAAATTATGGAACCTCTCCGAAAACACCGTGGACAAACGAGACAAAAAACCTGAATTTTATGAGATTGAGCAAAGATAACTGTTGATTTCTAACTATACTTTTGACTTAACTATAAACACCAAAAATACATTATTGAGACCTTTAGATATATTTCATAATTCCTAATCAAAAATAATAAAATCCTATTAGAAGAGAGTAGAGTTCTCCAAAAAAAAATTGGGATAATTGCTATAATTTTTAGATTCCTTTTACTATTGGCTATTTTATTTGACGACATGACACTAATGAATCTTAGTAGTAGGCTTTGTAAGCTTAAAAGATTTATACAAACAGATAATTCATGAATCACCTTTCAGTAATAAGGTTGAGCTTAAAAATCTTCAATAAAAAATCATTTTTACTCTTGTAAGTATTATAGATTGAAATACAGTATTATAATTTAGATTTTCTAGTCGCGATTTTATAGCACACGACGTGTGTTGTGATGTTTTATATAAAATAAATGACAGATTGAAAAAAAAAATATGAGCCCAATCAAACATTATCAAAATTATTGTATTTAGCGTTTTTCCGTTTAAGTCATGTGGCTTGTATCTATAAAGCCTCACGAGGCGCACCTCTAGCAATGCAGTCAGTCCCTTTACCAAGCCGCTGACTGGCTAATCTTTTTATACCTAAAGGAACAGATTTTGTCGATACGATAAAATTGGCAAAAGGTATCTGCAATAAAAATACGATAATATTTTTCTACTATCAGTGACTTGTCTACATACAAAACGGATAGTCTTTGGACCAAAATTAGCCCGGTTGGTGCGCATGTTTGAGCATCTACTTGTTAGCGGGGTACGTGCGTTACGAACGGCGTTCGTTTGCTTTCATTTTACTGCATTTTAGCCATTTTTCATTTGTTGCCTATACTTTTCTTCTCTTTGAATGTGTGAGTAAAAGATAAATAATATGGTACAACAACTTTTTGCTACGCTAAGCATTTGCGCGTTTGAATCAGGTAAAAAAGTATGTTTCGACTTCGAAAACGCAGGGAAAAATTAGACCACATATCTATCTGATAGACTTTTAGTAAAACCTGCTTTTAATCATATAAGCACTGCTAAAAAATGTTGCTTCCTTGTTAAAAAACATCCTTGTTAAAAACTCTGATTCATCAACAACGAGACGTAAGTCCTTAAAAATGGTACTTATTACAGTTTAGGATAGGTTTGATGCTTCCCAAAAGCTATCTTGTTTATTTCTTACAAATATTATATGCTCATATTTATTACAAAACAAACATCACGCTTACAAAATTATATTTGATCCCGTAAATTGTACCTTTATACGTGACCTCTAAGAATTTCAATTACTTTTGATCCAAGATAATTCTATAGAACAACGCAATTTAATTAAAGCATTAGTCTATTACACAGAAAACGAATTCCCGAAATATCCTGAACAGGTCTTAATTACTTAACGCAAAGTTATTTAACAGTAATCTTTTAAAGGTACCAGCTTCAGTTAAATCGATAATTAGTGATCTCGTTAGAACTCTTAACGAGTGAATTCAGTCAAGTTAGCTAACGAAAACTTTTTAATGTCCAAATAATTTTTGCTTTGAACGCATTGAAATGAGAAAATTTTTGGGCCGGACTGTTTGAAAAATAAAGTTAATTATTATTAAAAAGTTTATCGATAAAATCAGCCAAATTAGTTAGTAATCGATGATAATTATTTTTATTAGTTACACATCCCATGCTTTTTTTCTCTGATCTACACAAAGTATTCATACACGTAATGTAAGTCCTTAGTAGACTTCTGATAATTATAGAGCACACTTCTCTGCCAACGAATGTTTCACTGTCGTTGTTTTATTTATACAATATTTTAGTTATCATGTTTATTGGGATTGTTTACCGTGTATTATACAATTTACAAGATATCGTAAAAAATGTTAATACGTGAATTACGTACCTACATTCTTCTACTTAAAATCTGAGTATATACATTCGAAGCGTAGGGTCCTTGATAGGGTCTCCACAAGTCATGGGCAGACAGTCTAATTAACGATAGGGCTATCTACGTGTCTAAGCTGCTCAAGTGGTGCTCGTAATTTTCAAAGACCAGCGTGCTTACTTTGAACGAAATTCGTGAAAGGATGGACTGAAAATATAAGTAGGTATGTATTTCTTTAGGATTGTATTCCTCAAAGGGTTAGGTTGAGGTAAATATATGTGGCATATAATGTACTCCTGACCGAATTTCGGTCACGGCGGTCTGTCTCATCTGAAACTAGCCAACTACGGAGGAGGTTTTTAGTGCACAAGTATGCGCGAAAACACAGGTGCACTCCCTATTACCTCACTCTCATAGTCCGATGGGACGTTAGACCGACACGACCGGAGAGGAATCAGGCGCAGGACTAACGGGTTAAAGTGCCTTCCAAAGCACGGAAGGGTCTCGACATGTGAAATCGGTCAACCATCACAAGACTGATCGCGGCAAGCATAGCTTAACCTCGCGGATAGACTGCGCGAGCCTATAATATGCGGCATATATTGTAAGTTCAATAATGTGATAACTTAGCAATATGGCATTATTTTATCGAACAATATTACCAAATGTCTTAGAAGAAACTAATAATGCACATACCTAATACATAATTATCCAGGACCCAGGACCTCTTGCTCAGCAGTCGCGCTTAGCGTCCACTAGACCAACGAAGCAGTCCAGTCATCGAGTCTTACCAGGGTTTAAACCTGCAACTAGTGTATGTAAGTCCAGTCAATTACGCTAAGGGTCATTAAATGTAGTCTTAAACAACATAATAGGCACAGTAGGTAACAAAACGAACGACCAGATAATTAATAAGTCCCAAAATAAAAGTAATAAAACAAGAAAAATGCTTCCCAAGTTTTAGCAAACACAGACAAATTAATGTCGTTCGCAATTGTCTAAGTATCTTTAATGAGTTCAACGCTAGACGTTCAGAAGGGAAACCCCCGCTGTGTTGGGTGGGGTCCTGTGAAACTGACAGTTTTTCGATAATTTCCCCGAATCGGCATTTTATTAACAAGCCAAGCAGCCGCCTGATTTAGACGGCTCTTGAAAAGATAGTGGATAATTGGATGGAGACGTTATATTTATTCAGGTACAAGACTCATAATTCAAGGGGTGAAGGTTTTTTTTAATAAGCTTTAGTCTCCTTACCATAAACTCTTAAAGCAGGTCGGCAGGTAATTTTTCGTTCTTGGAGCAATACTTCACACTACGCTTTCACAACGGTAAATGACTTGTTTTAAAAGTTCATGGTAAGTGACCAGACTCTCCACATAGGACTTGGTAGCTATAACATAACTAGGGAAATCTGGACGTTCCATACACGTCTGGTTACGCCTTAGGGAAAACTTTAATTATCACATATGTTCACGAATTTACCCTGAGCAAATTATGAATTTATTGGTATAATTAAACTGCTAACAGAATAATTTGATCCTTTCGTAGATATACGGTAAAATAATCTTAGCTTACACGAGAACACAAATGTAATTTATACGCATAAACCTACTATGAGTACGTATGTATGAGTATAAAACCGCCCATTTCCATAAATCAACAGTTTTCTGTTCAAAAAAGGAGCATTTTGTTTCGCGAGGCATCCGGCTACATACACTTTCAAACTCAATCTACCTCCATTTACATAGGCGTAGCGTGATGGACTGCAGAACTAACAAAATTATTCAAAGTAGTATATTTTTTATGGAGAGAGCTCGGAAGGTCCGGAATGGTACATTTAGGGTACCAAGGTTTAAAAGATTACGGCCCAGTAAGGACTGTTCGAATATCGAGTGTTTTTTCTGCGATCCACTTTGAGGCTTTTGGCTTTTGTTTTTAAATGTCTCTGTCATGTTAAATTCGGAACATGAATGGTTACACGAGCATTTGTACTGGGGGCTTGGTTGAAAGAATATTTTCTTAGAAGATAGAACATATCAATTGTGATGTGTAAGATAATTTTCAAATTCTATTATCTCGTATATGTCAGTATAAGACGTAAATATTATTCTTAATTACACCGTACCTAAATAATAAAACACTAATTCTATACAAACAATAACCTACAGAACAAAAGTATAATCTAAGTCACCCAACCTTACCCCACCCATACTGCACGGAACTGAAAGTTGTCAAGACATCCCGTTCTCAAAAACATATAAAAGTCCAACTAGAACGTATGAAGCTCACCAGTTCACAAATCAAACTATCAGATCTGCTACAAAATAAACAGGTTCTGAAGCAGTTTAAAGTTGAAACTACCAAAGTCTACAATCGAGCCCTGGAGTCCCCAAAAGCGCTCCACTCAACTTCGAAGATATATCGGTTTTGTTCCAAACTGTCTTCGATTCGTACCTTCATTTTCGCCCGCGGTATAATGAAACTTTGAAAGAAAACTCCGTGAAAATTGTCTCCAAACTCACTTTGCTAAGAAGTCAAAAATTGAGCGGATATGAAGTAGGTACTCGGAGCTCTTGTGTGTAAAACTTGTTCAATTTGGAACATGGTTTTTAAAAGGAGTGTTTAGACGTTTCAAGCGGTGATTTTTACTCACTTACAGAAGCGTAATATTTTTCAATAATAATTGTCAAATCAAAAAATTGTTACTTTTATTTCTATAATGACCAAGTATTTTTCCCAGACACAAAACTGCTGTATTGATTGCACAAGCTATATATTAGTTAAAATATAGGCCTCAGGCAAAATTTTATACAAAATAAATTTAAATAAGTAAGAAAATATTTAAAAAGAACGGAGGAACGTGTCAAAGTTGCAACGACTCAACAAAATTAGTTTAGACCTCATCTTCAATCCTGTAGCTCGCTATTCCTCAAATTACTTAAAACACAAGTCTACAATAAAAAAATGAAACGGTTTCAATAGAAAATCGTTGAGTTTTTTTGTCATTAGTATTACAACAAGTCGGTCCCCGCCAGTGCCCTTGAGGGTGAGTCGTAATGAACGGCGGCGTAACGAACATGAGCTGACGTCACCTGCTTTCACTGCTGAACAACGGTCCTCAAAGTTAGCAATAACTTTTTACTATATTAATATTTTGAGTATCAGTAAGACAATTTTGCAACAAAAAATTTAAAAGAAATTAATAATTTTACATCTTTTTGCTATATTCAAGGTACAACATACAATATTTTTTTTTATGTAATCTTTTGTTAACAAGCATTAATTATTAGTCTTTTACCAGCAATCCACGACTATCCAATATAAAATTTTGATTTGAACTTCCTGTCCAAAGTAATCAGTGAGAAGACTACATTACACCTGTGATTATACTCTTTATTAACATGGAATAATACCAAACAAGACATCTTAAGTAAAAGCTTCAAACCTGCTCACAATCAATCACGAGTTCTAAGAACTGCAACATAATTACTTCATAGAAACTCGAAACGGCAAACAACCAGTCTATTTTCTTTTCTATACAAGAGATATACAGTACAGTACTATGTTCGTATAAAGATATAAACCCTGGCCTTGGTTTGTTGCGTCCAACAATAAAATGGTTCCTTTGTGAAAGTTTGAGAGGCACTCGTCCGGTCCAGCAAAGAATCGTTTTGTAACTCAATTTGTGGCGAGTTCGGTGCAATGTACATAGCATCTCATCACGTGTGTAGACGTAGCACGTAACCTCTTAGTACTACTCAGAAGTTTATCGTAAAATTTGTAATCGAACACGTTAAATATTTCTTATTTTAAATAGTCATCATCATCATCAGCCGGAAGTCCAATATTGAACAAAGGCCTCCTCCTTAGTAGGGAGCAAGCGTGGGGTTTGCCATAATCCCCACGCTTGGCGAGCGGCTTGGGTCGCAGTATTGGTCAAGTAGTTACAGAAGACGCTGCTGCCCATCTTATGGATTTCCCTTAGTCGCCTCTTACGACACCCACGGGAGGAGAGGGGGTGTTTAATTCTAGGCCGAATATCACACGGCACAAATAATAAAGTAGTGGAAGAATATAAGCAAATCGTCGTTAAAGTTCTAACACCACGTATGTCAAATACCAACTTTGCAGGAGAGTAAAAAACTACCTAATCTTACATGGACCCAATAAGGATACCATTTTACAGTTTGTGTATACCTAATAGGTATTAGTTGTTGTAGTTGCTTGTTTCTAATTGGCTAAAACTACGCGTCTTCCAGCTCTTTAGGAATCAAAATTCAAAACCGCCGAAAATAGACAACGTCAGAACTTCAACATGAAAAATTTAGCTTTCTGCACTTTTGCGTATAAACTGTAACTAAACCAAATCTCACACTACTCTGTTCGCCTAAACATTCTTAAAAGAGGATCCGAACATTTTGTTTCACGTATTAAATACATACTGTAATCTTCAATAGTTTCTTTTTTTTTTTTGTTTTTAGGCCCACATCTTTCGCTAAACCTTTTTCTAGTCTTGAAAAACATGACGGTAACGATTTTAATAAGCCTAGCCAATTACTTTTAATGGGGCCTAGCGTTACTTTTTTATGCCTTGTATTTTGTAACTTTTATCGAGCTTAAAATTACTTAGCTAATTTCAAGGCTTTTATTTAGATTTGTTGATAATGAAAAGTTTTTCTAAAGTATATCGAGTTTATATTATGGTTTCTTTGGTATTAGGACTAAAACAATCTTGCTAGTTTTGCCAAAATAAAATTCTTATTATTTACTATACATATGCAGGTTTTGCTCACAAATAGGGGCTTCGTTTGAATCCAAACTAGTCGGGCATTTCCGAATATTGACGTGAGTATAACTACTACTAAATATATCGTAAATTGTATGACACATTCTTAGTATTAACACTTCTTCTTCTTCTTCTTCTTATCGTATGGTTGCCGAACAAGTATTAACACTAATTAGCGAGAAGCAAACTCGGTCCAGATTTGTTATAAACACCCGAATCAATCTCGTGAAGTACCAGCCAGCACCGGCCAGCATCGGCCAGCCCCGGACATACCCATGACCTACTTGCCGTGTGTAATGAGCGCCGTTTGTCTACTTAATGTCCGTCCAGGATATCATGTAATAATGATACAGCATCTGCCCGATGGGGTCATTATATCTGGTTGTGTGTCTTAATTTCGACTGATCGAGAGATATGAGTCGAGTGCGGAACGGGTGAGCGAGCGTGGTGGGTTTGTTTTTGTTGAGAGGTTTAGTTATGAGAATTGGCCGGTATCTTAAGTAGCTACAATTGGAGAGCAGCGTGATTTTTGATAAAGTGCACATTATATGTCTGTGAAAAATTATTACAAGTAAGAAACATTACAATACAAATATTCAAAATGTTGAACAAAATATTTAGCTAATATTCCGGAAAAACTTATTTCTGTCTTCCAGACATTAAATATGGCAGAATTATGTACAGACGTCAAACCTGGAGATGTCAAAATATCTACGGATCACAAAAACATTTGTCGCAGACCCGTAACAACCCACAGACCAACTACCACTAAGCTACTGCGCAAATCGTCAATAATTACCATCTTACTATTAAAGTAAAACATAGCTCTAATTCCCATTACTTCTGTAAATGCAAACCTTACGTCTACAAAGTATACTTTAACCTTCTAGCACCTTAAGTTATTGAGGCAGAAATTGCTAGCACAGTTCAGCGCTCGAGTACATTCATCAATGTGTCTGCCGGTCTAAATATCTAGATCTAAACAGTATTCATTTGGACGTGCTGTGTCGGGATGCTATTAATCAGGTTGGAGTTGGGCTTCTGCTGTGTGTACACGTAAAGGGTGCATGCGGGAACAATGGATGTGGTACTTTCTGATTAGGTTTATTAATGAGCTCTCAACTCTTACTTGCAAAAATAGCCAGTGTAAAACAATTGATTTAATTATTCCTGTCACTGTCGTTTGTAAGATGTGGTTATCTTAAAACACATTTCAGCATCGATTTTATGTAAGTAGGAAGTTGTGTATAGTATTGGATAATTAATTTTATAATAGGTAGGTACCACGCCTGTATTCTCTGAAGGGGTAGACAGAGCTGCACGTATAGTACACCCACATTTCGCGGGTTATGTCATAAGTCCCAATGTAAAAGGAGGCGAGTCTATTGTCCATTCTCCAATCCAAACTCCGTGCTGCTACTGATAATTACCTAATATAAAAACCAGGTAACACTTTGCCCGACCCGGGAATGGAACCCAGGACCTCATGCTTAGCAGCCGCGCTTAGCGACCACTCGACCGAGGTATTTTGACTACAATAATAAATAAATAAATTAGACGTCGTTAAAATAATTCAATAGAAACATCAGACGCTGCTGAAACGAACTTAACATGGCCAAACTTACCGCATCCACTAAATTCATGCACCGCAGACTAGTCCATAGCTTTGCCATGTTTGTAGTATGCGCCGTGATAAGAGCATTGCAAACAAAGCGCCGAGTGACCTGACTGCCAGATAGTCGGCTGAGTGATTACCCAGCCAAGTTATTGACAAGTTGCCGATATAATCGCCCCGTAAATGATTTATTGCGGAACATTAACTGATATTAGTGACTGTTATTAGGTCGTGATTAGCTTGATTTGTTGTTAAGTAGGTGCTAGGTCGACTGAATTATTGAGAGGGTGATTTAATCGGCTCATTGATAACAATTACGACGGCTACTTTGGTTTTTAACTGACTTTGTCAAGCTTATTGTGTTTTAAAGTTGAATATTTGTTGGCTAAATATACATAACATAACATCACGCCTATGTTCCCCGAAAGGGTAGGAAAACTGTAAATATAGTACATACATAATATATTTCAAGTTATGTCATAGGGGGCGAACCTATTGCCATTAACCGGGCACAAGTCCAGACTCCGTGCTGCTACTGAGAATCGCTAAATAAAACGCAGTATCACTTCACTGACCCAGGATTTGAATCCAGGTACTCATGCTCAGTAGTCGCTCTTAGCGACCACTAGACTATTTTACCATCATGAAGTCTGCTTTACTTCAAGACATAGACAGAAATGTTTGCAAACCACAAGTGAGAACTAAACTTATTTTCGCATCTTTGACAACCCCCTCAGGGTATACAGCATGGATTATATACAAACAACATTAAGATATCCCTGTACATACAAACAAACAAAAAGCAGTAATACCTACTATTGAAACCCTCCTATTCTGAAAGCCAGTCAAACCCAGTGCCAATAACACCTCTAATCAAGTGCTCTGTTTTTTCGCCTTTCACCCTTCAGTTCACACATTCCTCAAGAACAATACAGTTTCGATGTCAGAGGTAACCAATATCCACAATAGGACCTCATTAGACTTGGAGTGCACGGCAAACACGAGGGGTTTGACCAAATGTTTGTCCAAATTGAGTGGTCACATCCTGGCAAACATTCATTACTCAGATTAATTGTAATCGTTAATGGATCTCTTTCCAAGTGTTTGGTATACTCGATTATACACAGATTTGAAATGGTTGATACACAGATGTGGTAATTACTTGGATGTGATACATAGTTTAGATTTGTTATAGTCATAATGGAATTGGATTTTAATGTTTGAACAAACATTGTTTACACATAATCACAGGCACAAAAGATATCTGTGAATATTGGTTCAATAATTTACCAATTGAATAGTATCTATGCGATACACAAAGTGTATTGCAATAAAACAAAAAACGCAGTTTTCAACATGATTCTAAACGTATAATATAATAGCATGTGCTTAAACATCCAAAATAAGACTTTTACACTACCAAAGAAATCAGTACATATAGTTCTAATAGACTTCACAGCATTGCATTTACTAAGTAAGAATAAGGTAGGTTTTGCTACCCTACCGAAGTTTCATAACGTGTAACGTATCGAAGACCAAAAACACATTGAACAAAAGATCCGTCACACTCGTTACAACAGCAGCAAAACTGTTTCACAGCCTTTAAAATGACAATCTCGCAAAAAATATGACAGCATGTCGAAAACGTTACGAAGTTAGCTACTGGGAACAAAGCAATTTTCTTAGTGTGAAATTAAATCCCATCTCAAACAGGTGGAAATGTCGAAAAATATACGTAAGGTGCTTGTTTGATGATCACAACCTAAAATAAAAGCACCATGGAGTTTCATACCACGAGAATGATACCACGGAAAAGGCCACCCAAATGCTTTTTTTTTTCATGAAAACCAATTACAAGCACTTATGAGATGTCAATTCTAGTTACTCGGTTCGTAAATGTCATTCCTATGGAGAACGTAAAACACTTGTTACAAAAAAATGCTGATTGTAATAATAATTTAATTAGATTGGTGCATTGAAATGTGACAGCGAGAAGAACTTACCTTGAATGTCTTTTTCTAAGTCAAAACGAACAATCCCTCACTTTCTCAGAGATTTCCTAAGATGCATTCGTCTCTCTAACATATTCCAAACTATCACCGCAACAAAAAAACAAACAACTAGTGATGCACCATCAAATAATCGAAAATTCTAAATGACTCACTCAACGCTCGATTCGTCCCGCACGGGCGCGTATGAATAGACGATACGCTCAAATCTGAAGCTGGTAATAGACAGTGGACGATACTATCGATCATTTTAACAATGGCCTATCCCCACACAATAGGCAAAAAATTAATGATTTTTCAAAATAGAACGTGTCTCATTCCGTTGTTGGGGTGTTTATAGATTTAACGGATTTTGTGTGTTGTTATTTCTTTGACTGGGTTGAAATTAACCGTATTGCGGTGTAAAAGGTGCTCCTTAATTAGGGTATGGGTGACAATTATTTATGTCTTAGTAAACTGAATTCAGGCATAAGTTAATGAAACTAATATTGCCGAAGTAGCAAGTATTATGCTGACACTTTGGTCAACTACTAACAAAATAATATGACTTCATATGAAGTATTTTCTTCATTATCTGCAGGTATAATGTTACACTTACTATTCGGAACATAGCCTTAGACTAAACCTTTGCTCCCACTTAAAGGTATAATCGGATACAACAGCATTTGACCACAAAGTAAACAAAAGTTCTACAGCCTGTACACAGTATCATAAGCACACTTGACAGTGTCCCCTCCAAAACATTATAAGTGGATGCGCCGACACCGGCCGCCGTTATTGATAGTAATTCTGATCTTCAACCATCGTTCATAACATTTTTTGCGGCCTTCCAACGGCAGCAGTACAGTCAATCACAAAAAGTACAAAGTACTTTTAATTAAAAAAATTGAGTATTGTTATTTATTAGTTATTTTTAAGTAACATATAAAACAAGATTTCATTCGATGTTTCTTAATCTATATTAATGTTTTGACTTTTTGGTTACGAAGAAAATGTAAATTGTGTCAATCAGTATAGTCGTTTACATAACGAACTCTGATCATAGTTAAGGCTATTGTGATTTTCAGTATTTTTTTAAACTACAAACGTTTACTAAAATTGTTTAGGAAAATCAAGCTTCGCGGACAAGAATCTAATGAAAAATCAGTATGTAATAGAAAAATGAATTTTAAATTATCTACCTACTAGTAAAACGTTTCGTGAAAATAGGCTTTTAAGCATTTAATTAACTTTAAATACTGTATATCATTAACTTAATCTTACAAGTAGTAAAGATGACAATTTTTCTACCCAAAACTATTTACAACCTTTAGTTTTAACGTTTAATCATAATAAAGAAAAACAAAAAGGTTTTCTTTTAATAAGTAGCTTCGTCGAGGCGCGTTCTCTTAAACGATATTACTTAACGAACGGACATTAAGCCGTGATTTTAGATTTAAAACTAGATCCAAAAACAGATTAAGGAATTGAAAATTCAGAAGAAGTGGAATAGTCATCCACATCTTATCTGCCGGGTTGCGTCGACTTTTATTTCATGAACATCGATGTATTTTTGACTGGTTAAAGCTACTTCTTCTTCTTATTGTCTGGTGTCAAGAGTTTAAACCGCCCACGACGTTGAAAAATCTCTCAAGTGTGCCAGTTTCCTTAACATGTTTTCCTTCACCGTTATAGCAACTGTTATCTAATTTATAGTACGCGCATGAATTCGAAAAAACATTGGTGCGTGCCGGCGTTTGAATTTGCAACCTTTGACTTGGCAGTCCAACGGTCATACACTCGGCATAAAACTAATTTCGCAACAATGAGTGCGTTTACTAGTCAAGTCTTAAAACAATATTATTAAAATTATTGATTCCCATCTCTGTTCACCCAATATTAAATCAAAGATTAATCTCATACTAAAATGTAGTCCAAAACTTTTGTCGTCGACTGTCTTCCTCGACATCTCCGTCACGGTTTAATCAGAAGGGTTGATAAATAGAAACAATTTTTGAGTGCACATAACTGCGACCTTAGATTTATCTTGCGTTTTGACACGTCATTTTTCCAACATGTCGCAACGTGTTACGCGTGAAATTTTATATTTTCGACGGTGTATTTTATATCGACATTAATCACGAAGATTTGATTTTGCTTTCGCAGATATTTGAATTGAAATAGAAGTGAATTTGTGTGAGTTATGCACTACGGGTTTGAAGTTTTATGATATGATGATATTGGTGATTTTACACAGAAAATGTTACCTATATTTTAAGACAGGAAGTTTAAATACAGACAAATCAGAACTACACTTTATAAAGTAGCGGTTTTCCTCGTCTATTGTCATACAACACTGACTTACTTCAAATTGTATCCAATATAAGGCAACTAAAATCCACCGACTGCATAGGCTAGCTGAGCCTACTCCTTGTAGGAGTTCGAACATACATAAAAAACATAACATCACGCCTGTATTTCACGAAGGGGAAGGCACTAGTACACCCACATTTCGCGAGTTATGTTATAAGTCCCAATGTAATAGAGGGCGAGCCTATTGCCATCAACCGGGCACAAATCCAGACTCCGTACTGCTAGTAAGAATTACCGAATGGATAACTCAGTAACACTTTGCCCGACCTCTGATTAGAACCCAGGACCTTATGCTCAGCAGTCACGCTTAGCGACCACTAGATAAACGAGTCAGTTAATCATAATAAAGTAAAAGTAAAAGCGTGATAATAACCCCATATACTCTCAATTTGGCATTAAAGATTGATGTGTGAAAATATGTACGATGAGATTAAAGCGTGCTAGCTGGTCTGGGTCTACTAATGGTGTTTCTATGTAATCTGCACTATTTAGCCCTTCTCACGGCGCCCGCGTGTCGCACAGGATTTAAATAAGGCTATTTACATACTGACACAGATGTAGCTTAATACTCTCGAATACTTTGAAAACTACGTGATAATGTCAGTTGTCTTATTTACTGTAGATCATTATATTATTTTGTCTGGGGTTCTCGTGCCTCTGAATTTGATAAAAGAAACGGATTTTTAAATACTCTTAAGAAAGACAACCTTAAAATACAAGACATACATAAATAATACTTGTACTAATAATCTTATTAATTATGCACCATACTTTTTTATAATTAGAAGTCGACAGGTATCTTAACATTTTCATAACCATTCAACAACAAAATTGATGACGATTCATCAGTTTTGTCATCACCCATTCGTCTTGAATAAACCGTGGCTACTTTGCCTTTGTTTATTGATTGACTAAGTAAAATAATAACTGATGTTTGTAAAACATTGACACTGGATAGTTCATATATGGCAATTGCATGAAGAAACACATCAAGCCCTGAATCCTATGTCCTACAGTGGACTGCAACGGTATGATGATGATGAAGCCCTGAATCACACAACTCAATCACTACCTTAAGTACTATTTCAGTTATGAACGTCAATGTGTAAGCATCCTACGTTCGTCTCGAGTGTGAGGATTTGAATGAGCTACACTGAAGAAGAAATTGTACTGCGACTGAGTTTGAAACGAAACGGTATGTTTAAAAATGATTTTCCCTCGCAAGTTATATTTAAATGTTGTGGTGAGAATAGGTGGGAAGTACCTATCTCTCCCATACATACAACTCAGGGGATTATGGCCCCATAGTCAATAATCCCCTTAGGAGTACGGAGAGGTGTTCTCCTTTATTAGGAGTTTGTAAACTGAATAGATAGATATATTGAATATAGTTTATATCTATATAATTACATTCCATGCTTAACGTATTTGCGAATTCCTGGACCGATTTAAGAACACTCTTTAGAAATTATTTAGGGACCGTACAACCTAACTTACACATGTTTGTCTCCTACTTCATAATAAAAGTCACGGTCTCATATTTACCCACAGCCACAGCCGTACAATTGTATTAAAAATTAAGCAAATTTCACACAGTACGAAACAAATATCAAACGAGTCTTCAGCCAGGGTAGGAAAACACAAATACAGCCTTCACAAACAACGGCGCTTTGGTGCTCTGTTGACTCGACCTATTAAATCTATTAGAAGCAGACGATACAATATACTGTTAATTTCTATTCAATTTGCTTGATTGTGACACACGCTTTTTGCGCCTATAAGAACTAATGGGATTACTGAAAACGAAAATCAGATGACGTCGTGACGATAATCGGGGTTTCGACTCGCTATTTTGGCCCTTGCATTGAATTTAGCAATGAATGCCGTTATAGCTAGGCTATGTGTAAAGAAGGTGTCATATTCAAATTGGATTATATAACAAATTTTGGAAGTACAGGTCGACAGAGCAAGATGTAGATATCTTATTGTATTACAATGTTATACCAAAGCGTTACGGCGAAGTAACCTTATCCTAAATAATCTGAGTAGGTTTTAGGTATTTAATCTGACATCCAACTCAGGTACTAGACATCCTTTGAAACGTTAAACATTTTTCTCCCCTAAGAACAATCATCTTAAAAATGGTAAACCCCAAGCCATTCTTAAACAGACTTCAAACAAAACTTAAATCACCCTTTTGGATGTCAATTGGTAAAACTCCCCTTATTGGCAAAACAAACAAGCACAGTACAAACAAATCAATGTCTTGCGACTTAACAATGGCAAGAAATAAATTTAAAACAGGGCACTGGTTCAGTATCTTAAGTACTAAAATACAGTACTATAGTTACTAGTTGCGTTGTATTATTGTTGGTTGCTGTTGAAATTGCTGGTTTTTTAAGGAAACGATTTCGTTGTAAACTTTAACACTTATATAAATATATGTCATGAATGGTTTGGTTTGTCCTCTGCTACTAATCTTAATTAGTTTTGGACTTAAGTTAAAGTTTGCCAAGTTCCCGTTTAAGGTTCCGCGAAATGATTATTGCACTATACATTATACAATACAGTTATCCATTTCACGTCGTTGTATTAAAATCATAAAAGAGGCTGGCCTCCACGACACAGAGAATCCTAGTGTGGAGACCAGTGATTTATCTGATTTAAACTATGAATTTTATGAACATTAAAGATTATTATTATTATGTATCTCGCTTTTATACTCGGGCTACCAACCTTCCGGAAAATACCCGGTCTTATTATTATTAAATTCGAGAGTAAAAAATTGCTACCAAAAAAGTTTATTTAGTCGATTGAAATTTTTCATTGTGTGTGAGAACCCTAACATAGCGAAGGAAAATGTCAACGGTAACACAAATCCACCCTAATTTGATGTTACCACACACAGGCCCCAATACGTCATTATTATCATTCAAAGTATATTCCATTCTGTTCGCTGGCGCAGGGATTGTCGAGCAAATGTCAAACTTGTTTGAGCCGAACAAGTGATTGTAGAAATTCTAATGAACTGACTTATTCTTGGGAGGGTTTATTTGGATAGACAATTCTGCTGAATTGTTTTTATTATTGAAATCATTGTACACTATTCATTCAGTCTGCCGTCGACAACGGTTACATTCTCACGATTTATACCTATTACACTCAAACTTTTATTTTGTATCTTCGATTAATCAAGCAAATTAAAAAACATTACTATGCGTTCGTATAACAGTTAGAAAACATTGACAACTCTTGTAGTAAAAAGTAAATACCTAGGTTGAAGAAACACGGACAAGATGATATCTTTAACAGCAAGCCGAAATGAATTTGGCAATGCAGTAAACTTCAAATTTAGATTTCGTGCAAACTATAATAGCAGACTCGGTCTAGACGAAAAAAAAACAAAGGCTATCTTTATTTTTATTAAACTCTAAGCTTTGCCCTTCATTATATTTATCTTAAGACCACAGAAAATTTTAATATCCACGACCAACGCCGCGTTTAAAGGCAAGTATCAAACTAAATACGACAATCTAATGAATTTCAAGTGTCGATTCTACGAGCTAATATTAACGTAGCTCTCGTGGAGGGTAATAAATGTAAATTCAATAGTTGAGGGGCTAATTGCCAGCCCGACGCGGGAGTACAGCTAAATATTTACACAACGCCAGCCATACTTAAGTTTAAAATTCTAATTTTATTGAAATCTGATGTGCGGATAGAAAATTCAACGTTTTTGTTTATTGGAGTTGAAAGTTATAACGTTTTTTACAATAAATTTCAGTTTACATTTATGTCGGTACGTACGGTAAGTACGTACCGACATAAATGTAAACTGAAATGTACACTAGAAAAAATGATGTCCATAATAATATTATTACGTAGGTATGCTTGTTCCATTAAATGTACTTACTGTTTTCTGGGTATCGAAATATAAAATGTTTACTAGGGACGTTACAACAATGCCATTTACTTCAAACATTATAACAAATAAAATAGAAACGAACAAGCACTAATATTCACAACATATATATTTACTTCACCTGAGTCGAGTTATAATGGCACCGTTTGTCGTTAATCAACTAGTTATTATTACCAAGGAGGTTTTTTTTTTTTTTTTTCTTCTTGTGGCAATTGAGTCGGACTTCCAACTATTCTGCCAGATTCGAGTTAAGACTGCAACGTTTGCAGTTAGACATTTTTGTGGGTCTATTTTTATTTAATCGTTATTAAAACCTAAAGAGCTACAATTTAATATTATTTTGTCATAAATTATTGACTCAATAAATGACATTATGACATTTTTGTTAGCTGTCAAATACTCATAGATAAAAAACAAATATTACAAACTACCATCAATACTATTGAGGTCATTCTCAATATCCTATTTATAATTCATAATTCTTAATGTTCTAGTTCTGGTTCTAGTTATTATTACCTACTCATGTTATAAATTGGAAAATTTCGATTAATAATGATTATTTTAAGTCAGCTAAGTTATTTTTAAATATGATAAACAACATATTCATGCCCTTTAATGCAAAATCATACCAAACGTTTTATGGAACACCATTTAAAAAAAGAACATGCAATTTATAGTCTTGTGCATTAATAATAATTATGTTCGCGCTAAAATTATTCGACCAACCTTATTATTATTCGATGTTTCACGAAATAATTTAATTATATATGATCCAGAAAACTTTATTTTGCATCATTTATTTTTATGGATATAAAAAAGTAAATTAAAATTGATAATAATTCCTATTTTGACTACTACAAGTCAAAAAACAAAGTCCCAACAGAGTCGCGTTCTACATTTAATTTTTAAACGAGCCTTTTTCAGTCTTTTTCACACACACAACACGCTTTGGCAACGAAAAAAAACTTTTACAATTTAAAACCGTCACAAAACTAAATTCTGAAGAATCGCACAAAACTATCCAATATCTTATTTACTTGAAATGTTTGGTATGCAACCTGCCCCGAGTCGGATCTGCAAGGAATCCGGGATTGTCAAAGCTTTGTCGCATAGCTCGGCTGCATTCCGTATCGCCATTTGTTTTTCAACTTCTTACTTACTTCGGAAAATTCAAATTCAAAGAACTATTTTCGTAGTTGGGTCGCGTGTAGCCCGACTTAGCAATCTTGTCGAAGGTCTGTTTTGATTTGTGTGTGTGCACGTTTCTTGGGCGTTTGACAAGCGCTTGCAGGGTATCGAGTAACTCGGATGTGAGGTGTTACAAGGAGTATTTTATGTTCATGAGGAACCTTGAGGAAACTTTATTAAGTTTTTTTTTTAATGTACCCAATAAAAATAGTGTTCTATTTTCGAATGCGTGACAGATTGTTATTGCTTGATATTGGTTTCCCACTTTGATTATATATATGTCTAGATGGAGTGTCAAGACCCTGACAGCGTCGGTATTCTATAGCGCCAATTCCTCACAATTGGCGCCAAAAGCCAACAGTGTCAATTGTGTTGTCAATGGAGACGCTTGTTTTTCTATCATAAAATAACGTAATAAAAATGGCGAAATGGGCTATTAAGGTGTGTAGAAATTACAGAGGCCGATTGAATATTAATAAATATGTATCCTATCACCCGTATGCTAAATAAATTATCATTAGTTCTGGAATAATGAATTATTGCAAATATTGGAATATAAAAAAAATAAAATTCGCCATTTTGCAAGTGTGGCAAGTCTGTGAAAACTAAATTTCCCACATTTACACATGAGACCGGTATGCTGGTAGGGCGATATTATTAATGTTATGGTGGATAATGGATCTTCAGTTTTCTACGAATCGAAGTGTATTGTAGTACATTGAAATAAGCTTGTTTTTTTTTCGAATATTCCACCCATTTTGAATTTCAAGATGGCGGGCCTATTGACTCTTGCAAAATTCGACATGAGCGCCAGCATGTGTATACTTAATTACGTGCCTGCGCCGAGGAAATTTGAGGAGTTCCTTCGTCTGAAGTTAACCATGGGGATAGTGTTTAAATCATGGTGAACTTTAGAACGAGATATTATAGTTAAATGTGCATATAAAATGTTGAGTCACTACTGTTGACCGTTGATGAGTTTCCTCGTCTGGAGGCAACCGTGAGGGTGGTGTTAAGATCATGGTGAATTTTAGGAAGAGCTATCATGGTTAAATGTGTGTACAAAATGTTGAGTCTATACTGTTAACCATTGAGGAGTTCCTTCGTCTGGAGCCAACCCTTGGTTACAATTCGGTCACGCTTATCATGAAAATGTATTGTCTTTGGAACTGAACCAACGTGAAAAATTTTAGCTCCGTAAGAAAAAGAAAGTGCCATAGCCAATTGCTTGTAATAAAAAAAAAACATTGTCTTCATAATATATAAATAGTACCAAACACAATAATTATGTACCTATTATATAAAAATAATTTTTATTTCGAGTTAAAAGATAGACTGTACCACGTTGGGCAATTTACCCCATTTTAGTTGTAATGTTTATCAACTGGTATCATTACGCACGCATTCATGCAAAAAAAAAAAAAAACAATTGGCACGTTGTTTTTTGTTTCAATGTAGCGCCAGACTCCATCTAGATAATCTAAGGTTTCCCAAAATATCGATATAAAATTTTGAAATGTCGAATTCTAATGAAAATTGGAGTAACATTTAAGAGTGAACTATAGATAGATAGATAGAATATGCTTTATTGTACACCATAAAATACATGTCTTATACTTAATTTATTACTTACTTTACTTTACTTTATTAACTATATTAAAATTGTAACGACACATCCGTTGTAATCAATGTTGTATCATCGGCACTATCCAAAACCACATGGTCCCACAACCACTTAAGTATACAGCACAATACAAGTCTTAAGTTCGCGTTCAAACACTAAGTTAGACAAAAGAGGGATCCTATCAAAAGTAGTTTGGCAAAGTTACCTTCGGCCCAACACCGTTCGAATTGTACAAACTTTCCTACTTTCACGATTCCTTTTATCTGTTTGAAAGTGTGTTTTTTCTAAATTATTTTTTTTTTCTTCCCCTTCGATAGTTTTGCGTGCTTTATGACGCGTATGTGAGACGTGGGAAGTTTTTGCGATCTCTTTTACAGGGCTTCCACATGATTAGTTGGTAGGGAAGGTGAGAATTTAGAATTATGGTGTCAAATTGTCGTAAACAGTGAATCAAAAAAATTAAGAGGTCAAAAATAAGAAGCGTTTCTAAATAATAAAATCATAATATGAAAATAGTAGCGATAACCATGTTGTCAACGCGCACAAAAAACTTCAAACTTATAAGTTAACGTAATGTGATATGGCCTACCTAATTCTTTAAAATTTTCCTAGACATAGACAAACAGTTCGCGCTTCTAACCGACAACCTTCAATAGATAAATTCCGTGAACAAGACCAATGATAACACATATTATTATAATTAAAGATGTTGATTTTAGTTCCCTCCCCCATGTGCGGCTAAAGGTAATATTCTGAGTCATACATCAATATTAATTTTGCTCTTTAGAGCTCTATTATTTTGCGAGACATAGTTATTAGCGATATGCTACTCCAACGTAAAATATTTTCAAAGTTAACTATAATCACTTACCTATCTAGTAAATCTTAGGGGGATTTTAAAGACTTTTTTCATGTTTCATTCATGTGCATTTAATCTGATGACCGGATTGGCGCAGGGGCTAAGCGATAGGAATGCTGCGCTAAGGGTTGTGGGTTCAATTCCCACATGAAACAAACATTTACGTGATCCACAGATGTTTGTCTCGAGTCTGAATTGTGAATGTAATATTTCATGTTTGTGGAACGCACTTACCATACAAATAAAATTCCTAGTCTTCTTCTCATCGTATGGTTGATGAACAACCTAATGCCAGAGTTTAAACCGCCTGTAGGCCTCTGACATGGCTTTACATACCGTTGAAAAATCTCTTAGGTGTGCCGGTTTCCTCACAATGTTTTCTTTCACCGTTTTTAGCAACTTATAACTAATTTAGTACGCACATGAATTCAAAAAGACATTAGTGCGTGACGGGGTTTGAACTTGCGACCTTTGACTTGGCAGTCCAATGGTCATATCACTCGGCTATCAGTGTTGTTATTATTCCTTACAGTTATTATTCAAAGTGAAGGGCGACGATTAAAAAAATTAATTTCAGTCTACTCATTTTCTTGGGGATCATATACCTACCAATACTACATATACATACCTACAGTAGGACATAATCCTATAACCACACCACAAGACAACACAAACACGACGCTATCATAGCCTCACACACCCATAAATAAGGTAGCACCTCAATTATCAGCGATCACCATCGTTTCCCCATAGAACTGTGAAAGCTAACAACAAAATTAATTAACACATGGCCCATTGTCAGATTTATACAGGGGCCTTATCTCGCCGTCTTATTGGTCGCGGCAAATATCAGATAATTACACTAGTATCAGAGTGGGTACTCGGAAATCGTGGAGTTGTTTCTTGTTTATTTTTTGGTTTATTTTAAATTGCTTTGCGCAATTCAATATACCTAGAGCCTGTATTTTCTCTATACGAAAAGAGACTTTTGCCCTGCAGTGGGACAGTTATAGGCTGGTATTATTATTATGTAACTGGTTCCTGCCAGTTTCAATGAAACTATTATTATTATCGACGTTTTGCGGTTCCATTGAAATATTTTACCTTATTCAGGTGCGGGTCAATATTGTTTAAAAAGGGTTTAGCTGCATAACAAACGCGACTTTAAATCATGAGACCAAAAGTTTATTAACCTAAGGACTCTATTAAGAGACTTATCTTTTCATCTTTGGTCTAAATCTCAGTAACACACAGAGCCTCAAGTAAGGTATGTATGTGACAGGTCACAAAGAAACAATAGAAAAACGCAGTAGATTTGTTTGTAATATGAATTATTTTTAGTAGTTGAGTCAGCGTTTTGCGAAAACACGTAGACAACATGTATTAAATCTACTTTACTAATCAAAAACATGTCACACACGGCCAGAAGAATTGAATGATGTAAGTCTACTCTACAAAGAAGCGATCCACACCTAACTACAAGTACTGATTCCGATTCCTCGCTGTAATAGACAAAAGTAGTCGCAGACGCACGCACCCGCGGCACGCACAAAAGATGTCTGGCTGTGGTAAGTAGCCGCCACACCATCCATATTAACGCTTTATAAATAAGTTTACTACATGACTCTGTACTCTGCAGTGTCTAATATTGGTCAGTTAAGATTTACGAATGCTGTAAAAAATGGCAAACTAGTTTGCTGGTTTTTGTTTTGGTTTGGTAAAAAAATAATGACGCAGAACGTACTTAGATGTCATTATTAGTGGAGGTCTCTCTGCTTGAACCACTTGGGTTTTAGCTAATAAATATATAATCTAAATTCTAAAGACTCAAGCAAGACGTAAAATAGGAAAATAATAGACAGTTTTTTTAAATCAATATTACTGTCAATCCTATTAATGGACACTAGAAATAAATGTTCCCACCGTTTATTTATTTAACAAGAGTCTTAAAAAAATTACGGTATCCGAAAATAAAAAGTCACCGCATTATTATCCCGGAGAACGCTTTCCTGATATCCCTTTACTTAACGTAAAACAACAAAACACAGCCAGCAGCTTACCATCAGTATCCAGGCATAAAAGATCCGAACCCAGATAAGAACTCGCCGAGAATCGAACGGGGACCGAATTGCCCCATTCCACGTGAGATCCCCCGATACAGATGTGACGCCCGATATCTGTACACGGAGCCGCTTTATGAGAGCACGGTGTCTAGCCTTGATTATTGAATGGGGGAAACTATCACATGATAATGAAATCACTTAATATATTTTAACGTTTTAAAAACACCCTGCCCTGGGAATTTCCCCTTCTTCTTATCGTATGGTTGATGAACAACCTGGTGTCAGAGTTTAAACCGCCTGTAGTCACGATGTTATCCTTCACCGTTTTTAGCAACTGATAAATAATTTATAATACGCACATGAATTCGAAAAGACATTGGTGCGTGCCGGGGTTTGAACTTGCGACCTTTGACTTGGCAGTCCACCAGTCATACCTTTCGGCTATCAGTGCTCTAAAAATTTCCCCTGGATCATGATGATAATGATGATGGCGTACGTCATATCACCACAAATACCCACACTCGAGATAAATAACTGCGATCATTTAAATATTTGTCGCCTGTGAGGACTGAAGTTGTTAAATTGACACATTCATCTACCATATTATATGCATGGAAAAATGCAGGTTCTAATCTTATGTTAAACCAGTAATTTTGTGTTATGATACATGCCAAACAAATCTATCGCATAATGCATCGCAGTTTGGTAAAATCTTTACTGGCCATTAAAAATAGCCTTGCAAGCCTCTGAAAATCAAAACGTCTGCATATTTTTATCCTTTTCATTCGGAAACCAAATAATACGTAGCTTCAATATAATATGTTGGTATCATTCTTTTATCCGAATAATATTTCTCAGTTGTTTTTCGTAGACAGGGAGACACAAGTTTATAATCCAGACGCATTGGACTTATTGAAGTTTCACCACGCATCATTGGCAGGGGCGAGAATTTCATTCACATGTCTTTTCATTCCCCTGCCTTATTCGTTCGTTCTTTCGATGTGCATTTACCAAATTTTACGTATTTTATACAGCAATATTCACATACCACTCTAAATAATATGTTTGTAAATATAATTGCCATTTTAGTCCCATACAGGCATCAAAGTCTGTATTACTCTTAATTGAATTATATCAAGCTTATTGTATGGTACCTGCCTAAAAGTTAGAAACATTTCTATGAATTAAGCAACTATAGAGGTACATACATTCTAGAAAGAATCGAGATAGTATTAATTTAATTAGCATGAAATACCTACTCCTTACCTTCTTATGTGTTTTAAATTGAATTGCAAGACGGTAGTAAAACTTTCTCGAAGTAAACACCGTTAAAAACATCCGTCAGTAGTTTTACATCGCACTAGTTTGTTTAACAAAAATGCTCTAGTATAGAATTTAACGTGATGACAGAAACGTATAGCTAGCATTTCCTCTTAGATAAGCAACACAATTGAGTCATACAATCACATTAAAACTGCGGAAACTACAAAAAAGACAAAACTGGCTTTTGATATGGAGAGAATTTATTGCTAGGGTGGTCTTCCCCATTGAGCAATCTAATGGCAAATCTATAGAGGCGCCGATCGTACACCATAAGACTGTTAAATGAAGCGTAAAATTAGGGGGTTTTGCGGTGGCCAGTGAAGTCAATAAAACCATACATCCATGGGACTTGTTTGATGTGATGGCTTATTGAATAAAATTGAGATCGCTTCGTCAGCGCGCATTTGAAAGGCTGATAAAGTCGAAAGACATAAAACTGATATAAAACAATAATCGAAAAACTATCTATCCGACTTTATCTTTGAAATTTGAGTAGTTTTGTTACACTGATCTTGCCAAAACTATCTGATTTTTATATAGATGTATTTAGAACTCTGTCATGAGTCATATTTTTTTTGCCGAACGCGATAGCCAGATACTCGTTGCTTTTGAGATTATTACCGTCATTAATTTCAATCGTCGCACGTCAATTGAATCAGCTTTTTCTGACGCAAGTGTCAAGCATTCCACCCAAGCCAGCCTGTTACACCCAACGCACCTGAAAGCCACAGCCTAATGAAATTCGCTGCTACACGTTCAGATGTTGGAGCGATCCTCTTGTGAGTTCACTAGACTATAATAATTAACGCTTCGCTATTGCTTTCCTGGAAATTCGCCATAGTACCCGCTACCGAAGTTCCTGAGCCTACTGTTTGCAGATTTTATACGCGATACGCCTCAAAGGTGGGTAAAGTTCAAATACGTAATCAAATCAGCTTACAAAATATTTTTATTTATTTGAATGTTCATTTTTTTTAAATTTTACTTTACTTCTGACGTCCTTCGAGCTTTTCGTATTAACTAATAGTTTTGTCTTTTTTTTGTTTACGTAATATTTAAACATTGATAAAATTAGCAGCACTAGCATACCCAATGGAAATCAAAGTGCATTTATTTCAAGATAACAACAGAAATCTTCAAAGTAGAAAATACTGTTGAATGACAACAATGAAAAAAGGCCTAATTGACTAAATAAAAACTAATTAAATATACCTAGTAACTGATTGTAACTGTTCCAATTAACTTAGAAAATATTGGTCATCAACCGGCCAGACAGAATAGACAGGCCAGCTCAATTAATAAACTAAAACTTTTTTCTAAATTGGATCTAAGTGACACTGAACAAATAGACAGATGGATATGGCTGGAAACTTTTTTCGTATTATGTTTAGAACGTAGGTAAGTGAAAGACAAGGACACTAACATACACTTTTCTTAATTTAAATATTATCTTTTTGCACAAAAGCTGAAAAATAATGAAAAAAAAATTAATAGGTATTGCTCTAAAAGTTATAAACTAACGTTCTTCATGTTCGAGATATTTTATGTCATGTAATGAGCGACCGATGACGTCACAAAAATACACACCAACAATAAAGATAAGGGCTCTACAAACGATTATTGCACCTAATCGTAAAATTCAAGTCACATCGTACAAAAGAATTTCAATTAAACCAAAGTGGGGGTAGCTGGAATTGATTACGAATAAAAAAAAATGATCGTCGTCTCACGCACTGCATGAGAATTGAGGGAAACCATTAAATCACTTGACGCCGCAAAACCTATTTAAAATGGCGATTTTTTATCTCACCCTATTCGAGCTTTTGAAATGCACGTTAATTCTGTGCCAGGGTAACCAAATATACTTTTTATTTTTAGTAATACTCACACGGTAGCTCAGTAGGTAAGAGCTGCGCTCGGATTGGCGAAGGTCGTAGGTTCGATCCCGCTCGTAATCATCATTTTTCGAATTTCCTTTATTCATTTGTATTTCCGTTTAGTCAAAACAGTGAAAATCTAGTCTTGTAATTTAATGGCAAAAATGACAGTAATTATGTATTTGTGTTTATTTAATGTCTCATTTTAAAATCTAATGGTTCGATTCTCGCACAGGACAAAAATTTGTGCGTTCCGCAGATGTTTCGAGTCTGGGTGTTTGCGTATGTGATATTTGTACTGAAACGCACCGGCGATACAGGAGAAAATTCTTGATCTAAGATTTTTTTTATTATGATTTTTTGAAATTTATGTTTTAAATTACGTGAATAAACCCAAATAATACCGACACTAAAGTTGTGTATTACTATTATGAAAGTAGAAGTAAATTAGGTAAGGTAAAGTACTTTTTATTATTTGACGCAGTAATAAAGATGACGCAGCAATAAAAAAACGTCGTATTTTTGTTAATTATTCTCTTGGTAAGTAAATTTTGTTATTTATGGAATGTAGAGGTAATTGGAATTTCAGTAGAGAAATAAATTAGGTATCTATTGCATAAGTCGGAAAATAACAGTAAAAGTCCTATGTCCACATTTTTAACCTTAAAGCAGCTCATATTTTAAATCAATTTCGTGTAAAAATATCTTTTTCAGATTTCATTTCAGGCATTATTAGTATGTAGTAGTAGTAAGTATTCTTTCCAAATTTTCAATACGTGTTATTTCGTTAACTGAAGTATTATTTTGAATTGTATGGGAAATAATAAACAAATAGGTATTCAAAAAATGTTTTGTGTATATTTTATAACGTGTTAAAAAAACGATTTAATCCTAAGTTTACAAACGTGTGGTCTTACCAAATTTCTATTCATTTTTAGTTATAAATTATTTATAATAAAATGTAAACATAAACAGCCTTCCATTGTGCAGAGTTTATTATTATAGAAACAGTAAATTTTCCACAAAATATAATGTTCGGGTACTAACACTGACGACCGCAAAATATTTATTATTCAAGCCAACTAAATTTATAACACCTTGCGTACGCAAATGAGTTTATTGGTGTACAACAGTAATTAGTTGAGAATTTACCTACCAGACATAATTACTATGTGTATACTTTAGTATGTGATAACATTTTTTTTTAATTTGTTTGAGGTTCTAAGAATTTTTGTACTGATAAAAATTTCTAGTTTATCTTATAGATACATTTTGTAATAGAACATATTTATTTTTGATATCTTATTAAATCGTTTTATTTACAACTTAGCGTTTTCAGCCCCTTACAGGTTTGATTCTCAGAAGTGAAACACATTTCTAAGTCTAATATTTATTCGTCTATGTGAGCTCTTGTCTGGAATAATATTACTACAAACTAAGCCATATAAAATAAACTCTGAAGTGAGCATCGTTCTAGAGCGTATAGACCTTGGGACTGAGGCGGTACATGTCGTCTATATTTATACATGGAATTCTAGGAAAAAATAGACAAGGACGTTTCATTGAATACCCACAAAAACTCGAGCCTTATACATACCATTATAATAATTAGTGTGAATTGTGTATCAAACAAAACATGCGTGATTATGTCTAAACACTACTTTAAAAACAAAAGACAGTTTTAAAATCAAATCCATAAAATAAAGAATTGTCAAGTTCAGGGTGCCTCGAATCCCAAAATTACGTCAACAAATTCAAAGTTTATTAGATTGGCTACACAAAGACCATGAAGTGAAGATACAGATAGGATTTTCAAAAACCAATTACATTTGAGCGAAAAGTTTGCGTAGTGCCAGTATTCTGCCTGCGGCAGTCTATGGCCCACAAATTGAAGCTTTCCAATGAAACTAATGGTCCTAAAGATTTTCTAACAAAGAGTATTATCGAGATATGCCCGGACTAAAGAGTCTTCGAATGAGGAACTACTTTCTAACGAGATAGCAGATGATACTCTATTTGATTAATCCAATTTAGCTATCTTGATACGTCGCGGTGGCGTTCAAGTTAGAAACGACTTTTTGAGCACAATGTTGCAGTACCAAACTTTTCAAGTAACTACTGTTATCACTTTTTCAACGTCTCGTGTAACTTTCTAAGTAAATCTGTGAAACCACTGACTACTCTACTGAATGTCGTGTTAGAACTTGCACTTGATAGTGTAAAATGGCCAAGCAGGAAGATCCTAAGCTATCGCGGTGATGCTTTTTGTAATCTTTGGAGGTGACCATATTTAAAAACAAATATGTTGGTAAGGCCTTTAGAAAACAAATCTTATTTAAATGAATCAAAATAGAATACAACATATTTTATTTAGGAACACCACCCATTGCTGAAGATCGCACTGTTCATAATGAATGAATGAATGAAACTCCACTAGATGAGTTCTTTCAGTAGATCGTCTGCGTCTTGTGGAGAGTCGACACGATAAAACACTTAATGCAGCACCTCACTGGTTTAGGATTAGAATTTGCTGCGAAATTATATTGTCTTCGGTATTTAGGTAAAGGTAATTAATATTCTAAATGGAGTAGCAGGTTTTTTAAGCAGTGTCTGTAATGTAATACATATTTTAAGATGGAAGGAAATTATTTTAAAATTAAGTTTAGTAATATATTTTACTTGTTATTATTGCGTAGGGTATACCTTATTGCTAAGCCTTTTTTTCGCTCCAGGTTTGCCATCCCTAACAAGTTAATATTATCTATGAATACACTTCTTACATTCCAATAACTATCTAATGACTCTATAATTATACTTAAAAAACCCTTTTTTTGACACCCACATTACTATTAAAAAAGTAATTATAAAATCTTAAGAAAGAAAACTAATAAAACTAAAATGATAAAAGTAATGTGTGTCATAAATCCAAACTGACCTAGAACTGAAACTATTGGGAGGAAGGCGAGCTAGACAGATCCTCATTTTTACCGAGAACTCAAGAATATCCGAGCTCCGTAGAAGCCTGGTCCATGTCGATTGATATCTGCCAAGAGGTAACAGCGTCATAGATACGACGACTCTATTCCTATATAACTTTAGGTTATCATATTATCACATTGCACTGTCACTGGACATTTTAATAAACTATTCCACTTGCTTATATATTTAACTGAAATACCTTTAAGTCTATTGCCAGCTATTGACGAAGCAAACGCCAGTGTCAGGTACAATGTAATTAATGATATAAAAATTCCTTTTTCTATATAAGAGTAACAAGGTCTCTTTTATTTTTTGTGTATGTACAATATTTCTTGAAGTTGGCTTCGGAATATTTTAATATATTCTCAACCACTTCTTTAAGAAAATATCGTTATAAAACCTGGACGACCCAGGGTTGCGGGTTCGATTCCCGCACGGGACAAAAATTTGTGCGATCCACAGATATTTGTCCCGAGTCTGGGTGTTTGTGTATGTGATATTACATGTTTGTGAAACGCACCAACGATACAGGAGAAATTGCTAGTGTGGGGCGACGTTTTTTTAAAAACAAAAAAAAATGGTCTAAAATCATTAACCTTCTATGAGCTACGCTTAAGGTAGGTACTGAACCTCAAATAAAAGACGAAATACCAATTAATAAAGTAAGTACCTACATAATTTACGAAAATTATTATAGTACGCGTATATAAATAATAATAAACAGTACGAGAATATTATAATAAGGAGTATAAGTGGTTACAATAGAACTAAAGTGCAGATTACACTAGTTAAATACGAATTAAACTGGAATACAGTCTGTTGTACGAAATTGCTAATGCCGACACAATTAGTCCGCGTTTAGTTTATTATCACTGTTGCACAATTAACTTTAAAAACAATGTGGTAATGTGTACTCTCAATATTATGGTCTGTAGAGATATTTTCTATAAGACATTTTTCTAAGCCGCCACTGTTGCACCTGGGAATAATTATTGGCAATTCACACATGCATTCTGCGCTTAAGATTTATGTTAAACCCAGTAAAGATTAATATATTTGATAACCAACAATAATGATAATATTATTTTTTTCTAACTTTATGCGACAATGTATTAACATATACCGAAAAATGTCTAAGTAATTCCCTATAAAGCTAATCATCACTAATTTATACGATTACGAATCAAAAATAAAAGAAATTCCATTTCTGTTTTAATCTTAACATAACTAGAAAAAGTTTTTCCAATTTTCAAAAGACATCATAAAAGTGTAACCGACATAAAAGTGCGTAACTACAAAACGTCAATTTCCCAAATCTGACAATAGTTACAAACGGTAGACCGCCATACAAATTAATTTCTCCCTTTAATACCCGTCGAGTTTTTCCTCTGGCACTTTCATTCCACTTTTATTCCACTATCTTATAAAAGATGCATCAACCGGAACAGGAAAATTAATTTCAGACAATGCGACGTACGAAACAAGTCGCTGTGGCCTTTTATATAGGTATTTACATACCTAGTATATTTACATTTATGCTTTGATTAAAGCCTTGAAGGCTTTGTGCTAAATTGTGGTCTATATATCGGTTTTTTAAAATGTCTACAGCACGTTAGTTCTTGTAATTATATTATTATATTTATTGTAAAATACTAATGTTAATGCAAACTTCTAGCTTTGAAATTATTTTAATGTTGCAATAAAAAGTCGGTATACCGCAATCACACACGACAAATATCACAGCATATTGGCATTCAATTACGTATTAGGTCATCAAATCAACTACAATAGAAGTAGTATTATCAATCTACTGCTAATCGCAAGACTGTGACATCGGTCACATTGGAAACGAATGATTCTTAGAAATATTTAAACAGGCAAGTCGTCCCATTGTGCCAGGATTGGATGTCGAAAATTGCCTATTACCAACCCCTGAGCACGGCAGTATTGCCTCTTTATCCAATTTATTGTTCTACTTTACTATTTCTTCAGACAATTGCGATTTATATTTGCGAATAGGAAAGTCTTTGAATGTGAACGAGAAGTATATCGTACAGTTCGACGCTGTATAAAGTTTCAATATTCCAATGCTTTCTGCACTAAACTTTACTTTATACTATTTACGATGTACGGTGCACGCATTAGTGTGCATTTGATAGAAATTATTACGTTCTTTTGTTTAAATAAAAGGCAAATAATGGGTCATCAACATTTTACGTAGGTACCTACATCCTACATTAAAACATCCCTAATATTATTTATTAATATCCCTATTAATTTCTTGCTTCTGTTGACATTTTTTAAGATAAAACTAGTTACGAACTTTACTTAGATTGGTATAAGACTCTCGTACAGGATTTAGTTTTCATTTAGTTAATTATTTCTTATTCTCTCTCTTACTTTAATTTCACGGATAATTTCCTTTCTTTTTCTTAACTATCATATTCACGGAACATCCTGAAATGAAATCCTTGCGGATAATAATCAGCATTTTTGTAAATTTACTAACCGGTGTTTTTATTTCTATCATTAGCATTTTGCCTATCTTTAACCTGATCTAAAACGCCCTACCTGATATTTCCCGTACTATTATTCTTCATAATTCACATTAGGCGTAAACTGCGCGCGCAATAAGACGGTGTGCGCATTTAATTTCGTCCGCCCATATATTTTAAAACGTGCTTTGTAACTACATTTTACGCGGAAGGGAGGCGTATATTGTAGCGGTTACCGGGCGGATTGTTTTATTGCACTCATTATGAGCGAATCTGCTAGTGGGTATTAATTTGAGAGGGAACTTAAGGCCGAAAATTATTTTGTAAGAAACGCTTGATTACAATACATAGTGCGCCCAAATTGGGTTTAATTACTCCTGTAAATAACGGCTCACCTTCAGAGGGGTGGAGGTTATTATAAGGCTATAAGTAATGGGGTTGTAAGCCGTCGCCGTACACATCTGTATTGCTATTACTGTGGAAGATAAACTGTATTATACAGTGTTTACTGACATTTTTGAATGACTGGTTTTTAAAATTAGGTTCAGGCTGCCCGCCCACGTCCGATAAATCGATGGCAATTTTTTTGTTAGAGAAGAATAAAACTGATTGCAACAGTGCAACGCACACGTCCTACAAAAATTCGGTTGGAAATAAAAAGAAAGAAAAAGTCGGACCGATCATCGGTCCTACGAAAAGTCTGACGTGGGCGAGCAGTCATATTGGGTTTATATCCAGTAATTCTTTGAGTGTTTGTATACAATTTAACTTACGTGTATGTAGAGTTTGGGTATCGACCTAACTAAACAGCCTATCATTATACACTTAATGAGAAGCAGCTCTTGGTTTTAAATTTTGTAATTACTTACTTAACCCTAGATTACTAAAGAAGTAAATCTGGCTATTTGTATCCCTTATATCAAACTTAAACATTCATTCACCTCTGTTGAAGAAATGGTCGGCTGTCACAACAGTGTTCCTTAACAAAGCGGATCCTAGCGACACGTCGTGCAGGACTAGTAAGAAAAGATATACCTTCGGACATCATTATCCTTACTCAACTTTTACAATTGACGCAGACAATAACAGACCTTTCCATCCACCACACATAAAAATCCAACGTGAATACGGAAACTTCCAATTAATACATTCGCAGCGAACTTAAAGTGGAAATCCTTTATAATGAATTCGCAACACTCGATAATTGACACGTCTACGAAGGTTTAATCTGGCCCCAAGACCCGCCGCTAAGATCTCGACAACTTCTGATATTTCACACACGAATTTCTCCGAGTTAGTTCGGTGACGACGCCTTGGAGTGGCGTGAATTAATTGATTTCATTGTGCGGTGTACATTGTATAAGTAAAAATTAAAGACATCAAATAAATAAAAATATATTACTAAGACTCAAAGCAATTACCCAATAAATAATTATACCTAATTATGTGAGCAGCAAGTCTGTCATAAAAACCAGTCCCAAAAAAAGACTTACAGACCTTGAATTATTAAAAAAAAAGTGTTACTAGTATAACAGGTAGGTATTAGATTAATCTGTCATTTTATAGAAAACGTATTACCTCTTAACATTTCCATTTACCAGAATTTACCAACACAACGGTAACGGCAAAATTGTACCAGCACATTAGCTAAGCTAAGCAGCAACAAAGTGACACAATCAACTAGTAGCTACTGCTAAAACACTAAATAAACACGACGTACGACCTTTTCTCCGTAGTGAATAACCTTTACTCCGCAGAATCTCTTCAAATAATAATCTTTCTAGTTTGATTTTACCGTGAAATGTCGGGAGATTCTCAGTTGCCAATTCGCAGTGGGGCGACAGTAAGCTCCAATACTATGAAATGTAATTAACTCAGGTAAATCGGATTGGGTGAAAGTTTTCGCACGATAACTGGAGCGGAATTGTACCTCAACCCTTTCACCCCGCGGCTTAAAACTGCGTAAGGAGGTTTCAACGTCATTAAAATTTAAATACTATTTAAGTTTTAAGCTAGTACACATATTAGTGGTTTTGCAATTTATGCTCCATACTTTATATGATTTTGGTGTCGCACCAGTAATAAATATGGTTCGAGATGTAAAGAAAAATATGTACCATGAAATTAATACATTGTATAATGAATATTTTTATGTAGGTTGTAGTTTCACCTATGAAGTTATTTACGACTGAAAGATAATGTTGGCTCGTGCTGAATTTTTTAGCAGCTTCTTATCTAAATTGTGAACTTAATAAAATGATAATTGTACCTCTTTTAATAATCTTAAATACGTTTTTTGCCACGTCATGAAAGTGACAAAGTAATACAATTTACGCGTTCTATTGTGCTGTAAAATTATAAGGCGGGCTACAATCCCCCATAGTTGTCACCGCAATAATATAAAAGGAAAAGATAAAAAGAAGGAAAATTGTTATCATAACGTCCCGCAGTATAAGGTGACAAAGGATGGTGTCATGTGGAATGTATTTGTACGTTATTTTATTTTTTATTTTTCACTTAATATTGACACTGGCAAACCTGGATGTGTTTAATTCTGATATTATGCTTATACATATAAATCTGATTTATTTTTTAATAGTCTATATGTTCCCCACAGCTGGGCAAAGGCCACCCCTTTCTTCTTCCAAACCACTCTATATTTCGCAATTTCTGACCACGTGCGTCCCGCGTATGTGACCAGATCATCCCACCACCTCTTCCGCGGTCGATCTCCACTGATTAGTACGAAAAAAATCTAGAGTTAAAATCATTAGTGCTTTTCTTAATTCAGGTAAAATTTTATTCTAATTTCAATCCCACTCAAGAATACATTTTCGACGCTCGCGTCGTTGTAACTAGTATATCCTATACCTACCTATAGTACCTATTTCGCCAAAGAATTTCATGTCAAAAACATTATTCAATATAAATTAAATTACACTATTAGTTCAGCACCAATTATGTACCGACATATTATCATATAAATTAACCTGAAATTATTATATACAATCTTGTGTAACTACCTGATAGTGCCGTCCACAAAGTAAAGTTGTAGTCTTGGGCTGATAAAATGCAAATTCACAAAGATTCCGCAGAAGTTTTCTTATTACTCGCGCTAATAAACGATCTCAACGGTACGGTTAGATATCCCTTCGCGATTGTTCCGGCTAAGTTTTAATGTATAGCTATATCTCGGTTTTGATCTTAGGAGCGTGACCATGGTAGTTTAAAAACAGTCTATTTTTATATTTTTACGCTTGTATTTACGGAAAAATGGGATTGAGGTGCTATTCTGCATAACCGCTGAAGAAAAATATAAGTATTTTGAGTTTGAGTGGAAATGTATTGTCACATATCGAAAGCTTTTCTGAACGCCTGATAAATAATTTAAAAAAAACTCTTGTGGTGTAAGGCTCTTTTTCTGACATGGTTATCATAAAGTGACTACAAGATCAACAGTAATGGTTGCCACCAAGAAACTATACCTACAGACATAAAATTACTTTTCTGCGGTTACCTGTCTGGAATTTTCTTGGTAAAATTATATACCAGGTACAGGTAGGCCTTACTAAGGGATCGGAGTAGTTTACTAAAAGGCTGGCAATAAATGTTAATATGGCCGAAGCATTTGTAAAGGTAATTTTATCGTGGTTTTACCCTGTGTTTGTATACCCATATGGGAGTTTTTTTTAGGAAAACCTGATCCTGAATTTTGGCTTTTCTTTTATTGTAGATGCATTTTACAGACATGAAGAATCATATGCCTAAACCTACAGTCGGAGCAAATATCTGTGCACCATACTAATACTTGTCTATGCAGCAGTGTAGCCACATAGCCGGTACGCTATTGGGTTAGCAAAAGCAAGAACCTGTTTAAAACATATTTAAAGTAAATTTGGTAGGTATATTATGTCTAACAGTGGACTGAGATGGGCTGATGAAAGTAGATTGCATGGTAAAACCGACAATTAAGCATGAAGTCTTGGTTGTTTCGTAAGATAATTCTCAGCAGTCTATCGGGTTTTGGACAAATTACAGACATCAAAGAGACATAGTAAGAGTAAATTTTAGCTGATAAACAAACGGATCAAGGCCGCTGGGGCAGAATGCCTACACTAAGTATGGTAATCACTATAAGACGTGTTAGTGAAGGTATGTTCTCAGTTGCGGTTCACTCTCCAAACAGACGACCGCCGTGAGCCGTAAAATGCGACTAAAAGATTATGAGAGAGGAATGTGCGGTTACTTCTAGCAGAGAAGTAATGATATTGTTCTATATACTAAGCCCTACGATTATGGTAAGATTTCTTTGGGCTTTGGAGGGAAAAGTAATGAGTGTACCTTGCGTTATGCCGGCCAAACCATGCTTTTAAGCTCTGTTAAAATTAGTATGAAAGTTGACCAATAGATGGCGCAAAGATTAAATATAGATATAATTAAAAGGGAAGTCTTGTCTTGGAGTGATAGATACCTATTTAGGTTTATAATTATATTATGAGTTGTCGTTTGTAAATAAATATTTAGGAAATATAACTAAAATACCTTAAAGTTTCACCTCTGATACATAAAGATCAAGCTAGAATCACCACAATTACAGCCTACAAAATCCATCGAAGGAATGATAAATCATTTATGTTTTTGGTCATGCGCTTCCTAACCGTTTAACCCGATCCTAACTTGCAAATTTCCCCTTTATTTGTACATCTTAAGAAATTGAGGTCAGTAGATCTAGAAAAACCTCTTCAAGCATTTTCCTTACTAAGAAAACAATCTAACGTAGCTCTAACAATTAATTCGTTCCATCGTTAACTTTAGTGCTAACGTCGAACAACTCTGGGTTTTCTTAAGATATTTTTAAGTTAACTTAGTCCAGGCAAAGAAACGAGCTGGATCAGTCATGGTTTCTCGAATGTTCTTTACCTCTTATGGAACGTGATCATAAAGCCTACTGCTAAGAATTACACTGGGATCTTGGTGTCATTGCACCTTAAAAAATAATAAGTAAAACGTAATGTAACATAAACTGTAATGTACTATACGAATTGCAGTGAAATTAAACTCTACTTTGACTATCCTTTCGATTACACCTACTGTTTATGTATCTCTTATTATTTCAACAAAAAGTTATTTATCTAAGCTAAAAACCATCCAATAAAAACACTCGTAATCTTATACGCAAAAAATACAAAATTATGTTTCATTCACAGCCATATTGAGCAGACTTTCACGACCGCAATTTATTACAACTGTACCAAGATAGTGAACTCAAATTAGGCGTACGGAATTCAAACAAACGGCTCCACTTAATGGTAGATAATACGTCATTATGAACAAGACTCAGAAAACGCTGATGTTACAGTTTCATTCAGTTTCTGGGTCAGGCAAACGAGCCCACATTCAAGCCTCAGCGTAATGAGGATAGGCAGACATTGAATGGTAAAGGCTGAAAACAGGAAAATTAACTCTTTAAAAAGGAGTATTTAATAGTATTCCGCTGAATGAAACGGTGAATTAGGTCAGCTTTCAAAGATAACAAGGTCAGTTGTGAATGGGAGTGTTTTATTTGTGCTAAGTGAGGCATTTGCAGACTTTATAGAAACATTTTTAGTAAATTAAAGCCATTTACAGCACATGCCATCCACAACAATTTAAGGCATTGTCAAACTGTTTATAGGTAGACTGTAAAACAAATCAGCCCGTTACAGTACAACCGCAGGGCAATGTCTTTTCTCATAAGACTAAGGAAAAAGCATTAAACACTACATGGCTCAGCGTGTATTGGTGATTTCAGACTGACTAGGACAGATAACGAATATCTGACCAAGCTTATTTATTTAAATTCTTTCCTTTTGAGGAGTTAAACAAAAAAAAGAAAACACCAATAAAATTAACAAAATAAAACTTTTAAATACAAAAACAAAACAACGGCGAATAAAGAACATCGTAAAACATTACAACTGATCTAGTTTTCTGGTCGGACAGTCTCGCAGTAAGCACAACAAAAGCGATTCCTGGCTGGAACACCTCAACAAACCAACACAACAGTATCACATAAACGGCGACATTTTTAAAGTAAATACGTAAAAATATGAACCGCAAAGATTTGTGTCGGCTCGAATTCGCCACTATAAAGTGCATGCACTCCCCAAAAATATACCGCTAATAAACAACTACGAAAATCACATCCAACCTATAACGCACCTTAATTGCTTGAGGATAGAGTTTATAATCGTGTGCGAATTGTTAACGAAATGATGCTACTTGCAGAATATGTTTGGCGATAGATAAATTTTAGTTCTCCATCGTCAGTGCAAACAGCCTGACGTGCATACATTCGGGTCTCACCTTACTCGGTATTTCAGTAAAGGTGGTTGCAGTTTTATTTGCTTTGAACTATTTTATTGCTAAAGACTTGTGTTAAACGATGAAATGCTTTGACGTCTTTTCTTTAGAGGATTACTCTAATGACATAGACGGAGTGTTTGAAGTTAGAATCAAACATTTATTGAACAATGCGATTCGAGGTTGCAGAATAAATATAGATAATCCACAATTCTTTACCTCCGTTCTGTTTTTTTTATTACTTGCTGCTTATTTGTGGGGGACGGATTAAGAATTTTACTAACGATTAGGCGAACCAGATGTGGGCCGTTGAATGGCAATAGGCTCGCTTCTATGGGGTCACATGGAACTTATGATGAACGGCAAAATGAGATAATGGAGAACATTTAGGTCGCCTTTAAATGAACTAACTTGATTATTAATGTAGGCATCATGCTTCTTGGGCAATTCATTTTTAATACAACGCAGGATTATTATTGTGGAAAAAATTAGTCACGCCAAATTTACCTTGTTATTTATATTTACCACGGCAAAAAAAAACACTTAAGTCCAACAATTTATTATTAAATGCTTAAAATAACGGTCTCATTTAACAAAAACAAAATAGCAGTGCGAAGTTCACTGGTAAAGTTGGTAACTGGCGGCCCTGGGTTCGAGTCTGTGCAATTTTACGGCGGAGTGGCCGCGTGCCGCGTTCCCGCGCGCAATTTCAAACTTTAAAAAAAGTTGTTCTTTCAGATAGATGAATATTACCTGTTAGTTTGCGTGATTAGTGAAACTCTCGGTTGTATTTGGAGTTTAGAAATTTAAGATGGCTGAATAAAATATTTTGTGCATTGTTTTATAAAACAAAAAGACGAGCCATCTACAGGGCGGATGGTCTGGTATTGCTACGACGATGTTTCAATCAGACTCTAACCATAATTGTGCCTACTGCAAGATAAAAGGAATTCCTCGAATAGAGAAAAAACGAGAATTTACTATAACATTTGTTTATTGAGTTTTAGACCTTTAAAAGATTTTAAATCGCTGCCACTACTAAGAATTTCTCTCGTGTTATACTAATGATTTCCCGTTTAAAGACAGAATTAATCCCTTAGCGCTGTAATCCAATTAGCCACTGCGATAATCGAGTGACATCACAATACTTCTTCACTATCAATACTTCTCGTATTTAAAATAAAATTACTTATAGAGTAAATATATCAACAAAAAGTCATACCTACAGGTCCTCATACAAGAGCAATATTGTAGGTAGGTACAAAACAATCTTCCACACCTACCCTCCAGCGTCTATCTTTCAACTACATTTGTTCAAACTATCGCCGAAACAAAGCACATTCAATAAACCTTATACTTTATCAGCGCATATATTCAGCGAGATTTATTCTATCGTTGAGCAGCCATCTAGGATCGGCAGTTTGTTGGCCCACTGAGCACCGGTAACGCGTTGAATCAAACACGCAGTCCCATCGCCATTTATCTGAATCAATCTATAAACAACATCGCTGTTTTAGTGTCGAGGTCGCGAGAGTCGTACGTTAAGTCTGTGGTTTGATCTTCAAATAAAGTAGGTATTCAATTGTTATTTTTGACAACTTTGAGTTTGTCTTTCGCCTTTCTTAATCCTAAGAATAAAAATGTATGTTTTATTTTTAATTATGATAGTGTTAGTATTTTTGCAATTTCTTTGTTTGTTTTCTTTCTATTTCTATATAATTTTTCGTTTCAATAAAATATTTTTTTTCTTTCTATTTTCTAATGTAAGTGGAAAAACAAGACGATTTTTTTAATCTATAATAGTAGTATTATGCTCATCCCCTTTTATTTGGTGCCAATACTGTCTGGCAAAATGTGGGTTAAAAAGCACACTTGTACTTTATCATTTTGAGAACACTAGCGTAATGACAGACATACAAATTAATGAAGGTGGTGCAATATAATTTCCCCTTGACATGTTCAGGCATCAAACGGCAAACATTCCGGCGGCAGGTCTCGACTTGTCGCGATATTAATGCGCCGGTAGTTAACCCCCAAACTCTGCAAAATGTAAGTCGTTTGTCAAACAATGCGGCAATTATGTTGTTATTTATGCACCGGGTTGTACACCGCTGAGATGTGTTGCTGCGACTTTACAACAAAAATCTAATGAATTGTTAATTATTTTGTTGTTAGTTATTATGTTTACTTGGCGTGTCCCATAATTTGAGAGGATAAAAAAAAACTACCGATGGAATGGAAATGAAGAACATAGGTAATCATAACTCAAATAAACTGAGACGGTTTAAACGACATGTAGACCCTTACATCCTTACCTGAAATATTCTAACAAACTAAAATCATGATTTTAATTAGTCAATGTCAGCCAGTAGGTATAGCAGATGTAGCTACGAAAGTAACGCAGGCTGCAAAACAGACTACTGTTTGTGATACTACAACTTGGTATCGAAAACACATCCATTTTGCGCACACTACAGCAACTATTAAACTAACGCATAAATATTACCTACCAACATTAGTTAATTACCAGCCGTAACGAAACCACGCATTCATGTACGCAGCAAATAGGTATACGCCCTGAAAATAGGTGCGCATTTTCCCCATAAGCATGAATAAAATTAAAGCATCAATTTGAATATAATCACTTCACTACACACACATTAGCATAGCGAATGATTAATACCCGTTGATAACACGTTTTGCGACACCAGGCAAGGAATTTTGATACAAATTTTCATTACTGCGTACATGAAGGGAGTTTTTGCACCTCGTGATAAATTAAACGTTAAGGAAAATATTTTGTAAGGCGGAATGTTTGAGTCATACAAGGTCTACCTCTAGAACGTTGTTCTATGACACAGTGCACGTTAAGGTAGCGACAACTTTGCGTGCAGTGATGATAGGAACATATTTTATCCATCACGCCCTATTCAAAGGGTGCTGGGGTAATACTTTCAGACCTACTTTTTGATCGTTTAAGGCTCAGTTATACATGACGTGAAATTGCGAATACAGTCAGCATTGATAGAAAGCAATTTCTAATTAAACTTATTCCTTCTGTGCGTCTGCGCTGGTCGAGAAAACCTTCTTTATGTAGTTCAGGTATGTACCTAATCAGCAAGTGATTGCAAACTATAGCACTCCAAGCATAGGTTAACACAGGTACCCAGTCAAATTATTTAAAAATGACTGCATTCATAACGTCAAGCGAGCATTCAATATTACCATGAAAGATCACGGGTAAACATTCGTTCTTATTTAAACCGACTCGTCTAACAAAACAAAACTAGTGGCGTTGCAGACTATGCCGAACACCTGGCGGCTATAATTTGGCTCCAACCTCTATAAATTCGAACGTAAGAAAACAGTTAAATCGAACGGCTCCAGTGATATATGTCGAGGAGAGAAAAAATCGTAATTCTGAATAGCTGGAGGATTTGTGTACCGACTCGTTATTGTGGTAGCCTATAGCCTGTATGAGACGTGTCTGAGAATGACTGAGAATTTACGATAGGCAAAGAGTAATTTTATTATGATTTTTTTTTCATATTGGTTGTCTTTTATACATTCATATTGGGGTTATTTTATACATGCAAATTAATGCAGACTTTAGTCATGCACAATGTAAGTTTGTAAGGTGCCCAGTACTATTTTCATTTAGATTAAATTCAATTGTAATTACACTCTCAACACTTTACCGCAAAAAGTTAAGCATTACGGACCACGACAATCGTGTTGTTAGAAAACACATTTAATAACCCACGTTTATCAAACTAATTCGATTTTTTCCAGCAATTTACATAAACATTTTCCACTACCTACATGAAGCCCGATGACACCTCATAATAAACTATAGTTAACTAACACGCGCCACGCGTGCCTGGACGAAATTTATGGCGGACGGGCGAACCCTTCGGTTTGAATTAGTTTTTGCGACACGCTGCTAACTGTCGGCCGCGGTGCGTGGTGTCTTCCACCGACCGCGGGCGGCGCACATGGACTCACGTATTGGGCCATGAAGTCAGCGGTTATGGTAAGACTTATAATTACATATATGTACCTATCTAAAAATTATCACGTCTTTAATCGCCATTTAACCACTTACGCATAGATTATTTATGACGGATTTTCTCTTACTACTCACTCCCCATCGACAGAAGATAATGGTATAATCTCCAAATGGAATGATAATGCTTCATGGTTTTATAAATTTTAACTTATAGAATCGAAATCGATAAGTCGTCAGTTCCTACTAAGTCTTGAAAAATATCTCATGATGTGTATTTTTTGCCAGATTGGTAAAGGAACCTGATGTATACAGTCAGATTGATTGAGAAGCTAGTTAGTTATGCCTTTGGGCCTTAGTCAGCCTATTAGCTAGTACACCTGAAAATAAGACCATATTTAAGCCTAGATTTATCTAACTATAAGCTGATTGAAATAATTACAATTTTACTTCGCGTGACTAAATACTGAAATTAATTTTCAGTATTTGATCAGGCGTTGTTAGCCTTATTTTAACAAATCATAATTTTTAAGCCTTACGGAATGTTTTACTTATTCATACTTTATTTGTAGGTTATATAATTTGATATAATGCTATGTTTTGCTAACCGTATTTTAATATTTCATACTTTGTCCTTAAAAAACAATGTTATATTAATGATTTTATTTTGTTTCCCGCGAGGATAAGCGATGCTTATCTATTTCTACTTTCAATCGAAACTAGTACCTACTTTAAAAAAATCATTTCGTTTATTTTTTCATATATAAATCTAAGTCAGTCAACAATACCTATTAATACAACTTATTAGATAGACATTTCCAAGCCTCATAAATAAATGGTTCACAATCTGTAAGTCTCTACAAAGCGTCTATCATACAAAATAGACACCCACATTTCTGTATAATTTTAAGTCAGACTACACACACAGCAAATGTGTATTAGTATTCTAGTTGTCTAATTACACAAATAAATTCCATCTAGCTATTCTCTAATTTCATTGCCGCGCATTAGTGAAATTCAGCGTTAGTTTATAAAGGTGGCGAGCACCATACTACAGACCTCTGCATCGGTAATACCGACCTGTGTCGTGACATATTCATTGCTACCAACTTGGCGTATTTAATTTATTGTTTTAATTAACATTCGCAGATGGCCTTCGGTTTTGCTGTTTTGTTGTTTATGATGTATTCGGTGGGGCGATATCGGAGGGCGTAAGTAAATTAGTTATTAGTATCGATGCTGTAGTCATTTATTTTGATATTAGATATTATTGTAAGGTTATTAACAGGGGTTATAAAAAAGGGATCATTAATGCAGAATTATAATACTTTGTTGTTGCCTCTTGTTGGTCTAGTAGTCGGTTAGCATGACTGATGAACCCGTGGTCCTGGATTTAAATCCCCGGTCAGGCAAAGTGTTATTGGGTTTTTCCATCAGGTAATTCTCAGTAGCAGCACAGAGTCAGGATACGAGCCTGTTTGATAACATCGTGGGTAAACTATACCCACACCTCCGCCCACCCCCGCGAAATACAAGCGTGACATAACAATGTTTATGTTTTATAATTCAGCAGATTATTTGTGTTACATTGCTTGACGTTAAAAGCCGAGGCCGAAGTTGAAATAAAATAATTAAATACAGTGTGTTTGTTTAGTCGGTTTATGTAGCATGTATTTAACAAAATTGTTGCATCGAACAGTCTGTTATTTTAACTAAATAAACGTTACAACATCGTTATTTAAACTAGCACTAAAACAGAATGTTTCTCTCATTAGATATAAGTACACCAGACGTCAGGTCACTTTCTTTCACACCTAAACGAGCAAAATGCATACAGAAATAAAATTTACGCCATTTTTAACGTCATGGTACTTAAAAGTGTCGGTCTAATTGCGTCATCAGCCGCGTCGTATTGTCAGTCGGTACTTGTGACGTCATCCTGCAACGAAATGGACCGAATGACGAACGGAAAATGGCGGATGAAAATCAGAACGCGATTATTTTTTATAAGAGTGAAGTTTTTAGGCATATTTAATGGCGTTTGAAATCCGAAATAGGAATGCTTTTAAATAGACTTTACATCGAACACATTATTAAACAAATTATTATTAGACTGCATCGTTGGCCTACCGGTTGCTAGGCGCGACTGCTGAGCATAAGGTCCTGGGTTGAACCCCGGGTCGGGCAGTGTTACCGATTTTTCCATGTGTTCCACACACCTCTGCCTACACGGCGCGGGGAATACAAGCGTGATGTTATGTTTTCGTAGAGGTATGTTGTTTTGAATATAAGATACAGACGTAAATTACAATTTTTATGAAAATAAAGACTGAAGTTTATTAGATTTTTAGAATATACCTAGTAAATATTTGAATCCCTAATATATATATAAGCGAATTTACACGCAATCCTTATAATGCAATTAATGTGCTTTAATTGCATTTAAGTTAACAGTCAAAGAGTAAAATTAAACACCTGAAGATCTGCAGAAACTCCAAGCTTCCAAAGGCCAACATAATCAGAGAATTGACTTTAAAAACTAAAGTAAAACAATTTTAAAGTGCAGCAAATTGATTCATAAGTGAGCAGAGGGATTGCTAGGCGGCGCACGATCCCCGTAAGTTGCTGTAATGTATTTCAAGTGAGGTTGCTCGTTGCCGGATTAATAGAGTATTGCGGACCAAGTTTCGGTACGATGCCAGCTATGTATGACTGTTTTGTTATTTAATCACCGCTGGATGGACTTTTGGTAGTGCGGTAGGGTAAGGCAAGATGCTTTGGTGATAGAGGTGACATTTTAAAAAACCTTTCCTATAACTTACGAAAACGGTTTTACAAAACAAAAGAGATATATCTTCTACACTCAGGCGGCTACACGCTTGTGCAGTCTCGTCACTGTTCACGTTCCCGTTACTATAAACTACTTGAAGGTTTTAAAACGTCTCCAAATTACCTCCATCACCAAAATATGTCCCGTTAGTATCTATCTATATTTATTCAAATGAATATAATATAAATAAATATAGATAGATACTGAAATATGGATAAACTAAATGAATATTTAGTTTATTTTAAAATATATATAGGTATTTTATTATTATATATAAGAAAGAAGGTTTTAAAACGTCTCCAAATTACCTCCATCACCAAAATATGTCCCGTTAGTATCTATCTATATTTATTCAAATGAATATAATATAAATAAATATAGATAGATACTGAAATATGGATAAACTAAATGAATATTTAGTTTATTTTAAAATATATATAGGTATTTTATTATATATATAATGAAAACAACGTATGGGCCGGAATGAAAAATTGATAGACTAGATGTGGGTATTGCTAATCTGTCTTTATGTCTTAAACCACGAGATTGAGTATAATGGTCCTGGGTTTTCGGTAATAATGACATATTATGTTTTCTGACAAATATACATGTCTCCAGAATGTAAAACTATTATTGACGAAGAGAGAAAAATATTATTTATATTCAGTAATGCAACGGTAAAATTAAAACCCTAGGAATTTGCAACTGAAAACAGTACGTCGCAACATATTTTTTTACTAACTTAAAATATTTAAAACTATAAACAATAGACGATCCGATTGGCGCAGCGGCTAAGTGATTAGACTACGGTGTCTGGGGTGGCAGGGTCGATTACTACGTGGGATAAGTATTTGTGTGATCCGCAGATACCATCTGGGTGAGAGTACAAAATAATAATATACATACATATTGTTAATATAAATTATATTCTGTTACGTAGTATGTAACAAAATATCTATAAATATTGTTAGGACTCGTTCTGTTAATAAAAAAATATTTTCTTATTCTTAAATTTTTTCAATTTTAGGTCCACGTAATGATATTTATTGTCATTAAGTATAATTATTCAAAACAAAATTAAGAATATGTATGCTAAGGAATATGGAGTTCCATCATTTTCAATTATTTTTATTTTCCCGTTTGAAGCAAAGGTTCTTATCGTAACCACATTCATTAACAATAGGCGAAATCTATTTTTTTTTTTATAGAGTTCCTTCAACTTTAAGAATTGCTCAATTTCTTTTTTTTATTTCGGTACTTACAATAAACGCTACATTCTATGGTAGGCTCCATTTTCCAAAACCCACCGCTCGAAACCGCAACTTAGCCGGAATCAGCATCGCGGGACGACGTAATTACTTTAAAAGCTTAGCAAATATTTTTATGCGGGATAAACGTGTACTAGACCGAGATAATGTTATGTACCCTGTTGGCTGATTCGTGGTGCTTTGAACACATTTTGTTATACTTAACCCTTAAATATGTATTAACTGTATGTACCCTTATTTGTACAATTTATTGTTAACGTAAAAGAACCGAAATATTTCTAATACGTCGTGGTTTAGATTGTTGCTATTAAAAAAGCTATGGTTTATCGTTAAATTATTTATTTACTCGTTATGTAAACGTTGATATTTTTATTGAGTAAAAACAAGAGGTTAACAATTAAGTTTATTTTATTCATTAATTTAACATACAATATTCAATTTCTTATTAAATTTATAAAAGTGGACTTAAATATTCTGACTTACAAATAGAAGAAGAAAATTTACAACCTTGTAAATGAGATAGTGTGGCATAGATGACGAAATAATTCATAAGTATATGTAGTATATTAGATGGATCGGGTAAAATTCTTCACGTTTACGGCATAAAAATACTGAAACATACTTTCACTAACAATGAAATTAAAAGCAAATTTGAATCCATCATATAATTATTTAATATAATTATTTAATTTAAGGCACTCATTAAGAAATGGATGCAGTCATATTTACATTTCAATCAGTGTCAATATTCGTTAAGAGATGAACCGACTGCGCCCGCGGGCCCACTGTGGTTACTTTGTAGGCATAGGTTCTGCAATTTGTTTAATGGTGAATTGTGAGTAGTTATAATAATCGCAGGAAAGACTGCGCGTTATCCTATCCAACTAATAATATAAACGCAAAAGTTTGTGAGAATCGATGTTTGACATATGTATGTCATAGATTACATACTCGGAACATTATGTCATCCTCATACATTTATCATTCTATTCGATTTCTATTCGTCGAGCGTTTTGCCACTTGTCTTGGGAGGCAGTAGTTTTTGCGTGAAGGACTAACAACAGGACGGATTTCGATAAAATTTAATCGTAATAATAATACATCAGAACACATAAGAGTTTTAATTATAACGATACTAGCTTCGCGGTTTTATCAGCATTAATGCATGTTTGTCGCAGCTGAAACCACGGGGCACAGTTAGTGTAAAAATATTTACATACATATATGTATAAAGTCACGCCTGTTTCCCAGAAGGGTAGGCAGAGACCACGGACTTCCATCTCCTGTGATTAAATAATTATATCAATATACTAAGGAGTATTTATAGGTATCTCGAATGTTGCATACAGACGTAAAGTCATGTTTGTAGCTTAAAGGGATAGACAGATACCATGGAATCCATCTCCTATAATTGTATGAGTGATTCTTCTCCTTATCGTATGGTTGATGAAAAAACCTGGTGACAGAGTTTAAACCGCCTGTAGGCCTCTGACATGGCTTTACACACCGTCGAAAAATCTCTCAGGAGTGCCGGTTTCCTCACGATGTTTTTCTTCACCGTTTTGTTAGCAACTGGTAGTTAATTTATAATTATCAGTTTTATAATTATTATCAGTTTTATTATGAGTGATTGAGTATGAATAAGGTGAAAGGTATTTTTTTGCTTTTTCAACCACATCACGTTCGATTCTTAGCTCAGGTAATACTCAACTCGGATCGTCAGCGTTTTGATGATAATAGGATTAATGGTGTTTAGATTGCTGCGCGCATGCAGTGTTCGGTTGCAGCGCTATTTTAACATTTCATTTCTGGCCCAAAAATAAATAAAAGGTAGACATGCGATATGAATAGATACTTAATTATAAACAGTAGGTAATTATTTTTTAATTAGTGTCTACCTTATAAAGATACACAAGGGACAAAAAATCTATTATTATCGCTCATTTTCTGTAAGAGGTATTTTTTATTTTTCATTATGTATGACAAACTCTTGCGTGACCAGCCATATATCAACGTAGATGTTACCAAAATATACTTTAGACATTACCAAGAAAATTAAATTATAAATCAAAATCCACTGCTTAAAGTTTTTTGTTAATCTCGTAGTAAGAACACAAGTCTTACTTCTACGCGTAATAATTAAGTACACCTGTTTAAAGTTATGCAGATCTTGACATTTAAACTTACTTTGATATTATATCACTCAAATAAAAGCTACGTACAGAAAAAAAAAGTAAAACACTCGTGCCTTTAGGTACACCATAAAGTGCGCAGTAAAGTACTAAATGTATTAAATGCAAATAAAATGTAAATATTCTCAATAGATGTAAAATTCATCAAAAATAATCATTTATTTAAGTTTCCAATAAGAACGCTTTAATTTAAATAACACTTGAGTGAATATAAATTATAACGCTACGACGCAGTCTACGGTTACGTCTACGCCGTAGTCTCGTGTAGCTACGCAACCGCTACGCACGCGACGTAGTAGAAAGGAGATCAATTAAATTTAAAAACAATTTTTTAACTGTTGGAAGTAGTGAGAAATATTTTATATAAAACTATTTGTTAAGGTAAAGATAACAATTATTAGTTTCATATAAAACGCTGATTATTTTAAACTTAATTTAATTCATGTGTTTAAACATTATTTACATTAAATAAATAAGTTTTGTAAATAAGGTACATATTTACAATATTCTGAAAGTAAAACTAGAAACTACCAAATATTTGTATCTAAACTTACCGCTATGAAGATATCGCAAATGGCGATACAACTCGATTCTCGATACAATCAGTTTATACAAAGTACTTATAATTTTACGAACTACAGTAAAATCGTATACAAAGACTACACTAACACACTGACTACCACATCGATACCTAACATACAACTACTGACAACTTCACAACCAGTGAGTAGCTTCTTAACTGTTAAACTAACCTAACCACTTATTTACTTATAAAATACTTTTTTATTTTAAAAACACCTATTGAATAAAAACTATTAGAAAATTTAAAAAATTCTATATTAGATTTGAGTTTCGAATGTTTTGAATTACGAATAACGCCCAGTTGTTTATTTATAATAAGTTATTAATTGTTTAAAAACTTTTTGGTAGTTGTTGAAACTTTTTTTTTAATAGGGATGTGGAGCGCGTGCTACGGCGGGCGCCGACGGTGTAGCACTGAGCTCGCCGGCTATCAGACAGAGTAACGACTGATATCGTAGGTCTAGGATAGGTGTAGGCACAGCAGCCCTAACTACTGATGCCTAGTGCATGCGAGTGGATGCGGGGCGAGTTTTGTCCGAGATGTGAACGAGTTGTAATCGAGATGCGACGTAGTAACGCTACTATTGTACCGTGTACACAGACGACGGTTTAGTTGTATGTTTGGCTTTAGTTTCATTGTTTAGATGATGGTGTTTGTAATGGTTATTCGAATGTTTAGAAGTCATTTGGTAAGTAGTTAAATGTTTTGAATCTAGTTAAAAGAACACAGTATAAACTACAGCATTACAATGTTAAATCGCATTCAGTTTGTTTTTAAAATTAAATTTTATTTAAGTAGGTTTTTTGTACTTCTTTTAAATATTTACGCTAAGACAGCAACCTTTTTTATTAGTTATGACCTGATTGGCACAGTGGTTGTGTTCTGTAAGAATGATCGCCGACTTGGTACAAATACAAAAACGATCTAAAGTGACAATAGGTACTCTAAAAGACTTACGATAACTATCCGTTGTACTGCGACGAGAAAAAACTTATCCTAACTTTATTCACGGTCAAATAAAACAAAAGTCAACAAACCGTTTAAACTTCAAACGTCCGATACTAAACCAATTGAACGCCGCAAGACCCGTAGGTGATCGACGACCACGTTCCACGTAATCGGTTCTCAATCGAACGCCGAATATAGGCCTCCGCATTCCTAACTAGTTGGAATGAAACTTCGCCCATTATTGCCTTCTGCGTCGTCACCCAAAGAAATTTTCGAAATCACGTGCAAGAGGCGAAGCACAAAGCGGGCGTTGTGATTTCAACCCGAAATAAAGGCCGGAAGAACGGCCCTGGTAGCATTTTCGTATTTTCAGCACAATGGATGGACAAAGGCGTGATTGCGCTCAGATACGAACCATGGGCGAATATAGACGCAACGCCATCTGTGAGCGGAAATAGGAACCGCTTAGTCGCCCCTTGATTGAAGCATCGTATTCCGGCGTGCACTGGAATTGCAGTTTAGCTTTTGATTATTTTGTACTACACTCGTTGAACGTGACGCAGTTGTTTTCTTTTTGTGCTTTGTGCTCGTATAATTTCATTTGGCCAGTTCTGCGCGTTCAGATGTGAAACCTTATTGCTTTGTCAGGCTATATTTTAAGCGTATTCTAGTGCTATGGTGTATTGAAAAGTGTAATCAACAACATTATTGCTGTAACTAGGTACTACTCGTAAAAATTGCTTATTATTTTGCATTGCTGTGTATATTATCTTAGTTGTTCTGAACTTTTGAATGAATAGATGTGTCTAAATCATTAACAATTCCTTTCAAGGATTATTTTCTATTAATAAAAAAATACCATGTAGAATCAGACAAGCTATTTTACTTTAGTTTATTCCCTATTTTAATTGCTAAAACATCCAACCGTCCACAGAGCCGCCATAAATCCAAGTTATTACAACTATGACGATAGTGGTCCAAACATTTACATAACAAATTGTATGAGTCCGAGGGGCAGTCCCCAGCGATTTTTATGGAGTTACACACAGTTGCCTATGAGCTCGACATATTTACTCACAACATTTAAACAAGGGACGGCTAGAGCGGCATTTATCTTCGTCCTATTGCCTAAACTACATGACCTTGCTAAATAGTTTGTAGTTGTTTCTGTAAGCACGCTTTTGTAACCTGAAACTGAATTATGTAACAATAAAAATAAAATTTAATAACATGTGTTAAAGTTTTTTCTCTTTGGCTAAGCTTGAAAATGCTTGTACAAAAACTTGACATGACTTTTTTTTGACAGACCAACCCTTTTCAGCTATGTGGAGTTTTTGAAGAATTGAGAAGACCAATTTTATGCATAAACTTTGTCGACACCTATCGAACTTTTAAATTATAAAAAAAAAATCCGTTCATTAGAGTAAAAAAAAGTAAAGAAAATGTGGAAGTTCCGTATTCGGAGCGTATCTTCTTTTACCAGTAAAAAACCAATTCTATAAATAACCTCCTTGGTTTGCGCTGTTTTATAATTTGAAATTAGAATTCACTAAACAGTTACAAATTACCAGCCAACGTTAATTCACCAGGACACTTAAAACAAAATAATCGTTAAACCTACAAAGCTAATGTCTCCAGTCTATAGAGTGAAGTTGTAAGTACCAGTTGTTTACTTGTAGCGTAATGTAAAGGCTTGAGGCTCGCCGCTTGTTATTCAAGATGTCTGGGGAGATGCTGTAAAGTGAGTCGGCCTGTATCTCGCTGCGTAGCGACTAGATTCATGTCGGTCTTATAATCGCGTGTAGCCGCATAATTTTAGTGGGTAAGTTGGAGATAAAATGGTGAGAAACGTGCACTGATGGAGGATTTGTGAGCTTGTAGTCTAGGAATAGAGTTCTCATATTTGTTCGGTAAATTTTGTGATATTTTTTTTTCGAATAACAGTTTGTTATGAGTTTGAAGCAGTATAAATATTTTATACAATCTAATTAATTTGTGATATCAGAAAAGGTCTAGTCAAATATTTTTTTAACAAATACTTCCTTCAAATAAACAACCTACATTGTCCTCTCACAAAATATTGTGAAACCTCACTGAAATTATTTAGAAAAAATATTTGCATGAAAAAATGTATCTTTACTCCACCACCACCTATCTTAGAAAGCTTAAAATAAAACCTACCATTCTTTCCTCTACAGAAACACACCTCACCACAACAGCGGTTCTAATTCCTCGACACCAAGAAACATCCAGTTCGCCTACAAACTAACAAGTCCAAAAACAATTTACATGGCGCACGGCTCCAAACGGTCGGCTCGATTTCCATAACTAATTAAATTGTGGGGACAAAGTTGGCTCGCAGGTGTGCCGCGGTCTGCTACTCCAAGTCCTCATGACCTGTTTATTTGAGTATATAATGGTTTGGCTGCGAAAGTAAAATTCACTGGTTATTTTGCAGTATGCTCTTAAAAAATTGCAGTATTTTCGTGGCGATCAATGCAACTGGGTCGAAACGTCGAGGTTAGTCAAATAGATCTAAAATATTTTTATCATCTATGTAGATAAACTCTTGTCTTATGACGAGCTCCCTTACCATGAGCTCTTAAAGCGAGACGCCGCATTACAATGCACGTAGCGGCGTCTCGCTTCCACATCGTAAACTGTCCTGCTTTAAGAGTTCATGGTAAGGGGGCTGATCGATGAAACTGGACCAAAATGTCAAGGTCAAAACCAATTTAAATAATTTTCTTCTTCGAAATAAATATAATATTTCAGGAATTTTTCATCTGCAATAAATTGTTAATAAGTGTTATATTAATTGCGATCGATGATGAGCACCTTATTTAGCAGATTTAGGAATTTACTTGATTTTTTTCATTTAATACAATCTATTAAACCGGCATTATTTACTTACCTTCAAATATACATATATTATCTTCGAATATGTCCCAATAACGGTCACCCAACGGAATGTTTTAACTGTCCAGTTACCGTGTGCGGCTATTACGTTTTATTTGGCCTATCGCATCGAATCCGTGCCGGCATTGCATTCGATACAGAAGCTCATTACCGGAACGATTCAATTCCAGCTGGATAACCGAAGGCGTTACTGTAATGATAATGAGCTTAATCGAGCGTTTTAAACGTAAAATCAATTTAATTACTACGTACTAAGTGGCTTCGAATTATACAGTTTGTTTGTGTGAAATCATTAAGGGCAAAAATTCCGTAGAACATTTTTACGATCCTGGTAAATTGACTAAACGGAGACTATAGACAAAATTATCGATCTATTGACGATCGAACGATCGACGACATTAAAATTATAAAGCATTCGCCAAAAAAAGGTGATTCATAGACTAGTCTTTATAATAAATGTTAAAGGAAACCAGTCTGGATTGTTATAGGTTGGCATTTGTCAAACTTTAGCTCATATCAGATTCCCCTTACCATTACCAAAATCAGTGCGATACATACCGCAGTTTTGTCTCATAAGTGTTTTTTTATTAATATTTATTCGCTATAAAAATTCCTCCGCGCCGTGAGCCAGCAGCACGCACATTTGTTAAGAGGGTTCCCTTATTAATGGATAGTTTGCGTCCATTAAAATTCGGATGAAACTGGGGTGGGTAATACGTAAGCAATATTTTATAATGTATATGGAAATGATTGTGTATTACCATTAATTATGTATATTTACAGGCTAGTGATGTCATTTCGTTTCTTACCTCTTTCTTCTCCAAGTATGTGATTTAGATAATTTGTTATAAATAGAGAGGTTACCAAAAAAACCAAAATGAATTTACCTAGTTTTACGTGATACGCGGTAGCCACACTGAAATATTAATTAAAGTAATGGTAGATTTTAAAGTACACACTACTTTTATAGTAGAAATGTTTCTCATTATTCTTAATTAAGCCCTTCTCAAATTATAAACAAAGTTTCAAACAATTGGAAATACAGTCTATATTTTGTCTAAGAAAGTAAAGAAATTTGGGTAAAGAAAACACAAGTTGGTAAATTTAGTTAAGTCTAGTTAGTAGCTAAGACATAATTTTATAGTTCTCCACTAGTTCCTTCAATCTCAAATAATCATTAAAACCTCTTTCGTATTTATAAACGTAAAAATCTATAGTGTGGAAACAAAAGCCATCGAGCTAATGAAACACCACGCCGGGCGTTAATGAGCCATATGAAACACGGTCCGTGTGTTATAACACGTAGTAGAGTAAGCAGGACTTAAGGGTGGGTCGGGTAAAGTTATGTGTTATCTATTACAAGGAAACATTAATTTTATGAGTATAGTAAAAAATACAAAGTTTAATATTTGGAACCTGCTAGCAAAGTGTCGAAAACTTATTTATATTTAATTATATATAATTTACTCTTTCACTGTCCAGTGCACTACATATGGCACAGATCGATTGTTTAATTATTATTTTGTGTTTAATAATAATACGTGAAGCAAAATTCGGATCCCTTTTTAAGAATATTGCGCGCACGGAGGAATGTGAGATTTGGCTTTATAAAGTTTATATGAAGCTAAAATATTTATTACAATTACGGTCACATATTGGCCTCAGGGCGACATGTAGCCATAATTAATCAACAAAACAACATAGTGGTTCCTAAGTTAGCATAATATCAATGAACACATACGTAACTAACATCGTAGCGCAGAGAGTACGTAGCGGCGGCGTAGCAGCGTAGCAAAGTAGTGGCGTAGCACATTTGTAGCCCTTCAATTTGTTATGTAAATGCATCTTTTGTCCGTCCATCCGTCCGAGGCGGGCACCACTCTATAAATTTATTCGAATACCGCTGGGCGTGGGGATTTCGAGCAATTTTGCGCAATTGCTGCTATGCTGGACAACTGCTATTGCCGTTGTCAAGGTTACAACAGTCGTAAGACGATGAATGCTAGCTGAGATAGACTGCAGTTTAAATGAAAGAATAATGCATTTGGGATACGTAAGGTTTATGAATGAAATATTATTTGTTTATAAAAAGGTTTTGTGCAGCTCTTTTTCTATTTACAACGAATATGTCAATGTGAATCGATATATTGTGTATAAAATGTTCAAATCGAATTAAATCGTATAAAACCGTATAAAGATAAGGGCAATAAATCGATTCACATTGACATATTCGTGGATCTCAGCGAATTCTGCATTGATACCAATTTGTGATCATTGAAATTAGTCGTGATCGTGTTAGTTTCATAACTTCGAATTGGCATAAAACAAGTGAAGATCGCCTTCTCGTTTACTATACAAGTTAACTATTATAACAAAAATTATGACATAAAACTAACAGCAAAACATGTACCGAAATAATGTATACTATATACAATGCGTAAGTGTAAATAACACTGAAATGGTATATCGCATCCCAGGAGAGCAATTGCCTTATCTACCGGCGTTCGGAAATCAACCGCATTAACTAATAACCTATGGAGTTCAATCAGATATATTTGTGGGGAATAATTTTGTTTTGTTTCTACATTTGTGAAATATACTATTTAGGTAAAAAATAATGAAATTTTGCTGAAGTTAGCCATAAAAATTAATTTGATTTGAATTTGCTGTCATTTTCGAGTTGTCTGCTTCGTTGGTCTAGTGGTTGCTAATCACAACTGTTGAGTTTGAGGTCCTGGGTTCAATACCCGGGTCGGGCAAAATATTACTGGATTTTATCATTTAATAATTCTCAGTAGCAGCACGGATTCTGCCTACCCCTTCGGGGAATACAGGCGAGAAAATGTGATCATATTCACATTATAAGTAACTATATAAATTTTTATAAGAAAATCAATGAAATCGGTCACATTTAGTACCTATGTCTACCGCTATAATCCCCAAAGTAGTAGGCCGTTTGATCACAGGAGTAATTATTGTAATGTGAGTGTTTTCCGTTATCACTTACAGTTTCGGGCTCATCACCTATATTAGTGGCAATCCTATTGCCTCAATTCATCGAGCAAACAGAATGCAAAGAGAGCTGTATCCTCAACCTCCCTGACAGGTTAAAAACCAACAATTACAACACCACAAAAACGTGACACAATAAAATCATAGAAATAAAACTAAGTTTACGGATTTTATCGCGGTTTTTAATTAGTTTTTTGGTCCCGACGTAACTAATCCTTTCTTTTTTCAATGTCTAATATTCACATAAGTGATAGAAATCATCACAATACAATCAATCAATACCAATCAAAACCTCCAGTATCACCTCAATCAATCGCCACTATTCACTTGTAACAAACGCATTGAATACGTTAATAGGTTAGCAATCATCAAATCATCGCGTCCGTCATCGAATCATCGGGCATTGTGCGGAGGGTGAGGGCGCCACTGAGCCTCTCAATATGCAAATTGCTCTGCCACCGAAAGCCTAACTGGCTATTGTAGAGAACGACCTGGATCGGTATAAACGGGTTTAGGTATCGTCTGAGAGTATGCAGCTACAGCGGCGTTTAATATTTTTTAACTATAAGTAACTATTTACTCAGTATTTATTACAGTCCAAAATGTTATTTGGGTGATAATATTCTATTTTTGATAGATTCCTTCGCGGGCATTCTAACTCTCCAAAGTTCATTGTAATCGGTTGAATAATGTTGACAAGTGCCGTGTCTAAGTTTTAACTGCTATACTGGGAGCTATACGGTCGTGACAAATATTTTCGTAATTCACAAACTTTTTTTTTTCATTAATATAACGTCTCGTGCGTTCCACAAACATGTAATAGGTATCACAAACACCCAAACTCAAGACAAATATCTGCGGTCACACAAATTATGTCTTTTGTCCTGTGCGGAAATCGAACTCGCAACCGCACAGCAGTCCTCTCGCTTAGCCACTACGCCAGTCAGTCGTCGTCGCCGTCGTTAGTACAAAGTCTGTCTGTTTGTGCTTTAAATATTATTTTTTTACATTACATTAAGTGTGAACATAAATATTATAGATACTCTTATTTATTACGAAAAAAGAGGCTTTTAACTACACATTTCCTAGAATAACTGCGTACAGTCAACAGCGGTGGGCCGGATATTGACATCGCCGCTATTTCCGCCCCCGCCATGTATAAACCAGAATAAATTCTGCACGGGAATTAGGGTGGCCACACTGAGAAGTTCCGCGTAATGGTAGCTTTTAAAATACTTATACACTAGATACTTTAATGGTAGAAAGTTTATAAAAATATAAATGCACTAACATCGCAAAAATATTTTATTGCTCCATATTGTTTCACTACTGGACTTCATTCTTCAAAAGAGACATTGACCCCTGCGTTCGATTCGGTATTTCATCTTAGAGATTTCTTCTTCTTAAAAAATGTTATAGAAGTGTTATGTAAAATCCATTTAAAATCCGAAATAAAAATCATTTTATCATTTATCGTTTTGTGCTATTTTTCAAGAAAACATTGAAGAAATAATATTTCTCCTCACCACACTTTTCTTGTATCACAGTAGTCTTGCATAGTCGTACACAATATGCATATTTTATAACTCTACAAACTTCTCTTTAAAGTTAACTTCTCTGAAATAGTACCGATAAACAAAGTATTAATTAACATAATTAATTTATTCAACAGCACCCTCTTATCGTTTTTAAGTAACAAACCAGCATTGTAAATTAAGATTAATACTTATGCAAACAAAGAGTATTCAGCTGTTAAAACAAATAAAGCCAAAGATATTAAAAATAATACCCAAAGGGACATTTAAAATTAAAACGCAGAAAACTCAAGAAGTACCGAATGTTGGCAACTTTTAAAAGCATTTCTCGGTTTATTTGCGAGTAATGATTAACATTCATCATGTAAATTGTTATAAATTGTTAGATCGAAATGTAAGTCGGAATCGTGAATACCCGAAATGAGAAAAAAACTTATTCCTGAATATTTTCGTTTTTAATACTTCATAAACTTGACGATTAAGATTTCCACTCTGGTTTATGAAAATTTACTTTTCCATTTATCTTTTCAATTTCTTTTTTACATATTAAACAGCGTACTTTTGCTTAATAAGTATTAATATTTATAAGACTGCCGCGGAATTGTGAATTTTGTTTAAGTGTTTAATTACAAAGACGAGGAGCTAAGATCATAAACGTACCTGTTCGGTAACAATCTCGTACATTGAGCCCAAGATTAAGTACTAGTTACCTACATTATATTATTTAAAGGATATTGCTGTCTTTTGTAAAGATTTAATCCTTTGCGAGCCTTGTCAATAGAACGAGATCATAAAATAAGAAATTTAATGAGATAACTTTTCTAATAAACATTTAGTTCATTAATTAGATAACTTATTTGTCGGAAATCCTTTCTTTACTTCCTTTGAACAATTTGGAATCCTTTAGCTTATATTTTCTTGAATTGAATAGATGTATAACTTAAGCTAAAATTGATTCCATAATTGCTACATTCAAAGGAGTAATCGTTACAAAAAGAAAATTTGGCTATTAGGTACTTGATACATTCTAGCTAGCAAGCCTGTGACTCGCAGTAGGAAGCCAGTATGTTATCAATTTAACTTTTTTCACACATATATGACTTTATATCCATTAAACAACACATTAAAACATTACTAATTACAGCTTTTATTAACCCAATGTCGAATTAACGTAACAAATGGATGATCATAAAAATAATTTATTCAATGAAGCTTAACATCATAATATTCACAGAAACATAATTCGATTTACATTCTAAACGATTTTATTACAGAGATTGGTGACCTCTTAAGATGAAATATCTCTCAATTGCATTGAATAATCTTTTCAATCGAGAATGAAAAAAAGATTTCATTCCGTACCGCGGGATATTACGCATTAATTTGTTGGGGTTGCCGGAAAATGAGCAAGAATTGTATGATATTATATATTTGTGTCTTACTCCTGTTTATGCTTAGCGAGTTGTTATTGCAACTAGCAACTAGTTTTGATTTTTTGTAAGTGCTCTTTTGTAGCCTATATGAAATAAAAACATTATGACTATGACTATTATTTCTGAATTGACATTGCAGTTTGTATTAAAAAAAAACAACAAATTTTTTACTGTAGCAGGTACTAGTTTCTTGTTCAAGCATATAAAAAGTCTACATAGGTATTAAAACTTTAGACTCGATATTGGAGATAATATTATATCTTGCGTAAATATATAGATAATTTTTAATGAAACCATAGATGCTTTTGAATTTTACATCAGCCTATAAATTAATATTGTTTGTAGAATCATAACGAATTTACTCATCCGACGTTTCCAACGTACGCAGGCACCGACAGGCGATGAATGTACCTTTCGCCATTCTTCTGCCCCAACCCAGCGCAGATTAATTAATTCATTGAATACGTTCAAAAAAATCCAACACTAATGTTTCCCGTTTTACTGACGTACGCATCTTTTCATCCTCCCCGATTGCGGAAAATAAAATGTATCTCCTCCCTCGTCAGTTTTACTAAAAGAACCATTTGTATATGAAACGACCATTACCATTAGCCGCCGTTTCACTTCGCCATTGATGGCCAGCCCCTCGGCCATTCAGTGTCCGATGCAGACATATTATGTTGAGTTCATTACATTGTGCTATCCGTGTAGGTGTGTACGCGTAATGGGGAATCGACGGCGCAATAGTTTGTACACACGGGAAGTAATGTATTGATTCCTCTTTGTAAAAGAAAAAGTGAGACTGTTTGTATTCTGATAATGACAGCATAAAAATAACTGGATGTTGTCATAACATATTTGCTCTGCAGACAGGCAGTACTTGTAATTAAGTTAAGCTAACACTTTTTACAATGTCGCTAATGAATTTCCTAACTCTTACTGCAAAACTATGGTCAGTTCGATGTAACGTACCATTTGCTAACACATGACAACTCAATATTTTGGTAGAACAGATAGCATTAGGCATGATTTTGTACTGTAGGGTTTGTATTATGGTATTTCATTTTTTGTACCAGCGCTTCTCAAGAGTGGTCAAAAAGAAATGGTGCAGGCAAAAATGTATTCCTAAGTTACTCTACCTCTTTATGTTATTCTAACTCCAAACAATAACCAGTGCCGTAACTAGCTTTTTATGCGCATGGTGCGAGCTTCTTTAACAGCGCCCTTTTTTATTGTTTGTGGTTCTGGTCTGGTCATTTCTGCACCCCTCTAGGGTCTGCGCCTTATTCCTGGGCACCGCCCTAGTTACGGCACTGACAATAACATACTCAGCCTTATTTATTTTATGCACAACATACAAAACTCAAGAGCAAATCTGAAATCCTCTTACAGGAATACTTCTCGACTCTCATTGATATACTGTAGCAATAGCCTCTGTGGACTTTGCATTATCACTGGCCATGTTCAAGACGATTTGAATTTCAATACACGCCGAACTGTCCCGGCGCGTGGATCATGTATAAACACAGTGCAGGCAGTTAAACATCATAATATCTGCATTAGGTGTTGCATATACTGTGCATTATAGATTATGAAACTAATTATATTACAATACATATATTGTGGTGTTGACGCTATTTTTTTAGGTGAAAGTTTATCATCAATCTGACGTGTCATTGACTAGACCTGTCTTTTCATTTGCTTTAATTACTGCAATATTAGGCAGTGTGTTCTAGTCGCTGTTCTTATCAGCTGTTGCATCAATATAGGCAATTCATGATGTAGCAAACTTTGCAAACCGATTATTACTTCTATCATGAAATTATTTGTCACTTGAACTAAATAACGTCAGTGTGATAATGTTACCAATTGAACTCTGGTATCTAAGTACCTTTTTCTCAAACAAATATAAGTTACAAAATTTCTAAGAACAGCTCATATCTTCAGGGATTCTCTTCTTATGTCAGCTTAGCTCGCATAAAAATAAACATCATATAAAATGTCTGTTTTTAAAACCCGATACGGTTGTGACAACCGCGGGCCTCGCGTATCGTCTCCGTATATAATACACAGTTGTCCGGTCGCCGATCTTAAACAATAAATCTATTGGCGTCCGAAAGGGGCTTAGCCGGTCCCCTTGGCTTCTCTTTGTAAATTCCCTGTTCGTATCTTTTCGCTCGAATGGCGACTTTATCTTCGGGACTGTATTGGCTTCGATGGAAAATGTATGGTGTGGAATTAAGACCGTCTCTTGTTTAGAACGGATTTTCTTTTTTTGAATAATGTTTTTTTTTGTCGTGAGTAATTTGATTTTGATGTTGAGTAGTTTCGATTTTTATTCGGATGGGATTTAATATCTAAATAATCTTTTGTACTTTTCCTTATACAGTACTATTTAGGTCATTTTTTATTTATTTTGTCTTTGCCTATATCTCTTTAACTTTAGCTACAGCGCAACTGACGAACCAAAAACAAATCATGCCGTGATGTAAAACGAATGATAAACACCATCAATAAATAAATCTATGACTCCGTTCAAAAACGTACAAACAGCGGAAAAAAATCTCTCACGACCGACCAATTGCGAATTTTTAAAATGGGAATTGCTCCAATTTCGTTCTGCTATGGAAGAGTGCGCAAACTTATTAGCAAGCGACCGTTGGGTTATCGGCGATCTTCCTTTACTTTTTGCAGGTGATCGGACGGTACGAGATTGATTGGACGATCTCGATTGGACTCTGGCCCCGTGACTCATTTTAGACGTCACCAACTGACGTTTCGCTGCGACGTTCTAACGATTGCTGATTGCGTTTTTAATGAATAGAGGATTTGCTTCTGTTGAGTCGAGTGTCTTTTTGTGGATTTGAGCGTCTTTTTTGTTGATTAATTTATCTTCGCAAATCTTTGGCATGATAGTATTGAATACGATAGCAGCAACAGCACAGTCTTATCTTATTTCATTAAGGTAAAATCCGATTTAAGTATTACTATTTTTACTATAGATATACTGAAAGACTTAGATCTATGTAGTAGTCATATACATGCATCAGTAGGTATATACTACATAGTATAGTCTTTCATTTTGGCATACAATCGTAAGTAAATTTAAATTCACCTGTTGCAGAAACCGAAAGTAACTTAAGTAGGTACAAAAGAAAGGTGACTTTTTTAACAAGTCACTGAGTCTAATAAAACCGCTGAGAATAGCCTTATGTACCTATATAATGCTTAGACTTATTTATTCTGCTGCGTTCATTCAATTAAGTCGAGAAGACAAAAGTATAAACGTAAATGATAACAGGATTTATACGGCGTTCGTTACGTGAAATACGTAAAAATGTTGAGGTACAAACGTGCACACGTCTCTGCCAACAACATTAGAATAATTGATTAACTAAACGCAAAGAGAAATAATCGCGATTCAGCGTTTTATCAACTAAGGATTGTTGCACGTTCGCGACAGAGACGAGAAAACACGCCTTGTGATGCTACATAAAAAAAAATAACTGGAAATTATACTGCAAAAAAAATCAAAAGAAGACTGATATCCTCTATATTAATTCGAGTAAAGAGGTAGATATCCAAAATAATATTTGCCACAAAATCAAATAAATAAATCTGTAAACTCAAAAACCCAAATTATTACTTTCTAAAAAAAGTCATAACAAAAAATAACTCGATTATTTTTAAATAACAATTTCTTAAGGAAACCACATGAGATAAAATCTCAGCGTTGCAACCAGCCTAAATCTCTTCCGTGCCAGGAAAAATGATTTATAAAAGCTCGCTCTGCTATATACGTCTCTTTTGCTCCTCCTTATTTCGCATGTTTCCGTCCTTGTCCTTACTAGTCCAATTTCACAGGCGGCTGGTTGCTTCCGTAGGACCTCGGTAGTAATGCCTCTATTGATTAAGAAACGTGAATATTCATTCAATTATATGGTAGCGCGGCTCTCTGATGAAACCTCGTGGGTTATGGTTTTAAAGGGTATTTACCTACGTTATTCAGAAAGAAAATATTTGCTCCGTTCTATTGACACTGTCGGTCTACTCTCGTTCGCTTTTATACGAATATCTAGAGCTTATCTGGGAGGTATTTTGTCGACATTATTAGGAGTAATTGAAGTTTCTTGGCGCCAATCAAGGTGATACTGGTTCTGTAACTATTGATTTGCTAAAGTCAGAGACTTAATAAGGATTTACGTGATTGGCAACAAGGCTTCGTCGATAGTTCTTGAAAAAGGGTCTTGAAGAGGTCGTTTAAAGGCTGGGCGCTACAAAGACACTACGATCAACAGAAAAAGCGATACAGTATGTGTTTTTTTAATACGAAGTAAAGAGTCGTGTAGATAGAAGTTGCTGCCAATTGATTTGATTTATTTATAAGATATGTGAAACTAACAAATATATAGTAGAAACTCTAAACAACTCTAAACTCTTTACAAATATATAGTAGAAACATCTTGTAAAACAAGATTCAACGATGTGATATACTTCTTGGTATATGCCATCCTGTGTGACAACGCGACATCAGAAGGAGAACCAGTTATGTCAATACGTTTTCGAGTCACACATCCACGCAAGCACTTGAACGACAAATACATCTCCCGCTTTTCATTATTCATTTCCCCAATATTGGAATAAGTAAGCAAACAAAAATATTCATCGGGGTTGTGGATAAAGATTTCTTTCGTCGCAATATGTAGGCGGGAGACGATGGCGGAAGCGGAGGTTTCCGCACAATCTATCGTCGGTATAATGGAGCTGTTAAAGACAATATGCTAGGAAACATATTGGATGCAGCCCGACGAATGTGTAAGCGAGCGAGCGGAGACGACTCGTGAAGACTGTGGCACACTGAGGGCAAGACACTGTGTGGCGTACGAAATTTAAAATATTTTTTTTTTTATTCATATCTGAATAAAACAGCCAATTCGTGAATATAATTTTAGCGTTACCGTTATTAATACTGCTAGCTATCATTTATGATTTTGGTTACTAAAGTACTCTACGTAGATTGATCCCAACATCAATTGTTGTTTTCATCCAACTTAACAATGTTCACAACACACACCATGCAATGAGTAGGTATCCCGTATTTTTGATAAGTGTAGTCTAATGTGTTTAAAATGAGTTGGTCGCCCTAAACGCTTACTTGCTTTACCGGAGCTGTTGTTTCTAAGAACATCCATTGTTAGGATTGGTAAGATTAGATTATAAAAAAAATTCTAATCATCATAATTAGGTTCTAGTCACGTATATGTTTAAAAACATATAAATAAATGATTATCCATGCTTTTTTTTTAATTCACCTAAAACACACCGTTTCAGGCAGTGTGCCACGAGGTTTAGCAAGCGATAAATCCATAGCTACATCTGGGCAGGCGCTCGGTTCAATTTTATTACTATTCTCTCTGCCGAGGACTTATTCGATTCACCCGTCAAAGCGGCCCGTCCTACGGGAACCTCGGTTACATTATCTCTTCGCTTTAGACGCTTCTTACCAGCTTATCTTCGCCTCACTCTTTGAGAACAGATCCTGCAGGGTGCCCGAACCTCGATTGATAATCCAAATTGTTTAACATATAAGATTTTTAGATTTAAAACTATTTAATGTTAGTAGCATTACAGGTATTTTAGTGGATCTTGCTATAACAGCACATCTAAAAAACATTTCGTCAAATCTAGTACGAGTGCTCACTTCTATGGTTGGTTGCTAAAACTAAACCTTTTGCGATGCATTAGATTTCACAATAATATAAAAACTCCTAGCACTAAATACCTCCATACATTAAGTTACGGTACCACTAAGAGACGGGTGTATTTCACACCGATTTATCGGGAAACCAGATTTAAATATCATTTATTTGTAGCCATTTAACTCGAAGGTTATCACTACATGATAACCTAAGGGTTTTATGCGTTCACGAAACATTTACATATGAATATAATATATAGGTACTAGCAAAGTAAGAGTACATATCACGAAACACACGTTGCATACAAGGCCGCTCGCTAACACGTAAACATATTTTATGTAACAATTTTTTATTTTATATCCCCATAAAATGCACAGCGCAATCTCGCCCTTCCTTCATACTCGTATATAATGTTAGCAGTATATTTTCGTATTTTTTTACAATCAGTGTAATGTATAAGTTAAATTGTTTTAGGTTTCTATTGTTCACCATCCTCATCTCAAGAACTAATTGTGTGATAAAATTTAATAATTTAAAGGAGAAATTAGTATTGGTAATGGGTTTTTTTTATAACTTATTCCCTTTAGAAAAGCATGGTAGTCTACCGACCGGATTTCAGCACTTGAAGTTTATAATTTACAAGAATTTGGTGGCAATAAACTGATCTTATGACATCATAATAATGAAGATTTCAGTACATAACTATACACCACGAAACTAAAGCCGAACGCAAAATATTGCCACGTGTTTCGTCACTTCTCTTCTTTGTGATATGACAAAATGATCTTAATTAGCAGGTGGGTAGAAAGGCTGACTACCCGCTATCTAGCATGTGCCAATATAGAGCACGAAGAAATAGTTTTTTAACAATTATGTAACCAGTCTTTTTTGTCGCAGCAATTAATTAAAGTAAAACCAAGAACAAACTTGGTGGCTTCATCTGTATTTGTCCGCTTCCCGCTATGCAAGCTGGCTGCGATCGCTACGGGAGACGCGAAGCAAGAACTCATGACCGTTTTAGGATACAAAGATGACAATACGGTAAGTGGTAAACATAGCTTAATTCTAATGCCTTAAAATTATTTGAATGATGTCAGTTCAATCTGATATTGTATAACACATTCTAGTTTAAAGAAACTACGGTGGTAATCTCTTGCATAATGGGTAATAGTGTTTTTTCTTGTAACATGTTTCGTGTGTGCCTATGTACTTTTTTGAACGTATTTATTTACCACTTCTGGAACTTGAATGTTAAAATATAAGACAAGATATGGCATTCGGAACTAATATTCCGTTTATTTAAATTACGAAGAGTAGAGATTCCAATTTGAAAGTACATTTAAGTGCAAACAAAGCTGAGGTAAATTTCCTAAATGCACAGATACTCATAAAAACATGTTACTTTCAGATGGGCAACTGCTACACGAGGTTAAAAGAATCCCTTAAGACAATGTCAGAGACAGATTTGACACATGTGAACCGAATATATGTGAATTACACAGACGATATTGATCCAAACTTCATGACGAATTCCACGGAAAAATTTGGGGTTCAAGTAGAAAAGGTTGGGTTTAATTACCCCAAAGCAGCTGTCGCTTACATCAATCGCTGGGTAAGGTGTCATCCTAAAGAATTGAGTTTACTTTCATCGATTTTCTTTTTGTTTGATACACGAAAGAAAGGAAAAATATCATGACGGAAGACTTTCTCTACAGATTGGTGCTGGGACATATAAACGAATTATTGATGTATTAGACGCCAAGGATGTCAATAAAGAGACAATGATGGTCATTGTAAATGCTATTCATTTCAAAGTGAGTACTATACGATTGAAGTGCTAAATCATTAACCGCTCGTGTTGGGAATAAGTAAGTTCATGAAACATGTCATGTGGCACCCCTATAAAGCCCCTTAAGGAACTACAAAATACTCACTTTTAGAAAATAAAGACTAAGAACTATTAGTATAAACCGTAAGCGAAAATTTGCGCTCTAAGAACAATATTTATATTAAAGCACGAATTAATTCAAGTGATATTTTATCAACTTAGCTCCTAACTTAAAAATATAAGGTCCATTTAACCATAGCAGGAAGACAGAATTTAAATTATTATTTGTTCTTAGTATGTATTCACAAGCCATTAACAAAAAAAAATTGAATTAAATAATGTTTATAATTGGAGTACAGACTTTCCCTTATATTTTTAGGGCACATGGGAGTTCCCGTTTGATTTCCGATTAACTAAGCTTATGAAGTTCATCCATTTTGACGGAAAATCCTCAAGAGTACCAATGATGACTAAAGCTGATCAATTCTCGTACATATCTATTGGTGATTACAAGGTATTTAATATTTTTTATTCGCAGTCTGAATTTGTGCCCTGTTGATAGCAATAGGCTCGTCCCCTAATACTGACGAAATTCGGGTGTACTATATGTGCACCTCAGCCTACCGCTTCATTCTTCATCTTTTTTTATTGCAATGGCAATATTGATTTCGATGAATTGAAAACATACGTTTTTTTTGTAGCTACTTTCAGTAAAGTTCGCCAGTTGGAGGTCTACTATGACGTTCGTTGTTCCCGGCACCGCGCAGGGCTTGCCAGACCTACTGCAAAAATTAGAAGCGGAGCCAAACTTCGTCGGGAACGCGGTTAAAAAAATGCCATCGGTCCCTTTGAGAGTGTACATACCTCGATTCAAAATAAAAACCTATGTGGATTGGTCCGGATTTCTTCAAGAGGTATACAGTCCAGCATTTCCCAATGTATACTTAGTATCTGTATTCTGCATACAATGGCCAGTGCTGAACATTGAAACTTAGATAAATTATTCTTAACTTACAGCTAGGCTCTTATATCGTCTCCTTTAATCTCTTCATATCGCACTTTCTTCTTTTGTTTTCATCTTGTAGGTGCTTCCCTCTTTTCGTCAATTTTTCCCTCGATTACAATTTTTTCAACTCGGCGTGTGATCTATTATTTTCCTTTTTTGGATTAAAAGTTAAAAGGTAAACTATTTGAACAATCTCATCTAAAACCTATTTTTGTAAACACAAGTTCATTCTTTAACTCTTATTGTTACAATCACGCTATCTCTTTCACGTCTATGTCAAGTTGTATATTTATGTATGTATGTGTGCAATTCGGAACACTTTCCTCGTTCATTTTGTTATATGTCGCAGCTATACTTTTTGATTTAAAATTGTCTCCATATTACAACTCTACCCTCTCATTACCTGTGTATAAAACTTTTTTTTCTTTCAGTTGGGTTTATACGAAATATTCAGTAAAACTTCTAACGGTCTGTCAGCAATTCTAAAAGAAGGCACTACAAAAAAGAGTTTTCCTCTAAGCAAAGTGAAACAAAAGCTTTTCATACAAATTGATGAATTGGGCGTGGCCAGATTTACACACGGTATTGTTATTTATGTCACATTAAAATCTTATTTGTAATAAAACATACCTACCTATTTTTGTATTGAAGAAAGAAGACCAAAAAAAACAATAATTACAAGTTATAACTTGCAGCTTTTACTTAATAATGATAATATTCTTTCTGCTTTGCCCCATCCTTGAATTTACTGAGTGTTTACGGTCATCATTAAATAACACAAATAAAACATGCCAAGAATTCAGCTAATGCGCCAAACAAATCAATTTACTAACTAATATTACTGTTAACAGATCCCATAAGACATCTGGGTCCGCCAAGTGTACCACAGTTCTTCGATGTGCCAGAATTCATCATAGACAAACCATTCTATTTCCAAATCACCTTGGACTTTGAGAATGCGCGCCATGAGTTGTTCACGGGTGTTTATTACGGACCTGAACCAGCTGTGATTCAGACTAAAGTTTAAAGTTGTTCAGAGTACAGTTTCCATTAAGTAAATAATTGACGTGACGGACTACATTACGTTGAAGAATATCAGTAAATTTAATAATTAGAGTTTATTTATTAAGAATGTTATTAAAATAAATTGTAGTTTTAGTCTTGATAGTGTTTATTTTATGTCCTCGTTGATCTAATGGGTGCAAGCGCGGTTTCCGAGACGGACAGTGTTATTGGTTGTTCCTTCAGAATTTCAGGTCGCACCCCAACCAATCCGTATAATTGAATTCGTAAAAGCTTATCATAGAAATTAAGAGTACTGGTTATCTGATATTTCATACGCAATGAACCTTCAATTCCAGCAGAAATGATGTGAGATTTCCTTAAAAAAAACTTTGGTAACATTACCAAGTCCGCCGGTTAAATAGCTGTACGATAACTGATAGAAAATAGCTTCGTCATCAATGTAATTTTATGCCACTTACATAATCACTATAATTTGCATCACGCAGGACATTTTGTCCTCAAGTCTTTCATTTTTTTTCTGCCCAGTTTCAACCCCTTCACAATTAGTCAAATAGTTCATAATTAGGGGTACATTTGCTGGACAACGCGTGCTCGGCACGTGCATTGCTAGTTAGCAATGATTGTGAATTACGATTTGTAATTCGAGAAATTGTATTTAAATTATTCAACAAAGGGTACAGTCTTTTTATTCAAAGATTATGTATTAATAATGCATGGTGATTACGTTTAAATCCATCAAAGACTCTTATCGTTGATAACCAATATTTCTAAAGTTATAATTATAAACAACTTTCTGAACACCCAAACATTTTACTTTGCATTTATTCAAAAGATAACAGTTCCCTTCGTTTGAGTAAGTATCGCCTGTTAACTAAGACAATTATAACTCGATATATCACGTCACACATCTATTAGGTTCAGGTCAAACAATAAATTGCTTTACATCGTAGCACCCATTTGAATATTGCTAAGTGTTTTGCCATGCATACAAAATGGCGGTGAATAAGCAAGGGTTGTTATTTGGAGCCTGTTACGCAAAGTAGTTTGATACGTTTGAGGGTACATAATTTATTCATTTGTCGGTAATCTTTCACTCTATTTTGGAAACCGTACTATATAGTTCACGTATGTATATGCAGACTCTTAACGTATGAAATTAAAAAAGTACCTACCTTACCTACTTCCTGAATAGTTGTCATAAATTGGTTAAGTTTATTTTCTCGCCCTTTAAAGGACTTCAAATAATAAGTACGCATCGACATTTACAGGGTTAACAAAAACAAGTGTACAATTCTAAAGAAAAGTTATATCTGATGCAATCTTTTTTAAAGCTGAACTAATATTAAATTCTACGGCAAAAAAAACAACCTTGAATCAAATCTTGTCTTACCTTTGTCACTTACGACTAAAAACAATATATTAATAATTATAAGTACACACTAAAACAAAATTAAAACCCGCTTATGACCAAGCTTTATACACCAGTGATAGCTTTTACCCAAAGCTTCTCGGACCTAAGCCGACTGGTAAAGTCCAAAGTACTGCGACTCAACTGGATTCCGACCAGTGGGAATCGGCTTTGTCTGGATCGAAAAACGGAATAAACTTCAGGTGTCAACTGTTAAATATTATCCGGAAAGATTTGTAGTTTCTGTGGGTGGAAGTAGAGTTGAGTAATTAATGTTATTTTAACTTTAAATGTGACGTATTCGACATAATAAATAGTCAATACCTTCAAATAATTTAAAAGTTTTACTCTGTACAATTGTTTAAAAAAAGCCTTATATGTGCTTAGGTCATTTATCTGCTGAGGTCATTTTCTATGGTGTTGTTTATTTCATTTAAAGTATACTTCAAAGACGAGTCTATGTAAAAATTAATAAATTATTTTGCTGACTTGTTTTAACTTAACTTTTTTTTTTAAATCCGTGAAAAGCTAATTAATTTGACACCAACTAAAATCTATCAAGACCCTTAAAGGCAAGTACCACTACCAACTCTTTAGATGATCTTAAAATTTTCCTGCATTTTGAACTCCCACCAATCGTTCACAAACGAGCATCAATCATAACAAACCTTACTAGACTCTGTGTACACCATAAACCCAACATTAATTCGGCGGTACCAACAGCAGCAACGTAACAGTGCCGCCAACCGCACCTACATCAAGCCGTTAGGTACGGTGCGCAGAAAAATTGTGCGCCGCGCGTACAATGACAGCGGGTCATTTGTTAATTCGCTGAAATATGGTGGCAGTCGACGGCTATTCATTATAAGGCCGCTCGTTTGCGCCACACGTGTGGGCTGGTAGCGACAGCAGGGAAAGGTGCATCCTGAATCAGGTTTTGGTCAAATCAGAGTATAATTATATACTGAATCTATTTATATGTTTAAGTGGTAACAAAAGAAATTCGAAGGTATGCTAGAAAATAAGCACGGATGAAATTCGTAGGTATTCAGTTCCTTTATTGTGTAATTTTTTTTTGCACAAGTTTTACACGTCAATTTTGAAAAGCACAATTAGATAGTGCAGTAATAATCTGAAGAGTCGTTGTCTTTGATTTCTTTTTTATAGTGAATTATTTTTAACCACAGTATTAACGTTACTAGCTTTTATTCATAACTTAATGCAATAACATTTAAGTCACAAAGCAAGAACGAATAGGTACTTCTAGACAGAACAGTATTTAAAAAATAATTACAAAAATTGTATCTGTTTATTTTCTATGCTAACCATACCCAGCCGGTGCATTCGCTCGTGCAATGGAGACAGATTGTGTTCTATATGTGCATCTCTTTCTGTTATCACATAAATGTATTAACCCTTCTCTATCTGTCACACGTTGACTACGTTGTATTTTAGTGCGCCTACGTCAAAGAAGCTTTAAACAATTGAAATGCACAGGTATCCACGAACACGAGATTTTTTTTATAGTATAAATACATTTTATTGAATCTTACATAATGTCGAATGTTACCGCATTCCATTGGTACAGAAATGAAATGGGACAACATATTTTTATTTTTTTCATTTTATACTACTGTTTTAAACATTGTTCAATTTATTTAAAAAATATATAAAGTGTGCGCAGAAAAAGGTTCATATACATCTTAAGATGCACATTTTCAGTTTCAGTGCAACGGTAATCAATCAACCCGAACATTGCGCCAAAAAAACAGAAAGGAAAAGAACAAGCAGGTTAAAATATAAAATCAATACGACCGAACATATTTTTAAAGGACAGTAAGTACTAAAACTCATAATTTTTCTGATGTGAGTGCACACAGAAATCTTTTGTATAGTCACTAATGCAGAAAACGAAATAAGTAGTAAGCCCATAAGACTTTAGTAACCTAACATCGATCAGTAAATCTATTATTATGGGTCTATAACTGCTTAAATATGGAAACATAATACCTACCTATAACGATAAAACCATAATCGAATTTTATCAATAACCCATAACACTCCATCTGCCACGGTGCGTGAATATGGGATGACCCATGGGTACTCGTCAGCCACATGTGATGGTGAGTTCATTTGTAAATGACGGCGGGTGTCACTATGCGTCACTAAGTAATAAGTTAATATCATTTGCGATACCTGAAACAAATGAATAAGTTTGATGTTATTGGAGAATATGTATTAAGTAGTAGTAAATGTATGTAACAGACTTTACACTTATAATAATCCTTTTCATCGCTCTCTGCGTCCGTCACCTTGTATTCATGAAATCGCAGTAAAAGTAAGAGACGTCCTTTCCTGGGGTTTATAAATTTCTCATTACGATTAGTACAGTAGTTTAGTCATTTATAGGTTACAAACAGACAGACATAGTGACTTGCTATACGTTAAAAAATTGTTAAAATTGAAACCATCACATTACAATATGTAGTTAAAAAACCGGCCAAGTGCAAGTCGGACTCGCGCACGAAAGGTTCCGTACCATTATCTATAAAAACGGCAAAAAAACACGTTTGTTGTATGGGAGCCCCCTTAACTATTTATTTTGTTCTGTTTTTTAGTATTTGTTGTTGTAGCGGCAACAGAAATACAAAAATTTCAACTGTCTAACTATCACGGTTCATGATATACAGCCTGGTGACAGACGGACAGACAGACAGCGGGACGGACGGACAGTTGAGTCTTAGTAATAGGGTACGTACGTATAATAGGTAGGCCCTTTGGATACGGAACCCTTAAAATGTAATACGTAGCTAATATCTCTCCGCCATCAGTTCAGTACCAGTATTAGTTAGTCAAAAGTCGAACTATACAAATTGCCCGGTAAATTTCAACATTAATCAAATCATGTTCACAGTGCCCGGAGATTAGCAAGTTTTATCGCATCGTACGGATAAACAACTCAGCGGGATTGTTTGCATATTAGTTCCCGAGTGAGGCGGAATTATTCGTTAGGATATTCTGACTTAACTGGTTTGGTGCGTCCAAGTTAAAAAGCGTTGTTAACTATTGTTGTTAGTTATTGTCGAACTATTCATTCAACCGATTGTAATTGCTATCTTTTTTTGGTACTTTATTTAAAAATCCAAACACATAGGAGATGTTTTCCTTTAATTTTCAAAATAATCAAGTTTATCTATATGCCCATCCCTTATATGTAGATGATATAGGTACCAATTGTAAATATTTAAATACACTATTTAAAAGCCAAACGATGAGTTTTACAATACAACGGCACACATTGCGATTCGGGCAACGGCATACAAGCATAATATCTAAGATAAAATATATGTCTAATAATGTTAAATTACAAACAAATAAGAACATGTAATATTAGGAAGCTATTTGTGTAAGTCACGCCACCTTTCCGCTGGTCATTCTAGCGCATAGACTTTATTAGATTACCACAAGCAGTCGATAAAACATTCGGCTCCATTCACACTGAACTAGAACGTTACGCGGGTGAGCGAAGGCAACGTTCGCAAACGTTATACTTTATTTTAGTCCTAAAGAAAAATGTGTTAAAATAAAATGTCAATATACATATAGGTATTGAACTATAATCATCAGTGATAGCTGAGTGGTACGACCGTTGGACTGCCAAGTCAATGGTCACAATTTCAAACCCCGGCACGCACCAATGTCTTTTCGAATTCATGCGCGTTTTTCAACAATGTGTGCACAGCCATGTCAAAGGCCTACAGGCGGTTTAAGCTCTAACACTCAACCAATATCAACCATACGATAAGAAGAAGAATTATAATGTGATTTTATTTTAGGTAGGTACTTATCATAGCAAATGTTACACTACGTCTGGGCAAACGCCTACCAATGACCACCAGTTCTTTATGATAAAGTCCAAAATTCTACACATAAAATATAGAACCATTCACGTCCCACGTCCATCGGTCCAGTTGGAAGCAACCTTACACATTCACTTAACAACTGCTAACTAGTAAATCGGCATTAATTAAACGGAGTGCATCTAGACGAGACCGTCTGCATAGTTGAGTGTTTGTGTTCAAATTCAACCACTCATGAACCGGGTATCTTTTGTAAAATGCCTCCATAGCACAGGTAGTGACGGGAATTTGTGAACAGTTTTACCCTGACGGATTAACTCGGTAATTTAAGATTTAAAGAGGTACATACACTGCCGGCCAAAAGTTTAAGACCGCACTTAAACAACATAATTACCTATCAATTGTAACAAAATCCCATAAGACAAATAAAAGTAATGCACATCTGCAAATTCTATTGTTAATATCGAATATTTAAAGAAGACATTCTTTTGTTTATATTCAAGTTATTGGACAATAAACATCTATTGTTTTCAAACACCGACAAACGCTGCGCTAGAGCCAGGTGGTAGAGTCGTATTCATATTTTTATGATGTGCTCATTACTAATTACTTTGCTTTTGTTTCGCATTGGTCAATAATTAGGATGATTTAGCTTCTGAAAACACGTGTTCCCGACTTATTATTACCTGAGTTTACTTGAGTTTGTTCACAAACAATCTCAATTAGTCTAAACTTGTGGTTTCTACAGTGAAGACATCTTAAAATGGGAAAAACACGCGAAATTAGCAGTGAAGTGTGTTCTGCCATCGTTGTTTTACACAATGAAGGCAAATCTGAACGTGAGATTGCTTTACAACTGAAGGTATCGAAGACTTGTGTTCACGGCACAATAACTCGATACAGGGAGACAGGCAGTTTTCAAGATCGTCAACGCTCGGGAAGACCGAGAGCAACCACGTCTAGTGAAGATAATTTCATTGTTGTTACCAGCAAGCGAAATAGACGCTTAACAGCACCAGAAATCCGCGTTGAAGTAAATAAAACCCGAGTTAAACCTTTATCGTTGACTACAGTAAAACGGCGACTGAGAGATGCGAAATTGTATGGTCGCGTCGCCGTTCGAAAACCTCTGCTAAGGCCACAAAACAAGAAAAAACGGATGCAGTGGGCTCTTGCCCATCGAGATTGGACTGAGGAAGATTTTAAAAAAGTTTTTTGGACCGACGAATCCAAGTTTGAACTATTTGGTTCAAAACAAAGAATTTACGTTCGACGCAGTGCTCAAGAAAAGATGATGCCAGACTGTGTAGTCCCAACAATCAAGCATGGTGGCGGCTCAATTATGGTTTGGGGTTGCTTCTCTAGCCAAGGAACTGGTGATTTGATTATAATTGAAGGAATTTTGAAAAAGGAACAGTACAAGAAAATTTTAGAACAAAATGCCGTTCCTTCCGGGTTGCGATTAATTGGAGATGGATTCATTTCCCAACAGGATAACGATCCAAAGCATAGCTCAAAATTATGCAGAGGATATTTAAAAGAAAAAAAGGCACAAGGAGTGTTAAAAAACATGGTATGGCCTCCTCAGAGTCCGGATCTCAATCCCATTGAACTTTTGTGGGAAGAGCTTGATAGGAACGTCCGTAATCGTGGCCCATCCTCGCAAGAAGAAATGTGGAATGCTTTATACGAAAGTTGGAGCAATATATCACAAGACACCATCAACAAATTGATTGCCCGTATGCTGAGACTTGTAAAAAAAGTCATAGAATGTAAAGGAGGATTTTTTGATGAAAAATCAGTTTAACTAACTATAGCGGTTTTAAGCATGGATTGTTAATATTTCTTTACGATTTTAAAGTATATTGTTTGTCAACCAATGTTACATTAGATGATTAAACAGGATAATTAAACATTTAATATTTTACTGGAGTTTTTTTTTATTTTCCTACTTTAATTAAGGTGGTCTTAAACTTTTGGCCTGCAGGTATATAGGCTAGAAATCGTCTTGGCCTACGATGAGATCTTCTCTTACTTCAAAAATGAAATCAGGAACGTTTTAATTTAAAATTTATAAAGTTCCGACTTCTATTTTTGTTAACAATGGAAAAAAGTTTGTTGCCAGTATCGTAGCTCTATTGTATTGTAAACTTAACGCTAACAGTATATAACAAAATAATTGTTGAAGGCTGATTGATGTAAGTTACAGCTCTCAATGATAATTTGTCCAAAACTTTTAGTAACACGAACAATAGAAATCCCTAACCTACTCCTATTAAAAACAAGCTCAACAGACTGTGTCGTAAGTAATACATGTCATGTACAATACGAACTTAGCATCTCATCCCGCGACAGTTTAACAGCGCGAGCATAATTCAAACAATAAACCATTGACAATAACACATCGCTTCATTCGATTTCCCTTCATTTATATGGGTTCGTCCGCTTTCAGTAGTTCCACTGAATAACTGAGTAACGAGTTAATTCTGTTAACTTTTGCGCAATGCTTTTGTTTTATACGTTTTCTGCCCTCTTTGTCTGTCTGTGTTCTCATTTTTGGTAGGTAGAATGAAAAATACATTCGTCTATTGTTCCTGACGTATGTTATACGACAGTAAACAGACTTTGTCGTGGAGTCAAATTTTAGTATGTTACACAAATGATGCAATCATATTTTCGTAATTCGTCGCAAGCTTGAAATTTTCTCTTTGTCTTTTGCTTTTATTGAAATGTACCTAATATAATTTAATAAAATAAATAAATGAAATGATATACTTACATATAAATGAACCCAATATATTATAATGTAGTTAAGTCAGGCGCACTGTGGGCGGTGAACCTTGCGACCATCCTTGTTGACTGGCTAACCAGTATCAGTAACCATCTTCCACCACGTGACCACCTTCCTTCATGACCTATTTCCATGAGACAATTAGCTTATGTATACACGAAGTAAAAGACATTAATGACTTCTATGAACTGGCACAGTTATCACAAACTTAATGACTGGATTTTCATCACGATAAGAAACATATACTCAAAACGGAATATACTATCCCTAACTGTCATAAGGAGAATAATTATAATCCACTATCATACTTAAACGATTTTTTGTTACCAAACCCTTAAATACTACTATTACGAACACGTACATTGCTGGGAACAATGATAGTCATTATTTTACTTCCAATATTGGCCGCCGTGTTAACGAGATGTGTTGCAAATCAAACAAAATGTTGCTGATTGCGTGCCGTCGATTCATATGCAGTGTTTGCGGTCGTTAACTATGGAGGGGCCGCACCGCTACATTCATTATACCGTTTTATGTGCTCAATTACAGTTGTCGCTGATCTCAGTTGTGTTAACAGTATGATTGTCTTGGAGCTAGAGGACGCTGTCTACTGACTAATGCGTTTGGTCGAGTTTGGCCGCGTACGCTCTCCACAGACTTTTATTTGATTGAAGTGTTGCCATGACGGCAGATAAATATAATATTAACTGGACTTAATTTTTAACTTCTTTTGTTTTTACTTCTTTTAATAAATGAATGTCATACTACAGATATTGGAAAACGTAAAAAGCAATGGTTACCAGACGCCAAGCACTTGTCAGATTATTTCTGAAACAGCCGCTTTGTTTAAGAAAGTTTGCTCGAAAATTGTTTTTAAATAAATCTCTTGACCTTATCAGTTATCAGCGATTCTCGTTCATAATTATTTGTAAGTCGATCCTCAAACAAAACTTAGTTTAATATTATTTTAAACTTATAGATTAAATAACAATCAACATGGGCCCTCTGAATCTCACGCGGCTTTTAACCCCTCGACAACATTAACAAATGTATTATAAAGTTATAATAAGATTGCATTGTATTGTACAAAGTAAATATATCCCTGATAAGTAGATATTTTACATCACATGACCACGTTTTTTATAATATTAGGTACCTTTAGTACATGTCACTGAAGTAAATAATAAACACATACAATGTTAATTTCACTTATTTAGGTAACGATTTATCTTATAAGATACGCGAATCAAAAGAAAATTGCTAAACTTAAAGTGACTCCAAAGATTTTAACAATAGCTTAAAATCAATTCAAGAACTTGCAATAGTATTTCACAAATACTATTTCAAGATGCCGACTCCGCATACAAGGGATTGCCTCTCATATCGTAAAAGCATCTTAAACAGTTTCAATCTGATCAGACGCAGAGCTATCTAACTTAAAGTTAAGCTGTGACCCGCAACTTGCAACTTAGATTGCGTGCGAATAATGGAATCGCTCTTACTTGCGTATCAATCAAATGTAATGTTTAATTCAGTTAAATCTGCATGGAGTAAGTTTGCTGAGTAAGGGAGGGCTTCGTTCATAGTGCTGATGAACCAAAGACTTGCTCCGTGGAGCTTGAAATAAATTAATGACTATGTTTTGGGAAATGTAGTTTGAAGGCTTAAAGTATGATTCGGATGAACTGATGGTAAGCTTAGGGGAGAATGAAGAATGAGTTGCTCAACTAAGTAATGTGTGATTGGTTTCCGTCTGTGTAATGATCGTGATAATAATGCAACAATGTTGAATATAAGGAATTGCTATAGAGCTACCAGTCCCATAAAGGATCCTTTTAAATTCTCATCTCTGAGTAAGCAAATATCTATTTAAAAAAATTACACTGCCTTCTACTTGAAGTCTCTCGACAACAATTCCATACGACATCAATAGCAAAACCACAAAATGTTTGAGTTAAAAAAAAAATAAGAAAGATCCTTCAATATATATCATACTCTTACGAATCTCAACTTATATGAAGTGAAAAGTATAAATCCGTTTGAACCTGCCCCAACTGGCTAACTTAGTGAGAGACGCGTCTTGTCCAATTATACGCGAATGACGATAATAAAGGGTGGACACCCCGCCTGTTTCTTTCACGTGCACACTGGACGATTATTACGGCCAAATGACCGGCTTAAGACTGGTGGTGGTCCAAGGTGAATAAAAATTATTTCATACAACCTGCAATGTTACTGGAAGTTTGTTGAGAGTTTCTCGTTCCCAGCTTTAACACTAGAAGGCAATCTCATTTAATTACCAAAGAATTGCGATGCGCTTGAAGCAGTGGCTACGTGATTTGATTACTATAAATAGGGAGTTTAATACCACTTTTCTGCATTACCCGCATTACGGCATTAAGTCAAGTTGTATCATCATCATCAGCCGGAAGACGTCCACTGCTGGACAAAGGCCTCCCCCTTAGAACGCCATAATGAACGACAACTTGCCGTTTGCATCCACCGGTTGCCCGCAACTCTGACAATATCGTCGGTCCACCTGGTGGGAGGCCTGCCAACGCTGCGTCTTCCGGTTCGTGGTCGCCACTCGAGAACCTTTCTTCCCCAGCGGTTATCAGTTCTTCGAGCGATATGGCCTGCCCATTGCCACTTCAACTTGCATATGCTTTGAGCTATGTCGGTGACCCTAGTTCTTTGGCGAATTTCCGTATTCCGGATCCTGTCGCGCAGAGCGCAAAGAAACTCCGAGCATAGCTCTCTCCATAGCTCGTTGAGTGACTCTGAGCCTCTCTAAAAGGCCAACCGTTAGCGACCACGTCTCAGAGCCATACGTCATCACTGGCAACACACACTGGTTGAAAACCTTCGTCTTCAGACACTGCGGAATTTTGGACGAGAAGATGTCGCGTAGTTTCCCGAACGCTGCCCATCCGAGTTGGATTCTTCGGGCGACCTCTTTGTCGAAGTTGGACCTGCCTAACTGAACAGTTTGTCCAAGGTAGACATAGTGGTCAACAACCTCGAGAGTATCGTTCCCAACGATAACCGGTACGGGTGCGACATGGACATTTGACATGATCTTCGTCTTGTCCATGTTCATTTTAAGACCCACCTGTTGGGAAACGAGACTGAGGTCGCTGAGCATAGTATTGAGCTCCTCCAGCGATTCCGCCATGATAACTATATCATCGGCAAAACGAAAGTGAGTGATGTATTCGCCATTGATGTTGATGCCGGACCCGTTCCAGTCCAAGAGCTTGAAAACGTCCTCCAACGCATTTGTGAACAGTTTCGGAGAAATCACGTCTCCCTGTCTCACACCACGCTGCAGTTGGATTGGTTTCGTGCTCTCGTCCTTTAACCGGATCGACATGGTGGCGTTACTATACAAACACTTCAACACCTCGATATACCTATAGTCAATATGACATCGCTGAAGGGACTGCAACACAGCCCAGGTTTCGATTGAATCGAAGGCTTTTTCACAGTCCACAAACGCTAGACACAGTGGCCGATTATACTCCTCGGTCTTCTGTATAATCTGGCGGAGCGTGTGGATGTGGTCTATGGTGCTAAAGCCTTTTCGGAAGCCGGCTTGTTCGGGAGGCTGGAAGTCATCAAGCCTGCGTTCGAGACGGTTCGTAATGACTCTCAAAAACAGCTTATACACATGGCTCAGAAGCGAGATGGGTCTGTAATTCTTCAACAAGGTGTTGTCACCTTTTTTGAAGAAGAGCATTACCACACTCCTGTGCCATGCTTCTGGCGTAGTACCCTCGAGTATGACGGAATCGAATAGCTTCTGGAGGACTAAAAGTACCAGTTTTCCACCCGCTCTCAGAAGCTCCGTTGTAATTCCGTCATCACCCGGTGCCTTGTTGTTCTTAAGCTGTTTCAGAGCCACTCTAATCTCGTACAGGCTGATGTCTGGGATGTCCTCAGTGTAGTGTCGGGTCAGTTTAGCTCTAGAGTCCTGAGCTATCCTGACAACGGGTTCCCGTGTCGAGGTGTACAGTACAGTCAAGTTGTATAGTCATAAAGTATAAACAAATAGATACCTCCACTGGATCAATATTTTCATAATTCATTTATTTATATTAGTCTATTGTCTAGGTTTTGGTGCATGTGCTTTTTAAGTCGTTGACTGCCATGCAGTAGACACAATGGAAAAACTATTGTTTAGGGGACACCTGGTGACCGCGCTCAATGACTTAATACTACATTTTTAAACCATAAAACACAAATATATTCAAATGAGCTACCAAACGAAACCTAGTTGTATAAAATAACGATATCCAAATAATTATATCTAAAACATTATTTATGTCTGTACCTCTGAATCGATGCAGGCACTGATTTACTAACAGGTACCAAGAAGTATACTCGTCAGCTCCTAACTCACACCAACACACAAGCGGAGATACACAGAGAGCTCCCTATTGCCATCATTATGGAAACTCATCTCTCGATACAGGGAATTGATAACTGAGCCGTTCGAGAAAACGAAGATAGTTATGGGACAATTTTAAAAAGGATGCCTTTTTGTTACGTGTTCCAAAGTTTTATAGGGCATTTATGTCCAGAAATGATCATTTCACGAAAACAAACTGAAAAAAGTTTAATAAGAAAATCAAATATAGGTTCTCTTGAAAGTTTCAACATTGTAAGTGACCTTAATAATAAGATTTTAAGAGAAAAAAAAAACAAAATAAAAATTAATTCTCTTTTGTAACTTTTATACATTTTTGTTTTCGAAGCAACAGCAGAATATTTGAGTAAAATTCAACCCAGAAAATGTACCTTTGAAGTACCTGCAGCTTTGTTGACCGGAAGAGTATTCCGGCAAAGCGTCGATTTCTGATTTATGCCCCAATCGCCAAAATGAAAACAAGCGTGAAGATTAATAAGCAGGGAGACCAACCGAACAAAAGTTAATAACTAAATAAAATAACGGAGGTCTAAAGAAACGTCGCCAATCAGGAACCCTTGTAATGCGTGAAGTGACGCGGATAACTACCAGTGACGGGGTGACCATAGAATTGGACCCTCAGGACAGCGCCCCTTCGCACGGGTCAACGACGGACCCATGTACAAAAATTAAAGGGTCAATAAATAAGATTTTTTTTAATGTCTTTAGTCACGGTGCGCTTAATTTTTTACGTCCAACATGCTCTCAATTTAGAAGTGACATAGCACTTTCCATGTTAGGGTTTAAGAATACTTTAAAACTAGATTCTACCTAGTAACAAAATATAATTTTATTTGACAAAAGACTGACACGGTTGACCCAGAATGTAATGATGCTTTAATTATTGTTACAAAAAGAGTATTTCTTATTCACCCTAGGCAAGAAAACAATGAAAAAATACAAATCGGCTAGATTAAAAACATTTCAAAGAAAACTTATTACGTTCAATCCTATAAACTTCTTCCAGTTCGTCCAAGCAAAACAACACTTCGCTACCAATTCTGTATATTTTAGGCAATGTAAACACTCGATACCCCGACAATATTCTTAAGAGAAAACCGACAGGTACGAACCTCACGAATTCTGAGAGCCCAATCCAGACACCCCGAGATCGGATTTGAATGCTAAAGTAGCTTAAAATTAACATAATCCCGTATTTTGTATCTTTAAGTTCTCACTGCATTATTTGCAGCTAAGATCTTTTGAGACATCGATCTGTGTATACAAACAATAAATTTGGCAAAGGAGAACTCGTAGACCCTACCGAGGGTTCTGTATATCGATTATACTCAGTCTGCGACTATTGCGGGGAGTTCAGTGCCTGGCAATTCAGTTTGTGGTCATTATAGCGTATTTTCGAGCAATATATATAAGCTCTCACTTTCTTAGGGCTCGGTTTGTACAGAGATAACGCAATTGTGGTCTTCCTCAGACATTCTTCAAACAAAATGCTAACGATCATTTTACAATATAATGGTTTCATTGTTCTTTTTATTAAAACCACTATTATTTATCATTGTGAAAGAGGCTAAAACTAAATGATGGAATAACACTTTCAAAAACAATGCATTTGAAAGAGGTTCGGCTTACAGATTTTATGAACCAACCCCTAAACCTGGGGGGCCTTATTTGGATACTTTGTAAGGTATAATCTGACAGCAATGACTTATAAAAACGTGTATAGTATAACAATGTATTTATACAGACAATATTTATTTATTATCTATGATGCACTTTCCCCTTCCCTTTGTAATGGCAAGATTTGCAAAAAGCCTAAAGCAGTTACGGGGTTGACCGTCCACTGCAATCATCAAACAAAAATCACAGTTTCGAAGATCACACACGATTATAAACGAAAGTAGTTAAGTGCAAACTATTCTCGTCCCGCGACGTTCCCCGAGGCTGTATGCAAATATTCCTAGCGGCTGACGATTGTGACGAACAAGTACAACTTTGATCATTACACACTGTTTTGCTTTGTCTACGTACTAGATTGCGCTGTGAAAATCTAAATTATGCATATTCTGTGATTTTGGGCGTGTGCCACGAGAATTGTACGAATAATTTGCGTTTTGAGAATAGTTATTTGTGTTGATAAGATCTTGGTTGCCTAGTGATAACTCTGTTATGGATTGTTAGGCAAAATAATGTTGTTCCGATCCAAGTTTTGTAATTGTAACCTCTTTGTTTGTTTTTTCATAAGCTTTGCTCCCAATGCATGGATTTCTACTTTTAGGTACAGAATTAAATAAAATAATATTTTATATAAGAGTTTTTAAACGTTAATTTTTGATGTCTTTCTTCCTTATTTCCTTGGTATCTTTGGTTAACATTTTAACCTCAAAACATAAGATTATAAATGACCAAAACAATAGATAGGTACTCAACATATCTCGTGAATCACTGTTTACGTATTCAAGTCGCGAGCGTGTGGCGCGAGCGCTCGCAAATTAATAACGATTTAATTTGTCAATTCACCGATTGCACGAATAAATGTTAAGTTTTGTGGCACTTTAAACGTTGAACGTATTTTATTTAAACTGCACCGATTACGTTCCCGGATTGAACGAGGGAAATAAATATTCGTTTTAAATTTATTCTCCAAAGATATATCATTATGAATTGAACTATAATAATAGTTACGATTACATTGGTAGCACTTATGCACAATATTTAAGTCTAATAATACTCCTTAAAAGATATTACCTAAACTTTTCTTCCCAGACATCATGCTGAAAAATGTTTAGAACTTGAGCTTCTGCCTCAACATTCCGTAAATTTCGTCATTATCGTTTACGTAAGTTTCAAAGTGACGTCACGCTAATTCGCCGCCATTCGCAGCGTATCGCTGTGTCGCAACGAGTAATTTATTGCCTTGCGATTTTCCTAACGAAAGTAGCTTGTAATCTTTAACGCGGATTTGATACTTCGCAGTCTTATTGAGGTCACGTTTATTTTGGACAGTCTGCGCTTAGCGAAGCTTTGGTTCTGAGTTGATAATATTCGGGATTTATTTTACTGCATTTTATTCAGAAAAATACACAGGAGTGATCTTATGAATATTGAGAAGTGGACTTGTATTTGAAGTGTCTTATAGTGGTTCCAATGTTAGCGTGTTAGAATACCAGGTAAAGGTTAAAATACAGCAAGTCTGACCACTTGAAACGATCGTTCATTTTCAACAACGAGAACTCTTAAAATCTTGCTTAAGTCTTTGATGTGTAACTATGTAGTTTTAAACGCAACTCCTCATATACAATACCAACATGGAATACACTGACTTCTGTTGTTGCTAAAGTCAACCAACACCGCCAACAATTACAGCTCAACTCAGACCCTATCAGCCTAACTTCGTAATTTACAAAGCATATTAGTAAATCCAACTGGCAACACAAATATAACTAACTACATAGTTAAGTAAACGTAAATCTTCAGTCTATTCACGAGACTTCATCCCATAATTCGTCGGCAAATATTTTCCCTATAAATCAAAATGTAAATAAGAAATATTGAAGGAAGCTGACAGTGCCATCGGTTCGTTGGTCCACCATTTGTTTGGAAACCCCATCTCGTTCGGACACCCGGGCTCTGCACAATTCAATTTGTTACGTTTGATTGAATATAACATTTCAGTTTAAACTGGCGAATTCTCTCAATATATGCGTTAATATTTGAGCTGTGATGATCACCTGGACGTAATAAATAGAGTTAATATGAGGACTGATCTGTGTTGCTGGTGTCGAAATTCTGAGCGGGAAATGGAACTATATGATTGTGTTAATGAATGTCATTACTTTACAAAGTAGCCAATCGGTAAATCACAGTTCTTTCTTTTTTTTATTCTCTGAATGAAGTCTAGCTTATATTCATATAGGTACACGCTTGTTTAAGTATATGGTTTTCGGTCAAAATATTCTTAGCGTTCTTGTCGCTTCCTAAACTTTTTAAAAATTTTAAACCTTAACCTGAAAATTCCTATTTCAGTAAAACTGCAAAACCAAATTTCAATACTTTTATGTTAAGTCAATATACGCGAGTATCGTCATTATTGGCCAGTTTTGCGACAAACAAAGGGTGCGCGTACAAAAAGTTTGACAGCTCGTTAGGAGGGACGGGACGCGCACTAATTGGCTACCTAGGGGACATTTTGACTATCAGTGCCAGCGTACTTGCCTTTGTTTAGGTGTTTAAGGTAATTCAAGCTTAAAATTGTCAAGTTATCCTTTCCAAACATTTGAAACAAAAGCCGGGATAAAGAAATGAGCGTAGCATTTTTTATATTATCTTACTTTACCCTTGATAGTACTTACACTTGTTTCATGGATTCCAACAATCTCTCCTCTTCTTTAAATAATCTGTTTGTAAACTATCATCTACTAGCTGCGCCAATATGTTAATCCAGTGTGTCAGCTACCTCCATGCCAAATTTTAGAGGTAACAAACATTCAAACACACTAACAAACTTTCGCGTGAAAAATATTAGTGTGATGCTGAAATGTTATGAAATTAATATTTTGTAACCGTTAGCAGACATAAATCTTACTTCAATAGAAAACAAGATTTACTTATATTCTCTCTCTCTCTCTCTTTTTATACATAATAATAGAAACAGCCAATCCCGTTCCGTCTCTCAATAAAACTGAAAACCTCGCTATTACCACATTTTAACATTACAACGTACAGCTTTTACATTAAGAAAGACCTTACCGGCAGCTATTTAATCTTGGTAATTGCCCCGAAAGCTTATCAAACTTGTTCCAAAGTTTGCTTATTACGATTCAGCGTACGAGGCCTGGTAGGCCACTCATGAAATTAAATTACATCGAACCGCCGCCGCCGGTGCTCGGTACAAAACTCGGCATTTTAAAAAGTGGCCACAGTTAATTTTTTTGTGAGAGTGTGCTGTTTTTTGCCTCGCTATTATTGGTCTCTTGGAAGAAATGTTTTGATTGTAATAAACAGTCATACGATGAATGACATTTTGAATTCGTTTTTCTGAATGTTAAGAAACATGAAGCTAACTAGCACAATCTTTTTCTTGCATAACATCAAGTCTTAGTTGGTGGAATGTGTATTTTAAACTAATGTAATTATTAGATTTTTTTATATTTTTTGTTCCAATTTATTTAATGTATAAAATGGCAAACATTTTAATGATAAAACGAGACATTTCGTTCCAACATTTAGTATATATGAGTTCTTATAACAAATATAGTTTAAATATTATAGAATTTTTCAGCAGTTCATTGCTCATACATTACTTAAAAGAAAAGTCCCACATCCTAATATGCCTATTATATAAAATACAATAGATATGTGTTTTTTAATACCTATATTTGTCGTATAATCTCATCTGCTACTTTTACTCTTTGAGGTATAGGTAATACATCTTGCGATATTGCTAAGAAAGGCAAAGTTTCGCATGCGCCACGCTGCGTTCAGGAGAGTAAGCTACAAGGGTACTTCCTTTTTTATTACATTAATAATATGCATTTAGAAACGACTGATATCATTAGCTATCACGTCGCAAGTCATATGATGAGGGTGGAGTAGTGCTTTCTCCTATTAAAATCTTTTGGAACATACCTACCTAGTCTAGTTCATTAACTAGACTAGGTAGGTATGTTCCAAAAGAGCAGCAATCAAAATGGGTTTTATACTTAGATTTGCTACACCTATTAATAACTAAATTTTTTATAAAAGAAAGTGACAAGTTACAAATTATTCCTAATGAATACTCAAAAAAAATTGTACCTATTTATCTTTTTCTAAGATAAATAACTTTTCACAAAATCGGGTATTCAAGAACAATCGTGTAAAAGTCGAGAGTTATTCGACGTGAGGTCCTTATTTTTGGATTTGTGTCCGTTCCTAATTAAACGGGATTTCTGCTAATTGGTAATATATATAAGCTTCTCGAGAGCTATTACGAAGGTAAGATATAAAAGGTCATGATGTTTAACTGTTTATGTTAATAATATAATTAATCCAAAACGCCTAAAAACAAAAAGTGAAAGTAAGAAAGAAAAACTATAGGTCCGTCTAAGTTTAAATACATAAAATAAAATAAATTTATTTTATGTATTCAAAGTTAGAAAAACCTTTAACGAAACTAGATTTTAAACGTAGGTAACCTAAAAATGCTATCACAACCGTTGATGTTATAAAACTTTTGTAAAAGACGTCAAGACGTATAAAAATCACTTCGAATAATAATATTATATAATATGCCTACATAACATCGACCCAATAATAAGAAGTATAAATATTCTTCCTACATCTGTTTACCATATTTGACTAAAGTTAAAACATGGCTGCAGCAAAAGTTCCATGTTAACTTTTCTCACTGACTGAACACGTCCGTTTCCAGGCAAAAGCGCGCGTTCAATAACAGTCACCAATCATGCGGCGTTCGAAATTAAAAAAAAGCAAAATGGCCGATCACAACCGTCACTAATTTGGCATGCGACATCACATTTTGTTCTGTGGCTGTGTGGCCAGCCAGTCGTGATGGTACTGAAAAGTTAATTGGCCGTTTAAAAAACTATGTTCGTTCGTTCACGATCTCTATTGTAGAGTAATTAGAATCGTTGGATTTCTGTTTTATTTTTAAACTAGCGGCCCGCTCCGGCTTCGCACGGGTATAAAATATATAATAAAAGTATTTCTCCACTATTTAATGGATGTTATTATATATATAAACCTTCCTCTTCAATCACTCTATCTATTTAAAAAAACCGCATCAAAATCCGTTGCGTAGTTTTAAAGATTTAAGCATACATAGGGATATAGGGACAGAGAAAGCGACTTTGTTTTATACTATGTAGTGATACAAATATTTCATTTTAGCGACTGGTAACAAAAGAACGAATTAAAACGGTGTGATGAAAATTTAAAAATCTTCGGTTTAAATTTACTTGCTTCGAAACCTAGGATGGAAATGGCCAGTAACAATCATCGATTAGGCTATTAAAACTAAAATGGTTATCACATAGTCCAAGCCTCGAAGTGCCTCGGCATGAAAAGTCAATAAGATTACTCCAATTATTACCAGTTCGATTCAAAGTGCCTAATGGAATTTTAAATGCTTGCTTCCGCACCGTACAATGGGCCGGTGGGTACAACCCTAATTGTTACTTTTTTAAGTTTTTCATTGTCACATAAAGTGTCAAATTGGCTATTGTAGAGACGCATTCATGTGAATGTAGGGTTGGTGACATTTTTCTTTCTATTTCATGCGAATATCGGGGCGTGCGTGTTACGAGCATTCCTGCTTTGTTGCGATTCTGTTTTGATTGAGTGTATGGCACAAAACTGTTTCAATAGCGTGCCAGACTCGGTTAGCATCCGTTCTAACCTAATCCGTTCTATCACACGATCTCTGTTTGAAATTAAGCGATAAAAATGAATGAATTAAAATTTGCACCGTTACTGCCTATGTAACAAACTTTAGATACATTGAAAATATAGATATCAAAAACATACGTGATATCAGTGATGTGTCAGAAACAAACACATCACTGCGTGATATGTTAAAAACCATGGAAATTAGTTGAACAATGATTGTCAATTATTTTTAATATCATTATTATATTCGGGCGGAAGACATTTCGAAGACCAAAGAGATTTAGATCAAACAGAAAGCCTACTCACCTGACATTACCTATTATGATCGGTTTCGTCTGTCCTAACTGACAGGTTATAATTATTAGTACACGATTGTTTTCTAACTGCCGGCAGCCAATCAATACGTCAGTCGTCGATAAATCTCATTAATCTTCCACAATAGTTAATATTTAATACAAAACATGTTTCAATGGGTGATTGACATGTTCATTAAAACTAATATCGGATTATCCTAGTATCTATAATAGAATCTAAGCGCAATAAGGGATGAAAACAGATTAAGTTTATCATTGATTTATATTAGAAGGGTTCCTTGATATTTTTTATTAAAGTAATATTTATATTTTTTGCAAAGAATATTTAATGCCACTGCAATACAAATCTTTACTGATAAAATCTACTACTCAACCAAGTCTATTTATTTATTTTAAATCAAAGATTATTTCGTCGGACCTGGCGGTTTGATTAGGTTTCATGAGCTGAGTGTTTAAAGTTCTGTCGATTGAGCTGCAAAACATTAAAATGGCATGAATTTTTGTGTACATACACAAAAAAATTCATGCCAAAAATATCGATTCAATTCTATGTTTGCCTCAGTTCCTGAGCGAAGGTGCCCTGACTTTTGGCATCGTTCATAAATAAGAAATAATTCCATAAAGATAACACGATAAAAACATACATTCAAAATTAAAACAAGAAGTGTTACGCACAGGCAGAAACCGAAATAAACCCTTGTTCTGACTTTTAAGAAGCTTTCTAGTGTAAGCTAAACCAGCCTGAATATTAATACTGTTACTAATGTATGTGTGCTGGAGGCGCGTGGGTGTACAATCTAATTAAACTGTCTACTGATAGTTCACATAAGATTTATGGATGTTGCTAAACTTTTTCAACTAGGGTAGGTATAGGTAGAATTCCTGAAACCAAATTACTAATACAATATATTATACTGAAATAAGTTAGACTGCTGCTAGCATGTTATAATTTTAACTCTACATGTAAATTCGACTGGTTTTAATGTGTTAACAGTTTGTTGTTAGAGACTAACAATTACGGTTTACCTACTTTTTAAATGACTACGCATCTATACCTTTTCACATTTTTGTCATATGTCAGCTACCTGATTTTCTTTAGCTAAAACTTATTCAATAAATTATTAACCAATTGAATAATTTATTTGATCAAAATCTATAAGTAATAAAATATGATTTAAAATTAAAAGATCTTGTAAATGACGCGTGTAAACTTGGCATCGTCAATTTACTTTTACTGCATTTATTATAATAGAGTACACAGCTGTTCTCAAGTCTGTTCAAAACGTTCGTATAAATAAGGCACAGATTGTGTGTACACTCCAGCACCATGCCGTGATACGTGCACCGACATAAGTGCAGCTCAAAACGGAAGCACAAACACACGTCTGAGCTTTGAGGTCTGATAATACAATTTGTGGGCGCGCCGCGACGGCGTTCGTTACAATTAACACGTGTGAAAAACTTTGTATTACATTATGAGTTTATGTTAATCTTGAAACATAAATAGAGGTTTAGTGTTGATTGCGAATAAGGATGTCTATGTGAAGACTTTGTGAGACGTTTTAGTTAGTTGGTTAATGTCGTCGTTTTTGGTAATTAGGTACTTGTGTTCCACCATCAATGGTTCCATGTCTGCTTGAAGTCTAGACTCAAACAAGTCGTCTGGCTGGCCAGCATCGTATCAGCAATTTGCTGCACTGCAGCACTTGTGATAGTAAAATGAGAACTTTTATTTTTTCCTCATATCAGTCATCGCTAACTTAGTTCCTTCATAGCCTAATTTACCTGAATATAATGGAGGTTACAAAAGCAGAACAAAAAATCTTGCCATCACAAAAATTAACTCATCACACTGATAATATTATGATTAAAGCAAATAGGAGAATTATTATTCGCATCAGAGCGAACGATTTGTCGTGTTTTTCACCGAGCACTGTGGGCACGTAGGTGGCAGCCAATTATCAACCGCTTCCAGTTACCACGTAACCGTTTGCATTACAATTAGTCCACATTATGTGTAAATGCACATTTCATATCGCACGGGAGCTGAATGCGTAATGATTGGTGCCTACGTGAACAGTTGGGACTCAATAGTGCGGAAGGAACGGCATTAGTTTTGATGTTACCAGGTGTTAGTTATCTGTGATTTGATTTGGAGTTTGACGAACATTTGAATTAATCGTGACTGCTATTTAATAGTATTGAATTAGTTTATCTTCCTGGAAAGGCCTGCGGTTATTTATGGTATTTCGAATAATTTGTTTTACTTTTTAACATAATCGCGTACTCCCAATCATCCTTACCCAATCTAATTACACTGTAATCCTAATCTCAAGTACTGGTCTCATTTCAAAAGTTACAAAGATAAAAATGTATCAACAAGACGCACTTATCTGGCATAAGGTCACGGATTTCATTAACAGTATCAATAGGACCTCTTGGGGACGGACCCTCGCTTTATACTTGGATATCTGCCACCAGTGTATGTTGGCCTTTAGATTTATCATGTGGAAATACTAAGTTTACAAGTATATCTTGATATATGACTTTTGGTGTCATTTTAGCATGTTGCCCATGCTGATCTTGCTCAAACCAACTGAACAATCGTTTCAGCTCAGTTGGTTAGAGCAGCGCCACGGTACGGCAAAGGTCGCAGGTTCAAGTCAGGTCGTGTCCATCATTTTTCAAATTTCCTTTATCAATTTATATCTAGATATTGCTATAAATTCTCTTTGAAATAACTGACCAGACATCTTCCGTCTTCGTCAAATTTTGATAAGATTCCATAAGTAAAACAAAAGAATTCAAGTATGATTTTCTAGAACTGGTCTTGGTCTTTGGTTGGTTAGAAAGTGACAGTAACCTTGCCATTTTTGCAGTTAATAAGTATTTTTGGAAATGAAATCGTTCATTTTTGTTTCATTTATAATAATCCTTAGACCTCTAACATTAGTATAGTATGAAATAACGTAAAAGTGCCTTGCCTTATAGATGCGATAGGTCTGGTAAAAGAAAATCGTCGAAATAATAAAACAAATAAATGACGTCTGATTTCTAAATAAAACGGGTCCAATTACATTGGCTGATCCGTCCCACCGTCACCATTGTCAAAAGTCCAAGGGTTTATCAATACGTAAATAAATTGACCCTTCCGCTGCCCCCGTGTTGACGGACATTTGCTCTTTTTCGCCCTTCATTTTACCCTGTTTAAATAAAATTGGATTTAGTTCAGTCTCACTTTGTGAAAACTTAATCGTTGGAAATATTTGCTTTATGTGTTTGCGATAATAGTTACCAATCCATATCATTTTAGGGTTGGATAAACAAGGTAGGTGAGTTGGATAGTAAAGGGTTGTCAAGATTTTTTTCCAGCAAGATAGTCGAGAATATACTTGTTGTACCTACCTACCCGCGATTTCATACGAGTTTTGTAATTTGCATATTTACTTTGGGATTTAACAAAATTGTAAGAACACATCAAGAAAATGAGGATTAGGATGTCTGGATCAGAAATAGGTTTAAAATTCTTAAATCTTAATTTGGTGGAATACCATGTCATCTTAAAGGAAAACACTTTTCATTGTTCCTACATACCAATGTCGGGGAAATTCGACACATAGCAAAATCAGCTTATCCCTTATTGCATATAATTGGCACGTGGCCCCATCACCCTCTGGGGTGCGATGTGACCAATCAGCGCACGGCGACACGTGTCATTTCGCACCCCTTTTGCACATATTCCTTTGATTTATAGTGTGCAGACGGACAGTTTTTTTGAAAGTGTTTATAGGCTACTTAATTTTAATAAGTTTAAAATGTAATGCTATAAATACCGTTTTTAATCGATTTCCGTAGCTACACCGTAGTAGATATTGCGTGTATTATTTTATTTAGGTAAATTGATATTAATTGATTAATTCAAGACTATATTTATTACCCCCAACAGCATTTTTCCCGGTTTTATAAAATAAATCGTAAAACAACCATACTCAACACTCAAATTAATTTAGGTTCTCAATGTTTGGTCTCTGAATGACATGAATAAAAAAATACCTGCTGCATTCTAGAAGCATTTTGTTCCTGAGAAGAAACAAGTAATTTTCGTTGTAAACGACAAGTAAAATTTTGCAACAAATTATAAATGTATCGCTTTAAAAGTAATTCAAGCATGGTCAACATCAAAAAACCAGAAATAAACGCGACGTTTAAACATAAAAACGCAGCGTTCAAACCGCCCGTGTGCCAAGCCCGATAAATCCCGTGGGACGCGACACCGACACATTGCATGTGACGGATTAACATTATCATTTGACACTGCATTTATTTAACTGTAGCTATACAGTACCTACGTGTATGTTGGTGTTTATTTGTTTACGCAAAGGATTACGCTGTGGGAAATGGTCTATGAAAGAGATCTGCTTTAAATAGGCAGAACGACTGTGATTTATTGTGCTCTAGGATTTGCCTTTCTATATGTCTTGCACTTTTCCTGCTTGTTACTTATAAGTCAGTGTTGATAAATATTTATATTATTCATTTTATTTATTTTAAGTTACTTATTATTTTTTCCAAGGTTGTAAGGTATTTTACCAGTATTTTTATTTATCATCCGAGATATACTGGTATTACACGTATTTGTACGTTTGGGTAAAACAGTTCAACTTTTTAGGAGGAACTAGGAGTTTCCTATTAACAAACAACCACTTTATTATAGTAAACACAAACCTTTCCGACCTGAAACAATGATACAAAGTAGTATTACCATGGTAGTACTAACGTTACCAACACTAATTGCATTTGTATTACTCAAAGCTACACTGGATGCATGCTTTGATCACAAACGTTGCAATGAGAGTCAAATGGATCAAATACACGTTTCATTTTGCCGGACGAACAGTTCAATAGGTGATTTTAATGTAGTTTGTTGGCACAGAATAATATTTTTCGACGTTAAAGTATATGGAATGTTTTGTACTTACAAGCTTTTGTTTTTAGGGAAATGCAACTAATTTAAGAACCTTTGGGTCTATAACGCGGCGTTCATTCATTAAGTGGTGGTGCGGAGGGCTCTCGACTGTATGATAAAATACCTACATATTATTGATGACAAAAAATACTACAGAATAATATTGAAGTAAAAATACACAATTGTTTTTATTTATTTAAGGCCTATGTACTTTTATAGGCTCTGAAGGAGATACTAAGATAATTTGTTTGACGTAACTGCGCGGTTTCAAATTCAAGTCTAACTTCAGAAGGTGCAGGGCCCCACTATTTATTTGTTATTAAATATAAGAAAACACACACTATTAAACACTACATTACACTATTAAATATAAGAAAAGGAATCTAAACAACTTAACTTATAAAGCTGTAATGATATAATTATTTTAGTCATCCCATCAAACAAAAGTTCCGCATAGAATAATGAACAAAAACTACTAACAATGCCGACCACAAAATTAACGAAAACCATAAAATGCACAACTAAATTTAAAGTTAACAACTAAAATATAGCATAAAATGCGAAACGGATGGCTGGACAGTGCCGATCCGAGAAACCTTAAAATGTACGCGCCGAGTTGTTCACTATTATTACGTAGAAACGTAACAGGAACCCGTCCCAGTTAAAATTAATTTCGGCTTATACAACCAACGTAACGTAAATCTGGAAATACCATTGCAATCTAATTTAAAAACTAAAATAAACTAGTAATCTTTGAAAGCATTTTGATCCTGTTAGGTCATAAATTACTCGTTACGCCTGGCTCTGAATTAAAGTTTTTAAAATTCAAAAGTTGAAGTTATAGGATAAGAACAATCGAACTTTTTACAATTGAAACTTGATCGTGCTTGATCTGAAATACATGATTAACGCAAGAATTACACTATAAACATATACCTACGATTTCATGTAGAAAAAAATGAAAAAGAGATTTAATTAGTTATCAAACATATTTTATTGATAAGTTTAATACTTTAGTAAAATACGGCATAAAACCCAACCGAAGAGTAAATGCTTTTTAAACAATGCAAAAATATAAGCCCTTGCTGGCCATTTCGATTGGAAAAGCGCCCCTAAATATAAATCATATCGGGAACGGAGCATTGCATGCTGTTTAGATCACAATTCACGTACGCTACGAGCGATTTCACGACCCGCTGCGCACGAGTTGACGAACACAAATCATTCATGAAATATTGAACTTTACATATTTCTGAACGAATGTTTGGATAACTTTTTTATAAGTGAATGTTTGAGATTGCGCTTAAATCAAGAATCGGGATTTGAGTATTTGGAAGAGTTTTACTAACGTTTTATAGAATACAGCAAAAAGTTAAACTTTATTAAAAAGATAAAATAAATATTTGTTTTTTTTTTTTTTTTAAAAAAAACGTCGCCCCACACTAGGAATTTCTCCTGTATCGTGGGTGCGTTTCACAAACATGAAATATCACATACACAAACACCCAGACTCGGGACAATCAAATGTGGATCGCACAAATTATTGCCCCGTGCGGGAATCGAACCCGCAACCCTTAGCGCAGCAGTCTAATCGCTTAGCCACTGCGCCAATTGGGTCGTCTATTTCGTCGATTTTGCGTGATTACGCTAATAATTTCAGGATTTGAGGCGCTTATTTTTCCAATCAATTAAAATTATCACCTGGAAGTTATTATCAGTTTGTGATTCACAACACTAGTCTAGAACTGAATGATTTTGTCTAAATCAGGGCACCCAAGGCAGGGAATCAACGGAGAGTGAAAACGAAGACACCCGGGTGGTCTGGTTCTCATCGCATCACGATGGAGCCAGCAGCCCGGGTAATTGTGAGTCGGCAGAGCGGAGAAAAATTAACGAGCATTATCATATTCAAACTGGAAGGCTTAATTTAATTGAATGTATATAAGTTTTGAGACTGTCTATTTTTGGTCTTTCAATTACGGGTGTATAGAAATTGTTTGCTCGATTCTCACTCGTAAGCCTTTCACTTTTTGTAAACGATAGGAGTTTATACAATTTTAACAGATATACATTCTGTGTACTAAATATCGGGAATTTGTCAATAAAACAAAAAATACAAATTATTCATCTAAATTTATTTTATCGCCTTCAAAGTAGGCCCCATCGCTTGCAATACAACATCTCCAACGCTTCACATACATTTCTTTCAGTCTTCCATACATTTTTCATAGGCTATTTGCGGTATGGCCTTTAGCTCATTCAGCGAATTTTCTTTTATGGCTTCTATCGACTCAAAACGTTTTCCTCGAAGTGGTAATTTTAACTTGGGAAATAAAAAAAAGTCAGACGGAGCCATATCAGGTGAATACGGTGCTTGGTCGAAAACTTTTGTTGAATTTTTCGCTAAAAACTCTTTCACTATAATGGCTGTGTGTGATGGTGCATTATTATGGTGCAGCATCCATGAGTTGTGTTGCCACAAATCTGGACGTTTTCGGCGGATACTCTCACGCAAACGCTTCATGACGCCTAAATAATATTCTTTATTCCCTGTTTCTCCCTCTGGAAGGAATTCGGAGTGAACCACACCACGGTAGTCAAAAAAAACTGTCAGCATCACCTTGATTTTGGAGCGACTTTGCCGCGGTTTTTTGGGTTTCGGCTCGTTTTCGAGACGCCATTCTGAAGACTGTTGGCTTGTTTGCATGTCGTACTCATAAACCCATGTCTCGTCGCCAGTTATTATACGTTTCATAAAGGTCGGATCCGTAGAAGCTCGGGAAACCATGTCTTCAGCGACATGCTTTCGCTGCGCTTTTTGAATAAAGCTCTTTTGGAACTAGTCGAGCGGCGACGCGTTTCATGCCTAAAATGTCAATGAGAATGTTGTGGACGGACTTAAAAGATATGTTCACCTCACTAGCCAACTCTCTCAGATTCATACGTCGATTTTCGAGCACTAGCTTCTTGATTCTGTCAATGTTTTCTTTGGTCGTAGCGGTTGAAGGTCTACCAGAACGAGGCAAGTCTACTACTACTTCTCGGCCTTCTTTAAAAGCCTTATACCATTCATAAGCCCTTGTTTTCGATATACACGATTCGCCGTAGGTATTTCGCAACATTTTTAGTGATTCACCACATGAAATATCATTCGAAACACAAAATTTAAGGCACACTCTTTGTTCAACAATATTTTCCATTGTAAAAATCGCCGAGAACTCAAAACTATGACCAACAAAAAGTGTAGTTTAAAACAAATTAAATGACAGATCCCGCTCAAACTTTGCGCGCTAAATCAGTACAGTACTACCAACATGCAGTAAAAAAATTAGAACGACCTCTTTTACGCGGGTCTTTTTATTGACATATTCCCGATACTTTTTACACAGAGTAGTATATGATTTTTTTAATAATTTTGAGTTTATCTCGCACTGTAGTCAATGACGTTAAAGAAGAACAGTATGTATATCACAAAAACATATAAATAATAATAATAAATAATAAGATTGTTTAAACCTAATCAACAAACCGTTTAAATAATTAATTGCCTACCAATAATAGCTTGTTGGAACATTATTAGCTTTAGTTCGACTAATTGATGTACTAGCTTCAATTAGTGCGCGTAAAATCTTTGTGGTACAATTATCGCATGTATAGTGACGTCACACGGCACGCTCCTCCCGGGTGGTTGCGTGTGCGCTGACGCTGCAAATTTGATCGCGCGGTTTCGGCTTAACGGATACGTTTAGTTATTGTTCTACAGGATGCTCTGCAAATTAGCGCTGATTTTTTTAAGTTTTTTTGTTTGTTTTTTAATTTGGTTGACTATTATAGCTGTCTACACTGGCTGACTCATTAAACCCACATGATATTTTGAAAAGATTTGCAAATTGATGTGTTATGAGAGTAACATAGGATTTAAATTAAATTTGTGTTTGTTATAACATATAATAAAACTTATATTATACTTTATAGAACCTGCAAGTTAGACAATAATTTAGTCAATCCGATATTGTTAACTAAAGATATGTTAAGGCAATTTATGTCCTAATTTGAAACAGATATTGACAACATTCAATCCAGGTTCTTATGTATTTAAACTAAGGCGGCCTTATTACAAAAAGCGGTTTATCTAAAAACCAAGGTTTAAAACCTCTAAAAACCACGGTTTATAGGAAAGTGTTATTACAAAAAGTGGTTCTGCGAAAAACCATTGTCCATTCTATGGTCTAACGCCAAACCTGGGCGGCCCCTAGTTTAAAGTAAAGAACTATGGTTTAAAATATCATATCTGTCAAATTTCATCTTTTAGGTTATCATATATTGTTGTTGTTTTTACCTGAACATGGATATTATAATGGTCAATTTATTTGATATTGAGGATATTGAAGCCGATAATACAGATATTATTTGCTTTTGTTGGTTCATCATACAAAATATAATAGAATACGATTCACAAGAGGAATTATTAGATCCTCTCGTCTGTGAGCCATACCGGCTCCCGGTATGACAATATATTCGCATATATTTCACTACAAATGCCGTTCTAACGCATTATTTATGTTTATCAATACATAAACTAGCATAAATTACATACTTTTGGTTTTAACATACTAAATTACGTCAACAAACATCTCATAAACAAATAAGTTCGAATTACGTCACGTTTCGTTACACGGATGTACTTAGTTGTATTACTAGCTAATACAACAAGCTTCATTCTAAACAAAACTACAGTTGACGATATAATTGATATTAAAATCTAAGCAAAATAATAATAGTCTCAATATTTTTAACACTTCTATAGAATATTTAATCATTAGTCTATTAATAAACTTTTTTCTTTTCTGGGCAAATGGAACGTTTTTGTAGAATGATAACATTATGAACGAACGATGTTTGTATTAATCTGTGGTTGCTATACAAACAATGGTTCAAATGACAGTGCTAAGAAAACCACGGTTTTTATAACTTTTGTAATAAGGACAAATTTAGACCATGGTTCTTCAGATAAGCCTGGACTTGAAAAGCCAGGTTTAAACCGATGTTTATTTAGTTTTTTGTAATGAGACTGAGGGGGTTTTACTTTAAAGAAAAAATAAACATAATTTGCTGAAAATCCGTACAATGAAGAAACTTACCGCACATCGCAAATTTCAAAAATGCAATAAGATTCAGGTTTTTTAATCCCAGTGTAAATCCAAGTTATCACCTTACATTGAGTATGAAGGTACCTAACTACCTATACCTACTCGTTCATAATTAAGGAAAATTCTATTTAGAGCCGATTCATTCATTATCTTAAGCACAATCACTATCAATCTGATTGAAATAAAACAAAAAAAATACTAGCCCCTACTGGCCGAAGGTATTTCGTCGCCCGCTGTATAAGCCGCGGCGGTTCGCTGCGATTCGCGGCCAAAGAACCGTGAAATTGGTTTATTCGCTCGATCCGATGAATAATTAATATTGTAACGTACGTCTAGCCTACGCGGCCCTAGATTGAACGCGATCGCATCTGCATATATAAACCCTGTGGGAAACTCAACACGCCATATTCGATAATAAAAGGGGATCTCAATGGTTTATAAGACAATATCATCGAAAATGTGCTAAAGAGCTTGTCAATTCTAATTCAATTTTTACAAAGTTGTAAGTAAAACTTATATACTAAGCCCGGTCGGTAAGTCTCTATACGTTCGTTGTTAAATACCTCCTCCAAACAGATAGCAGTCCTTTTCAAACTTTGTCTGATATAATTATAATTAAATAATCGAGTCTTCGCGCTAATATTAGAAAATAAAATATACATTGTAGACAGTGAGACCTTGCAAGAAGTTTTGGTAGTAGGTATTAGCAAAAGAATCAAGAAACATATCGAAATTATTGCTATAATTTGAAACTAAATGTATCATACAAATAACACGTAATATTTTCTTTATATCTTAAAGGCAAAGGTAAACCATTATTCAACCTTTCAAGAGGTCCCAAACGGTGATCGGTTAGCCACCATCCTACTTCCAATTTCAGTTTACAATGGTGCAGGTCAACATAACTACATAGATGTATTACATATAGAATAGCAGTCAGGTAATTCAGTAGTGGCCAGCCCCTCGGCACAGATTAATGATACAATATGTCACCCGACTACCTCGTATTATAGAGTTAATCTACCTTCGGCAAGGATTAATGTATCAGTCGCTACTAAATTAGTGTCCCCGTAATTGTTAATATCAGTAAAAAATTAATCAAGCCCGAATCGATTTCACGATCGGTTAGTCAACGTATTCAATGTATTATATTGTTCATATAAACAGATATTATTTTGGTGATATTAAATAAATGTGAGGCCATTAACGTTAATAGCAAATCGGTTGTTGAATAGTCTAAGATACGTCTTGTTTAGTACCTCTGATCAAGAACGACAATCTGCTAAAAGATTATGTAAAGCAAACAAAATAATATATCAACTAAGATATATTAAAATTAATTGTGTTATTTTATATTTGAATCCTTTGTTATCTTAACCGTTTAACGGTGCATAACCCTAAAAAACTTCCAAAATCAAGGAGTTCACAAATAACAGAAATATAATAGCTTAATTCAACCCCATGGATGCGATCAAACTTTCTAATACAGTAATCAACAAAGGGCAACAGACGAATAAAACCCAACAACAAATTAATAAGTCGTCAAACAACAGTTGGCAGTGTAAGCGCCAAGTTCTCGCATTCTATATTTTAATACCACTGATTGGCTCTCTCTATATTTTAATTAACTTTTAGGAATTTCTTGTTTCCACTTTGAAACTGTTATGGTCGGCTGTGTTGTGGTTTAATTGATTAAACAATGTCAAGAAATCTTCGATGGTGTTAAAGTTCTGTGGCTTTTATAAGTATTTCTTGTTAGACATTACGTAGCTAACTAAAATTAAAATAATACATTATTTTCGCAAAAAATATATGTGGATAGTAAGTCAAGAAAAGAAATCTGTACTTCCGTACTGAAAAATATAATCATAAAATAACCATAGATAATAAGATTTGGGTAGTATATGCTATTTCTAAGTATTTAAGAAGCAGTGTCAAAGCTATCGAAAAAAATGACAACAAGATTATTGTAAATTTACTCTAGCATTACTGTCTGTACTATCCATACATTAATTAACACGAAAGGAAATAGTTATTTATAGTACTTACCTACAAACCTCAATGTCATTTATCAATACTTTTGACCTCACAATTTAAAGTGCCCATTGACAGAAGACGTAAATAAAAAAAGTATTTTTTATATAAGGCCGAGTAAACTAATAAATAAAATAAAATATTTTTGATTATTTTTCACATTCAACACATAAATGTGTTCCTAAATTTCTAAGCCCAACATATTTGAGTCAAAGCCGCAATAAATCACAGAAGCCAATCTTCTTTGGGACACGTCTATTCAAATTGCATTTTTCCCGATTCAAAATTCTACAAAGAGCCTATGAAAGTCAACTACCCTCAACTAATACAGTGGCTCGGGCGTGGTAAGGTGACAATATTATTCGAGCTAAAATTGGGGATCGCCGCATTTATTAAAGAGAAAACCAGCAACAAAGGGATGATATTGAATTGTTAGGAGCGAAGACGAGGATCAAGGATTTTGTGGATAAGGCATTTTATTGTTACCAAAGTCAAAAAAATAAAAAAAAAATATACGGAGTCAAAAAAAATAAACAAAACAAAAATAAAAATGTTTCCGCCCGGGATCGAACCGGGGGCCTTGTGCGTGTGAAGCACACGTGATAACCGCTACACTACGGAAACGATATTCATCAAAGCAAAATTATTGATGTGATAGCAATCGCCAATACTTACTTATCTTTTTTTTTTTTTATGGCTGATAACAAAAATTATACCACAGTATCATATATTGGCGTTATGAAAATTGATAAATTATTTTAAAGTAGATCTCCATATCTTAAGCCTTATAATTGCAAAAGTCTAATTTGCAAACATTGCTAAGTACCTACATGATTTGTAGTAAGTAGTATCTTTCACCGCAATGTTCAATACAGTTAAAAAATTTCTATCAACATTAAAATCCTTAAATATACATTCACCCCTAAAAATTTTGTATCATGATCACAATTTCCAGCCAAGGCACAAACCAGAAAACATGCATTTTTTACGCCCATATAAAGATAAGCTGAACCACAACACCGATGATATGATAATATTTTCCTTTATTTATTTCAATTAGAAACTGAAACTTTCACTTATATCCGTCAATTTTACATCTAAATTGCAATACTTTAAACAAATCTAATTTGTTAACCCCGTGTTTTAATTTAAACGCATTACTTAAAAAAATGTCAATGTTTAAATATTGAACAAATTATACCTGCTTCCTCTCATGTCAATAGACTTAAGTGGTAATTAAGTTGATAGTCGTTTTACTATCGTTTAAGAAGTTATCACCTCAAAACCGCATAAAACTTCTTCGCTCCACGTGTAAGATCACGCCAGTTCCGAGGGTCGGGGCGGGTGACACGCACAAAGAACCTCCAACTTCTTTCATTGTAGATTAAATTCTTTGATTCTCGCTCACCTAGGCGGCGTCCACTAGAAGCGTGGCGAACGTTTATTAAATAATAAAGTTAATGACAGATAAATATTTTTACGCAAAGCACGTTAATTTTTTCCTTTAATTACAAAACGTAGTTTAAATATATTATATGTTAATGACTCGTCTGTTTCTATGACAAGACCTGTGGCTTGAAAAGTATTTAATAAAATTAGCAGACTTTTTTAACTTAAATTAAAATTTTACATACAAGAATCATAATCCGATCTGATCTGAGAACCTTCATAAAGAAACTGCAAATGCGAATGAATATGCGGGAACCAGCTAGTAAATAATCATAAAATACAGTTCAGAAGCTATCTTAAAACCCCTCCTTATTCCGCATCGCTGTCGCTGGACGCTCGCCCTCATTAATATCTGATCTTTCCGACGGCAGCTTAATCTCAGTGGCCGTGGATTTAATACATATTTCATTTCGGTATTTCACGAGGCATTACTTTCATTCGCGCCAGTTGTTTAACAAATACCTGTTTATTACAAAGATCCTTTGTAAAAAACGGTATTGTTTAAATTTTCTACGTATTGTCTCGGAAGACGTTACAGTTTAATATGTTTGGAGGAAAATCATTAGTGCATACTAATAGTATTTTTGTATAGCAATTTATTTTAGATATCAGCTTTGAAAAGCATTTCTTTTAGTATTGCTTTTTTAAATAAACGTATATGCTGTAGGTACTCTTAATGTTAAATGACTTTCTTTATCTCTTTAAATTGGTCAATAAAGAAGTGTAAGATATCATCAATTCGTTTGCGATTTGCTTATGAACAGCAGCAAATAGAGATTTTTAAATACCTATACAAAATATTATCAAGCAACTAATTCGGGTCACAAATTATCACATGAATAATCACGGTAACTCCAAAGCGCTTGTAAAAACCGACATCATACCCAAAACAAAGCTGAAGGCTGTACCGTCCATTTAACAAAACTTCGCTAACTTTATCATCGGTAGTGTTAATTCACGGGGCAGGGGTGTCCTACGTACGCTCGTAAACACAATTGTAGCGACTTTAAATCAAACAGTTCGCGAGAGTCATTATGTACACGTGCTACTGGTACGTCGCAGCTGGAGTTTAGGTTCATTTGTACGTGCGATACGATAATCCTGGTTAAATGAAACATGGAGCTGAATGTGTGCCTAGGAGATGATCGCCAGAGAAAAAGAATCACACTGAGGCATCCATCAACTGTACATAACTTACCATTGCTACATTTAAAAGGGTCAATTTTATCTTTCAGATAGCTGATGCCTTGGAACAGATTTATCTATCAATCTTTCTATATCTCCAGTTCTTTGACATTTGATATCACACAAGGTTTACTTGTTGGTCTTAACTGAATAATGTATTCAGCTATGTGGCTAGATCACGGTTTATTACCAAATCAATCGACTCTAGAAATCGCAACATTAAAGTCTCCAAATCAAGAAGGAACTCGCTTTAGATAGTTTCGCAACTAATCGAGCTTTAAAAATATGCGCGTAAGTAACCACACAATGATAAACAACGAAACGTCAAGACAACGGAAACGCGCACCAAGAATAATGAAAGTACAAGTGAATGGACACGCAAGTGTTGTAATTATCCATGAACTTTGTTGTTGCTCCTAATTTATCGCCTCTGTATCATACTCCCTCCGATGCCGCTAACTTTTGCAGAGATGCTAAACAGATACACGGATAACTTTCGCTTTGTTTTGTCTCAAATTATATGGTGAAACAAACGTATTGTTGAAGTTTTCGACTAATGTGTGCGGTTTGAGAGAGCTGGATAAAATACGCTTGGGTATTTGAAGCGGTCATCATATATTGGTACACTCATTCTATATTTAAGACCATACTTGTTTACCTACTACTTGTATACCTATATTCTTGCAAATAAATTAATTTGAATTTGTTTAGCCCTGTGTAACTGTGTATAAGCTTTATTTTCATCGCCTAACTGTATATACCATATTATACAAGATCCTCATATAGATCTGTAATATGAAACAACACTTATTTATCATTTACTATCATTGACTTTTGCCATGATGGTTATGGCAATAAAAATAACGAGACAAGATGTTATAACGTCTGATTTATTTTGGGTACAATATGGCTTATATACTATGATAATGCGTGCCTATTACAATCTTAACTTATCGGTGAACAGTGTGCTTAATCTACCTACGTGAAAATATACAGTCGATACGTGCAGGTATGTAGTCGCTACACCTTCATTTAAATTATGCTGGTGAACTACTTACTTATAAATTGCTAAAACAAATATTTTTTCATTTTTATTACCATGCTTGGATATCGGATTGGTATCTGACTATTTTAGCCATAATTTCTTAAGATGTTTTAGACGCGGATGAATGACCAGTCGTGAACTATTTAAATAAACAAAACACAAAAAGCTGTCCTAAATCTTATAAAAATATATCAAATTCTCCAAGAAAATCATAACAGGACGCAACGAAAATACACGCTTGTGCAAAAATACCCCTAAATTTTTCCTTGCTCCTAAATCGGTGTACAGCTAAGCGAGCGTCGCGTCGGTCGCAAATCGTGCTCAATGTAGCATCACAAACGCGTCGGCGTTACGCCTCCTAACTATTTGATGTCGCCCGCAATGGATAGTGCCCTACGGCTAATTACGAGCATGGTGCCACCATCGGCCGCCTGATATGGAGACTATTCCGTTATTATGAAACAAAAAGGTGGCTTAATCACTGGCATTGCATTCTTCTGATTCCGTATTGTTAATGAAAAATAGAGATTCCGTATAATAATGAGGTCTATTTATTTTACGAGGTGTATTTAAAATACGTATTGTTAATAAAAAAGTAGTGAGTTGTATTTATGTTATATGTATATTTACAGCAGCACCTGCTATCATCATCATCATCATCAGCCAAAAGACGTCCACTGTTGAACATAGGCCTCCCCATTTAAACAATGATAATAATTTTGATAATTTAATGACGTTGAACATCGATTGAAGATATACCTAACTATCTAATTTTCCTCAAAGAGTACCAAAAATAGGATCCTCGGATGAAGAAACTAAAAATTAAGTACGCTGAATCATGGTTTTAATATTGTATTGCAAAGCTAGTTTCCTCAGCTCGAAGGTGTGTCTCAACCTGTAACATTTCGGCGAACATTCCGCCGTATCACTGTCATATATTTTTTAGAAATACTTCTGTCACGATGACTACGGCAAAAGTTTGTAAATAGCACCTTCTTCAATACAACATATTGTAAAATAAAATATTTTTACTACTTATTTGCGTTAAAGTCGACACGGAGCAAAGACAAACAAGCCCTCACTATGATCGGAAACATGACAAAATCACAAATTAGTTATACCGACAGTTTAACCTTTAATTCGAGGTCATAAAAGGCATTTTTCTACGATTCATCTTCAAAATACATATGGCTTTTAGCGTGACATACAAAGTTAAGTTTACAATCCGTATATATTTTATTGCTATGATTTAAGGGTTATTTTTACTTGTTCATGTTTTTGTTGTACTGGCACTGTAAGCAGCGGGGTTCCGCATAAGCTGCACTGGACACCAATGGATTTATCGTTGGAGGTTAGACAAGAAAAGCAGCTTTGTCTTTGAGACAAACGGACGCCAGCTACTGGTGTCACGGAGGGGGCGATAAGAAATAAATAAAGATATTGATTCTCACAAATAGTAAGAGATGTCATAAATAGAAGAAGATTTCTCTATATAACAGTTTTTAAAGTGAATCTTGTATTTTTAAAGAAGGAGTCGTTAAAATCAAGAAAGATAAAAGGAAAATGAATTTGAAGCCAACAGTTGATACCGACTGCTGAGCACGACTCTTCTAACAGATCGCTACTATGCAAGAAGTAAGGAAACAATCGACTTGTTACTCACTATTTATAAAGACCACTTACAAGCAATTAAAAACTCGAGATTGGCTGCAGACAGTAGAAAAATATGAGTGGGAATATAACGATTAGCAAACGAAAATCCGAATAATTAAGAGAACATCCAAAGATGATGATAAACATTGCAGATTGTTGCTGACCATAATCAAGCCAAAGGTTTCTGGGCTTCACGTAACATTTATACTAGATACTACAACTACGGACCTTTTACCATCCGCAATTAACCTTTAACATTAATTAATAAACAAACAAGGAACACCACATTTACCAACGACGGTCATGGAAATAACAAAAAGGAAAGGTCAATAAGTCCCTTTGGCAACGAAAGCGTGTTATTTAATAACTAAAATCAATAACATAGTTTGGACAGACACAAACACGATTACAAAGGGCCGACAATCAAAGGGAGCTGGACATTGTCGAGTTGGCAATAATAACATTATTATGAATTACCAATGCAAATAAATGGAATGAAGGTTTGGTGGCAAAGATTTGAATATTTGCTCAGTGTTGGCAAATGGCAAGAACGTCCAAATATAAATACGACTAGTTACTGCCTATCACCAATGTTATTTTTTTAAACTGTTTCATTTATTTTATGGATTTACTAAAACCGCACATAAAGCTTGGCTTTGTCAGACAATATTATAATATTAAATGAACCTTAAATAAACTTGGAACGTAAAATAATAGTATTTAAGTAACTAGCAATCCTAAAGGGGCTTAAGTCTTAGGTTTACGATCCAAGATCGAGGAGGCTTTGGCCTTTTTACTTACTGATATTGGTCTTAAATTTTCTTGCAAAGAATTGCTGATAATGAATTTTTCACCTTTTTAGTTATTTGTAATCGAATAACTACCCATGCCGTAGCCTATTTTTATTCATCATGAATTACAGCAGCTTTCACAAAAATAAATGTCGTGTTATAATAGTCACGTCTGCGTCTTAATCTATCTAGTTATACGTCACGGGAGCGAAACGGGCAGTTGGGCGGCCGTGTCCGGCCGTGATTGCCTGTGTGTTCATCCAATAAGACTGGGCCCTTCACGGCTTATCACTCCTGCTGCCAGACACCCTCTTGTCAATATTTGACTTGCTTGCTGTATTTAAGATTAAGTTAGTAATGAATGGGCTAACTTGTGACCATTTTGGTAGTTGCTTTCAAACTTTGACTTTTGAAGCTGTTACTTTTTATGGAGATCGTACTTTGTGCCCATAAATATTAATTAAGGACTTGAAGTAACTAAACGCATTTAGTGCAAGAACTTTTGGGACTATTATTGAAGAAAGTTTGTTACTTAGTATTTATTGTAGCAATAGTTTCCATATACTTGCAAAAGTTTAGAAGATATTTAGACTTGTTGGGTGTATTTTAACTCTAAGGTACGTTGTATAATATAAATTATCCATTTTCAAAACGTGAGGTCAATGAAATGGCTGTAAGGGTTTGACTGACTTAAAAATATGACGACGCAGTTTGGCTAAGTCTTGTGCTAAACATCTCATGAATATTACAAAACAAAACAATTGAGTCAGACTGAAAATACGTGTTAAAATTACGAGAATCGGCTTACTGCTTACCATATAACGACTTTCTACCAACAACAATTTTACTGCGACTAAATTAACAATGCTATCAGCTAGTTAGGTTATACCAGCTGAAATCACGAAGCGACACCAGTCATGTTTACCTTGGCTCCAAAGTTCAGACGGCATAAAGTTGACAACACAAGTTTTTCCTAATGAAGTCACTTGGCAGTTTTGTTTCGGCAATGCTGCAATTTTTGGTTTCGCGGCGCACGAACGTGACCTGGTTGACAGATCAAATATGCTGCTGGAAGAGTCGCTTTGTGTATTAGTCAGGTTTTGATGTAAACAGAACTGTATCTTGTGTTTGTATGCGACATTTTTGAGATTTGAATTTTCCTTTCTTGGTGAAAACTTACGTATCTGTTTGGGAATGTGCTATAAGTTATATATGTTTATACATAGCTTGTGAAGTCCTTTTTTCGAGAGAAATCTGGCATGGCATTGATATTATTAGCTGGAAGGAAAATTGTAGTCCATTTAAATACATCGGACATTTGTTTGTAAAGAAACACATTATTCAAGCCAGATATATCATAAACAAATCAAACACCTCACAAAGTTATTAAAACTAAAAGCCCCAATCTGAACGAAACCAATATCGAAAGCTGTCTTCCTTCTCGAACAATCTAGACGGCATCCAGTTACGTTGACATGTAAACACAAAGTTTTTGAAACGATTCTCATCTATCGTCGCGCCCAGGGGCTCATTGAGTTCCTTCGCAACTTTCTTCAAGTGTAATCAAAGGATAAAACCTTCTGTAGCCAGAGTCAAGTGGCTGCATAAAGGGGAAAATTCACTTACTCCTATAGCGGACGCAGCTCCAAACATTGGGATGAAGTTCTGGAGTCTCGGTGCGGTCAGTGCATTTGCTATTGGTTGGCTCAGTGTGGAAAAGGTACAGAATAGTGTGTTATTTATCATTTACCTTTTAGGGATATCAATGGGAAAAATTTAGAGTTATGTATTCTAAAATAAATGATAACGGGTCTATCAAATAGAATGTATTAATAGTAGCAAATATCTCAAAACGCTTTATTATATACAGGGTATGAAAAAGCACTTCTAAAAAGGTCAATTCTAGTTACCTACACGCAAGTTGCATCACCATACATTCAGTTGAATGGAATTAAAAATATGGAAGAAAAACAAAAAATCAGTTACATCTTAATGTTTTATTTATTGAGTAATCATTACGTCTTATCTGTTATCTTTACATGATACTTTCGAATCAAACACGCAATGGTTAACGCGAACACAAACCTTTATATAAAGCCATAGTTGGTTCAGCGAGCGAATTTGCATAGGAATGGCTGATTACAGAGTCATACCATAGGCAGTAGCTTGGACCTAGCTTTAGTCAGGTACGGCCGAATGGGTTTCAGACAACTAGATTTTAAACTTGCGGAGAATGTCCTGCTTTATATACGATATAATGTGTTTAGTTTCGTGGTACGTAACAATGAATTTGTAACAGTTTAGGGAAAATATGGCTAACTAAGTAAGAACAGGGAAAATACGTGGAATTGGTTGTTTTAAAATTGTTTTAAATTAATTTAATACCTTACTACTTGTACTTGCAAATGTGTTCGCGTACAGTCTATACCTACATGGGTTCTTATTTTAAAATGTTGTGGATAAATTAAATAATATTTTTAATTAAGTACCTATACGAAATAATTAGATACTTTTGTATAAAGTATAAATTGCCTTCAACGTCATGGTTATAATAAAACATTACTTTTCTTACATATGTAAATCAATATGACTTTTGGTGCCATTTTAGCATGTTGCCCATGCTAAGCTTGAATCTAAATTGATAAAGGAAATTTGAAAAATGATGGACACGAGCGGGATTCGAACCCGCGACCTTCGCCGATCCGTGGCGCTGCTCAGTTGGTTAGAGCAGCGCCACGGATCGGCGAAGGTCGCGGGTTCGAATCCCGCTCGTGTCCATCATTTTTCAAATTTCCTTTATCAATTTAGATATGTAAATCAATCCTAGAAAGATTTTATCAGTTAAATTAAATTATTATATCAATCTCAATTTAAAGTCCGCCGGCGAGGCTGGAAACAAAAGCTAGTGCACAATATGTAGGCTCACAGAGCCTTTTTAAACATAATAATACAAGAATAAACAACAGTCATTTGTTTGATACGGACATGCCAGCGGCCACGCCAAACTGACAATGTAAACTCTGCTTAATTAAAATACTGCTTGTACGCAGAATGAATTATTACATAATATGATTATGTAACTACCCCACAGGACAAAGGCCTCTTTTCATACAGTGATGGAATGACCATTGATCAGGCGTGCTTACTGTTTTTGGTGATTTCATACTATTATCACATCAGGCTATTGTAGTAAACTGCTGGACGTAGGCCTCCCCCAGGGTACGCCACAAAGCACGCTCTCCCAAGTTATGCTAGGTAAAAATCAAAATTTGCCTTCACAACTACATTATGAATTAATAAGAAAAGGTACTTATGCATAAGAAGCAGATCTATGAACTACTGCGACATGTTATGGTTAACTTTGTTGTTAAATTATTTATAAATAGGATAATCCTAAGAGCAAATCATAGCTGATCATCTTATCTGTTTACTCCTCAGGTAGACACTTATTTCTGCGAAACTAAGAATGATATTTCTTACAAAAACCACGAACAAAACAAAAGGTACGAAGAAATAAGTTCTTTAATTCTTTCTAAGTAATAACTAAACCTGTAAGAACCGGAAGGTAAACCTAGTCTGTGTAAGGTAAATGCGTTCATTTGCATCGGGAAAAGTTTTTCACGGTAACTTGAACTTTAATTAAAAACAGAATAAAGTATGTATATTGGATCAAGTGGATATTTACAATCGAGACCAGAAGTGTTGGGCAGCTTAATTTATATTTTTATATTTTTTACTTAATTTTATTATCCACTTTGTTAGTATTAAACCCGTTAAACATTAAAAAAACACGATGGATGCGAGCAGCGACACGGTGGCTCAGTTGGTTAGAGCAGCGCCACGGATCGGCGAAGGTCGCGGGATCGAATCCCGCTCGTGTCCATCATTTTTCAAATTTCCTTTATCAATTTAGATTAGAAAACAGTTAATAATTTTGCATTTAATTCTTATAACCGATTAGATATTTATACTGCAGTAAATAATTATATTCTAAGCGAAAAGTTTTTAATTCAAATAAATAATCTAATATACAACTGACTGAAATTGCACGTATCCCACAAGTAATTTAAGAATAAAAAATGAAGCGTAGTAGTTCTTATTTTAAATTCTTCTATTTATATGGTCGTCAAATAAAAATGCCAGCCAGTGTACTATTGTACGTCCGCGTGCGAGTGTATCTGACTCCTTGGAGGCGCATTTTATCAGCCGCGACCAGCCGTGGTCTCTACGGGACGAAGTCAGAGCTAGAACGGAGAATGAACCAATCATTTATGTTGCTTCATTTATAATTTGGTCATTATTTCTTTAAATACTTTCTGATTTAAGTGAAGAACTTAACTATGCAATATTATAGGTAGGTAAATAACTGAAGTAAGTCATATTTTAGGGAACGCTTGTCTATTTTATATGCAACAATAATTTTTCTTTCTAGTGTCTATAGATTTTAGTATATTAAACAACAGTTACTTCCAGAAACCTATAAACCAATCTTAGATTAATCTACACATTAGTAAGAAATTCTACTCGTTTTTCTGGGCAGTCGTGTTAAATTAGGTAAACTTTTCGCAACCGAGATAAAAAGAAATCCGTAATCAAAGAACGAAGATAGATATGGTCTTAAAGGTACTCAAAACGCACAATGCATACTTTATAAACTATTACTGCCTATAAAGATAGCAATAAAGGTACCTTTACAGCCACTTTTTCTGCAAATTACATTTTCTATTGAATCCTTAGTAGGCTAACCTTTTATGCCCCTTAGCTTGCGCGGCCATTTGGGTCATCTATCGTTGTTAGGTATTACCTAAGATGGATGACACTATTGGCTAGGCGTATCGAGGGCTCTGTGAAGCTTACATACAGACAGGAACTAGGCATGCATTTAGGTCAGCTTCGAAAAGGGTAACCGCATGTTTGAAGCGTTATTTAACAATTTTTTGAAGGATTATACACTGTATTTAAATGTATCTAATTCGTATAGGTGACCGTGGGAAATAGTTTATAGTCTGGTGACATTATTTATTATTACATTACAAGAATACTTGTGTTCTCATAAATGTCTCACAATTTGACAAAGCCCTACATGAATTTAATGTTACATTCTGCTTAACGTAATATTAAATTACGCCAGTATAATATCTTCCGTCATAGTAAGACAAGTATCCGATACATTATTTCATTTTCAGCCAACTTTGAGCAAAGTTTAGCGAACGTTACCTGATAACACCGAAGTTTAATAGCCGACGTGTTTATCACTGGGCGGGCTAACGGCGGCTAAACCACCCTTCAAGCATTTTATGGCGTCCTCACGTACGGGAAAAAAACTACCATCAGCTCCTGAGAAAATTACATCTCACTTCAAATAGTGATCATAAAATTTACGCCAATTTAGATTCCCTTTACTCGGAGAAAGTCGTTTTTACAAAACGTTGTCGTATAATATGTCGGTAAAACGTGTGTTTTACGAGGCTAGACAGGACCCCCGTCTGTTGTCTGCGTGTCTGTCACAAGATTGTCTCGTGGTGCAGATGAGATGCTGGATGGAACGCGGAGGGGAGCCTGTTATGTGGAGCTTAGATGTAACTGGGCTATTTCACGGAATTGAGTTTGTTCAACTGGTCTCAAAAACTACGTGTGATTTTTTGATTTTATAGTTCGCGTTGTAGATAGCTTGACACTTAAGCCATCTTATTCATAAACGAGGATCATACCGACATTAACTAAACCCCGTATTAAGTCTATTGATATCTCTATTATTTCATATGCAAACGACAGTGACAGGTATAATTTAATCCTTGGTTTAAAATTGTATTTTTTCATGAATAAGGGGGAAGAGGTTTATCTTCCTTAAAGGACAGTTACCTACATATTTTCATGCGTTTTAGAAGTTATAAATAACGCTACATTATTTTTACTGCGGGCAATTGGAACTAGCAACATTTTTTTTTTTTACACCACCCAGACTCTGGACAAACATCTATGGATCACACAAATTTCGCTTAGCCACTGCGCCAATCAGGTCGTCGAAGGCTTTTGCGCAGACAAAGGTTCCTGCGCTAGAAGCTCGGTTAAAATTTTGCACTTTTTACCCAAACTAACGTTGGCATAAAATATTATTCCAAAACTAAGACACATCAGATATAATTAGGTAATACTGATTACTGACTCTTAAGCGATAACAACAAAGATATTAAATTATTTTCTTAGAAAACTAACTATTCTACCAATAAACTTATTTAAAAAAATGCATGGCAGTACCTAGTACCAGTCCATTCAATTTACTCTACTCAATTTAGAAGCAATCCTAAACTGTATAAGTAGAAACACTAAGTTGTCATTCCCGCGCATCGTATTCGCATCCCGACAATTCCATCAGGCTGGAAACATCAAGCAGCTGATACGGTTTCATGAAAAACGATACTAGCGCCAATCCCGCAGAAAGCGGCGCAGGCCGCACGCGTCGTCAATCAGAAACGTCGTAATCCGGCAATAGAACGAAAACAATTGCCACACACACACCTACCCGACCAAATTACATTTCCAATTCATGAAGGCAGTTATCCAACTTTTTCCCTTTCTTCATCCCTTGCCCTCGCACCCACCCCACAGTTTTCACCTCGCGATCTTTTTCTATGAATAATTTTTCGGAGAAGCTTGTTGACTTAATTTTATATCGGTATCCTTCTTTTTTAATGTGGGGGCTAAACCGATAAAAGTGTTTGTACTGCGAATTGTTCGGGGATTAAACAGAATTGGTACATCGTGCTGACGTGTGTATATTTAAGCGCATCGTGTTCTCATGACTTGAGCTTGTGTTGGTGCAATTAGGGAAAATATTTTTTTAATAAGAGATTTCTAACATTTAAGACAGCCTGATGGAGTTCCAAGTAGCGCCCATTAAGGATTATAGACTCTATTATACTTAGACTTAAACTTAGTCCTTGTAATAGTTTTATAGAAACAGCCATTTTACAAGACATGAATGTAAACGTATTTTCGTCAAATAGCACCACTCTACATTGCCTACAATTAATTTCAAAACGTTAATCAAAAATTACCACTACGAAAGTTATTAATTAAGCTAAAATATGTCTAAAGCAAGTTAAGCGCATCAATTATGATCCCGTCTCGTTAAGTGCGAGTTAAGCTGAAGCCAATAGGATCGGTTAATAGCCAAACTTTAGGACGCAAGAGCTTTGACAAACGACGCCTCTGGATAACTTACTTTGTTGTATATTGTTTTATTCTCGTTTTATAGTAATTTTAGCTAATTAAGGTAGAAGTGGTCGTATAAGTATGGCAATAAGTTTTAGGTTTATGTGAATAATGTTTCTACTATAAATGCTAATGCCTACGCAGTTTAGAACATACCCTTTGCAAACTGTAAACCTATACATACGTAGTACGTAGATGTCACATTTCGCTATTATGATAACAATTTAGGATCTTTTTATAATATGTTCTCAATCTGCCTAAAATTGTGGAACATGAAAATTTATCAAAATCATTTTCAAAAGCCACGCTTGCAACAATTATATTAATATAAAGGGCATTATTGAGCTAGTTTGTATCAATCCTAATTCTGTTATATGCGACCTTCTATCAAAAACCAACAATTTACCGATTAAGATTGTTGAATCTTAATCGGTAAATTGCTGATACAGACAAACATTAATAATCATTAATAATCTTCGCGAAAAACTAGCTACGCGTCATGTTGCTCGCGTGAACTAATGGCCGATCGTAACCCGTAGCATTCAATTCAAAGTATGCATATTTTTCCCCTGGGACTTGTCGTAAAAACACTTCAAATGAAAAACGTAAATCATCCTTAAGTATTGTTGTTTAAAAGTTATCTGTTAAAATGTTTGTTGGCTAGTTGAAGAGTTACAATTTTGGGAGAAGGAAAATTAATTTTAAAAAATTATACCTACTTGGCTAGTAAGTTTTAATTTTTTTGTTGGACTTTTTGCTATTATTTTGTTTGTTGTAATCAAAAATTATATCATAATTATAACTATGTGGTTAACCAACGCAAAACCTACTATAGGTAACTACTACACGCACAGTACAGCAATCTATAAACCTATGCCACCGACATAAGTCAATTGTTTTGTATTGTAAAATGCATTTAACTTTCATATTAATCTCACATGCACCAACAAGACATGAAACAAATGCCTCAATATCTAGGCTAGATAAGGCTATTTTTCCTTTAAATATTTGCGTCACATTTTTTTCTGGTGTTAGCTAAATATATTTGCATCACCAACATATAAACATGTCGATATTCTTCGGGAACGAGTGAGCCTTTCGAATTTTCCAACCAATTACGTCGGCCCTCGTTTGCCATGTAACCAGTACACTTGAGATTTGCTCTGTGCACACAGCGAGGCTTATGCCTCAAGCTTATTGCAGGTCATTTTTGTAAAGGGTCAAGTTATTTTAGTCAGGCACTATTTAATTTCCCTGCCGAAGATTACCGACCTTCTCCACCAGTGATGCATGACCTTCACTACAGTGGGGAACTATTCTATTTCTTTGGAACAAACAAAACCTTTACTTTCGTCTAGCATAGATATTCTTTTGAATATTAGAGATTGTATTTAGTTGTGCTATGCGAAATATGCATGCAGAAACTCGAACAAAACATTGCGACTTAAAAAAATAAACTATACTATGATAACATTCACATTATTCACATTAAAACACACGTCAATTTAGCGACTATGAAATGTTACTAAATATAAATATAACTTTTGAGCCGACATGTTTGAACAGGGAAGTAGCATAAGCCACTCTTGACATGTTTCGAGCTGGACGTGAGCCGCGCGGATATACTTTACACAGATTATCGTTATAATAGCTAGAGTTAGCTTTAAAAATCATGCTAACGACTCGCTAATATAATTGGGGTTTTACCGTTGCACTGCAGGAGGTTGGCAAGATGGTTTTTGACGCAAGAAACAAGTACTTATCACCAAGTTTGCTCACTGCTTACTTCTTCTTTATCTAGTTAGAAGAAGATATACAATTAGTTTGACCATTGTAATTATTTTGTCAAGATATTTTCCTGTACCTAAGTCAGCAACATAAGTCAGCATCGACTTAAAAATAATATTATGTTATACATTGTACAGTTCAAGATAAACATTTGAGGGTTTAAAACCACTCTGGCATCTTCAAATTTTATTATACATACCTAATAATAATTTCATTTGGAATCAGACTTGAACTATTAATAAACCTGAAACTATGACGTAAGTGCCCTTTATTGCACACGTTATGTAAACTGAACACTGAACACGAGCTCGTCGGTTTCCTTACCATGGAACATCAATATTTGCTGTACATATAACCTCTTGGTTTGACCTGTGTGAGGCAAAGTTCAGTTCCAGGAATACATCATGTAGATCAAAATACTATCCCGAATATTGGTACGTTGTGCATATTTGTAGGATATCTTCATGGTAATCTACTACACTTTGGTAATTGAATAATAAAGGGGACAACCTCTTAGTCATACAATTAAGAATACAAATACCTCTATTTGGTGATTCCCTTTTAATTCAATATACCTAGCTGATTTGGTAGCTCGTTTATTCTGTATTCTGAGGGTAGTTCATTTATTGTACTATTCTATTACTATGTATTCATTAACTACTGTTTCTTCGTGTCGGTATTAGCTAACTGTCACATAGCAACAAATCATACCGTGCAAATTGACTTGCTAGTCAACAAGAGGCCGACTGCCTAGGCTCCGCCGACACCGAGGTATCATCACTCGAGAAGGCTCTCTTTAGACCGAAAACTCTTAAAAGAAGTACATTAATAGTAAAAATAACAACGCACAAGCAATAAGCGCATTCAGAGGAAAACAAATTATAAACATTAATTGAATAACCGAAAAGTGTTATTATTAAAACAATTTTCTGGCGATTCGATACACGAAACAATTCGACATTAATTAGCCGAATTAAAATAAGCTTTTACGGTATTACTGAGGCAGTTGTTTAATGAACTGTGGACTTTAATCCAGCAATCGTATTTACCGGTCGACATTTAATCGCCACACAGGATTACAAATTAAAATCGTCCAGTTGCTCGCAATTGTCGCTTCAATGTTTGTACACTGGACACTGGTAATTGTAAACTTGTTTATTATATCGAATTCATTATACTGTAATATTATATTATATACCCGTTGAGTGCCGTTACAGACAAATTGATTTTATAGACATTTTTGCTTGGCCCTGTATATTGAGATGAGGGATAAACTTTATAATAGGAATTTTATTTGATATCGAAGAATTATTTTAGGTCTTCTGAGATATTATAATCAGATGTTCAGGGCCTATAGTAAGCGTTATAAAGAAAAAATATATATATTAATTTATTTAACACTACACACTACAATCAACATTAAAAATTAATAATATATATTTTTTATCTAAGAAATGGATAATTCCTTTCAAAAATATAAAATATTATTATACTGAATCTTTATAAATAAACATAAAAATAAAATACATTCACAGAAAACTGGCATAAGCCGAACAAAAGACGCTCCATCTCAGTCCTAAATTAGGTATTCAACGCAAAAACGTGATCTGTTCGCGTTAATTCCGAAATCCTCTTAGCAATTAGCGGCTTTGAAATAAGCCCGGGATATCACAGGTGCGTCGAACAAGACGGCAAAGGTATCGCCGCTCGGAATAAAACCATTACACGGCTGGCTGAGCGCCGTACATTATCTGTAGGTACTGCTGCGTTTTCACGGACACTGCGACCTACGAGGAATAAAAATAGAGTAATGACTAATTATAATTTATTGATGAAGTGAAATAGTAGTCTTATAGCTGAATAATAAGTGGATACTTTCAAATACAATGGATTTAAAGAAGGTACACCATACCCACTTGTAGCTGGCCTATGTCCAGCAGTGGACGTCCATCGGCTGACGACAACGACGACGTTAGAACACCATATGAAATAGAGTTTTATGAGTGATTGTGATATTTTACTAATATAGACCTATTAAATAATATGGTTACGTAATACATCATCACTGAAAATTTTATCTTCTGTGTATCAAATACAAGTTACAACTAACCATTACCGTGTAAGGCTAAAGGTACTTCACGATTGTCCAAAGAATTCCGCCTTCCCGTCCTCGTCTTAAGTACTACCTGAAAAACTGACCCCAAAAGTATAGAACACATAATAAATTCGCAAACTTAAAACATATTCAAATGAAACCCGCTGAAACACACATAAAACGTGTCGAAATCTTTAGGGTCACATCCGTGAGGGTACCCGTGGGATCGAAAATATCGTCGTTGACATTAGCATATGAATTCTGAGAGAGTAATAAAGGAATAATATGCAAATAAACCTGCGAGTTAGTAGAATGCCGGCGGTGGGTAATAAAACGCGTGTTGTGTTCCGCTTATGATTATCGTGTGTTCACATAAATCTAGACCTCAGTTTTATTGGCGCGCAGGGTGCACTTCGAGCTGTGTGTTACTTCATTATTACTGCTTTACATTTGCGGCCGTAATTGGTTGCTAACTGTGTTTAAAAATATATCAATGGTAATGTGGAATTTTCAGTAGCATAGGTAATATTGATGACACAAGCTCAACGAGTCAAATGATGCTATGGTTGAGATAGAAGAAGAATTCATTGACTTGATATTGCTAAAATGGTGATCTTTGAAACAAGTTTGTTCGAGAAATTATATTTCTATTATTTCTATTTTTTTTCACAAATCTGGGAGCCGAAATGTACGTATTAAGATTTTTATAATTCCCCTGTCCAAACCTTGTGCCAGGCCCAAATACTAAATGAAAAAGCTTAATATTTTTTTTACAACCTGGCAAATTTTCTAAACCTTTTATTGTGAACATCGTTCATTACGAAACGTTTGGACCAAAAAACGTCCCTCTAAATCAAAAGCCCAATTCCCCGACACGTAAAGCTCAACCAATTAAAAAGGCACTCTCAATAATGCTGTCCATTCTAACACAACTGCCTTTTAACTTGGTAGCATATTTGGTTATAGCGCGTGTTGGTGCGTGAAATTGGGCAGTGTCGAGGCGACGCCGCCTCATAAAACATAGCTGACACATAATGATGAATCACATAATACTGTATTGACGGTCGTGTGCCCTGTTCGCTATAGATTACTGCAAGCTACGTGTACCTATCATTTTGCTATGACATTTGCAGTATAATGACAGACAAGTAAATTTGCCCAGGTTGCTATAAAAAATTACGTTTGTATTTCATTTTTTCCTTAAACGATTAAAGAACAGTAATTTATCTTATTGAGTAACTACGTCTATAGACAGTACAGATAAGAAACAAATGTTAAGCTTAATTTACACTAAGCCAGTATTCCCGCAGTACCTCGTCATTTTGAAAACATAAAACCATACCTGCAACACTAAAAGTTCTAGCACAAATTTAACAACCCTCTAATTAACAGACTCGGTACTCGTTAGATTATTCAAGTAGGCACTTCCCAGAAATATACTTAAACACCTAGCTTACTAAAAAGGTTTCTTACCCGAAGATTTTTGCGCCAATCATCTCGGCTCTAAACTTTGTTCGTTTGCATATTTATTACTTTTTAATTTTTATCGACGATGACAGCCGTAGAGTTAGGCACTAACTTTGGTTCGTTATAATTAAAAATAAGGATCTATTTCAAGAGTCTCCTTAGGCAATATACATTTTAATAACTTGGTTTAGGTCTAGTAGTCAGTAAGATGTTGGGTTAAATTCGTGAGTCAGGTTAAATGATGTTTGTAGTTTGGTTTATGCGCGTCGTTTTCACAACCCTATTATGAGACCTATATCAAGTAACCTCTTAGAGTAGTACCACTAATATATTGACTTTCTTTACCCTTCACCGAAATAGGTGCGATAAAAAAAGTGGTCATCTCCATAATTTTCTTTTGAAGGCTTTACTTTACATAACTACTTTTTAATAGAGTTTAATGATAAAAACACTGTTTGTAATGCTAGTCAGAAATACAAATAACGTCATCAAACTAATATGCAGAGACACGAACGACACGGTTTTAGGATTTAAAACGGTAACAGCTCATAAAGAGTATTTCGTTACAAAAACATTCGTGTCGTAGTCAGGAGGGCGCCATACTAATGTTCAAAGTTGTAGGTTCAAACCCGGAAAGATTTTAGTTATTCTAATGCACCAATCGACATTACATTAATAAAATTATGTACTAATGGTTAATTTACCAAGTATAATGGGAAAGAGTTATTTATCAGTTTACAAATGACTAATGTAAAATCGCGGAAGATTACAAGCTAAGCTCCTGTTTCACCATCGACCGGTAAAGAGTCAAGTAGATTAATCACCACTTAAAGTCACCCGTAACTACTCATACGAATTTCACAATATCTGAGTAGCATTAATCTGGGGATAAACTGGCCTGTAACCAAGATTCGATAGAAGATACTTGTAACTTTTACTTGCCGATTAGCGTTGATCAAGAAGTAACTATTCAACACTTTACTTCTAGGTGGTGAAACAGGCTCTTAGTCTTTTTAGACGTGGTGCTATATCTTTATCCAAAATCAATGATTACTTTATTATAATAGAATGTTTCATGCCAAAACTACTAATCCTCTAACTACTTCCACTACAAACTAATTCGGTCGTAAATACGAAATCTTCATCAAAGTCTCAAAGAGTTCCGTCCCAGCTCACCCTTTTAAATTGCAAGCGTGAGCATATTAGTCTTGATTACGTACCTCGGCGAGATAAGGTGCTCCATTTGTCTTATGGTTCTTAACTCGTATTTACAGTTTACGAGGTACTGATACGAAAGGAGAATCTTCAGACTCATGTCTGCCTTATTAACGAGTAGCTAAAACTTACTTAATTAAACCTTTGACGATAATCCTACTACCCTGCTGAAATTTTGAATCAGAAAGTGGTCTTGTAATGATTAGGTACCTACACTCTGATTTTTTGCATACTTTAAGATAGTTGGTGGATCATAATCATATCACTATGTAGACTAGTTTTTACCCCAACAAAAAACGGTTTCTGCTAGATAAATCACAGCAGCAAAACGCGAGGAAAAGCATTGTATGAATTATTAAACACAATTATTTTTGCCTGGAATTGAATATGTTCATATCCTTGAACAGGTATTTAAAGAAAATGAATTTACAAAATTAACACTCCTGAAATTATCCTCTTTGCCATTGGCTCATTGTGACATGTTATGACACGGAACTTTATAGTGAATCAGATTCTGATCAAGTAATTGCATTTCTTCTTTATCTATTCCTAGACTACATTTGAGACCATATATTTAACATCCCTATCACATAAAATCTACTATCTAACATTATAGATAATAATATGCACAATATATTTCAAGTGGATCCACGACTTCACGCTAAGTATATTCGAGCAGTATATGGAATCACTTGAGACGGTTCGGAGTTCGATTACCGAGTAGGTTTGCATACCGGTCAGCCGAGGACGCGAGTGACTTCGGTAGTAGTGGACTAATGCATTTGTGATTGCATAGCCATTGTCGAGTAACACGCCAATTTTCAACTATCTCCATAGACTTCACACTTACTCAATACTCTGTATTACACAAGTCGTACGAATCAATTCATTCCATGTGTGTTATAGAAATTATTAGGCGGTAAACATTACCAAAGGTAAAGTAAATATTATCTTTTTTTAATTAAATGTAAAATTAACCTCATCTATTACCTGCTACTACTGCTGCAGGTCCTCGATAACAACTGGTCAAAATTATATATAGAAAAACCCAGTAACACTTCGCCAGGTTCTCATGCTCAGCAGCCGCGCTTAGCAACCACTAGACCAATCAGGCAGTCTCAATAAAAATGTAAATAAGTATACTATGCAAAATAAAACTTCCATTGTAAAAACCTAGAGCTTCAGTTTTTAAACCAATTAACATCATCTTAAAACAACACGTTCCTAACGCTATGATATTCATATTGAAACATTTGACTAAAGTGTGTTCTCCCGACATCCAAAAGCCGACCACTTCAAATATACATAGCGCAAACAATTCCACAGCAACAGTCTGTTAATACGGTATAAATTGTCAATTTGTTTCCCCCAGACGTCGCCCCCGGCATTATTTCCTGATATACAGCTAATTCGCAAGGACATTTCTTTAAAAAGTTGCAGAACCCATAAACGAGATAATCAGAAGTTTTGGCTTGTAACCCCGGTTTGTTATCGCATTGTGGCCTCTCTAATCAAGTTCTAACGAGGTGGTTTGAACTGGAAGGAGTACACACTGTTTGCATAGACTGTTTCAATAGTTAGATTTAAAGCGCGACTTATACAATATTACATTTTGTTTAACAGTTTTGAATAAATTACATTCCAGTCTTGAAAGTGAGTTTAAGTTTAATTTACTTGAAATAAAAAATCATGCAATTTCAGAAGTGCAAAGATTATTATTTTTGTTTTCAGTGCAGCTCTCATTTCTCGCCTATTGCGTTCTTAAAAGTTCCGTGACATTATTTCCTAGGGGAGCTGTCGGGGTTCTTATTATGCAAATAAGTCGCGTATTTACATTTAACACGTCATTTCGTAACAACAGCCCCACTTGAGAACATGTGTGACTTATTTTTAGCTTTGTCAATGAATAGCGCTGAAACAGAAAGCATTGGTACAATTAACTCAGTAAGAGTTACTCAAGTTTTTAACAAATAGTAACAAGACTTCACTGCCACTACGGTTACAGATTATTTATAGCAAAGAATTTATAGTTTTCATATGAATTGTCATATATTTATTTTTCTTATAAGCTGCATAAAATGCATTTATAAGACGACTTAATATCTGAAATTTCGGTAACACCCTTGTAACTTTTCTCTATCTCTATTTTAAGAGTCATATGATAAGATATCATCAGCCGGAAGACGTCCACTGCTGGACAAAGGCTGGATAAGGTATAATTTAATCATATTTCCGAATGCTGAACTCATCTTCATGTGTAACTCACGTCTAGTAAGGTCTCCAACATTGGTACAACCTCATAGTAGAAAATTAACCGGTATAATATAGCCGTCTGTCTCGTGTGTACACTCCCCTACAATATCGTCGACGTAATCAAGTCTTGAAGGAGAATAATATGAATCATCCACCGTGAGGGCGGTTTGATATCTTAGCACAAAATGTGCCACAATTTAAATTGTCCCCGCGTCACTCCAGATGAACCGCGATGGATAAACTTGGCTTCTTAGTTCTAAAGTAATTTATGTACAAATGTATTTGTCAGTCTTTATTTCTTTGTGTCTACGAATTTATGAAAGATTGTATTTGGTGTGTCTGTAAAGTACACGAAATTGTTTTTACAAACTTAATTGTTTGCGTTAGAAGTCACTCGTTAGTTCTGAGATACTTCAAGTTGTACAAGTCAGCTAAACTACTTTTTAAGCGACTCATTGTGGTCATATTTTATTTAGAGACTATTAATACTGTAATGCACTATAATGGTAATGGTATTAGTTATAAAAAGCCCATACATTTAACAAGTAAACACGACTCTTCTACCCCTACCATTAACAAACAATAAAGACCTTAAACCTTCTCGAGCCGGAGCACTCTAATAGCAAAGACACCGTATAGATTCGCCGATAAAAATGCGAAATACTCTTGCAATGAAATTGCGTATTGGGGCTCAGACAGGGTGTAATCTGCCTACGGTACCCAAACGCTCCCGAGGGCTCCGCGTCGGACTGCACTCGCCACCATAGATTAGACACGCCTTCCACTAAAGGGTTCTTTGATATACCTAAGTTATATTCTTCGACTGATGACACTAGGTAAGCTAAGGATCAGATTGGTAGGACATTTTTCTACTAAGCCTGATCTTGGAAATTATTGTCATCTCAACAGTGTTATGCCTTCTACTGGTATAGTGTGAGGTTTTATCTTCAAAGACGTTATTTTATTATAACTGAGAACTATGATAGCTGGTGATGTTATTGGAGAATTAGCTAGTAGTTCGAATTTTAAGGAATTCTGCTTCGATTTGGTTCTTGTTGCCAGATTAGATTGAGGTAATGTCATGAAGCACTCAATATAGAGGATATGTCTCAAAGTTTTGAAGAAACCACGTATTGGAGACATGTTTGACCATTGCATTAAAGTTGTCGTTAAAATAAATAAAGTAAAGCATTTAGTAAACTTTTATAAATTAAACTTCCATCGTATAACATTACAAGTATGTATGTAAAAATCCGGTCTACGGTAAAGGCGTGCCATACTCTCTGGTCGGCACATGGAATCGCGCCAGAACTAAATGAAATTGAAATTAGCTTTCTCTCCCTAGAGCCACTCGCGGAATTTTCCAAAATAAAAGCGTATTATATTTTAAAATACGATTCTAGTCGCTCTCGTAAATGGAAAAGTCAGGAGAACTTAGTACCTAGTTTTTCGATAAGGTAAAAGTTGCAACGCCTTCTGTAGGAAGTTTTTTCGCATATTTAAAAATAATACGTTAATTGGGTGCATTTAATTTTAACAAATGATTTATTAATTTGTCTGTAAGAAATATAGATCTCCTAAATTATTCGATTATTGGTTTCTAAGCATCGTAGCAAATCTTATACTAAAAGAGAAAGAGTGTCCCACTAATAATATCTATCAACGCAGAACTGTAACAGTGAGACTAATTTTTCAGTTTGCAACAAGTATATGTTTTGACTGTTCTTAGAGATCACATAATAAACGTTGTTTTAAGACTGAAGCATGGGCCGATTTGCTCAATTCGAGCATTCCAGAACATTTATGTGTAGAGTTTATTACTGGAATATCGTGTGAAGCGCCAATAAAATACGCATTGTGGAGGCTTACGGGGACATGTTTGAATACGCCGCTCAAAATTCAGAGGCGCATACTTGATGAGGCTGTGTGGGAACAATGACAAGCCGCGCACTTGCACTACACCCGTACCGGTGTAGCCGCTGGAAATAGTATATTAAATTGTAACTGTTACATACCAAATATCTGGAATACAGAAAATCTTTTACTGTGGACAGCGACGCCAATATATACTGTTTCAGATTAAAAAGTATTCAAAACTATCGGTGCTTCTTCATACATTGTTTTTTTGCCTTGTAAAACTGAACAGCATAATATAACTACAGATGTCAGTGGCGACAAACATCATCCTAAATAAGGATCTAACTATTATAATATACTAAATAAGCGTAAGCACCTTTGCTTAACAATATTACTGTAAAATCTGTAAATCTAAAACTTTTTTGAAATGTTATTAAACGTGATGCCTTTCAGCGAATTCCTACATACTTAGGTACCTATAATTTTAGATAAAGATTCGTATAAGTAAGTGGATGCGATAAATAAGAGTTTATTGAAAAACTTGAAATCATCATTATTATAAATTGACTTAATCCACAAAAAGCACGTAGTTGCAATATTTTTCTCGAAATATAAAAACTGTATTAATGTATCGAGTTTTATCTTTCGGTGGAGACAGAAAAATCTTTCTTTAAAATTATGACAAGTGTTCGATAGTACGAAGGTCATTGAATTTCCGAAGGTGAGGCCGTTAGATTGCTATTACGATGTGGGAATGGTTTATAATAAAAAAAAATTGCCGACGTCGAACTGCGTACTGCCTACTTTATGTAAAAATAAACGCAACTAAGAAAGGTCAAGCTCAATGGCGTGCCATAAGAGAAGCCTATGTGCAGTAGTGGACTGAGATAGGCTGATGATGATGAAACGCAACTAGTATGTAGTTGCGTGCACAAAAAATAAAAATGATCTATCAATACTCTCCATTTCACAATACTCCAAGTTTAATGAATTTTACAGACATTATACATAGCAGACACGTAAAAGAATTGATAAATCCTATAATCTGCAAAAGTGTCTGTCCGTATATGCTACGCTAACGTTTGCTAGAGAACGTTCATAATTATTTAGATAATTTAATGTATTGAATGATATTGTTATGCCTGTGCCTGTATCTATACGGTGTCTGTCATGAACTATGTCAATTGGCATTCATGTATAGGTGAACTTTAGAGAATTTTTGTAGCATTTTCTACTACTTACGTGTCCACGAGTCTACCCACTTGACTTCTAATCATGAATCCCATGAAATAAGTGGCGAGCACATTATCTTTATTACTGAAAAAAAACTGCAATTAGTTAATAGATGGAACACCACCATCGCTTTTATTTCCGTAATACAAATATCTACTAATAACAATAAAGACTAACATAAAACAATAAATAATAAATAGAATATTTAAGTAAAAGAAAATTAATAGGTACTGTTCAGACATACTTGTGTTGGACAGTGGACTAAAACACAGTAGACTTTAAGTCTTCTTTAAAGAAACTCAATACTAACGACTTAGAAGAAGACTTTATAATACTGCTTAAGCCAATAATATACGGAGATACGATTTTGGCATCAGTGCGTGACAACATATGGCACAACCTTTTTTAGTCGCCGCGATGGTTTCAAACTGCTTGTTAATTTTATTGATCGATAAAAATATGCTGTTATGCCTATATAGGCTTCGTGACGCGTACACGTATAGATGACGATATAAACCGTGTTTAACTCACAGTCAAAGCATTCGTAGGATTGTGGCTTAACGGTGGTATTGTGATTGCCAACAATTGTGTTCATAGAGATCTAAATGTTAAACTTTACCTCACTATGCAAGAAATAGATAAAAAATTAAAATTAATTGGTAATGAAAACACAATAGAAGAATATAGGTACCTCTTTATCGTTCGGAGTGTTGGATCATGTAACATTGTACTTTTCATATGCAATGCCTCACTCGTAGATTACTTTAATTTATGCTCATTAATAGTTGTAGTAACATTGTTTACTAGATGTAGATTTTGAAATCATTTTATTAATGTCTGTAGTACTTCTTTTATATGAGAGAAGATTATGATCCGCTTCATATCCACAAACATGAAGCCAATGTCAGTGTTTGGTATGTTCCCTTTCAATAAAATGGCGACCAAGTGCTTGACACTTACCATCACATATGTACGTTATTGTTTTACTACAGTTTACTTTGCGTGTTCGTAAAGAATACGAAATTGCTTATTGAATGTGTGTATTTATTTTTGGACAAGCCCTAACCGAGCCTATTTCTCCAACTCCTATTATCAAGGAGCTTTAACAAGTATTCTTCAGTAAAAGATCGAGTCTTCAAACCCCGACTGTGAGACTGACAATTTCCACGGTAAGCAAGCTAAATCCTACGTCTGATTCTAATGTATCCTGCGCCAAACAAGAACACCGACGGCACCGCAGCAGTAAATTTGCGCAATTACTCATACATAGCAACAAAAGCGAATTCACAGCGACAATTTCATTGTCGTGTAACTCTTGACGCGTGAGCATTGACGTCGGCAGACGTTCCGCAACGGTGGCTCGCGTCGACTTGTTATTCTGTTCTGCATAATTTTGTTACCTCTAATTCGGTGAATCGTAGTCAGTTGATTTAAAAATTGCTGTCATTAAAGTTTCTACATTTGTATCATAGAATGTGAAGAGTGTGCTTTTCTGCCAATCGTGATTGATAATATCTTTAAGACGACCAAGGTGTCAGTAACCATAACATATCATACATAACACTAACTAAAATCACGCCTGTATCAGTATCAGGCGTGAAGTTATGTTGTTTTTAAACAAATACGAAAAACTCTGTGCCGCAATATCTAACTATTCAATTATAGATATCCAAATGGAATTTTATTTGACCTGCATGTCAAGGTCAACTATGTTTAATCCATACGTACCAAAGGACCAGGATTCATATTCCATAGTTTATCTATTAGGTACAACGTCATACATTGCTTAATTGGTAAAAGTGAAATTAACAAGAAGCCTCGACAGTATGTTATCCGTTACTTCATATTGATATAAAATATATCTATCTACTTATACAATAAAATCGAAGAGCACGTTTACCCAACCACATAGAATGGCCGCAGCTAAGAATATTGACAGTGTTTCGTTCTTTGCCCTAAACAGTAGGTGGGTAGCGTTAGACGCACGGATGGACAAAAAGCCAACCCCGGAGCAAACACACGCCGTTTACTGACCATACGTGCATCAATCGTATGGAGGTACGAACAATTGGCCCGTGGATATGGTACTTTTTGTTTATTTTAAATCTAAAGATTATTCTATTTCGAATTCAGATTTTTGTTGCACGGCAATAAAATGAAGTAGATAATCTTTTGCAATTAAGGATGTTGGTCGCTATTTCCGATAATTTCATAGGTTATAATAAAATCAAATTACGACAGGAGAATTGACGGGAACTCATGTTTTTAATTTTTGGTTGGAGTCTGCTTGCGACCACGGCTGGTAAAACCCGGTCAAAACGTCAAGCCAAAATTAAATATAAGTTCGCGTTAATTCCCTTGTCGTAGAATATTTTATTAAAATCATGCAACGCGAGAGTTTAAAAGTTAGTGAATTCATATGTTCTTTTAGGTAGGTAGATATAGATACTACCTACTCTAAATTGTCTCCTACTATTCCTTCTTTAGCAATGTAATGATATGAAATGTTAGACACTCAGAAATTCCCAACTATACCTACGTTGATTTTATAGCATGCTTAGATCAAACAAAAATCAACGCACATAATATTACCTACTGGCCTAAATCTGAGTCTTGCTACCCTTCAGGGAATAAAAGCGTGGTAAAACATACAATATGTAAACTAATTTGTAGTTCCAAACTCGTGGAGCATACAATTGTGTGAACGCCACATCCAAACTTATCCTTACACAGCTCACTTCGATACAAGTCACGAGTTAAATTAGTTACATTTTCTGTATTCAGTACGCGCAGTGTTGGTTTTTTCACTCCCAATGCGCGTCAGTCGTGTGTACTGGCCCGAGTATCGCGCGTTTATAATATAAGCACATAACCAGAAGGCATATAGCCCATATAGGTAGGTACCTACTTACAGGGTAGCTGTGAGCTTCGTAAATAGTTATACTTAAGTGGCTAAGTGATTGGACCATTGTGTCAAGAATTGGTGTTTCGATCCTCGCAGGGGACAAATATTAGTGCACACCGCACTTGTTTCTTATCTGTAAAACGCACCTATAATAATACTTTATAGATGCATTCTTAGGTGTTACCGGTAAAAATTATTTTACATAACCAGCTTTTTTTTAATATTGTGTATTTATTGTCTTTTACCATCTTCATGCATCTAGGGTATAACAAATCAAACAATATGGACTCGGTTAATAATTTAATCCGCCATATATTATATAATTATTCTGAGTTATAGACAATCAGTAAAAAAGGATTATGATAAGAAATAGAATAAAGGATTGAGATGTTTTAAAAAACTGGCAACAGATGCAGTATATTTTTTTGTAGTAGTTAAATATCTTTTTCTGTAATTCAGTTAACTGACACCTGCCACCCAGCGACTACGTCTGCATGGACTTCAGAATTTGGTCCAGAGAGTTAAGATAAATCGATTTATTGACGTCAGGCTATTTCATCTACCAGGATTTAAAGCCTGCGCTCTAAACCATTAACTATCTGCGTGCCAAAATTTATCCAAATCCATTCGGCCGTTTACGCGTGATTGTTTAACAAACCCACAAACATACACTCTTTTAATAGGATGTATCTAATGTGTGTTATGGACCCCCGGTCTGAAACAAATAATTTTCAAAATATATAAACTACTCGTAATATATTACGAAACATCATACACCTCTGTTACAATTAGTTAGGTACTAAGATTGGACTTACAGTTTTTTATTATTAAATAGCATGACACAATGATGAAACTTAACAAGATTAACTTTGTTTAACCCAATACATACCGACGTACTTATGACTAGACTGCCTCATTGGCTAGTGTTCGCAAACACGATAATCACCACATGGTCACATGCTTACTTATCATGACCGGCAAAACATGGGTGTACCATACACCTCTGCCACCGCTGTAGGGAATAAAGACATGATGTTTTATATCCTATGTTTGTATGACAGGTTACGACATAACCACGAAGTGGATACCCACCGCTGACGACCAGGTAGACCGAGAAGGCCATAGAAGGACATTTTAAACACTGCAGGAGACATGGCCGGAAATGACATCGAATCGAAAATTGTGGAAAAATAAAGGGGAGGCCTTTGCTCAGCTGTGGGACACAGAACAGGCTAATAAAATTGACAGGTAGGTCATAGCCACGGTAGAACTATACCTAATCAATATAAAATGAATAAAAATTTAATTTTCATTTATATTTGACGAATTAAATCAGCAAATATTATGAGTCTTGACACGTCATAAAGGGCTCGCTAGTGTTTTGCTTTTTTAATTCACACATGATCTTTATTATGAACAAAATAGCTCTTAATTTTGCAAAGTCACTGGATGTTTAAAAGGTTAATACAGGCAACCTCTACTCATGGCTTCATATAATATTTAGGCATATAAGGTTTTTGGGCCATATAAGTAAAGATACTAACTATAACAGAAGTTAAACAAAAGAACTTTGTATTTGATCAATTGGGAAGGTGACACTCCAAGACACTACTTCTGTAACAAAATTCTTGATTTTAGCCCGAAAAACCTGATTAATTTTCAGTTTACTATAAATTTAGATTTCTAGTTGTATACAAAAAACAGTATGCGAGTTGTGTTGAAAAAATAGTATTGTCATAATTTGCTCTTACCCTATGAAATCTATGATGGAATATCATTTTGACAGCTCATAACTGGTATGTCAATTTATTGATGGAGTCAAATACCCTTATTGTCGACAAACTGCCTTTTAGGTATCAAAATAGATTGGGCAATATACTTAGAATGTTTAGAGGCGAATAATATTTAATTTGTATTAATATGCATTTTTAAAGCGAAAATAGCATATTCACAGAAAATGTGCTACATACCTGATAGATTACATCCAGTCAGCCTTGACTATGGCTAAGAATTATATTTTAGTCTGCCTTAAAAGCCCCATTAGTTGGCTGGAATAGGAATTCAAAACCATTACAATAATGCAACAGATTTAGAAATTAAACAATAAGTGGGCTGTAAGTTTTCTTCGGTGTTATAACAAAAATTGGTATCATCGTCATCATCATCAGCCCTTTGCAGTCCACTGCTAGACATAGGCCACTCCCAAGTATTCTCCCAAAAATTGGTATAAACACATTTGATTAATAGTGCACATATTTTAAATACTAGCTTCCACCCGCGACTTCGCCCGCAAGGATTTCAATTGTTTTATATATATAAATGGGCTATCTAACACTGAAAGAATTTTTCCACCAGTACCAGTAGTTCCTGAGTTTAGTGCGTTCAAGCAAACAAACAAACTCTTCAGCTTTATAATATTAGTATAGATTATGATTGTTAGAATTTCTTTCCCTAAACCTTTTCAATAAAATTTTCTGTTCAGAAACCTACTTACCATATTATCAGATGACGATGATTACATAGATAGATGATAGACATCATAGATATTCCGCCTTGAGCCATACAGCACATCTTGACCTGTAAATATTTAATAATACAAGTTTAAAATAGGAATCAACTTATTGAATGTATTATAATTATTACCAACTAGCAAATATGACACGAAATAAGCTGTGGTTGCTTCTAAATAATACAGCCTTTTTTTTCTTTTTACTACCAGGTTATAATGGTAGTCTATTTATTATCATATTGACATAAATGCTAAGGTGTTTGCTGTTTTATAAACCTACTAGAGGTAAGTAAATTAATACCTTCTATGTGTTCATATCCAGTAGTTCTGCTTGCTTTCATCCCTTTTCAGTCCTTAGGCTAGTTTTCTGAGCCGAGAGATGACTTAAGCTCCTGAAATTTAAACAAAATTAACTTTGGTACAGAAATAGTAAGTTTAGTTTTACAGATTGATATTACGATGTTAATTTGGAAATAAATCGGTTAAATATATTTTAATAGCGTACGTTCCTCGTATCAGTATAATTTTCGATGGAAGAATTTAAAAAACAATAACCATCGTCATGTTTTGCGACATCAAATTCAAAACAAACTTTTTGTTTTGACACTTGTGACTTAACTTGACTTCACATTTGACGTTTATCCCTAGTCTTGCCACTGTACATATTTTCAGACAATTTATTATTTGTTTTCTATTTCTACAAGTTGGTAATAAAAACTCATTACGAGTTGTCTGAAGCCACTTTAGTTTCGTTAATAAACCAGCCCAAATAGCATAGTGGTGGATTGGACTGGCTATACTGGTTGCCTTGTAACCTGTACCCAAGGTACGTAAGTTCGATTCCTGGCCTTAGTCTCCACTAAAATTCATTAAGATAGTAAACTAATTATATTAAATATAACACTCTTATTTTCTGGAGAAGTTTGTGTTCATCGAACTCCTTGCTAATTCGAGTCGTAATGACATTTGCTTTTCTCGGTAACGCTGTTATTCCTGGGTACAGCCATAAAGTTAAAAGGCAAGAACATGTGTAACTTCACCTTTACGTAAATAATTCAATTACAGCTACAAATTGGGAAGTAGGTAACTGCAATAAAAGTACGTACAATTAGTATGGGTAGACGTAAAACCATACTGTACACATTATAAAAGGATTTAATAAGCCTTTCTTGCGAATTTTAGCTTTGTAACTAGGTGTTGGTAGGTAACCATTCCCAATATGCTGCGTATAAGAATAGTTTGGATTTCATTTTTATACATTTCTTGTTGTGAAGCCAATCTTGATCTAGCTGGAAAATAGTTTCAAATATATTTTTGGTGAGATAAGTGCAATATAATAACATAAGGCCGTGTGGTATCCTGCCTAGAATTGACCACCCCCTTTCCTCCTGTGGGTGTCGTAAGGGAAAATCCAGAAGATGGGCAGAAGCGTCTTCTGTAACTTCACCATCAATACTCCCCAAGCCGCTTGCCAAACGTGGGGATTATGGCAATCCCCCCCTTCTCTAAGGGAGAGGCCTTTGTTCAACGGTGGACATTTTCCGGCTGATGATGATGATGAATAACATAATTAAAGTGATTTCATCGAGTTCAAATAATTATGTAAGCTCGTCAAACCGATCTACTTACTATACTTTTCTTTACTTATCAATACAGATTTAGGAGTAGATACCACAGATTATAGAGAGTAATAACTCACTTGGTTACTCCAACAATCATAAAACAAGACACTGATGAAGTCACTTAGATTCTTTAATTGTAGGTAGCCACCCACTTATACTTACAATTCGATAAGTAATTGAAAGTATTGTAACTACATTAAATGTAGATTTAAATAGGCACTTTATGTATTATTATATTATACAAATACTTTAATAAAAATAAAATAATCCACATTATAGAGGAAACGACTGAACGAATCAATTTAACATACAATCGAAATATATTGTAACATTATATTACGAATTATTGAAATTGATATAAGTATAAATAAATACGGTACAAAATCTATATATTAGGTAGGTGATAAAAATAAGTGATTTGTCAGATCGTCATCTCATTGCTGGCCGCGAACTAAGTGCAATGGGTTTTCAAACAGTGCTCTTTATTTGTCTTGCCCTTTCAGCGGCTCAGACGGTGCGTGGTCAGGTTTGGCAATTCGGCCTTGATAATAACCCTGCTGCTATAGTGGCAACTGATTATAGCGGACAATTTTCAGTTATAGATAAAGAGCAGCAAGTTAGGCTAATTGTAAGTAAAACTGATTTAACTTTTCATTACCTTCTGGAATAGTTCGATATTTTTATCTAGTTGGACGCTTAAACTTAAAGCCTGTATAACTCTTAATAATCAAATCTCACCACGAGGGTGCAAGTAGAGAGCCTTCACGACCGATGATACGGTCAGGCGCACCTTAGGCAGTCAGTCTCGCTACTATCCTTGGTAACCGGCCGATATTTACACCACAGCATGACTTTTTAGTATACCCATCCGAAAATGAAGAATAAACACACTCGCAATAGAATTTGATTATAAGGTCAAAGTCAGATCCCTCCAACTCCATAGCATACAATGAATGCATGGTACAAAAAGTCCTTCTATTGATGATACGAACTGATACCAAGCAATCCCTGGTTAGTTAATTATTAAAAGACAGTCCGTTTGGTCTCTGTGTATTGTTGATTTATTTAACTCTCCAAATAAGTATTTCGTATGACCTACTCCTAAAAACATAATGAGACCGCAACGAAATCCATAAAAATATTCTATTTCAACTTCAACCACTCTAAAGGGTACTTAAAAAAAAGACAACCCATGAACGAGAAGAAGTATATTTTATAAACTGTAATTCCGGATGTTTTTATTATTTACAGCCGCCACCATGTCACGTTATCACATTCGTAAGAGTTCTAGTAAATAATTTATTGACAAGTCCATCTGTGTATTACAACTCCAGTACTAACATGGTGACGATTCATTACAACATATGGCAGTTAAGTACATCGAGCTTCAATATATTTGCCAAGGCTTCTTATGTACCAGGATGTGTGTTACCAGCATTGAATCAGCTTCCAGCACAACTGCCGCCACAACACCTGCCGCCACCACAGCTGCCGCCACCACAGCTGCCGCCACCTCAGCTGCCGCCGCCACAACAACCACGTGTCTAACACTCAAAACTGGAGAGGTTATTATTCTAAATCGTAAAACATGATTCTAAGAACATAAATAGTAAAATGTTTTTTCATGAAAAATGCGTATTTTATTTTTTTTATTTTTTTTTCTTCTTGTGGCAATTGAGTCGGACTTCCAACTATTCTGCCAGATTCGAGTTAAGACTGCAACGTTTGCAGTTAGACATTTTTGTGGGTCTATTTTTATTTAATCGTTATTAAAACCTAAAGAGCTACAATTTAATATTATTTTGTCTGATAAATTTAGAGAGTGTTTTAATAATAGAAGGACAGAAGTTACATAAAAGGGAACGAAAGTTAATAGGTAAAGGAATTTTAATTTGCGTAAGTTTTAAATACAAGTCAAACGACTTGCAATTTAATGGACAGGCGAAAAATATATGATCAAGGGATCCATAGTCAAGACCACAATCACAGAGAGAGTTGTCTCTGACATTGATTTTGTTCAAAAAGACCGGGCTGCAACAGTGCCCCAATCTCAGTCTACATAGGATTGTGACAATTTTTTTTGGAACAGATGGAAACTTGCTGAACCACGGTTTAGTCCGGATGTCTGGTTGCACACCTGCGTAATAAAACCCCTTGTGTTTCGAACTTTCTAACCACATTTTTGACCAGGAAAGAAACAACTTTGGCTTCGAGTCATTTTTAAGGTCATTATTCTGAATAAAATAGTATTTTTGCTCAACCTGGTTCGAGGAGGCAAATCGAGCCAACGAATCCGCACATTCATTGCCTGCAATACCCGAATGACCAGGGATCCAAACAATTTCTATATTAAAGTTGTTTTTATAACAATCATTTAACATAATTTTAGTATCCATTAGAATATTACTAAAATTTTGACTATGCAGTGGACATTGCATCAATGCCTGAAGACTACTACGCGAGTCTGAAAAAATTACTGAATTTTTAATATTGTGAGCTTTTATAAATTTTAAAGATTCTAGGATACCTAAACATTCTCCAGTGAACACCGATGACTCTGGTGGACACTGAAGTAAGAGGGAAATTTTTGAATTTTGGAAGTAGACTGCCACTCCAACACAGCCTGTTGGAGTCAATTTTGAAGCGTCTGTAAAAAATAGATTCCAACCCTTCCAGAACCTATCAATGGCCGAAGCAAAGTCGCCCCTTACGTCCTGTGAAAATTTAGATATATTGAGGTTCAGGACAATCTTGGGCCTAAAGTTAACCACCTCATATGCGGAAGAAAAAGATGGTAGGACAGAGTATTGATAAACAGGCGAAGGGAGGTTTTTAAGCTCCCTATATCTGACTATCAACGGAGGAATAGATTTGTTATTCCAGTAGGATGAATTATTGAAAGATAAGTCCGTTTGCTCTAAAATAGGAAGAAGTGGATGGGAAGACAGAGCGAAAACCTTGGACAAAAATCGATCTGCTAAATATTGTCGTCTTAGGTTGAGCGGCGGTTCTGCACATTCAACCTGAAGAGCGTTTATGGGAGAAGACTTCATGGCACCCATTATGATTCTCAAACATTTAGCCTGAACAAATATTTTATTATTATAACTACAAAGAGTTCGGTTATGACATTATATTACTTAAAATAAGAACTAAAATTAAAAGGTAACTGCCGGTTAAAAAACGTAGAGAATCTGCATTTATGAAAACCTTACAAAAAGGTTCATAAACATTATAGTCCAAAATCAAAGCTCCGGCGTTCGTAGGTTTAGCTAGTCAATACTCTGGTCTGACTATAAATTAGTTTATAATCCTAGCTGAAATAAACTTGGTCAGCTGACCGCAAAACTCCTATTGAAAGCAAGGTTTGACTATACAGACCTCTCAATCAATAGGAACAATTAGAAATAATGGGAGTCTGTCAACATCTTAGTACGAATAAAGAATAATTATTTTATTCCTATAAACGATTTTATTAATACCTAAGTACACATTCCTTTACCTTAATTAAGATGGTCCATATGGACCTGGTGTCAGATAATACGCGCAATGTCAAAAGAAAGCTTTTTTAAAGGTTCTTCATGTCAAAATAAAAGTTACAAATGACACGAATCATACTAAAGACATTCGACATTGTACGTACCTAATTTAAAACCAGAACATTTCTTAGAATACAAGACCAAGGAAACATAAGTGAAAAAAGACTAGATAAACGATAAATAATAATGTGTAATTCATTAATTGTTATTTTGTTTATGTCAAACGATTTGCCGAATTGTTCCGCACTAAAGGAGTTCCGCAAGGTAATAGTGTGGGACCAGTACTAAATACATTATTTCTATACATTTCGCCACCTCGTTGGTCTTGGCAACCCCGACTACCTACAAAGCACAATATTTCGGTTCGACTAGATAGAAACCGAATAAACTTTACGTATTTCAAGTGCCTATTATTTGAAATACCCACATAGTGAAAACTTAAGTCCAGTTTAAAGAGTTGGATGATAGACTCGTTTATTCAGTTTAATAATACATGAATGTCTGGAGTACTCATATATTACCTGCTTTCTACACTGTTATTCCGTTAAAATAATACATAATTAATTATTAAATTTTATTAAATTTTAGCAATTGAACAATTAACGAACACAGTAAAAACCAATTATATACAGAGATACGAAGGATCTAGTCAAGACACCAACCACCAAACACCACGTTCTTATGACGTTTCTTCAACAAGACCGAGTTGAAAAAAACGTCATAAGAACCAAGTTATCAAGAGAACAATGCTCAAGTTACACACGAATTAATTATAAACAACATTGCAGTGCACACGCTTGTTTATGCAAATCACTAAACTAAAAATAATTATTCTTAATTGCTAATTTATAATACCTAGTTAGTAAGAACAAGCTTAAAGCTAAAGTTAATAAATTATCTACAAGTCTATAACTCACCTGATGAACTATGAACATTTTCTTTATTACACTGGTACCTTAACAAACTTGATTTCACAAATATGATAGCACTATAAAAAATAATAGTCAATCTATTATTATTATTAAGTAGGTAATAATTACATTCCAACTATTGTGAGATCTTTATGATTTCACCACATAGCTAAAGTGGATTCATATAGATAATGATAAATCTTCTAGGCGTTCATAATTATGCTAATTTATTAATGAATTGGGTACAAAGATTTAGTACTTATATCACATAGTATATCTCAATCATTTCGTCATATTTTCGGGGACCTGTATGAAGCTATGAATAAATCATAACACATTATTTTCTTGGAATATTGTAACTACATTAATTTTACGTGTAATAAATATAAACTATATACTAAATACAACATAATAACAGTATATAAACAAATTGAACAAATCTGTGGCATACAAATATGATGTATATTATTATGTACAATCAGATTTAATTTATGCATAACAATAATAATACTAAGTTAAATATTAATACGGATGTTATAAGAACTTTAGGTTTCTCGGACCGCGGTCACTAATGTAGGTAGTCAGGTGATATAGTGCAATGGGATCTCACACAATACTGCTACTATGTATTGTCCTATCGGCTATACAGCTTGTACTCGGAAAATATTGGGAATTTGGTGCAGTTAATATACCAGGAAGCGTTGTAGTCGCTCATAATGAAGGCTACATGGGACTATTTGACCACACAAAGTACATTACTTTATCGGTAAGTAACATTAGTGGCTGGATTTCACATATTCGTAATAAACAAATCCTGGTTAAAATAAGGAGCGCAAGTGGTGCACATGTCGAAACGCTTACAAATTAAAATGATAAAATTACCACCATAACATAACACTGTTGCGCTAAGGGTTGAGGGTTCGATTCCCGCACGGACCAAATTTGTGTGGTCCACATATGTTAGTCCCGAGTCTGGCAGTTCATGTATGTGACATTTCATTTTTGTGACACGCACCAGATATACAGGAGACATATATAATGTGGAGGGACGTCTTAAAAATAATGAGATAGGTATGCCTATTACAAGATTAAAAATTTACCTATAATTATTGTTATTCTGGAATAGTTCAATAAATACTGATATATTCAGATTTAAAATATTTAGCAAATCTGGTTGTCAGACCTTCGTAAAGAGACCTTGACCCCCTGAGTTTGTTTCGGTATTCCTTCTCAGAGGTAGTCAGTTAGGAAATGCCGACACCATCATTCTAACTAGTTTATAAAAAAATGACGTGTAAAAGTGTTTTTTTAAAACCTATTTGCTGAAATAAAATCATTTATCATTATTTATCTGGCCACTGACTAACTTTTGTTTATTTATGTGCTGACTTCCCAAAACTACCGTCAAAGATCTACTGTTTCAGCTGGCGCCGGTGGTAACTTTGCTACTGTACTTTCGTTGCAGGTGCCACAATGTTACACCATGACATACGTGAAGGTGAAAGTGAAAAATCTAATATCGACTCCGACGGTGCAATTTAACCACAATACGAACGTCGTTCAGATCCACTACAACCTATTGCAGAATAGCCTATCATCGTATGATATCGTGGGAAAGGCTGCACGAAAACCTGGATGTACTGTTGTACCGCCTCGACCGCCTTATTAAGGTCTATTTAAGCTCCGAAACGAATTATTATTTACCCAATTTAAGATTAAAAACGATAAGTAATGTATTTAGAAACTTCTTTATTACCTTGACACCTCATGTGAAAAATTAAGATCTAACAAATAATACTCCTGCGACAAATTCGTCAAACATTAAAATATTAGTTGTATCTGTAGCCATATAAGGCCCAGGCTACTGCGCTATAGCTCCAATTTCTAAAATCGAACCTACCAAATTGGCTTGCTTACTTCTGCGGTTTACCTCTGAAATAGAAACAAGTCGAAATATCTGGTACCTATTACCGTGTTAACGGAATTATATTATTTTGTAAATATCTATAGTAACCAATTTACATATTATATAATAAATAGGCGTGTAAATATTTTTTTCCATATTACCTTAGTTAATTACTTTGAAAAATCCCTCCATAGTCCATAGTCATACTTCTAGCACTTGCCTTATTGAGATTGTATATTGAATTAACCTGAACCAAAAGAATATTATGAAAACATCATATTTATTTTGCAATTAACAGAACATGCCAATCTTAGTTTTTAACAATATGTATTTGATTACTATTATTCTTTAGGTGTGTAATTTGGAATTCAAACAAATATAGTAAAACTGAATAAACAAATTGAACGAATCAATTTGTCTTGCAAACGAATAGCATTACGTACAAATATTATTACGTACAATCAAAATTATTTTCTGTAGTACAATGGAGTAGGACACAGTCAAATTCAATTTTATAGTTGTTATATAGCCTGTAAGCTCAGCGAATTATTATTATGTATGTAATCAGTTAATTGAGGTGCAATGGGATCCCAAATAATACCTATACTTAGTGTCATCCTAGCGGCTGCGCACATCGCATTTGGTGAGGTTTGGGAATTTGGAGCCCCTCATAGACTAGGTAGTCAAGTTGTCACTCATGAAGAAGGTTCCATCGGGTTATTTGAACGTACTAAGAGAATTCATTTGAGGGTAAGTGATGAATACCTACAGTCGCAGAACGTTATAAATTAATAATTTTAGATGTACCTAATATATTTCGTTTCCGGAAAAGCGACATACTCGGTGAGCTGATGAAATGGAAATAGGCTTGCCATCTATTGCCAGGAACTTATGATAGGTGGGTGTATACTATAATACCCCTGAAAAACAGAACATTACAATAAAAGAAAATGTGGTTGTTTAACGCTAGGTCCATTAGCGTTTCCAAAAATGTGTGTGCATGAATAACAAATAAATATTTAAGCGCTTTTCTTACAGGTACCTCAATGTTACGCTGTAACATATGTGAGAGTGAAAGTCAAAAACATTATATCGAGTCCAAAAGTGCAGTTTAACATCCATACAAATGAAGTTGTAATTTCCTACAGACTATTCCAAAACAGTATTTCGTCGTATGATATTTTGGGCAAAGGTGTATGGAGACAGGGGTGCATCGTGGCACCGCTGCCTTATATGGGTTAAACATTACTTGAGATCCCAATTGTTACCGACAAACTAGACCGTTATTTAATAATATAATAGATGTGCATAAAAGATAATAAATGTAAAACAACACTTACTATTATATTTGTTCTCATTTCTGATCCAAAAATGTACGACAAGCTTGTAACGTGCTATCGTTATGTCTGAGCTATATTTTAAACATAATTATATAATTTCTAGTAACTAGTAATTATTTAATTTTAGATTCGTTTCATATAACTTTGGATTTAATTATAATTTCTAAGTTCAAAATAACGCACGCAATCTGATGCGGTAAAAAATCATAATTTTACAGTATAAACCGTGACATGAGTAATTTCATGTCAGTACTAATTAAGTAATTAAATGTGTAAGTACTTACATCTTAATTTGCATACAGTTTTGATTTATACATAATTTTAAGAAAAATTGTATTTGAGTAAAATTACATTATTATTTATGTTTGTAACAATAATGTATCTAATTGAAAACTGAACTCACCAACCTAGCCTTCGAGGTGATTGGCTAAATGTAAATTATAATAAATGAAAGGGAACCATCTCACCACACATGATTTATCGTACTTATCTACGATTTCGGGGTGGTGTTTTTATAGATTCAAATTAAGTTTGAAACTAAATTATATATACACATTTAATAGCATCAATATGAAGCCGGTGTGCCCCAGGGAACTGTCTTCGGCCCTCAGTTACATTTTTACCTCTGATGAAGGTTCTTATCAATTTAAACTTAAGTATTAATAATGTATTAGTGCTATAAATAAAAATACTTTAATTATCAACTAGGTAACTAGGTACCTCCATAGAAGTTCAAGTATTAGTACATTTATGTTATCGGAGAATGTAAATTACTAGAAAAGTACAAGAATAATGTTCTCCTGTCCAAATTCCAGTCACGGCGACCTATCTCATCTAAGATTAGCCAACTACGCAGGAGATATTAAAGTGCACAAGTATGCGCGCAAATACAGGTGCACTCCCTATTCCCGCGCGGGGGTCTCGACATGTGAAAACGGTGACCCATCACAAGGCTGACCGTCTGATCTGCGTGGTAGCCACGTAGCTTTGAGCCTGAGTCACAAGAATTCATGCAGCATGTTATTTGGCAAAATTATTACGAAATGAACTTGAAAATGAACATTGTATTATCATTTTTAAGGCGCATCAAATTAAATCATCCTTATACAAAACATTATATGGAACAAAGAAGCTAAACGAATCGATTATTTTTGGACTGAATTATAAGAGGTATATTACAAGAAACGCAAGTAATAAATATATGTACACCATATACTATATATGTAACAGTAAGGTTTAATATGCTTGGATATTATAACTGTTTACAGTAATCGTTATTTTTGCCGCCAGTCTGTGCAATGAAGTTTCAAACAACACTCATTTTTTGTGTAGCTTCCGTTCTGCAGGTTTTCGCTGAAGTTTGGGAATTTGGTGAAAATGTTCCCACTAGCATTGTAGTCTCACATAATCATGGCGATATTTCGTTATTGGAAAAAACCAAAAATATAGTGCTTACTGTAAGTATCATTTGTTATAACATTTTGGTACTAATAGAGAATTAAAAAAAAATGATCTTGTAAAGTCAAGAGACCCAAAAGTGACCGGCATCAGCGCATGCGCCGCGGGGTCATGGCTGCCCATATAAATAGAAATTTACATAATACATATTACTGCTATTAATGATGCTACAAACATGACTAATTCTGAAACAAAATTATTACAGGTGCCAGAATGTCACGATATTAATTACGTTAGAGTGGAAGTGAATAACTTTGTGTCGAATCCAGCTGTGTATTACAACAAGCTGACACATGTGGTGACCATTTCATACAAACCGCTGCAGATCAGCATGTCAACGTTTGACGTCGTCGCCAAAGCTCAAAAGAAACATAAATGCTCCATCCAATCCGACACACTTCCATTAGAATACGGCAAATAAGTTTAATATTTTGAAACTAATAAGCTGCGAAACAAATAAACATCTTTAAAACAAAAAAAATCATTTGGTTCTTATTTTTTTTAAGTTCAGTTCTCTACAGTGTGAATAAAAAATTTAAGATTTATTAACTGAAGTGACTGCAAGGAAACCGTATATTAAATTTCACGTTGGTCTTATGATTAGTTACTTTAATATGACAAAATCACGCCATACTTCCTTAAATTATATTATTATCTACGATAATCTTTTTTCTTCCTATTACGCCTAAATACGAATAACCTTTGCATTGTATGAACAGATGTTACCATGTACGGATTGTGTGTATTCGAATCTTAAGAGATGAAACAGGTATTGTTATTAAAGAAACCGAGAGCGCTAAATAGAAGAATATGAGCTAAACCCACAAGAGCTGAATTCGGTATCGGCAACAAGAAGAAATCACATATACTAATAATAAGGTTAACAATAAGGTTCACATGCAACCACTACAACAAAAAAATCTTAAATTTTTAATTCACTCAGAATAAAGTCTCCTTGGCATGAAAGAAAACCAAAGAATGTAGAATAATATAAATGACATTACACATTGTAGTTGTCAAAAAACGTATCAGACGAGCATGCATAAAAATTTTGAAAAGTAATTTTGCTAATCTCATTTTAATTTGATGAATTTGTTTTATTTGCAGTGATTTTGCTAGGCATCGATGTTTAACTATATCAAGCGAATTCTTATTCCAGCACAAAGGTATATTTATGAGGTTCTAGCTGATTAGTACAATCTTGGGCTTACAATGAGCTAGATTCGGGCAACGAATACAGGTCGTAAAATAACAAGCGATTTTAATTTTTAAGAAAATAAGTTTTTTTTTTAATATTTATTGATTAAGACAGTTGATATTAAGGACATTCTCTGGTTCGACTTTGCCAAATTAGCCTTATTCGCTACCCGATAAAGTTCGTGAACATTAATAAAAGTGAACTTACGAGAATAATCGCAAAGCACGATTACTCTGCTTTGATATTGTTGGTTTGAATGACTCGAAAAGAACATAATCTTTCACATATTCTCCGCTCATTAACAAAAAAAGCTTCTATAAACTTTTCAGCTTGGTGGCAGCACTCTATCAACAAGTTTCTGCCAAATCCAGTGATTGCGAGCAGTGAACCATGCATCCACTACGCGAAAGAGCATGCGACGAGTTGCTTGAAAACCCACACCTACGCACTCCGCCACCTGAACCTGAAAAGCCCCGCCCGCCGCGCGTTCGCAAGCCGCGCGAATTCAAACTTGTAACCATCTTTCAATCATTTGTTTTTTCATTTAGTTTCAATTTGTACGATCGATTTTAATAATTGACGTCGTCATTAGCTGTCGTATGAGCTGAGCGGTGAAAAATTAATCTTTCATTGTATGTGAATTGAACTAAGTACCATAATGCATTCTAACTGATTGACACTATATTTTCATGAAAGTCATATTACTAAAATTATGATCTGTTACAGCCGGCCAAATTTTCTCTTCTACCAAAAGAATATTATGCATGCTGGTGCAATCATCAAAAAGAGGTAAGATCAGTGTCACAGAATTCCAAAGCAACTAGCTAACTAACTTATTTGTTATTGACTGCTATCTTCTTTTCATACGAAGTGTTAAAAATCTGGATGATAAATAATATTGATTATGGGAATCTTACAGACATAGCAAATTAGGAGAGCGACTTTTTTTAATATAGCTTTTAGGTTTTATCCAAAGCCTCTGTCATCAATTCACTTTCAGTTGCAAATGGCGAAACATAAAGTGGATGACAGTCCGCCGGAGCTGTTCCCCGAGTTGTACCTAAAGCCACGCCGACTCGACTACTACGCTCGTCAGCTAGAAGAAACTATGACTGTCAACAAGGAACTGCTCAAGAGGATCAATCTCATCCAGAGAACTGGTGTATGTTGTTTGATAGATTCCATTGAACGTAGGCAAAGCATCTTGGGAATTTAATTATTGGAAGTCGCCAACTCACAGAGAGCTGGCGTCGTAATTAATGCTCATTGGTTTGAGTGACTCATTTCACTCAAAGACAGCAGTTTTGACCTGTAGCGGGACAGTTAAGGAGAAAATAACTTTTATCGCACAAAAAAACTAAAATAAATACTTATATCATCTTTAATTACAGGGATTCGTGGATTGCTGGATGTCTGAGCCCAGCAATAAATACAATAGGCTGCTTTGCCAACAGCGTCAACGAAACCTTAACGAAATACAAAAGGCCAATTTTTATTTCTACTCGAGACTACTCATTGCTGTTAGTTTATTGTACGTATTCGTGTAAGTTTAAGTTAGACCCTTCATGCTTGATATTCATTAGTTAAGTATCAACCATAGCTGTCCAGCAGTGGACTGCAACGGGCTGAAGATTTCCTAAAATCAGATATCGCCCTTCACCGTAAATATGCACATTTTCATTTCTCAACCGACACTTTAAACACTATTCTATAGATAGATAGAATGTTCTTTATTGTACACCATATAAACACATAATCGTTTTATTATGATTAGATACCCTGTTTTGATAATTTTGGTTGATAATCGTATGTTTCCATAATTGTATAGCAATGTAGATTTAAAAATAAACATAAAATAATTGAAATGCCTCTACTATTGAAATGCCTTCTTTGTATTAATATGTATGTTTTTTAACAGAGATCAGAACAACTACTTACAAAAGAATTGGACGAAGCCTGGAAAGATACAAAGCATAAATTAATTCTTGGAGCGTCGTGAGTTCCTAATGCTACTCTATAGTCTGTTAATTTTTTTAACAGTTATTTTACTTGTTCAAATTTATTTTTTAGATTACCATTTATTTTGTTCAAAACGGGGAAAATTGATCGTGATATTAAAGACCCGGCGTTCGACAAACCACTTAATGTCAATCGACCTAAGTAAGTTGGTATTGCTTTTTTCATTGGCATTTGATTGTAAAGACCGTCATCAGGCACCACCACATTACAGGATTTTTTAAATTATCATTATCTATACTCCGCTGCTGAACAACCGTCTCTCCTTTTCTCCACAAATATGTTTATAACAGGACTGCTTTTCGAAATTTTAAAGTCATACAATACATAACATAACAATAACATTACGCCTGTAGGTATTCCTCGAAGGGGTGAGCAGAGGTGTATAGTACACAAACATTTCGCCAGTTATGTTTCAGGTCCCAATGTAATGGGGAGCGAGCCTATTGCCATCATCCAGGCTCAAATTCAACTCCGTCCTGCTACTGAGAATTACCTAATGTAAAATCCCAGTCACACTTATCCCGACCCGGGATTCGAACCCAGGACCTCATGCTGCAGTCGCGCTAAGCGACCACTAGACCAACAAGACGGTCAAATCTAGGCATTTAAATTCATACTAACAGATTAAATTTCCATTACAATTTTAAGCCAATTAAAAATGGTGTCGATAGATATGTAACAAAGTTATTGTATTACAGAGTATCTATGGACATCTGGGTTCTTGGTGGATCCAAGATCGGTAAAGTATTAATCGAACTATTCACCGATATAGTTCCGAAAACATGCCAACTGTTCTTGGGTCTTGTCAAAGGAGATGCGTTAGGCCGTGCCTATACTGGCACCAGATTTTTTAGGTTCGTATAATTCTTTGCACAAGTTAACGTTGGAATTTATGTATTATTATGCTATATTATTGCAACTTGTTGACTTACCCATCACCCAAAAGCATAGTTTAAAAAATGGAAGGGTTTTAAATACATGCATGGTTGTAGAAGTATTATGTGTTAATACCTCTCTTAATATTATTTACCTACTAGTTAAGTCGTTAGACTCAAATAATATATAGCGTTGATAATGAATAATGATTTTATAAATAAACTAAATGTTGAAAAAAGTATATAAACTATAAATTATTCATATGCAGAATAGTACCGGACTTGTACTGCAGCGGCGGCGATGTCACTAAAGACAATGGCTTTGGCTGTTACATGCCCAACGGAGAACCGACTGACCTTTTGGATACTGAAAACTATAAACTAAACCATACAGTTCCAGGTACCTACTAGTAACAATTTTTAGGAATGTGTCACCGAAATTAGTCCCGAGAGTCTATCTCGCTGTTTGGTCAATTAAACAATTTCCAATAATTGCAATTTCCCAAATTTTTCATCGTGTATTTCCTGCTGTATGACATCTAGCACTTATCCTTTTCTTTTCATATGATCTTCGACTCAATCCATCTCTTTAATTTCGTGGTTCCTCATTTGTTAACTCTCATAACAAGGAATTGTGTCCAGGTGTTCTATCTATGGTCGTCACTTCAAACAACGAATTGTGTGGACAGTTCAATATTATATTCAAGCCGTTGCCGCAGTTCGATAATAAACATGTGGTGTTTGGTAGGGTAAGTACTATCTACTAATAGGTACTTATTTCTAGTACATCATTGACTAAGTGATACACTAACTTAGCTATAAGTAGTCAGTAGTTACTTTGTCTTCGTGTGTGCCTGTCATTAGATGCAAGACCTTTTGTTACAGAAACTTAAGCTTATCCATCACAAATCTCATCTTTTTTTCGTGATTGTCAACCAACCAAATCTAATCCTATCGGATATTATGTATTACTTATTATTATTAATTACTATCTTTAGTTCAAAAATGCGCTTATACATTGTGTTTATAAACAGATTATAGCAGGGCCGGCGCCTACTCTAGAACGCATTAGTGCTTTAGGGTTGCCCCTGGGCACCACGACCACTGACTGCATCATCCGGTCTTGCGGTTGGTTCACCCGCACCGGGCAGTACCGCGAGGGCAGCCCTAACACCATCAAATTCCCACCCAGACGTAAGCCGAAGAAGTGACACGTAACCTGTCTCGTACCTTTAGGTGTGGTTGTTTTTTGTTATTTTGATTGCGCATAGAAAATTTTATATGAATTTTTTATAAAGGTAATATTATTGTGAAAATCTGAAATGTGTTTTAATTTTGTTTGTAGACCTAATCATTCTTAAATCGGTGCCAAAATAGAAGTCGCTTTTGTAGACGTGGACTTCTTCTTTCTTCTTGAGGTACAAACTGTATCAAATAATTTGAAGCGGAAAAAAACAACCATAATGCAATCATATTTTTATTGCAAATGTATTATTTTTTAAATAAATAGAAAAGTCTGAAGGCACACAACACGATCAAACAAATCACAAGTACACATTCATAATCGTACATTATTTTATTACTCAATCAACTTAATTTGTCAAGTTCCGATGTCTTCATTTAGTTGTCATCATTCTATTTTAACGAATAATCCACATGATAATATCAGAGCCAGCAACTGGAATCAAACAAATCAATACCTCTTAACATAAAAATATATGTGTGTGTCATAAATGATAAGTTTTTGTTTGTTATCTGTTAAACTACAAAGTGCAATAAATAAATAAGTGAATAAGTACTACAAGATATCTAAGCGTTTCTGTTTATCATTATAAATCACAAACCTAGAAAAAAAATAGGGGTGCATTAGAAACGCCTGGACCAGTGACAACAAGTCGTACGTGTACGTACGTAAAACTTGTTGATCGTACGGGACGCCCGGCCCTAGGCGACTAAGCCCTTGCGGGGCTTAAGGTCAAAAGGAACCAGCTTATTGTGACTTTATCTACGTTTAAAGTTTCATAATTACCATTATTAGCGCAATGACGACAGCCGCAGTACCAACGTATACTGCGTCTTCCCGCAAGAAGTCTATCACCTTACTAAGGCAACCCTCCACGTACATCGTAGTCGGGTTCGGTGATGCTTTGCAATCCATTCTCTGAAACATTCATAATAAGTATTTAAGTGGATGAACTTGAAATGAAAGATGTCATGTTACATTTTAAAAACGTTTAAAGCAGTTTAATTTATTTATGGAGAACAAGACCTATTCTCCTTATTCTAGTAAACTTTAAATATATCGTAGAACGTTGCTCATGTTTACAACATGCCGCCTGTCACGATGAATCGATCGACCTTCCCGTTTACATGGGACGAAAGTACTCTGCGCATGGGACAAACACTGAGTTGCGAATTAAACCTTCATCCACACCTCTACTCTACGTCTCCGTTTGGAGATCGTACGCATGATACGACTGTCGCGTCTTTCCTCTTCTCTAGATAACCACAACTATATAATTATTTCACAATATAAGCTCACCTTTCCCGGATACACTTCTCGACAGCAGCTTTCAGGCACATTATCGTTCCAGTCCTTGTATCCTTTCACACCGCAGCACTGTAGGTAGGTCTGGGTGTCGTCCCAGGACCTTGTGTATTCGTGTCTGACCCCGTAGTAGGGGATGGCAGCGTACAGCTCCCGGTCTAGCGTGGTCATCACCTTCTCGCGGAATACGAACTGTAGGATCCCGCCTACCAGCATTACCACGAAGATGATGAAGACCAGGATGTAGTACTGAAAATATAGTTGATAGTTTTATTAGGTGAGGCTAGAGAATCGACTGTTGTGGATTTAACATATAACCTACTGTTACTTGAAATATAAACAGAATTTTCGATAGAGTAGCGTAGATATTTAGTACCTTTCTATTATATGAGCCAGCATTAAGTTTGAAAAAACTAGAATCAAGGCAAGATTAGAACATCAAAGGTACGCTCAATTCGTTTGTTACCAACGACACCACTGAGGTGTGTGTATAGCGGTGTCGTTGGTACAAACGGCGTTATTTCCTTTTGTCATTTTTTGACTGCTAGAACTTTTTTGCTTAGATTAATATCAATCAAAGCTTTTTTGTTTGTTCATGAAATAACCTGATTTGATCGTGGGTTTACCTACAATGAAAAAACCTTTTCTCTTTGAATGTAACAAACATGTACCATGACAAACGCACCGTGAGCAGCATACATTTGACCTCCTTAGCTGCGCCGCAGCAGCCGAGGAGCGACAAGAGCATCATGGCTGCGCCCATCGCCAGCACCACGCCAACCGATGCTATGAACATGTTGTTGCTCATCAACGTGCTGGAGAATGAACGGGAGATCCATACCCATAGCCCTATCCCCAGTGCTAGGGCTCCTCCGATCTGAAAATTGAAGAAGATAGGTTATATTTTAGGCCTGATATTTTTTTTACAGTAAAGGATGTGACGACTGCCATAAGCCAGAGCTTAAATTGGCCTATCAAACTAGATATTAGTTTGTTTCTTGAATACTATATGTGGCTTAATTAAAGTCTTGGTGGCTCAGTGGTTGACTGACCAGTTTTTACACCCAGGTTAGTGTCAATGTGACTTTTACAATGCATGATATAATAAAACGACTCTAATTGCTCAATTAAATTAATTAGTTTAAGTAATGAGGTTGAATAATATATATTAAAATGACCAAACAACAATTGAGTTATCCTACATAGTTATCATGATCATACATAGCCTACAGTACCGATTGTATCTTTGATTGATGTAAGAGACTTCGGACAGTAAAAAACACGATTAAAGGTCACTTATGCACTTGTTTATTATATGACATTGACGACACGCAATCAACTTACGTAGGTACCTCTAAGCTGGACGTATAAATGTCTCATACAAATGATGAATAATAGAGTCCTTTATTAGTAACTACCTATTTGTTGATAGTATTCTGTTAGAGCTGTCCTAAGAGACAAACTTTTTGATGAATATGGTCTACACTGTGTATAATCTCGTCTTTTATGGTCGCACTATTAAGGAAATATATATAAGATATATAGAAAATATATACTATTAAAGATATGATCATGTTTAGCAACCTCTAATTGTTATTTCAACCCACGTTCAACCATTAATTTTTTCTATGTATCAATTTGATTCTGACGGACGTCCGGCTAATGTTTAGATACTTAATGACTACTTGATTACCGTCTTGATGCGTTCAACATGAAATATTGCCTCATTTAATTACCAGGATCTACCATTATGCTTAAAATTAACAGAAATAGGTACCTATCTAACATGAACCGATTCCGTTTGATGACCTGTCTGTAAGATTTATCTTAGTGAGATCGTCCTTTTAAATTGAAGAAGGCATGACGGACGGATACTTTAAGATTCCTATGCTTAACATGGCGGTAATAATATACAGCTAATACTCACGAAGGTGACCACATTGATGCATATTAATGAGAACTTCATACATCTTCCGCAGCTGTCCATTGCTCCTCCCATACCCATAGCAATTCTGTAAAGTAAAAAACGAATTTACAATCAATCAAATAATTCATTGCGCGAATATGGTAGTAATAATAAAATTAATTACAAATACAGAGGTTTGCTGGGCCAAATGGAACTCAATTACCTAGCGGTTGCATTTGGTGACACAGCATGAAACATAATTAAGTTTATTCAGGACAGGTGCAAGACAAGAAACTCCCTGATTGGGACGTTAACACTAAGATGTTTTAACCTCTTCATAGACCTGCAAACCAATACGAATTAAAACATCGGAAAGAGAAGGAATATATTTTATAATACTTATTCAGGGCGATTAACGGAAATGAGTCAATGTATCTCTACATTTACAACGGAAATCAAATTTATCTCGCTCAATCCCGAAAATCAATCTTTCCGAGGAGTTTTATTGACGCGTAGTTAGGGACCAGCCATAGGCAAGGCATATCCTTACCCCATAGGCCACTTCTGCACGTGCAACGGTCAGATAAACAACAGGTAGATAGTTAGAAACGACCCAATCATCATTTAAATTTTTTGTCGCTTGTCAACCCTCAGAAGATATTAGGGTAGACACCAATAGAATTTTGGAGATTGCTATAATACTTGCGTTTTCAATTTTATTGGCACTCGTTAGTATCAAAATCTATAATTTTTGTAAATCATATAGAATTCTATAACACAGTTTAATTCCCATACGAGTTTTAGTGGTGTTGGGTTGCAAATTCTTGAATGCTAAGTAAGCGTACACCAGAGGAGTAAATTAAAATTAAAAGGATATTATAACATGAAAGAATCTCTGTCTAATTAAGTGCTATAACCAAGTGAAGACGTATCTACTCGTATACCTACCTACCAGAACCTTGAGTAATACATAATAGTGAAAGTTGACTAAGAACAATATTACCAGGTTCTTTGTAAGCCAATCACGTGTTATACTGACAATAAAGTAACTTATGGTAGCTTTATGATTTGATTAATGAGAGTAAAAGTCGTTCTTACTCAACATTCAAGCCCAATCTTACGGTTGAGCAAACCGTAAACTTTAATGATGATGATATGAGCTAATGATAGTTCAAATAGCAATTGGTTGGCATTTACATCCATCAGAAGTTGTGCACAGTTTATAGAAAACTTCTAAGTCTTATGCTATTGCATGCTATTGCTAAGAAATCACACTCCGGAATTATCTAATGTAGGTAAAATATGTTTTTAAACTGCGCAAACTGGGTATTTCTCCTGAATCACGGGTGAACTTTTTGTTAATGAATATCTATATCAATATCTGAAGATGATGGAGAGTTTTGTAGTTACCTACTGACTTACAATTTGAGCTAATTCCTCGCGTCGGATTCTATACTTTTCTACTCATCAAGGCATTGGGAATATCAATGATGCTATCTACGAATGATGTAATTTAACCACACAAGACCAAAATTTGTAATTCTACCTGTGTTTGACAAATAAATGATTTCTTTCTTTCTTTCTTTCAAGTCGTGAGGTCATGACTCATTCGTTTTATGGTGACCCCCTGACAAACGATGACGCAAGAAATATGTGATTGTAACCTGTGATGGTCTAATGATACATTTATTGGGTTTGGGAACAATGTTATTACCTATTCGTCAGTGGATGACTTAGAATAACCTATTAAGTCACTTGAATGAATATAGCAATAAACTGAAATGTATGCTAATATCAGAACCTAAATATAATAAAGTAAGTATAATTAGCACAGAATTGAACACCATTTAATGTTTTCTGTCAAAATACTCAAGTGCTTATGCGTATCACAGCCGAGGTCTGCATACCTTGTCAGATTATACAGAAGCTATGTAATATATAGAAAAAATTACAAATGTACTTACATCCGTAATTACTTTGTATAAAAACTAGAATCAAATTAATGAAACATTGTACCTGCAGAAAGAGATTTATATTCTTAATATTTTTTTAGTTATCATGTTCATGATTTATCAAACTCAGTGGATGTCATTGTTAATTTGTTAGGTACTACTGTGGTACCTAATCTAGATTGCCGTGGAACTGAAAAGTTTAATAATGATTAAGTTCTTACCTCCAATAGGTTGATTTACTTTTTCTTCGTAGTAAATGAATTTTAATACCATTCCCCATACTATTGTCATCTATATTTTCTGTCTTATTACTAACTTAACAAACCACATTAGTTATTGAAGGTAGTACAGATATTTTATTTTAAATACCCTCAGCAGTCCAGTTATATTAAACCTTATGCTATCTAACAATATGGGCATGATTGTTGTTATGAAAGTGCAACGTTTTAAAGTGTCAACTAAATTGTAGGATAATAAATAATTTGAGTTGGCAGACACAGTATATTATGTTGATTATGTGACTGTGCTAAGATCTGGAGATTCCGAAGATAAGTTCTCATAAATAATTGGCTATGTGTCCGACTTTTGGACATTCCAGAGTTTCATTTTAGGATCCCCAATCCCATATTCCCCATAGTCCAATCATCCGATTTTATAAGGATTTCAGTACCTAAGTGTGTGTGTGTGTATAGAAGTGTACCAAAAAACCGTAATAAAAGTAAAAGATATGTAGCCAACAGGTAGGTATTTGAACTAAACTTTCTCAAATTAGTACCTAAGACGTACAATTGTTTTTATTTGTTTTCTATTTCTGTTAAGGGTCCTAAATTAGAAGTGAATTCGTTAGGAAGATCGAATCTCTATTGTATTCTAAAGGCAGAAATGTGAGGAAAACTCACAATACATAGGTTGACAGTTAGGTACCTACATACCTTGAAACAAAGGACATGAGAATTTTCATAAAAATAAACAACTCTAAGTACCTACCTATTCAACTAACTCCAGTATCTAAGTATTTAAACCAGCTTCATAGACCTATGCAATTAAAAATTGCAAGAGAATAATAACAGTAATTAAATGCCTTTAAATTATTCGATGACGAAATTGCGTGTAATTTACGATAATACCTAATCGATCGTTGATTGTTTCTTCTCGTAGGTATCTATGTAATGAATTGCTACCTATACCTAGATACCTCTAGACTGCAGGGTACATTTGGCGTCCTAATCTTATTATTTTCTAAGCCGCACTATAGCGTCCATACTGCGGTTAACTTTAATATAAAAATGATATGATATGAATTTTGCTTGCACTTTCCGCAGTTTTACACCACCGAGGTAATATTATATTTTTCTAACTAACAAAATGACATATCATGAAGCTACACTCAACATCTTTTAGGTCTACACCTAAGCTGTCTTTAAGCGATAATTTTGTCTCTTTGTCATCCTAATTTTACGAATATAAACAGACGGAAATAATACAGACAAGGTTCTTTGACTTTACTATTGTACGTGTAGGTTAACATGCAGTCAGTTGTAATTAAGCATAATAGTACCTATATTACTGACTCAGCTTCGCCAATATATCTTTAAGTCATATATTATGGCATGTATGTATGTCGTGCGTGCATATAGTATTACGACCACTTGCAAAGAGGAGTTACGCGAGCTGCGCGGACGCAAACACTCAAGGTGATACCACGGATAATAACACAAGGTCCATCTAATCCATTCTCTTAACGATATTAATAAGTGAAAGTTGCATTGTATGACTCTATTTTTGACCAAACATAGAAAATAATAACATAGGAAACGGCCAAACAGTATAAACAACAAGTCGACGTTCAAAACGACCGATTGATGTCAACATCAACATTAATTTTGTATCGGTCGCGTCGTGGCGTTTACTTACATTTTGTCACGAAATCCGATGTCGTCTCACTGAACCGTTACCCAAAACAATTTCACTTTATCATCACTCTTACTAGTCACTACAGTTACTACGTTTGTTCGAACTGTTCATTCACAAGTGTTTGTGTTCAGTTATCCAAGGCGACAAGTGCGTCGTGGCCGGTAGGAGCGACTCAACTGGTATACTGAGTCAAGCACGCGGGCGACGCCCCACCGAGCAGGCTGTAGGAAGAATGGGACAGCCTTCGAAGGGTCTACCAACACGTTATGTAGACGCAACTAGGTCATAGCGTGTAAGTGTGGCTTATTCACAAACTAAGATCAATGATTACACTTTAATTTATAGTTAGTACTAATTTATATAAACCTTATTTTCTTCCTGTTTTACAACTCCATCCAAAATAAAGCTGTCGAGTTTGAATTCAACGAACTTTTGTATCTAAAACGAACGTCTGTTTAACATAACACGAATAGAAATAATTAAATCGTAGTAATAAATCATAAACGTAGGTATGAATTTAAATTTAGGATATTATTTAGCTTCCTAAAATTATTTTATTAAGTAGTTACCTAGGTAGGGATCACACTTGACACTAGTATTATATAGGGGAAAGTTTGTATATAGGCGATACTTCTTCACGATCAAACGGCTAGACCAATTTGATAAAATTTGGTATGGAGATAGCTGACACCCTGGATTAACACATAGGCTCCCTACTTTTTATCTCGAAAATATGTAGCAGGTACCACCGCGGACGCAGCTAGTAACCACCAGCCCCCTTACCATAACCTCTTAAAGCAGGACAGTTTAAGACTTGGAAGCGAGACGCCGCATTACACTGCTCGTAGCGGCGTCTCGTTTCCTCATCGTAAACTGTCCTGTTTTAAGAGCTCATGGTAAGGGGGCTGGTTAAAATGTAAGAACTGGTCATCTTTACTTAGTGTTTCTGTACTCGCGTCAGACCTAGTGGTGTTACTTACCCATTCTTAGCTGTTTATGCACTTACTATGCACGTACTGCTACCTTACAGAAAAGGTCCAAAATGTATTTTTGATCTTGTAGTTAAGGGGCCTGCACCCCTTTTTTTGAATGTGTAGTCTGTGAATCTTAGATACTAATGAATGGACACACAACATGTAGCCTCCTCATTGAATGCAATTTCAAACAATAGAAGCCTACTGACACTATTTCTACAAATAACAGTTGCTAGCGTAATGGTTTTGAGAAATGACTATTTGCACTTTCCGTCTTCTTAGTTTTATAAGCAGATACCTACTATGTTATTTCATTCATAATATCTGAGGTCACAAATACCTAGTTAGATAAAGTGGTGTGTAATTTTCAAAGATTCATTTAACTAATCTATTATATGTATTTATATCACACATAAGTTCTAAGAATGAGTTGGCAGTTTCGGCTATTTTACACCACATTTCGATACACAGTATAATTCTATTAATTTCAACGGGTATTTCTTGCTAGCATTAAAATGGACTTAATAAAGTCTCTTGTCATTTTGACATAAAACACATTAGTAGGTGCCCAAGTATAGACGTAGGACCTTAATGCAGGTACTCAGTAAGTAATATTAGCTTTAGATTTCAGCGTATTATCTATCAAAGGTGGCAACACATGTTTAAAGGCATCAAACGAGTAGAATAAGGTAAGCAGCAACACAGGAAAAAATAGATTTTTAACAGCGTTAAGGAGGTGAAAAAAAAACAAATATATGTCACAGTTTCATTTATTAGCTTTTTGTTAATAAACGTTCACCTCAACTCAACAGAAAACGGGTGGTATACAAATGTAATCAACGCTGTTTTACATCAATATGAGCATTACTGCGTCTACTACCAACTAAGATGTAATTGAGCTTTGGTTTACATGAAATCATACTCCGACATTACAATCAGTTTGGTAAATAAAATTTATATTAAAAACTCGAGAAGAATTATGACCTACGCGCGATCAACAAATGATATACAACCATGTTAAATTGTTTAACATTCTACTTATTTATTAAAGTTATAAACATCTAAAAGATAGGAACAAAAGGCCGTTCGCGAAGAAATATTGTTTAGGCTGAACCCGCCACATTAGCTACCACTGCTTCTTTGTGGGGATTCGATAAATTGCTGTAAATAACTTCTTCGGTGAGTATTTAGTGGATGATCTTTATCTACACTTATTTAAAACTATATATGACCAAAAAATACCCGTCTTATACAAATCTTTGAATAACTCTAAACAAAACCTAAGGCAAATAGTCACAAGATTTACAATCCGATCGCGCGAAGATCATATGCAGGTGAAACTATGTAATAAATGTACAAACCAGTGCTTGGAACTTGTGAAATATAATATGACATCGAATAGAAGTCGTTACTACTCTAGCGTGATATCCTCTCAGGTCCTCACTGCACTGTCCTATTTGATCTCACAATATATTCCCACCTGCTACAGGCTCTGACATTTTGCTATCACTAATGAGTAAGAAAATTCCGTTATAAAATAAGTAGCAAGTGTGAATTATTAGTGATTGCGTACAAACCAATATATTAAAAAAACTATAGATACATCTCATTTGTTGTTAACTTAATATAGATATGAAGCAGTAAACGGTAGGTGATTTCGTAGGTACAATTATTTATATCTATTTAGACACGGATATAAAATAAAAACACATTTGAAACAATATTTTAACTGAAATAATAATCATATATTACATATTTTGCGCTAAAAATACAACAAAATACACTTATACAAGCAACTCGCTACTGCTGTTGGTTACATACGGACTGACAATAAATTAACGCTAACGCATGAGAGTTACATCTTTTTTAATATTACCTATATTTAAACATTTAAATCGTTTTAATTAGACCTAGATACACAAACGACCTGCGTAGCTTCTCTTATAAATTAATTGACAATGATAAACTATATAAGGCCTATTTGGACCTAAACATATCTCAATAAAGTTAAATAATAAATGGTTTATTATGTCTCAAACGGTTACAATTTCAATGTGGATGAAACAGCCCCAGTAAGTAATTACAAACACTTGTGTTGGGGTTGTTTCGCTCCTTCCCCGAGGTATTACACTGATTCTGGACCCAAGACATTATAAAAAGTATCATAATTGGGCATCTCGACTCTAACTAACATACAAGTACAAAAAGAGATATAAAGACGCTCGATTATGATACGTACCAAGTATTTAAAATGTTTCAGAGATAGAACAAAAGGTACACTCCCTAATCAAGATGTGTTAGACCCAAATACACACCTGGTATATTGTATAGAAATAACATTAACATAATAAATAATATTTTATTCAACACAATGGTAAAGAAATACAAAAGACATAATTTTTCCCTGGTTTATGACTTTTGTATTCTGAATAAACGATGAAAAGCCAATACAACATTCGGTAGCTCTTCAGAAGAACCATGCCGTTAGGTATGATTGACAAGCTCTAGATGTTGATGTAACCTTGAATAGGTTACGTTCAATATAATGCACATACATTCAAAGTACGTCTCCGTTCTTTAAAACAGTTTTGGCAGAACAAAAAACACATGTATTCTTTATTATTTTTATTGGGCATTTTTATGCATTACAGAAGTATAGGAAAACGTAGTGCTATAATATCCGAAGTAACATGTAATCGTATCAATGACTTTTACCCGCCTCTATCTATTTTACATCCTCCAATCGCACTAAAATATGTATAGATATATTTCAAAAGAAAACAACAAATACCTAAATGCGTTTAATTTTACAATTTATACATTACGATATCCAAATTTATATTCAAATCCTTTGTACACAAATATTACAAGTAGTTAATCAGAAGCTACGCAGCGACGCATGAGCCTTTCATCCCTTTATACAATAAGTGAAGAAAGTTGAAAACTCACGAACTTCCGCGCGTGATACGGAATTGAATATGAACATTTAACACATACTTATTATTATTATTACATCGTAGAGGTTTTTTAAAACGTTGACTGTCAGCGATCTTCTGTGGACCAAATGCTTCAATCGGAAGGATATTTCAACTTCATTCACTCACCCCGAACTTAAACCAATGGAGCTGAACATTTAACCGAAACATCTCTGGGCATTCCAGTGAGCGAGTTAGGCTCGAGTCACAGTTATGAAATTCCATTCGCATTCAGTCTGATGGTTTTATAACATATAGCATATCGCGTGTCGAACATTACGTTAACTGTTGCGTGCGTTCTAGAACAAATTTAAATAAAACATTTATGTTTGCTTCTGGATTAAAGCAGTCTTTACGACGTATTAGTACTAACATCTCCAAAATGGAAAACTATATAACTAAAATAGTGTTTTACATGCAATAAAATATTTAATGTTAAAAAGTGTGAGTTAAGCCCAATAACACCAGAACAAATATTTTAAGACAATTTTGTTGTCTAGAAATAAAGGCCCCACTAAATCTTTTTAATGCTGTTCTTAGAACCGAGTCAGTGGAGAGAAGCATTCCTTTGAATACATAAAAAAGCGGCGGTGTGAAAAATTCACAAACGCCCACATTATAATTCTGTAATGAGAATCCAATTTATATGTGTAGGGTGCACGTTAAATCCATAATAGCTGCCGGGTTGGTTCGGAGATGACGTCATGTCCAGCCCTGGGCGCCCTGGGCGCGCCGGCCAGCCCGCGGGCGAGCCCACCCGACGGAGTGCTAGCGAGCTCGGTTTATATGGGCCGCACATTTGTTATATTCTACTTAAAATAGTACTTTCATCAAAACTGATACTTATCATAGACATTATATATGACTTATACGTGACAATGTTGGCTCCCTACAACCTTCAAGGATATCTTCTTATTTAGACAAGCTACCACATTTCCACGCGGACATTTCGATTTAGTTAGATGCAATATTACTATAGACGCTTGACAATGTATATCTCATATTGAACTCACCTTGATTTGGGAATGGTAGGCAATTGGTCTTGAGAATTTCCTCGTGATTACCATAAGCGCAAAACTTGACTACTACTGTGTTTGCTGATATGCCGGTGATCTCGGCCTCGTAGAACTGGAAATAAATTATTACGTGAAAAGGATTGCGGAAGGAATAACATGAAATTAACCTATCATACCCTAAACTAACAGCTAAAGAGTTAACAGTAGCACACAATTTCTCTCATTTGAACTCAGGGATGACCACACAACAGCTCAGCTGTGATCACATCGAATACTAGTTGGGAAACTTGCTACTTGCCATATTTAAAGACGCTAAAGGATTTTTAAATACCATAGTGGTTATGATCCGTACTTTTATGAAATGGAAAAACGTTAAACATAGTGTACTCACGTTATTGTCTTCCCAGTAGAGGGCGAGGCAGCGGTCGCCGACCTTCCAGTTGATGTCGGCGACGCCCAGCATGGCGCGCGCCTGCTCGTTGACGGCGGCGTTCTGGAAGCCCAGCAGCGAGTTGGTGAGGAAGGGCGCGCCGCGCACGCCCGCGTACTCCTGCGGCCGCGCGCCGTAGCCGTACTGGCGCCCGGCGTAGCTGCCGCCCGCCGCGCCGCCCACGTAGCCCGCCACGCCGCCGTAGCGCTCCACGTAGCCGTTGGGCTGCGGCCGGCGCTGGTACGGCTGCTCCGGGTACTTCTGCAGGTCGCCGGCCCTCCGGAAGGCCTGCCCCGCGTCCTGCACGCCGGGCACGCCGGGCACGCCGGGCACGCCGGGCACGCTGGCCACGCTGGGCACGCTCTGCGCGGCCACGAACGCCGCCTGTTTCGCGTACACTTGGTCCAGCGTGGGATAGTTGCGCGGCTGCTGGAGCTCCTCCACCGCTCGCTGGTTTGCCAACAGATTTAAGTTCGCTGTTGCGTCCACCAAACTCTCCATGGTATTGGCAGGGTTGCGGTAGTTTTGATGTTGGGGCATTTTATTGTCATTAAAGTTCCTGTCACTTCTTATGTTCTTATCATTGTAATGGCTCTGTGGTGGTGGAGGAAGCGTGTGATATGAATTGTTGTAATGCATGTTCAAGTTATTAATGCTGTTTTGTTGATACTGCTGCTGACTTTGATATTGGTGCTGCTGCTGTTGCTTATTTTTCTCCTCCAGTTTCCTTTGGAACCTTGGTGGTTTTTCACTTTGAGCTTGGTACTTCCTCTCCTCTCTGTGAGGGTGACTGTCATGAGAATAATGGCCTCTGTTTTCAAACCTCTGCCTATTGGGACCGTCAAATCTAGATCCTTGGTTGCGAGGGTTGTTTTTGGCACTATTTCTGTCCCTAAAGTTAGAATTATTTCTGTCATTCCTGTCCTCTTGTGTGGAGCTGTTCTGGCGATTACTTTTATCTTTATCGGGTACATTAGGCAACTTATCTTCTAGGAAGTCAAACAAAGACACTTTTCCTGATGGTTTCACTGGTATGTCTTCGTCATTGATTTCTTTATTCCGACCCTTGCGTTTGAGTTGTTCTGGTTCTTTCTGCTGCTTCTCTTTACTTCTATTCTCTGAATTATCTCTCTTTTGCAAAATTTTTAGAGCCCTATCAACATTATTCTTAGTATACTTTAGAGCATTTTCAGCTTGCTCCTCTGAAAACCCTGCATCTACTATTTTCTGTACATTTGCATCCAAAAGAGGTTTTGTGCCACCACCAAAGACCTGAGAAATAAGATAAAAGAATATTAGAAAATCTTGTGCTTTTCAGTAGATATACACCTATACTAGAAATCACATGTAAAATTTTGTAGTAATAAAGCATTTAAAACATCATAAGTAACAAAATTTAAAATATTAGTAGTAATAAATATTTACTTTTTTAACACCAGACAGTCTCTGCGCCTCTGCTATGGCGCCTTTCCTCTGAGCTTCAAACTCTGCGTTGTCTTGTTTAGCAGCTTCTTGTAAACTCTTAAACTGTTTGTCCAACATCAGAGCTTCTAATCTCTGCCCAAATGGTATCCATGGTGGTGGACCACCATCGGCACCGATGATACCTCCTTAAAATATAACCTTGCTATAAATATATTATTTTTATTCCCTAGAGCAGGGGTTCCCAAACTTTTATGATACTGGAACACCCACCAAAATACCTGTTATTTTATGGAACCCCATGATTTCAAATCAAAGACACAGTAATTTAATATCACTTTTTATATAATATGTACATTGTACAGTTGTACACAGTTACACATATACAGTAGTATTAGTGGTTACTAATATAAATGAAAACACAAAAGAATCGCATAGTAAAAATAGTTCAATTTTATAACATCAGATGTGATGTTTCAATTGGTCACTTCCGAATTCCAAAATAATATGTGTACCTACTTAATATATGTAGTACTAAATAATTTCCCGGAACCCTGGTGACTTTTCTACGTAACCACTAGATTCCGCAAAACCCCCTTTAGATATCACTGCCCTAAATACAGGCCAACATTTTAGATAGTAAACATTTATATATTTACCTAGGTGCCGCCGTGCCTTAAAACTTATAATATTTTTTTATGGTTATGTTATTTTTATTCTTGTAAATCAAATTAGATTTAGATTAAACAATAACAACTTGTAAGGACCCAATACATCGTAACACTTCATCGTAGTTATCATTGCTTATAAAGCAACATTGGCAAGTGTTGCATTGACTATTATGACTAGTTTTTAGAATCTGTTTTAATTTGATGAGTTAAATTTTGTTTCATTTTTTGTAGATAACATACTTAAACATGATATCCAAAATAAACTGTATAGATGCTGATGCTTTTCTGATAATTTTTACAATAACTAACATGACCCCTAACCAATATACTTTTGCCTGCTTTTTTGTGAAAATACTAGTTCTAATTGACATTTCAGTTAAAAGTTGTAGACGAGCTTCTTAGGTACCGGTATAAAATAGGTACACTGAATATCTAATTAAAAAAAAATGAACAATAACCATAGCCTCTGGGCTTCTTCTTCTTATCGTATGGTTGATGAATAATCTGGTGTCAGAGTTTAAACTGCCTGTAAGCTTCTGAGATGGCTTTACACACCGTCGAAAAATCTCTCAGGTGTGCCGGTTTCCTCATGATGTTTTTCTTTACCGTTTTTAGCAACTGATAACTAATTTATAGTACACATATTAAATGGAAAAGACATTGGTGCGTGCTGGGTTTTGAACTTGCGACCCTTGACTTGGCAGTCCAACGGTCATACCACTCAGCTATCAGTGCCTGTTGCCTCTGCACAAAATGTTGGTGACACACAAAAAATTCAACATAAGTTTAAAATGAGACTTGCCACTACTTGACATAGCCTGGTGAGAGAGGCTATGCAGTTGCCTTCGGTTAAAAAAAAATCCTGAGTTGAAAACCTTGTTTTTTACAAATAGTTTATTTGGCTGACTATGAAACTAACCACTCTAAAAGAGTTTAACATATATGTACGACTTGTAATAGAATATTAATATTTGTAACCAACTCACCTCTGGTATGCTTAGCCAAGCTCCTGTTCAGTTCCCATTTTTCAATCATATGGGATACCTTCCCCCCCAACACAGATATGACATTCGGCACCAACCAGACCACACCATGACATACCTCAAGCCCTTCATTTTTCAACAACAACTTTGTTCCTGGAGGAGTGTTAATACTTAAACTGGATATAGGACTCGTTTCTAGGCCTGTGCACGTTGTTTTACCGTCATGTAAAGTAAGCTTTAGCATTCGAGGTGCTGATGTTGACTCCTCATTCGCTTTTGGTGCTGAGACATTCCTAATCTTTTGTATTTGAAGTATCACTGGATTCTCTAACTTAGCTGGCTCCTTAATAAAGTCTTCGGGAAGCGCTGCATCTCCTATATCTCTTAAATCATACTGGAAAACAATAAGACTCGATTTACGACACCCAGAACAAATTGAGCAGTAGACCTTGACAGTATAGAAATGCAACAGCGTGTACCACTTACATCTAATGCTTTCTTCGTAAGAATATTTACATCCTGTATTTGACCATTTTCACTAATAATATCAACTCCTTCTTCACTCAGATGCCTGAAAAAATCAGATATATAGTTCAACTGTACAACACTCCATAATCTTTCGATAAATCTACAAATGCAATAATACATATTTACCAGCCTAGTTCTCTTAAATTCTCTCTGAGTGACATGTTTTCATTAGTGGTTAAATTAACATGACTTCAAGAAATAATTAAAAATAAAACTCAGAGACATACGGCACCACCATCGGTGACAGCCACGGTAAAGTGTACAACAGATTATATGCAATCAATTATCAAATCATTACGTATCCTATAGATGTGAATATAATCTCTATGATATAATATAAGCAGTAAGACTATTCTAGATAAGAAGACCGGTATTTATCGAGTTCTAATGAAAAATTTACGATATAATCAGCATTGTCATCCAATCTACAAAACTTTTTTTTTATTCGAATGTTATTATTACCATTTACTGTAGCTAAACATAAACATAGTACATTATAACATAGACTAACGAGAATTATAATTAACAAAAACATCTAAGGGCCTAATGTATTGTAGCGAAATCAACTTAAATAAGATATTTGTGTGGTCTGCCATCGTTTTTTGCAGGTATTCAACTTTATTCAAGTGATTTATACATTGGACAAGATAGTTGTGTATCCCCTTTTTTAATTCTTATTCCAAGAAGTGTAATAATCGAGAAAACGCTATCTTATTAGACTTGATCATCTACGAAGTTTTATTTTATCTTGCTTGCCGTAGCCAGCAAACATTTTCCAGAGTGGAGTGGCGGGACGTATAACGAATATGCTATATCTACTTGTTGTTTATATTCCTTTAAAACAAATACTCCAATGATTACAATTATCTTTTCTTGACTCATTAATTCGATTTTTTCTTGCTACTTAGGTTACAATTTGGCCACACCAAAGAGTATAATAATTTATAGGAAGGCTACACTGAATTATACGTCAATATCACCGTATAATTTTTCGATAAACGTGTGATAATAAACGACAAGCAATTTTATATCTTAAGTGATTGACATAGGTCATCATTTTAAACGACAGTATCAAAACCTTTCACGATAAAACCTTTCATTCAACTTTCCTATTGAATATTTTTTGACAACGTCACATCATGAATATACCTACCTGAACCTGAACTGCGTGCTTAGTTACTGATAAGCCCTCATCTTTGATAGTCACTAATTTATTGAACTCAAAAACTTATTTTGTTATCACATATTTACACGTATCCCTTGACACAATACAGTTATGTCTTCAGTAAGTATCTTACTTATAAGTACCTTATTACGTTTCAAGTCGTGTTGTTGTAAATAATGTTGTTAATTCTCTACATATTTTCTCCAGACACACATTTTCAACGTTGAAATGACGTGCGAAGGTTGCTCGGGTGCCGTAGAGAGAGTACTTAACAGGCTAAAGGGACAGGGCGTCGAGTGTGTTTCGATAAGTTTGCCTGAACAAAAGGTTTCAGTTACTTCGACCCTTAATGCTGATCAGTTACTAGATGTTATTAAGAAAACTGGTAAAAAAACGACATATGTGGGCACACAATAGTTTAATGTAACATAGTTTTATAAAGATTCAAAAGAAATAAGGCAGTCCTCATTGAAAACACTATCAATTGTATGTATTACATTAGCTTTGAGGCTGGACTGTATTGAGCCAAAAGTAGACATCATGATGTATACTTACAGAGTCAAATAATTTTTTTATCAATATTATATTTTATTGATTTATCGTGTTCATTTGTACTAAATTGATGTAATTGTGTATATATGTAATAATATAATGAAAGTTTTTTAATAAAACATTTTTATTAAAGTATGTTTATTAATAACATTCAAGATCTCAGTGTTACCATTAACTCAAATTATTAAATAAACAATATTAACAATTACTTCTTGCTCATAACATCTTCCAAGGTGTTAAGTCTTAAGTCGACAAGGTCTACAGCCTCATGGAGAGCATTCAGGTGGTCGACAATAGCATTAACTGTTGGCAGTACATCAGCACAGTCACATTCCTTACTTTTATCAATTTGCTGGGTAAATGTATCATTCATTTTTCTTACTTTCTTCCAATGGGTATCATCACAACATTGCTCATTGATTAGTTTAAAGCCGGTGTTTATAGGAAAGCTTCTCTTTCTTCCCACCCATTCTATTGTACCACTAGTATAACAAACATCATTGTCCTTAAGTTTGATCATACCAAACATGTCTTCCTCCCGATCACACATAGTTGTCCCTATTGACTTATTCATTGAAGGTAAAGTGTATGTTGTGGGGCTGGGAGGAATGCGAGGAATATGACAAACATGCCCAACATTATGTGAGGAACAGTCATCTGATAAACATTCTGACTGGTTTGTGACATTTCTTGGTATACATGTTCTTGTAGAATTCCTTCGAGCAGAGTGATTTTCAACTGAGAATGTTGGTCTAATACAAGGATCTGTTTGGCAGCACAATCGGGACTCAATCATGGTACTGTTAGCATTTGGCTCCTCTGGACAACATGATGCTCCCATATACTCATCATTACATTGATCAACATCATCCAGGTGAACAAAGGTAGTTACAGGAATCTTAGTAGTGTGAAAGCATTGATACCAAGCCTTTGTGCCCTAGTTTATGAATTATTAAAATTATATTAATATACTTATTACTCATTTTGTGAACTTAGTAAGAAGATGAACGTTTTAATGCATATTTGTAATTGCAGCTTTCTCTGAATTCAATCTTTTGAAAGGCTACCGTGTACTTGTTCGAAACAGTGCTCAATGAATAGTCCTGGATAGGAGAAGCAATAAGTTTAAAATGTTATTATTAGTTTATTAAATAATATATTTCCTTTAACCACATTAAATAATTTACATATTATACAATTTACTTACTATTATCTAGTGACTAAATAAGTAAATACTACTGTTATGTACTACATATAAGTAAGTACTATCTTTTGCGAACAACCTGATTTCTCTCTTTTGATGACAATGTCACTTTGGAACTTTGTACAGAATTAGGTATTGTAGGCGAGTTTTCGGCTATATTTTCCTTCATATCATTTGTCAACTCTGTAAAGTTCGTTTTCCAAATGAAAACCTGTAATCAAAAAACATTATAAAATTATTTAGTTAATATTCAAACCAGCTTTTCAATTTATATGTTTGTGCATGTTTCATAAAATTCTAAGTAACTATTTAACCTATCATATGCTTTACCAAGTGTCCTTAAACCACCTCAGGAATAAAATAGTTCTAGAATAATTGTTTTGTGGTTTGTTTGTCTATAATGGTTGCTAATTAGTATAAGCAAATTTCTAGGACCATACCAGCTTATCTTCTCCAGCAGAAGCAAATGTATCACCAGTAGCAGAAAAATTGACAGAATTCACAGCACCAGTGTGCCCACTCAAAGTAAATATTGGATGTCCCTCTAATAGATCCAATATCTGCAAAGATAGAAATGAGATGAGTTTCTTATTATTAAAACTCTCCTTACCAACATTGCAAAGGAACTCGGTCTTTAAGCTGATTTGCATAGAATTTAATAAAAAGATAGACTATTTCCTGAGTTTAATATAGCAATGTACATAATAGGAATTAACCTTCATTTTCCCATCCTTGCTGGAAGTAAGAATGTAGCTTCCACTGGGATGGAATGCTACTTGGGTGACTGCATCATTATGAATACTGAAAAAAGAAAACAAATAAGGCTTATACTATGCTATTGATAGACTTAGGGCAATAAATGATTGGGAATTTAAGTGTAATAATCTTAACTAGTTTCAAGAAAAATTCCTAGCGTAGTAAAGTAAGTGGGTTCTACAATGGCAGTTGAAACTTTTTACTTTTTTTTTAAACAGATGCTTTACCCCACACTGCCAAAAGTGGAAAATAACATAATTCTACAAGATTCCTAACATGAACATCACTCACTCAAGAAGACTGAATATACCAGTGCTGCCATGAAATAGCCACAAATAGGGCCTACAGATGGAAGATTAAGGTAGGCTTCTAGGGCCCATCTTATAGTCCAGCTTAAATGAATGTCTCTTAATCTTATCTTTACCTGTAATATTGCACAAGATTGTGAGTCCTGACATCATACAGTTTAACATTGCCATGTGATGTTCCCACAGCAATATAACACCCAGAGGGATGCCAAGCCAAACACATTCCGTGGCCTTTCTGGTCCTTATATGTGTAGATACAATCTCCAGAATCAGGGTTCCATAACTTGGTAGACTTGTCATCAGAACAGGAGGCTATTACAGACCCATCACTGGATATCCGGGCACACCTTACCCAGTTAGTATGACCAACATATGAAGATATAAATTTATGTTTTTCAGTTGACCAGAGCTTCACTATTTTGTCATCAGAGGCAGTAATCATCTGAAATATTAAATTGGTTATTAATCAATTACATTTACTAATAAATTTTATTAGTAATAATATAAAATAAATAATTAATATGGTTTTCTTTAGTATATTTTAAGAAAACTTATAAGTTACCTTAGTGCCATCATGGTTGAACTGTACAGAGCGTACAGTCTGTGAATGTGCCTTAAACATACCAGTGCTGCCAGTGACTGTAGGCACCCACAACCTGACAGTTTTGTCTCTAGAAGCTGAGGCCATGAACTTGCCCGAAGGCGAGAAAGTTACGTCCATAACTGCTTCGTCGTGTCCTTGAAACCTGTAGCTTCTCATAGTACCGCGGAGATCCCATAACTAAGAACGAAAAAAGAATGAATACCTGTCCCTAATACCCACTGTTTGAAATAAACTATAACATTTCGGTCATTTAAAACTTTTTAATTTGCTTTACGAATACCAGAACACTATTATCTAGTGAGCTGCTGGCGATTTGTTGATCATTGGGATTGAAATAAAGCGCAGTTATTCCATTTCTATGACCCTTTAGTTGTTTCTCTAATGACGGTTCAAGATAAGTAAATTTGGTTTCCATTGTGGAATAGTTGAGCTTGAGGATTCGGTTCAAGTCTGAGCGATGAGGCAATTCAAATTCAACATAAACAAAGAATCACAAAGAATTCAAATAAAACTGCTGTCACGTATGACGTAAACAAAAGTCAAATGCCTGAGTTTCGTTTTGATATTGTTACTCAATATTTGTAAGACATTCTCGTTAAGCTGAGATAATTATCATATGTAGCTAATTAGAAAGAAACAGGAATGAAACAAATAATTTACTACATCACACAATAATGATGTGGACAAAGTAAAAAGAATTTTATATCCGTGACATACCATAAAGTTTGTCAATTTCATATGAATCTAAGTGGGGGTGAGAACATTGATGTTGCGACATTTTCAAATCAGCTGTAGAAATAGAATCTGTGTCTCCTCTGCCATTAAAACGTTTAGTCTGTGGGTGGCCGATATTCGATTCCTTTCGTGGACACGAGGTGTTTATCATGTTTTGAATGTGATTTCTGTAATTTAATGAAAATACTACTATCAATTTCAGTATATTAATTATTAATATACCCTTCTAAAATAAAATGTAATTCCTATGTCAAATAAATAGCTTAGAGATTTGTTATTGTAAATTTGATGGCATGCGCTGCCGGGTGCATTCGTAAACTGTTTATTGTATTAAAAAAAAAATACTTGTGTAATATTATTGTGAAAATAGTTTTCAGATTCAAGAACTGAAATATGAAGTAACATTTATCATATGGGGATTTTTTGCTTGGCTCCAGTCGGTAAGTTTATAGTTGTGCATGTTGCATGAGTTTCAAGTAATAACTTAGAATAAAATCGCTTTTTGAAATCACTAATTTGACGCATTTTGACGTCTTGTAAACAAAAAAATATCTATTTGTATTTTATGTTGACTGATCTTGAAATAAGAATAAACAATTGATTTCTTTGTCATTATTTCCCTGTTAAAAGTCATTATAATAACAAAGGCATATGTGTCAGAATTAGAGGTTACAAGTAAAGACATAAATAAACAAGTTCATATAGTAAATTTATATGTAATATCATATATTATCCTAATATAACTTCTTACTCAGCAAAGTTACATTTTAACTATAATCTATGTAAACTGTATAAATTGAGTATATTTATTATATTCTCTGGATTTTAGGTGTAGTACTGAGTTGCAATGAATGTAGGCACCGAGGCAACCGGAGAGGTGGCTCTCCTAGTTGACGAGCTCAGTCGGGCAGTAGAGCTAACATTAATTCCTACAGTTTCCCATGAAGAGAGAAGCCAGGCCTATAATGCATGTGAAAGGTATGCATATTTTAACTGATGTCTATAAGTTCTCTAATAACAGTGTGTCTATTATTGCATGTATGTAATCTGTACTTCTTTTTAGTTTTAAGGAGAATTCGCCATGGTGTGCCCAGGCAGGCCTCCTATTGGCCAGTGGCAATCAATACTCACCTGGTGTTAAACATTTTGGGCTCCAGCTAATGGAACACACTGTTAAATATAGATGGACACAAATTACACAGGCAGAAAAAATATTTATCAAGGTACATTATATTTTAAACTCAGTTCAATTTTACATAAAAGCCTTAATTGTCATTTTCTTGGCAGTCTAGTAATTATCTGTCTTTCCTATGGTATTTGACATTGAAATTGAAAACATAGATACAATACATGGACATTCCAAGCTGTGTCTATATTGTATTTCACTTATTGGCTTATTGCAAAAGTTTATTGTAATAGTTATAATGAAATTATGATTTTTGTTAACAATGATGTTATATGAAGCCCTTCCTTTCCACTTGATGAATTTGTCTTCCTAACCAATTAAGTTATTTTACCATTGTAATTTGGTTATTCTATGATAATGGCCAGTTGGATAATTTCACTTGTCCTAAAAATTCCCCAACAATTCATCTGCATCTTCATTTAGAAAGGATCTGAGAAAACTACTATACTTTGTGCCCATAATTATTATTATGCTTATTTTAGGACTGATATGCCAAAGTGTATACTTTTATTTAAATATTTGTCTGCAGGAGAATGCAATGAAATTGCTATACATGGGGGGATGGGAAACTAGTCATCTCAATGATGCATTGGCTCGCGTCATCGTGGAGATGATAAAGCGGGAATGGCCGCAGCAGTGGCCCACCCTATTGGTGGAACTAAGCGACGCGTGCTCCCGCGGGCATAGGCATACACAGATAGTGTTGCATGTGTTCCTCAGACTGGCTGAAGATGTGGCTATATTACAGGTGAGAGCGATTAAACAAACATTATCTATTGCAGAAAAACCATGGCCAGAAATGGCATTTAATAGGGATTTGTGGAAAAATAAAGGGGAGGCCTTTGCTCAGCAGTGGGACATTGAACAGGCTTATTTAAAAAATAAACTATTGCTATAAAGAAATATGATCATATGACTGACATATGGAACATAATAGTGTAAGTATAAACATTTTCAACAAAATTAGGAAACACTGGTATCCAAAGGATAAGGACAAGTACTATTTATGTCACCTCAGTGATACAGGTAATAGGTTCAATAGGTATGAAATTAAATATGCATATGCTTTTACTTTCTCAATAATAAAAAATTGTTGTGTCTTTAGTTTCCAAACTGAAACCATTTTCACGCAATCACAAGAATTCACGCAGTATGCAGCAAATTCATTTAAAAACAAATCGTATTTACAAATTGTTTGCAACCTTTTCACCATACATACATAATTATGTTTAAACATTGTCACGATTTCCTTCATGTCGTGTTTGTGTTATAACTCTCTTCACTTCGATATCCTTTAAAATTCCTACCTACGTAATGTTTAAGTGCAAATTCTGATGATGGCAGAATTATCGCCGTGTTCGGACTAAAATAGCTCCGTCTTCTAAAATGTGATATCGTAAGCAAACAAATTCTTTTAAATTAGTTGTGAATAATGATTTATACCACTTACGCGAATATGTACTAGACATTGAAACAAAACTATTTGTTTTTACGGACTTGATCGCAGTTTTATTTTATTTTTTGGTCCCCACGTTACTAATCCTTTACAGCCAAAACAAAATAAAACCGCAATTACATCGTAAAAACAATAGTTTTATTACAATTTGTTCGTTTTAGTTAAAAATATGTCATATCAGTGATATTTGAATTCCAGGCATATTTTAGGGTTAGGAAGGAGAAGACTACCTAACCTCCCTAATATGCTAATGCTAATGAACAGGCATTATTATCAAAATTGAGAATAACTAAGCCGAGTCAGACGGTAGGCTTCTAATATTAAGGCTGAAAATCAAACAGTATTAGACAGTATAAAGATTATAATGGCTATGCTGATCACATTTTTTGAAACCACATTCAATTGTAACCTTGACTGCTACTGAGAATTTCGTAATAGGAAATCTCAATAACTATCTCTAGCCCGGAAATAGAACTTACGACCGTTTCCTCGACAGTCGGATATATTAGACGAAACTATTGAAGCGGCTATTCCTACCTAGATTAAAATTAAATTAAACAAACTAATGGCTGAAGTAGTTAAAGCATAACATTTGATACATAAACGAAGTAAATCATAAATGTTTCGATTTACTCGCGCTCGCCACACGTTGATTATTTAAGAAATATCTCAACCATTTCAAATTAACTGTGATTACTAACATGTAATGTTTAAGCTGCCGATATTTCCGCGCAGTTGAGTCCATGTGTCTGTATGTGTGTGTAGTAACGTGCCATGTATACACACATTGCACACAACCATATAAATCTATTGCTCGCCTAGACTCGAAAGTGTGATTTCATAATAATATTTAGAAATCTGGTACACTTCGTCACTTTCCTAAAATAATTTTAATGCTTGTATAGGCAAACACTACGACTAACAGGATATGTTAATTATTCGTATGGAATGGACTAGTTCACTGACTGCACTCATGTAAAACTTATAACACCATTAGGATGACAGTTTTTTACCCGCACGAGTGAGAATAGTATGAATCGCAGTTATGAGCGATTAAGCACGTGATAATTTATGCGCGTGAAACACGCCCTCGATAGAGGTACATTTCCTTGCGTGGGTGCCCCACGCCTATAACGAAAACTTCATACTTCTCGGCAGATCAAATTAAAAGTCTTTATTCAGTATTCGACGAAATCATAAGTTAATTATTCCTAACATAGTCAGAACGCAAATAGCAGTGATAGAGTGGTATGCCTATACCTTTGGACTGCCAAATCTAATGTCGCAAGTTCAAACCCCGGTACGCACCAATTGCTGCTAGAAGCAGTGCAGGAAAACACCTTGAGGAAACCGGCACCTTTTTCAACGGTGTGTAAAGCCATGTCAGAGGCCTATCTGACACCAAGAAGAAGTTGCAGTTCGCGTAACAACTAGATTTGCAAAGGAAACTTTTGAAACACGAAGTATTATTGTCCTTTCCAATGAAACTTTTGTCCGCAGACTCTAGAGAACCATCAAAGACGGAAAGACATAAACCAAGGCCTAACTATAAATATGTCTGAAATATTCGCGTTCTTCATGCGCCTCATAGAGCAGCATGTGCAAGAGTTTCGAGAAAAGACTGCCGCAGGCGACTACGCTGTAGCCGCTAGCCACGGACAAGTCGTCCAGGTAACTTAATAGCTTTTAATACGTAAATAAAGGGGTAAAAGACAAAACTTTATAAACTAAAAATATTCTACAAAACTGGTTCTTATCTTTTTAGGCTTCATCTTAAATATATCTTGTTTGTAAGCATAACTATAGGCTACATGAAATTTGATCTTGCAAAGGGTTTTTTTTATGTATCTGTACATTGCTTTTTTGTGTATTTCAGGTTGTGTTACTAACTTTAACTGGGTACGTAGAGTGGGTATCAATAAATCACGTGGTCATGAATAATGGACGACTGTTACAAATACTCTGCATACTGCTTCAAGACGATGTCTTTCAACTGCCTGCCGCGGAATGTTTATTACAAATTGTTAATAGGAAGGGTTCGGTAAGTTATATTTTAATTAGTATTATTAGTAGGTAGATACTCCTAGGTACATTGTGGGGCAATGGCCTCTCTTTTGAGCCTTGCCCAATCTACCTATCTTTGGCCAGCTATGGCCATATGTTCTGCAAGACAATTAGTCCTCCCATCTCCATATTTTTTTTTACGTTTAGTCCAAAAGTAATTAAGACACCTACCTAACGTTTTTAATTGAATTATTTCAGACCAAAGAAAGGAAACCCCTTATAATTCTGTTCAGTAAAGATGCAATCAACTGCATCCATCGGGCCGCCGTAGCTAGTATCAATACATTTGACGAAGCACATTATTTGTTCCTAAAGAAGTTCTCACAGGTAAGCAATCATTACGAATTTGCATTGCATATTATGGACTTTTATCTCTCATCTTCCAATGTAATAAAGAAAGAATATGAAATCACAATTAACATCATCATTATCAGCCTATCTTAGTGCTGCTGGACAAAGACCTTAATATCTTACAACAAATATTCTGTGACCTGTGCTTAAAGTGGGTTGTTAATTTCTGAATAGGACAAATAGATCAGGCTAATCAGTTAACCACTGTCGCAGGTCCTAGCAGGTCTGGCACAGCAACTGACATCTCTATGGAGCTGTGCCACTGAGGTGGAGTCCTGGCTGCCCATACTCCTCGAGACCATGCTGCTGCTAACTTCACACCCGTCGTTGACTCTAGCACACACAGCCAATTCCGTGTGGCTGGCGTTCTTGAAGCACGACCAGATATCTAAGCTGCCGTATGTGCTTGCTATCGTGCCAAGGTGGCTGCATGCCTCCGCCCCTAAAGTACTTAAGGTAAGGAATGATGTCATAAGGAAAATATGGGGATGATACTACTTAAAAAATACTTGGGTATTTTATAAATTCTAAAATAAAGTATGGAATTAATATACTGTTTTTTGTTTTTTTTTTAGGATTTCCACAAGAAATTAATAATTTTAATAAATAAATTTAATACTGTACTATTTTCAGGTAACCTACCCGTCATCACGAGTTAGCAACAATAATGACGCGGTCACGTACGCATGTATGGACTACGATAGTGAACAGGAATTTGCCATATTTTTCTCTCGATGCCGCACCGAGATATTAGAAAGTTTTAAGTGAGTTGAAATTTACTATTATATTATGATTCACTTGTCTTTGAACAGTAAATTCAATTTAAATGTTTTTGAATAGTATTATAGCTGTCCTACATTTCATTACTTTATGCATGGCATTAACAACTGCATCTTCATCCTCAGACCAACTTCACCCATTGCTGAGTACTCTTATCTATTTATTTAATATGTGTTACAGAGTTGTATTTAGTGTCAATTTCCATCTACTATCCGATTCATGCATAAAGAATAAAATAATCCATTTACTTTTGCTATCAACATACTTAAATAAAGATGGCCTATGACATTACAGATTTTGTATGACAGCAGCACCTTTAGTCACGTGGAGCTATGTAGAGCAATGGACGCGCGCTGCCCTTGACAAAGTGGATACTTGTCCGCAGCAAATGGACACCCATCACCCAATGTATATTGAATGGGAAGCCTTATCTCAGGTAATTATAAAACACCCAATATTGTATTAAAAATATATCTAGTTATAGTAGTAGTACTAAGTTGCGATTGCGCCTCTCTTGAGGATCTGATTTTAAAACTAAAACTGAGGGATGAGAGCATGTCTATACTAAAAATAGTAAACTAGTTAAGTTCTTGCAGCACACCGTTACAGTACAGGTCTATTAGCACACTTTCAGACAGATAGGAGTTTATATCCGACTGCAAAAAATTGAGGTTTTACATTCGGGGCATGTCTTTTTATATACATACAAGGAGTTCACGATAGCAGTAGAGGATGCTTTACAGTTGGCGATCTGAGAGATTGAACAATGATGTTTAATATTGGTTGGTTGTCGGTGGGTCTTGATGCTTGTGTCCCGGCCAGGTGCTGGACATGGTGCTGTCGCGGCTGCTGCAGGCGGAGCCGCGGCCCAGCGTGGTGGAGGGCCTGCAGCTGCTGCAGCGCTGCGTGGTGTGCGCGCCGCCCGCGCCGCTCATACTGTCGCTGCTGCTCTCCTTCATCTCGGCGCTCTTCGTGTTCCTCAGCTGCGCGTACAGCCAGCTCGCCGGTAAGTGCATCACTTAAATGAAGAACGTTCGTCATTTATTTCAGACAATTGTACAGCTTACTATTATTCTATGCTAGTTGACTTATTCTAGCTTACGTCAATGACAAAGTACACAGTAAAACAAAATAATGTACAATGTAAATGGAAATTTTACTAAATACAAATTTGTAACCATTTAATATTCAATTGGTCGTCCTTTTTGTGATCTAGATTGTTAAATTATATTTTATATGTGAAATATCGTGCTCAAACTAATTATCTGATATGTATCGGACGCTCACGCGGGATAAGTACCAGCGAATCGCACAAATATTGTAGGTAGGTAGAAATAGTAGGGTGAGCAGACGGTATTGTGACGTGGTGTGGTGTGTCAGGGCCGGGCGTGGCGGGCGCAGGCGCGGAGCTGCTGCCGCGCGTGCTGGACAAGATCTTCGCCGCGCTCGTGTACGAGGGCACGCCGCCCGAGGACCGCCGCGCGCGCGCCGTCAAGAACGTGCGCAGGCACGCCGCCGGCCTGCTCGTCAAGCTGGGCTCCAAGGTGACTGGCCGGCCGGGGATTCTATTGCTTCATCATCATCAGCCGGAAGACATCTGCTGTTGAACAAAGGTCTCCCCCTTAGAACGACACAAAGAGCGACAACTTGCCATTTGCATTCACCGGTTGCCCGCAACTCTGACGATATCATCGATCCACCTGGTGGGAGGCCTGCCAACGCTGCGTCTTCCGCTCCTATTGCATAACTAGCTAAAATTTATACAAAATATTTAGGGTAAAACACATGTGTACGTATTTACTATACGTACACATGTGTTTTACCCTTCAGAAAATACAGGCATATTGTGTTTACTTATTTTATAATCAGTTTTTTGGATAGTTAAAGTAATTATAATCATTTCTCCCTAGTACCCCCTGCTCCTGCTGCCGGTGTTCGGACGTCTGCATGAGCTGTGCCGCGCGGCACTGGCCCGGCCCGACCTCAGCGCCGTCGAGAGTGTCACGCTGCAAGAGGCTTTGTTACTCGTCTCCAACCACTTCTGCTGTTATGAGAGACAGAGTGCGCTAGTTGCTCAGGTGAGAGATGGTTACTTTTTTGTGTTAATTTAAAATTGATTTACGAACAAATCTTCGATATTCTATGATAGTTTAGTTACTTATAGGGTTTATGGTAAGAAAAATATAAGTAAAAATGGTGTTTCAACCACAGGTTTTGGGCGACTGTAGCGAGCGCTGGGCGAGTTTAAGCCCTCACTTATCCAGTGCGGAGGGCCTAGCGCGGCTCGTGGGGCTGGACGCGCCGCCCAGCGAGGACGAGGACGAGCGCGGGCGCGCGCGCCGCACGCTGCTGCACGCGCTCACGCTGCTGCTGGGCGTGGTGAAGCGCACGTGCGTGCCCGCTGACCCCGACAAGGCGGCGCGCGGCGGCTTCGGGGGCGGGCTCACGGCCGCCGGGAACCCCGCCTGGCGGAACCCCTGCGCCGCGCACGTGCTGCCGCTGTTCCCCGCCGCGCTGGCGCTGGCCCGCGCGCTGCACGCGCTGCACGCGCCCGCCGCCGCCGCGCTGCGCCACGCCGCGCACGCGCGCGCGCTGGCCCCGCCCGCCGCCGAGCGCCGCAACCTGCTGGGCGCGCGCGAGCACGAGCCGCCGCCCGCCGCGCGCCCGCAGGAGCGCATGCAGAGCTTCCTGCACACGCTGCACGAGAACGTGTGCCACCTGGTGGGCGCGGCGGCCGGCACGCTGGGCCGCGAGCTGTACGCCGTGCCGGGGCTGGCGGGCTTCCTGGCCGGCTCGCTGCTGTTCGGCCTGGACTGCCTGCCCGACCACTGGCTGCGGCCCATCGTGCGCAACGCCCTCAAGCCGCTGCTGCACCACTGCCCGCCGGCGCATTACAATGACGTTGCACTGCCATTGATCGAGCATTTCGTCCCGTTCAGTAAGTCTTTTGAAACATCTATTACTCCCATCAAATATCGAACATTTTTTATGGTAAATGCGAATGTAAAATCATCCACGCCCACAAAAATACAAACAAAAACTTTTTATGTCATAAAAATGTATTAAAAACGTTGTTTTATCTCCAGTGTTGACACATCTTACATCACGATGGGACTACATCTCGTCTCTCTATGAATCTGGAAAACTTGAGGAGGAAGGTGGAAGTGAATCCCAGGAAGTACTCGAAGATATCCTCGTTAGAAATCTCACAAGGGAGCATCTGGAGCTTTTAAAGGTTCGTTATAGCCTTGCAATATTTTAGGTATTTAACACTGGGCCTAAAATATTCCTTGAGCCGGCTACTCATGGTGCCTCGGATCGGGCGCAGTGCCACGCACGAGACTTTGCTAACAGACAATACTCTATACACGGTGCGTTAGTGCACGTCCGTCCGCAAGACCACGCACCACGGGAAGCCGGGACCAGATGTACGCATCATTACCTACATTTAAGGAATCATTTTCTTATGAAAATGAAATATTTAATTTTGACTTACATCAATTTGTCCGATATAAAGTAACGCCTGTTTTCCTTAATTTCTAGATTTCGCTGGTAGATGGCGGGCTGAGCGTGGAAAACAGCGTAGACGACATGGAAGAGGACAGCACGGGGGGCGGCGGGGGCGCGGGCGGCGCGGGGGCGGCGCGCGCGCCCGACCACGTGTCCGAGCTGGGCGCGCTCGTGCTCGCGCAGCCCGCCGCCGGGCCCGCCGCGCTCTACACCGTGAGTCATACCACTCTGATAATATAATAGACAGCACGGGCGGCGCGGGGGCGGCGCGCGCGCCCGACCACGTGTCCGAGCTGGGCGCGCTCGTGCTCGCGCAGCCCGCCGCCGGGCCCGCCGCGCTCTACACCGTGAGTCATACCACTCTGATAATATAATAGACGCAATAGTTATGTATAATAGGAAGACGTAATAGTTATGTTGGACGTTGCAGGTGCTGCGCGCGTTGACGTGGAATGACTCCCCGTCGTCGCTGCGCGCGACAGCCCTGGCCCTGCCCGCGCTGCGGGCCGCGCTGGCTGCGGGGCGGGTGGGGGCGGCGGAGGCGGGCGGGGCGCTGACGGCCGTGCTGCACGCGCTGCGGGTGCACGGCCAGCACGACGCCAACCAGGCCGCGCTGCTGCAGCTGGCCGTACAGGTACGGCACTGACTTGAGGCTCCGGGCCCAATTGAAATTTTTCACCTCCAATTTAATTGATTTACTCTTTATGATCTATCAAAATGCTATTCCTCCATAAACCTTGAATTGCAACAACCTGTGACGTCACTAATTTGCTTACTCGATTAACTATTTATTGATTGAAAGCAATTTCTTATTATCGTATGGTTGATAAACAACGTAGTGTCCGAATTTTAACTGTCTGTAGACCTCTGACATGGCTTTTCATATCGTTGAAGAATCCCAGGTGTGCCAGTTTCGTCACGATGTTACTCAAACTCTAATTTTAATTTATAATTAATCAAGTTTTCACAGCTACAATAAGGCATTTTTCCCAGTTCTGCAATTATTAATTTTTAATTATTAGTTAATGGTGTCAACTACGTAATTAAAGGCAATAGACTCGCTCGTCGCTCCTCCTTACATGGGCAAAATATGAGTTTGCACTTAACTGTATACAGTCTATAAGTCTATCCTCTACCTCTGCTACCAGGCGTACACGATATTGTTGAATGCTTACGAGTGTAACACCCGGCCCGCAGACGTACGAGATCCTGCGGCCGCTGTTCCCGGGCATCGTGTCGGTGCTGCGCTCCATCCCGGACGTGGACGCGCACGACCTGCACCGCCTGGACGAGAAGCTGGCCGCGCAGCCCGCCAAGCCCTCCAAGATAGACAAGAGCAAGCGGGACCTCTTCAAGAAGATCACCGCCAGGGTAGCTTACTTACCTATTTATTACTCCTTGGACTTACTACACAATAATGATGATGACCACATTTAAAATATTTATTAAGTGTTCATCATGGTTACCAAGTTAAAGGCGTAAAAACTAGATGTAATGCATTGAATTTCCAGACAAATTAAATAAGTTACAATACCCAGAGACATAAAATATTTGATATTTAAAAAAGTAATATCATAACTTTTTATGAACAAAATGGTCACTTGTGTATTTCCTGAACACCCATAACACTAGCACCAGATTATTGTTGCCATAAAATGAATCTTGTATAGCGCGATGGCAACACTACTTTAAAAACGCAACACCATAAATCGTAGTCCTTGTCGTGTATTTATTATCACATAACTAAATTTCGTTTCAGTTAATCGGGCGCAACGTGGGCCAACTATTCAAGAAAGAAGTGTACATCCTCGACCTGCCGACGATGCACATCCTGAAGGACAAGCCCCGCAGTGCCCTCGACACCCCCGAGGGCGCCGGCCTAGAACGACTGTTCGCGCCCAGCGCACCTACCTAGCGCCCTCGCTTAGCTAATAGCAACCGCTGTTAATTAATGTTTTATGATGTCATTATACATATTATGTAATGTAATAAATCTATTTATACGAAACTTTTAAACGAACGCATTTTTATTCTGCGACTGTTTGTGTATGTAATGCAGTGATGTGTCATAAAAATGCCTTTACAAGAGATAAACAAAAAAGGAAGGTTGGTCAATCATTTCAAAAACAACTTTTATGGAATATAATCAAAAATAATAAACAATTTAAAACTGTAATAAATAATTTATTTCTATACAGAAAACTAATTATTTTTCATACGTGTAGATCATTTGCGTGCCTACCGGTAGGTTCTTTCCATTAGCGACTAACTCCACCGTAGTGGCAGTTAAGTCAACTTTTAATACCGCAGCGTTGTCTAACACGACACACTTGCTCTCGTGGTCGCCGGGAACGGGAATCGTTCGGGGACCAAGAGCAGGGTCTTTGTACCGCCACACTTTTAGGCAGCTCAAATCTGAAAACAACAGAATATAATAATTAATAAATAATTTGAAAGAACAATAATTAGTTGATTTAGGCGACATTGTTGTTTTTTTTTTCAGAAACTAAATAAATGCGTATTTACCGACTACAAAAAATAAGGTTATGTATTTGGGGCGTATTTTTTTACATGTGCCGATACGGTTACTTTTGTCGTGTCATGAAGTGGAACAGTGTAATGGGCAGACCGCAGCTTCCTCTATAGTGCGGGAGTCTAATCGCTCAGTGCTTGATTTATCAAGTTATTAAAACATTGATAAAATACATTACCTTTAATCGCCTTGACTTCTTTCGCGATTTTAGCCTTCACTCTTTCGACGGTGTCGCCGTCAGCGAGCGTCGCGGTGACTGTGAACAGGCCGTTCATAGCCGCGGGGTTGATGAAGCTGACGTCGAGGCCGCTCTCCGCGCTGAACGTGACGTGCGGCTGGCCGGGGGCGCAGTCTTCTCTCGTCTTCTCCGGCGCATCGGCGTCGTCGGTGAACTTCACTTCTATGGAATCCAGCTGGAAAAGAAGTTAGTTATTAGGTAGGTACTAATAATAAGGTATATTTTTCCTGAAGGGTATAGCCGTGAAAACTTAACAAAAGACATGATAAGTATAATAATTATCATAGATTATATGATTGAATAAAATTCTGAAGGTTTCCGAAAATTTTATATCAAGAGTTTTATCTAAAGGTTGTTACTAAAAAAGTAATACAGACTATAACCTGGACACTTAAATGAATCAACATACAGTTGTTGCATATACATAATGTTACAGATTACTGTATCCTTTCCTTTTATTAGGTTCCTCTCTCTCAAGTTCATTATAAGTAAAGAATGTACTTACATCCAAAGTATTAAGTAGATACATTTTATTCTCCAGCAATATAGCTGCCTCGTCGAAGGGCAGGCCTACAGACAGAGCCTCGATACCGACACGCTCCATGTTTTCCCTGGTAGCTTGTACGAAAGGCATCACTCGCTTCATGTACTTTTTCAATTCGAGGATCCCGCCCAACTTGCTTGAAATTACCTTGTTATCTGGAAGACCTGATGCCTGCAAGTAATAGATATAACTGATATGCAGTTAACTTAAATTGTCATTTTTAGATACTTACACAATAGTAGGTAGAAACTTGATAAATAATTTCTATTATGTTATTTCTAAGTTTTCAAACATAAAGCATTAAAGAAAAAATATTAATGGACTTTATAGTAGCACCAACATTTATTTGTAACTCTATGGATTTAATTTAAATTGACTAGTATTGAGTACTCACTCCGTTAAGTTCTTTCAAAGTAGTCAATATGATGTGCTGCCACTTAGGATACTCCTTAGCGACCCACACAACAGCCTGGTTTGGTTTCTTCTCTGGTTTTGGAGTTTCTCCTTTCTTCGGCTTCTTAACAGCACAGTGGTTCTTCAAGTATATACGGAACGAATGCGCCGCATCCATTAGATAGTTACTAGCTTTGATAGAAACCTCGTCGATGTCACCCGCCACTGGCCAGCGCTCGTGAAGGATGCTCGTATTCTAGAAATAAATATTTAAAAAAGTATGTAGTATATTTTAAAATTACAATTTAAAACAATTATATTTTAATAGGGCAGAGGAATGCCAATAATAAAAACAGTATCAATCCAGATAACAGTCTACTAATCTTATCGACCCTTGAATAGGTCCCAAAACATCATGCCAAACTGCTAAATAAATATTTGCAACTTTGATTACTTCGAGGTAGCCATACAGTAATAATAAGCAGTAACATGAAACACAGCCACACATAAAATCCGTATAAGTCCAACAAATAAGAAACGTCCAGAAAACTGTGTGTAAATAAAAAATGACCTACATTGCCCAGTAGCTCCCACACATGTTCTGCAACATGCGGACAGATCGGCGACATCAGCTTGGCCTGCGTCTCAATGTACTGGAACACTAGAGCCGCGTGCATACCGCCGTCCGAACACAACTCCCTGTACTTGTCCCTCGCCGCTTGCAGCTCAAAGAAACCAGACTTCAGAGCCTCTTTGAACAGCATCTTATTGTAGTTGTCGTCAGTCTGATTTATTTTCGTGTTCATCTCGCTAACGAACACTTTGTCGTGGAAGTTGTGCTCTCCTGAAAGTAGTTAATAATTTGATTTGCTTCTAGATTATATATAGAAAGTTTAGTATCAAAAAATTATATACCTATATTATATATAAATAATATGGATTAGATGATAATGTAATGTCTAAATTAGAAAATACCTGTTCTCAGAATCGATTTCGTAGCGATGATCTCCTTAACCCACTCAATAAAAGTGTACAGTCTCAATATTGCGGCATCAGCAGTATTCTCAACAAAGTTAGCATCTTCTACGGAATCTCCGGCGTCTGCTAATGTAAGGCGCATTCCATCGGCACTGAACTTATCAATAGACTCTGTTAAAGTTAAAAAGTTTCCATCTGACTTTGACATCTTGGCAGAATTCAACATGAGGTGACCGTTGGCTCTAATGCCTTTGGGCCACTTGTCCTCTTCTTTGGGCCACATTGCACAATGGTTGTAAATGTAGAATGTTAAATGATTCTGGATCAGATCCTTTCCTGACACTCTTAGGTCAACTGGGTACCTAAAGCCAAACAAAACATCAGTAAGGCGATACATGTAACTTTGTGTGAGATTTCATAAATAACATTGTATTTACCAAAATTGGAACGCCTTCCGCATACGTTCTAAAGAGGCTTTAGCTATTTTTGTTGTTTTAGGAAATGGTGCATCTTTGAAAAATATGTAATCCCAAACTGCCATGGTCATGTCTTCAGGTTTTATTTTAAGAGCATTCTCTTTGTTTCCTCTAAATGTATCGCCTTGCAAAAAGTGTGCAATTGTGTAGTATGCATTATAGATAGTTGAATCTGACAGAGATTCTATTAACCATTGCTGATCCCATGGCAATTTTGTACCTAAAGAATTAATATATTTTATTAAATTTAATCTAAAAACTTGCCACAAAAAATTTAAATGATTATAATATCAATTACCAAGGCCATAGGTTCTTGAGCAGGCATATTCATGCAGCCACTTCAGTGTTGCTTGAAAATTCTTCCTGACCTCATCATGGTAGGTATTCATAGCAGCTAAGGCCTTTTCTACTTGACTCTTCCACTCCTCGTTACCATAATCCAAATACCATTGATTACAAAGTGCTACTACACATTCATCACCAGACCTTGAGATAATAGTCTTTTCTGGTTCATAGTAAATGGCAGCACCTTTCTCTTCAATAAGTTTAGTTTGCAAATTCTTTTTCACGTCTTGAATTTTACTTCCTTTATATTCTCCCACTAGTAAAACGCCGTCATAGAAACCTTTGAGGTAGACCATCTCTTTGGCCTGTGTTAACTTATCCTTATCATTTTGACTTTGTATCTTAAGTTTATCATATACAAATACGGCAGACAAGTTGCCAAATTCAGGAATTTCAAGTATAGGTACCGGTTTAAATGGCAGTACCATATCATCTGTGATGCCATACTTTTCTCTGAATGCTGGTTTCTTTTGTAAGTCCACAAGTGCCGCATAGTCATCGGGTGAGTCAGAAGGAACACTGGTGACAATGCCAGTGCCTTTGTCTTCCTTAATTGTCAACATAGGAAGGGCATAGATTTTAGGGTAACAAGTGAAAGGAGATTTTAAAACAGTGCCTATTAGATCTTGGCCCACAACTTCTAAAAGTATGTTAAACTCTCCATCTTTTTCAGTAAAACCTTGGTATGCCATGTTTCTGGCTGCCCTTTTCGTGCAAACAAATATTCCATCAGTCACTGTTTCAAAAGCAATGTACTTGATATCAGGATGAACCCAACAATTAGTTTGTCCATACATGGTTTCTGGTCTTAAAGTTGCTGCTACTAAACTCACTTTTTTGCTCTTGAAGGGCCTACGAAAAAAAAACTTAGTTTCATAGACTGAGGAAAATTCCTAGATTTAAAATCATATAATATTATGAAAAAAAAATGTCTGTTTTGTATTCATTAGTTTACTTTATGAGTTTTGGATTTATAGTTATGAAATTATAGTGGAATAACAGGCATAATCAATTGGCATACTTAAGGGTTTCCGGGAATGGTTCTTGAACTTCCATTTTAACTAGAGTATACTCTTGAGGTCCGGCCCCCTCTCCAGTGCTCCTGTCATGGTCCATACACGGCTGCTTGTCTAACGGTGAGAATATGGTGTAACGTTTGCCATACATAATCTTATTACGTTCTTTGAGATGATAGAACTGCCACCTTATAAATGAATCATAAAACGGATTTGCATCAGTAGTAATGAATTTGCGACGCCAATCTACCTGTGAAACAATATTAAATAGATGTTACGATTAGGTACACTCTGTATTGTATTTTCAAAATCATTGTAATTAAACATCAATATTGGCCAAATGAAATATCTTGCCTTATCATTTTTAACAAATTTTTCATGGCCTTAAGGAATGCAGCTGAGACAAGCTATGTTTGGTAGGAGTTTTGATGTGGAAACTTGCACAGCATCTTGATCTCTCCTTTGTTGGAGAAAGCTAAGATGTTGTCTACTATAGATTAAACATAAAAGACCCATAGCGTTTACTTTAGAAAAAAAAAATAACAGAAAAATTATAGGATTCACATTGCTACTGTGATTAAATTATGTAAAATTACCTAAGGGCAACACTAATGTATGAAATGTGATTGGTACAGTGACTGGATTTCATTATAGTGTTATTGCTTTTGTACTAGAAAATAATATGATACTTTTTAACTGTTTATTTTTCAATATACATATTTAAATATTTATTTATTGTACTATGTAGTTTCACAGAAAACAATTACATGTTATCACAACAGACATAGACCCTGTAAGGGTGTAGCAACATAATTTGTGTTAAAATAAGGTTGTAAATATCCATTGTTTAAAAATAGTAATATTGCATGAATAATTCCATGTCAGTAAACTGCACTAACAATGTAGGTATTCCTTGTTATCAGTTAATATATTTTTTAATTATTGTATGTATATGTTTGTATATTACTTACATGAATCCCCATTCGTTTCAAATCAGAAACAGCCAGAGGTGGGAAGTATTCAAGCCAGTGGCTCTCATCAGCAAACAGACTGATCTCCTCCTCAGGAACTCCAATACTTTGCATTATCTGCCATTGGTACTTAGCCCCTCCGGTCTTCGCCACAGCCTTGCTTTTCTTTCCTTTACTTTTATCCTTAGGAACAATATCACCTTCTTCCTTAACTACTACCTCTTCTTCATCAGGGAATACTGGAGGGAAGCCATAGAGAGACATTTCTCTCTTTAACTTATCAGCACAGGCCTTTATTGGCATTCCAGTACAATGAAAACCAAATGGGAAGAGCACTTTTCTACCCTTCAGTCTGTAGTATCTTGAGGCAAACTAAAAGGAACATATTTTTAATCGGTTTGGTAATTTAAAGGGTATGCTTATATTATGTAAATTTAATATTATTCAGTACTATTGCATCATTCTCTTTATTTGCATCTTTGTGAACAAATATTAACAATTATTTACATGAATATAACATTTTGATCTTACCTCACATTTGGACAATGAAAATGTGTGTCCGAGGTGTAGGCGCCCGTTCATGTATGGGTAAGGAAACGTACACATAAATTTTTCATGAGCCTTCCCATCATCCGGTGCTTCCATTTCGAATATTTTCTCGCTGTCCCATTTTGCTTGGACTTTCTTTTCTATTTCCTGAAGGTATTCAACCTTGAACGTGCCTTTTCTATCTAAGGCAGCCTAAAATTGAAGATAGTGTTTAATATACTGAAACATCTACCACATTTTTTTGCAATTGCTGGAAACCCGGCTGCATGGAATATTGGCTACGGTTTGCCGAAAGATTACTACGCCACAAGGTATTCTGAAATCTGAAACATTGTTTCGAGATTCTTATTAAAATGTCTTACCATTTTGATAGTCTTTATTCAGCAATCCCAATCATACACAAAATTCCTATGAAGAAGGAAACGAGCGAAAGACATGCACGTTGCCACGACACAGCTGTTGTCAGATTTTGTATGACTTTTGAGTTTTTGACTGCTGTCAAAAGGTTTACAGATTAATAATCGCACCCTTCTGTCAATATCAGATGACTTTGAAATATTGAAAAAAAAAAAAAAGGTTCTTATCTCAGAGTAAACAAATAAAAAAAAACTTTTTCTATTTATTATCGTACCAAACTGATAATTAACCGTGAAATTGATCAGTTGCAAAGCTTGCAGAGCACCTAAAGTGATCCTCAATCGACAACAATTGAGCTATTTCCGCAACCTATGACGTTCCAAATAAGCACAACTTTCAATTGATAAATGCGCACTGTCAAGTTGCTTGTTTTCGCAATCGGCAACCGCAATTACAGTGCAATCTCATTTCCTCGCCTTTTTTTACTGGAGAAATCCTCATGGGCCTTATTCTTTGTCCTGGGGTAGATGCCGTGAATGGAGGGGTATGAGGACTCTTACTAGCTAAAACCCCTGGGTCTCCTCTTATAGCTACCGTAGGTCGTCGAACACGGGATCTGCGTACGCTGCACCTCATCCACCCATAGGTTATGACAGTTATGACTAGCCTCTTCCGACGGCGGGTTATACATTCTCGTTAGTTTATGGTTGCTCACTACGAACGGCCTACATGCCGCAGGTCAAGGCGCTGTGCAATTGTGCATTCTGCGAGCGGATGCTGCGCCGTTTCCTTGGCGTGGGTCTTCAGTGGTGACAACCGGGCAAGTGCTCCAAGCCTAAGCGACACATCTACCTCCCGAAACATCCGTGTCCGGTGAAGACCTGCGTCAACCGGAAGGCACAACGAAAAGCACGCCATCGCACCGCTTTGCCACTCCTCCATGACGGGGCTTACCACCGCCACGCGCCGCTATGATAACGTGCCCATTCCATTCCACCCTTAGGACCTATCGGAACCCTGACCCGTGGCCTCGATTTACTGAGGCATTAGTCGCTGGCGACACAGGTCACAGGGTAGGGATCCGGCAAGGAGGCTAGCTAGTTGCTGCCTCGGACGAGACCGCACAGTACCACCGTATCAGCCTGACGACCATCGCGCGCCACAATAAATATAATGATAGTACTTACCGATCATTTAATTTAATTTTGTTCCTGTATTTAAGCGGTATAATCATGGTGTAATGTAAAATGAACCAAAGACAAGACTCAAATATTATGTACCCAATACCTAGATACCCGCCATTTAAAATATACGTTTAAAAAAATATTTGGCAAAAAATTGGCGGCAGTGGTGGTACACGATTATCTGTCATTTTGCCGGAAACTTCGCCCGCTACCCCTGCTCTCAACAACGCGCTTTAAGTCGAGAGAAGCAAACATTTGCTTGTAATTATTGTGAAATCGGTGATATTTCTTGAAACAGTTGCCTCGTGACAATGGCGCCAAGGTCCGCTAAAGCAAAGGTATGAAACATTTGCAGCATACGACGCAAACTGAAGTATTTGCATTGAATTTACAAACGGGTTTTAGCATTGTTATCGATAGGCACTTAACTGATATAGTGTCAAACCTTTTCATCTACTTTTGAGCGGTTTGATCGTAGAGGTTCTCGTGTATACCGCGAATTATAAATGCAAATATATATATTTCCTGTTAAAACTGCGTTGCCCTTTCACGAACACATGTTTATGTACTAAAATAAGTTATTGGCGGCAATTGGCGCCACTTATTGTTGCATTTGTAGTGTATGCATTGATGACGGCGTCGTAATTTCACACTATTCGAACTATAAAGCTTCTAGAATATTTTATTACTTTGGCATAATTTATTTGAGGCTATGGTATAAACATCAGTTCTAAATATAGCTGTTATAATAAGTGGCATTTTATGGAACTGATTTCATTGATCTTATTTGACTTAAGGTTCGACAACTACATCTATAGGCTGGTATCTAACATGTCTGTAATTATTATTATGTATGTGTTTATGTAAGTTTTATATTATTAAGGTATATTGTGAACAACAAAACATTTGGATCTGTTTTCAGAAGCCTGTCGAAGTTAAAGTAACAGAAAGTGATGTGCCTAAAAGAGGGAGAGGTAAAGGGAAAAATGTGTCAGAGCCAGAGGCTGACATAGCAGATATAGAACTAAGTGAAAAAGTTGCTCCTGTTACTGACAAGAAGCCAAAGCGAGGTAAAAAGGCTGCCAATGATTCAGGTGAACCACAGGTAGATGACAAAAGTGAAGAAGTAGGGCCACCAGCCAAGAAGGGTCGTAAGAAGATTGTAGATGATACAAATTCTGTAGACAAACAGGCATCAAACGGTGATCAATCAGGCGAAGAGGAGTCAGCTCTGACAGAGGATACTGAAAGTGATGATAATTTAGAAACAAATGGTCACACAGAGGAAGCTCCCAGTTCTGGTAAAGGAAGGAAGAAACAAGCAAAAAAGGAACCTGCACCTAAGAAACCTGAAGCAAAATCAGGCAGGGGCAGAAAAAATGCCAAGCAAGAAGTGGCAGATAATGATGACACACCAAAGGAAGAAGTTGAAGAAAAACCTAAGCCAGCTGCAAAGGGCAGAGGAAGGAAACCGGCTAAAGTTGAAGCAGAACCTGAAGCAGACAAATCTGACACCAATGAGGAGGAGGTTAAAGAAAAGCCTGCACCTAAAGGCAGGAAAAAAGCCCCACCCAAAGTACAGGAGAAAGTAGAGGAAGACCTAGAAGATGATGAAGAGGAACTCAAAGAAGAAGACAAACCTGAGCCTAAAAAGAAAGAAGCTCGAGGTAGAAAAAACCAAGGCAAGAAAGCACAGCCCAAAGAGGATGCTGAAGATGCCTTGGAGGAGGAAGACACTACATCCACCAAAAAGAGAAAGGCCAAAAAAGGTAATATGATGTTTGTATAGTGCTTTTGTTTTCTATATTGAAAGGTCTTATGTTAAGATGTAAATAATTTATTATACAAATTTTCATTAGTGACAGTTACATTACTCTCAAGTTTTATTTTATTTGCAACCAATTATGTGATATTGATATCCATAGCATTGACTAGTTTCACTATTATTAAGATACCTGTGTGTATGATGCACACTTAGTCCTGCAAGTACATTCAGTATATGGGGTTTTAATAATGCACAGTTCTTTAAGGCAATTGCTTGCAATTTCAGATGTAAAATATAATGATGATGATGAAGATGTTGATGTGAAACCTGCTAAAGGTAAGAGGGGTCAGAAGAAGGCAGCTGAAGCCTCCGCAGAGACTGACGATGAACAACAAGATAATGAGCCAACAACAAAACGTCGGCGCAAGGGAGCTGAGGAGAAGGGTAACTAGTACTATGATTATAATTTAAACATTTGACAAATATTGTTTAGTGTTACTATGATTAAGTGTGTTTTATCAATAATTAATTATTCATAATAAAACCTTTCCAAATGTATATGTTGAATGCTTTATTATTTTTTCTACCTTACATACTTTTATACTCTATGACACAATTATTCATTTACTATTACTGCATAGATATGCTTGATACATAACTTACAGGTTAACAAATAGAAATGCATAATATATTAAATGAAAGTTAGATTGAGTTCTCAGTTCTTATACTAATGTGTAATGGGTTTCCAATGTGGTGACTAATTAATCGGAGTTAGAACAGGTGTAGATTATTATTTAATATAAAATTAAATATTTCTTGCATGCTAATCCTAAGTTATTTATGTTATAGAGGTATTAATGTAATCATTACGGTGCATAGATGGCTGGCTTAATTTTAGTATGAGTTGCACACAGTAGTACCTACATTATAATTACAAAATATCCTTTTATTATGCCAGATAGGAAACTTCTATAGAAAGTATATTTTTATGCATGCTTCATTGGTCTTACATCGACTCAGGATAGCAAATTAAAACATTTATACTCAAATAAAATTAAATTTATTGGACAGTATGATTCTGTGATAATGCACACAATCTTCAATACCATTGAGATGACATACGACAGTTTTAATAAGCCGTGTAAGTATTATTTTGCATACACGGCTTATTGAAATTGGCTTATGTTGATTTCATGTTAGTTATATATTTCAGCGCCAGCAGAAGATATAAAAAAGAAAGCGCCCCCTAAAAATCAATCAGCGACAGATTTTAAATCAATAGACTTCTCCAATTCTTCAAATAATAGTCAGGGTAAAGAATGGAATTTTAAAATATCAAGCTGGAACGTGGACGGTATCCGAGCATGGTCGACTAAGGGTTGTCTTGATTATTTGAAACATGAAAAACCTGACATATTGTGTTTGCAAGAGATAAAATGTTCTCGAGATAAATTACCAAGTGAGATAGCAAACGTACCCGGTTATCATGCATACTGGTTGGCAGGCGAGAAAGATGGCTACGCAGGCGTAGGCATCTATACCACAAAACTTGCGATGAACGTCGTGTATGGTTTACAAAATGAGGAGTTGGACAGTGAGGGTCGTATCATAACAGCAGAGTACGAGCAATTTTACTTAGTATGTACATATGTGCCAAACTCTGGACGAAAACTAGTCACACTTCCGAAAAGACTGCAGTGGAACAAAGAGTTTCGTAGACACGTTAAGGAGTTAGATAAGAAGAAGCCTGTGATCATTTGTGGGGACATGAATGTTTCTCACAAAGAAATAGGTAGGTACATGTTTACGGGCATTACTTATGTTATTATGCAGTTAACCAGTTGTTCCAACATGATAGACAGTATTTTGGTATGATTATTATAATTGGAAAAAAAAAGTTGCCATACACTAGGAATTTCTCTTGTATTGTGTGTGCGTTTCACAAAATATGAAATATCATATACACAAACACCTAGACTCGTTACAAACATCTGCGGATCGCTCAATTTTTGTCCCGTGCGGAAATCAAACCCGCAACCCTTAGCGCAGCAGTCCAATTACTTACTGTATATAAGTAGAATGCTGAGTTTCCAGCCGGAACGACGAGTGTTCATTTTAGTGATACCTTATTATACCGTTAATTTAGCAGCAGTGATTAAATAATAGATTGATATTATCGGCGTGGTGCAGTGGTAATAATAGTCGCTGATAAAGAAGCTGTAATATTTCAGCAAGTTCTCTTCAATCAAGGCAGCTACGTAGCTCTCTGTATCTATCGCGAGAGAAATGATAATTTATAACCGTGTTTAAACCCTGCATGGTAAAAAGTAGAACATAGGTATAATTATTCCTATGTTGTTGTTTAAAGATTGAAGCTGACTAACCTAAATCACTTGCAGATTTAGCTAACCCTAAAACGAATAGAAAGAACGCTGGTTTTACGGATGAGGAGCGTGCCGGGATGACAGAGTTGCTCGGTGACGGCTTCGTCGATACATTCCGCCACATATACCCGGATAAGACAGCCGCCTACACGTTCTGGACTTACATGTCAAATAGCCGCGCCAAGAACGTGGGATGGTAAGAATTATAATTTTAATTCCTTCTTCATATAGTACCAGGTACCTACTTGTTGCGTGCCTAACAGACATTGCAAAGGGGGTTCGGCAGTTAGTTTTAGATAAGCCGAGATTTAGATTATCACTCATAGAGCAGATGTTGACCACGTGATCAAAATAGCGCGTGTGGTTTGACAACTGCAGGGTATTAAAAAATATATGAAACTGTACCTATTATAATATATACCTAATTTAATCTTTGCAATAGCCCCTCAACTCACTCGTGCAACATGGGGCTTATGATAAGCAGTGAAATGTAGCTGATAAAAGAGAGTTCATCAGTGTACTCCTTTAGAGGCTTGTTGATTTACCTAATGCTCTTATCATTTACTTGTTTCAGGCGGTTGGATTACTTTATAATGTCTGAAAGGCTGTTGCCGGCTTTATGCGATAATGTTATAAGAGAAGAGGTGTATGGCAGTGACCATTGTCCATTAACACTTTTACTTCATTTGAGAAGTGCTGACAAACCGAAAGAATAACAGGCTATAAACCTGATAAAATATTTTTCGACATGATTTTTAGAATACATTTTAAAATCAACATATTTTTCTGAATAATTCTTGAATCGTTTGTGAAGGACACTATAAAATAAAGACGTTACCTTATAACTAATATGATTTTATTAAAATAATAGGTACCTACTTTTAAAGTACTTTTTTTTTCCGGATTAGAAATACGTAACTTCTCTTTTCTCATTGGCAGCATCTCTGGATTTGGGCCCGGGTGATGCCGATAGGCTCACCCTCTATTACATTCGGACCTACTGGCGAAATGTGGGTGTACTATATGTGCACCTCTGCCTACTCTTCTTTTGTAAACTATGAAATAAAATTCCCATTATTCAAGGTCGAATTTTCGAACACTGGCCTATTACGTCATTTGAGCTTCTAATAGACAGTAATTTATTATAATTATAACAGGCCTGCACTGTCTGTGTATGGGTAGCTTTAAAAATATATAATATAAATAAAACTAATTACTTATTTCGTCAAAATATTTAATTCAAATTGTTGACCTTTCCATACTTCAGGGTTACAAATAGTTATTGGTAAGCTAAGGTTCGGGACATACAGTGAAAGTGGACATCTAAGAACGGATATAATAAACGTTTCTATAAAACATTTATACAATTATAAACCATTCTAATGGTTAAAGTATTACAAAAGAAGCGTGCAGCCTGTCGTTCAGCGTTCTAACGACCTAAATGGAAGCGATTCATATTATATTGATATGTTATTAGACACAAAAACGAACGTAAGTACTTACGGAAAGGTTAAAATATTTTATTTCTAATGATAAAGTGTAATTTCACAATTATTCAATCAATCAATAGCTTTACAGATTAACTTACCGATTCATCTGTACGAAGTAGTAATATCTACTAATAAAAATCCAATCTGTACGAAGCAGTAATAGTTTATTAAGTTGAGTCGTTCACATGACAATGGAAACCTTTGCAACACTTAACCACTAATTAGGCCAAGACCATAATCCGCGAATTGATTTCCTTTTGTTCAAAAAAACATAATCATCATGCGGCAAGAATTCAAAAATATTTTCAGGTTCTTATTTGTTACATATCTAAGATGATCGGTGAAACATTACCGATGTCACTATTGTCAAGTCGTAGTATTACGTGTTTAAAGGTCCGCAGTCCTAATGGTGGATCTTGATGTTCACGATCTTTGTCACCCGGGGACGGCTTGCGATGATGATATGCTGCTTTAGGTCGACGTTGCCGCACGTGCACATATAACTCGTCAGAGTCCTGGCTGTAGACTGCTCCTACTATTACTATTATTAAAAAAACCAGCACGTAGACTAACTTAAGCATGATAGAGCTGTTCTTGACTTGACTGTTGCCAGATTTCTGTAATGACTTTACCCAAAAGTTCTACCGGTAAATGTAATTGCAACTGACGACAAACTGCTAAAGACATATATTAAGACTGAAAGTTAGGTGCATATTTATCTCGTTAAATATGTGAGCATTGAGGTAATCAATTTTTACGCTTAATTTTGCCATTGTTGCGTATATCAATTAATGTTCATTCTTTTCAGCATAATTTAACAAGATAAAATATTATTACAACACTACGCTAATTTTTAAATGTTAGGGCGTATACACTTGTACAGGACAGGACAGTTTACGATGCGAAAGCGAGACGCCGCATTACACTGCTCGTAGCGGCGTCTCGCTTCCTCATCGTAAACTGTCCTGCTTTAGGAGTTCATGGTAAAGGGGCAGGTCTAGCGAATGCGCTGAATACGTGCTGCACGCGTGTTACTCTACGTCTACTGTAATTGTTGGTGTGTATCTCGCGTACAACTTAGTAGTACAGAAAGTTATAAAAACATCATGATATAAGATCATCATGGTAAAACAACGCAAAGCATAAACGTATGACAAAATGCATTACTTGATAATTACTTACACTTTGCACGCCACCGCAGTCACCGTGTGACCGCGAACAATAATTTTATAATTGTGTCTGCAGCTGCGTGGCAGTTAATTTACCAAAACTTACTAGTTACTTTACGTATAGAAATCTTTCGACACAGAAAATAGAATACGAGAATATACTTTACGTTCAGGTATGGAAGTCAATTAATAAAGAAGTAAAACATAATGATTATTTATTTTATTATGCGAGCATGCCACGGTACTGGCCGGCGTGCCAGAACCGTATTCTACCTATATGTTACATGGTTAGGGCAGCGCGTTTTTTTTCAAATTGACTATCAATTATTTTGCAAAATCGCAAATTTGACATACGAAGTAGGTAAGTACTTAGTCAACCGAATATTTTCGGAATGGTATTATTTAAATGAACATTTGTCATTCGTTTTAGTCAAACATTAGTAAACCTCACATTTCACTATCTGCAATATAGTGGCACAATGTACACTGAAACTTTTAGTAATGGATTAAAACAAATTACATATTTATTTAGAAAATATTCAAATACTATATTAATTATTATTTATGCGCTATCAAATCAGTATTATTACCTACCTCAGCGAGTCACGCACGTCATACCTAAATATAAATTTACATTTGCCCACAGCGCTGCTGCACAAATGTATTAAAGTAAGAGTAAATTTGTATGAATTATCGTTATTTTTAATCACCTTATTAATTACGTTTTATGTTAATAAATAGAGACAACAATATATTTTGGTTATAAGGCACTACACAAGATGTTCAATAAATTGTCAGCTGTATTATGGTTACAAAATATGAACATTACTCACGGAAATATATTTTAGTAATTGTTACAATGTCTGACAGTTTCACTTCAACTTTTTTAAACTTAACATGGTCATATTGGAACCCCTGCGCCGATATTTTATATGTGCCTGGAAATGAAAGTGTTTTTATGTTAGTGATATTGCAATTTAAAAAACTGCCCTACATACAATCAGCTCCTAGTATTTATGTAAGGTTCACATATCATAAATAATCTTAGCTAATTAAATTAAAAGTACAATTACCTTTATGATCTCGGCAAAAGCTGTTCTGTTGAGCACAGTGTATGCTGCAGTTAAGCTGCTCAAGGCACTGGGCTCTAGTTCCCTCAGCCCAGAACATAATAGGGCTATCCCAACCTCTAGGCCCGTACCAAAGTCACATTCATCCACAGCTATGCTTGCATATGTTATTACTGGTTGAAGATCAGAAAGTATTTTGTCTTTGTCATCTTGATTTGTTGCCTTCTCTAGACTTGCAAACAGTTTCTTCAGATTTGCTGTTGAATGATAAAATATTTTTAGTGTTAATAAATAGGAAGAAAATAAGTTTAAAGAAGTTATAGACATAAAATTGTGTGACTACACTATTGGCAAGAATATCAATTCCTCCAAATATTTGTTTGTCAAAATTGTTCAAATATATATTTTTTTCTGATAAGAATACTATTATTTAAAATAGTCTGTTCTGTGTCCCGCTGCAGGGCAAAGGCCTTAAAAATGTAATAAATATCTAGTAGTAGTATCTTACCGTCTGTTTCTACTAAGCGTCGATACCCTAATTGAGTCTTCTTATTATAAGGCACAACAACACCTGCCCCATGGAAGGCTCTGGTAACAATATGCGGAATTCTCTTTTTCATATTGAATTCTTCTAAAGAAATATTGCTTTCCTCAGCAAATGCTTTTATTTTATCCATTAATTTTTGACAGGACATTGCAGTAAAAGGTGAATGTTTTTTCTCGTGTTGCAGATACTGACTGTAACACAAAACAATCACACAAATATATGGAATGCATTGTAGTGTGTATCAAGCTCATAGATTATTCTGAGCTGTGTTGTGTCAAAACACATGAACTGTTCATGTTAGTATATTTTATAGCCTATAGAAAATATCATCATTCAAAATAAAAACAGGGTAGTGGCAGAAACAAAGGGAGGCCTTAACACAGAAATGAGCTATTCAATTCTAATGATGATTTAAAAGCAAAGTTTCAAAATGATTACAAGATTTAAATGTCTTACTATACAGCTCCAAATATATTTTCAGCCATGGGAGTGATGTGGTAATCCTTCTCACTGTCATTACTAGCTACAAATACTGGTTTTTTATCTGGATCATCACGGAAGTAGCCAATATGATACTCACTATTCTTTTTCTTCTTGAGAACAGCCTGTATTAGATGCAAAAATGTTCTATGTTTAATTATTAACATTATTCAATCAGTAGGATAAATGCCTTTTCCTATACAGAAAAGGAAGGAATGACCATATATAGTTTGTTACTATGTAACTTGAAATACTCAGACATTATCCTATGTGTAGTCTATTGATTTAATTAATTAATGTTCAGATATACCTAATCTGTCTTTAGATAGAATAGCCATCTTATTGGATTCAAATAGTTTCTTTACCAAGTTAAACTAAATGTAAACAAACCACTACCCACTTTTAAATGTGCATTATATTTAATTACTCTTTATTTCATATCATATAAATCATCTGTAATGCCTGTTGCAAATGTGTTATCTGAAAAGGGCAGAACTTTGTTTTAATTTAGAAAACTAACATAGTTTTTAGGCTGGAAATAAATAATCTAAATTTCCCTATTACAAATATTGACTTTATTAATTTTCTAAGATATTAAAGCCATTACAAATGCTGTAATATCTTAGAAAATTATGAAGTTAATATTAGTAATTAGGAAATTTAGATGTTTTAAAGGTAAAGATATATAGATAGTTGTAAAGGGTCGTTATTCTATACCTACATAAGATGTATAAATACCTGATATTCCGGAGGATCATAGTAGAATCTCCAGTGAATTAAATACAGTTCTTTATTTTCCAGTTTTGGTAGTTTCCCCAGTAGTAACTCGTAGGGACCAATTAGCTCTAAATTTACACTAGATAATGTGTTTTCCACTGATTTGCCACAACCACTAATACATTCATAAAACTTGAAGAAGTCTTCAGGCATTTCTAGTAGAAACAGTTCTTTAAAGATACTGTGATCCGAATCTTTATCATAGAATGTTATGTTGTCTGGAAATTCTACATCTATTTGTTTTTGAGGTAAACTTGCCTTAGAACCAGCTGCTTTATGACTCGGCGACTCGTCTTTGTTATGAGTGTTAGAGGACTGCCTGGGCGAATCCCTAGTATACGGTGAAAACCGTCTCTTGTTGCGACTGATATCTTTTCTTTTGTTATGTGGTGGGTGCTTAAACTTTTCGTGATGGTCCGGGTTCTTTAAATAACATTTAGTAGAATATTTACATACCATTCTTGGGTCATTTACATACTCTGCCCATTCGTCTGCCATTGCTTATGCTAGAATTAAAGTTTTACAAAGTTATCGGGTATTTCTTTTAAATTATTTGCCTGAATTTGTAAAGCCTTTGCCGGTTATTTAATTTATTCTAATTAATTAAATGAATTTGTTAGCACTTTAGACGTTGGCGGTTAACTTCAGATTTTCTGAAAATCCTCATCTGTCATTGTCATTTGTAGCCGTCACTGCGTCACGTCAGTTTCATCTTTTGTAGAGTTTCATACATGCGTTAACACCATAGAGTATTGTAATATATATAATTATAGTCCTACTTGTCGATTTCGACAACGGTGACCCCTGAAATTACCTACCTTCTTTGATGAGCCCTAATGTGGCTCGCTAGACCGAACCTATGACCGAACTTAGTTTTAAATGTACAATGTTGCAATACATATATAAGGAGGTTACCACACAGCGACCAGCGTTAGCAATGGCAATAGTCTACGTTTATGCTTAGATAGGCCGGGTACACACGTTGGCGCTAACGCTCTTCACAACGTTGATCGATTAGTCACGTGAAGGGTCCACACGTTGGCTATTGTACTAGTTCTGTCCCGACAGAGCCAACGACCCAAACTCAGGGGTTAATTTTGCATATCGTTAAAAAAATTGTGTTCAATTGTAGATAAACTTCCGACCTTTTTTTCTCAAGTTTCAGGTTCTCCTTTCCAGTGAGTCCTCGATTGAGGAAAAAAAATCCATGACTTTTCAATTGCCGCGACATAGATTTATTTATTTGCTATTTGAACAATGTTGGACGACAACACATTCCACGTAACTACTAGTTTACGCCTAGGGACTCCAAGTGTTACTCCTCATCCATGTCACTGTGATGAAGCAGTCGACACATCGACAGCCTCGGACGGCTTGGTCTATCCTGCACTAGAAGTGCTGTTCGTTTACCGAGAAACGCTAACTTAAATCATAAATGACATCAATCGTCTTAATCTTGTCACCGCTAGCGTTCCAGCTGTATTAGAACCAAATGGATTAAAACGTGACGATGAAAAGCGACCAGATAGTATGTCGTTGTTACCATGGACAATAGGAAGGCCTTTGGTGTGGGATGCAACGTACGTCGATACTCTTGCACCTTCTCATATTTTTGGCTCAGCAGTTTGCGCTGGCACAGCTGCTGCTGCTGCTGCTGCGGATATCCTCAAGCGGTGAAAATAAAATAACCTGATTGGGAACTGGATTTTTAAGCTGTTTAGGGTTGAAACATTTGGGCCATGGGGTCCGAGCGCTCGAACCTTATTTAAAGATCTAGCAAAACGTTTAGTCGCTCATCGCGTGATCAGAGGGCTGGTTTATTTTTGGGTCAAAGAATCAGCATTGCCATTCAACGTGGCAATGCTACACAGATCTGATAACTTTTTGACAGTGCGGGCCATCAGCCATATGATCTTGTCTTGGCAACATTTTACATGAAAATGGTTTTTGGTGGGGGAATGTTGAGTTAGTTTTTCTAAGGATAGTTTAGTAAGCAGTTCATGTGCGGCTCAAGTATGTCTCTAGATTAAAAATTATATTGACTGGCGACACTAACGTTGTGAACCGTAAAATGAACAGCCCTGAAAAAATCATGATTTTTTAAACATTTTTTCTTGAATATTTTGTGTCACTCATATGATTGGAGGAGTTACGAGTGGATTAATATTTTTATAAAAATTCAACTTAATACAAAGGATACGATCGATAACTATTAAGATGATGACAATTTAGTGTTTTATTTACTCAAATTGAAATAATACCAGTAACGTGAATAAGTGGAGTAATAATATTTAAATTTATAATTTGGTGCGTTAATTTTCATTCAACGTTTACGTTATAAAATCGGTGCACAATGTAGTTATTAATAAAATGAGTGTTTTCAATGAATGGGTGTCTAGAATTTTACAATAATTTACCAAGGACATGTACATAATAAATCATCGTTACTCACGACGTTCTTCAATTTCTACGGACGACGAATCATGCTATTCTACTGGTAATTAAATCTTCTTAATCTTTATTAAACAAAATGACCTAAGGAATGTTTGATTCTTATTAGATTTCTCAACGATATTCAGTTATTGGAAGTACATTATCACCATCTTTCATTGTGTTTAAGGTGTGTAGACATGGAGAAAAAAAATATTATCTCTAAATATTTTGTCTTGTAATCCCATTATTCTAAATACCTATGTTAAGAAAATCTACTGAATGTACACTTATCTGAAAAATATTTAAAAACCATGATATTTATTATTTTGCTATCTAAAATTATTTAAAAACATATCCATACATTTTTTTTCTTGCATGTAATTAAAAAGAGGGTATAAAGGCTTTCACCCAACAGTGTTACAACAAAGGTTAATATTAATAAATAAATAGTATTTATTATAGCTTCTGTTAGCAATAATATAGTTGTAATTAAATGATTAATTTTAGTTCTACACATTATAATTGAGACGTTCTTTCTCTAATAAGGAATCTAGGGACTGGTCAAATTTAATGTTCATTAACTTGAACTCTAAATGGTCAATCAAGTGAGATTGAGTACAGTACTCAACCTTAACCCAAGGTTAAATACCTGCTTCATTAAGGTTCCAACAAATTCTTGAATGAATTTGGTAAGAATGGGATAAATTTATTTCATTAGAATTCAGTAATTGTACAACAGTTTTAATAAAAGTAATATCATTATACCAATCTCCTCATCTGTGGCTATTGTTTTACTATTATTTCTGTCTTGCAGAGAGTGGACTGCTACAATTCTTGTTTCTAAAATATGTATCTCCTACTTGTGTGTTTAATGTTTTTTTTTATTTTGTTTATAAAAGTCCTATTATATTAGTAGCATTACCTGGGTGGCTTCATAAATTAATAATAATATATATTGAAATGGAGGAAGGAAAGGGAGGCCTTTGCCCTGCAGTGGAACGACCATGGCTGAAATAATAATATATTAATTGGTATTGCTCATTATGGTTAGGTGTTGATTCTGCTCAGATTTAACAAAACAATTTGTTCAGTCTACCCTTGGCTTCCAGTTTGGTCTGTTATTATTATCAGTCTTAATCCAATGATTATACTAAAATGGTGATGGTATTATACAACCTCTTTTAAACTTTCTATCATCTGCCATTACCTTTTCTGACCTGCCCAACTCCACTTCAGTTTCATTACAATTTTCTCAGAATCTTGAACGTTGATGCCTTGCCAGATTTTATCGTTTTAAATTCAGTTCATTCAATTCAAGTGTACTTACTTAAATACAACATTGTTTTCATTTACAGCATTGTGTGTTTAATACTTAGGTCTCAGCTTATTTGGCTATAGTAGATACATCAATTGCATAGAGAAATCCTCATAGAATCCTGAAGTTTCTGAGAGGGTGGGGACCCTGCAATTTTTAAAATTATTATCTTCTTATTGTTTGATTTGATGTTCTAAATACGAAACTCATCACACTTTGTCTCGTCTCTGACTCTCACACGTCAATATCTTGAAAACAAGACCATTTCCTTGATGTTATGATTATTTCTATTAAGGTCTCTGCCTAGCGTCAATTCCGGCGCTCGGATTCGAACATTTTTCTATAGAGTGGTAAATCCACCCCGCCGTCATTTTTTTCTCATCTTCCACACACCTGAATCTAGGACAGAGGACACTAATACAAAAAAAGTCAAGTAATATTGGTATAATGGTACTTACCATAAAATGTCACGATATTTGGAGTTAAACATCGAAAAATGAGAGCTTTGAACGCAGGCGACGTTTAGCTCTAAAGTCGAAATATATCGGGAACGTGACCTTTTCTTTTGATCTTTAATCGGATTTCAATCTAGCTTTTATTAATCTGTCCTTTCTAGATTGCCTCGTTCCTCATATTTATAACTAATTATATTATTCACGTGCCAATGTTGGAGAAATTATTACGTTTTTAATCATTGTCGGGAAAAGTACTTTTGAACATTCCAAAATTATATTACAGTTAACTTAAATTCAGTCAATTTTTATTCATCATTCCGAGTTGTTATTACGTCCCTTGTTTGGCTTGCAGGCTATAGGCTATAGGCATAGCTTATTCAGTGTCCCACTGCTGTACAAAGGCCGTACCATTATTCAAACAAAAAATTCTGTTTAACGCCATTTCGTGCCAGGTCTTTGGCATAGCCCGTACTGACTTCATGAAAACAACGTTGTGTATTAGTATAAGTAGTCAAAGTGCAATATGGATATCGGGCATGATCCGGGGAGAAGGGCAGTCTTTTATATAGCATAAATCATGATGATCCAAATTTACGTAAATAATCGTAACTCAGGTGTCGTGGTACTAATTTCCGTTTTTTTTTACCGATGCATAAAAGCATCGTTTTACGTGCCATTTCATCGATTACTAAACGACCGTAGCTGCATCAAAGTTACGTAACTATGTGCATAAATTTATCTTTATTTGAGAATCACAAAACTCAACCATTGAAGACTTCGTCTTCGGCCGATCGTCTCGTAGCACTTCTTTGATGTCCAAAATTGCTTTAAAATCCTAAATGACTTCTGTGGTTCTGCGTATAAGAATAAATCATTTCCATTTTTACGTTATTGTTGTTACATCCACTGTTACGACTGGTATGCGTTTAATGGTATCATTATGCTTGATTAGCATATTAATTTACCTTCAATAAAGGTGTACAATTCGTCGTTTTTGGTTGCGATGGCCTCACACAAAAGGTGTGTGACAGGACCTCGGTAGGATGTCGTTAGTTAATAATATTAAAGAGATTAATAGCCTTTTGGCTTCAGGCAGTACCTTGAAGAATTTCAGCTAGGCCTAAGACCTTATTACTCATGCATGTAATTTCTTCTCTATGCGCACGGTATGCACTATGTTAATATTTTCTTGTACGTTTGCCAAGTCTTACTCCATTTTACTATTGTATAGCCACTGACGAAATTACAATAGTATTTAAGAAATTCAAGTGTGTATGTAACTCTTATTCGTCAAGTCTAATTGAAAATCTGGTAATTTTCTAAATTAAATAATTATTGGATTACGTTTGGGTATATATTTTTTTATAATAGGTACTTTCAGGCAATATCGCAAGTCTTGGTAGGCGACAAATACTGGAGGGGTACCTATAATGGGTACTTTAAGGATATGATAATATCTTTCAGCAGCCCTATTTATTATTTTTCATGCAGAGTTCCAATTCAATTATAAAGGTATAAACTAGTAGGCAAGATGTTAAATTTTAAACTCGTTATTTTTTACTGTAAATAAATTGGCAATACCAATTATTCATTGGGCGCAATGCGTAATTTTAGAGTTGATAATGTTAAAATACCTAGGTACTTGTTTAAACGACAATTTAAAACTCATCATGCAATATTGTGTTTAAGTCCATAGTGATAATAATCTTATGAACATGTCTGCCAATAACATTTTGACTAAATGAAGCAAACCCCGTCATAAGAAGTAACGAAGCTTTTCCAATCTTATCTTACTCGGACTGCAGATCAGTAAATAATAGTTGAATTATCTATAATATCTATTAAAACGGTATTGATATGTTACATGCGATTTCTATTTTATTTATCTGCTCGTATTTAACCGCTCAGTTTATTAGGTGTTTCACAGGTGTATAAGTTCAACGTAACGATGCCAAAAGTCGTAACGAATTTACTGACCCTCAAAATAACAGCTTTATATTGATTGTTATTTGCAACCGGCATAATCTGCAGACAATTGTACGTTCACATTTCATAACTTTTGCTTTATGTAACTTAGAAATAGTTTTCCTTTTATTTATTTAATTGAGAAACAAAAGAAAATACTTTAAATACCTACCTAATAAAGAAGTCGGTTACAAATAATTTAACCTACTATTCTTCTTCAGATACGTGTTTGGTGTTATAAAATTGGACACTTCCTTTGTTATGTGCTGCGTATTAAACTCCATCTTAACGAAACAAACATCGCCCATATTGTAGGTAATGATTTGAGCTGTTACTCCTTCGTGAGTGACCGAGTGCTCCACCTGCGACGCTATATTTAGTTTCATTGTGTGTTGGGTGTAATACATCGATCTGCCGTGCAATAATTTAGAACTTGTGTTCACTATCTTCGGTAAAAATGTAGATGTAGGTACGCAAGGCAGCTTTGTTTAATACGTTTTTTTAATGGAATTTTTTATATCATTTGCAATTCTATTTAATCTTAGTATTATAGTATTCAATATATGTATTATTACAATTACGTATATTAGCAAATACATTCTAAAGGCAACTAAATAAATAAAAATCAGTATGGCCTGTATTAACAAAAATCATTAGAAATCATTTATAACATAATTTGTACCTAGACCTACAATGTAAAAGACCGCCTTGTCATCATAAAATAGGATTTTTGCTTATGTAAGTATACGTACTTGCGTGCGTTAGCTATTACTTACCATTTATAACATACCCAATATTAGGGGTTTAAGAATGAATTTGCCGTATCGTACTTAAAAATTAAAAAATCTTTCTAAGTATTTACCCTTGTTGTCTATCCATCTCTGCTATCTAATTGGAAGATCATTTAAACTCTTGCCATAGAACTCTGAGGATCTGGACTCCACAAACTGTGTAAAGGCACTTTTGTACTGCCTTCTGGAAAGATTTTCGCAGTGTTACAAGGATTCTAACGACACTCCATACATCAAAATCGGTTCAGGCATTCAGAAGTTATGGTGGAATAAAGAAACTCACATATATACATACATGAACCCTGAAAACATTACACTCCTTTTTTGGGCAATCGTGTAAAAACAATTGAAAGTTGAAAATGTAATGTTATTTAATTTAGAATGTTATAGTTTTCGTGTGAATAAAGTTTCACTTTAAAATCTGATACCGTGCAGGTTTAGTTTTAATTCAAAGTAATCCGTATGTTAAAACGGCAATTTCATATATAAACCCCTTTTATTATAATTTAAAAATATTTATACATTACTTATTAGCTCATGGAAACACGTCGATAATTTCCCCGTTCCGAACAATCGTGTTGCATGTAAAGTAAATACCTAGGTATGTTTATTTAATATAACCAATGGCTTAGAACTGCCCGTTTGTTACGTAATTTCGTACAAAGTGCAGCAATTAAGTAATAAATTATTTACATATTCTATTTAGTGGCAAAGTTTAATTAATTTAATAACAGTTAGTTAGTACTTAGTACCTATAGGCCCTTGACTGTACCTAATTAGAATAATTTTCCATAGCCACTTTAATTTCCCAATTTTAAACTGTGTATTGAGTAGCTTCATAATTGGGACAAGAACCCTTCTCAGTTTTAGTGTCCTTTCATTGCTATAGACGGCATTCGTTTAAAAGATAATGCATTTAAGTCTTAAACAACGAAAAGAAAACAAAATATTTATTGTATACAAATAAAGAATAAATTTAAAGGTAAGTTGCTATTTTGTCTAATAGAAAGTATATAAACTCGCTTTTTTCATAGAATTCACTCGGTAATATTACAGTCAAGTGTCTATTTTAAAAGACTCAATTAAAGCAATATTTACCATTAGCCTATGTTACCAGCATACAAATAAATATTAGGAAAGTGATAAAAAAAAATGATTCTTCATTATCATCAGCCTATCTCAGTCCACTGCTGGACATAGGCCTAATAAAGTGATTAATAACACGCCAAACAAAACTTATATAATGTACTGAATAAAAATGTAAACAAGATGCGACTTGGGATTGTTTATATACATATGTTGTCAAAATGCTATAAAGTACACGAGGTTTACGTTCATGGTATTTTCACAGAAGTTCATTCAAATCTTACGTGCGTTGGTGAATGTTTATTCGATGGAGAGATAAAGACCCGACCGTATAATGTTATGTTTATGTTGAATTGTATGATTGACTAAAACTTACAATTACAAATTAGACTAACAAGTAGTTGTTTTTGGATGACAATTTAATAACACAGCACAGCGCTCTTCCATCCTATCCCATAGTGTTTTGATTTGAATTTGGTTCATAGCAAAGCATATTTTCGACATTAAATTATTGTGCCTTTGTTTTTTTAAATCTTATTTGCCTAAGTAATTTCACAAAAAGTTTACATAATATATCAGGTTAATGGTTATATGAAAATGAGTGCTCTTGAACCACTAGGATTGACCCTATTGTAGTGTTAAGCAACTAGATGCATCCCTTGACAATTTTAGTCTTATTCCTCTAAGATTACCATTCTTAATGCAGCCTGGCTTATAGCCAAGCTACAATACGAACGGTTACCCCAAAAGAAAACATGGTAACATAAGCCTCGATATAAAGATTTTGATTGATGCGTATGCGGAAATAGATACCTACAAAAAAATGTGCAACTTTAATATAATTATGTATTTAATCTATTTATTTGTCATTAAAACATAAACGTTTTCAACAGTTTTATAACATTACCATTTATCTGATGTTTCTTTAAAATAGTATCGTATTATTAGAAAATGGGCTGAAAATTGAAGATATGAGTAAAATTTGAAACGTAGGAACTATTCTACAATATGCATGCCGTGTCCCAGATATGTCGGGAAGTGTAGTCCGATGCAACTGGCGAACGGAAATCGCCTAGCGACAACATTGTTGTGCGGTCTCTCTTGTTCGACTTATTGAAGTGCCACCTACATAAACGTCGTCATAATCTTCAAATATAGTCAAATATACAAGACCAACTATTAAAAAAAAAAACGACTTATCTAACTTTTTATCAACCTTTTTACTTGTCCACTTATCGATGGGAAAATACTCGTATAATAAACATTACATAAAGTTACAAAAGAATAGTCAAGGTTTTTTCAATTTGCTATCAATAAGCTTCTCTAGCTCCACTGTCTTCAAGGTATGGCAGTTCAGCCCCCCTAGACTATGTATATACCGCATATATGTATATCCTATATCGCATAGAATGACAAATGTATGGGGATGACATAATGTTTTGACTATGTAATCGATAGCATAATATGTCAAACCCATAGGTATATTATTTATTCTATTCGATTTCTATTCGTCAGGCATACACAGTCATTTTATTTTGTTCACACAGATAAACATATTCCACCAACACAATAAGGTAGGGGCTAGTTCTGTACAATTAGTCTTATCATTAGGATTTAGGATAAAAGGTTTTTGAAACTCTAAAGTACTGACAAGTAAAAAAGTCAAGTGCACTAAACTTAGGTGGGTATACCTATTATTAATATTATTATGTATTAAAATAATGGGGGATACTGTTTTCAACCGACTTCACAAAAAGGAGGAGGTTCTCAATTCGTCGGGATCTTTTTATTTATTTTTATGTGTGTTCCCTCATAACTCAGCCATTTATGAACCGGTTTTTTTTTATTTAATATTATAGGCTTTTTCATTAAATTTTAGACTTTCCGGTTGGTCCCCTAGAAATGTTGTCATGGCCTTCCGACTTCCACTTCGCTTAAAATATAATATATTGACCGGTCAAAACGCTATTCTTCCATACATTTCGTATGAAAATAGGAACCTGTGACGTCACTAATTTGCCAACTCATCATTATCAGCCGGAAGACGTCCACTGCTGGACAAAGGCCTCCCCCTTAGAACAATTAGCCAACTCAATGGACTTAAAATATTATTTTTTACTTTGAGTTTTTAAAGATTTTAATTTTTTATTTTTTGTACTCACCAGTTGGCGCCACTTTCGAGTAAGGTCCTAAAGAAAATATTAATAAAATGCTTCCGTGTTTTATTCTTTCGTGGTCCTATTCTTTATATAATAGCAAATTATTCTGTGTACATCGCTAGAGCCACTAAATATTCATTCATCATCGTATTATTGGCCTTTCTTTTTTTAACTGCAGCAAACTCATTAATTCCCACATTAAATAATTCACAACTTTATTCTATTTAGAAATAAAGCCGTGTAACTCAACCACAATGTAGGATTTATCCTTTTTATGTAGTCTCTTGTCTGGCGGTTTGAGTATCTTATACAGCCTACCCAAATGTCCTGCAGATGGTACGAGACATCTGAGCATCTACGGGGCATCTGTCAGGACAGGTTGACTCAAATCTGCTTTGGCTCCTTCTTCAAAAGGCCATCACAGACGACCTACATTGTACATACCGACATGAAATTATGTTATTTGTAAATGTGAGCCTTGTGTTGGTCTTTCTTTTCTTTTTTTACAAATTACTTTTTTTTTTTCACGCGTCTGACGGTTTGAGTATTTCATGCGGCCTACCCAAATGTCCTTCAGATGGTACGAGACGGGGCGTCTGTAAGGACAGGTCGACTCAAACTCGCCGTGGTTCTTTTTCTAAAAAGACCTCTTTTCAGACCACCTACACTGTTCTCACATAAATTATTGAACTTGTCTGGACTTTAAAAGAGACCTTGACCCCTGAGTTTGTTTCGGTGTTTCTTCTCAGAGGTAGTCAGTTAGGAAATGCCGACACCATCATTCTAACTAGTTTATAAAAAAATGACGTGTAAAAGTGTTTTTCTAAAACCTATTTGCTGAAATAAAAAAATCAAATCAAATCACAAACAGTGACATTTAACATTTCGGAGACCTTCCGCTACACTAACGCCTCTAGCGGTGAATTCATACACGATAGCCCCTGTATTGTGTCTGTAAAAGTATTCTTAGGTATAATGTGCTTTGTCATAACATAATGATATAAGCTACTAGGATATTGTCTGAAACTTGTTTAAAACAACAATATTTATGACAAAAACGTGATCAATATTTTTTATCGTTTTGTAACGTTAAAACTTAAAACATATTTTAAAAGGTTTGCTGCTTCAACTTCCACTGGGCACTCCGTGCAATTGTACAAGGGTATGGTTTTTTAAATATAGGTACCCATGTGCTGCTTTAATTATTTATTATTCTTTAGTGTTTAAATCTAAGCACTTAATATGAGGTTCAAAGAGATTACCGTGGTACATTGCGTGTATGTTTATACTAGATAAAAAATGTATGCATTAATGAAAGCTTTCTATATGTATTACACATTTAACTATACATATTCATTATGATAAGTGACACGAAAAATTATTTGTATTGTTCGCAGACGATGAACGTTTGACCGCGCGATGGATCATCGAGATGGATGGAGTGGCGGAGAGTCGGTTGCGGCTGAGAACTCAACTGACAGTTCCCGAGCCGCAGAACGCGACCGGGTGCGCATTGAGTTCTACGCTACTTATGACGTCATGACGGGCGTACGCATAGCTGCCACCCTTGGCGGCTTTTTTGCATTAATGGTTTTTCTGATCGTTTATAAAAGCCGAAGCAAATCCGTGAAGGCTTTGAACGATCCAAAACTAGTAGAATTGGCTGAAGCTGTTGTTGCCGAAGAACAAGCAGTCGAAGAGGAAAGACAACTCACAGCAGCTCTGGAGGAAGCTTTATCGGAACGTGCGCGCTCCCGGCCTTCAATAAGCGAAGAACCGCCTTGGCCTCGAACAGCACGTTTTGCCTCATATGGGGGAGGCTATGGAAGCTTATTAACGCCAGCACCCCGTCGATTATCGACCGTGCGCGGCGATTCGCTTCCAGGTTCTGCCCTGCGCTTCGTAGAGCGACGGGTTTCAGCCGGTCCAAGAGACCGGCGACTAAGCTCTGCGACTTGTTCAAGTTCAGGGAGCTCATATTTGGAGAGACGTGGTTCATCAGTGGTGTGTGCTTTGCAAGAACGCCGTTTATCGCCATGTCCCAGTGAGCGACTTGCCCCATTGGCGTCTGTGGGTAGTGTGGGTCCTTCATATGCGGTAGAGTGTGAATTAGCGTCAGTGGGTGCGGATTCCGTATTCGCTGAGGACGAGGCGGATTCCACGGATGATGAAGTGGAGCAGTTTTCAACGGATAGTGGTGGTGGAGAGGCAACTTTGGTAGGCGAGTGCACAGAGCTTTCGAGCCGTCCCGCAGCACTGCCATTGCAGCTGGACCGCGCTTCACATTCGCGGGAAACGTTGTTCTAGTCTTGGCCAACGGTTGTGTTACCAATGGCAAAATTAATGTTAGTTGGCATATTAAAATATCGACACTCATCCATCTCTTTAAATAAATCATTTGTATATGTTTAACATATCATACAATTTTACGAATTTGACATATCATTTTGTTTTTAATTGCCAACGGTTGGTATTCAAAAGATACAAAAAATCATGCACTTAAAATTATGCAAACCTTATCATTTTATCAAAATCAGTATGCTTTTTAGCATGTAAAATGTTGAAATATTGTTTTCATATACTTGCGCTTGTTTTTGACTAACTGGTGAAGAAAAATAGCGTCGATATTTTAGTATGTGATATTTTTATGTACATAGATTGTTTTTGTTGATAAATTGATGTTTCATAATGTTGATGTTCCCAAACCACGCCAAAATTGTAAACGATGTACTTACTTATTACTTATATAAATTATGTTGCGTATATACATAAGTAGCAAATTAGTTAAATTTTGCTAATGTGTATTTGTTTTGCTTACGGCTGATCAGTACAATAATCATAAAGTATCCACGCATTATCAAATTCCGCTGGTATTCACCATAGTGTTCGATTCGATATAAAAGTAACATGTAAAGATTTGCCGAATTAGTCATTTGTAGTTACAATAAATTAATGTAATTATTTAATATAATAGTTTTCGACGAATTTTTAACTTCTGTAAATCGCCACTCTATTTACAAAGTTTTCAACTCTACCGGGCTAACAGCCAACCCCACTGTAAGTGCGGTTGATGATCCAACCAAAGCATTGCCGACTCACATGGTGTTTGTACAATGTAGATAATAACTTGTTAGGGTAGATAGTCGTCAGTGAAGTCAATTGAGAATGTGTATTTGTATCATAATTAGTATAATAAACTACAGTTTTACTTAGAAATCAAGGGCACAGAAGACCAATACGTCCTTTGAACAATAAATTTGAGTTGGAAGCGGCCTAAGATGTTGCTCGTACCAATGTCATTTTCCAAGTAAACTGCCACTGTTCTTGTTAGTAACAATGTTACGCGGACACCGGGGTTTTATTGATTCTGGGTGTTTCGATCCCGCCACAGCCACACGCGGGCCCAGTAGATTGATTACGCATAAGTCGTTTTTATTACGATTTAGATTTACGTGTTAGTATATGTAATGTTCGTTGCTCGAATTAAAAAGAGCTCCCTGTAGTCTGTAAAATGTTGAAATGTATGTAAAAAATTGTAAATATAAAACACAACTCATTTATTGTTTCATTTTTCTGGATGGGTGCGCAATATCGGATTCGTAATTGACTTCATGCAATGATAATTGGATATACCTACCTACTTATAAGAAATGTTCTATTTCAATTAGTCCGGCTGTTCTTAATAATCTAGTCAATTCTAGACCATCGTCGGTGCCATACCCAACATGATTAAATAAAACTATCCGGCAGGCGTAGCCCGTAGGTACCTACATTGTTTAGGTTTTTAGACCTCTACAACATATACTTACTTGACTGTAGGTAATTGATGTAATATTTATTTTATACGGTGCGAACTTTTCAAGTGTGCGTGGAGGGCCAAACCCGATACGCAAAATAGTGCAATAAGTAGTCTAATGTGTTCCTATACTTTTTTGTCGGGTTGAGTCTTCTGTCTAGTCTCCCGGCCCCGAATCACATAATAAAAACTAAAACAATTATGAATACAACCTTGACACATTTACCTACCTACTTTAATGGCTAGGGCCCTCAGTACAATCCATAATAAAGCTATTTGCACCATGGAGTTGTGAAATTTGGTCAGATTTTGGCACTGTATTTTTAGCTCTCTATAATCTACGCCACACTGCAAATAATTGTCTCCTTTTTGAGGATAATGAATTACATTTTGATGAAGTAGATAGTTACCTAAGTATGTAAAACTTAGGTAAGTAACTTGCATATGCTTGACCTGGGACGAATTTCACTAGTGGTATTTTGGTATTGAAATAGTCTTTTGTAACATACTAGCATTATGTGTTATATACTATGCGTTAATTCGTTACCTAAAATTGAATGTACAATTAAATTAAACAATGTAAATCAAATATCAAAGACTAAGCTGCGCTAACGTAACTAATGTTGAGCTCACTTTTATCTCTGTAGTGCCTGTTGTATTATGTCGTTGAAACTAAAGTCATAAACTACGTTTACGACCAACAATCAGGTAAGATGGAAAGAGATATACTACTTAAGAAATCTGTGATGTTAGATGTTTTAGAATGCAATAAAATCGGGTAGTTAGTAGTTATAGGTACCACAACGCATTTGCTATAACAAATACGGCAGGGTATTAAATTATTTTTCTATCGTAATTCATTCACTTGGTAGATAGGTATATAAAATTTACTTTGTACGTTTTCTTCTATTCTTATTATATTTAAAAACGTCACCCCCGCACTAAGAATTTCTCCTGTGTTGTGGGTGCGTTTCACATATTATATAAATAAACTAGCGGCCCGCTGCGGCTTCGCACGGGTATAAAATTTCCCCACTATTATAAGTATTTCCCCACTATTTAATGGATGTTATTATACATATAAACCTTCCTCTTCAATCACTCTATCTATTAAAAAAAACCGCAGCAACATCCGTTGCGTAGTTTTAAAGATTTAAGCATACATAGGGATATACGGACAGAGAGAGCGACTTTGTTTTATACTATGTAGTGATACTCAGACTGGCAAACATCGGATCACACAAATTTTTGTTTCATGCAAGGATCGAACCTGCATGGCAGCGCCAATCAGGTCGTCAAACAATTACACTTAGGTAATTACTGGTATTAAGAGGCGACTAAGGGAAAATTCAGAAGATGGGCTGCAGCGTCTTCTGTAACTTCACCACCAATACTGCGATCCCCAAGCCGCTTGCCAAGCGTGGGGATTAACGGGGAGGCCTATGTTCAACAGTGGACGTCTTTGGCTGATGATGATGATGAATTACTTATTAACCACAATAGCCTAGGACCTTAGGAAGCGACTATGTCTAAGTGCAAGCACAGTCGCTCAGTGTTATTTTTACGTGACGGGAACTATACTTGATTGCCTAATATATGGTCTCTGTAACCGGTTTAAAAAATTGCTTTTTTTTCTTCCCAACCTATTTGGACTAACATATTGTATCTAAGGGTAAATTAGTTCACACTTCTCAAACTACCATAGTAAGTACATACTACATACTACGTAAGTGTAACACTTATGTAATGGGTATTATAACAAAATTATAAACAAAGTTACCGCGCAAACGTAACAGCTGTCAATTTTACGAAGTAATCTAAGGGTCTGAAATAATCTGGGGTAAGAACTCTGTCGGACGTAGCATCCTCAGGTAGAATTATAAAGAAAGGCGATCTACGTTTGTTTTCGGTATTTAGCTTTTATAAACATCCTAAGCTTAAATATATTGTTAATAGTTTTATTATTTTAATTAGCTATATTTCCTAATTAAATCAACAATCTTTATGTTTCATTTTTTTTCCAAATATTTTTTTACGGCAGCTGCTAAAATAAAATTAAGATGTATTTTTTTTTTGTAAGTAGCATTCTCCCTGTTTGTGCCCGGTTGATGGCAACAGGCTCGCCCATTTTTTTTAAATACATTGGCACCTAAAACTTATCTGGCGAAATGTGGGAGTACTATATATATCTGCACCTCTGCCTCTGCCTACCCCTTCTGGTAATACAGATGATTACAGGCGTAATGTTATGTTGTTATTATTTTAAACCTACCGAGTTCCTTTCTCAACTTTTCAATTCTGGCAGCACCAGTCTATATTAAAATTGCCTTTTTTCCTCCATTCTACCATTTGTTTAAGACCAAAATTGTTGCCTACCGATGATGGCAAAATTTCATCATCATCATCATCAACCGGAGGACGGCTACTGCTGGACAAAGGCCTCCCCTTTAGAACGCCACAAAATATGTTATTATGCAAAATTTGTTATACTTAAAACCATTCTGGTAATTTTAATTAGTATTTTTAAGATTATACTTTGCTGGTACTCAACTAATGAAATCAGCTGTTGAAAATTATTTGAAAATGAGAACGATCAATCCTCTTTTTATATATAAAATCATAGGATAATCCTTGAATTATTAATATAAACATTACCTGAACAAAATCAAACCAGATTAGTGTTGTAAAAAACACAAGTCTTTTAGTCTTCATTTCGAGACTTGAGTCGATTTTCAAGACTAGGACTCGTTAGTCATATGAGTCCGAGTCCTTTGAGTCTTTTGAGTCATTTCAAGTCTTTTATGTTATTTGAGCTAGACTGAGTCATGAACTTGAGTTGTTGTATTTAATACACCTAATCAATTGTATCCACCTGAAGACTGACGATTTGCTGAATCAAAATTATAAATATATAAATATTTTGGGACTTTCTATTTTTACTTTTATTTACTCCAACCAAACTATAGCTATGGATTTAGAGGACTCAGTCATTAGTCTTTTAAAAAGACTCAGTCTTTGAGTTCTTTTTGGCAGGACGCAAGTCTTTTTACAAAAGACTCTAATTATGTTCCTATATTTCTTGTTTCTATTGTACCTCTCTCAACCCTTAATTTTGCTGATGGTATTTCTAGAGTGTAGATTACATTATTTTTGTTGGTTGGTTTGAATAATTTATTTGCCAGAAACACGGTAATACAAGTTGTTAAAATGTTGTAAAGATTAGGTACATCATGTTGAAAATTAAATAATAATAATTAGATACATAGTTGCGAAAAAAACAAAAACATCCATGAAGTAAGAAGACAAACTTGGCTGTAAGTGCTGTAAAAACTTAAATACAGCTTGTAGCAGCTTAGCAATTTTCATGTTATACCATAATATACATTCTCTAATGTATCTTGTTATAAAAAATTGTGGCCCACTCCTTTTTATTTATAATATGACCAAACTACGCTTTCGTTCTCAATTTGCGTTCCAGACTCGGTATCGGTACCGTACGTAATTCAGTTGCTTTGCTGTCGCTATCTCTTGACAGTTGACTCACTTGACTGACAGTGTCAAATAGACAAGAAAAATAGTGTCAAAGTGTCAAGTAGCAGATCTGAAAAAGGGAGATCAGTCAATTTTGTAATTGTTAATTTCATAAGTTTACATTTTTGTGAATAGAAAATAAGCAAGAATCATGGACGACGATTTACCGACCGATTTCCAGGTCATTGTTGTGGGGACAGGTATGCTATATTTTCGTTATAAATCTGCACCGGTCATGATGGCGATAGCAGCCTACTTATCGATCCTTTTTTTTCTTAGCTGTCTAGTCATCAATTTTACTTTAAAAAATGCTTTTATCTCGGCTTATTTTGAATAGATATTCGTCTGCATTATACCTCAAAGTAAATTTATACTACAAATAAGGTGTCGAAACTGCAGAAGCCGCCCTTACTGCAGCTTAGTCATTAATTAAATATTTGCTAAGACGAACTGCTGTCATTGTCTGCCTACAATAAATATATGTATACGTTTACTAGTTTCAGCATGTTACATGAAATATGTCATGCAATTTTTATTGAAATAGATGCAAACAAATACAAAAATATGTCATCCCTACCTATTATCAGCTTATATTAACGTTTTTGTCTAGCTGGAAAGGTAGTGACTGTCTGAGCTTGAATTAATAGAAGAGCCTAAAGAATGTGATTGATAAGGTTCTGTTAGGTTGCTATTTATGGATAGTTCTTATACAAATATGTGTAACATAAATTAATAAAAATTGAGAGTAAATTTATAAAGATAATATATGAATATGTACATATTTATATACTTGCGCAGCATAGTTTTGTAACAGTCATTCTTTACATTTTTTGTGTCTCTGTCTCTGGTCTGACTAAGTTTGAACAAGGAAGTAAATAAGTGTAGGCTAAACAATTCTTTTAAATTACTTTAGTAATGGTCTAGTTAGGTCAGGTCTTCATTGTCTAACTTGAATTTAAGTTTACCTGATTATCTGAATTTAAAAAAGAATTTATGTAACATAAACATAATTTATTTATTTAAAAGAATTAAAGGCCTTTTTACACAGCTAACGTTATTTACAAAAAATACAACTCTACTCTTCACTTCTTTTTCAATATTAGGATTCATGTTTTTACCCTTGTTACCTGATCCTAGGTATGGTGGAGTCCATAGTGGCTGCCGCCTGCAGCAGGATAGGAAAGAATGTGTTACACCTTGACTCAAGTGATCACTATGGAGGTCTTTGGGCTTCCTACAACTTTGATGGTCTGCAAAAATTTATTAAAGAAGTCAACTCTGACCCAAAGAGACAATTGCAAGTCTACAACTTGGCTGAAAAATGGTATATTGAAAAGTAAGTATGAAGGATTCACAGTCTAAACAAGTACTTCCTCAATCATCCTATAATCATATTCTAATAATACTCAATGAATATTGTATAGGGGATCAGCTCAAGAAGAAAAAAAGGAAGAAGCGGATGAAAAGCCCGAAGATGGTAAAGCGGATCCTGCTAAAAAAGTGTGGACCCAGGACAACTTTGCTGCTGAGTATAGGAAGTTTAATATTGATATGACTCCTAAGGTAGGTACAATTATTATGCTCAAATTTTAGTGTAGCAATATGTATTATTGATGTATGCATAGTACTGATACGGTATGCAGGCTGCAAGTACTAATTTTATTAACTGTAATGAGCATATGACAGTAGCTTAATATAATATCCCATTAATATACTTTATGGAAATTAGAAATAATCATAACAAGATCTCTAGATAAACCAATAGTGCCATCTCTGTCTCACAATAAAATTTGAAATGCTTGTAACTTTGACATTTTTGTGTCTGTGTGATTACAGTTTTTATATTAATTTTTATAATTAAGCTTATATGCTAGAATATTTATAGTATTATATATGTTACATGAAAAGATTTCCCTAACATAGTTGCTGTTTTCCCGCGGACCTCTCGTCGAGCTTCTGATTTCATCAAATATAGCTCGTTACGCGGAGTTCCGTTGCGTCACACGCGTGCTGACGTGGCTCAACGATCGGCTGATGCCCGTGCCCTGCTCCCGCGCTGATGTCTTCGCTACCGAAGCTGTCGGCATCGTTGAGAAGCGTCAGCTCATGAAAATGCTTACCTCCATCGTTGGATACAATGAGGAGGAGATGAATAATGAATTTAAAGGTAGGTTGATTGGGAATGGACAATTCGGAACCGTCATTTGCGGTATCCAACTAAATCGAAGCAACAAAAATGTATAAATGTGGGGTTTTGGGGGTACCTACCTTTTACGGGCTTTTAGCTCGATTTCCTCGTCCCGATTTGCTAATTTAGGAAATCATGGTTAAACATTCCTATGTTTTATCATTTAGATTGGAACGACAAGACATTCAAAGAGTACCTAACCCACAAGGGTTTGACCCCCAACCTAATTCACTACGTCTTGTCTGCGATCGCCGGCGGGACCGACACTATGCCTTGCTTAGAGGGCGTGAAGGAATGCAAGAAGTTCCTCATGAGCTTGGGACGCTATGGAAACACGCCCTTCCTTTGGCCCATGTACGGCAGCGGAGAACTACCTCAGTGCTTCTGCAGGTACGGTCAAATAAGTTTTAGTATTCTGATAGAATAAATTATTTTATGACAAGTCGTGGATTACGGTTCAATATCATCATTTCTGCCCGGTGTCACCCACTGTTGGGTTATAGGCCTCCCTTATTCTCTGCCAATCCTCTCTATCTTGAGCGTCTCTTGTCCAGGTGTTAGGATTACGTTTGCTTAAGGAAATATTTTATTTGACATATTTCATAGATAGTTTTTCTGTAATCTGTAACATCAGGAAAGATAGATTTAAAATGTAAGGTAGCGGATGTTGTAGCCGAGAGATGTACATTATTATCAATTGTTATTGCAAAAAAAGTCCACCATGAAAGTGGCGGCTCAACGGTTGCCGGTACAATGACCCAAATGTGCACAACTCGACTACGCAAACAAAAATGAAGCAACTTTCTAATGTTGCATGCAGCACGATTTAAAATATTTTATAACTTAAAAACGGACAGTTCACGTACGGATTTATTATTTAATTTGAAGGATAGTTTATATCCTTTGATTGATTATATTAAGATTACCTTATTTGAGTAAAATATTCATCACCAAAAAGCAGAGTTGTATTATTTCCGTGTTATGTTTAGACGTAACTGTATATAATTATAATATAAATCTATCTATTTTATTATTACCGATATATCGACGTTCACAAATTTCCCAATCGGTCAGTCTGAGACGTCGAGGATTTTGGCATTTACGTTTTCCTATTAAAACCATTATCTAAAAACGGTAAAATATGCGCAAACATTTCATAGAATGAGATTTACCAGACATGTTGAAATATTTTTTAGTTATAGGGTTTATTTTAAAGTCCTATTACATTTAAACGTAAAAACCATATTTCTATTTGAAATGTTGTGACCGATTTGTTTAAATACTGAAATTTCAGAAACTTAAGTCTTGGGTAGTAAAATAAAGACGACAAAACACATGCGTCGGGTCAAAAATAAACACGCGTTCATTGGTACGTTGAAATTTTTATGTTCATAGAACTATTGAACCGGTTTATTTGCGTTTTTTCACAAGGTTATTAGCCGAGGAAGTTTATAATTAAAATTCGGCAATTGGGAGTAAGCTTACTTTAAATCGATTCAATCATTATAATAAAATAAATACTGCATATTGTTGTTCTTTGAATCGTTACGACGTTTGTGTTAGCTATAAAGATTTTGTATAGCGGATAAGCGCATAAAGTTAGCCGAAATAGCGAATATCATTTTTTTATGAACGCGATCTAAAACGAATGGTCTAAAACTTTCCACTATTTATTTAGCTTAACATTATTTTAAACAAAATCTTGTTTTAATTTTAGACTGTGCGCCGTTTTTGGCGGCGTATATTGTCTCAACCGGCCGATCGACAAGGTCCAAACGAAAACCATCGAGGAAGGGAAAACTGTGGTGACTATCGATAGCAAGTCTAAGACGCTGAAGTGCGACCACTTGGTTATTGGCATCAACGAATGTCCTAAGGACTTGATCTCGCCGGAGCCGGCGGAGAGCTGCGACATATCGAAGGCGGTGTTCATCACGAACGGCTCCATAATGAAGAGCGACAAGGAGCCGCTGACACTGCTCCGCTTCCCCCCCCTCACCGACGCGGACCACGCTGTCACCGTGCTCGAGGTCGGGCCCGCCACTGGCTCGTGTCCTAAAGGCCTATGTAAGTAATACACTTACACAAAGTTTCAGCGTCTTGTTACTGCCGAGTTATTATTTTGGACATTCTCTCGTGGCCTTAATGTGTGTGACTTTCTATTAAGTTAAGACATTTGTCTAGACATTCATGAAACTAATTAGGATGTATGAAATGTAGGTCATGTAAATTTTTTATAAATCATTATAATAATTAGTTGTTTATATCATCATTTATGGACACAGATTCTTAATATAAATCAAAGTGAGAAAGACTGTTTCCAACAAGTTACTCCTTTAGAATTGCGCCCGACGACGTATCAGCAACGGTATATTTAGGCACTGTGATTCATCGGCGACCGGATCGTCACTTACCAACTATGGAATGGTCCAACGCAATTAGAAATTAAACGAAAACGAAATTCGTAATGGTATTTAAACGCTTGTCTTTTCTGGATATTCGTTTTTTAAACTACCTATCCGTACGGATATAAAAAACCCATCGGTACTGGATTTGATGATCTTATAAATCACCATCGCATAAACTGATTCATTTCCACGTGAATTGAGACTTAAGTACTTAAAACTTCAACAAGCGAACAAAGTACATCGCTCACGAAAAATTCGTCCAGGGTCACAAGCTCATTTAACTTTTTACAGCAGTTTTTTGTAGTGTTGCGCCACCGACGACACGTACTTTAGTCTTTTTGTATTGTAATGTGTGAGTCATTCCAAACCACTTTGATACTGATATTGAAATGGGTTTTTAATAAGCAGTTGGATCCCTAAATGTGTATTGCCACGGCAAATTTTGAAGTATAAATAATTGTAGAAGTCCTTGTTTTATATTATAAGTATAGCATACATAGTAATTGTAATTAGTAACAGAAATATAAGGCATCAAATAAGAATTAATTGATGTACCGATTATTAAAAAAATGCCCATACTCAATTATAAAACAATAGATTACTCACACAGAAAATCAGTTAAGAAGTAGAGCATGACTTTGGTTAGTTTTTTGTATCGCTAGAAAATGGGTTAGCTCAACCGGTAATTATGAAGATATTATAAATTATTCGACGAGAAATAGAAACTAATTGTTACCCGAAATTTGGTAACGTAATACTGTATTCTAAGGAACATAGTCCTTTAGTCTTGGCTCCTTTTCTTTAGCTTTCTTGAGCTATTAGCAGCCTGTTTCACTTGGTCAGTCATAAATCTTCTAGTTATTCAGTTTAATATGTGCGAATTCCCGCTGGACTCTAGTAGACAAAAGTAACATGACTAAGTATTTTCACACATCTTTGAAGCGGATTACATATCATTAAGTTTTCTCTGCACTGATATTAGCAGTAGTATCTTTTTAATTTATTGGCAGTTGGTTTAAATTGATAAATATACTGCCCGCCCAGAGCACTACATCAAAAACGTGACTGGTGCCACTAGCGAAGCGTTCAAACCAGTATTTCTACCTAAATCTTTAATACATTTAAACCAGTAACTGCTTGTAACCGTTCAAAGGTTATTGGACCCTTTATGACCGCTTCCTGATGCTAGACTTAATGATCACAGTATTCTGTGCTGTCTTTAACATTCAATGCCCTATTCCTTTACAGTCTTATGCGATTCTATACTAATATTGCGAATCAGTAGGCAGAAGTTCATCAAATAACGAGTAAACCTTTACTTATAAGTTACCTAATTCATGTGATGTATGTTGCAGTTGTGGTGTACTTTATAACCAAGATGGTGAAGGATGCGGAGAGCGATCTGATGCCCATCGCGGAGAAGATCTTCGACATGTCCGGCGGCGATCAAACTGAAGCTACAGAGAAGCCTAAGGTATATTATGGTCTATAATGGGGGTAATGAAACTTGGACAATTCGAAAGGGACCGTGAGTTAGATGTGCCCAAGAAGGATGCAAAATATAGTGTTGATGCATAGAAATGTCATTAATAGTTGATACTAGTACTATTTATAAATATCATGCAAAGGCATAATCAAAGATGAGCTGTTGCACTTTTGGAAATCTGTTGCAATTAATTGAACAGCTTCCAAAGTTAGACGTTAGTATACGATCTGATTCGTACAGTTAGGTATCACTAACCTATTTTAAACCTATTTTTGAATCACAGAATATTTGTCTTGTGCGGGGATCGAGTTGATCACTTAAAGCTTAGTTAATCAGGTATGGTATTTAGGAGATAGATTAAAGGTAAAATTAAAAAAATATTCATTAAATATAAGTCATAGAATAACTCAGTATTTCCCGAAGGGTAGGCACAGGAGTACACCCACATGTCGCTAGTTTTGTTAAAGATCCTGAGCGAGCCTATAATTATTATGTATATAACCGGGCACAAACCAAGACTCCGTACTGCCATTAATAATGACCTAACTTTTCCCCAATCCATAATCAAACTATCCTTAGTAGTCAGCGGTCGCGTTTTGCGACTACTAGACCAACTGGGCAGTACTTGTAAAATAGATAACAATCATTTATTGAAAGTAGACTATTTGGAGTAGTAGATATTTTTTGACCGGGGCCTAATTAATGGTGGCTTCTCACGGCGTGTGACACAGGCCGCGCCGCCTGGAGCCGATGTTTATGGGTCAACAAGTACGACGAACGAGCCCGAGCCATCACTTATAATGCGCTGCGCGTGAGAAGCCACCCTAAGACAGCTATAAAAGCTCACCTTTCACATCTTATGTACATAAATAGACAGTATGATTAACGTATTAGGCCTTTGCCTAGCAGTGTGACACTTAGAGCCTGTTTCACCATCGACAAGTAAAGTGTCAAGTTGACTAACCGCCATTTAAAGTCACATGTAACTAATATCTGAGTAGCATTAATCAGAGGATAAACTGGTCTCTAAGATATGATAGAAGATACTCGTAACTTTTACTTGCCGATTAATTAACAAGTAACTATTGAACACTTTACTTGTAGATGGTAAAACAGACCATATGGCTATTAATAATATTGATTATATAGGTGGTCTGTATTGTTGCAGTGCCTGTGGTCGTTGTTCTACAACGTGCAGGACACGAGCGCGGCCGTGGGCAGCGCGGCGGGCGCCGTGCACGTGTGCTCGGGGCCCGACGCCGGCCTGGACTTCGACCGCGCCGTGGACCAGGTACCGTACACTGTCCACTGCTAACTACGTCGGGATGATATTGACCGCGAATGGAATCGGTATACTTTTAAAGTCGCCTAAGTTGTAACTTCTAACACCATGTAAGTAATTTTTTAAACGAAACGTTTCGTATGTCGTCCGATAAGTAATCACAAACGCATAAGTTTGAACCAAAGGTGAGGCGTTATTAACAAAAGAAAACACCGCGTGTGTGGGTCAGTGTTGCACAAAAGGACAGCCGTTCAAAAGAACTGCTGTCCTTCTGTGCAACACTGACCCACACAAAAAATACACAAAATTGACTGACTTACATGGTGTTAGAACTTAAGCTATAATATACCTACACTAGGACCAATTGCTCAGTGGATACTGTGCAATGCATTATGTCGGGATGGATACCGATCGTGAAGGGAAATAAGTAAACTTACAGTAAGTCATACACTGGGACTCATTAGTCAATGGATCCTATACAATACTCTGATCGTCAACAATTCGCCTGGTCTTCCACCTCGAAGGGAACACTGAAACAGGTAATAGTAGTAGTACCTACTCATACATACAACTAAGAGTTCGTACTTAATGGATGCTGTACAATGCATAATACTCTAGTCTCTCAAGAGGTCGGGATAGTCGTAACTGTTAATGTACTCACTGACGTAATAATTTTGGAAATCTGCACTTAAACACCCTAGAGCACTCACAACCACCACACACACACACGTACATCACGCGCGAATTCACAGAACCAATACAATCCAACCATACTCCCAAACGAATACTATAAAAAAATTATAGTATTAGTTACATTAACAATGTACTTACCGTTACTGTTTGTTATTCTATAAAAATCTTATTATCAGTTTATTATAGAGATGAAGGAGACTAGTCTTCACGACACAGGGAATCCTAGTGTGGAGGCTAGTGTTCTAACATTGCCAGTGGCCACTATTTTTGAAACAATAAAAAAATATTATTATTATTTCGACACGATGCAAGAATAAATGCGCTTATGGATAGCGCTCAAGATGCTGGATTCGCCTTTACCATTGTTTGTGTATTGGTAACAGACTTTCACAGACAGATTTCTCTAAAGAGGATTTATTTGACTTTGAATAGTAATTTGTTAATATAAAAATGATAATGCTCTATTGAATGTCAATTTCCCTAAGCAACTTTATTTGTACAAACAAACATAGGCACACACATTACCCTAATTAATATAAATGTTACTATCAAAATTATTACTTGATTTATAAATATTAAAATGTGTCAACTCACTTAAGTACACTGTCTTTTAAGATACAAGTTAAAAAGTACAAACTATGAGATAGTTTAACTTTAAAAAGGGCACCTGACTGGTGATAACCATAGTTAACGCATATTATGTCTGTGTAAGTTTATGATGTTATTTATGGCTTACTTTTATGTTAATAATTAATTTACTAACTTTTTCTTCTTTACGAAAAAATGGACCTACTGCCACATAAGTAAACCAATAATTCAATAAAGTTTGCCTTGTCCTGTTGTCCCTTTTTACACGTTGCTAGGCACGCAGATGACCCGTGAACTAGATTGCCGATTTTATTTTTAAGAAACTTATGTTTCTAGAATTGAATAAGTACATTATCTTATTACTCTATACAATTCAGATGAACAAATTCTGAAGTTGTGGTTTGTCCTGTATGAACATCCATACTATTGAATTCTGCGTATAATATTGTTATTTTTAATATACTTTAGTATGTAGCTTTCGTGCCATAGACATAACCATTGTTTACTGTTGGCGAACACGAAACAATTCAATTAGTCGGATGGATCGTGACCTCTCAGTTTCAAGCGTCCAGTGTCACATCCTAGTCACGTTATTCGACATGTTTAGGTGATAACCGCACCAATCGCATTATTGATATAAGATGAAACCGGCCACATAAAAAAACCTCGGGTCGTGAAACTCGTTTCCTACTATGTATCTTACCTAAATCAGCCCGATAAAACAATATCATTCCCAAGAAATATGCTTTATATTTCGTTTGTAAGGTTATGTTTATTATTTTTAATTGCTTGACCTAGATTGTGTGTAGAAGATATACAAATAATTATAGGGTCTTTCAGTTAAGCTTTCAAGCATTTTAATAATATTATTAATATTAGTTCTTTACTTTCATTTTGTATATTAGTAACAGACTGACGGACCGTTGGTTTATAGGATTTCACTGAAGCGTATTTTCTCGATTTTTAATAGCAATTTATTGATATAAAAATGACAATGCTTGATTGAATGGTTTACTGATTTAAATGGCAGCGACTTTATTAGTACAAACACACACACTTCTGGTCTGGTGTTTTTCGATTAGGTAATTCTCAGTAGCCGCACAGAGTCTGAATTCGTGCCCGGTTGATCGTAATAGGCTCGCCCTGTATACAATTGGGACCTATAACATAACTGGCGAAATGTGTGTGTACTATATGTTTACCTCTGTCTACCCCTTCGGGGAATACAGGCGTGATGTTATATAATGTTAGTTCTTTACTTTCAGTCTCTAAAAAAAGTAAACCTATGGAACCCGTGTTATATGAGCGTTGTATTTTTTAATTATCGTTATCGCTATGTATTTCTAATATAGGTATACTTGTTTATATGTTAATGATTGTCTTAAATGTAAACATTATAATCATTAGTAATAATAACTAAACAATGTTACGGCGACGACTTTAGTTAAATTGTGGTGCAATTTATAGATAACGGTCCTGATAATAGACAATTTGTTATGTTCTCTAATTAATACCTATACGATTTCATAAACTATAATAACAAAGATAACTAAATACTGTATCTAGGTATCCACTAGTTTTATATTGTCACGATAGTTCCCCGAAAATTTAGGCGTTGGGTGTTTTTCATCCCTTTCAACTGGACTGGTTTCCCAGTCAAGTCAAAGGGGCCGCGCCTATCGCCAAGAACTCGGGCCCTATAATTAATGTAAGTGATACTAGCCTGGATTTGTACTCTAAATTATGCGTACGAATCCATCTGTCAACCACTGGCCCGCAATGATTATCATTGCCGCCGATTATTTATATGTATACAACTGAAACAAATTTTATTTATAGACTTAGATACGGTAATTACTAATTAATATGTTAATGACCTACTTTTAGTTTAACTTTTTATTTTAATATATGAATACTGATTAACGTAAGTATCTTTATTGTCATATAGGCTGAGCAGATCTTCAGGAAGATCTGTCCAGGACAGGAGTTTCTGCCGCGCGCACCCGACCCAGAAGAGATCGTGTTCGAGGACGACGTCACGCACGGGCCTGAGTTCCAGCGCGAACAAGATGACGACGCCGACGGTGGAGACGCGCCCAAGGAGTAGACGCTACGTGCCCCGCACACGTGCAGCGTTACAGTCCTTGTCAGCACGTTTGAGCGAGTGCTTCCATGGCCCTAGAAAATGTGGATGGACCCAATTTATACCGACACACGTAATATTTGCCTCCGCAGACACAGTGATCAACCTGCTACTCGCATATCGCACCACAATATATAGCTTTGTATCAGAAATGTCGCATCCAATCCTTTCTAGGTCCACGAGTTTATTGCTCTAGTTTAATTAATTATTATCACAATTTCGATATGATTTAAGTATTTTTAAACACGCTTAAACGTGCTGAATTCAACTAAGTTGTAATCTCAGTAAGAGTTTATACGCTTTGGTCGCTTGACTTCGTGCATTCCGACTGGTGCGTTAGGTTTGAGTAAGATGATATGGATGTCGTTATAACATGAACTCCGTCTGTACGAGTGTGTTTATCGAAATTTGAGACCTGCTAAGTTTATGTACTTGTCTCATTAACTCATTGAAAAATAGGCACATAGTAGGTATGGTTTTTTATTTACTATGTACTTAGCAGGTCGTTACCTACATCTATCTATGGTTGTCAGGGTAGATTACTATCAGCTGGGTTGTCTTGATATAGTCAGCAAGATAAACTTATAGCATATTGAGGCTAACAAATAAACAACACTGGACAATAGTTTAATCCCAATATCTTGATACCGGGTTTTACTGACCTGATATCAATCATAGGTATTTAAGAGAAAATAATATCACGCGGTTACTATGCTCTCTTGAGATCAATTTTATTTGGCAGTTTGATTAGGTGATTTGCTTTAAGACGAAGGAGTATTATGATGTGAGACGAAAATATTACGCGTATTTACGCTAATGCAGTTGCACTCGGATGCAGTTTTAAAATGTTAAGTATAACATTTTTGGACGCACCAGTCTAAATCATAGATTGTAGCACATACAATTTTTATTAAGTTATTTAGCACTTTTATGATATTTATTGTCAAATAATAAAAAATAATAATCATGCCTTTGCACAGCTTGTGCATTTATAATTCCATTAAATTGTGATTATTAGAATATTTGTTGTTTTCTTATAACATCACCACATTACATTCACACCTCTAACACACATGACAGAAACCATGTTGTTAATATCTGATTGATTAAATATTATAGCAATGTTGTCTATTTTAAAATATTTGTTGGTATTGTATAAATGAATTAAGTACTAATTTTTGGATTCACACTTTTTATTTATTAAAAACTTGTTTCTTATCACAAAGCAACATCAAATTGCTTACTTCATAAAACACCAAGAAAAAACATGATAAAATATTAAATGGAATACTCTGTTGCAATGGATAACATATACTTATATAATATATTTTTATTTTAACACTAATTACATTCAAGATCTTAACATATAAAATGATTATTCCCTCAAAAATTAACTAGATTTTTCTTATATCCAGATATACATACATAGGTTTTAATTTCATGTCTGTGACAATATGACACTATTTCAGAATAATCTTTTCTCATATGAGAACAAACTGTGTACATTGCCTTCTAGTTGTGCAGAGTATGTCCTCTTCATAAATCTCAGATCTCCAGAGTAGCTCATATCACGTAAAATACCAACTGATCGAGCCCCAATATCCTGGCAACTGTGTTGCATGCCTGCCTGAAGGTAGGGAAGGAACCGCAGAACAGAACCCTTGTCAACTATGCTTCCACTAACCCCTTGTGCCACCCGGTGTTTGTCAGACTCCTTGTGATAATACCTGCTCATGGCAGATCCCTTTCCATCTTTGTTCTCCATTGCTTCTAAGCTTCCCATTCCCCTATATTTCTTCAACCTTACTCCATCAGAGAAGAAGTACTCTCCAGGTGCTTCTGATGTCCCAGCTAGAAGTGAGCCCATCATAACAGTTGAAGCTCCTAATGCTAATGACTTAACAATATGGCCAACAGATTGTATTCCACCATCTGCAATAACTGGTACATTGAACTGACGAGCATAAGATGACACTTGATACACAGCAGTGGCTTGAGGACACCCACAGGCCATCACTTCTTGTGTGATACATATAGAGCCACTGCCCATACCAACTCTCAATGCATCTGCACCAGCATCAATAAGATTTTTAGCTTGAATCCTTGTCACAACATTTCCACCTATAACTTGTATGACAGGGTAATTCTTCTTGATAAACTTGATCATTTCAATTTGATATATTGAATTTCCTTGAGATGAGTCAAGTATAATAACATCGACTCCATTAGCAACTAGTAATTTTAGACGTTCCCGGTCTGTGTCACGAGTTCCAATTGCAGCGCCAACTAACAACTGCTTATTAGAATCTTTAGACGCATTAGGATAGCTGCGAGCTTTTTTTAAGTCAGTTCTTGCAATAAGGGCCACCAACTCACCAGATCCATTTATAATTGGTAATTTACCTTTCTTGCTCTTCTCCAGTATGTAATTGGCATCCTGTAAAGTGACACCAGACTGTGCAGTTATCATGTCATTTATGGGTGTCATCACTTCCTTAAGACTTAATTGTGGATCTCCCTCCCTGAAGTCAATATCTCTAGATGTAACAATTCCAATTAGTCGTCCTCCTAGCTTACCATTTTCAGTGATGGGATAGCCAGTAAAACCATTTTTCTTCTTTGCTTCAAGAACATCAGCAACAGTATTTTCAGGGCCCATGCATACAGGATCTCTTATGAATCCATGTTTGTATTTCTTCACTTTGTGTACTTCATTAGCTTGGTACTCTGGGGTACAGTTGTGGTGGATGATCCCAATGCCACCACAGAGAGCCATAGCTATGGCCATGTCAGCTTCTGTCACAGTGTCCATAGGAGCAGACACTAGCGGCGATTTCAGGTTAATTTTTTTTGTTAGCGGCGATGTTAGGTCAACTTCTTCAGCAGTAAAATCTATGTATCCTGGCAGCAGGAGGAAGTCATTGTATGTAAGTCCCTCTCTGTTAGCGAAGATTTGCGATGCGGACAGCCCGTCGCGAAGATCTCCTTCGGCCTTGGTAGACATTTTAGCGGGCACGTGGACGTGGAGGTGCGATCTGTAGCCTCTATACGTGTACTAGCAGCAAAAACGAATATTTGCACTACCCGAATGTTGTTCACATATAGAAACTTGAAGCTTGTTATAGGATCCTAAGTATGTGGTGGATCAGAATCGCACACGTGGTGTTTCTGGTTTAATTTTCGAAACTTGTTATGTACAGTAACCTCAATAATACTGCATTTATAATTTCTTGTTTTGGTAAACTTGGCAGGGTATATGGTAAATATTCTAAAATAGATAGTCAAAAAAATAAGTAATATATCCACAAAAAGAGATGTACCGGCTACTCCACGTTCTATTGAAATGACACTGACAATTGACAAATTCATCCAGTGTTACTATATTTGAAGAGAATATTAGGGATGCCAGATATAGTTTTTAAATGTACAATTATTTATTTAATTAAAAAACTATCAAATGATAGAAAATAAATTCAGCATTTCAAACGAATGCTGGCACAAAATTAAAAAAAGAAATAGGAATCCTAAACCATTTTGAAAAGATAATAATTTAAGTAGAGCAGGTTTTCAATTAAATACAAATATAATCACTTTCATAGCTAAGCACTTATTTTATCATTGTTTAATGTAAGTATCTCATAATAACATATGTTGATAATATATAAAACTAAAATACCTTGCATACGTACTTAATTATGTATAGGTATAATTTATTAAAGAAAACAATAATGTCTAAGGTAGTCTAGTGGTTGACCGACTGGATTCTTATGCTAAATTACGGGTTCTCACAATTTTTATATTGAGGAAAGTATCAATGTAAACAAAAATTGTAATTAAACTTCGCTTCGCACTCCTTTAGCCTATACCATTCAGGGACACGGGTAATATTTATCTAGTTTCGCTGATTTATTAATTAATTGCATTGTTATTGGGTAGGTTTTTTCACTGGCAATTATTTTTGATGTATTGTTATGATAAATTCGATATTTACTTGAAATGTTTAGATTTAAATATACATAAAGTACTTAGGTATTTACAACGAATGCATTATGTTTATTACATTAAAATTTCTGGACGTATCGAATTTCATTTAATTACTTATACCTAACGTGGCTATCCTTTTACCGATTACTTGCTACTTGATCATGGCCAAATAATTAGATACCTATCTTTCTTAGGTTTGACCAGGAAAGTAATGGCCAGTCACATCAAAATCTTATTATGGGCATTTGCAGTTTGCAAATGTGCATGTCCATTTACAGTAAGATCACACTACACAGGCTCAATGTTTGACAGTTTAGCAAGCAAGCAAGTTCAATTCCAATAGCAAGATTTTACAGATAGGTAATCACTTCGTGTAATTTCAGCATAATACAGGTTTCATCTCGATGCTTCCTTTTACCATTAGACAGTGGTCTTAGAACTAATGAAAGTTGATACAGTATCAATGATACATTCCCTTTTCGACACGGTAAAGAGAAACGTGTACGAGCTGGGTACTATCCCCTAGTCCTGACAGCAGGCCTTGCCGGAAAAAAAGTCAAATTAGAAGTTAGAAGATTCAACATAAAACCCTGGTCTGCAAAGATCTTTTTCTTAATTTTATTTTGATGTTGTAGCCTTTGGTTGTATGCTATGTTGTAACAACTAACAATTCCTATCTGACATCTTAGGTCTCCTGATGTACCCTATGGCAGGGTATCTAAAGTACAAATTAGGTTACTTATCTTAAATGACTTCCAAATAAATGAACACATTAAAAGTGATACCAATCACTTATAAAAATTATAGGCCAAACAACCAAAAATGCTTTTTTCTTATGGATTATTAAACTTGTAACGTCAAAGAATTATAAGTTGTTAGTTACACCAATTTTTCTAAAATGTGGTTATTAAAGCTCACGAGACTACAGATACTTATGAGCGTTTTTCAATTAAAAGGAATTCACCTTCAAAAAATATTTTAATCAAATTATAAGTAGGTAGATGTGTTTTAAAAATAAATCTGCAGTTTATTTAATAAAAAACTAACTTTTTTCCTCGAAGAAGATTCTTAGTAGAACAAGAAAATTTAATCATTTCACATTTTATTTATTCTTGTATTTATTGTACTACCTTAATATACCATAATTATTATAATATTAATAATCTTCTACACAGGCACGTCTTACGATACATATTTGTCATTTACGTCGGTATTTGTTAGCCAATTAACGAAGCACTTCTAAGAGTTCCGGTTTTTCTTGTTCACTGGCCCCTTTAAATAATATAATTAGTTCTTGTTTACACAATAAAACAGTTCTGTCGGCGGTAGATACTTACTTAGTCTGCTTTTACACATTGCCCCTTAACTCTAGCAAAACCTGCCGGACACTCGTCTCCTTTAAATGAAGATCGTTCACCTAAACTGACCACGGCAGGCATGATTTCATTTTCATTGACGGGTAGGGGTTTCACTGTTGATACATTGTCACTATTCACATTTACACTTTTTGTAGAAACTGGAATTGTAAAGTCTTTTTTATTACAAGTGACATTGTTGCCATTATTTTGTTTGAGGGTGTCGTTACTTGTAACTGTATTATTTATAGTTCCATTCATGTTGTTTGATACAAAAAGGTTCCGCCTTGATTGGTTCTCCCTCATGGTCGGCGGCGGAAGGTTGAGGTCATGAGTTCTGCCATGTATTTGCGGACTCTCACGGTCAGCTGGTCGAGGAGCGTTTGTATACAATCGTGGTGGTTGTGGAGTTCGTAATTCACTGTATGCGTATGTAGGAACCGGTCTCCGATCAATCGCAGGTACTGGGGAATAACGAGGATTTGAATCGTGCGCCGCGACTGAATCTCGGCCGTGGATTTTTCCTATTGCTAATAAGGCAACTATGATGAGTAATTCACTCATGACAGGGTACACATACACAAAACAAAAACGTAATTGGTTTCTCCTTAGAACCGCAGAAATATAGCAATGGTATCAGCTGTTTATGTGTTTGTCGGGAAACAGCTGGAGACGTAATAAGGAATCTGTTGTTCAGTTGACTTCACGCTTTTTGCACTTAAGGCCAAGACATTCATTTAAATAATTTTGTGGAACGTGTACCTTGGTAACGGAAAATTACCACTGGTTCATCATCTTTCAACTTAACCATAATAAACTAACAGTCTTAAATGTAATAATGCTAGATATTGATGCTGGTTTCTCAATTTTACTTCAATTTTTCCTTAATGAATCAAAGGGAAAAAGGTTGTTTATAAATGAAGCGATTAGCAGTGTTACAATAAGACTGACAAGGTTTGTGTAATGAATTCACTTAAAAAAAACTATGAATTTGTTTATTATGCTTTGACTGATCAAAGCAACAGCAATTAATGTGAATTAACTATGATTATTCGTTACATTAACAGAATGAAATATATTTTATCTCTGGCCATATTCTATTGGACTACTACTCATAAAATATATTTTAGGAGCCAAATTAATAAAGTAAAAGTACTTTCCTACGTAGTACCTAACTAAGAATCAACAAAACCAATGTCATATGATGTCATCTTATTCTGTATTCTCCTTAAAGCTATAATCATAATTTATAGACGAGGTATAAGCTCGTGATTGTCTTCATAATAGGTAAGTACTTTGAAGTTAAATACAATGTATTTTCTTGAGAACAGTAATTTGTAACTTGATGCCAACTTTAAAATATAGCTGATATTTAGGGTTCTTATTGTAAACATGACAAATGTAGCTAAAATATATAGAAAAAACTTTACCTTAATTGATACTTTATTCGTTATTATTGAGTTACACGTTACGAGTAAACATGGACATGTATTGTCGTCATTTATTAAGAAGTTCCACTATTTCAATTACACATTCCACTATAATTATCTTTCAATTACACTACCAACAGCGACTGATTTATTTATTTTCATTGTCAATTCTTATGTCTAGTGCTAGATCCTCATCGTTATCGTCGGCTGGTTTTGGTTTACTGTTATCTGTCTCTCTTTTGGGAGCATTGACTTCTATTTTGTCACCGTTGTAGATATAATCGTTGGGTCCAAGTGGCACAAATAGAGGATATTCATCATCTTTCGTAGGTTTTTTTGTTGTTTTTTCTGCATTATTATTGGGTTTTTGGTTGTATCCGGTAGAAGGTTTATTTGTGTCTCTTGGTGGGTTTTTGTCTGGTCTATTGTTTATGTACTCTGGACTCTGATCGAAGTTTGGTAATCCATTTTGATTTGGCGTCTCTGAAATAGGTTGGTTAGGAAAACCATTATTGTTTTGGTTGGGGTTTCCAAATTGATTGTTCGGGTTTCCATATTGGTTGTTGGGGTTCCCATATTGATTGTTGGGGTTACCTTGTTGGTTGTTAGGGTTACCTGGTTGATTATTAGGGTTATATTGATTATTGGGATTACCCTGTTGGTTGTTGGGGTTCCCATATTGGTTGTTGGGGTTGCCGTGTTGATTGTTGGGGTTCCCATATTGGTTGTTAGGATTACCGTAATGGTTGTTGGGATTACCATATTGGTTGTTTGGTCTGTATGGTCTGTTTTGGTTACCTGGGCCCTGTTGGTTGTTTTGATTTCCGTATTGATTGTTGGGGTTTCCATGAGGGTTACCGTACTGGTTGTTTGGATTACCATACTGATTGTTAGGATTCCAGTTGCCATTTTCGTTCTGATTCTGATTATTCGGGAACTTGTTTCCATGTCCATGATGGTGGTGATTGTGGTTTGGTTGCGGACGATTGTTATTGTTGTTACCATATCCGTTCTGGTATGGTGGCCCACCCCCCCCGGGACCCGGACGTCCGTGAGGAGGCCTGGATTCGCCTTCTTCCACAACGACTACAACGGTCTCTGTTGGTTTATTTGGATTGTATCCTCCATGTGGTGGACGGCGGTTAATACCCTGCGCAAAGCCTCCCAAAAAAGAACCAGCCACATCGTGCACTTTTGAGCCCACGTCTAGAGCACCAGTCAGAAGTCCTTCTAAAATGCTTCCATTACACTCATAACTCACTAGTACAACAAACAATAATAAGTATGACTTCATTTTAATATTGGTAAAAAATAAAACGGGCGAAGTGATGCGTTCGTCCACGTCGAACTAAGTGCGTTGTACGTTTACGTATGTATTACTAAGAAGTCATCTTCATGATACGTCTGCTAACAATAAAAACCTGTTCAGACATAGATACAAGTTTTATACCAAAACATTTTAAAATATGCAAAAGCTAGACCTAATATGACATCACCAATTACTTCTTTCCATAACATAACTGATTATTTATTAATGTGAGGTAGTAAGTTCTGCGGAATAATTTTATATGAAGGTAAGTTTTAGAATGATTCATAAATAGGTTATGTTTTGATACTATAGAATTCTTAACATCACAATTATGTCTGTAATAAGTATTTTTAGCGTTATAGTTTTCTCCTATGTGTGGGACATCACACATTAATAAGTAATAACTTATATATAAATATATATTGGTTGATTAACTGATACACATTTATACAATTTTATGATATATTACATCTAAGTTGATAATAAATTATTTAGTGTCATCTTTCCGTTCGTCAATGTTGTATTCGATATCATCGTTATAATTTTTATCATTGTTTTCCTGTTTCGGAGTTCGTTTAGTAGTTGTAGCTTGGTACGATATTGCGATGCCTCGATGATTTACAGGTATCTTTGAATCTAAACTTGTTTCTGTGTCGACTGTAGAATCACCTTGATTTTGTCCTAGAGGTCGGCGGTTGTTCCATCCGTCCAGGGGTAATAAAGGTCGCGAGTTCAGGTTTGGAGTCATGAAGTTATTCGTTACGTTTATGTTAAATATAGATGTCAAACTCTTAGTAACTTTATTTATAATATTCTCAATCATGGAGTTAGTATATCTTTTATACACGTCAATGTTGTTGGATGGATACAAAAAGCTCAGACCGGTTGGTCCTGAATGCTGACCGCTGTGTGGCGCGTTGATGACGGGGATAGGTGCATCTGTAGACGGAGACGTTCTGTGTATCAGATCCAGTACATCTTCTATGTAACCCAGATCTGGATTAATTAATTTACTATTTGGTCCTGTTTTCCGACTATTATGTGGTACTTTAAAGACTGACTTAGGTGCGTTTGTAGACGTTGACGTCTTGTGTATTATATCCAGTACATCTTCTATGGATCCGAGATCTGGGTTGATTAGTTTACCAGCGAATATACATTTTAAAACTACACATATTATCACTATGACACGCACTAACATTTTATTAAATAAACTTGCCTAACTATTAGGAATTCCAAATGATGACTGATTGTAAATTTCGTAGATTTTCATTAAGGTGTACCTAAGTACCTATCATTAATGACTAGTCAACTTAACCTAATGAAGTACTTATCTAACAATGTATTAATTATAAACCCGAGTCGACCCACAAAAATCATAATTTTACGAACATCGGTCCGTGTCTCTGAAAATCAAAGATGTAATGAGATCAGTAAGAACACGACCTCGCGGTCCTCGTCTGATTATACTGAACACGTGGTCGTGTCCAAAATAAAATGAGCGCTAAAAGGGAGCTCTTGATTAGAATTTCTATCGCTTTTAGTGGTTCACAATTATTGCCTCCATAAATTGCTTAACTATAAAAAGTCTTGCGTTTTGTATGTATACAATCAAACAATTCAGCAATCTTGCGTAAATGAGTTTTCATTTTGCTAGGCGTTAGTTAAATAAATATTTACCCAAGTATCTAGTTAATTTTATTTTGGTGGTGATATAAAATTTGCAGCCAGCAGATTGGGTGTCCCATGCATTAGTCTTAGTCTTCTACTTAATATTAATATGAGCTCCTGTCCATCTATTCATCTTATCGTATGGTTGATGAACAACCTGGAGTCAGAGTTTAAACCGCCTGTAGGCCTCTGACATGGCTTCACACACCGTTGAAAAATCTCTCAGGTGTGCGGGTTTCCTCACGATGTTTTCCTTCACAACTTTTTAGCAACTGATAACTAATTTATAGTACGCACATGAATTCGAAAAGACATTGGTGCGTGCCGGAGTTTGAACTTGCAACCTTCGACTCAGCAGTCCAATGGTCATACCACTGGGCTATCAGAGCTCCATCTATTGGTACTACCTACCTATTTTTGTTTTGTTTACAGGGGGAAGTTTTCTAGAGGCACGAGGAGGTAGAAGGCTAAAAGATCCTCTAAAACTAATATAAACAAAACCATTGTAAATAAATAAAATTAAAACTAGTAATAAAAAAACCATTTATATTTCTAATATTAATTTAGGGTTTAATAAATAATTCGATTAAATAATTACAGCTATTTTTTTAAAGTTTCGTTCACCTTAATATTTTCTTTCGAGTTACACAACTGTTTGCTTTAAAATTAGGGCGAAGTGCCTGAAAGTTCCATAGCACATCATGGTAGAACTTATTTTAACCACAGTTACACAATTCTTTTGGATGGGTTTTCACGACTTAACTGCTCACATTCGATGTGAAAATTTAACCATGTAGACCACGATGACTTTTTTTCTCGGAGGCTGCTTGACTTCTTATTTTATTTTCGTTCTTTATCTAAAGTTGGTTTCTTGGCTGAATGTTGAATGTCTCTGGCTGGTTGTTAAGGATTTCCGGCTGAATGTTCCCTTTTTCTGGCTGAGTTTGAGGGATCTCTGGTTGGGAGATCATATTTTCTGGTTGTATGTTGCTGTCCTCTTGCTTGCCATAAGCCATTTCAGGCTGGTCGTCGAGAGTTCTCTGCATATTCTTGGGAAACGTGGCTTGGTTTTGACCGGTTTGGGCGAGAATCGGTTTATTATTTTGAGTGCTTAAAGCTTGTGCGACGCCTCCAAAGAAAGCACCAGCTACGTCATGCACTTTTGCATTTAATTCCAGAGCTCCAGTCAGAAAACCTTCAATGATACGTCCTTCACACTTAAAACTCACTGCTGCTACGACAAACAAAACTAGGAAAGATTTCATATTTAGATTGTAAATGAAGATGATGATGAGAAAACGAAGGCGTCGGACACTGTCCTCGTAAAAGTGTTGCACGGTTGAGTATGCAGTACTAAGGCACCATCTTCTCTTTATATTTTTCAAATAAATTCCGGTTTGGACAAGTTGTAGAAAGTTTAACAAGAAATCTAGTACACAAATTTCTTTTTACGTAACCCGAGAGGGATTGATTGATTTTATAGATAAAAATCGAAAGGAAGAATGGCACGATAAGATCGACGTCTCTTATTAATCGATATTGTATATCACCACGACTACCCACGATATACCTTGAAGGTGTTGATAGAGGGGTGCTATTGCATACCAACTCTTCAACTGACGGTAAGTACTTATAAGTCCCTAGTACGAACTTATTGTCGTTTGTCGGGCTTTATTAGTCAGTGACTCAGTGGTGTCTAGCAATATCCAAAAAAATAAGAATTTGCATAATATAGGACATTGAAAAAATCATATTGGGGGGTGTTGAACCCGCAGCCTTAAGTATATAAATCCAGCAGTAGAGTAGAGCTACCATCAGTGCTTCTAAAGCTTCCTACATCATATAATTATGATGATGATGATCAAGCATCTCGTCAAAATTCAAAGGAAATATTTTAGTAGGTAGTATTAGCAGTAGGTACAGTACGTTGACTTATTAGCTTACTTACTATTTGTTTTTTAAGAAAGCGCGATTGAGATATAACACGTTTTTTGTAAACAGTGCTAGTGCTGGCAAACTTGTTATGATCCTCATAAGTAGTGTGGTTTTTCCCCGTTTACAAAGTAGGTACCTACACGTAGTAGCCTAGTAGGTATATACGGATAGGTTTATTGATTATTGACAGCCTTGTTTGTGCTCGCCAAGACTACTGCTGACCATAAGGTTCGAATCCCAGGTCGGGCTTAGCGCTATGGGTTTTTCTATTAGGCAATTCTCAGTAGCAGCACGGAGCCTAGATTTGTGCCCGGTTAATGACAATAGATTAGCCCCTACATTGGGACCTGTAACATCGGTAACTGGCAAAATGAAGGCCTAGGGTACCTCTGGCTACCCGGGAATATCTACAGGCGTGAATTGTGATGTTATGGTTACGGATATGTGTATGTTTAGAAATACCAGATTTTTAGGTCCAGGTCCTTAGCATTTTTGCAAGAGTAAATTTAACTGTTTATAGACATTTATTTCGGGCATCTAATAAGTACTTATTATTATTAGTAGTACTTTTCTTTTCGAGAACATTGAACGACCGTTGTGTTTTCAAACCAGTTCACTACGAATTTTTGGAAAAATATTGTACATACTTACGTATGTAATGCTTTGTATCCTGGGTTAGTATTGATGTCGTCTAAGAACAGCAAATCACGTAAAATTGCGTAAATTACTAACCTTGGCCCCCTGTTCTGTTCCTGCATTTCTTACTGCATTATAAAACCTCTTATCGGTCTAGCATTGTTGAGAAAAATAGCTATATTACCAACCAGGTTTGTTACGAAAGGTGTAGTGTGTTTTGCTGTAGGCGTAAGTAATTTAGGATTTTGGCTTACTGACCTGTCACCTGACACCTGTAGGAACTCGTTGGTACCTATTTAAAACAGTTTTGTCAATAATACCTAAATAATGGTGTTAGATATTGCACGGACTGGTTATACGGAAATTATGGCGCCTGTATTAATGCTACATAGTAGATTCTTTCTTAATTTAAAGTACATTTTTTATCAACGGAATACTTGATAATTGGTAAAGTTATCCAGGTTCATCGCTCAAGTAGTCCATGGACTTAATTATGATTTTGTTGGAATTGGTTGCAAATAGGTACTTGTTTTTGTATATATCCCCTCAATGGCTGCTAAGAGTCCCTTGATAGTTGTTGACATTCCCTCGATGGTTGTTAAGGTTCCCTTGCTGGTTGACATTATCCCCTTGCAGGTTCTCGTTGTCCATATTATTCCGTTGATTGTTAGATTGCTCTCTTTGGTTGTTAAGATTTTTGTGCTGGTTATTAAGATCCTCTTGCTGGTTGTTCCACTTGCCTGGTTGGTTGTTGAAGTTTCCTTGATGGTTTTTAAAATTCGCTTGTTGATTGTTAAAATTTGCTTGTTGGTTGTTCAAATCAGCTTGCTGGTTGTTGAAATTTCCTGGTTGGTTGTTTAAATTACCTAGCTGGTTGTTAAATTGCCCTGTTTGCATGTTAAAGGTCCCTGGTTGGTTGTTGGAATTCTCTTGTTGGTTGTTGAAATTCCCGTGCTGGTGTTTGGGATTCCGTATTTCATACTCGTCGGTATAACCATTACGATAAAAATAGTTGTTACTGGGGTGATCCTCATGTCTCTTTTGACCACGTAAAGCTTTCCCGATGCTTCCAAATAAATCCCCAGCTACATCATGTACTTTTGTATTAAGTTCCAAAGCTCCAGTCAGCAAGCCCTCTATTATATTCCCTTGGCACTCAAAACTTAGAACGGCCAGAAGTAACATTATTAAGCAAGATATCATATTTTTTAATTTTTTTGATATACTGAGAGGAAACGCGACAGTTTGTTTCTCACTAAGTGCGCTATGCGTATCCGTTTGAATCGGTGCGGAGTCCTTACAGCAATATATACGTATGGAATAAAGTTGTTTGTGTAAACTGCTAATCAAAAACCAAGAAGGTCAATGATCCTAAATTTATACCTTTGGTAAAAGTGCGATTTCAACAAAAGGTTAGCGTCAACGATGACTTATTAGGTATTATTTGTATATTTTTTCGGGACAAGCCCATCACTCGTGTCCATCACTGTCACCCCTGTAAGCCAGGATTTACAATGATATCCAGTAATGTTTAAGACTATTGAGGCGACTCACTTATTCTTTCACGAATTATTTTTGGTGATTACCTTCCGGTCACTCAATATATAATAATAATGTTGTCCTGACCGAATTTCGGTCACGGCGGCCGATCTCATTTGAGACTAGCCAACTACGCAGAAGAAATTAAAGTGCACAAGTATGCGCGCAAACACAGGTGCACTCCCTATTCCCTCACTTTCATAGTCCGATGGGACGGTAGACCGACACGACCAACGGCTTAACGTGCCTTCCGAAGCACGGGGGGGTCTCGACATGTGAAAACTGTCACCTATCTCAAGGCTGTCCGCGGCGAGCACGGCTTAACCTCGCAAATCGACTAATGATAACGACAATTAAGGACGTAGCCAACAGTATTCAATGGAACAATGACTCTTCATGACAGAGTTTTAAATCTGTATTTTGAATCTTAATCTATGACTAAAGTATTTTTTTTTGGTAATAAGTACCTTAGAAGTTATGTAGGTATGTATGTCGAAATGGGCTACTTTACTCTTAACCTAAATAAATATTGGCATTATACTATATTACCCGTCGCAAGTCGGAGGGGAAACGCTTATTCACCGTATTTCTTGAGAATTTCATTAAGTACATGCCTGGTGGTTTTTCAAACGCCTCTGAAATCGCATGTGCATGATAATGAATGACTGTCACCGATGTCGATAGCTTAACGTAGGTACTTACTACTTATCCGACGCACTTAGAGGTATGTATGCAAATGGATGGTCACTCATCCTCGACAAGCGAAGCTTTACCTTGATCAAGTAGCTCCGTACATATAGCATCGTGGAGTACTAGCGCCAGGACATACCTACTCGCCAAGGGTGCTTGCATGTATATTATAATATAATATTATTAGGAAAAATACAGAGTCATACAAACACACTCACAAACTTTCGCCTTTATAGTATTAGTGTGATAATTGAATTGAAGAAATGTCTTTGTTTTTGTGTGCCGAATGTCTTGCAGTATATTTTTGCGTGAATCTATGAATGGGGACAATTCCGCCATACATTGTTTTGTTATATCTTAAAGGTAGCGTTTTTGATGAATGCTCGACATCTTCAACAATCATCGTCATATTTCAACCAATTTACAGAAAACATGACTAAATTATACCTACACATAAACCTTCCTCATGAATCACTTTTTCCATTGGTGAAAACCGTATGAAAATCCGTTCGGTAGTTTTATAGAATAACGTGTTCATACAGGCAGACAAACGCGGGGGGGACTTTGTTTTATAATATAATATACTAGGTGCGCTCCGCGTGTTACCCGCCTATCCAGGGTGTCAGCTACCTCCATATAAAATTTTAGCAAAATCGGTCCAGCCGTCTGAGCGTGAAGAGGTAACACACTCACAAACTTTCGCCTATATAATATTAGTGTGATAGTGATATACAATACTTATTGAAATAAAACTATTTTTAAGGATTTTATCGCGGTTTTAATAGAAATTTAAAATCCGTAAATTTATAGTTTTATATTCGCGTAAGTGATAGAAATCATTACAATACTTATGTTAATTTGTAAGATTTATCTATAGAATGGTCATGCCCGAAAATACGATGGTACCCTAGGCAAGAACCTAGTCGCGTTTCAAAAATGTCTGACTGGGAGTGCACTTCGGAATAGAGATTCTATGGAAAGTATCTACATGATAAGTATGTAAATTAAAAATAAAATCGACTACCATGCGCGCCCCTTGACACGTGCCTAGTGCCTACTCTTAGCTTACTCCGCCACTGAGCTGGCCCCTAGCCCCGATATAATAATATGCTGTTTGTTGTTATTAGATACCTCGCATACAACAACGCTGCCTTTATATTAGGTAGAAAATAGATATGCTAATGCCTTATGCACAGTAATCATTCAGTCGCTTGGAGAAATATAGGGTTCAGTAAAATAAATAAAACAAATTGTTATACTTTTAGTTGAACTGTATTAATTAACAAGGATTTTTAAACGCCGAGACAAAGTTAAACTTGATGTGCTTAATGTTGTTGACGAATATCGGATAGAGATACAATGACATGACCTCTCTCTTATAAAACAATGTTTGTATTACACTTGTTGATTTTTACGGTGTCTTTACTACAAAGACCCTGTTATATTATTGCTAGTTTCTTATTTAGCTTTTCTTTGCACTACTGATAAAAACAAATAGAACTTGATCGATTTGATGTTATCAGGAGGATAGTTTCATTTTCGTAATATGTTCACATAACAATCTTTGCTCATTCAAATTGTGTTTCCTAAATTTATTATATCTATTTAACGAATACTAGAGAGAAGAGTGTTATAACATACTGTCCCACTATAATATACGACGTTCAGTGACTTCATCAACAACATTTAACACATATTACATAACAGAATGTGACAGTATAATAGTGTAGGTTAGTTAATTAAGTAGAAAACATCTTTAGATAGATTTATTACCCGAACAGCAATTAAGTACCCGTACAAAACAATGACTTACCTTAACATTTGGCTTTAAATATTTAATCTAAATTAATATAATCACCAACATGGCTGCTATAAATAAAACTTAATTTTGATTATTAATAAATAGTTTGGACTATTTTTGTAAATCATAAAAAATGAATAGTCAAATTAATAATAATTGAACTGTTTAACATTACAATTACATTATGTTATATCATACAATCTTAGATAAGTAAGGCACTTTTTCCACTTAAGTGTAATTGATTAAACATGGTTCAGTGATCTAAATACATCGTAACATTAAACTATGCACATTAATCTGACGTCAGAATGGTAGTTACATAATTATATATTTAAAGGTAGAAATTATTTTAATCACCGGCAAAATATAATATAATTATGTATCTCTTTGGTAAAAGTAATAAAACACGTATTTTATCCGGCTTCGAAAAAAGTACGTATTTGATTTGTTTTTGTTATCATTATTACATATTGGGAAGCCATCCCACAAGTTGTCTAATATGTATGCCGAATCATATTTGAAATAATAAGTTACATTTCAAAATTATATCATTTGACGACCCGATTGGCGCAGTGGCTAAGCAATTGGACTGCTGCGCTTAGGGTTGCGGGTTCGATTCCCGCACGGGACAATAATTTGTGCGATCCGCAGATGTTTGTCCCGAGTCTGGGTGTTTGTGTATGTGATATTTCATGTTTGTGAAACGCACCCACGATACAGGAGAAATTCCTAGTGTGGGGCGACGTTTATAAAAAAAAATCAAAAAAAAAAAAAAAAAATTATATAAATTGTTTCTTTTTTTGAAAACCTACAAATAGCTAGAAAAGTAACTGCTGTGAAACTGTGAAATTAAAATATACGCCAAAGGGAAAATAATTAAGATGTAGGTACATACATTACTTTACAATATGAGTGTACTATGAAATGTTGTTATTAAGTTGTTATAAACTAAAAATTTATCTCTTCTGTATTATTGCAGTGTGCAAAATACAACTGCATATTTAGTAGTAGGTAGTAGTAGTTATATCTCCCATTATTTTGATTTATAACCACATGTGACACGCATGTTACTATAACCATTAGAAATCATTTGCTAACAATAAACAATTGCATATCTTTAAAAAAGATTGAGTAAGCGTAAATATTTTATGTATTCTGTCTATTTTAGATTTACAGGTTTAATTTTTGCTTCTGTACCTATTCTTGTACTCAAATGACTAGGTATTTACTGTATTAAGACATAGTAAAACAGTGATTGCATTAGAATGCGGCTCACAGGTACATCTCTAGTAAGTATAAGCAAAAACATTATGTCACCAACTTAAATCTGTAAATTGGCTCATTCATGGCATGTACCAAGTCTGAAGGTGTGTTTAGAATAGCTAATATTGTTGTTAGTTTTATATGTATTACAACATCATCTCTATGCAGCGAATGCAGTGGTGAAGCAAGAATTACTAAATGGAAACTGTTGACTTAAAAAAGCCCGTGCATGACACTGTAATTTAAACAAGAGGTGTTACGGTGATGTGTTTTTTTTTTTAATTTTCAAGCTGCCTAAGTAAGTATTTGGTAGACAATAAGACATTTATTTTACATTTACTAAATATACTCGCAATTCCAAATGGCTCGTACTTGACGACATAATAAAATACTCCCCCTTCCTAATCATTGAATGCACTAGCTACCGCGACCCCAAAACAAAATATTATAGCACCATCTTACAATTACTCACTATCGAGCTCGAGCAACTCTGGTACACTCTGATATAAATTCGGTCACAGTTTCTACTTCACTATAATTAGACACGAACATTAACTCTGTATAATAATCGATAAACATCCGATGAACACAATATGATCTAAGTCTACGTCAATATTTCACTTGTCACTTAGACAGCACGAGGTTAGTCCACTGAACCCAAAATAGTGAGCTTATATGCTGACGTTGTCACTGATGGTGGAGATAGGGGGTCTGCCAGCGAGCGCAGGGTGCAGCGGGCAGGGCGCGTGGGGACCCGCGGGGGGCGCGGGGCCTCCAGGGTGCGCGGGCCCCCCGGGGGGTGCGGGGCCCGCGGGGGGTCGTCGCGCTCCCTGTGGCCTGCCCCCGCCGCGCCGCGCGCTCTTGTCGAACACTTTGCGGCTCTTAGGGTTGGGGGGCGTGGCCCGCCGTCAGTCCATCACGTGTTTGATCTTCACGTACAACACGCACGAGAACAGGAACCCAAATATAGGGATGACCGCCATGCCTACGCCCACCGCTGCTAAGATGATCAGATGATCCCGTATGTGGTTCGTAAACTGTCGTATGCAACCCTGGAACGTAACGAAGATCGTCGATGTTCATTGTTCATACAAGCACTGGTTAGCATTTCAAGCACTGGTTTTATGTAAAAAAATATTCTTTAATAACCAACTTACACTAACTCTTGAGTATACATATAAAAATTATATAAATTTCCAATAAACCAAAAAGATGAGCTCCCGATATATCTCAAGGTTTTTTACATTAGCAGGGGGAGAAAATCCCGTGTAGTGAAGACATCGTAAACATGAAACTCACATGATAGTATATGTTGGAGGGGTGGTCCCTCGCGCCGCAGCGGTTGGAGACGGTCTTGCAGCAGGAGTCGGGCACCAGCAGGCGCGGGTCGTGCTCGTGCCACGGGCTGTGCCGCCAGTCCGAGTACCGCACCGCGCCGCAGCACTTGAACTGAACATACGACGTTCAACGTATGAACTTGATACCAGCATTGGAGCTCGAATCGTTTTTATAAACCCAATTTTATCTCTAACCATCATAAGGTCAATTTGTGATCGACCGAGTTAGTGTTATCAAATCATCCATCCATCCATCAACCATCAAATGTCGCCATCGGTTGATGAATTAAGGTACTGTACGTGACGAAGTTCTCAGATAAGTTTGGTTTAAAATTGTAAGTCTCAGTTTACCGCAAATAGTATACAGTGTATAATAGTAGTTAAATAATGGCGCTATGCACCTATTCCGAAACATAATTTTAGACCCGGGCGTAGAGCCAAATTTCTTCTACTTGAGGGCGACTATAGCCAAACATAGACAAATTTGCATTGATTGTTAAAATTAAATACATGTTCCTAAATTGATAAAGGAAATTTGAAAAATGATGGACACGAGCGGGATTCGAACCCGCGACCTTCGCCGATCCGTGGCGGTGGCGGTGGCTCAGTTGGTTAGAGCAGCGCCACGGATCGGCGAAGGTCGCGGGTTCGAATCCCGCTCGTGTCCATCATTTTTCAAATTTCCTTTATCAATTTAGATTCAAGCTTAGCATGGGCAACATGCTAAAATGGCACCAAAAGTCATATAAATTTGGGTTGGTATTATCGTTTCAGTGATTTATAGCTGTAAAGGTATAACACTGAGTTGGTAATCATAGATTCCAACAGATAATACCTGACGTCACCCTTAAGACGTAAATACTAAAAGGGAACTTGAAATTCGATGGATGCGAGCAGCGACACGGTGGCTCAGTTGGTTAGAGCAGCGCCACGGATCGGCGAAGGTCGCGGGTTCGAATCCCGCTCGTGTCCATCATTTTTCAAATTTCCTTTATCAATTTAGATTCAAGCTTAGCATGGGCAACATGCTAAAATGGCACCAAAAGTCATATTAAATACATGTTATTTATATCAGAGCAATTTTGTATACAAGTGATGAAAAAAATCTCAAAAGATGATGAAGTAGGTACGTAGATTACGTAGTAAGTATTGAAAAACTCGATCATTTATAAGCAACTGATACTCATTGTAGATGCTCATATTTTTAATGCTAATGCACAAGCTTCATCCCGACGCAAAGGCCATACAGTATTATCTGGATGCATCAATTATTATCTGTATGGTAAGTTACCTCCGTCTGCATGCGGTCGACGGCGTCGGTGACGGTGGTGTCGAGTGCGTAGTTAGAGAGGAAGGTGTTGTTGAGCTCGGCCCTGAGCTCGTCCTCTACGGCCACCTCGTAGTAGTAGGCCAGCCCGCCGGCGCCCAGCTCCAGGATGAACGTGATCAGCAGGAAGTATGTGTACTGGAATTGTTATAACGTATGTTTAACATCTGCATTGCCTTAAGAAAACTGGTTACTGCCCTCTCACCATGAACACTTAAAGCGGGGCAGTTTACGTTGAGTAAGCGAGACGCCGCATTACACTGCACGTAGCGGCGTCTCGCTTCCACAACGAAAACTGCCCCGCTTTAAGAGATCATGGTAAGGGGGTAGGAAACAGGCTTCGCTGGTTTAATGGATTGCTTAGCATGAGGGTGACGAGAAGAACCAGGAGGGTTCGAATCCCAGTTGAAATAAGTGAAAGGTACTGGGTTTTTCCATTTGGTAATTTTCAGTGGCAGCAGGGAGTGCCAATGCAAAAAATAAATAACAAAACAGTTCAGATTACTAATCTAAGATTGTAGGCCTTAATCGGATTACTGGATACGACTTGATAACCGTTAGGGTAAGAGTAAATATGAATACTTTACTGTTACGGATAATAGGCTAGCTCAGCGAAGTTTCTTGCCAGATCCTGCTTCACATAACAGCTATTAATAAAAGCTCTAGACAAGTGGCTCGAACGCTACCAAACACTAGACTAGACCATACCATACCTTCTATTGTTTTCTATCTGTCTACCGTTTGAGATACTTGTCTAGGGCCCTGGAGGTAAAGTTGACTAGCACGTTGGAGATACTTACGCACAGCAAACTGGTTCTGTTCTCAGTCTTGAGGCCGCAGCAGCCGAGCGCGCACAGCGGCACGCCCATGACCCCGGCGATGATCAGCAGGTAGGCGATGGCTGGGTACGTGGGCGTGGGCAGCAGCGACACGAACCGGTGCCGGTACGACACCGTCCACGCTCCCACCCCCAGCACGCCTGCGCCCGCGAACTGACGCATGCGCATGTTTACATTACTACCTACACTTTTATATAAGACAGTGACAAAATTCTGTTATCTTTTCAAGTAAGATTATATTTGTTTGCTTCGTTCTTTCTTTAAGAGATAATTATGTCAGATAAATCATACAAATAATTAGAGCCTAGTGAGGAAAAATAAATGTCGAGGACGTTGACAATTAATTGCCAAAGGCTCCATTGTGTTAGATTAAATAAACCATTACGAATGTGTTCTGAGTTTTATCGCTTGGGATTATTCTTTCTGCTTATAAAACACTGGTTAATACTTATTTATACTCTAGGTACTAGTTAGAGGTGGAACAGGTAATGTTCTGTACACGCTCTACATACTTCTACTGTACAAATCCAATTAAACAACATGTTTCGTGGGTATACCCGTAGATAGTAATATGACCATGAAAAGATTATGACGTTGGGTATTAAGACGCGGTTCCATCCCACGTTTTAATCAGTTTAAACACACAAGCCGTGACAGCTATTTAACAACGAAGAAAATAGTAGGTAACCCAGTTCTTGTAAAACGAAGTAGCTTGCATCATTTCAATTAATTTAATAGTTCAACTTAAAATGATAATTGCTTTTAAATAAATTAATCTGTACATATTTTACGGCTAAAAGTCGACTCATTTATTTAAATAACTGTATAAGTGAAGTCGTGATAACCGTAATCGTTCGATAACATTTAACTGTCCATGTTATTTTCATAACAATGGAACTACACGACACATATCGTAGGTTTATAGAGCGTAAGCGGTAAGGGTAACATATTACGTTGTGACATGAACACGGTGGAACGTAAATAAAAGTCAACGAGTGTTCGCTTGCATGACTTTTGGGATAATATTCACTCAGAAGGTCAAATCTAGCAAGCCTTATCAAATTAATGGGCTACACGGGCAAAGTAATCGAATGCTCAGGAATATTATTAGTTATACGCTATATTTCCCGTAGTTATATTATGGTTTCGAGCCTCGTAGTTAGCGCATGGGAAAATCATGTAGACGCGTGCGAAACACTGTAGGATGACGATTAAAACATCGTGTATGGTCTTGACATACAAATAGGTACATACCAAGAACACCACGTTGAAGATATGCAGGACACACTTCAAGAAGTTGACGCTACAGCAGTCCGCGTCTCTTGATTTACGTGGCTTAACTTTCTTCTTTTTGGCCAGCAGTGCACTGGCGTCTTTTTTCTTTTCTTCAGCCATTTTCTATTATAAGTATCGGTTATGCGATATTAGTTTTCTTCAGCTAAGCTCTCTTATTTTCATGATCGATTTCAGTCCTGGAAAATAAAGAAAATTATAAGATTTTTCCAGCCAGATCACATGTAGGTACATAAATTACGACATTAAAATACTTACTGGTTCAACAGTAATATAATATGAAAATACCGACAAAGGGAGAGCATTGAAACACCCAAAAACGAATTACATTGTTTATTTAATTAAATTTCTAAAATAGCTTATAAAAGTGGAATATAGTACAACACTTATTCTAAATAATTATACAACAAAATGTCTCAAAATAATTGATCCACAGTTAGTACATTTAATAAAATAAAAAAATATGTATACATAATAAAAAAAAAATGTATTATGAAGACCTTGTAAGAGTGCGAAAAATATATACAGACATTTTGTAGTAGTTTATAAAAATTAAACAATAATGATGTACATATCATTATCATACTTCATTCAGTCCTTAATTTCATCACAATGTAAATTCATTCTAAGCAACCTTACTTCAATACTGCCTTTTAATCCTTTGGATTCCATTACTAATATAATCTGAATACGAGAAATAAATACGTTTTTTAAATTTATATAAGAGAAGTAATCAAAGCTGCAGCACTGTAACAATATTCACATACAATTTAGATGATAGACCAGAATTAGGTTTAAATATTATTCATTAGTTTTTATCAGAGTAGATTAATAAATGCGCCTAGAATCTTATTAATTGGGTGTTGATATATATATTATGATGATTTTATTCTTGAAAATTTGTATAATATTATCAACGAGAAGTAGTTATCACAACCCACTCATTGTCAAATTATAAAAAGCATACCCTGGCACTAGTTTACACTGAACAGATAAAAGTATCACTCTTAATAAAGAGATCTGTGATGAATCTATAATACAAGCTATTAATTTATTATCAAATCCTTGGCTCTATCAATTGTTATTCCTCGTCATAGTATTTCAAAGTGGTTTCTAACTTATCAACAATTTTTTTGTAAAAATGTATCTGCTGTCTCAAGAATTTTTGCATTGTGGCATTCAGGTCTTTAGTTCTCTCGGCTTTGAAGTGATTAATTTCGGCAAGAAGTGCGTAGGATACAACGTCAGTCCGTCGCAGTACTTCATTAAGTTGGGCTATTTCCATTTTGTTTTCCGCTGTCAGTCTCTCACATTCTCGCTTTTTCTGTACCGCGCTTTTGTGGGTACCTAGAACGTCGGGGAAACCTCCAACAACACCCTTGTACAGATGGAATTTATCACCGAGGGGTTCCCAATCATATTTTGGGTGTTCGTCGTACATTCGACCCATATCAATGTATGCGCTGCCGGTCATTTTGATAGCAGTTGTCAATTTTGACGTAGACGCTAATGACCCTTCATCCAAGCTCAGTGAAGCAGCTAAACTACAGAATGCTTCCCCTACTTTCTGGCAATCAGCTTTATAGGGACCTTGAAGCTTCTTAGTGTGTGCTATACACATACTAGAGACTGACTTAACAGATGTGTCCATACTATTTATGAACATATTGCATTGTTCAGTTATGTGATCAACTTGAGACTGTAATAAAGCTTTTTCAGGTACTACTATTGATATGCAATAATTTAGACCTATTAAGGCATCTCTTTCAGCTTGCCGTTTTCCAGCTTTCCACCGTTTTTCATCAGTACAGGTGAGAAAATGTTGCCACACTTCACACTTTGATAGCACGGGATGTCTACACATCCAGTCTACAAATTCTTGAAGTTGAACTCTTCTTCGCTCAATTAATTGTTCATCATATCTGCCAGAGATTTGCTTATCTGGCAATGGTGGTATTGGAACAAGTGTGAATTTCTCTTGTAACCTTTCATGAAGCCAATCAAAATGCTTGTATCTTCTAGAAACTTGAATATTGTTAAATGATGGTGTTAATTGATAAGCAATGAAACTTTTGATACCTTTGAACTTAGATTCTTTCTTGGGGGAAGCTACAGTGACAGTATAGGGCTGAGTAATTGGCCACCATTCATATCTGTCTTCTTCTTGAACTATGTAAACCTTTTCAGAATCTCGCACTTCTACATTTAATGTGGCAAGTAAATAGCTTTCACCACTAACTTTAGATGATGGAGCAAACTTATTCTTTCGCACCGTTCCTACTGAAGATCCATAGTTAGAGGCAGTTTCTTCAACATGATGGTTATAGTCACTAATAGGCATTCCTGGTAAAGGTGTTAGTTGCTGGTTATATTGCTGTTGTTGCTGCTGCTGAGGTTTGCTTTGTTGCTGGACAGGGCCTATTTCAGAGTATGTGTCGTCATCCCAATCATCATCCCAGCCGTCTTCATGTGAGGTGCCTCTTTGAAAGTTACTGTCCCCTGCACTAAATTGTTGGTCACCCCAATCATCTGAGGCTTGGTCATACCTGGGAGCTGCTGGAGCGGCTTTAGTCTGGACTGATTCATCTGGTGCTAATTTTCTAACATATGCAGCAGGAAATAAGCCTGTCTCTCCTTTAGCATTCCTGCCTTCCCACCAACCTTCACCAATTTCTGTGTTAACTAATGTCAGTACTTCTCCACAGGTTATTGACATCTCTGTGGTGTTAGGCTCACCCGTGAAGTCGTACAGAGCTTGTACTTGGGTCGTCATAATGAGACCCTTTACCTAAAACAATTCAGAGATTATTTAATAAAGTCAGCACATTTAGTAAGAATGGATTGAAACATAAAGTATTAACAACACACTATCTTATCACTGTTATCTATAGAAGTAGGGAGTATGCACATAGTTTGATAAATATCAATGTACCAGCAAACTGTGCTCTGTATTATTATTAGCACTGGCTTGTACGATTTAGGGCGTCGCACACTGTAAGGCGCTGAGTCGCTGACACATATTCCTAATAGCCCCTAATTAAGCATAGTTGAAACCTAATTGTCGAATGTGCGATGGGTATACGCTGTGCTTTATGGCGGATTTAAAAGAAACCTAGACAAATAGTATTCTAAATGAGTTTCTATTGTGTTTTACACAATAACATTACAATAGTAAAGTAATACTGATTATGTAGAAATATACCTGTTATTGTCACAAGACTGACTAACCAATATTATATGTGCTACTTTTATACTTCAGAAAGGAATCAAAATACATTTTTGTTGCAATTATTTACTATAATAACGACGAGAACCTATAATACATTAAAATCTTTAAGTTCTGTAGTGGAAATCACACCAATGACGTCAATTTGGAGAGCGTGTATCGAGTATTGCGCACAGTGAATGTTGACTTATTCAGAGAGAAATATATATATATCTTTCAAATTTATTTACGAACAACTTATTATTACAATAAAGAAAGATTTCTACTTACTTGTATCACTTTAAAATTATTACTTAAGGCGGATACACCGATTGAACAGTCATCTGTTTGACAGATTACAAAGAATTTGTTTTCGCTTCACCTTGTTCTCGTTTACGTGGCATTAGTGTAGAATATTGACTTATTTTATTGGTTGTATGCAGTAGCAATTAAAAACGACCAATAGGATGCTAGTAGTTATTGTTATCTGTTGTACTGGCCAATAATATAAGCTACAAGGTTAACTGTCAACCAATGGTAAAACAGGATAGCATTTAGCAAAGAGAAAGACTCGGTGTCGACGAGTTGTTCATAGTTGCGGTAAGATGGCGTTGTTTTTGTTAAAATGTTATTAAATAAAATTCAATTTAATTTCTTTGCCTAACTGGTATACCCCTAGTAATGAGTATGTAAGTTTTTTATTATTATCTAGATCTTTTCCTATACTTTTTAAATATAGCTACTTATCATCGACGCGAGTCGGTCAAAAGGTTTACAGTTAAGGCTGGGTACACACGTTAGATTTTTTATCAGATAGTCTGATCTGGCTATCGGAAGGCGTTGGAGCCATTATTTTGTTTGAACATTCAACACACGTCCGATCTGATCGGACGGACGTCCGAGTCGGAAACGTTATGCGCCAGTTTCCGAGAATATGCATTAAGTAATAGTAATTCATAGTCCATCTTTTCTTTGTAATCCGTACGCAAGCACTCCGTACGATGATACTTGGGAACGACTAAGTTCAGATTAATGAACGGATCTGTGTCGAGTAAATACAAACAGATAATCTAATCAGACAATCGGAAACAAAATCTGACGTGAGTAGCCAGCCTAAAGAAAAAATAAAAAGTAGGTATAGGAAAGAGTGACCGGGCTTTGAAAAAGTTAAATCGTTTCATGTTTTTCTAGCAGGTCATCGGAGCCGCTATTCCATTTCATTAAGCAAAAATAAAAAACAATATTGTTTATTTTGTTGCTGTAACAATATCTAACAACGAAGGTAACCTAACGTTAGATTTAATAGTATAAAAACGTCAGTAGGTGTATCTAGGTAACCGATCTATAAATAATAATTTTATTAACTATAAAATTACCAGAGGGAATTTGCCAACAATTCGTTAGGTAGGTACTAGAGAATCTTGAATTTCATGACAATAGTATTTTGTCATTAATTACCAGGACTTTATGTGTTATTTATGCCGAAGTCATCAGTTACCTTCACGTAATTGAAGCACTTAGGCTAAGTACACACATGGGGATTGATTGTAATAGTTAATTATTATCCCTGACATTACAGGGTCTATGTTTGTTAAGTATATCATGCATGTAAGTATTTGTTTTCTGTCATACATAGTGCAATAAATAAATACTTTATTTATTTATTGCACTATGTATGACAGAAAACAAATTTATTATTTTGACTACTTACTTATATACAAAATATAGGTATTTTTAATTACTTTCCATGTTGTTAGACACTATATTAGTATGAACTATGAACACATGAATCAGGAACGTGACTTAAGAATACTTTAGTATGACTAAACAAAATTGTTTTCCATCGATGAATTTAGAGCTTGAGCTAAAAAGCAAAAATTTTTTATACGCAAAGTTGCTAGGATTTTCTGCTTAAATAGAGTGCAAAAGCGTAATTATAGTGTTGTAATGAAGATTGTTTTAGATAGGTACTGATATATATGCAGTCACATGTACCCCTCGCAGGGTTGAATACGTAAGCAGGACAGCCAGTGTTCTGCGGCGACGGTAATTAAATCAGTTGCCGGAGAACTGACGCTGTGTGCCCGCAGTTTAATAAGTTGCGGAGGGAGCCTGCCTGACAGAGGTCGATGTCAGTAGTGTTTTAATTACTATTAAAATACTATGCAGCTGTATACATTATAATATAGTTTGTTAGGTGACAATAAAGTCTTTAGACAGAAAGAAAACAAAAATCGGCTCCACAGGAGAACATTAGGCATCTAACGATGTATAGCAGCCTAAATAATTCCCATACCTATGTTGTGATTGAGGTTGTGATGATGCTGAGTAAGTTCAGTGTAGTTGCTCCAATGAGCGCGAAAGTGTTAAACGATGGCCAAGATATTTTGATACAAGGCAAAGGCGTTTTTTTAAGCAGAGAAAGAGCAAACATTATTTATCACCGCTGTATACTGTGGGCCGGCGATTTCAAACTTAAATATGTACCTTTTACACTATCGAGATCATAAATCGCTTAAAATATGCCGGACATTTCTTAAACTTTAAAATATAAATAGATTTGGTAACTTAAGCAATCTATTCGTGGAACTTAAAGATTGGAAGGCGACGAAACCGGTAAGTTATGCAGCAAACTTAATTAAAATGAAAAGTACTTGCCTGTTTGCATCTGGACGGCCGGCTCTTAAGTATTGTCCTTTAAAAAGCATTGGACTGTTGAAAATAATAGTTTTCCTTGTAAAATGCTCCGCTAGAATTTTATTTATTGAATCTTGTTATTCGTACTGGGTAATGTACCTACTCGATATAATAAGTTTGTTAGTGTTACCCCACAGAACTAAGTAAGTGCCTGTTTGTTGCATCTTGCAATTGGGTTGAGGGATGAAAAATTGATATCTGACGCGCTATATAAGTCACGCACAACGTTTTATTTTTATGAACTTATCTGAAACTCTACCTGCAAATGTAAGATCTTAGGATAAAATATACCTACGCAAAAACACATTATTTAATCAGGTGATAGTGTTGGGAATCGGGTTAAAACATCCATTCCCTTACTAGCAACACCGAATTAGGGTGCTCCAATCAGTGTGCCCCACATCGTTATGACACGCTAATTCGCATCGCCGCGATTGGTCTCAATATTGTTCCCCAACCCCACTACCCTCGACTCATGTAACCTAAAATTAAATACACTCGCCTACTAGCTTCGTACTGATCGCATCGTTGTTTTATTTCCAAAATATTCCCTGAACTTATTCTACACCAAAATCAGGTACCGGCGCATCAATCCGGTACATGTGGTCCTTCGAGCCGGATCTCAGTATCAGCATCCTATGGAATTTGTATACGGGTGTGGCCACCTTTGCTAGTTCGAGAAGACTGGACTGGACTCAGGACTACCTGGAGGCTAAGCGCATAAAGGAATCGAAAACGGATTGGCAGCTCATCGGACATCATACGCAATCTGGTGGGACCAACCATCCTTTCTTTTCTCCATCACCTCCTTGTTCTCTTTGTGATACCAGTGCTTAACTGATTCCAGTGCTTGCAACGGTGTGCTGAATAAGTTCATTTCGCAAGACTTGTGGCCGTCGATAGCAGTGCTGACGCGGTCTTCAGGCACTCCAACCGTGAGTACTCCTATTTTCACCGACCACCAAAATGGCTACCGAAAGTGCAAAGTCACGCGATAAATCTCCCCTTACGTTAGCTGTCGATAGTGCAAATTCTAAGTCTCGCGATAGGTCTCCTAATCTGGCTGTAGATCCCAATTTACTCCGAGAACTAGTGCGAAAACGTGGCATCATAAAAGGCAGACTCACCAAGTTCTCAAATTATTTAAATTTATTTGAAAATAACGATGACCTTGCTTCGTCCTCTCGCGTTCGAATAGATTTAAAATTACGCATAAAGGGAGCTGCTAGTTTATATGACGAGTTCAATCAGGTTCAGGCTCAGATTGAGGAATGTGTTTCAGATAGTGATATGGCTGACCAGCTAGATCATAGAGAATCATTCGAAAACTCTTATTATAGCATATTAGCCCACGCAGAATCTCTTCTGACCGAGACCGATGATGGCGAGGTTACTAACGCTAAACATTGTTGTAGTGAACAACCGCAGTCCGTGAAACTTCCTACAATTACACTGCCTAGCTTTGACGGTTCGTATGAGCACTGGCTTGAGTTCCGCGACACGTTTCTATCTCTAGTCCACAATTCCAAACGCATAAGCAATATCCAAAAATTCCACTACCTAAAGTCCTCTCTAAAGGGTAATGCCGAATTAGTTGTTAACTCGGTGGAATTTTCGTCTGACAATTATATTGTGGCGTGGGAGCTACTGCTAAATAGGTTCAATAACAACAGACTTCTAGTACACAATCATGTGAAGGCCTTGTTTAGCATTAATTCGTTAACTAAAGAGTCGCCCGCTTCCCTACGTAAGCTTATTGACACGATTCTTAAGAATTTACGTGCACTAAAAATCCTAGGTGAGCCCACCGATCAGTGGGATACGCTTATTAATTATATTATAGTTTCAAAACTAGATAAGACCACTGAGCGCGAGTGGGAGACACACAAATGTACACTGTTTCCGAGCGATAATAATTCTAAACGCATAATTAAGGTGAATGAGTTGATTGGTTTCCTAAAAGACAGGGCGGATATGTTGGAAACATTGCAGCTTTCACACAATAAAGAACAAAATATGAGTACACTAACAGAAAATAAAAAACATAAATCACATTCACATAACACGTCACACTGCAATGTTTCCACACACGTTAAATCTAACGACAACCGCACGCCTCGCTTCAAAAGGTCTTGCTTAAAATGTAACGCTGCTCATCCACTTTATTCTTGCCAACAATTTATTGATAGTGACTTAGACGCAAAATTGAAACTAATTCGAGATCACAAACTTTGCGAGAATTGTTTACGTTCGGGACATGCGCTTGATAAGTGTATGTTTGGGCCGTGTAGGAAGTGCAACCGCAAACATAACTCATTAATTCATAATGATAGCAGCGATGGTCTTATCTCACTTCATTCACGTACAGTGACTGATGGTTCTAATGTGAGCGGCGCAAGCGCAGGGCCGCCGGTCATCCCCGACCCCACTTCGTCGACCGTTGACAAACCAGTTCCTATTCGCGTAAACAAGGCACATATGCATAACAATAAATCTATAGATATGCACTCCGTGCTATTATCAACTGCAGTAGTCGAGGTAGCCGACATTCACGGTGTTTATCATCAAGCATACGCGCTTCTTGACAGTGGTAGTCAGAGATGCTTCATAACCAAATCGTTTTGCAATTTGCTTAATATTACTACGTCACTGTCTAATTACGAAGTTAGGGGTGTAGGTAATTCATTGTTACAGTGTTCGGAAACTTGTAACATTGAAATTAAATCGCGAGTCGATAATGCTTTCAAAACACGCATCACTTGTTTTGTATTGTCGCAAATAACTTCTACGATGCCGGCCTTATGTCAAATAAACGCGCAGTTCTGCATACCAGACAACATAAGACTGGCCGATCCGTTATTTTTTGATTCGAAAAGTATAGATATACTTATAGGCGCAGATAGGTTTTGGGACTTGCTAGCGGAAGGCAAAATGAGGCTTCCCACCGGACCTTATCTGCAAAATACCAAGTTAGGGTGGATTATTTCTGGCTCTGTTTATAATACGCGAAATGCAGGTCGTATTCACTGTAACTTGAGTAATTCGTTAGATTCGCAACTGCGCTTATTTTGGGAGCTTGAGGAGCTGCCCAAACTCAGGGATACGCGGACTCAGGAAGAGCGTATGTGTGAGGACCATTTCCTTCACACTACTACGCGCGATAGTGAGGGAAGGTTTAATGTACGCATTCCATTTAAAGAGTCACCTGATGTTTTAGGCGAATCGTATACGCAAGCTGAACGTAGATTTTACGCTTTAGAAAAACGTTTGCAGCGATCATCTGATTATAAATCGTTATATACAAATTTCATGCAGGAATACCTGGACTTAGGCCATATGAGTCCGGTAAGCAGCTATGAAAGACCCTGCTATTTCATGCCGCATCACGGCGTATTCAGGGAGCACAGCACTACAACGAAGTTACGCGTCGTCTTCGATGCTAGTGCTGCCTCGACATCGGGCAAGTCACTCAACGACTTGCAATTAGTTGGACCACCCATACAAGGTGATCTGATATCTATTCTGTTACGTTTTCGACAGCACAAGTTTGTAATGTGTGCTGACGTACAAAAGATGTTTAGAAATTGTTTGGTAGCCGAAGACCAACGTAAGTTTCAATTGATTTTGTGGCGTAGTGATCCATCGTTACCATTAGGGATATATCAATTGAACACCGTCACGTACGGAACCGCATCCGCACCGTTTCTTAGTGTTAGGTGTTTGAAACAGCTAGGTGTCGAAGCCTCTGATCCTGAAACTCGAAGGGTAATTGCGGAGGATTTTTATGTAGACGATTTGTTGACAGGTCATAATAACAAGCTCGTTTTATTACAGTTATGTAAGGATATACAAAATGCATTACAAGCGGGTTGTTTCCCACTTCGAAAATGGGTTTACAATTTTCCGTGTCCCGATACTGAGTTATTAGTAGATCGTTCAATCGAAATAAAATCTAACGAAAATATTAGCACTAAAACATTAGGTTTAAGCTGGAATAATGTTAACGATACGTTTTATTTTAATACTCAGTTTCACGCCAACGACAAACCTGTCACTAAAAGATCTATATTATCAAACATTTCCCAAATTTTCGACCCACTTGGTTTGTTAAGTCCTACGGTAATTATCGCCAAGATATTATTGCAGCAATTATGGCTTCTCAAAATCAGTTGGGATGATATAGTTCCATCTAACGTCGCGCGAACGTGGAACCGGTTTGTTATCTCTTTACAAGCGCTCGATACAATTCGTGTTCCTCGACACGCTATAGGCAGTCAGGCTATGTATGTAGAATTGCATGTTTTTAGTGATGCCTCACAGATAGCGTACGGCGCATGCATATATATTCGTACGGTAAATAAGGATGACACAGTTTCAGTTAGGCTTCTTTTCGCTAAGTCTAAGGTTGCGCCACTGAAACCTATTAGTATACCGCGTCTAGAGCTTTGCGGTGCTTTGCTAGGTGCTAAAATACTCGATAAGGTTCGTAGTTCGTTGCGTTGTGAGTTCAAGAACATAGTGTTTTGGACTGACTCAACCATCGTACTAGGATGGTTACGCATGTCACCATACAAATTAAAAACCTTTGTTCAGAATAGGACGGTGGAGATTCATGAACTCACACAAAATGTTCAGTGGCGCCACGTGAGGACTAAGGAGAACCCGGCTGACCTGGCTTCGCGAGGTTCGAATTTAGACGAACTTGCTTCTTCCAGATTGTGGTGGGAAGGTCCAGACTTTTTGAGAAGTGCTAGTTTCTCACTGGACGATCACAAGGTAACAGACGCGGATGAAGAGCTTCCTGAAGTCAGGCCAGCTATATCTTCCTTCGTAACTCATGATGCCTTAACATATTTCTCGTTTACTCGATTTTCACAGTTCAAGCGCATGAAACGTGCAGTGGCATATGCGTTACGTTTCATTTACAACATTCGCAATAAAAATAATAAACGTACGGGCATCATTAGTGTTGACGAATTGAATGAGGCTCAAATAAATTTAATACGGTGGTCTCAGATGGAAAGTTATCCCAATGAATATAGGTTATTATCTATTAATAGTTCGCAAAATATAATTAAAGGTAATTTAGCTAAATTAAATTTATTCTTTGACGACAATAAAATTATTCGTGTAGGTGGGCGCTTATGTAACTCGCATGAATTTAGTTACAATAAAATGCATCCTATCTTAATATCAAGTAAGCATTATTTTTCTTTATTACTGTTTCGTCACGAGCATTTACAGCTACTCCATGCTGGACCTCAGGCATTACTTTATAATTTACGCGAAACATTTTGGCCTTTGGGGGGTAGGAGTTTAGCCAGGCGCGTAGTGAATGCTTGCGTTATTTGTAACCGTATTAGAGGTAGAACTCTCACGCCTCAAATGGGCAATTTGCCTATGGAGAGGATTAGCGCTTCTTTTCCGTTTTATCGTTGTGGCGTCGATTACTGCGGGCCAGTTCTTATACTCAATCGCAAAGGTCGCGGAGCTAAAACTACTAAAGCGTATATTTGTTTATTCGTCTGTTTAGTGACGCGGGCAATACATTTAGAGCTGGTCAGTGATCTCACTTCTGAGGCATATTTACTATCACTCAATAGGTTTATTTCTCGGCGTGGCAAGCCGATAGAAATACTTTCAGACAATGGTCGAAACTTTGTTGGCTTGATGAACGATTTTAAGGAATTTCTTGGTAGGTGTAGTTCCGATTTAATAGAATATGCCACTAGCCAGCAAATTAAATTTAAGTTCATACCTCCATATTCGCCTCACTTTGGTGGTCTGTGGGAAGCAGGAGTAAAATCTTGCAAGTACCATTTACGCCGTGTGGTAGGGAACGCGCACCTTACTTTTGAGGAGTTAAGCACTGTCTTATCACAAGTAGAAGCAGTCCTTAATTCCCGACCATTATCTCCTCTTTCTCCAGATCCCAAAGACCTTTGTCCTCTTACTCCTGCCCACTTTCTGGTTGGTCGACCGCTAACTACCCCTGCTAGCGACGATGTTAAAGATATTCCTGCGCATACACTTAAGCGCTTTCAGAGGGTGGAACAAATACGCCAACATTTTTGGACCCGATGGTCCAAAGAATATGTCAGTGAGTTGCAGGTGCGGACAAAGTGGACTGATAACAAGGCAGAGTTGAAGGAAGGCGCGCTTGCCCTGATCAAGGACTCCAACCTGCCACCTTTGAAATGGAACATGGGTCGAGTTCTCCGTACTATCCCAGGCAAGGATGGGATTGCGAGAGTGGCTGATCTACAAACAGCTTCGGGCGTGGTGCGACGGGCTTACGCAAAAATCTGTCCTCTCCTGCAGGATGATCATGACCAGTGAAGATGCCGCAAATGCTAACCTTTTGAAAGCGACTGCTTCCAAGGCCGCGGGCATGTTGGGAATCGGGTTAAAACATCCATTCCCTTACTAGCAACACCGAATTAGGGTGCTCCAATCAGTGTGCCCCACATCGTTATGACACGCTAATTCGCATCGCCGCGATTGGTCTCAATATTGTTCCCCAACCCCACTACCCTCGACTCATGTAACCTAAAATTAAATACACTCGCCTACTGGCTTCGTACTGATCGCATCGTTGTTTTATTTCCAAAATATTCCCTGAACTTATTCTACACCAAAATCAGGTACCGGCGCATCAATCCGGTACAGATAGTAATGCCTTCGTCAAATTAATATATTTGACTTTAATCAACATATTAATGCACACAAAAGTTTTTTAAAGTAAGTTTATCTGTCCACGAACAACGTTGTGTGGTTCAGTCTGTGTTGCTCAGTTGCCAAATGCGGGTAATTCCCGACCAAATGGTCCATTAAGTCGGCACACTTTTAAGGCTACAAACTCAGCTTTCATCGAAAAAATTGCACGCTTCGAAATATTTATGCGTAAGTATTATTCAAGCAGTTGTAACAAGCATATATAAACGGCCGATTTTGTGCAAATGTAGCAAGTCTTGATTAATCGTTGGTAACTGAAAACATGTTTTTAATTTATTTGTGCTGTTCATAATGTTGGTAATTACATTACTTTCCTGAAGTAAACATCGATGAAGCGCGTAAGGTATTAAGATAAAAATCATAATAGCATTGGAAAGTTGCATAAAACAACAGACCTAGCAGTCTATGGACTTCAATCAGAAATAAACCTTGCACGTAATGTTCTTGAAATAATAATAATTTGTATACCTAGGCAAATGAATAGGAGGTACAGACAATAAATGCTAAGGTAGCCGAGAACCTTTGGTGGTATTTATTTTATAAAGGGAAACTAATTAAACTTCGGACCTTTCTGTGAATTTTAAATGAGTACAACTACAAGGAGGTTTTGGTGTTCACAGCTCGTAAATCTTCGCTGTGGGAATTCTGTTCCGCTCGTCGGGCACTTGGAATAAAATTCTGTGGCCGTGGGCTATCCGTCGCCACTCCACGTTTTGCCCTGCTTTTCCTGAATACTTTGAGATTCTACTCGGTACGGTCACGAGGCTTACGAGATTTTCCGATAGTCGTTGAAAAAAAAGTCTTAACTATAATACATCTGTGCAGTTATTTTAGAGTTTAAGTGAAGACTGCCTTGTTAGTATGGCGGTCGCTAAGCGCGACTACTGAGCACGAAGTCCTGGGTTCGAATCCCGTGTCGGGCAAAGTGTTATTGGGTTTTTCCATTAGGTAGTTCTCATTAGCAGCATGGAGTCTGGATTTATGCCCGGTTGATGGCAATAGGCTCGCCCCTATTATAACTGGCGAAATGTGGGTGTAGGTACCTATACTATATGTGCCCCTCTGCCTACCCCTTCGGGGAATACAGGTTATACAGGCATGTATCATTAAACGTAAAACATTGAAATATACCTAAAATAGTTTCAAGGCAATGTTTATGTGCACCCTCATAGAAAATCGAGAATCTAGCTCAATCTAAAACGTACCTACTGTATAAGGATAAAAGTAATTTTGTAAAAGAAAATTTAAAACGTAGCAATAAATTTAGAAGCAAAGTTGTTCCAAATTTATTGCTTTTCATTTTACAATACTTAAGTACCCTGCTCCGTAAGTCGAAACTTATAAGTCTGTTCCCTTTACAGAAGATATTTGAGTTGGGAAACCGAAATGTGAACGTTCATAACTACTTTGTTTGACTTGTGTCAGATTGCAATCATTGTCTGGTTAGCAACTTTGACGTTGGTCTTAATATATTGCTCAGCTGAGTTTAATGGAAACTAACATAATAGAGGTTACTTGTGCAGTCATAATGCAAGCTAATGAGATAGGGATGAGGAATTGTCTTGTTTCATCATACAGGTTAGGTTACCTTTAGCATTATCATCCAGTATTGTTATGGATAGAGGACTTTGTTTGTCGACAATGAAATAAGGACAACAGCCCCCTTACCATGAACTCTTAAAACAGGACACTTTAAGATGTGGAAGCGAGACGCCGCTACGTGTAGTGTATAGCGGCATCTCGCTTCCACAACGTAAACTGTCTTGCTACGTAAAATATTCTGCCTCATAGCTTTCAAGCGGTAACATGCCCCAAAAGCATGCCACCATTGCCACGTCGAAAGGCATTGCTACTCTGCTTGAAAAATAAATAAAATTTGATATAATACTTTACTTTGTTTTAAATGTTCAAGAATATGACAAAACTAGCGCCATCTGTCACAGTCCTCCTCTCCGAGTGAACTATACAACGCCTGTCAACTTCGCTACGATATTTTATATTGTCTCTTCTCTTATACCCTTGGCTTTATCTAAGTACTTAGAGCCGATGACTTAGTCAGACTATGCGGCTGAGTATTGTATCGTGTAGTAACTAGGTAGTTTTTATTTCATTTCAGTTTAAAAATTGATTTATAATTATATAATCAACAAGTCAGGTATTATTAATGACAAAATGTGTGAGACACACATTCTACAATGAATGTTATAAGTGTTACAGTAAATGTTACACTTTTCAATAGTAATAGAGGTCTTTTCTTTGAATGTAGGGTGTACAAAACGCTACGTGCTACGATCCTTATATTCTCTTTTGCTACGTCATTCAAGGGTTCTTTCATACAATATGCACGTCAGTTACGGGAACGACATCACTTATGCGGTCAATGTAAATCCTTTCATAGTACCCGTTTATGAAACATTTTCTTAGTAACTGGCAGTTAGGTACCTAATAAAGTTAAAAAAAATCTGTATTATCTATGTTTTGTGTGGGAGGTAAGGGAGTAGGTACACTATATAATACATAGTGTAAAATATGGCTTAATAAAGACAAGGTAGTTCTGTTCCAATAACAAATATTTAAATACCAAGAAATATTGCCGAATGTTCATTTTATCGGGAAGATTGTTGATATAATTACTAAAATGTCGACGGACATAGCAATAACTAATCAAATATAAGGAAGAACGTAACACGAACGACGGGCTGTAGACAAACATCAATTAATTAACGTTACACAATCAACGTCCACTATTCTTACATATAAACAAAAGAAACCATATCACATGTTTCTTTTAAAAGTTAGAGCTTTTCTTTAAAAGACGGTGGTTCTTGGTAGGACGCCGCACGTGATTAGGGTTGATACTTTCTTGTTACTCGACAACTCTAATGTCAAATGAAAGACTTTGATTATTTCGAAAGACTTGGGTTTGACAATGTAGTCTGGATTGAGAAGTTTTGTCACTTATTTAGTAGGTAATAACGCGCTTACTAAGTTATGTATAGTTTATTATTATAGGAAAGTTCATATTTTTTTTTTGTAGTTCGCAATGCTGCTGTTTATAACTAAACGCGTTGTTTGTATCTTTCCGTTATACACATGAATATTTAAGTACTAGTTCAAAGTAAAAGCCTCACGCTTTTCCCTCAACCCTCATAGGATCTGCGCCCTGTGTGTGTTTAGGAAAAAGTAGTCTTTATGTCAAACTATCTTCATGACAATTATCCCTATTGCAATTAATCTAAGGACCGTAGATATAAGGCAAGGATAGTTTGTAACGAGATTTAGAAGACTGAAATCGAATTTGAAAAAGGAAATGAGCTACGGTAAACAGTTTTATTGAAAATGTTTATATTCACTTTGAGTACGGGTTTGCCTGCAGCGTGACAGGCTGCACGCTAATATTATATTAGAAATATAATAAAAATCAAGAGTGTTAACCCTACTCGGTTTAACGACGGAACATCTGCCGGCGACAGCGACAGATTGCGCTCGACTCTCGGGCCAGACAGACGACTGCACTGTCTTATCTGTATCGAGGATCACGTCCTAAAACTCTGGCAGTTATTGCACTTCTAAAATGTATTGCGATCAACGAATATTCTAATTCTAAGATTCAGTATATTTACACTTGTTACCTATTGTCTTTCCAAGAATGGTACCATTCTGCTTTTATAGTCGCTGAAGTTAATTCTCTTCAGTTCTCAAAATGAGCTGATTCGACTGGAGAAGTACCACGATTATTAGATTGCGTCTCTAAAGTTGCATTGAGTAGGATGTGAGCATTGGACTTTCCAGCTGATGTTGAAAATTGAGAGCGGCACATATCTGAACTTAAATAAAGTCAGGTTTCACGTGAAATATGAAAACAAAAGAATATATATTAGAAAAAAATACTACCTTATCGAATCGTATTAATTTACGCAGGTCTATACTGCAGAGAAATCAAATTTAATTAAACCAGCAGCAGAGGCCCATAGGTCTCATAACTTTCGCCGCAAATTGGCTCCATCAATTTATGATTTCATTTTCATGTTTTAATAACGTGGGCTTAAATTCCCCAAATAGTCTAAAGTTTTATCAGCTTATCGATTCGAAACCGAATACAACTGTGCCGTTTGCTGTTATTTTTATGGGTTTTAAACGACAGTGTCGATTTACGTCGTACATACTCTACTATAAATATGTTGGTAAATATTTGGTTACGGAGTCAGGTGACGGAATTACTTAGATTTTTTTTAAGAATAACAAAAATACTCATCGTCATCATATATTATGGTTCTATCAAGTAGTAAGCCTGCAAAATAGACGGTTATAAGACGTTAGTGTTGGCGCAAAAGAGAATTCTCCTGAAAAATGAAACTGAAGCTTTAGGTAGGTATTGGGCAATTAACGAGCAGTCAATCGTTTGTAGATGTGTAGAATGTAGACTATGCGATACTTTACTATAAGTTTGTGGTATTAGCAAAAATTAAGCAAGAACCTATAAGAAATTATTATAATCAGTATCTAAATGTATGTTAATCAATATCCTATCTATTCGGATTGTACAAGGAACATCTTTTGCATATACTATTGGCTGTTTGTCGAAAGCGCTTACATAAAATTGACATTTTATATACACTATTCAAACACGGTTCATAAGATTCTATTTATGCATTGTATTGATTATATTAGACTAGTTTATTTTCAGCGACTGTATTGGGATGTTCCCCATACATATTATACTGTCAACAGCAACGATTGGCGCAGATCGGTATATTTTTAGATAATAATCTACCGAACCAATATTGACTAAACGGAAAATTTATGGAACGACCTCGTCGGCAGTCCGTCATCAACTTCATTTTATTTTGGAGACCTTTTTACGTTGTAACTAGGGAGCCATTATTATAGGAAAGTGAAAATGAATGGATTTCTTAAAAATCACGAATTCGTAGACCTTTATGATCAAGCTGGAATAAAAATATGCCTATTAGATAAAATTCGTTGCGTTTACTGCTGCTACTAAACGACAGTTTGGTGTTTTTCATTTTGTGGTGGTTTTCAGTTTTAGGCATGTGTACATCTTGTCTTTAAAATAATTAGATAGTAGATTATTGTTAACTGTTTATTCGGAACGTTTACCGTCATGTGGCATTCTGCCTAACTTTATGAAATAGTGGCGCGATGAATACCTAGAAGGAAGGAATAATCATCCGGTTTGTTTTGAATCCAATTGAAAGTTCTATTATACTCGAGTGATTGCGCACTGAATCAAAACGTTAGAACGATAGTTTCTATTTTCATAGCTACGCTAGTCGTGTTTGTAGAAGCAGGCATGAACCACTTTCATTTGTTTGCTAAACCATTTGAATCGTACACGGAGTGGAAAGAGTTAGAAAATACTAGAGAAAGATATCAACACTACGAAGTAAAAAGACAAATCAAATACCTAAATCGTAAATTATTGACTCATAGACGAATCAAATATTACCTTATTTATTCATGCTCTGTAGTTAGTATTCAAATGAATAATATTATGTTACGTTATCGGTTACCAAAATACTTTATAGATTTAAAAGTAAACCTTATTCAAACTTCAGCTAAAAGTAATTTTAAAGTAAAAAACTAAGCAGGACAATATAATTATATCGCTTTGTGTACCTATATTGTCGCATTTTAAATTATGTAATCAAGGGCATTCCGGTTAAAGACGGTTAAATAATAAGTCCATTTCATTTCAGCATCAACTCTTTTGCGTGCTAATCCGATGGCAACAACGACTTAGTAATTATGGATTCCTACCTCAGAGTGGTGACTCGGAGCTTCCTTTAAACGCCTCCGTAAAGCACATACATTGAAGCAAGTTGCCTTGACACATTACGTTGTTAAGGGTGCAAAATGGTGAACAATTTGTTCCGGTAGTTTGCAGGTCATCAGACTTCAACCTCTTGGTAAATACATATAGAATTTGTCATCTATGACAGGATAGTGAATAAAAAAGTACTGCCGAATATGAACATTTTAAAATTATTATGTATTTAAAATCAGTTGTCGAAATAGATGTTTCTGATCTCAACAAGGAACGATTAAATGCTGAGCCCAATTACCATACGTTATTGCAACTTTTACGAACACACTCGCCTAAAGCATTATGGAGATATATAACTTGGAATGAATAATGTCGGTTTCAAAAGCAATTGTATACAAGTTCGTATTGCTGTGAGCTGCACAGTGAGAATTCCCGTAGGTGATTTATACAATTTGTGTAGATAGCGCAGCACGGATGAATAGCAGCGGATAGACGATACAGTTTAGGTTTTTGTTTGTTTTCCAAATATGGGACAAAGAGCTTTGTTGTGCAAAATTCAGTTTGGTACTAACACAACACATTGTCATTTATACCCGTACAACATTAAGATTTTTATTTTTTTGTATCTCGAAGTCTCTGTTGATTATGGTTAGCTTAAATAAAAGTCCCAGTTACTAGATTAGACCGTTACCCTATAATAACTAGGTACATATTTATAATACGAGACAGAGCATACAGATTGTGATTGTCATGTGAATATTAGTCTAATTACCGCACTCAGAGACGTTAAACTACACACACACTAAGTAAAGATTTCACAAAGGAAACCGTTACTTAGTGACAGTTTAAGTTACCATTAAATGTCTCTGAGTTTGGCGGATAGTCGGACTTTGTTAATCGAATGAATATTCAGTGTTTTTCCACTGCAAGTATATACCTATATTATATGTATATAAAAGTATAGCGAGGAAAATAAAATAACACAAATTAAATTAGGTGTCAGAACAATGCATAAGTAATTATCTACCTCAGTGGCGGATTAACCTAGACAAACTAGGTGTGCGGAGTGTGGTAGTTTAGAGTAGAAAAAAAAATCTACAAAACTCTTGGCGCAATGGAGTCCATGGACCTCTAATCCGCACTGTACCTGCTTGAATTTGGAGAATTAACAATTTATGTAGTCTGTAATTTCTGAACATATTAGAAAACTAGCAACAATCCAAAAATGTGTAAAACACTGTATTATGCCATCAAGGTTCCGACAGATATCTTTGTAATGCATCAAATATGTTGTCTATGTCTATAACACATTGAAGCAAGAATAAATGCAACAAAAGCTGGTCGAGCGTCAATTAACGCAAAAGTTAGCGATGTCCTTATAATTTGTTCATTGTTCAAGTTCCAGGGGTTTGCCGTTGGAAAGTGTATCGGGGACAGCTGAAAGTTCCTCTACCGACGTAACATTTGCTACGAAGTGCACTTTAAACTTGTTACGAGCCACAGACGTCTCCTCGCTGAGGTCGATTAGAGATCTGTAATAAAGGCACTAGACGAATGTCGTCGCTGATCGCCGTGGCTGCAAGTGGTTGCAGCTGACTCTAACGACCCGTTTAGAATAACGCCCAGGAACTGTGCAGCTTGAATATATTAGGAATAAAATATAAAGAGTTAAATCGAAAGGAACTTACGTTCCGAACCTAATATAAACCACTTTGTAATGTACGATCATTAACCATGTGTGTTTACTTCATAAATTATTTGAAATAAGTTGAGAGAACAGGCAAGATCAAGGGTTCGAATAAAATTTACAAAAACACGATTAAAAATAGAATGTAAATTTGAATAATACATTATAATTTATAAGTCTGTCTATTTCAGGCGGCGCGGCGGCGTATCTTCTTTTATTAAATCATGAATGCTCGCGAAGGTTTCTGACAGAAGAAGTAAAAATAGAACTATAAAAGGCGTTCTATCGCATGCCGAGCACAACTACTGAATACTTTAAAAAACAAAGCTGGCATAATTGTTTAGTGACACTATAATATAGTCAATGAAATGGAGCTTAAACATTTCTGTAAGAACATTTCATAACAAGAGAATCTTAAACGACAAGTCACTTTAGCATTCAGCAGTGTTACGGTAAACGTTAACGCTCCGAGAGGATGGGGTTACATACGTAATATTCTTTGAAATGAAATTATTTTATGCAAATTACATAGAACTTATGGGAGGTATGTGACTGTCGTAACACAAGGATTTTATGTTGGCTTCATGGCTCGTTAAATCGTGCGCATGGTTCACTTAATATTAACGTAATGTAATTAATTACAAACCGTCAATGCACTTGATTGTCGGCTACCAAATAATTTGATGTAAATGTTCAAAGGGAAACAACGCCATTATGTAATGAAGAGCCGCTTTATGATTTTAAGTAGCCGTGTAACTAAATTAAAATCGAAATATTGTTATTTGAAAACATTAATGGACTCTATTTATGATTTTCAACATAGGTACAGTCAGCATCATAAGTAGCTGAATATTTAATTTTATAAACATACCATTAATTGAAGAACAACTAATTACACACCAAAAAGTCTTAAATATTTTAAGATCATCCATTGGACGCTCCTATAATTTGAAACAAAAACTTGAATTGGTTTTTGTTTCTTTCCATTATTTGACATAAGGTTTCGTAATATGTTAATCTACTTATGATGCTGACCGTACCTAATTACATTGTTTTGTCATTTTGATTGTTGCCACAAATAAACGCACAGAATGTTGATAAGTAGGTACTTCTAAATAATACATTTCTAATTATTCTGGACAATCACAAAACTAATTCCACTCACCCCACAAGAAGAAAAATAATTTAAACACCTACTTAGTGTTATAGTGTTGGCGCTTGTGGTTTTGGTAACTACGGCCACAATGAAAATCCGTGCAGTGTAATTACATCCGTGACTTTGCTAGTCATGATTAATGTATTAAGTTCTGAAGTAGCTTAGAGAGATTAAGTTCCCGTAACACGTATTACTACTACGCGTATCTACCTATTACACCTAATGGAAAAATTAATGATCTTATTCACGTTTGTTTGCCAATTCTTCTATACGTAATTACCGTTCGTTTTCATAAAAACAAAAGTTCCAGCGATTTTCGTTTACTAATATGCTTTAGCTTTTAGTAATTTTTAAAGAAAATTACATAAAAAGTGTACAAAGCCAAATTTTCCGAGGTAATAGGTATTGTTACATTGCTAAAAGAAAAGTTATTACTGCCTTAAAAGATTAAGTTTGAGGGAAAAATTTAACAAGAGACTAATCGGGAATTCATTATAGATTGTCAGGAGTCGTCACAATTGATGAACACAGATAATGAAACAAATTCCACGATACTGCTTAGAAACAAAGCCGATTCCGTTTACCACTAATTGATTTTTTAATAGCATTAAATTAACGATGTAAAGTGTCATCTTACAACAAAACATGATTATTTCGTTACTAAGAATAACTTAGTATAGTTATTTTAACGTTTTGAGAACCCTAAGATTCTCTCGATATTTCGAGAGAATCTTAGGTTTCTCAAAAGGTTGATAGACTCCTAATTTATACCCAAGAACTTACTTGACAATGTGTACCTAAGTTTAAGTTATAGTTAAAATATTCTAGAAAGAGCAACAAAGGGTATCTTGACTTGAATAAGAGGCAAAACATTCGACACTGCGAGTCTGAAAGGCTTATCCGGATAAAGTGTATTCATCTCATTAAAAGCACAACCTTTTGAGAGAGTTTTCATGTTCTAGAGCTGTGTACTAAGGAGCGTTTTAGCTTACATTTTTGAAGGCACCCCTGAATATATCAAAAAGGGTCAGAGGATGTTTTGGGGTTTAGGAGCAGGGGCGGCAAAGCCAGATCCCTTCCGGAGACGGGCGGATCGAGCAGACTACTGACCTGTGTCTGGTGGCTCGCTATCTGAAACATAATAAAAAATATGACGTTAGTTAAAGATATTGCAATCTCTATTTAGTTAATAAGATGGGCATTGCTTTTACAAATACCTATATTTAATTCGGTTAAATTTATGACGCTAGATAATTCTTCTATTTTTCGGTGTAAGCTTGTATAAACTTTTTCACATCTTTCAGATTTTGAACGTATTGCAGTGATAAAATGGTCGCCTGAATCTCTTGTGTTCAGATTCTATGTACAAATTTGGCAGACGGACAGGCAATATTGCTGTGTCCTAAACACAGTTGGATAGCTTCTGAACCGATGAATGAGATCTCTGTCGTATTCAGTATTCGACCACGGCTTGTGGTTATCGGATTTCGAGCAGATGAGCGGTTTGCTAGCTGTTTCGTATTTTAGAAGATACGCTCGGTGATTAGTACTATGGCAAACAACTAACTCGTAGCTACTTAAAATATCTACTGACTTTAAATTAGCTGACCTCTACGACATTTACAGACAAGAGTCTTATGAAAACGCGACACAATAATTTTGACGTGGTACAATTTTTTTTACCTCATAACGTTAACGCAGTAAATCAATCACGGCTAATACCTTTGCAATTTTCCAATTGGGTCATTAGGTTACGTAACTGAGCTTCAAGATTTCATTAAAAATATTTTACACATGCTTGAAGTGTCTCTTATATTTTAGAACCTATTACTTCATACTATAACTTCATACTTCTTCCACTTATGTAGCTGAGTGTACCTTCACGTCCACGTGCTACGTATAGCCAAATGGAGCAAAAAACCGTACGTTAGTGATCAAAGGAGCCGAATTTAATCCCCGTCGGCGTTTCAGCTGGGAATCTGTGTTCGAGCTCAGTGGTTATTGTCTCGTGTTACTGGACATTTGACCTTTCATTTGAGTTGGTAAATTGCTGTCATTTATGTTCTGCTTCACACATTATCTGTGAAATTATATAACATACTCTTATATTTATCATTGCGGCTAATTAAATATTGTTTCAGATTTTTTGTGAAAACACAGAAATAATATTTGTTGTTATATGAAAATGTTCAGATAATAAAATAGATTTAGTATTCTAGCTATAGGTACTTTATTATACCTATTATAACGCATGGACTTTTATAGCTTAAACTTAGTTTACGTAAATATTATTTGTAAGTCTATTTTGATTACAAAAGTTGCTCTACTAACCGGGATCGTACAGTCCCTTAATATTTTGCCAGTATCAGATCATTTTATATTTATATTTACAGTCGCGATAAGAAAAACAATATTTACAGCTTCTGTGTACTACAAAATAAAGGAGCGTTTTTTTATCTTTTGTTGTGGAAATGGTGTTGAAGTGATATTATCATAGCGAACGCGGAGCGAGCGTGTTTATTCTGCTTTGATTGTTTGCCTGTAGCCCGGTGTATATACAAACCTGGTCCTACATTATTATATCCACCGGAATTTTGATCGAGAACCGATTAATGTTCAGTAAGGGTGCTGAGCCGCCAAATATTTTCCGAGGTGAGGTAAGGGTTACATTTAGCATAACTAAAACATATTACGCATTTCGTTTACAAAATTGTCTAATAGATAATCCTGGTTTACTCCTAGCTTATACATCTGATCGGAACCTATACTTTTCTCTTCACAGCTGAATAGATTTGATTGATAAGGTATAAATAATCGCAGACCTATGAACCAATATAAAAATGAATAATTTTCATTTTCAATTTACTTTTTTAACATGACAAACTAGAATATTTTTCTAATGAATTATTTAATTGCCCCTATGTTTATTATATCTGCAGTTATATTTCGTGCTCATGCTATATACATGACGGTAGATTTCAGGTCTAACCTTTTCATCTAGAACAGCATCATAAGATGCACAAATATGCAGCTTGTAACTGCACACGAGTCAGGACAACATTTTGAATCAACTTAGGCACGCGCGGCCTTCCAAACACACTTCCTTTGATGTGTGTATTTACTTTTTTCTTGTTAAGGAGCAAGGAACGCTGCGCAGCCACTAATAAAGAACTAGTTCGTTAAGTTTACTAGCAGCCGTGTTTTCCCGGCGGATAGTGGGAGAATCATGTAAAACAAAAGAATATTGTTCATACAGATAAAATAAAGACTAATAGTCTTTGAAACCAATATTAATAAAGAAAGTGAAAGAAGCTGCTAGACTTCTTTCTTTAAATTTCAGAATGCCAAGTATGTAATAATATATTACATACTTGGCATACAGAAGGTAATATATATATTAACTTCCATTTTAAACATGCGACGCACCTGCCTTTTTGAAATTTGTTTCGGAAAATTACAAGCAGTATTATATGATAATTTATTGAGGTCTGTCCCAACAATACTTTTTTAACAGCGATAAGGCGGGAATTGGGGATGAAGTTTGACAACGACGGCTTATTTTATCCCGCCCTACTGTTAAATTCTCTCTGCAAAATGTTCATTAAACCATAGCTGGCTACAAGACGTATTGTTTCAATAATACAAATATAAACCCGACGTCCCCGCAAGCCATGCGAAGGGATCGCACATCAGAGGTTGAACATATAATATTCAAAGTCGGTAGTAAATTCTTAATAATTAACGGGGCAGCGACTGTAAACATATGTGCATAGGTTACATGTTTGGATAATAATGAAGTATATTTTACATTATAATATATTATAAAGCTTCGTAACTTCATGTTTACAGCAACTTTGGGTACAGTAGTTCTTAGCAAAATAACGATTACACTGAGCTGGCCATAAAAAAGACCGCCACATTTTCCCCTAGTGTCGTAGAGAGCAACCAAGGGATTATGTCAAGGGTATGGGTAGCAGTATTTTTCTACATAATGGGCAAATAAGGACATACTGTGACTACTAATTTGGCTGTCTAGTGGTGATTATGGCAATCGTTTCCCTACGATCGCTTAATGTACGTACGCTACCCTTTTTTAGGCTCATGTTTGACTCTTACGTTAACGAACACGCATCCGTTGAGTAATTCAGTGTGTTTCAAAGTGTTATCAGAATTATTTTATAATTACGTGTTTGACTGGTAGAAAATGCCTAACGCATTAAGTCCGCCATGTACACCTCTTGTATAAAGAATAAATAAATAAAAATAAATCTGCGATATTATTTAGTACCCACTGATTTCTACACTTGACTTCCAAATAATCAAGTTATATGCCTGTACATACCTAATATAGAATTTATATTAACTTGTAAAATTAACATCAATACAGAAGAAATTTAAGTATGGAATGTCGTTAAAAAACAACAGAACAAACAGAAATTATTGAGTTACGATAGGGCGTTGCCAAATTTAAGCCCGTCAAACCATTAATCATTTTAAGAGAAAATAACATTAAATATACATGAAAGAGATGTGTAATTACTTAAGCAAATTGAAATATAATTTGCCCTTTTAGAGGAAATTACATTAATTATATATTTCGGAATGTTAAACAAATAATTGCAAAGGTCTCTATTATAAAGCTGTCTGTCCACAGGGATTCCAAGGGAAAGGCGTATTGCGATAAGTTTAAGTAAATACTTAGCAGAAATATTTTATGAGTTTGTGATATAATTACTTCTATACAGATGGCACGGTCAAAACTAAATTAATTAAACAAAGGAATTGTGTCACACGACATTCTTCATTCATTTCGTAAATTCGAAATTATCCTGTGTGATTCTGGAGAAGTTGGTAGGTTTTTAATAAAGCTTATTTAAAGACAGCTTATTGATGAAACGCTTCTATGTATCTATTGAATAATAAAGGAGCTTGACCTTGTAGGTTAACCTGTGTATAACATTAAAACGCCTTTTATCTACTACAAATAGTAAAAAGCCTTCCGCTCGACGCTCGTTCCTAGTGCTCATAAAATACCGAAGTAAGGCGACCGTTCCTAATCGCTCTTACATATTACATTTCTAACGTATTTTTCAGGAAAAGTTTTCAGGAACCACTGTTTGTGCGTTTACGCGTAACGTACGGTAACGCGGTTTAGCTGATGCGATGTATGTATATCGGTCCTTCTGTGTGTAGCACCGCGGTTAAAAGGACCAATGTGTCCTATGACTTGGACGACTAGCGTTATCTTGGGCGGGGTAATCGCAAGCGCACATTATATGGAGTTATATAAGCAATTATTCGGCGGTCAAGATCCTTCGGAACTGTAATCGAATTGTCCTCAGCTCAGTTACATTGGCCGAGATCTTATCCCAGGCGGTCATTACAGGCTGGCGGACTGTGGAACTTAGAGGGTTTATAACCAGCTGACATTTCGTGAATCAAGTTTGATGATGAAGTTTTGATTTAATGAATGAAGTTGCTAACTATATGTACCTACCTACGTCGGTTTTTTTAAGAAAATTTAAAGCGTAGCACTTAAATATCTTTCATTTGAATTAATAAGACAATGCTTTTGATATAAATTATTATATAAGATTATAATGTAAATGTAAAATAAAATGAAATAGATACAGGATGTCGCTAATAGTGGCCAAAAGTCGGAAAGTAGCGGTCTCAGCGTAGACTAGCGCGTCTTAAGCTGGAGAAGAGCGGGCTTACTTCCAAGCCCGGAGTTATGGTCGCTAACAGCCGAGATTTAACAACCTGTGTGTAAGCCGTCATTTTACTTATTGCACTTAAGTAGGTATATTGTTATATTATAAAGACTAAGGTATCTTCATATTTTTGAGAGGTTGAACAAGGACAAAATTGTTGAAAAAGATATACTTGAAAAATTATTAAGTAAGAAAGAAAGAAAAGAAAGAAAAGAAAGAAAAGAAAGAAAAGAAAGAAAAGAAAGAAAAAAATCTTTATTGGCATAAAAAAACACAAAGAGCATTACATAAAGCAAAAAAAACAGCATTTTATGCCAAAAGGGCCTGCAGCTCAGCATAATGCTGAATGGCAGTGAGACTGCTCCTCCAACGCTGATTTTCAGCTGCCAGCCCGAGAGTGCCCGGAATACAATAAAGCACTTATAATAATACATGTAGGGTAGATACATACAATACAATCTTACAACTAAATTGATTTTGTAGAATTTATTATTTTTATAAATATACTTTTTAATAGGATTTTTAGTGTTAATAGTTAAGATTAGTTTAGTTTTAATTATACTAATTTTAATTTGGCTAGATAGCGGGTAAGGCAGCTCATATATTTTCAGTATTTTTTTGGTGTTCAATTAGAAAAAGTTTTAGTTTGGTTTTAAACGCCGAACTTTTTCTAAGTATACTTCTAAACTGATTTTAATGCCTTGATTTTAGTTTAGTACTGTCAGGACGGTATTATTTCTCTTCAGATAACTTTTAAACCCAACGTTAACTAGTTACTGCTAAGTTTCAGGCACAACACTTGTTTCTTAAGCCCAGAAAACGCTCTTTAACATCTCAATTTATTCAGCAATTCAGTATTCTTTGAATATTTAAATTATCTTCAATTAATTAACCTGTTATACTTTTGTTGACATACCCCAAAAGTGGAAAGACGACGTAAAAGTATTTTAATTTTCAATTAAACTGTTATTATTCTACTCGCAAAGTTTTATAGATGCTCACAAAATTTCGGTATGAAACATTTTCATCCGGGAGAGGGAATGAATACTCTTCAATGCTTGGAGAAAATTGTAAAGCAAACGTTTATTACCAGGATTATGGAAATGAAATCTCCATTTTATAGATTGCCGATTAGATTATGCTCTCCATTTTTATGTGTTGTCCGGGCGTCGATGATGTAATTATTTAAAAGGTTATTTTAATTTTATGAAAGTTATTTTGTGGTATCCTATATTGATCAAATACTTAGAATATTTATTTATAAGACCTAAGATAAAAATAAAGAATCAACTAAGTTCATAAGGTTAATTACGCTACTCAGTGGCTACTCTTTTCCTAGTAAAAATTAATATTCAGACCTCGCCCCACCCGGCCATTTCTGTGGACTAAAATTGGCCCATTTTATTCCTAATTACTTTGCTATATATCACATTATAAAGATCCCCAAGTTTTATGACTCTTCGGAGGCTTTCACTGTAATTAAATGTTATACGAATTTTATCGAATGAAGGTATGGGCAACTTCGCAAACATAATTATAATTAAATTCATTGTGATAGATACTCGCAGAGTAAGACACTTTACGGTTCAGTTATTACTTTGATGAACTGTTATAGATATATGATATAGATAATAGTAGATGGACTGGACCGAAATAGATATAGTGTATAATATGCTGTCGACTGAAAACTATATTTGTGCTTCATAAAATTTTAAGTTTCTAAACAATATCTACGTCTAATAATTTAACTCGATAGCAAACGTCAAACGCATTCCGCGGAAATAATATATATTCCAATACAAAGTGCCTCACAGCGTAGAAAATGGCAATGCGTCATTCTTATAAAACACGGGCACGAAGACAGAACGAATTAAAGTAGTCGATTTGTTAGGAGTCGATATCAAACGAGAAGTGTCTGTGTGGTTGACAGACGGTTCCTTTGACTTATGTGACAGCAAGCGTTGCCTCCGCGTTTCACGGGAGCGTATTAATCACGCGTCCTTATCTTTTGTTTGATAGACGATATGATAATTTGTTTTAAATTACATCTGTTTTGCAACCTGAACGTTAGTATACTGACTTTTGAGTCAGTTCATACAATCCAGTGATAGATTTGCTTCTTTTTAGGGTTATTTAATTCGATAATTTTGTTTGAAAATTTAATATTATAATGCTGAGGTATATTAGGAAATTGAATTTCCTAAGTTTTCATTCAAAATGTGATATTAACCTATTTATGACATATTAACCTCTAAAAATAGTTTAAAGTATTATAATAATACATCAAGTTATCAAGGAGGTCTACGAAGTCAAGAATCAAGGTGGGTACCAAGCACAAGTATAATTAACTAAGTGTCATGGACACTGCATCGCGATTAGAGATTGAGTGGGATTGCACTGCATATAGGTACATACCCAGGTTAGTAAGCAGGGGTCATGTACCTAGGTCCCTGTCTTAAACAACTGTATAGACACCAATGATATTGGTGCCGTTCAAGTTAACATAAATAACAATTCAGTGCCCTTAATTTAAGAACTTACCATTTTTTGAAATCTTGTCTTACTTATTTAATTAGTTAGTTTCCAAATGATTTAAAACTGATCAACGATCATAGCTTCGTATTGTTAACACGTTATCATAAGAGCAATTCAAGTAATATAAAAGCAAACTCATCTATTTGGGTATTTAATTTGCGGCGAGTTCTCATTTGGCGCGTGTCCAACTAGAACTAAGGGAATTTCAGCCGCAATTCCGATGAACTTTTGTACAAACTAAAAAGTTCCCATTCTTTCTTTTTCAACGATCCTTCTTTTTTATGGGTTTTGTTAGAGATCGGGTCAAGGTTCTTATTTCTTTATAATACCGATCACCGCCACGAGCATATTACCAGAGGATATTATTTATAATTTAGTTTTAGTTTTCGTCAACTTTAATACTGATATTGGATACTAAACGTCGGGCGAGTCCAGCCGGTATTGCTATTGAGAACACCACAAATTACCGAACAAAATATGACTTTCGTTCATACTTCAGACACTTTAATCAAATTAAAAAAGTTTGTCTTCCCAAATGGGCGAGCAAAAAGTGAATTACTGACGCGAATTTCATCTGAGAAAAGTAACCCTAAAGCTAGGTGTTGTCGAGTCATGTTTAATACAATGAAGGCGAGTTTTTGCCAGTAGGATGGCGGCTTAATCGAAAAATTCCTTCAGACATTCCGCAAATACTTGCATGATTGAAGAGGCAGCCCACGGACGAACACACGCCTTTCTACCTACCGATATTTACAACTACACGGAATGTGTGGTAATCCGTATTCTATTAAATACGATCTTGTAACAGTTGTGTAACATATGACCGACTAGTAATTATTACTACAAACAACCTTTTTTTAGACTTATTTATAAGCGGTCAATGATGTTTGTTTCATGTAGCCTGTGCACTGTGCACTGTCCGCCAACAAGTATATCAGCGTAACGTGTACGCTATACGCTTATTTAACCCTAAATAGTTACAGGCTGTGGTAAGTAAGGCCAGTTAATTGAGTTCGTAACGTAAATACAAACCAAATGGCGGAGTGTTGCTTGTTTAAGAAACCCTTTAGACCTTCTCACTACGTTATAACTTTAAAAGGATTTATAGTATGGTATACGTAAGTAGACCTATTCTATTAACAATTGCGTGTAGTATTGATTTCAATTAGTTTACCTTGTGGTCTTTGTATGTTCAGACATTCACTACGTTGTTAAGGAATATTTGATTCTTATACCCGCGTAGTCATTAGTGCGCGCGTTCTGGCATAAACGGCAAATGCACTATTACGGCCTTTACAGAGCGCCGCAGTTAGAGGAACAATAAAACAATCATTTGTACTGAAAATGCAGTTTACACAGACATTATGGTCAGTTAGTAGTGAAAAACGGAAAATATAACATTCAATGTTAGCAGTATTCACTAAGAATTATTTATAAAAGGTTTGCTCGTAATTTCGTACCCAAAATAAAAATAGCGATTGTTTGCAAATACTTAATACAAGTCTTTTTGGGTATTCTTCAACTTATCTTATGAATGTGTTTAGCTATTACGTGAGCAACGTCAAACATAATAGTTTTCGTTGTTTACAGACAATATAGGGTGAACAAAAATGTGTCTAAAGAGACGTAGCGTCGCCGTCAAGAGCGCGGCATTCTGCTCATGTCTCATGTTTCTCGAAGTAAGCTTCTTTGATCTCAGTTTTATAATATCATGTTTTATTATAATCTTACAGCATATTTTACTTTACATGTTTTACGTGCAAGGATTTTACTGTTTCTCTGCGTGTACGTACAATAAAATATTGAAATAAGTTTGTTTCCAGCTTTCGGGAAGAGTGCTTTCCGCAAGTTGTGAATACCAAACTTTTTTATGAGACGGAATTTTTGGTACTTATAGATTTGTTTTCACCAAGAATCGCTTGTTAAATATACTACAATGTTTTTTCCTTGTTTTTTCAATCTAATTTATTTAACATTTATTCCCAAACCGAGTATTTATCACGAAGAAAATTATTTTGCAAGGCAAGGTTTGTGGCTAGTAAAACCAACAAATTATATTACTTCGTAAAGATTTCATAAGATGAAAGTGGATATTGCGGCTTAAGTTGAACTGTCGAGAGCCTTAATTAGGAGCTATTGCCAGGAAAGTTCCCGAAAAAAACTATTTAATTTAAACAAAGAACACTAGTACTATAAGTAGGTATAAGTTCCTTTTGTTAACAGAATTGTAGGATATTTTCGGGGATTTTATTAATTTGATGTTCTCAGCGATCTATATTATTCACAACTAGAAGAATTTTTTTAATGACAGATGACAAAAATAGGTACCAGTATTTTATGAAAGTAGAAAAGTAGCCAAAGAGGTTAAACTTAAACTTCTCAAAATAACAAAGACAATGGACTTTAAATGAAATTAAAGTCATTGAAGGAAATATTGAAATTGTTGAACTTAAGAATGCGTAAGGTGAAGAAGCTAATCTTATTAAAACTCATAGCAAGTTTAAAACGATCAATGTTTTCGAGCCGGTTGCCCACGAGATTATGAAAAACATTGTTAATTGAGGCGATTTTAAGGGCTTTCGTCACGATGTGACACTTCTATCTATTATTTCCTAAAAATATATACATACATATTAGTCATCAAATTGCAGACTTTAATAGAACCTAATATATAGTTTTCGGTCTTTCAAAGTGACTAAAAATAAAATCAACCAGAATTTTGATAAGAATAAATATTTAACATTAAGTACCTCATTGTACCTAAATAGGTACAATGAGGTACGCATTAAAACTGAGCGCTACGGAGTCGGCGCATCATAAACGCACCGAGCAACCGCGGGGAACGCGAGGGGTCGCGGGGACCGAACCGGCTCCGCGCGAGCGCCGCGGCCAGCCCCGCCACCACTCGACCACTCGGCTCTCAGACGCGCTCCGCTACGGGCACTCTTTTGTTATACGGTCGCGTTAACTTTGTAGCAAACAATACAACCATATATACAGTCCACTGCTTTTAATTTATATTATCCCGATTGAGCCTATACATTGGTCCATCGATCGCGAAATAATACCGGTTTTGCCGCGAGTAAACGCCGTCATCGTCATCGGTCGCCGTGCTTGCCTGTGTGGACTTTGGCCGTTCGCGGACACCACGTGCCACGACCACGCCGATTGAAACAAAGAAGTCGTTCCCGAGGAAGCCTGCATTATCATCGTGGGAGCTGATGTCATTCTCTGGGAGTATTACTGTATTTGAGTGAGCCGTTCCAATTAGTATTTTATCTAATTTCTAATTTGCCAAAAATCGTTGTTTCTCCTTCCCATCTTCCAGTGTTCTCTATAGTTATACAATACTTATTAAGTGCTTGATGAAATACGCATAATTTTGTTGCAAAACACTCGGTCATTAGCACGAGGTAAACACGTGTTACGTAGTTGACCTTGATCCCTTTGTTCTCTAACGGACAGTTTTTTTTCTATTAAGCTCATTAGTGTTGTTACGATCAGCTGTGATTTTATATTTTTTACAATGCAGGCAGATAATTTAAAAACATTAATAAAGAAACGTAGTTCCATTAAGTCGAAGCTTACTATTTACAGCAACTATTTAAATTTAATAAAAAGCAGTTCCGACATATCTGAGTTGCAGCGTTTAGGTTTAGAAGAACGTTTTAATAAATTCCAAGCCCTACACACCGAATTTGATGCGTTTCAGACACAGATCGAAGTGCTTTCCGATGACGACGAGTCTTCGTTAGCTGAGCGTGAGGACTTTGACCGCCAGTTCTTTAACCTGGTGGCACTCACGCGCAGTCTGCTCGGTGTCTCGGCCAACGGTGCTGCGTCGGAGGCGTGCTTCAAAGATGCTGACTCAGGTGCACATGTTTCAAATAGGAATTCCTTTGTTCGTTTGCCTAAAATAGATTTGCCTCATTTCGATGGGAACTACCAATGCTGGCTTGAGTTTAGGGATACATTTGGGTCATTGATTCACGACAACACTAGCATAAGTGATATTAATAAATTCCACTACCTGCGAGCTTCACTCCAGGGAAACGCAGCGCTTATAATTAAGAATATTGACTTTAAAGCTGATCACTATACACTTGCGTGGGATTTATTGTGCGAACGTTATAATAATAACCGGCTTTTAGTGAAAAATCATCTCCAGGCTTTATTTGATAGTGAACCTATAGCACAAGAGTCAAGTGTTTCCATCAGAAACCTTGTTAATATAATTAATAAAAATATGAGGGCACTAACTACATTAAAAAGGCCTACACAATATTGGGATGACATTATTATTTACTTTATGGTTAAAAAATTAGACGTTGTAACAAGTCGTGACTGGGAAGAACATAGAAACAACACCTTTAAGGACGACCCAACTTTAATTCAATTTTGTTCCTTTTTAAGCAGGAAAGCGGACTGGTTAGAATCAGTGGAGTCGAATCATTTTCCTTTAGAAAGTCGTACTATCGTTGCCTTAAATTATAGTCACACTAACAAAACTGATTCGACACCTGCACAACACAATAAAAAATTAAATAACAGTAAATGTCCACTTTGCTCCCAAGCACATACTTTGTTTAAATGTGAGTCATTTAGGAAATTGTCAATCGAACAACGCATACAAAAGGCTAAAGATTATGATGTTTGTTTTAATTGCTTACGCCTTGGCCATAATGCAAAAAAATGCAGACTTTCACATTGCAAGTATTGCAAAATAAAGCACAACACGCTTTTACATTTAGATAATAACGAGCCCAAACTTGCTTCCAATCCTCTGTCTTCTGCCATGCCTTCTGCCTTGCTTTCCGCTTCACCTTCTTCAAACATTGTGCTATCAGCCAATTCTATGCAGCTTGCTACTTCTGCGCATGTTTTACTGTCCACAGCTATGGTGAACGTGACTAGCGTGACGGGTAAGAAGTATACAGCGCGCCTTCTGCTGGACAACGGCAGTACGGCCAACTTTATTACGCGGAGTTTATCGGAGAAGCTGGGTTTGTTACGACGCGGTACGAGCACCAAGGTAACGGGTATAAATAATTACACATCTACCAGTACACAGTCTTGCCACCTCTCGATAGAGTCATTATGCTGTGCCTTTACTGCAGATGTCGAGTGTCTTGTTTTGCCTGAAATCACAAAGGTCCTGCCGTCTTCATTCGTGCATGTTAGCCATGTCCCTATTCCTTCAGGTCTTATGTTAGCAGACCCGAACTTTAACGTTCCGTCGGTCGTAGACATCCTGGTAGGGGCCGAAGTTTTCTGGAATGTCTTAGGTAACCAAACGATAGATTTAGGGAAAAACCTACCTAAACTATGCGAGACCAAGTTAGGATGGTTAGTTTCAGGTAGTATTTCGCAAAAGTCATGTTTTTCCAATAATCATTTATGCCATCATTCCAATGTCACTCCCGACCTTACTCAATTTTGGGAGCTTGACAATGTTTCATCAAAACACTTACTCTCACTTGAAGAGCGATTGTGTGAGCAGTCTTTTGCTCAAACCACCACCCGTAACGAAGTTGGTGGATTTGTCGTGACAATGCCTTTAAAAGGGGATCCTAGTACATTAGGGCATTCTTTTAGCAATGCTAGGAATCGTTTTCTTTCCCTTGAACGGCGATTTAAACGCGATCCAGTATTTCATGACAAATACAACGAATTCATGAAGGAATATGAGCGCCTAGGTCATATGACATTAGACTCTGACTGTACTCCATCACTCGAACACTCCATGAAAACTTATTACATTCCACATCATGGAGTCATTCGCAGTTCTAGCACCACTACACAACTACGCGTAGTATTCGACGCATCAGCCGCTACCAGTTCGGGAATGTCACTTAATGATATTCAGATGGTCGGTCCCGTAGTTCAAGACGATCTGTTTTCCATTTTAACACGTTTTCGTCAGCATAGGTACGTGGTCACAGGTGACGTGGAAAAAATGTACAGGGCCATAGAAATAAATCCAAGTCAACGACCTCTTCAAAAAATAATATATAGATTCGAATCTTCTTCTCCTCTTAGGTCATACACGTTAAACACGGTTACCTATGGTACCGCTTCTGCACCCTATTTAGCCACTAAGTGTCTTGTGAGTTTGGCTGATAACATTGACGACATTCGCGTACAACGTGCTATACGACGTGACTTTTATGTTGATGACTTTCTCAGTGGAGGGGATACCATAGCTGAAACTGTTGACATTTCAAACAGGGTACATACGGTTCTATCATCTGCAAAATTTAACTTACGTAAATGGCGATCAAATAATCCTGTAATTCTTAAACATTTAACACTCAATAGTGACTTACATAATACATTACATTTTTCTGAACAAGGTCCAACCTCAACTCAATCTAAAACTTTGGGTCTTAACTGGGTTTGTGACACAGATTCACTTACTTATTCTATTAATATCACCCCCGCTACTAAAGTCACCAAACGTCATGTCCTTTCTGTTATCAGTCAGATCTTTGACCCACTAGGCCTCGTAGGTCCGTGCGTCGTCGAAGCAAAGATAATCATGCAGCGTCTATGGCTTGGTAAGTATGACTGGGACGACGAAGTATGTCACGACATCAGACACCTTTGGTCTACATTCGAAAGTTCAATACCAGCTTTAAACGATTTAAAAATTCCTCGTTGGGTTTTGCGTGAAGGCTCTGTCACACACGAAGTACACGTTTTTACTGATGCGTCCGAGAGGGCGTATGGTGCTTGCGTGTATATTCGGTCTTTTGATGGCAGTGGATCGATAGGTGTACAGCTTTTAGTTTCCAAAAACCGAGTGGCGCCTATCAAACCTACTACAATACCGAGGCTTGAACTTTGTGGGGCTCTCTTAGGTGCAAGGCTGTGTACTAAGGTTCAGGAATCACTTACCATGCCCATTCATAAATGTAGATTCTGGAGTGACTCAACTATAGTCCTGGGTTGGCTCGGTAGTCCTTCCAATCAATTAAAACCTTTCGTTAGAAACAGAGTCAACGAAATACAGGAAATTACGTGTGGTCATACCTGGAGCTACGTACCGTCGAAGGACAACCCGGCGGATCTTGTTTCCCGTGGTCTTAGGGCTGACGTCATCAATGACGTACCTCTATGGTGGTCTGGACCCTCATTTTTGCAACGTAGTGAAAATGAGTGGCCCAACATGCCAAACTCCGGGAAAGATAGTCTGCCGGAAGTAGTGACTCACTTCATTAGTGGTGATAGTGATGATAGTAATCATTCATTAAATATCAATCATTTAGACGTACCGATTCATTCATCCATCATTCATGACTTATTAGTAAGGTATTCTAGCCTAACAAAAATTATAAATGTAGTAGCATATATACAAAGATTTATTTACAACATAAAAAATAATAATAGATTGTGTGGTAACTTTTCGACTACAGAACTTCAAACTTCATTGAATTTAATTATACATCATTCCCAGCTTGAAATGTTTCCTGACGAGTATAGTTTGTTGAAGTCTGGACAGAAATTACCACGCAAAAGTAGATTGCTTCCTCTGACACCGTTCATAGACGATCACAACCTTATTCGCGTGGGCGGGAGGCTCGATAACTCCCCCTACGATTTTAATGTGAAACATCCTATGGTTTTATGCAGTAAGCACATATTTACAAAGCTTATATTTCAAATGCAACATTTAAAGCTCGCACATGCAGGACCACAATTGTTATTGTCAAATATTCGACAAACATATTGGCCTCTAGGGGGTAGAAATTTGTCTAGGTTTGTCGTGAATAAATGTCTTAGATGTTTTAGACACAAGGCTCAGAACGTACAGCCTATAATGGGTCAATTACCCAGTTCACGGACTCATCTTGAATTCCCCTTTTTAAACTCTTACGTAGATTATGCTGGGCCAGTATTGGTGGCCAATCGTAAAGGCCGCGGATGCAAACTGACAAAATCCTATATGTGCATCTTTGTTTGTTCGGCAGTGAAAGCTGTACATTTGGAACTCGTTTCCGACCTCACTACGGAGGCTTACCTGGCCGCTTTAAATCGTTTCGTGGCGCGTCGTGGCAAGCCTCGAAGCATCACGTCCGATAACGGGACTAATTTCGTAGGTGCATCAAATGAGATGTATAGGTTTTTACAATCATCAAATGTTGCATCTGAAATCGCGCAGCAGGGTATTGATTTCATTTTCACTCCTGCGTACAGCCCTCATTTTAATTCCTTGGCTGAAGCTGCTGTCAAATCTTGTAAGCATCACTTAAAAAGGTTACTGCATTTTACTCATTTTACATTTGAGGAGATGGCTACCTGCCTCACTCATATTGAGGCAGTCTTAAATTCACGCCCTCTTACTCCTCTTTCTTCGGACCCTAACGATTTTTCGGCACTCACTCCATTTCACTTTCTAATTGGACGGCCATTCTTATCGGTACCGCATCCTCAGGTGACTGAAGCCAACATCACGAGGCTGGATCGTTGGAAGAGAATCCAGTTCATCAGGCAGCATTTCTGGCAACGATTCCATAACGAATATACTTCTCTGCTGCAGGCGAAATCGAAGTGGTTTCATTCCAGAGGCGAAGTGCAGCCGGGGTCCTTAGTCCTGATCAAGGACAAAACAGCGCCACCTCTGCTCTGGTCCCTGGGCCGGGTCATACAGACCTATCCCGGCGTCGACGGGGTCACGAGAGTGGCAGAATTGAAGACGAAGAGGGGCACCATACGTCGTGCCTTCAACTGCATTTGCCCCCTTCCTGTCAGCAATTGAAGAGTTCCTTTCAACCCGGGGAATATGTCGGCGCATCATAAACGCACCGAGCAACCGCGGGGAACGCGAGGGGTCGCGGGGACCGAACCGGCTCCGCGCGAGCGCCGCGGCCAGCCCCGCCACCACTCGACCACTCGGCTCTCAGACGCGCTCCGCTACGGGCACTCTTTTGTTATACGGTCGCGTTAACTTTGTAGCAAACAATACAACCATATATACAGTCCACTGCTTTTAATTTATATTATCCCGATTGAGCCTATACAAGTAAACCTACCCGAATAATATTTGGAAGAAAATTTCTTAGAACCTACTTTTATATTTTTTAAACCATTAATTAATGATAAAATAACAACGGATGGTAAATATTAATTTACTCTTAGAACTTTTACTAGAGAAATTTAGTTAGGTAATTATTATTGGACGAATTTATTGTGCTTGTATAGTAAATTGTTTTCTTAATTCCTACTTCACTGTACAGAGAATAATATCAGCAAGGGATATCTCGATGGTGCTCGAGAATTTTCGAGCTTTATATTATTCTGTTTCAAGTGAAACATGTGAAGTGCGCATATCTTTCGGGGTTTTCAAGAAACGCCTTGGATTTGCTGAATTATTTAGAAATTCGTATGAAGGAAGTAATCAGCAAATCGGCTAATACGTATGGTAATGTGGGTGACATGGAAAGAGACGGTATAAAAAGTTTATTCAAAGAGAGAAGTTATTCGTGGTGGGCGCGGCTGAGGGCAAATTCGCTCCGCATCACATGAAGTGTGCCTCCGTCTTGCGACGTTGACAAATTGCCTTCTTAAACGCCGAGGGAAATAATTTTAAACACTTACAATTTTCCTGCATACAATATCAGACTCATTGCCTGTCTAAAACACTCCTTAAGGCAATATGTTAAACACATAATCTGGATTTAATTTGTTGACCGAACGAGTCTTTGTTAATATTTGATATTATGTAGAAAAGATCAGTCAAAGAGCAACGGATGGTAAAGCCATTAAGCGTTATGTCGGAGGACGTTTTACAAGCAATATGTTTGGCGTTGAAAGTGAAACGTGGCAAGCTTCGTATCTTAGAACCTCGTTAATTGCTCCCAATTAATATCAAAACTCACGAGGAATTTCTAATAATAACGATTGTTTACCCCATCAAAATTTCCACGAAATGTATTGTTGCGAAAATACTACATTTTAAATGTTACTATTTTACACTGAATTGAACGTTTGGTATGCTCAATTTATTTAATTTTGCTGGCGGTCGCGCAATTCGCGTAGGCGGCAGTCTGAAAAGGCATTTTATAAGTTTAGATATTTTGTCTTCGAATTTCCTTTGGGACAAAAGTAAGAGCTTACATATAATTATTTGTTTATATTCAACTCAAAAACGTTTTCCAGTTATATAATTGGTCATTAGGTTTGTACTTTGAAAAGTTGTTCTATTTGACCACCAACAGCTCCTGAAATAAATACAAACGAAGAGATTCTGAATCTCTATTCCGTAACGTAATAAGTATTGTAGACGTGTGGTAAGTGGGTATGTAATAAATGCAATACCTGAACGTAACCGACGTAGGCCGCGCAGTTGGTTAACGAAGCCATTTGGCTGTAATGTGAGTCATTTGCGAGCTGCAGAAACTCTGGAGAGAGATAAATCCGTGTGAACACCTCGATAAAGGGGTAGGTATGTTATCGGAGGATTTCGCCTTATCTTATCTCGCAGGCGCACTTTATCGCCCTAGGTCGGGGTAAAGTGCCGCTTAACGCCGATTGTTGAAATATAAAAGGGAGTAATTTCAAACGACAAGTAGAAGTTTACGCATATTTTATTGGAAATCGAATTGGATTGAATATGAATAATAACCACTCTCGCCTCGAGTGTGTCGCGTGACAGACCCGGCTAAATGATGTACGCGGTGCGAGGATCAGATACTTAATACGCATACGTCTCGCCAATGTTACTCCATAATACTCTAATGCGTTACGGGCCATTTAATTGTTATAATGGCGTCACAGTGTTTATTTTACCTTACGCTGGCGACGACGGTGGCACAATATTTTGATAAAATCAAGCAAGTAAAAAGTAAATTTAACAATTCTCTTTGAAGGTTGAAGTAAAGTTTAACGTGAAATTGTTTTGATCCCTGAATGTCACAACTTGAGGGAAAACATTATGTTGCCGCTAAAAGGTCAAGTGATTAATGAAAATTGTCACTGTAAGGTTGAAATGCGGAAAATAAAATGAAACAAAGTACCTTTTACGTCACAATACCCTGAAATAGAAGTTTCTTTATTAAATTGTATGTTAGCGCTATGCTTCGAGAGCTTTCTAAGAAAGACGTCATGACAATTTAGTCTGCACGGCTGTGGGTAAGTAGTTCTGATTCGGATTATGGCACCTAACTCTGTCTAAGATAGTAATAGAAGTTAGTTAGTTAGCACGGAAGTTGTGATATTATGTGTTTCAAGCCAAGGGCGCGGGTCACTCCTGATGTAGATAGTCTAAATATTCATTATTTTAATTGTGATTTTGCATCCTTTTCTCTCTTTATTACGATTTAAAGTAAAGTATATGATGATGATTGGGAACTTAACTGTTACACTTTCAGAGATAATGCAGCAGGGAACAGCAATAAGCTAGCTTGACTTTATGCGCTTGGGATGCGAATATTGATCTACATTCATAACATCACGCCTGTATTCCCCGAAGGGGTAGGCAGAGGTGAACATATAGTACACCCACATTTCGCCAGTTATGTTGTAAATCCCAATGAAATAGGGGGCGAGCCTATTGCCATCAACCGTGCACAAATCCAGACTCCGTGGTGCTACTGATAATTACCTAATGAAAAACTCAGTAACACTTTGCCCGACCCGGGATTTGAACCCAGGACTAGGAGGATCTACATTCAGTTTTGGTAAGTACAGATTATTTCTTTTACCTCATTGTCACAGGTAGTAGCCCTTCGTACACATTGTTCTTAATTTTTATGCCAATAAAACTGAACTTCAAATTTCTGTTTGCTTTAACATTATGTTATTTTATAAATTATAAGGCTCAAGTGGAAATCAGACTCTAGAATTCACAGCGTTGATCGAAATATGTGAAACTGTACCTAACTATGTAGGTACTATTATTGCTCAGAATTCTGTAAACATCTCTAAAACGTTGCAAAAGCAGAGCAGCCCTAATAGCTCGAACACATTAGTGTATGAACGCACGGAACGCTCCGATGTAAGCTCAATATTATTAAGTCTCGAGTTTGTACATCTATTCCGAAAGTAACATTAGCTGTAAAAATAAAGTGAAGGTATTGCAGAATACTGTAACAATAGACACATAGGTGTTATAGGTTTATTGTTAGGATATGGCAATACGTTTGCCCTTGGCTTGAAAGATAATCTTTGGCAAAAAAAAACAGCGTAGGTACCTCTATTGAATACAACCACAAGCGCGATGATATAAATGTTTATCAGGTACCTACGTAAATATACATGGATGTATTCCCGTGGAGTGTCGGGCTAGAGTAGCACCTAACCATTTCGTTCCATGCGTGGGTGTTGTAGGAGGCTACTAAAGAAAATTCTAGAAGATAGACAGCAGTGTTTTCTGTAACTTCACCACCAATACTGCGATCCCCAAGGCGCTTACCAAGCGTGGGGATTATGGCAACACCTCCCCTTTAAAGAGGAGGCCTTTGTTCAACAGTGGACGTATTCCAGCTGATGATGACGTAAAATATCCGAGAATTGGAATAATTATATACTTCTCCTGTCGTGTGAACGAGAGAGATACCGTTTGTTCATAGTCTGTACTGACTAGTAAACAAATTAGTTATTAGTAAAGCATTTGCTCCGCGCTGTGCCGCGGAAGTCGAGTTTCAATAAAAGTATCGTCACTCATGTTATGCTTGATATATAGATATATTATTTTTATAGGTATAGAGAATATAACAACACTATGAACATAACATGACGCTTGTGTTTTCTGAAGGGGTAAGTAGAGGTGTACATATAGTACAACCACAAATCGAGACTCCGTGTTGCTACTGAGAGTTATTTAATGGGAAAACCCAGTATAACTGTTCCAACCCGGGATTCGAATCTAGGACCTCATGCCCAGCCCAGCGGTCACGCTTGGCGACCACTAGACAAACGAGGTAAATTATTTATTAATGTCAAGGTAAAGGATTAACCCGTCTGTAACCAATGGTTTTGAATTTTAGATGATAGTGAACAAAGTTGCTTTTAGAAATTTAGCGATGCTTCTCATAATGCTAATCTCTCTTTTGTAACTTACCCAAGTGCCGTTGCCGAAGTCAATGAAAACAAAACTTTTGAAAACTATTAGTGTAGAGTAGTTGAGCAACGAATGGGCCTTTTTGTAAAGTGTTGGAGGCGGGACCGGGGAAATTAATCACATAGCTTTGTGTGGGCTTCCTGATTTACATGACAAGGTGTCAGTGTGGGTCATCCTGATAACGTATACCCAGGATTGTCTCAAAAAGACGGTCATTCTGTTTATAAATAAAGGGCCTCTTTTTTTGTTTAGATTAGCTTTTAAGATTTAAGTTCACTTTTTATCCAGTATATCACAAGCTGTAGTATGAAGCCGGTGCCTTCAGATATATTTTCTCTGTGCCTTGTAAATAATATTGAATATATTTTTTTAAAATAATTGAGTCCGAAAGACCTGCGTAGAATACACTCGACACCCATTACAATCAGACTCCGTACGTAAACATCCACATTATGAACAATCAATAATATTATAATGCGCTAAGAATACTGAAGCTATAAAAAAGAACATCATAAATTACTGAAACTAACAATCACGTACTCTATTAAACAGAATGGTGGCAAATTGAAAATGGGACACTAAAACGATTCAACAACTGGCAGAGTAGGTAAGGTAAAGGCATGCATGAAGACCTAACTTTTTGTTAAACTTTCATAATGTAACTGTGAAAGCTTTCTCACCGTCTGTTTTCATTTCTGAGCACGTTCATATGTTTAAAAGCTCGCGGGGCCTTTTCTTTCACGTTTAACGTTCTATTTTCTCGAGTACCAATTGAAGTTATCTGTCAAACAAGTTTAGTGTTCTTGTTGTTCTTTTCCTGCGTTATTTTCGCTACAATCAACCGCATACGTGGCTTATAAATGTGTTAATCATTATGTAAGTAGATTAATCAGTTAGAGATAGTAGCGGACCTGGTGGTTCGTGGAGTTATTCTTTTATTGGGATGATGAATGGCTTTTATCGTTCCTACATCGTTGCGGTACAACTTGAAGGAAAACCAGGATACTAAATTTCAATAATAACATTAGTGCGATGATAACATGAGCCCGATTGTCATAGAACGGTATAAAGCAGCTGCCACATAAATTCACGTCGACATTAAAATTAATTACGAACATTTGTGTATCGGATCCCTAGTGCTGTGTAGAGTAGCCTCATTAGTGGCCGGAATGGCGAAAGGGGAATTTGTTTCAGAGCAGATTTGTTACTGTACCTGGTAATTAATTAGCATAATAGATACTCTGATAATGCACAGCGCTGTTTAATATTGTTTAAAAGCGAATATTGCCTATTAGTGCTGGTTAGGGGACAAAATGAAAACATAGGTAGGTACTTATGACGCGCATATTTGAGTATGGTTTAATTTTGGCCGGCTTATTTAATTATAAAAACTATTAAAATATCAAAAAATCCTGTAATTTAACGGGTTGAAAAATATAAAAAGGTTTCACGTACACCGATAATTTTTTTATTTTAATTTGGGCCCTCAAACAAAAGAGGTAAAGAATGATAATATTATTAATTCACACAGGCCATAAACAAATTTAATAAAAATAAAATTATTGCAAGCGTTCCATTTTTATTTCAATCCTGTAATGATTTTTGTTTTGATTATGTACATTTTATTAAGATTTTCAGTTTTAATTCAAAGTTTGTGTGGCATTATTATTAAATAAGTTAGTGTTGCCCTGATTTCAATTAATTGAAAAGGATATACGTACCAGTACCAGGTCAGTCATTGAAACCGTATTATGAATGAAAGGAAAAAATGCGTTCTATTTTCACCGCAATCAGTAAAGGGATATTTTAAGTCTATTGATGTAGACTAGGGGAGTCATGGCATGTCGCGCGCGGCCCTCATCCTAATGGACCATTAACAGAGCATACAGTTCAAAGGGTTCGTCGACTATGCCTTTTTCCTGGATGTCGGATAGACAGATTTAGTATTCGTTGGAACGTTTGCAGTAACGCATTTTTGACTTACATATCTTGTTTTTAACATAGAATGTGTAGACGATAGCAAATCCAAGTCTTACCTGAAAAAAATAAGAAAAGCTTAGTAAAGTATATTTTAACCAAATCAGGCTAGGTACGGCAACAAAAATCAGTAAGTTGGTAGGAACCAACTTAAAACGTTCAGCAGCCGCGCATACGACGGAGCAATTAAACAACTTGTTACAAAATCTAATCTTATAAATAAGTCACGTGCATGAACTACAAAAAATACATTCTAAGCCATGAACCCCGATTTGCTAAACTGTTATTAAAACCGGCACGACGTTGTCGATGAAATTTACGACATGAATTTTGTTCGTTGATTTTATAATTTATTGAAAATCGGATTCATTTCACGATGAAAGCTGGTCACGTGTATGTAAAATGTAGCTGAACCAATTGTCACCGAAAGCCAATCAGCGAGTGATTGCGATTCCTGAATAATGAACCAATATGGTTACCGCGTTTCATGCCTTTACGCGTAGTCATTTTATATATTTTTACCAATGTTAAGAGTTTTTTGTATTTATTTTCTAACTAATTAATTTTATCTATAGATAATTAGTAACATTTTTTTTTAAGTTTTTTATATAGTTATAGCTTTTATACTGACATAATATAAGTTGCTTCAAATAGAATATCGTAACGGCATCGGGTCTTTTTTATAATAATGCTAGTCTTGTGTTTCTTAGGCAAAATAATATAATATTTATTATAATGTTTACGCGATATAAATGCCTTCAGTAAATGTTGTGTTTAATTATTCTAGTTTTTGTCATTACATGGTTTAGCGGGCGAATAATACCGATCGCATTGGCGCAATTGCGCACAGTTCTGCCCCCTTTTACCATGAACTCTTAAAACAGGAGAGTTTACGTTGAGCAAGCGAGACGCCAAATTACACTGCACGTAGCGGCGTCTCGCTCCCACATCGTAAACTGTCCTGTTTTAAGAGTTCACGGTAAGGGGGCTGTAGCTAAACTAACCAAACTATAATAATGTTCTTTATGTACTCTCGTTTGACGCTCTACTAGGTACAGATTGTGCATATCCGTACTGTGAGTTGTTACCGTTGTTTTTTTTAGCAACCTTAAAAATCATGTAAAATTTTAATGTTATATTAGGTTGACTAACTTTGTATTGATATATTGCCATTGAAGAGTATTTTTTTATGAACATAATATTATGGTTAAAACGAGAAAATAGGAACCCTGCATATGTATTTTTTATAACAATTCAGGATATCAAAGATAACTCAAAGAGAACCTAAGCCTTGATTTCAAAATTCAGAACAGGCCTCGCGGATTGTGAGTAAATCTGATGCTTAGATAACTTTATTTTGATTAACAAGTACTCGACGTAAACAATTTTGCATTGAATACATTTTATTTTCGCTGAAGAATATTCATTTTTACTTCACTGGAAGGTCTTGCTAGAACGTTAAAATATACGACGCTAATTTTAGTAAGTCCGTTCATTTAAACGAGCTAAATGGCGGAGAAACGTGAAAACGAGCGTCCTAATCGAAATTTTGAAGTTAAAGCACCCTGGAGACAATTTTGAGGATTCCCACGGACTGTCACAATGGCCTCGCTTATTGGCAATGTGTATACAGTGGCCGGCCAATGTCAAGTTAATACGTCTATTGATTTACGTGCTCTGAATCGGTACTTAAAGTGTTTGTAATACAGGGATAGTCGAGTATTTTACTGAAATGGATTTAATGCTTTTTTGGTAGTTGTTAGGGAACGGATTTGAGACTTCTATAAAGAAGCTAGTTATAAAACAAAACTGAGATTTTTATATAGGTACCTATACTTACTCAAGTTTTGATACTCGATTAAATGAATAATCTGTCTATTGACTAGTACAAAATGATTACCTACCCCCCTGCGCTTGTTAGATTTTAATAACAATATTATTGTTGTCCTAGTTATCAAAAATGGAAATAACGAAACAACAAAAACATTTTTTTGATTAATTTCTTTACTGTGAGTTATTTTATCATGCCCTCGGCAATTCCACACAGTGGAAACCAAGGCAGCATGTTTTATTGTTGGGGTCTTTGAGGTCCATTACCATTCGACAAAACTTTGAATTTTCCAGACGTTAGAACCGCGAGCACAATACAAATATAACTCTACGAAATTAGTTTAAAAACAGGGCATTGCACGCATTAACGCACTGGTAGTCGATTTTACGTCCGAATGAAAGGAACAGTTTGAGTGGAGTATAATTTTAGTTAGTTTCCTGGTAGAACGTACCAAAGATGACCATTCCCAGTCGAGTTGGATCTCGCCCAACTGCAAGCAATTAGTGACGGTTCGACAGCCATGATAATGGTTGTCGTTCACTACAGAATACCCTTTTTATATGGAAAAGGTCGATTTTACGTACGCCACGTGTCTATTATGTGGTCTAATGAGCGTCGGTTTGTATAAGGTATCAATATCATCGATGAGGAGGTTCTTATTCAAATTAATATAATAATGTGAGTTTTAATTGCCTTCTTATATTGTTTGGTTTTATTTTAACGTACGAATTATGGTTATCAAAATATTTTTCACAGATTTTATCGCGGTTTATGTGACATGATTAAAAAAAAATTGTTTTATTTTAAGGTCTAGTATTAGTGTGACAGAGTAGTCTAGTATTAGTGTATTAGACCTTAAAATAAAACATTTTTTTTAATTTATATATAATACCTATATGTTTATTTTATTATATACAATAGTGTATTATAATACACTATTGTATATAATCAATGAATTACAGGTAAATTAATGTATCACTATGATACTATGACGAGATCCACTGAGCATCGCAGCTGTTGTTTACCAAAAAGAGGTAAATTAATGCCAGCCGTGTATATAAATGTACCATTTCGTTACATTTTGAACGTACTTTGATGTAGTATGCTTTATTTATGGGATAACCAGGAGCGGGATAACTGCAAACATAGTTCACAATTATAATGACATAGCGTGAATGCAAATAGCTTTGTTGATTTATTTATTTGAAAACCAACAGCGATACAGACTTTTTACACTATAATCAATGAAGTAAGGCTAATGACAGGTTTTCCTTAATATAGTGGTAATAGTATATTTCGGTTAAAGAACGGACATAAAAAGTAGAAATTAGCTATGAAGATAACTATTAGCAGTCAGCGATGTACATGATAACTCCTAGCATGCATTTAATAAACCTATATATTAATCTGACAGTTGTGTTTTATTTATTTATTTAAATTTTTATTATATTTTATCAGACTGCAAGTTTTATTGGCTATGTATATACCTATTATTGTCAATTGCAATTGAGAGAACAGATCATCTACATCACTGTCTGCTTTACAATGGTTAAGTTTGTTTTTTATTTTAATTTATTATTGTAGATAATTTAGCGTTGATGTAGGCACTTACAATATTGTGACTCAAAATTAAAGAGGATATTGTATCCTGTATCATATTACAATAGAGGTTTTGTAGAAAGGTCCGCCCTTTCTACAATACATCACTTAAGTATTTTATTAGGTATGCGCTCAATATTATGCGTTTTACAGCTTCTACTTGTAGTGATACTTTTTCACTTTAGACATAGATTCTAACTCAAATTCAAAATGTTTTTACTTTTTATGAACCAATTACAGGCGCTTATGAAACTTCAAGATCAGTGATCAAATTGTAAGGATTAAATATTCAAAAACAATTTTAAGCCGGGAAAATTGTACTTACGTAAAGGTTTTCAGAATTCGAATTTAGATTTTCTCATAATTATTTATTGAAAAAAAAACCATCAAAAATTTATTTTAAATAATCAAATATTTAACCATTTAATTGTATTATACAATTATAAATATGTACTTTTAAGAAATTGAAAGGAACCATAATTAGATACCTACAATTTGTATTATTACAGCGAGGATCCTCCATTTCTCTTGAGTGTACCTACATGAATGTAGGTACTCACAATGTATTTTGGTAGCGGCAGTTTTGTTAAAAGTAATCAGTGTCAAAACTACCATTTGTCTTGTGTACCCGCTCTGCGACAACCCTTACTTTGGCACTAGATCTGGCCCTGGCACTAATTTGTAACGACGCTCGTTATTCCTTCACCCTAATTGCTTTCTTGTCTTCAATAGAATAAATTAAAATACATTTTACCATTTAATGTATTGTATTATACACGGGCATTGGTTGATTAAGATTTAAATAATATTGTCGCTGTCTAGTCTCAGACATTAGGGGCCAATAATACCGCGAAAGAAGACGAAAAACCACTGTTGTAGAATTTATCTCAGCTACACTTTTTTCTTCTGGAAAGAACTTTTAAAAGTTACGCTTCCAGAAAAAAAACATATGGCCGTAAAGTTCTTCTTCATACTGCTTTGTGTCTATGTTACTTGTAGTGTTTTGTAAACACAATGAGAATACGGTTCTTAAAGAATAGACTGACACGGGCCTGATTATAAGTCACATAACAACATATTTTACGCGACTTTACTACTGTATTGTTTTAAGTATTTATTACGACTCTTACCCAAGTCCATTTCTCCGCCTTTTATTCCTTTGGTCCGTTTTTCTCTCATTACATTAATTCCAGTTACAAATCAAGCAAGGAAACAAATTTTACTAATTACAACACAAATTCCTCTTTGCAATCTAGCGTGGCTGACGTAATAGTGTTTTAGTTAACTTTGTGGCTTGGCGCATGCATCTGCGTCGCAACAGTTCGTGTCTTACGAGGAACTTAGCGCTATCTATTGCACTTTCCAGACCGTTACACACGTTTTAAATTTATTGTGAACCCGAAACTTTCTCTATGTGGTTTCGGATATTCATTAAAGAAAAGAGATTTTTAATACTTAAAAATAAAACAGTGTTTTGTCCTCTATTTAATTTAGTATAGAGAAGTTTTCGAAAGCACCCTTTCTCTGTTTGGAAAAGGTACCTAAGCTGTTTTTTAATTAACTTGATGTTAATTCGATTCAACTCACGTAAAGGGTTCCTCGTTCCTTTATATTTTGTGTTTTCAATCCATCCTTCACATAATATATACGTATGTATATGTTAGGTATATGTTACTCACGGGTTGTGTAGGTACTTAATTCACTTTGTCGCCAGTTGACATTGATTATTAGACATGCCAGATCCGATTTCAAAGTGTGATATAAGGAGCCGAGAAGTTCGCAAACGACATTCGACGAATCTCGTTCTATTCCAAATTAGCTTCAAAATGTATGTAATTTTCTTATTGAATTTTCGCCTTCTTACGAGTGACAGGGCAGAATTACATTTAGAAAAACGATCAGATAGAATAATAAATAAACACTGAATACCGAGTTTAGCGTTCATTCGCTTATAAAAGTTAATGAAATTTTGTTTATTGGAATTGGAAACTAATAGAAACCTATATTTAGGAATGCAGGGCAAGGGACCCATCAGTACAGTAATACATAACATAAATACGTAACATAGATCTAAGTATAATAGGCATATTTAGGTACCTAAGATAGTTACATGTAGTATAATAGGCATATAACTAAAATACTTTTTATGTAAAACTTTCGTGTTAGATACTATTGTCATGACTGCTAAAAGTAGGTGTGACTTTAATTCCATCAGGTTGATGTAAGATTGGACAAACATTTTTATAACGATGACTAATTAGCAAGGTTCGCATGTCGCTCGACCTTCATTACACAGAAGGGTGAGGCTTAGAGGCCTTGAGAGGTCTATTAGCTTACATCTGACGATTTTTGATGTCACCTATGGTGTTGATGGATATGTGTAACTATACATAACTTTTGAATAAGAATTATACTATACTATAAAGGACCTCTCTCGGCTTCTTCATTTTAACTTGACATAATTATATTATAATTTAAGTATGTTTTAGTACAACGAACTTAAAATAAAGAAATAATTCCACGAAACTTAAAAAAATGTTTATGTTTTTAACAATTTAATTCTGAAAATGACTTTATTGAAATGTCTTAAGGTCGTAATAGCATCACTTAGTGATTATTATATAATCGGATGTCGGATCGTGGTCGTGTCGTTGACTATAAATGAATGAGCGTGAATTCATCTAATAGTGTCATGTTACCATGCCATTACTCACTGCAAACATTTTCACTGAAACGTTGAAAATATGAAGCAAGTAATTTATTTCATGTTATTTACGCGACAAGAGACGGCGAAATTGCCATGTAAAATCATTTTATTAACAAAGTACATATTTTTTTGCTTAGAGGTATATCTAATGTTACTTGTTTATCACACCGCACCGTTACTAAAATAGCTTCTACCTTTTCAATACTTTTGATATATATATATACAAAATCCTGCTCATCGAATATCTATTTCCCTAAACATGTTGTGCAAGTACAAGTAGGTATAAATTAGGCTAAATGTAAGAGGTCAAATGTCATTTTATACGATGAAAACAGATAAAACAATATAACTTGTTAAACGACACTTGCGATAATAAAAGTTATATCGTCGACAACGGATGGCTGTTGTGAAGTTTAAAATTTTATCCAATGCCGAGGTGTAGCTGTTTTTTTTTTCATAAAATACCTTAAATATTTTATAAATGGTACAGTTATTATTTTGCTCTAGAAATCAAATATTTTTACTACTTCGTCTAGCAATTAAAATTCAAGCAAACTAAAGATAAATAAACTGGGACTTTATATAAACTCGAAATTTAAACAAAAAAAAAATAATATTACCAGGCGAAGCTGTAGAATTTTTATTTTACTTTATAATTTGTAGGTTCTTTTAATATATTATATTACTGAAGTTGTTAAATGTCACTAAGAACTAAATAACACATTTTTTTTGCGTCATACATAGTTAGGTGTAAATAAAACACACATAAATTTTAATACTACTAACAAATATTTTTCCAATATAATAGGCTAATGAATCGATAGTAAAAAGGCAATTTCACAAGTGTTGTACGTACCGGCTTTACCCTATCCTAATGTTGCCCACTTTATTCCTACGAAGCCTACATTTATAAAAACTAATCTAAGTTGCGGCTTCCTTTTCGCGTGGTTTCAAACTAAAGAAGTTTCTAACACAAGTGTAAGGTTAGTACTGTACTAACATTACAAGACTTGTATCTTCTGGCTTCGTCCATAAAACATAAGTGCACACGGACTGTAGGAACTCAGTGGGGTAGTGTACTGCATATAATCAGATTATCCGCTCCGAATATGTCGGCGATGCTACGGAATCCTGCGGTAGACTTCGACATTATCTGTTTACAAGATCCAAGGCTTCGCAGTGGGATTCAGTCTGACGTGTTAGTTCCGACTTATAGAATGGAGGACGTTTGCGATCAGAATGCAAACGAGAGTCTATGAATAATTCAATAATCCTGCGAGCTTTTTGCAAGTCATCGATATTCATTCGATGTTGAACGTACTCTTAAATATAATTTTGTGAGCAATCGTAGATGATCACTAGTGCATTTGCAAGTTAATTGATGCAGATGACGATAACCTTAATCTTCTAGTTTGAAGGAAATTGCTAATTTAATTGACTTGTGTAGTATGTAGCAGTTGTAGGTACAGATAACGGAATGTTATTTAACTTGATACAATTAATGAATAAAATGTCGTCCGGAAATCTATGAAGTATTTTATGAATACGAGAATACTTATTAAAGTTCTGTGTATTATTTACCTATATAAAGTCAACTTTAAAACCAAACTCGTTACAAACATATAAGCCAAATGGACAGGATACTATCTGAAAAATATCAATTGAAATTTAAATCGCTCTAAAATTTTCCTATTTTACTTCAGGGATGACAGATTTGGTTCGTCGTCAATTTGCTTCACGTCTCACGTGTGCGACGTAGCTCTGGGTAGAGTCAGCATCTCACTTTAAGCCGTATATTGTACTAATGTTATAAGAAAAGTTTTTGCGGTCGCTCCCATGTGACGTGTGTGTTACATAGGCGCAGTTTTGTGCGAAGTAGACTATCTAGTAGTTATGGTGACTATATTATGCTTAATTTCGTTTTTACAAAATATGGAAAACAATGGTTAGGTACTATACTTTGCTACATTTCAGATTGTTTTATTAACAATATTGTATAAGGTTTTAAACGGGCTTGATAAAAGCAATAATATTGAGATTTACAAATAAGCCGACCCTAATATATTTCAGAAAAAGCTGGTAAGATTGATTACATACCTATACATCAATCATCTTTATTTCGACTTTGACTGGAAACGATCTCAAGAATAGGTCAAATCTACTGAAATGGAAATAAATTAGAAAACTAAATATCTGTACTAATAGTACTCAATCGTGATTGCAGAAACGTGTTTGAAACTCCGAGCGCAGGGAACCGCTGAGATGGGACGTTTGAAAACTCTTGCCTCAAAATTTAAAACAGCTAGACAAGCATTTCTCTACATATTGGTTCCAGATATTTAATAAAATATGCAAAATACATGGGCTTAATGCATTGCTAACCGTACCCGAGCCGGTGTGTATGGTGAATAGATAATAATTTAGGTAGAGAAAGCTTTTAGCTCTACGAGTATTGCAAATGGTGTGGTATTATTGAAAGATATGCCTTTGTTTGTTCTTTACGTATACTTTGTGCATGGTATATTGAAAAAAAAGATTCGTTTTGTCATTTTGTTTATGTTGCATTAAGTGTAGCACTGCCAATCAAATAAAACATTGTGTAATGGAATGGAATAAAAAATAATGGAAACAAAATTTTTAATTTCGCAAGTCACATGATTATTTTGCCGATTTGAAATAGGAGCAATTAAAAACGTAGAAGAAACCACGATTACAAGCCAGCTGTATGGTAGACGTAAGTTTTTCAGAAAATTGGGACATCGTCGAACCGACGTATTTCGTCGAAATTTTAGGAAGTTTGGGAGAAAAGTTACAGGGATATTTATTGATATTAGTATTGCGTGTTCGTTCCACGCCATTTTGTTTCTTTGTCCATAGAACAGGTGTCACAAGGGATTAATGAGCTTAACGAAGCCATAAAGACCTTGGATTCAATCACACAGTTACTGTTTGCACCGGGATATAAAGAGCCGGAACTAATCCACAATGAGATTAATGTAAATCCTATACGAGTGTGGGCCGTTATTTTAGCACATTTATGCCGTAACTGAGCAGGAGATTAGCTCCCGTGTTAGTTAAGACGCTACCAGCTGTGTGGCCAGGGTGAGTATAGGTACATATTTATTGGTATAATAAATAGGCAATAGGTATTAAATACTTACATATAGAAGTCCATTTGATAAGTTAATAAAGTGCACCGTGTTTTAGGCATGCTCGAATACAGAGTTCAACATGTTTTTGTTGACACTTTTGGAGTTATCCAAACATAAAGTTAGTACTTTTTAGGAATGCACATAGGTATGTTTGAGCAGATTTAAAAAATGAAATAAAGCATTTTGTTTCTGTTAAGCTGGAAGGCAGTTTATTGTCGGAGTTCATGATATAAATAAAATAAACAAATACATAAAATAACACTAAAATAACATCACGCCTGTATTTCCCGAAGGGGAAGGCAAAGGTGCACATAATAGGACACCCACATTTCGCCACTTATGTTATTGGTCCGAATGTAATAGAGGGCGAGCCTATTACCTTCAACCGGGCATAAATACAGACTCCGTGCTGCTACTGAGAATTAACTAATGGAAAAACTCAGTAAAACTTTTCCCGACCTGGGATTCGAACCCAGAACCTCATATTCAGCAGTCGCGGTTAGCGACCACTAGAACAAAGAGGCAGAAAAAAATCACTTTATATTAACCTCATATTCATATTGTATTGTTAGACTTCAAAAGCATAAATGTGTGTAAGTACTACATCACCTTATTACCTACGTTATTGATGCGTTTAAGTGGGCAGGTTTAATCCGTTAGGCCGGTCTTCACTAAATCGTCTCTATTTCGTATCGAATTTATTCTTATTGTGACGATGAGCTCAAATTGTTCGGTCTGATTCGGCCTATTTGTCAATGCTAGCTTTTGTCACATAGAAAATAGGAATATAACCTAAAGATATTTTCGCTTGTTCTGCTTATAAAATGAGCGGTCAGCTGTTTGGAGACAAATCGTATCCCACAATGCGTCGGGTGTATTATCAACTTAAAAGGGACTTGAGTGAGTAGCAAATGAGTTTTTTTGATGTTTGTTGTATGAAGTTACACGCCCGTTGTATTATTCAAGCGCTTCGTAGATAATAATTAATATTTTATAAATGACGTGAACAATGTGAACATTGTTGAGTGTAATCGTATTATTTCCTACGAGTGCTTCAACAGGGATTAATTAAATACAACGAGTGGGAATTATATTATCTTCCAAATATAAGTAATTCTGTTTTTATACTTTTTGTCAACTTCAAAAGTTGACAAAAAGTATGAAAGTTACAAAGTATGATAGGATAAACTTATGAGACCATTGTATATTTAGTGTATTAAAAATGTATACCAAATTCGTCCTGGCAAGTCTAGCGCCTGAAAAGCGTGCAGAGTAGTTACTTTCGATAAAAATGTAAATCACCTTTTACGATTCCATTGAATTTAGTTTAAAAAGTTGCTGTAACAGGAGTTTTGTCATGAATTTTTTACAGCCCAGTTCTGACCAAGAAGAAAAGTATAAGTATTCAAAGTTAGAAAAAGAATTTAGGCCTTTTGAGTCGTGGGCGTGTAGACAGGTTGTTTTATATTGAAAAGGCAAAGGTTTTAAATACAGTTCATACTTTTGGTTATTTAGGTATTTTAGCAAATATATATTTCTGATTTTGCATCTGTTTGTTGAAGGAAGTTAACGGCACCTAAGTTTGCAATGTTTTGAGCTGTGAGCCGGAGGTCATTGTACCTACTAGGAGTAATCTTCATTTTAGTAAGCGTCGTCGTCTCTGCATTCAACCCAGTATTTATGCACAATATACTATCCGAGCGGTGACATTCTTGCCTTCCTATAACTATAAGATAAAAACGGCAGGGTAGCGAATACAGTGCAAAGACAAATTATTCTCTATACTGTGCTTGGAATAGTTGAATTAGGCAAGCATCCAAGATTTAGATTGAGCCAACGTTTTGTGCGCAACCATACAAAACGGAACTAAATGATCGCTCTTGGTCGGTAATTGCCAACGTTCGCGGTGAACCTGTCCATTTGTATTATAATACTGTGGCTCACTGCTGAAGCTCGCTCAATATAAAGCTCAGTGCATATAATTTACTATAGCAGCAGATGCCCGTCAGAGCCGCAGACCGCCAACCAAAATCACTATTATGTTAACAGCTTAAAAGCCCATCGACAAGCGCTTATATTAACAATTGGTGTAGGTAACAAAATATATTTTAATAATGGCTACATGCAGCCTGCCCTATTAACCTTTAAATAAGGTGGTTTATGCTACAAATCTAAATCCTGTAAGTTTCTCTAAGTAATAATAAAATTTCACAAAATTGTGATGACTCAGGGGAAATCAAAATAATGTAGGACGACGTCGCAAGCAATCGCTAATGTTTATCTGTCTCTATCTCATTTATCTTTGTTGAGACAACATAATATATCATTTGGACAAAGCCTTCTTATGTTTTAAGAGATTAAAATTGCGTTAGACTTTGTAGTGTATGAAATATGGTAGGAATACATACAGTCTACTTGTGAGATAATATTTTTAAGGGAAGACATTGCAATCATTAAATACATAAAATAATTAGCCAAGTTTTCATATTAGTTCATATTTTATTAAATGGAAGCATACATTAATTCTGACAGCTATGCAATGTAACTTAAAAATAAAAAGAGTTTAAAATACAAATATCCAACGTCACCTCATTTGCTATAAAGCAATGATAATTTAAATCACATTCACAACACGAAACGTACGTAAATATTGTAAATAACTGATTCGGAATTTAATATACCATCCACGTTAATTAACCCGTTTAGTCAGAAGTTTATTTTAATAACTATCATAATAATCCATAACGATGCAAGGTCTGGTGCACTTGTTTTAATTTCCCGAGGGAAATGTAGCTTTTATTCCGTAAATATTACTCATCTAGTACTCGTTTCAATTTAGACCTATATTGAAATGAAAATGATTCCGGGGATGAAAACTTTGAATTATACCTGTCGAATAATTGATTGAAATATATTTGTTTCGGCAAATTGAGATGAGATTTACCAATCGAGCCATACGGAGCCTATCTGAGGGCCGGCTCATTTTCAGACCATTCCTATTCCATTTCCCATATCATTCTTTACTTAATTAAAATAATATAAGTTTTCATGATTAAAATTATAAAATCATAGTTTCGACTATCAGTAAATGCGTTTTCGTTGGTATCAGCTCATATTAGACGATTAATGTAGTCTTTAGGATTCGTCAAAAGTTCCATAATACAAAAAAACCCTACATACCCCCTCCCATAAAAGCAACCCTTGAACTTATTTTGTTCGATTCGTTTTACAATTAAGGTTTAATCGCAATTATTAAACTCGGCAACATGAAAACAAACACAAAGAGAACACACGCAATTTTCGGAACTCAATGTGTTGTCTCCAATTTGTCTTACACAGGACAAAACACAATTAAGTTTGTAGATACTTGTTTGTTTGGAAATAACAATAAAACTTGTTTAAATTGTTGTTTATGGCAAATGCCCCATTTGGCAGGATAAATAAAACCTTTGCTAACGGGAAATTAAACTGTTTATTCTTGCAGATATCATTAAATATCTATTATTATACAGGAGTCGATGATGTGTGTAAATAATCCAAAGATGTTGAAATTAATGAAAGAAAATGTTAGACATAATATAAAAAATGATTATTATAGTAGGAAGGTTCTATTATCTAAGGCACGAAGGGAAAGGGTCGGAGAAATAAATTTTGCACTGCATCTGTTCCACAAATATTATTTTGCCGGCGGCAAAGTTAGCAACCGTAACCATCTCAGTTATTTTGTTACAGTTAGTGACGTTTTCGCAGTTGTCGACAACTGTAAAATAATATTTGTAAAAGTTTAATATGACAAGCGAAGAGCTTACTAGAATCACTTGGTAGGATAGGTTTATTGATAAAATATGACGCAGAGACGTAATAAAATAGAGACATAAAAGATTTGGGTCTTCTGGTAACTTGATGACGAGGTTATAAGGATCGTATAAAGGGAAATAACTGCTGCTAGATGAGGTTGGTAATACTGTACATCCCATAAGAATAAAGGCTATGGAATAACTCGAAATTTCAGTTCAATTAGCTTATTCGCCGATTTGTTTTAACGCAAATTAGAGGCAATCGATCTTGTTCCCTCGGTGGTGTTAATGCATGAATTATTCTGACATTCATTATCGTATTGTGAAAAAATCTTTTAACAATTCGTCAGGAAATGAATACTTTAGGAGTGTCGAATTGAATTGATTGGTAGTACCTATGAATTTACGCTTATAAATTGTTAAGCTACAAGTTTTTTAACGATCATTGATACCATCAATCGCTACTTGTTAAAATAAAATTGTATAAAAATAATCATTGACATTGAAAATTTGTTGTATTCCCAACTTCTCTATTCAAGCAATCACCTTTTAATGATTGTGATACATTTTGTTACCTTGTGTTTGTCAAAACAAAATATAGAAGTAACTAGTTTCTTTCTTCAATTATAAAAAGGATAGAGTTCATAAGGTAATTAAAGTAATGCTACTTTAATGAGTACTTATGTATTGAACTGTCGAAAAGTATCCAATTAAATCTTAAGTGGCTTTTACTTCGCTTAGGCGCTTAGAAATATACAATAACCATATAAGCGAATGAAACATTTTTACTATCACAATAAGGATATTTTCAATACATAGGTACCTTATATAAAATTCATTAATTAGTTCCAGTAGCTCAGTATTGGCAGGTAACAATTTAAAAGGTTCAGTAAGTATGTGGGTAGTCGATAGCCAATTACGAGTATACGTAGAGTCCATGTATTGGGATTCCACGATCGCTACAAATCCCGAGGCAATACTGTTAAATTGGAATCGGTTCCCTAGTTGACAGTCAAGACATTCGACAAACTGCACTGGCTCAGCACAACAGAAAGTTACTTTTTGTTTTTTTTATGCTCTCATTCTTTATTTCTATCCGATATTAGGAATTAGTTCAGCGAAGTTTATTACTTTGGAAGTTCAATACTTAGATTGTTCGATTTAGTTTTGCAAAGCCTGAGAAGCACAACAGCAAAAGTTTTGATAGGTTTTAGTATAGACCTAAATTTGTTACTTACTCAGGGATTACTGATTAACTTCTTAGAACGTAAGGTATATTGACATAAGTGGCATTAAAATTCTAGATGTAGCAAGTTTCTTCATAAATCTCGTCTTTATCCTGTAACAATTAGTACAGTAAACAATGCCTAATGTAATTAATAAAATTACATAACCGTTGAACGTTGAACCGTTGAACCCTTATTATATCTAGTTAGAAATAGGATGACTTAATTTCTACTTAATTTATACAACCCGAAACCACACAGGATTGTGAAAAATGTAGAGTTAATCGAAGCGGCGCGGCGCGCGGCGTCAGGATTATACGAAGTTGTATTCCTGCTATCTATTTACCTTTCGGAAAAAAAAAAACTAAATTGAATGTGATATGTGATTGAATAGATACTTAAAAGTGAGCGATTTAGTTTACTTACTGGCAAAGTTACGATAAATGTGATACAAAATGTGGCAAAATAAGAGCGACTTCACGAACGCGTCAAGGGTTAAAACGCATGTTGAGAACAACGCCTTTGGCTTCAAACGCGCTTAACATTCTTTACGCGGTCTTCAGCCACGACTCATACATAAAATTAATGAAGTTCACTAAGCTACTTGTACATCGTAAAAGTTTCAGTAGAATACGTTTCGAAACGATAAAATAACAACAGCAAACGGATTCATTGTTTAGTTTAATGCACCATTTAGTTTAACGCAGCTAATAATGCTTTTTGTGTATTCTATAAAATAAATATTACATTCAATGTAATAAACAAGTAATTTGGTTATATCTTTTCTTTATACTTACATTGATATTAGATTCTACATATAAAAATACTTGCTACAACGCGGAAAGCCAATAACGCAGCAAGCCAATTTAGGCGCGGGTTAAAAACGCGTGTCGCGAACAACGCACTTGGCATCAAACGCGCTTAACATTCTTCACGCGGACGCCTTCAACCATACAGCAAACTTAATTGACTTGACAAAGTTACTTGTGTCAAGTTGACTTGACTTGTTTTTGTACCACGTGTTGTGTTCCCGCGAAGTACGCTCTTTGGAATTCGGAAATTTCGGATACAGAGAATTTTCCGTGCGAGCACCTATACTGAAATGTTAAATCCATATTTCATTGAGATTACAAATGATTTATAGCAAAATATAGATTGGTTATACATAGGTAGACATTCAGGTATAATAATATCGTAAAGTGAAATAATTGATAATAGATTAAGAAAAGTATCAAACGTTTTTCCAGTAATGACGTCGGTTAGCGTAACATTGCCAAACAAATAAATTCATAATAAAAACGTTGCAGAATCGGGTACCTACTGATTTAAAAAAGTTGTAATAAATTGTTTAATTCTAATTAAAGCAGACCAAGCTTCATGCAGCCGTGTTCTACTTAGTTTTTTTTTCATTGCACCTCTTAGGGAAATCTCACAGAAAATAAAAAGAAGAAGAGGAACTCTTTCATGCCAAGGTAATCAGGGAAAACGTGCATAACAAGTACCTCCCTCTTTTCATTCCATCATTCGGGCGAATCCTTTTTGCGAAAATTTCTACTCAGTTCTCAGAAAAACAATTTGTTGAAACCTATTTAGTACAGCGCAGGCAATTTATTTTCAAACTACGGTCTATGGTTCGTACTAATTGAGAGAAGTTTCAATTTAATTTTAGGTTTTCCGATCAATATGAGAATTTTTTAGTGCTGTTAAATGTAATTAATGTTATAGTAAGACACAAATAATGATTTTAATTTTTTATGTTATCTTCTATAGGTAGGGCTGCACATAATTTATTTACTGCTTAACAGATTTAATTAAATCTTATCCGAATACTTTTACAATAAGTTCACTGTCGACTTAAAGAATTAGCTATTGTTCGCTCTTCAAATAAAGCGAAGTAACTGTTTGAATTTACCATTTCCAACAATTAACGAAATAAACATAACTCGTCCATATGGGATTCCCACTGTCATGTGCTAAAATTAATAGTAGGTACCTACTGCATTATTATTAACTAAAAACTAGTTTATAAATGCAATAAATAACAGCCTGCATCATGCATCTTTTGATCTTAACAAGAGAATGTCAGTTTGTTCGGGTACTCAACGTAAAGTTAATTAAGTCTTGCTTTTCAATTTACTTAGTTCTTATACTCCAACTGCTTTAACGTTTAGATAACAAAACGTGGAGAAAATTGACTCAAATCAAGGTCTAGACTACAAAGAATACACGTACAATACAAATGACAAAAAACAAATCAATTAAAATACAGCCCCTAACCATGAACTCTTACAGCAGGACATTTTTCTATCATTCATCTTGTAAAGTCCTGTGATTGACCTACAAATCTATGATGACAAGACAAAACATACTATAGGTATTAACTATACTATAATTGTATTTATAAAATCTACCGTTTAACATTTCAGTAGTGAGCAATAACTTGTAAGTTGGCCACACCAAAACTAAATTAATTATTTCCGACAAAATTCTTAGTCCCTCAGGCGCGCAACCTACTAACAAACGATAACTCTTTATAGCTTTAGTAAACTGCCCATATAAATATATTGTTTGCAATAAAAATCCTCAAAGGTCTCGTTTTTGGGATTTTAAAGATCCAAACAGAGCTGTTTTATTAGTTGGAAGCCAAGTTAGCGCCCAAGCCGGCTGTTAAAACACAGATTCTTGAGTACTCAAAGGCATTATTTTAGAAACAACTTGGCTGTGGCCTGTTTTACAATGGATTTGGATTTTCTTGGAGTTAAGAGGAAGGATTGGCCAAAGTCGAAAGAACATTATGTTAACTTAATTACAGGATGAATACAAGAATGTCTGTTTTCGTAAAAATACTTTTTTGGCTGTTCAGTTTCTTTTAGACCGATATTAATCAGTCGATAGTTCGCAAGTAATTGACTTATATTTTTTTGTCATTAACTGTTTTGTTCTGCAATACTTTATTTTTGAGGCATCCGTATTTTATTGTATTTGATATTTATTTTAATCATCCGTATCCTCTATTTACCTAATGGAAAATAAGCTTACCACGACGTAAGACAACATAATATTTTTTAAAGAAAAATAATGTGTCTAAATAGGAATTAAACTACTAGCATGTGTGCAATATAAAATTACATTACGTTTGAAACATTACAACATTATAAATATAATTATACCTAGGTACTTATTATAAAATTCATACATTTTCAGTTCAGATTCGGAACTGAACATAAAAGCGTAAGTGTGAAGCAATAAGTTCAATTACTTTTCAACTAAACAGAAAAGCCGCTTCTTTAAAATAAATGTTGAACGAGAAAGAATTTATAGTACGTGGAATTTATCCGGCGTAAGTACGAGTATGTTGCCGTTCCTGTTTCCACACATTGAGAGAAAGGAAACTTTTCTTTTTAACGAGCTCTTTAATACTACTCATGTTATACTCCTTCGCTATTAGCTAAGCAAACTGCCGAGAAATTGTTTCGTAATCTTATACATTTTTGACCATCTTAGTATTTTCTTGTGTTGGCTGTGGATTATACATAATAATTTCTTTTTCAGTGTTTGCAAACTCTTTCGTATTCAGAGGATAGTCAAATAGGCAGGTTTCAATAATAAATGTCCCATACCTATATTTTTCACAAACTCAAAGGAATACGCAATATCAATTGGGCTAACGGTAAATACAAGTCCAAATCAAAATAAATAAGGCCACTTTGCGACTGTGTTATTTACACCATCAATACATCAATAAAGTGGTGGGCATTTATTTTTTCGAAATCATGTGATGGTTGTACAAAAATACCGAATCTACTAGCTTATTTTAAAATATGTTTGTACGTTTATAGATATAGGTACCTGGGTATATCGGTAGGTATAGATAAATATAGCATTTAGCCTCAGAAAAAGGAATATATGGACCGGTTATACTTACAAAATACGGGTGCCTACCTACTGTCTCCTAGGACGCAAAATATGGCGGAAATCATAAGGGATGCTCCAGATAGAATGGTCAGAGATCATCGATATCGATAATTCTTAAAATCGATTTTATGTTATGAACTGACTTTTAAAAATGAGGTTCCATGTTGGTTTACATATTTTTAGGGATCCGTACCTGTATAAAAGGTAACTTCTAAGTCAACGAAATCAAAAGATACTTGTACATTAGAGAATTTCGGCAAAATGAAACAAGTTGAAATAGTTATTTATTATAATTAAACCAGTTTTTTTTTGTGGAGCGTTACGAAGTTAAAGCCACACAGATCGACCGCTATATATTTTCTGCTATCAGGTTTTAATGTTATAGCTTATCACGGCTGTCCGGATTTCTTCTGAATATTTTTGTTGCAAAGGTAGTCCTCTGGTTTTAGCTATTTGCCTCCTCAAGCAACAGAGATTGTTCATTATTAATTCTAGTTTTTTTCTTCAATTCGTCAATAATGTTTTTTAATAAAGCAGTGTTTTCCTTACTCTGCGCCTAAAATAAAAATTGTTTAATAAATAAATCAAGAATAAGGCATAATCGTACAATTAATTAGGGAAGACTATTTCAAACTAGATACAAATCATCATGAATTCAAACCAGATTAGTATGTATAAATTGATAAAGGAAATTTGAAAAATTATGGACCGAGCGGGATTTGAACCCCTCTGGGAAATAGGCGTGACTTCATGTATGTATCTATGTAAATTATATTAATCGACAATATCGATAAAAACAAAGTGGAACTCGCGTCACTATTGTTTGTTTACATAATAACACGTCAACAAACAGTACTAGCAGAACCGAAGAAACCGAATTTCAAGCTAAACGTAACTAATATTACTTAATGACCAGTGTATATGATAAATATAATTAGTTATTTGTAATTATTTTACCAAATAATTCATGAAAACGAACACTAACCTGTAAATTTATATTATAGGCCGACTTTCGTTCTTACGAGAGCTACACTGTATTACTACACTGAGGGATTTTGGAATTCAAGCCCGGACTTCAAAAAGGAGCTTAGATTCAGCTCTTAGTCTTCAAATTAAATAAAAATACAAAAAGTTACGATAACGCAATCACTTGACAGTCGATATACCAGAAATCGATCACAAAACATGGCGGAATCGGCACCCAAACACATTATCGTGACGTCACCGCTCAAGTTTTGCCAGAATTAGCAAAAACAATCTGCATGTCATTTCGCTTTCCTTATGTACAACTTCACTAGTTAGAAAGAGACCAACAGTAATTTGTTGTTACCATGTCAATTCCCTCAATATCTGAATAAGTAAAAGTTTATATAGAAGATTAGGGAGCCTCCATAGATATACCTCAATGCATTTAGCCCATAAGAATTCTACCAACATATATGCTGTATTGGACCATGATGACCATGACGCTTAACAACTTGACATGGTTGTAATTTAATCTTCAAATGATTTTTTTATGATTGGTTAAACCTATGTAATGTAATATACAGCGTAGTGAGAATATTTCTTTTCTTATTTAAACATGACGTAAATAAGGCTAAGTTTTGGTTGAGCGGTGTAGTATTATGTTATACCAAATAATAGTTGCCGTGTGGTATCCGGCCTAGAATTGACCACCTCCTTTCCTCCCGTGGGTATCGTAAGAGGCGACTAAGGGAAAAAAACTAGAAGATGGGCTCCTGCCCATCTTCTGTAACTTGTTCACCAATACCATATGGCACCCCCCCCCCCCTTTAAGGGAGAGGCCTTTGTCCAGCAGTGGACGTGTTCCGGCTGATGATGATGATGAAATAGTAGTTAATTTCTTGCAAAAACTAAGTTATAGTACTCTACAAAAAAATTTAGTAACAGACAACAGCTGAAAAGCTAGTGTTTTACGTTCATTGGCACTAGGGCAATAGATGTTTATGTTCTCTATGGACTACCTAAGTATTTTTTTTCTTTATCTCAAGTCAAATATCGGATACTTAATTCTAGGTTAATTTACAGAAACAAATGCTTCAAATAAATACAAACAGAAATGCAATACCAATATAATTATATCCATGGTACCAATTTCAAAAGTGAAGTTGTGAGAAGTGCTGCAAAACTTCATTTTATAGAAACTCAATTACCGAGTACACAATTTCTCAACGACTTAATATCTTTTGATGGCAGTAGGACGTTTGAATAGGTCCTTGTAATATCTCAAGATACTGGCTAGACACAACCTATTTAAACTTACATAGAATGCTCGTATACATTCGTATTCGCGTAGACAGATATTGAATTACATTATCCCTAGGTCTAATCTGCAAATAGAAGAACCTAGCTGAGGCTTACAGTTTAATTATATTAAGTGGAAAGTACAACAGATGTTGTGCCGAGCGCTGTAAATTAAACCGACGACGCTTTCAAACATTAATTACCGAAACATTGTCACACTGATTTCAGCGCATGATAAATAAACCGCTTTAAAACCATCCACCTTCATTTTGGATGCAATTAAATTATGTTAATTACAGTTGTATGTTTTTTATGGTAAGCGATAAATTAAGTACGGTCGTAGGTACAAGTACAAGTATTTATAGATATGGGTTAATTTTTAGAATAACAACGAACAAATGAGGATTTATTTCGTAAACTCGTGGACTAGCTATAGCTAATACTTGTCTTGAATTTTAGAGCGATAAGAAGACAACGGCCCCTTCAATTGATTGCGCTTTGACGTTCCGGTGAGTGACTCTGAATAAGAACTCAATGCTAAATAAAATAGAGCAGTATAAAAGACAATGAATTTTAGTCACATTGAAGATCTCGGCGTTTAAAAAAACTGAAATGAACCACGCTTGTGTTTTTGAATTGAGCACCTTCTTTATCTAGATTAATTAGACTGTTTTCATTCGGCACTCTTATTTCATATGCACTGCCTGTCGTCTAGGTAAACAGGTGTTATAAATTAATTGCTTACAGCTATCGTCGTCAAAGTCGGTAAAAAAAGATATTTAAATTTTTGGTCATGATAAACATACATATTTTATATTTTTATATGATACGGTAACTAATAGCGATATTTTTAGCTATAATAAAAAAAAAGCGAATGCTTTACTTAATTTCCTTTTACTAACAGTATTTTACGTCAATACATGTCAGTACGATGTCAGTTGTCACGACCTCTCCGCTTTAGGTCGAACTTATGCCCTTGCAAACACTAGCCGACGCCTTAGTGGTCCGCTGATTGTATTTATTGAGGTAAATTGGTAATACAGTACTCATGGATAACTTTATCTTAAGGTTCACCAAAAGTTTTCGGTAAACCATTACAAACATCTCCCTTCCTATTACTTTTTTATTAATAGGTACTTTACTACTTTATGCACTTACAAAAATGAGTACAGAGGCGGACTTAATGCCATAGGCATTTTCTCCCAGTCAACCTTATTAATATATAAACAATTAACAATTCAAACAACCTTGTACAATAAGGTCGAGTATTTACATCGACACAATAAAATCAACGAGTTATTCCCGATAACGACAGTAATTGTTTTTCACATAGTTACACGATAGTAGCACAATTCTACATCGTATAGGTATTATTTTGTATTATCTTACCTTTATGTACTGTACTTTTATCTACTTTTAATTACATACTTTTAATTAGCTGCAACAAAATCAATTAATAAAAAAAATCCCAAAGGCTCGTCATTTAAAACAATATGAGTTTTACACAACATTGTCCCCAGTCGCTAAGTCGCGGTCTTGTTAGACGAATAATTATGTAGTACGGCAGTATCGCACATTAATTGAGTTGTCCGCTTTGTACTTTCCTCCCACCGCATGAGTAAATAAATAAATAGGTATTCCTTCATTTTTGTTGGTGTAATTAATGTTACGTGTGCTGAATAAGCAGTTTGTTACGAATTGCTAGAACAAGTTTGTTGCAGAATGTGAAGTTCTCTCTTGTCAGTTTTTTAAGTAAGTGTGTGGAGCTATCGCAGCATGTAGATATGCTGTCAGCTGATCTACATGGTAAGGAACACTTGCTGCAGTCAGTCCTTGGATAGATGGCAGATTTTCATTCATTGAAAAAACGTCGAATTTCGCATATTAACTTAAAACCCCTAAATTATTATCTATTCGGAAAATCGTCATTTTCATCGTTAGCTACACAAAATTTCGTCTACCTATCTCTGAAGATGCGTTTCAGGGTTTTGCAAAATTTAACCTGTAAATTAGGGGTTCTAAGTTTACATACAAACTTCATCACTTTTGTAGGAAAAGGCATAACATTTATTAAAGCTTCTTAAATTGTTGCCTTAATTTTACACTAAAGGTTCGTAAATATGTTGTCTAAGTTACACATTAAAGTTCTCTTGTTCTCAATTACCTAATGCGAATGCAGCCGCGGGCAAAAGCTAGTATTATTGTAATCTCTCACTTGTCACATAGCGTCCTATCGTAATTATCACAACGGTTTGCCACTCTACCCGCAGCGTATGCTTTATTTATTCATCTTCTCTATTGTATATCGGACCAGTTGAAATAGCATCAATAAAATTCTCCGCGATATCCCCGGGTTGATTTTATTACGAGATCAAATTGGTCGTCAACAAAAACTTTTTACAAAGTAACCCTCTTTTATAGACGTTGTTTATTTTGAAAGGATGCCTCTCTATCCCAACGGTAATAAGATTTACTAGGAGTGGGGACTTTATTTAATTTCAAGTTCGACCTTCGCGGGGAAGGCATGTGAAGACATTGACCCGTTTTTAAGTACCAAAGTATTATTTCGGGTTGATATTATTTATAATGACGCAACTACAAGTCCCCTGTGATAAGTAGGGCCTAAATTGCTTATTTCGGAGAACTTATCTCTTAAATCTGATACAATTTCGTTTGACCTTAGGGGCACGAAGTTATTAAGTATAAAATATTGTAAAATACCCTTGTTCACGCATCAGCACATTCGCATTTATATTGTAAGTGTGATACAAACCAGTGCTATACGATTGTAGGATAAGTTTGACTAAGCAACGTGCTATGGAAGCAGTTTAAGTGTGTGCTCAAAGTTGGTCCAGGAGTGGTCAGTGTGTTAACAATTATTTACCAATTCTCTCCATACTCTGCGAACGATTCGAAACGATAACATTCCGTGACGAATTAAATTATTTCTAACGAAGTTTGATGCGTATTGTATCTTGTTTTGACTTTAGTACTGACCTCATAGCGATACTAATAAGGATCCTCAAGGCAACACACCCAAAATGGATTATAATTATGCTTTGATATGCTTAATGTAGAGTCTATAACAAAGTAGTTTTATCTCTTACTTTACCTAGTTCAAATAGAAGAAACTTTACATTGAATTATGAGGCTATCGTGGTGCAGATTATGATTTGAGTTGCAGGAAATTTCAATTCTAATACTTAATTTAGACTAGAGGATACATAAATGTATAATTACTATCATTAGTCTGGCTTTGATAGCTAACGGTTCGAGAGGGGCAGTGAAGCGACTTATTGCACCAAACAGAAGTTTGACTTAAGTACTTAACAGCAAAAAATATTTATCAGTGCTTCCTTTGAGTAAACTTTGTATAAGCTTTCGTGAAAAGGCATTAATTGAAATCTGTCGAGTGTTATTCGATGTGTAAGGAAACATTCTCGTAGTAGTATCCGATTTTCGTGCAAGTCCGTCGTGTACCAGTAGTACTATTTCTCTATTCTGTAACTCTACGTTAGTCTTAGCGGGTTTAATTTTCATAATTTCTGGATTATTATTATATGAAAATAGGTATGTATAACCTTTTCGTTATTCTGGTAACAAGAGAAGTGCTAGTAAATTACGCTACTAACTATTTAATGAAATGTTGCTTTCATGAAAAAACTAATCGTATGAAGTTGTATTTATTAACAAGTGATGCTTTGTCTTAAGGACAGGTGGTGTACAGTTGTACAGTATTATTGATCTAGTACATACCAGACGACTCAGCCAGTGGATAAACGTTTGATGGTCTGTGCAATACCTAGATATATTTCGGGTTCCATTTGTGCAAGACAAATATTTGCTGCCAAATCGATAACCGTAGATTTCTTCTTGATTGGAAACTGCGACATATCAAGCGTTGTGTGGACTGACAATATTTGCAGAATGGTTGCTGTGGTAGTAAAAAGATGATTAAAGATGTGCACTGTGATGAGTTTCGGGGAGCCCTGAAGAAACAACACACGCTGATGAAGATTGTATCAACTACATAATGATAGTGTTTCTATGTTTTTTTTTTTTTTTGTATAAACAGTCAAAAGGGGAAATGTATTAGTATTACTGAGTATGTAAATATTCTAATGTCTTTTTACATAACACGGTGACAATATGACGTAGAATACGTGGACAAACGTGACGCGAGAATATAACAATATACTACACCTTCACGGTTGACAGCAAACAACATTTATCCATTAACTAAAGAAAAGTTTTTGTCAATTTTCTTTATAAACATTTGATAGGTGAGATTATATAACTAACTCTGTTACAAAATCGGCTGAGCCATCCGAACATTGTCCATTCAGGTTCCTAGAAATGAAATCAATTTCAATGTGTTGGATCAGAAGTCTACAGTTCTCCCAGTGCAGTGGTCATTTGTGGATACGTCTGCGTAGATATCAGTTTTGGGCCTAAGTATAAAAAGACCTACATATAACATTATATTTGGGTCCACCTAACCTAGATTTAAGCTTTTTGCTAGATTCATTCAAAGATAAAGCAAAAAGAAATGAAATAGGTATTTTCTTTATTACTTTCAAGTTGTGTTATGAATTATGAATTTTATTTTAGTTATATTTTGGCAAGTAGATTATTAACAGTGCACAGATTATAATATGTATGAAATATATGTAATCATAATACCTTTTATACAGACAGTTTATGTTTTACAATAGTTACTGGAAACTATTGTAAAACATAAACTGTTTTTGTATTTACAATATTCTAGTATTATAAATGCAAAAAAAATCCTTACATAGATATACTGATTTATCGATGAAAGATTATTTACTGTATTACTGAAATAGAGGAGACGCGACGAAGGGACCTGTCGTACAAACCTACCTCTCTTTACTTAAGATTAATTATTGTGCTTGGCACATCGTAGTGGTAGGCGTAGGGAAGGTAAGTAATCATTTTACCTCTCGGTGACAATCGTTGCCTTATTATGTGACTAAAATAACGACCGAGTTAGGCACACAGTAGTTAATTTAGTTCGTTGAAATATAATGACAGCGTGGGTACACATTCAAATATAGTATAATAATAGGTACTATTTTACAAAGGTTCACCACAAGTTAGTACTTATACTCTATTTCAGTCTGTGGTAGCAGTCTCAAAATAACTGTTATGCTAGAAAGCAGGTTAGATACAAAAAAGTAGATAAAAATCATCCCAAAGGACCAAGTCTCTTTATGCTGATATAACCAGTGTTTGTAATCGACCCGATAATCAGTTGTTTAAACAAGGCGAGAATTTGTGTTCACAATCCGTATCTTATCACCGGTTTAATTGTTTAAAGAATTGAAGAAGCATGATCATTATGTTTGATATACGTTAGTAAATAAAAAGCTTTATAGCAAATTAGCATTTAAAGAAGGATAATTTATAATTTTAAATTATGATGGCCTATAGGCACTTGCCCATAGGTATTATTCCTACTTATTATATGTCGTCAGAGTTGCGGGCAACCGGTGGATGCATATAGCGAGTTGTCGTTCATTGTGGCGTTCTAAGGGGGAGGCCTTTGTCCTACAGAGGACGTCTTCCGGCTGATGATGATTACATGTCGTTGCATAATTAAATCTATATCACATTCACAAAGTAACTCACAGGTGTTTATCACACACAGAAATAATTGACTAAAAGATGATTTTTCAGACTGCAAAAAGCAGTCACGTATCCAGTCTTTAGATTTGTTTGACACAAATGATCTCAATTCGGTAGGGCACAATAAATCAGCCATTCGTGTCTTTGCTACAAATATCTTAGATCTGCTGTAGAAACGAAATAGAAAACTGATAGATATTAGTGTCTGTTCACATAAAACTCTACACGTGACATTTTTATCATAAAGCTCCAAGGCAAACTCAAGAGCAACAAACTCCCTTATTATGAATTCATTGAAATATAAGCGGATTCGTGGTACGTAGATAAATAGAAGCGAAAATGTCGTTGAACCGTGAGTAAGTGTAGTTACTTTAGTCTTTGTGGCTGTGTGACAGAAGGGCTCAAGTCTCAGGCAATAAGCAGTTTATGCCTAGACTTCGCTCTAGTAAATTTGTGTTATAACTTTCTCTAGAAATGGGTTGGCATTATTGGAATCCTATTTAACCCTAATATTTTAGATTAACACCCTTGTGCTTTAAGGTCGGATCAGGATCACGTTATTATAGTGGCTACTATGGCTAGGTAGTCATTAACTTATCGTATAAGAAAACACTTTATTAAGTGCGTAAAATAAGTTGTATTTTACGTTACGTTTTTCATAAGACTGCAACTAATATATAGTATTTTACAACTACCTACTTGGCGTCAATATGCCTTTACCGATTACCGACGCATTTAACTTTAAGTGATTGATACAATAATACAATCATTACTATTAGCACAACGCGCTTTTGTATCCAATCAACATACACACTGTACACAGTGTACATAATTATGTTCTAACCTAATATTCATATTACAAAAGGTTAAAAATAAAAATCTGCCTATTACAACTGTAGGTACGTCTCGTTAGTAACAATCCACATGAATGTTATGCTCACATATTTTTTCTGTTGTATAAGCGATAACAGCCTCCAACAGACCAAAACTCGAAACAAAAAGGTTTTGTTTGAATATTATTTATAGGTTTGTTTCTTGTTCGAAACAATTTGCCGCTCAGTTACGCGGCCTCCGTATAATTTGTCAGCTGAATGCACTTTTATACTAAAGGCAAATTACTAAAGCTAGCATAAAACGTAGTTAAAATTGTTACACAATAAAAATTGACGATTTTTGACCGTTTTGACTTAATGTTATTGAAAAGAGATATTGAAACGTTTGGGTTTCGTTAAAAACGAGTTTCAGTGAAAAAGAAGGCTTGGATATTTGGACTGCACTTAATGTCGTATACATTTTATTCGCTTACTATTATTACCTTAAAATAACCTAAATATACCTCTAGTAGGTACTAATTTACTAAAATTGAATCATATCACAAGGACAATGACGTGTCCGTTTACCTTATCCAAGCAACATTGCTCTTCATACACTTATACAAAAATGATCAAAGTTTTTAATTTTATTTCAGATTTTGTACCTGGTTTGTATGCCCCAAAAACTAAAACATCAAGTAACGATTGAAAAGATAAAGCAAAGTATATCGCTTATCGTCCGTTTGTACGATGTTGAAGTTCCAGGAAGTAAATACGTTTGCTAATGCTCCTCATAACATAGAACTAGCAGCTGACTCTACAAACTACATCGTTATGACCGTTCACGTTCAGGATTCTATTGCCACTCGAGCTCAGACCGATATTGGTATGAATTTGGAACGTGACTCTATGTATTGTTAGGGACGTTAAAGTCTGTAATGCGGCAGAGATTTAAGCAGTTTATGTTCTGCTAAACACATTGTACGTTGAGTATGTTCAGTAAGAACTAGTTATATCATACATACAAAATTGCTAGGGACTTTTTTTTAAAACTATCGTACGCCACATACTCGAATAACCACAAATCTTGCATGCACCATCCTACCATTATATTTTAGGCCATTTTCACAGATTTATGTCATTTCTTTTACGACGATCCTTTTACGGACCCGAATAGAAAGAGAACAATGGAAACGTTAACACTTCAGATAATTTTAAGCCCTTTTGCAAGTTTTTGTCTGTCCCCACAGTCTTCGTCCCGTTCTCTGGAAGATACGTAAATCGGATTAAATGTAAGAATTCATTCAACGGACTCTTTTCTCATTTTCAATTATAAAAGGAAATTAGCCCTATGGCTCCCATTTTAAATTGTAATTATAAACTCTGGTGTTGATTGAAAATGTAACTAAGATAGGCTACTAATATTTCTAGGTAATACACTAAAAATGATTTCTATACTAACATTCAAAACGTTTTAATAGGAGCAAGAGCATTTTGAATGTTTCAATGATTAAATCACCTATTTCTATTGAGGCGCTATTTTCATCATTGTTCGATTTCCCGTTTATTAGATAAAATTTAATTCTTGTATTGTCTTTTGGAGATTAGTATGGTAATAGATGTAATTTTATACTTAATCATAATTCATTAGAAACTACGCGTGTTGGTGAATATTCATATCGAGCCGAGGCGCGAACGTCATATACAATAAACATATATATCGTATTGTATGCATTGCCTATGTGCTTTTCCATTTGTCGCTGGTGGCCTGCCAACTTTTATTCCCGCTATGCAATAACCTCCAATATGGGTCTTATATTCGTTAAATTGTGGGAAAAGGCGCGAGCAAAGCGAGATATTAGCGCGTTAACAATATTATCTATCTAATTGAATTCCGGAACGGTTGGATAACCACGATTAATTAAGGCCCGACCATCATCCCAATCAGCGGAACTCATTGACCTTTATAGAAAATTGTATTGTCAGTTGAGTTTACTGTTATTATATATATATATAACTCGTTAATGTTGATATTATTGACCTGAATCATGTTAATTACTCATAACATCGTCAAGTACCGTTGAGAGGATGATATCAGATAAATATATTGGAATTTTTAACGAAACGAACACATTGTCAGTCAAAAATTCAGGCCAATTTGATACAGACGCCACATATGTTTATTGTTCCCAAGAAATATCAACATCATTCGTTCCATAAATAAACAGTTGTCTGTACAAAACTTACAGAACTGTTGATGAAGACGAACAGGCCCTCGAGTGGCTCAGCGAACACAATGAACCAATAAACGACAAAAACACAACTGTCCGGGAGCCGTCCCGTATAAAACAGCGGCACACTGATGTTCGTGGCGGGGAAACAGGGAAACATGAAATATACACCGCCTTGTGAATATCAGCGAGAGAGAATTTGAGGACTCAATAGATAAATGGTCTCATGGAATATTATTTACGTAATTATGGTTTATTTCAGAAAAAGTGGTAGTAGGTAGTATGCAGTTAAAATTAAAGAACAGGATGAGAAGCAGATACAATTGTTGAAAATAACTAATCTCCTAAATAAAAGATAAATATGTGAGTATTTGTAATACGGTTTATTTCGCAAGGTTGCTTAACGAGTACCTACTATGTCTGTGTATAATAATAAATTTTGTGGTTCCACAATAAAAAGTAAAAAACCTAGGCACTAGTGCCTTATAAATCTCCGTGAGTGAGATAACGTGAAACAAATAGTAGCTTGTGTCACACGGAATTGTTTTACAGGCAGAAAATGGGCATGTTTATGTTTTGGAATTACTATAAATACTTGTTCCGAGCTAACCTTTGAATGTACATAGATAAGATTTGTCACGAACAGAAGTATGGGGAGTCTGTGTTTTGATAACATTACGCGACTTTTCAAGGTTTAGTTAGCGTGTAGTTGTCCTAATTAAAATAATTCTTCAAGATTGATAGAACTCGTTTCTATTAATCTTGAAGAATTATTTAAATTTTTTTCAAATTAAAGAGTCAACTTTGAAAAACAGTACGAAGTTGTAGAAGATAGTTCACTTTTCGTTCTTTCCTACTTAGTGTTTTTACTTCTAAGTTTTTTAGTGTCTATAAACTTTGAATATTATTTCAAACTTAGAAAATGTTCTTTATGTTCTTTATTAGAACATGGTATATGTCGCAAAATTTTTACGTTTGGACAAAACCGATAAACTAATTATAATTAGTTATTTATGTGGACATAGGATTCTCCCAATGTACGCGACAAAGCCCGGTCTGCTGCATCCAGCAGTGGACTTTAACGGGCTGATGATGATGATTTATGTGGATATGGTGTCTTCTATTTTAAGCTTCCTATACATCATGCTTGTTTATTCTCCAGTAAAATACTTGTTTACGAATACGTAAGCATATGGGAGACGTGAAAAAACCTTAAAACCCCAGTTGTCTATTGACATTTTACATTCATAATTTAAACATGAGAAATAAAATTGTTAGAAATTTTCTAACAAGCGGATATGGATGGAGAGAGGGGAGGCGAGTAAACAATAGCTTTGTGAGCTTTATGAATAGTCGCTGAGTGTTGAAAGAATAATTGGCTCTTTTGTTTTTGGCCCGGCCATACCTATTCATCGATACATAGACATGTTTCAATCTCATTCCGCTTTGTTTTAATTTATCCTGTTGGAATATTAATCTGGATCAACGGTAGAGAAATTTCGAATGCAACGACTGAGCGTTAGGTTTAAATGTTTTAAATTACTTTCGCCTTCGTTTTGTTTCTTTTTGTATTAGATGATGTATAATTGATTCCTGCGGCAATACCACATACCACAAGTTCAATATTAATGTTAATTTAGGATAAAGTACGGGGTTTTGCAATAAACAGTTTAAGAACAGAAGAGAGAAAATAAAGTATACTTTTCTGAATTCGCTTGGAAAGGTTTGATATGTATAGTAGACGAGTATTGGCCGTAGCGTAAGCATAAAATTTTACTAGCAGCAGATGACATAAATACACATTAAATCGCGCGAAGTGTTCGTGGGATAGTCTGTCCCAACCTCTAACCTTTAGTGGTCCGTAAGGGGTGGCAGTCGGTCCCGCAGGTCGGGTAGATGTCACCGTCGCGTGGTGAGAGCCAGCGGGTGCCCTGGTCGGTTTACGGCCCGTCTCGATCTAACAAGATTCCCGTCGCTCGTTACACCAATTTATTACGCCCTTAGGAGGGATTTATACTTTTTGTGGTAGTTTCGCCGGCTTCGCTGTCCGCAGCACGCGCTCTGGACCCGTAACGTATTATCTCCGAGAGTGGCTCATTTTGTATCTCGCAGATGTGGGCGGCATCTGCTGCTGATGTCTTCTGTCTGACGGCTTTAGTTCAGACCCATTTAGGGTAACTACTAAAAACTGGTCGCTTAGGCTATCTAAGGTTGAGGTTAGTTGTTGTTCTTATTGATGAAATATATATTGTATCGATTCCGTCATAGCATTTAATTTTAGCGTTAGGTATATTTTTATTAGGTATCTTTAATTCGCAAAATCGTACGTACAAAGGGATTACATCATAATTTAGATTTAAAGTTAATATACATCCATTATGTATAACTTATAGGCTAAAACTATTTTTTTCCAAAGTCTATTTTATATCCCCTTTCCATTTTCTAAACCACTCTATCCTTCGCAAAAATAACTATAATTATTAACAAAATATTTGCTTATGAAACTATATTCTATGAATTAATTAACGAATTGTAAAACCACTGTTTGAACCTGGTTAACTGTGCAACGGGTCTAGCGGTGAACAAGTATAAAGTACCAGGCGAAAGTTTTTCAGTGGTTTTCAGGAAGTTGGCGTCGCGCCACATCGGGACTTGTCGCGCGCCGCTCCCCACTAGGGTTGTCATATCCGAAAAAGACAAAAACACCATCGAGAATTGTTACACAGACAAAAATGGAATGGAGAAGAATGAGCACATATTTTTTGGCGTTAAAAATAGGCACTTTTCTATAACGGTTGTATTTTGTCGCTAAGAAATTATTTTAGTGCGCATTTTATGGTATAAATATGGTATCTTCATATTTATCCCATAGACTATCTACAAAGAATATTTCCATTAATAGTGGCACATTTTAACTTATTCTTTTTACTAAAACGTCAAATAAAACAAATTATGAAGAAATTACATTTAAATAAAAAACTAATTAGTGCGAAATAGATCTTGTAAGTAATTGTTTATGCACAGCTTGTTTTTTCAACATCAACTTCTCGGAACAGATTGAGTAATTAGCATAATTCTGACATTTTTGATACATTGCTCGGTTTATTATGAAAATTTTAGTGTCAACCCTGCCGTGACGAGGCGATATCCTGCCTGATGACGTCACTGTTTTATGTTACACTCATGGAATACGAATAAGGATTTATTAACTAAAAGATAAAGGAAATTAATTATAATAGTAAATGCTTTATGGACTGGGGGGCATTGAAGGAAACGCTTTTGAAGTTAATAATATACTGCACGGTGTCGTGCAGTATATTACTACACATGCGATAATTTATTAATTACTTTAATGTATAATTATGAGATCAATTGACTGTTGTCAGTTGACTGTCTTGTTGGTCTAGTGGTCGCTAAGGTTTTAAAACGGGGTCAGGTAAAGTGTTACTGAGTTTTTCCATTAGGTAACTCTCAGGAGCAGCATTGAGTCTGGATTTTTGCCCGCTTGATGGCAATAGGTTCGCCCCTAATTCATTGGGACCAATATATAACATAACTGGCAAAATGTGAGCGTACTATATGTGCACCTCTGTCTATCTCTTCGGGGATTACAGGCGTGATTATATGTTTTGTGTGATCAATTAATTATACCAACATTCTATCGATCCTTTTTGGTAACTAATATTTTTTGAGTTAAAACAAAATATCATGGCAGGATACGTCACAAACAGAAACCATTTGTTTACGTACAACAAAATACCTATTTCAAATAAAAACGACCTCGGTTTGCTATCGTTGGACCCGAGCGGCAGTCCCTGCGGAAAGACTCCACATGACGCCGCTTGCCTTTGTCTTGTCCCTTTTCTACTGCCAACCATTTTGGTGCATTCTACTTACAAGCTTTATTTTATGGAAAAAGAAATATGATATTTCGGATTTCTCCTTATTTTCTTTTCTTGCAAATAGTAAACTGATATCTCAGGGGAACGACTGTTATATTTTTACTCGTTAGAAATATCACCAAGGTCGTGTTACCCTGGTTTCTTTCTGTGTGTAATATAATCATGATGTTTTCTCAGCCATTCCCGATATTTACTACGTTAGCTAAACACTATTTTAGGCTCTGACACCAAAAGCTTCTAAATACTAAATAAAGGTTAATTTTTATAAAACAACAATACATGTCTTTAGGCAAATATTTTATCTCTAACTCTGTTATTTAGTGATATGAACCATTTAAACCAGTGACAATGCGGAAGGTTCACGTCAGCGGTTTAGATGGAGGGTCTGGTTACACAAGGGACGTCTGCGGGTTGATGGGTGTTGTTCTAAACTATCTGTTGTAGCGAACGAGCTGATCATACATAATAATGTATGATCAAATGGAATTTAGATAGTGATTACTTAAAGACATTTAATTAGTTACTATTTTGCTTCCTTATCATTATCAGCCGGAAAACGTGCACTGTGGAACAAAGGCCGTCTTTTATTTGCCTTGTTTTGCTTAAGTTTTTGTAATTACCATAAATTATGGTTATATCATTACGAATTTCGCGTAGTCGTAGTTAAACCTGACAACTTGAAAGAATTTGCCCAAAAATATCTTTAAGATCGCTATTATTTGATAGATAAGGATATAACAATAACATGATAAACGAATATCTTGATATAACGAGGAACATTATTTGAGCGGTTTCAAGGATGCTTATTGGAATATGAATAGCCTCTTACCTTGTTCCAAGTCCTCTCCAATAGTTGATTCAATTACCTACCGTCTAATAACAAGTAAAATATACAGTGGACCCCCGGTAATCCGGCCCCTGTCTAGTCCGGCACCCCCTGTAATCCGACATGGTCTATTATTTATTATGTATGTATTGACAATCTTCGTTAATGCATGATTGAACAAGTTATAACTTGTACACGCCACTATTATTGTGCTCGACGCGTAATTCATAATTTTTGATTATTTTAGTACCTATGTACATTTGTTTGTACACAATTATTTTCTAACGTTAAGTTATTGCATATTTTTTGTAAGTTCTAATATTAAAGACATTAATTTTATAATGAAACGTAAGCTCTCTATTGTGTTGTTTAATTTACTAAATTTGACACACATAATGAAGTATGATTTGTACTTCAGAGTAAATATATACATACAATAACATATAGAATCTGATCATTGGATCTGTAATTTGTCGGATCATAAGGTATTCTTTTGAAAACATTTCCGGACTATAGGGGGTCTTAGGCAGTACTCTATAATCCGACAAATTCGATAGTCCGACACTGCCCTGCAAAATGTTTGTCCGATTACCGGGGGTCCACTGTAGTTGAGTAATCGGTTTAATTGGGCAAGATACCATAAATATTATACTACCAGGATCCAAATAGAGCTAAGTATAATAAGTTTGTCGTTGGAAAGATTAAAAAAAAGAAAGGACGATGTAACAAAATGAGTACTATCTTTTACAATACGTTTACTTACGTATTATTAATTCTGTGAGAATTAATAAGTAATTTTATTCCTTTTTGAACGTGCACGATGGATACACAATAAAGGTTATTTATTTTTTCATTCATTTAATGTAACAGGATAATCTATCTCCTCCTTCATTGTACACCAATTAAATAGTCGTATTTCAATTCGTTTGCTTCTTATCATGACGGATATTAGATAAGTTTCTCGCTACATTATACTAAACGGTACTTCTGCAACTTACTTTGACGGCAGTCTCGAAAGATAAGTAGGTACTACATGTCTATGGACTAATTACAAACTGTCTAGTCTAACCTTACGCAGTAAGGCGAAGGACTTTCCTTGAACAATTCAAGTAGTAAACAACTGTGTGACTTTTGAGGTCAAAGCTTATCGTCATTTGTCATCCCATCCATACGCGTGTGATAAAATGCCAGCTGAACGCGTTTTACGTAACTACGTTACATGACGCCAAAGCCGACGTATTTCCTTCACCGAAACGAGTTTCAAAAAGGTAACTTTCGGGAAAAAGACACCAAAGAATCCTCACTATGAATACGTCGACTTTCGTTTTACCGGAAATTAGGGTCTCCTTACTGTAGATTGCTCAAAGCGATAACAAGCGAAAGGTTACTGCGAGTTGAATCGAATGAGGTTGGAAATAATTTACGTAGAAGGCGCTGGATGTTTTTGTTATTTTTTTCTTAAAAGGAAAGAGAATTGCTTTTATCCTTTGTCGACTGGGCGGATCTTGTAACGCTCTCAAAAAGGTTTCAGGTTGGATCATCGCTATTAATATGTTATCCAACGTTAATCGCATTTGTCTGTACCAAGACAGCCTTTTGTTTTTGTGCAGATTAGATTTTTTTAAATTTGATATTGCTAGGGTTTTGAAATGTTACCTTCATCTAAAGAGATGTCTACTCATTCAGTCAGCATTAGTGTAATGAAATAAGAAATCTACCTGTGTAAGGTACTCAGCAACTCAACTAGCTAAATAACATACATGACCAATAACAGATACAAATATAATTTGACTCGATGAGTTAGTGAACTAAGTTCTAATAAAATGTTATATTTGAGTAGTGGTCAACCCATGTGACTGTTTTACTAATGCTTAGTTTTGTCTTAATTACAGACTCGCCCTCTATAAGGTACCTACACCTGAAACTGTAGTTTTGAAGAAACTTTGCACTACTCCATTTAGTAAACAGGTCTGATGCTACACATGTACAATGTACCTGACATTAAACTATAATTTATAGCCAAAACAAACATTCGAAATAAAAACAAAATTACACATAACATATATTTTGTCTGATGCAAAATGGCAGATGAAAAAGGTCGTGATACAATTTAATCACAATCAAAACATTTCCTCATTGTTAAATGGCAAAGAAAAACAGCGCGGAATCCCACGCATTTATAATAATTAAACGCGTGTAATGTTCTGAGAATGGCAATAAATAGAGTTACCTGTCGGGCTGAGCATGAGTTACTGGTGCCTCATTAACGCATCCAGTCTAGTATCACGCATTGGACATGGTAATTGACACTTAAAACTCAAGGGACCCCGACTAGTCCATCATTTGTTTGTTCAATTCGTAAGCTTGATATGAGTACATAACTCATGTTCACTAATATCCTCAAAATGTTAGCGGCATTAGATACAAATTTTCTAAAAATATTTATTTATTAAATACCACTGGTTTTTTCATGTAAAAAAGCCTTAGTTTTTGCTTCTTAAGAGCGTATTAGAGTTATTTTTATAATTTATCAGTTGGTAATATTATTGATTTAATTAGTGGGATAAATACGGATACTTGTAAAAGTATCCAAATTAGGATATTTTTATATTGAGCTACTAGCGTTGAGATGTTTTTACGACAAAATTAACGTAAAGACAGGAATGATTAATGAATGTATCTAAAGCGGAATAGGGGCCACACCGTATTTCCAGTTTTTCAGGCAGCCCACATCTCAGTTTTCATCAATCATGACACTATAATTATGTGAAAAGTTTATTATTTTTGACGTTTTATCTAAACATGCTTTAAATTAGTAATCATTCAATACTTATAGGCTTTATTAATAATATCTCTTAAATAAAATTCAGTTAGTTAATTTAGAACCTTTTATTATGTTACGAATTTCACACATGCCTACCCTTTTTTGCGAGCGCTAGCCTATGTATTTCTAGGCGAAAAGCTTGCAACCGCGCTTGCACAAAGTAAACTGCGTACACTTATTCTCCGCGTGCAGTTACCAGCACCACATGTGGCTCTACTGTTATTTATTCTGTGGCTCTACACACGGAGTAAGTGCTTAACATCGATCGTTTGCCAACAGAGCTGCGGTTTCGAGCAAAAAATTCGCCTTTCAAATACACTGAAGAGGTCTTTTGTTATCATTTAATTTCACCTCTCTTAATTTTTTCGAGCTAATTAGGGTGGCGTTAGTAGCGTGATTTTATTCTAAAAAACCTTTGCACTTCCACAATGCTGCCTTCTTAATTGAGCCGCCAAAACGCCGTTAACACTCTCTACTTTATATTAATATTCTCAGCAATTTTTCAACTTTTCGAATTTTCTCGTTTCGCTATGGGGATTATAAGTCATATTTTTTGTGAAAGTACAGACAATTGAACTTTTTACAATACCCCTGCTGCAGCGTTAAACTTTTATTAAACGTTTTACAGGGCCACAAGTTAGAGGTCTTTTTTTAAGCAATCCGATGTAATTTATTTATCGGCTTTTGTATGAGTATTTTCAGTTAAAAATACATTTCGTACGGCAAGAGTAACGAAATTGGAATGTTTATCTTTTTACATAACACTGATATTGCTTTAGATTATGTTTAAGAGCAATGGTTCCTAAAATTTAAATAGCATATAGGTAATGTTTAGATACGAAACTACTTTGTGGTACGAATTCAATTCCTAGGAATTCCTTGCTTTCTGTTCTGTTGGACTTGTCTATTACAAAAGGGCCTGGCCCAAATTTTCATAACAAAAGTACCCAATAAACGACTAACGTTTAGTCGATTTTGATCAAATCTAGCGTGCCTTGAACCTTGGGGAAGGATATTATATTCCAGTTTTAATCCCAGGAAAGCCGTCGAAAAGTTATTTATACTGACTAAGTCATATAATTATGTGATAAATCCAAATTAAACAAGGTATGGAATATGAATCTCATAAGCACGTAATATGTAGAGCGTGCGATACTAAATACACCTACGCGACTGCGCCCTTCGGTTCTCTAATCTGTCTATTTTTTACGGCTTATGTGGTAAGTAGAAACATGACCCTTTTGACAAAATGTTTTTGATGGGATAAATCTTACCTTTTTCTCTTCCGGGTGAATGTCCAATAACTGAAGTGGCTTAGTACTGCGTGATTTTACCTCTGAAACAAAATATTTTTTTAGTATATTGATTTTCTTCCTCTGGGAATAGAAATATAGCCAAGTCAGTAATATACGTATATTATTTTTATATGATATAGATACCTACCTAAGTACACAGGTACAGTACATAGGTAAGCTTTATCAATAAAAAACATTATTTATCTTATAAAGTTTTCTGTAAATATCTTGACAATAAAATGTCATATTTTAACAGTTGTTCCAAAAATGTGACTTTTAACATTTCTGAAATCCTTAGCAATCCAGCACACACACAATACATAAATTCATTACCGCAACGTGTTTGATGGCCACTTCGATACATAGTGTTTGAAAACCTAATTTTCTAAGTTGATACCATAACTTACAAAGTTCGCCCATTGCCGAGCCGACCGACGGACGTTAATAGACTGTCCGCTACAATGTGAGTAACTTTTCTTGTCACAAATCAGACGTAATGTTTATGTTTTTGTACAATATTTTGCAGTTTATTGAGGGTTAAATCGTAGCAATAAATGGTTATATGGAGATTCTGATATAATTTTAAAGGGGTTATCAAAAAACTAAAACCAAGCCGCTTGGTTTTTTCAGTAGGTTTTTCTCCCACACAGCTCTCTAACAACTCTAGAAGAAGCCGTGACTGGTTTATACGTCAAACCGAACAAAAAGCCTCTTGCTAATTGCAGTTATTTTAGAGACAGTAGTAGTCGAATGTAAAAATGTAAAACTAAACAAAATATGTACGAATAATATTGCTGAGTAAAACAATAAAATGTAGGAAAGTATAATTATAACTCAAACTGTTTCAATATATTGAAGTGTATGTAAGTATGTATGTTCCTTTATGTATGGTTAAATAACTAAACAGATTTAAAAAGACTTTATGTATCACGTCTGTTTTTTGATTATTTAACCATATGCCCAAACAAAAATTGGTTTTGTGTATACGATGTACGATAGGTGGTGATGGCGTACTCCAGTTAATATAAAATTACTACTTTCACTAACTCGTAAAAAACCTCCGTACAGATTTAGATCTGGAAAATAGTAAATTGTGTTTATATTACACAATTAGGTAGTACCTACTCAAGTCTCAAAGTGCGAGATAATAATTCATTTATATTGTTACTAAGCAAAAAGTATAAATACAAATAAATCTGTGAACACAGTTAAATGAGCTTTACTTAGCTAATTAAACGACCATTAACGTGATATAAACGGCATGTCACTAAAAAAAACTGTGCATCTTCTTGTGACAATTTGCGCTGACAAAAACAGTATGCAAATGAAAAGTAGACATACTTTTTTCAGTTAATCGTAAATCTGCTTAGTGTGGGATTTTAACTCACACTAGGGTTGCCGAACCAAAAGTTTTGTAGAGGATTTAGAGACTTCAAATATCACTGTACAGTGTACACTGTTATATTTTATTCGGCACATTTTATCTGTTTCACACAAAACAATATTTTATTGGTACAAGCAACAAGAGGTTTCCTATCGGCTTGAAGATTGTAACAACGATGTTTGTGTTCCATTGTACGAACACAAACACTCTAGAGTACACAAGCAATAGCAGATTGCTAGATCTCGCCCAAAGAATACCAGCTTTCATATACGTTACCGTCTATGTAAATACTATTCTTTACACGTTTCTGGATAAGGTTACTAGGAATGTACGTAAGGTTAAATTATACTACTACATTATTAATTCTTTTAGACAGCCAGGTCCATCTCAGAAATATTTTATGATGTATAGCGTAAATCTATTTTGTCTAGCTACTACCGAAGCGTTCATGTCATTGCAATGAACGCTCAAAAACTTGTGACTTACGAAATCTCCCAGTTGTGGCTCAAATCGTAGCACCGGAAATATTTTTAGTCGACTTCTTACGGCTGAATGACAGCAGCTGCACTTTATTTTTCTTCTGCTGACTTGGCTACACATTTCTTAATTGAACGAGCATTAAAAAACGAAGAGATATCTACCTATATATCTTTGAACACGATGCAGACGTCAGTAGATTTCACACGTAACTAAATTCGATAACGGCGTGTATAAAAGATTGGATCGTGTGATGTGAATGGATATGTGGCTCTCCCGGGAGACTCCGATCTATCCATGTTTTATAACACTATCTGGTGCTCAGATTATTTCGAAATGGTTCCACACGCCCCCCGCTATGTAGTTTCTTTATCCTAAGTTTACGGTACACCGGAGAAATATGGTTTATGATTTTATACTGTGGGTTTTGCGGCTAATATATTGCAAATGTGGAGGAATTATATACAAGTAACTTATTTTTAAAGTAAATATTGCCTTAAAGATAATTCACTTATAAAAATGCAAATTTATTATTTTACAGCATACATCTAAGAAGAATCTCTAGAGCCCTATTGCATTTGAGATATGGAACAGTAAAATATTTCATATAATGGAGTGTGCTCACGGGAATACTAAGAACCTTTCAGCACAACGATACCTGCAGATTTAAAATCCGAATATACATACTTAGAAATGCGAAATTGAATGTTAACGAAAATCCGATAACTGTATATGGATATCTAGGTCTTACAATGTAATAACTTAGCACGTCTAGCTGACCATTTATCATGTCAACGCATAAAGCAATAAACTCACAGTTTAGCGACGAATTTATTAGTTGGCACGTCGCCAAATGCGTCAATAGTATGCCTGTAATGCGTATACCTTATAGCTATTGAATACCTGATAAAAAACTTAGTGCGTTACGTTATGGAAATGAGAACACACAATAACTCTTTATGCAATTTAAACAATCCATAAACTACGAAATACTTTTTCATTTAGGTACAATACCAGGATAGGTACGATGGGACTTTGGTAAATTATTAGTTTCGACCGTTAAAGTCGTTAGTCTGCCCAAACTTAAGATTAGAATCAAATTGTCATGGGATTCACAGCCTTTGCGGGAATCAGAATCATGAAAATGATCTTTCGGTGGGATATAGGTAACTCACAGTAATTGGGTTGGAGAACTGATGTCACTTATTCACGTGTAAAATACTGAGCTACGTCTGGGAGTAAAATATACCCTAGTTTGGAAAAGTAGCGCACAAAATGTTGATGAGAGTATCTATTATATAAATATATATCTTCGAGTTCAGGACTGATTTTATACGTTCGTTATTCAATATTTGGAAAAGCCAAGGACGGAAGAAAAAAGAAGACTTACCTATACATACCTACATACTTATAAGCGACATATTCTGGAGTATCGATTTCTAATGTTTACCAAATAATATTTTGTTTTGTGTTCATAGAGTACCTACTTATGTAGAATAATGTGTGTTGCTATATTATTCTTAACGTAGTATTATCTAATAGCGTTGATCATAAATTTATGAGAAAAAGGAAACTTCTTTTGTACCAGAACAATTTAATAACTGCGCAACGGAGTTCTGAGAGCTTTCGCCGTTATTATTATTATGGCTATGGGTTAATAGGTGCCATCAATATTATAAACGAACCAACATTATTTTTATTAAATCTCCAGATTCAGCCAGATTAGGACAAAAAACGAGCGAGCGTTGTAAAAACGTGTGCTTTTGTTTTTACATCATTGCTTTCGCCGTAGGTAAGACTTCAGGAATATAAAAGTACAACAGCACTCTTAATAATTTATTGTGTTACCAAGAGCTCGAAGCATGTTTTGTCTCTACATATTTTATATCCTTTTAATTTTTTCTTTAGCATTTCAAATTCATATGGTGGCGTTTGTGACATGAATAAATTACGTGTCATATAAATTGTTTGTTTATGCATACAGTTTGTTGCGTGGTGCCCGGCCGGCTAAAACAAAAGTAGGTTATCAGTTTACCAAACAGCGTGATAAACTATTGAACTATATTTTTTTGCGGACAAAATTTGTTTTGTAACTCCACTAGCATCGAGAAACCATTTTTTGATACGCGCAAAAAATATATACATAATTCAGCTTGAAAGTTGGTTCGTTAGCGAAATTGTAATAGGGTCGGATAAGCATTTTGAGAGAACATCAGATTAGATTGTGATTACCATACGATGAGAATCCACGTATCTTTTAATTAATTACACGTTTTACTGATCTACATAACATATTACGAAAATGGCTGGTTTTTAATTATTCATCGATACATAACCAAGCTTTGTTGTATTTAAATTTATTTCGTAAAATACCCTATAGTGTATCTTCCATCTGGAGATTGAGAATCGTGACAAAGCGTAACTCAAAACTTGTCCTTTGTAAGTCTTTGTTTAAATTATTTTCTTCTGAAGGTTTAATAAAGAGGGAAACATATGGTTCTTAGAGTGCTTAGTCTTACTCAAACATAATACCTATAGGTTTTATTTATGTTATATAATAGTCCACCCATACAAGCTGATCTAATATAAAACTACCTAAAATCGCGGCATAACTAGTTGGATGAAAAGCAAACTTCGTGAAGTAACTTGCCACACACTAGTCAGTACTTCTTACTTAACTGTTGGTAAACATTTGCATTGAAAAGTACTTTAATGCAGTCTACTTTAAAATTCCACGAGCTTGTTCGTATCTACGCGTAGTTTTAGTATTTTTACAGTAACAATACTTACGCAAATACGTGATACGTATTTGTATTGCTCCTGGCAGCTAATTGGAGTTCCGAGCACGCCAGAGCGAGGTTGCCACGTCGATAAATGAATTTTCCAATATGACAAAAATGTATTACTTCTTAAATCAAATACAAATTACCTACTGGTAATTTCATAAAGCGTTAGTTGAATAACTAGGCCTAAAACAACATTCCCGTTAAAAGTTTTAGCTAAGTCTAATTAAAAGTCATGTATGATCCGCTGGCCAGACCCTTTTCAATATAACCCAACGTGCGCCTCCGCGAGGGAGATCACAAACAAAATCTATATCCTTGCCATGCCACCACGCTGCTCGAAAGGTATCTTTTACGCAGAAATTCAAACATTTACTTCCATTAAGTTCATTATTAATGGTGGTATTATATGCCTCATCAAATTGTAACGTAGTATGAATTAAAATATCCGTTTCAGGTCTTAAATTTCAATGAAAATAAACATGCCGTTGCCCACACACTGTAATTTTATTTTATATTATAAAATATCTCTTGGAAGCTTCTGAAGGCGAAAGTGAAATTAATAAGGTCGGTAGTCCGGAAAGGTACGGATTCCCGAAAAAGTTAATTAAGTACCTTTAATAATTGCGTCGTTATGAAACTTGAGAATTTTGTATGAACGAGGAGTTGTTTCAGATTATTTATTTGGTGTTGGTTGTTCTTCGGTTCTTTCGCTGTGATATGGTCTGAAACATTATGTATATAGGTACTAGATCCCACGCGATGTAGTTACAGGAATACACCTGCCTCTACCATAACTCAAACGTAGTTCGGATTGCGATGAGGATAGTTATAATGTAATTAAGTACGTTATTGTACATGTAGTGCCGTGTACCACTAATGAATACCCGCAACTATTGTGTGGAAGATCGCCGAAGTAATTTATCTCGGGAGTCTAATTAATTTAGAATATGTAGTTCGTAGATTAACTAATAGGAAGTGGCTACAGGTTATACATATATGTATATATGTCATGCTACTGTTCATAAACAGTAGCATGACATATATATATGTATAACCTGCTAATACATTAATAAACAACCACGTGATGCAGTTCACAAAATCTCTTATTTCATATTTTAATCTAGGGCGTCATACCATACGCGGGGCGATGACTTGCAGCGATCCGTCGTTACGAACCGACTGCAGCGATGGATCGCAACTATGTCAACGTCGCAAGCGATTTCTCAGATCGGAACAAAATCCCATGCAATCTTAAAATCACGTCTCTTTTGTTTGTAAATAGACTTCCGATGTTTTATTATGCATTTTTAAGAAATTAAAAAAAACCGTTTTCTTCTTGAACATCGCAAATTAATCAGAGTGCTGAGTGGATTCCTTATCGGCGTGCAAGAGGAGTTCCATTCACACAGAACTGAATAGTTTCCACGTTCACAATACTGAACAATGAACCCTTTGTACTGCGAGAATTATCGACGAAGATTTGCAAAATGTATTGAGATAAGATATTCGGTGTGTTCCGCTCTAATCTTAGAACCATGTGGGAATACATGAACATTCGGAGCTGAGCTTCTGAATATTTTGGATTTTCAAGTAGGTAGGTAATAGGTACATACGTACATTTTGCTAAACAGAAAAGCTTCCGACAATTACAATCAGATAAGAAGACACCCAAATTAGATTTCTCCATGGCTTGTATCACAAGGGTTTAGATAGGAATAATTTTATTAAAAAAAACTTTTTTTAAAACTTGCCATTTATTTTTGTAACCATTTTGGGATATAATTCAAAGAAGAGCCATATAGTTTCATTGTTTTACTCGAAGATAATTGAATTTAGTGATGACTTAAACGATAACCTTTCTAATACGTTTTCTAACTACGTTCGCGTAACGCACTAAAGTTTTTTGTCTTACATCGCCAGTAAATTGTAGGTAGCAGAACTTTTAGTTACCTGACTTATGTATATACAAGTGCTAGTGGAAAGTAGCAATTCCAAGTAGACATTTTGACCGGCGAGAGCAGACAACAGAAAGGCTTATGTATCTTCTCGAGTATTCCTCCTTTGAATCGCAACAAGTACCACCTTTATAACATCGGTGGTGACTATACATTTATCATACGATGACTGAAAAGGTAAGATAGGTAAATAACATGCGCCATAATAGTCTTCGGAGTTAGTTAAGCAAATTGATTGTGTCAAGTTCCTTAAAATAAACCGAGACTGTTGTTTCAACACTTATTGAAGTGCGCCATAATTAAAGCTCTCGAAATATTTTTACCAAAACAGAGAGTGTTTCTCACCAGCCCACAAAGAGTTAACCATAACATCGTAAAGCCCTTTGAAAACAGACCGGTATATCCCGACCTACCGCACCCCTCCCGGACGTTCGCTATTTCGAACTTAAAGGGGCAGCCTGGGATGATGACGAGGTCACTATAGTTTGGTTGTTAATAGTTCAGTGGCTGTTATCGCAGTGATTGAGCAAGCCAAGGCCATGAGAGTTCGTGCTCTGAATGTAATACAAAATGCGTCTTACAGAAAACACTACTACACACTATTAAAACAAATCGAGAATATATTAGTCATTGTATAACAGTGATTGTTTAACAATAATCTGTTTAAAGCTTTATGTAGTAAAGTTATATTTACCAAGTGTGTTGTACATTGTTAGTTGTTGGTAGTTACCGGTATACTTCAATTATGAAATGGATCAGGTTTGGAATAATAGACAAATTGCTGAAAGCGGACGTAGTTCAAAACTCCCGTAAACCTACTGAAGTGAAATTGGGCTGTTCATGTCGTCCGTATGATATATGAACTCTCAGTCGGATTTCTATGCAGCAGAATTCTGACATAGTGTGAGCTGCGACTGAACACGCTCAGAAGCTTGGAACGAGAGAATTTATAGAATTATTTTCCATTTTATAAACAGGAATAGTGGATTAGACGGTATATTTTAAGAAAGTAGCGAAAATAACGATGTTACTGATATTTGTGCGCCAATTTTTAAATTATATTTTCTGCAATTTGATTTGATTTGATTTGCAAATGTGTATATTTTCTGTTAAATGTGCTATGAAAAAAACGAGAGTTTATTTTTTTTTAATCTTAAATACTTTCAAATTTATTATACTTATATCGCAATCCCAAACCTTTATAGGAAACATTTTCTAAAGACCTAGAAATTGATGCATTCAGTACACGGCACAAGTGTTAATGCCTTAAAGGATCTTGTGGTATAAGCTTAAGCTGACAGAACGTTCCTAAGTTGTATTGAACTAAGTTAAATAATTGGAAGACTAGACAAGGGTTTAATGACGAGGCTTAGACAAACAAGTCCGAGTCTACCTGATCGCATGATAATCTTGTTTGTGGGTAACTATTGCTCAACTTTGGAGGACACTCGACAGAGCTTGTTGTGTAACCAACTTACGTTATTTATACGGAGCCCGTTTATATGGAGTTTTTGTTCGCGATTGTTAATTATGTTCCTACCTTTGTTACAAATAATTCTGGATTGTTTCCTTTGGGTATACCTACCTACATAATATATTTTTGCAATACTATTACTTACTTATTTACGTGATCGAACTTTGAGTAATTGAATATTAGAACAAAAATGATTTACGAAAGCTCGGTAGGCATGTCAGTCAGATAACTGCAAATAATAGACACCATGAATAGTGTTAAAATATTTTTTACCTGTATAATTTTTCGCGTTCACGTTATTCAAGAAGCAAAAATACAGTCAGCTAACTATTTGACCTCTAAGTTCTAAGTTTAGAATACTTATTTTACAAGGCAGGCACTTTATGATACTTGACTTATGCTTCTCGGTTCAAGTGTCAATCGGCAAGCTTCTCCTTGGATACTTTTTAAATGAATAGGTAAAAAAGTGTCCTTTATTTTATTTTTTATTTTATTTATTGGGGACAAAAAACAGTTACATGCCAAGCTTAACCAAAAATTCTTAAATTAGTACAATACTTAGAAATACATTTATATAAAATCTATTCTATATTTATGTTACTACACATGTAACCCACACCATTGTCCACGATTTCACAAAAAAAAACAAGTTAAAAGAGAACTGACGTACAGTGTGCATCTAAGACAGTTAAGAGGAAAAGACAAGCGCGCAGAAAACAAGAAAAACAAAAAAAAAATACTTAAGAATTCAGTATCTGTTTACTAATACAAAAATGAGGTGTGTAATACGATTTTGTAGATTTATAATTCATAATATATGTAACTCGTTATATATGTATGGTTGTATGGTGTGTATTTAGTAACAACTATTTCGCCAAACTGTTGTTCGTTTAGCCGAACACAACTCATTAATACTGTGTTCCACCCATTAATTTATACGTTGACTAATGAAACGGTTGTACGTTTCGAACGGGTTTTAATTTGAAAAGAAGGCTGCAATTTTATTTTACCGGCTGAAATAGATAGGTGACATTAATAGGTAAGTTAAGGTTTCAGACAAAATAATATCGCTAAGAAATAAAGATGCTTGTTTTAAAAACTGCAAATTGCGAACATACTCTACACTCTAATCTACAAGTTTTAAAAAACCTCTATCCTGCGCCAAATGAATGGCATCATTAAATACTTTTTACTGTCAATGATTTGAACAGGTAGCTACTCAAACGGTCGTATATCAAACCGTCATAAAAAGAACATCGTGCCGGCGCATCTTCCGAGCTGAAGTATTCTCCCGTAACAATCAGGGTCACTTGGAATGGTTTCAAGTGCACATTACGAGTCGCATAGACATTGTCAAGAGACGCTCTAAGGATCTAGCGAGAGTTTCACTAAAGTGTATAGGTTCTTTCTTATTATTAAAAAGGGTGTGTGAACTGATTAAATCTGGATGCTATTTACCCGAATCTTTAATTAACATTCGCGTAATGGGAAAAGGTAATGGTTATTGTGATGGGGTGCTTACTAAAAATTAACAGGTGGTTGTTAAGGGGAAGAGGTTGTGCTGATAATTAATTATTTAGTTAGCGTTGTGGCTTAATACTCCGTTTACGCACAGGAACCCTTGTTTTGGGTACGGGTACCCGGAGTAAAAATATTCATGTATTGGGTTAAGGTGTTTGTTAATGTTACATTTCATTACTGTAATATAGAACCAAGTAGCATGCTGTAGATTGTGAAGGTGAGCTACACCACTTTATGTGCGGCAGTGAGACGTCAAGTGTGAACTACAGACAAGCTAGCACCCGCGATAGTCCTATTTAGTGTATGTTACACAAACCTCGCCTTATTTCCAGGATCGGTTGTGTTTACACGTGTCGAGATCGCTTCCTTGCACGCTGCATTCTATAAATACAAGCCATACGTACTTGAGGTATGGTGAGCCCGCTAGAGCAAATAAACAATTGTAATTACTACCGAGACGGTTGTCTTCCAGTGTTATTTTTAGGTTGGTAAGTAAATATAGCTGTGAATTAAAAGGTACAGCTACTAAGATTTGTTTTGACACTGCTTTGATCAAACGTGTACATAGTGTACAAAAGTGGACGTTTGGAGTTATTATGTACCTGAACATACGTTCTGTAATTATGTAAAAGTATGGAAAAACTTTTTAGTTTTTAGTTTAGGGAATAGTAAAATAATAGCAAGTTATTTTTTTTTGAGAATATAAAATTAAAACTCATAATAGGTACATGCACCCATGGTATTTTCTATAATAGGTAACCTAACCTAATGAATCCTAACAACACATACAAATCAGAAAATAGTCAGTGACAGCTTTTGACTAGATAATGCTTTAAATACCACGGGATAATAATAGTCACGTATACTGTGTAGTATGCCTTACTATTGTTCTAAATGCTACGGCCATTCATCTTAGAATAATTCTGCCGTCATTTCTAACGACATCCTAGGCAGAATCCACAATGCATATGTAGTGCTATAGACAAGCTTAGACTGCAAGCATAATCTGAATTAATTAAAGGAAAATGTCTGCGCGGTTTTCACCTTATCTCTAAGATATCCTTTAACACCTTCTCTAATCTTTGAACCAATTACGAAAGCCGGGAATTTCATTTTAGCTACCAGGGAAACTTAGTCAAATCCACTGCAGTGCTCCTCAATGTAACTAAATAAGGATTTTCGTATGCAAAACAAACTCGTTGGTTTCGGACCACCAACGCTGCGTACGATAAGCCGAGAACCGCTTGTGTAAACACTTCAATATTTACAACTATCCGCTGCGGATTTTATAAAACAGTCAGCGCTCGAACAAGGAAGCCGGGTTAGGTCTGCAGTTATCGCATTTTCAAGACCTTAAAGGAGCCATTAGCATCTCTTCCGTTCTGCATGAAAGGAGTTAAATATTCAGTCATCGATTTTATTCTATCTTTCATACACTTTTCTTACGGTTCCCAGGTACGAGTGACCGCAAAATATATGTGTACATTTCCCTAGCGCGGCATTTTGGTAAAGTCCACGTAAAAACCCAATCGCAATCAGTTGAGTGGTTTTATAGAAAAGCCCGCATACGTTCACATTTACACAACCGTGAACAGTGATAGTACGGCTAAGGTCACTGTTACAAGGATAGGTCAACACTGTTATGCTACAGAACGTAAGAGACTCTTTGACACATTTTTATCATCGTTCATAAAGATATGAAGTATATACGACTAGTAAGTAACACGAAATAATACATAACATTATTTTACTGGCGTCTTAACTGCCCGTTCAAGCATTCGCGGGTTAAGATGCCCATCAATCTCAGAGCCGCGAGGTCAAACGTCCGTAATAATACACGATATAATACAGTATTGTATTTTATTATAGCGAAAATGATCAAGTGGAGTTTGACCGTCTTTATTGTTTGTGGCTGACAATTCTTCTAGCGATTGGAAAGCGCTTCAGCCGGGCGGTATTGTCGGGATGTTTATACGATACCCACATAATACCACTACGTAACAGCAGCTATCTAATAAAAAATAACGTCAGGGACCGCTCTAAATTGAAAGCGTTTGATACCTACAACTTTTACCTACAAAATATACATAAAGTATGCGAAACTAATTTAATGCCGAAATATGCAAAGTAAGCGCATTTTTAAAGATACGTTCTTTGTGTGGCAGATATACGTTAGTTAGGTTACATTTTCAGTCAAAAATAAAAAGCTGAATAACGTCTGACTCTAGGTTCGAAACTAGGCGCCCCTTCAATAGAACTTGGTTATATATGAGTTGAAGGACTGTGTAAAACATATGAACACGCCAGGAAGTTTGGATCGTAAATCGTGTGATAAGTCGCTACAGCTGGACCGCCGATCGCACGGATAACTAACAGACTCTCGACCTGCTACACTGATTTATATTGCCACTGTCAGTTGACCTCTTGTTTGCTATTGATGTTTCATGTTCGCTACAAAAAATGACTATTGTGGATTTAAATATCAACATATTTTGTAACTATGAACCCATAAAATAACTGCTAGTAACCTAGTAAATAACAACTACGTGTATAAATAAAAGTAAAATACAGATACTTAATCCCTAAAAGCAAAAATTAATGGATAAATCTAGTGTATTTTGTCGCGACGCAATAGATTTTCAATGTACATATAATATTTGAAAGAACGATACTAAGAGCTGCACGCTCCATTTAAAATATTGCATTAGGGCATCTCACAGATAAAGGCTCCGAGCTATTGGCAAAAGGTTTTCGTAATACCCAAAAATTGATATGAGGAGAAAATACTTATTTTATTTGACAAAAACATCGTTCCAATATAGGGAATATTGATGTGAGTCAAATTGTTCTTCATAGTAAATATGGGCAGCTATTTGATTGATCGCCATTAATTTAAGCTTTCCGCCCAGTACCTAGCATGTAAACTGGTAGCTCGTGAAGTCATTGTGAAATCTTAAATTGGACGTGACGTTTACGGTTCACAAGTTTACGAGCACTCCAGCTTGTCTGCGTGGTCCTAAACGTTGGACGTTTGTAGCCAACCTTAATCAAATCAAGTCAACATTACAGTCTCTGAAGTTCGAAATTCCAATTCGGGGATGCGGGTTTTCACCCTGAATGTAAAGATGTCGTCGCTTTACGATCGCCCCAAGATTATCTGTGACCTGCGGAGGATTTCATATCTTTATGAAGTTTGATTTCTTTAGAACTCCGACTTAACCTATAAATCATTCGCACACCAAGCTACGTTATGCGAACGAAGGATTCATGATGAATTCACAGTTTGATCAAAGTATTCAAGTGTATCCCAAAGTCGAGCGCTTTAGTTTTAGATAGAAGTCCAATAAAATAGGCCTTGCAAAAATATCTAGAAAACGTCCAGATTTAAATATTTATGTCGGGATCATGAAATCAAACAATGAAGTTTTATAAGTCAGGTGTTGGCTACAGTCATTTACAAACTTGTCATTTACTTACGTATTTGTTTACCTACTATTAATGTATTAGGTACGAGTTTTCGTTTCGAATAAATGTGTCACGTTTTCCGAAGGTAATTTTTCGCGTCGCATTGCCTCGTAATATATTTTTTCTGTCGAGTCAGCTCGAACCGAGTAACTAAACTATTCCATTGATCGTCAGTATTAGCATCCTAATCACGTAACGACCATAGTAATCGGAATCGGTTTCATTTGACGGTTTCTTTAGATTTGATTACCATTGAAGCTACCCAATTAGGTAGCAGGGTTGACCCTTGGACCTTTAGAGACATTGAGCCATCTGAATAGGTGATATATAAAACTGACGGTACTTGCAAAGCTTGCGTTAAAATTATGGTATCATTCAAGAAACTTGTTCTTTTCTCTCTTAATTATAGCCGGGTATATTATCATACCTAACAATATTTACGGACTGTATTCAATACATCGAGCAACATGTGAGGTTGTACCTAATAATATAGTATCTCCCACAATAAAGGTGGTCTTGCATTAGCTCAGCGGTGTATTCATCCTTATGTACTAAATGCATTATTGCTACATTCGGTTTTAAGTGAGGATCACAACCAGTCGTTCCGCTCTACTTACAATAAATATATAATCACGAATAATGCAGACATTTGACAGTTCGACTGGTGCAATAATGTTGCTGGTTTGGGTATAAAGGCATATTTTTAAACTGCACTTCAAATGTTTTTGTACCAATATTTAAAGAAGGGCTGTATTTCCTTGTTATAAGGTTAAAGAGTCGTGCTTTAATTCGATTTAAGTAAAATTATTGGTTTTGCCTATGAGTATTTTTATAATACACCAAACCTGGCAATAAAATCGCAGCTTTGCAAAATGCTGTCAAGTTGTGGCAGTAACATATCAGTTTATTTATTTACTATCGTCTGTTAAATAAATCCGAAATGGCAGTTTTATTTCAATTCACATTTTCAGAGCCCTCACGTTTGGCGAGCTGGAATAATGTGATAGGTAATAAAAGATACGACTGTAAATATATCATTGTTATCCCAGTTTTAGTACCCTGGAGCCGCAGGTTTCATTTGACCCTGTCTACTTGCGAATTCATTCTAAGAATTGTTAGTTACTTGTATTTTTGAATCGCATGAAATAATTCCTTATCATCATATGGTTACAATTTGTTCAGCAAATCTGAAATTTTTCATGTTGACTCACACGATGATACACGCCAACTCGCAGAGAATTAGCAAGGTGGTCCATGCACGTTCTTCTTTGTAGGCGATCAGGCCTTTGCTCTTTACTAGAACAGTATTCTTCGTCTACTTCTTATCGTATGGTTGATGAACACCCTGGTGTCAGAGTTTAAACCGCCTGTAGGCCTCTGACATGGCTTTATACATCGTTGAAAAAGCTCTCACATGTGCCGGTTTCCTCACGATGTTTAACAGTTATAGGGCGGTAGTATCATTTTTGTAAGTAAAGGTTTTATAATAAAATCGTACCCTAACATAATTTTGTAATTTCGCTTAGTACATCGCTAAACAATGTCTGTTCATAAAAACAATGTAAAAGTATTTTATTAAGGGTGTGCCAAAAGGGTGAATATTCATTAACGTCAGCATTTTCCGCTCTATGCCCAGAGTATTTTTTTATTGTAGGTATCAAAAGGGTGAACTTTTGCTTATCAAACGCAACATAGGGTTGTTGTCAACGCAAACGATAAAACGAATCGCAACAATGAGAAAATACATCAAACGTAGCGTTTTAAGACTGCGAATAATTTTGTAATTAGTTGTTAATGGTTTTGTTTATAAGAAGATATTTGCGGAATACAAAATTTACAAAAAAAAAACGTAACGCAACTTAAATTGTTCTTTTATCCTCTAGATAAATAGATTTTATACAGTGTCTCTACAAGAACAAATTCACTTCATTCCTTATGTGTTCCATTTCTTGATTTGCTTAGTGAACACCAATATTAAAGCTGCACTTACGATATTCGTAGCCGTAATTACACGCTTTTCCAATGACTGAAACTCCGTGCTTCACGAAGAAAAGCGACATATTATAAAGTTGCTGCATTTTGCCGTCGAGGCAGAATGTTAGGTGTCATTCGCCATAACGTCGCTCGTGTTATTTTGTGGCCGTCTTTACTTTAACCGCTGAAACTTGGCAACGGCGACCTGCTTAACTTCTACGACTATGGTAGCTGTACCATAACAAATAATTGGGCACCCAGCTCTAACAGTTATATGGTCTGTATATTGTTCATTTCAAACCAGGGTTATGATAGTTACACAGCGTGATACACTCGTGTTATTCCTTTCGAGATTAAAATAAATGGTAAGCTCTGTTTATAGATAGTTTTACTGTCATGATCAAATAGTTTATGATTAGTATGTTGTTATGTTATATAAGGTCTGAATAACAATAAGTGTTAAAAGTTTAGTTATTATTTATCAGTTTTAAACTGTCTCCGTATTGCATTATTGATATTAGTCAGTGGAAATTTGCTACGTACATACTAGTACTTAAAGCTGAATTGAACTGGGAGAATCTATATGTGTATTATGGAAATCAATACTTACCCTAACCAAATTAAACCTAGCAAAATACCGCTAAACAAATTCACTTAGTTACCAGAGTAAGTGTTCTATTAGCAGAGAAGTTCACCAATTACCTGTACCAGTACACACATGTATATCTAAGTACAGTTTCATTAACACTGCCGATGAATCAGAATCTGAGGAGCACTCAAGTAGAACGCTGGTTTCCAATTAAATATGTGTGCGCACAGAAATGCCGGCACGGTACGCTATGCCCGTATTAGTTTGACTTTGATGTGTAAATGTGCAGGTAGTGTGAATTAATACTTCTCAGATATTAATATTATTATGCTCTACGAGAGTTAAAACCTTTTTAGCTAGATTGAGTTTCTTGGACGCTTATACGGATTACATTGATCAATCACAAATTACATAAGATATTTGGGTATTCGCTGACAGCAATATTCAACACAAGTAGGTACTAGGTTTCCCTGAAAACTAGTTGAAACTATCAGATCAATTGAAATTGGTGTCTGGTAGCACATTACTAAAGGACGGAACGGCGCATGCCTCTCAACTTTTAATTGAAAGTCAGGCGGTGACTTGCCGCTTACTAGATGAGCCTATGTTAGCCACCATCACACGTTGTAGAATAACAACTATTTATCGTCTAATTATGATTTCGTTTTGAATTTAGTATTGTTTAAAATTCGTTTTACTAAATGTCACAAAAGAATAGAATTCAGTAACACTAATAATACATGTAGTATTTGCATAGAGAGAAGAATAAAAAATAGATTAAGACAGTAAACGTGATCGACAGTGGGTGCGCTAGAGAAATTTCATCGCTGGAGCAAGTAACTTTGGCGTATCCCTAAGTTTCAAAGTCTTCGGCAACCAACACAACGCAATACCGCGATAATTCGCATTATCACTATACATTTAGTGTTATTAGTATAGGTTTTATAGCTAGTGCTCTGTATAGGCTAGCAGGCATAGCACAACCAGATAAACTTTTATAGTTACGATCCTCGCACAAGCAATAACCTCACTATAATCATTAGTGACGGTTATTGCCAGTTTTAACCGTATAATGTATCAACTATCAAATAGTACACATTTGCAATTTCATGTAGGTATGACAAAATATCAATCGGTATATGTATTCTAAAATATAAAAAGTGAGAAAAGGACCTCTGTCTCCCAGCTTTATCAACCTTGGACATAAAATACGCACATACACAATAATCGTCATTTAGCAAGTCATATATTAAGACGGAATATATTGTTTTATCAGGGTTCGTGATAAGCCAGTACCAAAACAAATTAAACGTCAAACTTTGAAATCAAGTATAGGATAGACTAGGCAATTTTCACAATAAAACTAGATTAAATAAAAGGATTGTAACATTTCCATATTCATTGCTGATCCACAGGCTTTTAACGCAGATGCGACAGATAACTGCGAAACTGTTTGTTGCTTGTTTGCCACTATCTAGTTTGTGAGTATCGGTATAAACTACTCCTCGTTTGTCCGGTAACAGAGTTATAGTTGAACGAGCAAGATTTTCGTGTAGTTTTCCAAAGTGTGTAATGAGCGTACGAACGTCCACGTTAATAAATTTGCGCAGTTCGCTGTATATGGGCGTACCTGTTTATGGCCAGGACGCGCAGCTAAACACACCTTTACCAAGTATTTCAAAATAAATGGCTTTAAGTTGCTAAACATATTGGCCGGTACACCCGGTAGTTCGGTACAATTTAGTATTCCTTATGGCACAAATATTGACGCAACTCGGCAAAAATTTCTTATCAAGTAGTAGTGATTTGATTAATGCCATTTGTTTATTGCCCGTATTTTAAGGTGACTAAATTGAACCCTAACATTATACTTCGCGATTGTTTAATGTTATAATTATACCGTCTAAATTGTCTTGGATTATAATATTACCTATATTAATGTGTTTGGGAGAGTCATTATGGGTCGCTGGTATTAGTTATATCGATGACGGAGCTTGAGGGTGATTTTGGCCGCAAGGTAATGGTACTTCAAATTGTTATAGCCTTACGTAAATGAAAGTGTATTTTAAAATGCAACACTCTTCAAGTTGATTAAGCAAAGGGGTTAGTTTAACTAGATGCTAGTGATCTAAGAATTAATAAGAAAGGAAACTTTTCTAACCAAGTTTATCGTAGTCCAACACGCGATAGTTTGCCGCGTCTAACTACAAATATTTGTGTATAAGGTATTTTGTCCCTTTTTTCTTTACTCTTCTCTTTAACATGGCATCAATTGCAGGAACTCGATTATTGGAAGTTGTCAGGTAGAGAGAATAGAAACCAATATTTTTGGCCAACAATTTTTGGTTGCACCGGTCGTTTGTGAAACCGTGTGAAAGCCATTTATTGGACGTGCAAATTGGACGGTGACGAGTGGACTGTAACTGCTATCGATTTTTACCACGTACACTGATTTGATGGAGTATCCAACTGCCAGCTAAGCCTGGGTAAGGCCGCGAATACAGCATCACGGAAACGAATCTAGTGATGTAAGCTTGCAAAAATTGTTTTAATTGTCATCAGTTATCAATTAAACTTTACTACAATATTTTGATTTACAATATTTTTGTGAATCAAAATATTGTAGTAAAGTTTAGATATTATAAAGTCATCTGACAATTTTTCTTGTTAAGATAATTCAGATTTTGAAAGGAATTATAAAGATCTTTATGGGTGCTTATTTAATTACTTAGTTTTTCGTATGCCAATGTTTTGATCGTTCTTTTAAAATATATTAATTCATAAAAAACTCTTCAAAATATTTACGTTTTCGACACTGGGATATTGGTGTCTCCCTGGAAGCCCGACAAAAGTTCATCACATTAACCAAGCAGTTTATAAGAGTCAGGGGCTAACAAATAGCAGACCCGATCACCCGACTGGGATACCTTTAGCAAAGGTTTGCAAAAATAGGGTTTAAGCATACCAAAATCCCAGTGAGCTGTAAAATATCACAGAGATCTCACTTTTCTAAAATAAATTATAACCTACGTTTAATCCTTTGACTGGTAAACACATCCATAAAAAGACTAGTTTGTAGCTTCTGGTGTTATTGTAAGTGATTATCTTATTAGGTACTTCGTTATCTGTGCTACTTGAGTTGTTCAATCAGTTAAAATTTCAGCTGTATGGGACCAATGCGGGAGTTCGCCCTTTCAATTAAAAAGCAATAAAATCCGTTTATTAGCGCCGGAGTAATTGCGTAACACAAAAAACAGACGGACGAAGATCCTTAGAAGTATATTAAAAAGACGCTTGCTACGCCACTCGTACCCCGCTCTAGCTTTTACTTGCCAATGTAATTGAACACAGTCTAATAAGGGAAATATAGATGGGAATAAAAAGGGTCACGAAGTAGAAGTTCATCATTTTCTCGTGAACCCTTCGCCCGTTTTTGACAAATGAGCTGTTGTTCATCTCAGTGCCTTATGTAACGTAGGCTATGTATATTGAAAATCCATACTTTCTCGACGACTTTCAGTTTTTCATTCGTAGACCTCCCGTTGATATATTAGAGGCTAAGCATTTTAGACAGCGTTATTAATTTTATTTGGAGCGGTTTTGTAATATTTATGATTGATCTGGAATTTCAATATACAATATTGGTTTTGTTGCGTTCAATTATGTTGTATTGCACAAAAATATTCCAAACTTTTTAATTTGTTGAGATACAACTACGAGTAAACAAATAAACGCAAATTTTACATAAGGTAAGTGAATTTTTAACGACGAATAGTAGCTGGATATGAACGTTATGGAATTTCAGCTGGTAAAGATTTGACAAATTCAAACATTTATAAGTTCTGCTTGGAACATTTTGTGTTTGTGTGTTGTCCGTCCGTTGCACACTACTAAATATGGGTATCTACAAAAACAGTAGATGGCAGCTGTTATGATTACATGGACATATATATGAATATTTTTTAAACGACTGTTACACTTATGGCATAACATAAATACATAGAAGAAAGGCTTTAAATATTCTCGTATTTCGCAAAACTAAACACACTACACTATAGGCGGCAATTTCAATACCAAATTTGTTTAGTGTTAACCAAATTTCCCTGCGATTAAATAAGTAGCGCAAAGAGAGACAGTTACAGATTTCCCCTGAGGATGTTTGCGCTTCATTGCTTGGTGCCGACAGATTGTTACGTTTTATTTTTAGTTCCAAGGCAGGTATCCGACTCAATTCAAGTTAGTAAAGCATCTATTTAATAACAAAAGTAATCATCTTGTTTGCGTAGCTGTCGTACAAGGAAGCTAACTATTATTAAAGATAAAGCGAGGAAAAAGCAATTTTGATATTAATAAAAATACATTATCAAGATTTTTTTATGTAGATACAAAATACAGTGTGAAAGCGGTATTACCTATTATAAATGAGGGCCTACTGTTTGCGCTCTGCTCAGTAAATAATTGCTTACTATTCACAGCAATCAGCTAATATTGTCATTAATTTGACAGCTGTTGTTAGCAGTGCTACAATAACAGGCAAGCGAGAATATTTATACAAGCTACAATATGTTCTAAAGACCAGATAAATAAAAAGGGCACAAATTACATAAACTCAAAGAATATATCTTTTACTACGTAATATAATAAATTTATAACCGACGGATCATGTGTTTGAACGTAGCGTGGATTTTCGATGGCAAAACAGACACGGCTTAACGCTGTTTAAAATTTTATACTCGATCCCCAGTGATGAATATTCTGTTGAAACTCAAAAATACTCTGTAAAATACTGGGTGGCACGGTAACATGCTTATACTGATATTTTATGAAGAACTTGACCCGTGTAGGTAGGACACCGTCCGGTTGATTTACTAGTAGGAACTGTTGATTAATCAGAGCCTCTTGAACCTTACATTTCTTTCTGAGGATGTTGCAAGATATCAAAAGCTTATAAAGCCTTTCCTAGTCAAAAATTGTTGGCCAGCTACTATTGAGGTAGCGGCTCCGTCAATGACTACCCAATTATTATTTTTTTTCAAAAAAAAAAAACGTCGCCCCTACACTAGGAATTTCTCCTGTATCGTGGGTGCGTTTCACAAACATAAAATATCACATATACAAACACCCAGACTCGGGACAAATATCTGCGGATCGCACAAATTTTTGTCTCGTGCGGGAATCGAACCCGCAACCCTTTGCGCAGCAGTCCAATCGCTTAGCCACTGCGGCAATCGGGTGGTCGGTCGGTCGGTATTTTATATATTACACACATATAGGTATGAAATAGTATTAAGGCAAACACATTTCAAGTACTTTATTGATTTCGTGTATGCAAGTAACTAATTTTCAATTTCCAGGTCAACTTCGAGCGGGAAATTGTCGTGCTCAGATCAGGATTCCAAATTGTGTTCGCTATATGGCAATGGAATTGCAATTAATGGGTACCTACCGTTTTTGGCTAAATGAGGGTACGTAACAATATACCTTAGCCAAACCGACGAATATCCTTTAGTCGTTATGCTAGGTATGCAAAGACGTTTTAATAGAATTCTTTAGGTTTTCTTGTAGGTATGAATGGTAATTGATGAATGATTCTTTGTTTTTTAATAAAAACGTGCTGTAGTTTCTTTAGCGGACTCTTTAGAAAAATTACCATTATAAGTCAGGTCTTCTATTTACATTCACCCATTGAAGCCCTGACAGATGATAATTAGGCAAATTACTTTCACAAGTTTTAGAATCCTTTTATGCTACCTAATGAGTTTTCTCACGTTTCGATGTTAGTGGAAATGGATGTTCCGAGTTCTGCTGTCAATTATTTTCGCTGTGACACAATTTTATTCGCTATACTAAATACGCTCCGGATGAAAAATAAAAGCTGGAACTATGGGAAATATTTTTGCTTGTGTCGCTTTTAATTTTAGCTCTCCGTATGTAGAACGAATGATAGTCGCTTTTAAAAGTTTTGTTCTGTATTTTAGTAAGTTGAACATACCCTTACTCATAGTATAAGATACTTTTAAAATGACAGAAAGATTCAATGAAAATAAGAAAGCCTTTAAAAAAATGTAGCGACAGAAGATAGGTAGTCAAGTTTGTCTGTCACCTGATTCTGTTCGCCTTGGCACGCACGTCGCACGCGGTGGGAAATATTTAAGCCACACCGGGCGGTTGAGGCTATACATTTACACAGTAATTTTACAATAGGTTTAAGATAGTGTTCCATACGTTAACAGTGTATTTAGTGTATGTAGAGAGTGTTTGAGTAGAGTATTATAATCGAAAGCTGCCTCTGATAGATGACGGGCAATTCCCTTGTTCCCACGGCGGTAGGGATCCGACCCCTTCACAGATTGTATTGACTGCAATATCCTCCAGACGGGTTGACATTAAATAGATTATGAGAAAAACTGTTGAAAAATACTTAAAGTTCGGTCCTTATCGGAAAATGACCAAAGGCCCGCTCGCAAAGTTGTATTATGTTTAAGTGCTGCAACTTTTTTAAGACTTCATAACTTTCCTCTTTTATAATCTTTGGAAAAATCCTTTGACAGTGTTCTATAATCTAACTTTGTGGCGTTTCGAAAGAGATACAAAACTGGGATCGTTAACTAGACGGGGAAATTATGAATAGCACAATTTCCTTGTTCATGCTTCGCTGTATAACAGATCGGTGCAATTTTATCTCAGTCACATTTAATACTCCGTATACTTCACGTTGCACTGCAGCTAAACAACATATTAAGCGCTACCTGTGTAAGACTCGGAAGTAATTTGTTTTCAGGTTCGTTTAGGGGACTCTAGTCAGAGAGTTTTCGCTCTGCATATGAACTGCTTTTCTGGGTCGAATGACGGCATTCAAATTCCATTGTCATTTTTACGCAATGGCGTAAAATTGAAGCCTGTTTAATAGAGGGTGTAAAAGGGTAAGCGCAAAAGTTAGATTTACAAATAATTTTCTAGAACGAAAAAATCGTATGTATTCTGAGAGATTCCATGACCAAGGCCCAGGTGGTGGCGTGTTGGTCATGTTTGTCAAACAAACAAAACCCTGCTCGTTAAACCGGCGCAAAAACATCAAACATAACGGAGACGCACGTGAATTGCACACCGGAACGATTCTGGTATTGAAATCTGTTTCTGTTGCCCGGTATTAAATATTCGCAACAAATCAAGCCTGGTTTCCTACATAATTGAATAACCGAGTATAATTTGTAGATCTACACCCTTCCTCGATTTCCATATTGTAGAGATTTTAGTTAAAGATTAGTAATTTTTAGGGTTCCGTATCTATAAAAGGGAAAACGGAACCCCTTATAGGATACCTCCGTTGTCCGTCTGACTGTATGTTGTTAGTATTTTATCAATATTAAATGCTAAAAAAGCTTGCATTCATAATCCTTTACTAGCTGACAGAATAGGCATAAAACCATTAAAACTTTGACTTGAATGTAAACATAATATTTTGTTATCGTAATACTTTGGCACGAGGGAAAAGTAATTAAGATAGCTTTGAGAGTTTATCCTAAACGGTATGAGTAATTTTTGGGTCTCCGATGAACATCTCTAGATCAAGTAATTAAAACGAGCGATATGTATGCATATGATTGGATATTAGTTGGTTTTGCCAATATAATGTTTTAAACATTCCTGTCAAAATACTGCCAACATAAATGTCTGCCAAATACGGCGGTAGCTGTGGTTATTATGAACGCATTGAAGGACGTTGATGCCCATCTTTAGGTACTGTATTGTCGTATAGTTACTACGAAGCGCAGAAAATATGAATGGAATCGTGTACTGTTTCATATTATCGTTATGGGTAATACCTGTTACCTAATGACACAAGCAGTAAACATAACTAAGCAGTAAGCTGACTTTAAAAAGGTTCTTAAAAGTTTAATACGTTGTTTAAAAATGTTATAGGAACCACTACATTAATTTCGGTTGTGAATCTTGAATTTTGAAAAAATACTTTATTGTGAATTGCTTCTGGTGGTAGTATATTAATTAAATTGAGAGGTTATCTATTACGATATAGGTACATGAAAAGCGTAACGTTGAGCCTTACGAACTTCGTTAATTAAAGTTACCAATAATATCACTAGTGTTGATGATACCATCGGCTTACAATGGGAACTATTAGTTTCCATACATTAATTAGAAACGAAAACTGTGTAGTAGAAGTAATTTTCTCTTTGATTTGTGGGACTTATTCTAACATAAGAACTCTCATGTTTTAGATAAATGGAAAGTTGAAAAGAAGGCCTTTGCAGCCCTACACTAGAAGAAATATTGTCCCGAATTAAGGCGTTTGGGTACGTATTATGCCTTATACAATATATAGTTAAACGCAAAGCGTAGAATAAGGATTTTTAGAAAAACAATGTATTGGAAAAATTAAATGGATCAAAAGAATTTTACAGTACAACGCAAAAAGCTGAGAACAATGGCACGAATTGTAAAAGCTGCTGGCGGCAGACGGCGCGCGATTATTTCATAACACTTTGTTTATTTCAGTTTTTGTTTATAAGTTCCTTTTATTTTGAGTTTAAATATTTAGTAAGGCTGACTTTTATCTCACTCGTCTTGTGTCAGAAAGTAGAGAGTTGAAAACTATCATAAGAGTTGTTGATTGGTTTTGGTAAAAGGAGCTACAAACACGAATAACACTGAAACTGGCTGACAGAATGGGTAATATACCGAGTCTTTAATATAGTCGTTATACTCATCGAGGTTAGAGGCTATGAGACGAAACAGTAACCACAATGTATAGGACTTTATGTAGTAGTTAGTTCGGCACCTCATTAGGCTTTGACAGGGTTTTCAAAGCCACGTCCTCTCTTCTCCTCATTGCTGGAAATCCTCGGCTAGTGATTAATTAATCACAACAACAGAACCGTGTTGTTATTACCAACTATTGTTTTATAGGCACTCTACAGAACAATAGGGTGAGCGTCGATCTCACTCAAATGCAGTTCCAATAACTGCTATTTTCTGAAGCCTCTTTTTTTGCAAAATCTATTACCTATTCACTAGCTGTTTCCCGCCGCTGCACTCGAAAAACTACATATAATCTTTATAATTACTGGCATATGTGTGATTCTGATCTTCCTATAACTACCTAAGTTATATTACTGTTAATTTCTAACAAAACCCGTTCCGTATCACAAATATTCGCATTTATATTATTTGTAGAATGAGCTCACTCTATTGGGACTTCAATATATTCCTCGAGAAATGTTCATTAGTGGAATAGTGAACATTGGAAGACAGACTTGCACAAAAGACTTGTTTGACATATTTAATGCTAACTATATTATTTCTGACGTTTTAAGTAGCTAGAAACAGAATTCAATTAAACAAATTATACAATATTTATGCTCTACAAGCCTACATGCGTGTCCGAGCAAACTTCTTTTCACTTTTTTATTAAATTTGAAGTATGCAGTTGAGATAAGCTATCACTTAAAGCTTACCCTCAACAGGGAATAAGTGGCTCTCGAGTTAAGGGCAATAAGGTGTTCTTGAGCAAAGATCAGTGAGATGACCTCTTTTAATTAATGCTCGATAAAACTTACTGTAGGAAAACAATGAAGTGCAATATCCTGCACAAATCGTAAAAGTAAGATATAATATGGTTGCAGGTAGGTTGTTTGTTACGAGTGCCCTTTGTAGGTTTACGTTAAAGCTAATCTGAACATGAGTTAAATTAGATTTTGTGCACTCAATGCAACGTAGCAGGATTACGTTGGTAGCAATCTTTGTCTGTATATGAAAGTCACTTAACTGATTAAAACGTTCTCTCTTCTCACAAAAAGATCAAACGTGGTTCGTCTAGACCAGGCTTTTGGTAGTCTTTGCTTAGTGTAGTGGGAATTAATTAGTATCTACGTCATCGTATTACGCTACTGGGTTTACGTTGCATCACAAATTAATTAGCAAGAGTGGTTCGTCATGATAACACATTTCGACAGCTAAGATGATACATATTTGACATCATTTCAGTGTTTAATAATAATAATAATGGATAATAACGGGGTTTTATTTTGGTATTGAATTGGCTTTTATTTGAACAATAAACTAGGACTTGACAGCATTTCAATATCCATTCATCACTTAAACAATGAGGAAATATACAGCAGCATAACTTAAAACGGACGGAGGGTTTTTTAAGCCCAAAAATTTGCCACTAAGACCTGTTGAGTTCATTTTTTGTGAGATCTCCAATTTACCTTCCATCATTCATTTGAATATTTATTGTAGAATTTCCGTCAAGCTGATATAATGATGTGATTTGACTGATAAATTGGAAGTTTCATGAAAGCTTGTAACAGTAAATGCCGTGAGTTAATTAAATTACCAGGAACAATAACTGATATTAATGAGTGTTTGCACGATCAATACTATCCTCAGGCTTATCCCGTGAATTACTGTCGTGCACACGGCTATGCCGTCGGATTAACGTTACATAGCACTCCGGTTATTATATCGACAAACAAACATGTTTGTTGTACTTAGGTAAGAACTTAATTAATGGATATCCGCTTACCTATCAAAAATATTCTAATGTTTCAGGAACAGTCCCTTTTTTTCTACGATGGAAAAAATCTGATAGGTACACTGAATAAATTAAACTTGGGTATATTTAAATGTTAAATCAGCAGTTGCACATTCCGACCTCTAGATCAACTAGGCAGGACCAAAGATGTGGCATTTAAAAAGTAAAAAAAATAATTTTAAATGTGCGTACGTAGTTGATTTTTTAAATTCAATTCATTATTAATGTAAGAGTGCTTTGATATGCGTATAAAAAAGGTTGAGTATTTAAAAAATGGTTAACGCGAGGGGTATCTGTTTTTTATATATGTACGTATATGAAACAGTGCTCGAGTGCGTGGGATTAACCTTGAACATTTAGGTAACATTAAGTACCTCACTTATTCTTGTTTCTATTAAATCTTATTTTTTGTTTCTTTGAAATCTATTTTCTAAAGTAAAGAGTGCTTAGGAGAGGTTTGGTATAATTTATTACGTCTACGGTCTCCCGATTCTCGGGATTTATTAGGACTTTGCAGGTGACCAACAATGGTCCTTTAAATAAATGTTGTGCGGCTAAACAACCTTTTTTATTTCATCGCATCGGTCACACTGTGAAATGTTATGTGTTAAAAAATTTGGACGCTCCATTATAGAGTTACTAATTTAATTAGTTTAAGTATTATTTAGGCTTTAATGTACCGTATATTTAAGAAGAATTGGTTCGTTACCATTTTCCATAGGCGTAAGAATCATTTACGAAAGCCTACGTATTTTGCGTGGCACGTAACTTTATTTAATAGTTATGTAATAATTCGTTAGAATTAAAATATACTCTTCTGTCTCTTCTTATACATACATATATATGTACTTAGCTAAAGCAAAACAAAGAACTCCATTAGTTAGTTAAATAGTTTTCTTTCAAACACTCCATTAGTGTTTTTGATACGCATGTCAGACACATGGACGCAGACATAAAAAAAATATATTTTATCTGACTTTTGCAAAGTAATCTGTCACCTAAGTTATACCTATTGTTTTATTGACCGTAGGACAGCCAAGTCAAAGGTCGCAAGTTCAAACCCCGGCACGCACCAATATATTTTCGAATTCATGTACGTATTATAAACAAGTTATCAGTATTTAAAACGGTAAAGGAAAATATTGTGAGGAAACCGGCACACCTAGGAGATTTTTCAACGGAGTGTAAAACCATGTTACAGGCCTACAAGCGATTTAAACTCTGACACCAGGTTGTTCATCAACCATATTATAAGAAAAATAATTTGATGGGAATGTGTAGGTCAGTATCACACGTAGTTTTTATAAATAAATTAAACCAATTACAAGTCTAAATTCAGCAGAATTTATAAAAAAGAATAGGTAAGCCGATGGAAATAATATGGAGTGCCCGACAGGTTTAGCCTTTTTAGCTTTTCACTACATACTCAATTTGTGAGATGGGTGTTCGTTTGACCGGGACGTAAGTCCTCAATAAGGGTCCGCCGGGTGGAGGGTCACACTATCGCGGTCCGTATCGCTGACGAGGCAAAATGTTATGACTGGCCGGAACGCGAGCCAACTACTCCACCAAGTAAACTGTGATAAAATGGCTCAAAATGACGGTTTTCTTATTATATATTAAACGTTATTGAATACGCGCCCTTTTCAGGTAAACATTTAGAAAAAACAGTGATTATAAAACTTTTTTGCGTGTACACACGAAAATCAAATAGGATTTCTATACAACCATGCGTGAAAACACATCCAATAATTACAGAAGCATTACAATTTTAGCATAACGATTAGTTATGATTGGCTGGATGTTATTAATTAAATAACAGTAACATAATACATCTGCGGGTTAGACCAAACATAATGTTTACTTTACGTAAATGTTATTTCAAGCTGCGGAATATTCAGAAAAGTATTATTTACTGGCTGTCTGATGATGAAAACAAAAGGTATTTTAAAATACCATTCCAAGTTCAATTAACGGCGAGGGCTTAATTCTGACAAAGTTTAAAATGAAAATTTTATAGAAATGAAAAAAGTCTTAATCTTGTTATACTGTGTTCCAAAAACGTCAGGTTAACAAACGTTTACTATTGTATGATATTAGCCATTCTTCTTTCCATGAGAATTATAGACAAGCAAAAGCTCATGTTGTGGTACAATTAGCTAGTCAGCAGGTTGGGAGCAAGGCTGCCTGACCAGGGTGCGCGGTAATGCTTATCTATTACCACTTATAAAGGTTCTTATAATGCATTTTAACTGACTATAATAATGTAATTCAGATCAGCAATATATACTATAATATAATACTGTTGAAACTGTTCAATGTGCATGAAAACTATAAATGATTGACTTGCACTGAATAAACTAAACATAGAATGAAACGTTTAATTCTCAAACCGCGGTGAAAAAAATAATTGTCTAAGCAATACTTTCTCGATCACGTCATACGTATGAAATATGTGTTATGGTTCTAAATAAGTCTCCATGATTTTTAACGGACGCTGGCACTTATTTATGAGTCAGTTATCGTTCAAGAGCAAGCAATGGGCACTTTTCAAGGCGGTCGGCTATTTTTATGAACGGACACACGTGCCCCGCGCCAGATGCAGGCAAATATACTAACACTCGTATACTATAGAAATATCAACACTAGGTATCGTTTCTCATATATGTTCGCTCATAAACAGCATAAATAATTCTGTTTGCAGCTGTCTTTAATTATAGTTTTTGATTCTGTGTTCTCGTTTGGATCATTATTGAATAATGTTGTGGCAATCCTATGTTGACCAAATGACAATTGGTTTGCTTCTTAGGTGTGCAACAAAAGACAAGGAACCCAACCCATCTAGGAACACAGAGGTGGTATTCAAAGATGTAAAATTATAAGAATAAATTGGTATAGGTTACTAGAACTAATTTTCATGTCAACAATAATACATTATTTAGCGTGACGGTGAAAACGGTCTTCTATGTGATTCTGAGACAGATATTAAAAATACTTTGCACCAGATTGTAATCCAAAGAATGTAAATAATTGAGACATCAGAAACGGTGAGTTAAGACGTTATTACGAAACAATTTCATGCCATAACCAATATTTACAGGATTTCTCGATGTATTTATTTCTCAGAGTCAAGCCTGTATGGAACATAAATACTAAGAATATGTAGGTGCTTTACCAAAATAAAGATGTTTCTGTCACCACAAACTCATAATTATGGAAGTGCGAGGATAATATAATCAGTGGTAAAACTACGGAAGACGTCCACTGTTCGACAAAGGCGTCCCCCTTTTAGAAGGTGGGGTTGCCATAATCCCCACGCTTGGCAAGCGGCTTGGGGATCGCAGTTTTGGTGGTCAAGTTACAGAAGACGCTATTGCCCACCTTCTGGATTTTCCCTTAGTCGCCTCTTACGACACCCACGGGAGGAAAGGGGGTGGGCAATTCTAGGCCGGATACCACTCGGCACTTTGGCAAATTCGATACATAAGTATATAATACTTCGGTTCTAGCATATACCTATAAGTCCCCGTACATATATGTACTAACTATACCTATACCAGCAGTTATATAGGTACCAACCATACCTATTTATACAACGCGTACATAACACATTCCGTTAACTATTCAGGTTGCGTCGACGAAGGATTAGGTAAGAACGTATAATTTAATGGAAGCCTGATATTGAATCGCAAATTTAACTGCAAAAGCTAAATTAATCCATCTATTGTCGGTTCTAGATAGTATCTCTGTCTGTAATGTGTGAATACTCGTAAATTGATAGATACATTTAGGTTTAGCTGAGTGGTCGTTCTTTGCATACCTAAATGTCGCGAGTTTGATGCCTATTCTGCCTATCTGTGAAGATAATTAATCTATATGTTCATTAATTAAATCGAAATATTAGATACCTATTAAATTAGCGTTGATAATGAAAACTTACTAAGAAAATTCTTGATGGCGATCCAAGGATTTGGAAATATTAAGTACTCGTTTATTATTTCTTTAGTGTGCAGTTCATGACGTACAGTGATAAACGTCTGTTGATTACGACGGAAGTACAGGTGTGATAATTCATACATCCATCTAGACTGACATGACTTCAGGAACATTTCATCAAAACTAATGTCACTCAGCTTTAGCTAGGTATTCCTGTGTGAGGTGGAGCCATCTGTGAGGCTATGACGTCACACGGCACATTGGCAGCGCTCATCAGAATGTAACGCGACCTTTGAGAACATTTAAGTGGAATTTTATGTTGGAATAGATGGAATTGAAATGTAGGGATTTATTCCAAAAAGATTTTATTCGGGTAAGCTTTCAAGGTTTATATAATTTTTGTGCTTCATACCTAGTAAAATATATCTGCTTGAAACGTACGTTACAAAAAATAAAGAGCAAAATAAAACAAAGATTAGTGGAATTTGTCATCTATCCATGGGGTTTTCGCATTTTCCGGGGTAAGAGATCGTGCGAAATGCAAGGGCTGAAGATTGAAGAAGGGGGGAAGAAGTATTCTTAAGAACACTAAAAATCAGTTCCTGATTATGTGTGGGACTGTGACACTTGCACATGGAATATCCTACAGGGTGTTTTAGAAACTACCACAGTCCTTCTATCGTGTCAACATTATCAATACGCAAAATAACCGTTGCGACTGAAATAAATCTCCTTACCGTATAGTTGATGAACAAGCTGATATCAGAGTTATAAAACAGCCTCTAACATGGTTTTACACACCGTTGAAAAATCTCTCAGGAGTGCCGCTTTCTTGAGATGTTTTCCTTCACCGTTTTATAGTACGCACATGAATTCGAAAAGACAGTGGTGATTGGTGATGACTGGGTTTCGAAATTGCGATCTTTGACTTGGCAGTACAACGGTCATACCACTCGGCCATCACTGCCTATATAAATAACGGTGGATAATTGATTGTTATAATTATCAAATTAAATCGATTATGCCTAAAATATAGTGCTACAGTAGCACTGTCAAGGAGTTCAGTAGTTAACAATAAATGATAGACATTTATAATGCCCCAAGTCCCGCAGTAAATACCCACCTGTTACTGTGAGCCGCAGGGACGCCACTATATCTACTTCATAAATATCTGCTTATCCAACAGGGGACATAGCATAATGAAACTTTATTCCTGTTTTACTTAACTTAATGTTATGGCTTGGCTTGCTAGCAGTATTCTACAGAGTTGACCAGAAACGAATTTCGAATGTTAATCCATTTATTTTGTAAGTTCCAGAATTCAAGACGGGATTTTTGACCGATTTTGTATTATTCATTAAATATTTAAAACATTGATATAGGTAGCTATTAAACACCACTTTATTATTTATTATAAATTCAGAATAATATCTACGGCCACCGCCGGACAAACACGATCTTTACATTGAATAAACTGATAGAAGTATTACAGCAAATGTAAAGAATAAGACGCAATTTTACGTTCACAATGACTTCATCATCTAATTTCGCCAGAACATAAGATAACCTGAAGCAAATCTGTGTGCGAACATCAAGAAATATCAATACCGCGCTACGAAGGCACTAATTGAGCCCTGAACTTTAAGACGTGTTTACTTAAGTAATAACTATGTAGCTCGGTTGCACAGCTCACACCGCTCAGACAATCCCCAGCGAACGAAGCCGAACACACAAAGGTACCGTATTGTTATCTAATGAATTAATTCACCTCTTTGAAATTGAATTAACTTTTGCTAGAGGAGACCGGGCGATAACGGTCCTTGCATCTGCAACTTTATGCCCGTGGTTTTGAATAGCATGTGCTTTGCCTCTCCTTCATTCAAGTTATGATAGCGGAAATTACATTAAATGCTTAAAGTAGATCCCTCTACTGCATTTAATGAGTCTCGTATTTTGGGTCTATTTTAGCTATATTATATTAAATGAGGTTAATTTATATAGCAAAATGGTTGCATTTGGTTAACTACACTACTGCTTATCCCCTCTGAGACACAAACACATTTGAAAAGGCGATCATAATTTTGATTAATTTCTTGTTCTGTAAGTAAAAGTAATTTGGGAGACAGTTCAAACAAAACCGTTGATGAATATTCCACCTAAAGAAGATAAGAACGATTTTTTTATCTTGTCTTTGTAATAATAAATGAAATAGGAGAGAAGACAGATAGCTCCTAAAATAAACCTGTTATCATTTCATAAGTAATTTAGAAACACAATAGACAACTTAATTCATTAATTTTAAACTTGTTCGAAGTTTTCCCGCCGATCTCATTCATATTTTAAATCTCCACTCGAGATGAAAGTTTTGCACTTTATCTTTTCGACAGTCGCTTTATACATAGTTCCCTACTTTTAATGTAGAGCAAATATGACTGGGTTAATATTATATTGTCTCATTTAGTACATTAATTTATATACTATAGGCGCCTGCTGTATGTTGTATTCGAGAAAATACACAATATTCGTAAACCATTGTTCGTAGACAGTTCCGATCTCAGAAATTGCTTATTGTCAACATTATCTTTGCCTTTGGCTATTTGATTTGGTTTATTATTTGAAATGTACTATTAAGGATTAATAGAGTAATTGATGGAAGTATTTAGAATGGAAAAGGGTGAGTTCAAATAGTCGGTAGGCAGGTACTGAACATCTTTCCTTGATCTAACTGACAAGCCAAAATAGGTAAACGTAATCTTATTACACCTCTTTCCCAGAATTGTGTCATTGTTGTTATTTTTGTCATATCAAAAAATAAACTCCATCCACATAAATATAGTTACCTACTATACACTTATTACCTGACTATTTTAAAATCGAAGTTCATGGTCTAAAAATTTGGTTTCCAAAGCATGGTGATTGAATAATATCATTTTCCATAGACCGAAAACAAATTATAACTTTCCAATAATTATATCTTTCAGATAAATAATTTAATGTTAATAACGTTAGAAGATATATCATATCTTCTTACTAATAAAATATAAATCAATAATATCTCGAAGTCTAGCTCTGCTTCAAGTACTTGTTATTTACGTAACAAGAACCAAAGTTTATGAAAGAAATGTTTCATTTTACATTTAAACAAAACCTTCGTATAAATTGATGAGGCGAGATGTAACGCTCCAATTGGCAGAGGATAAGTGATTGGACTGTTATGCCAAGAGATGCGGGCTCAATTCTTACAGAAGACTTTGCATATTAGGTAAACGCACGCCATCTACAGTTGGTGTAGTACAGTTGACTACAAAAGAAACTAGTTATTAGTTAAACATTTCATTTAAAACATACCATTAATTGAATAAAAAATGTAACACTGTAAAAAGTGTTAAATATTCTCAGAGGCTGTTATAATTTGAAACTGTAACTTAAGTTGATGTTATTTATATTACTTTCAATTATTTACCATTAAGTTTCTTACCGCCGAAGACAGATTCTTTACTTAGTGACAGTTTAAGTAATCATTAACATCTCAGAGTGCGGCAGTTAGCTAGTTAATAGTTAACTAATGCAATCCAATATTTATTGTACTGCCTGTACAATGATTACAAAAAATATTGGATAAGAAGTGCAGTGACACTGATATTGACATTCACACATGACGTTTATCGTGACCGCCCGTGAAAACCGGAAAGGTCAACCTCGATCCGTATCCGGTCGCGTTCCGGCACGATAGCCAAAACTCAAGAACATTGCATTGTAGCGCTGCATTTCGTTCAGTCATTCAACAGTGAACGATGCATTATTCAACTTCTTATCAATCTCTTAGCTAAGTTATCGGTCACGTGTTTTGTGTTCAAGCACGTTTGCAATTTTGTGTTGAGATATTGCTTTTAAATGGTTGTTTACTTACAATAGTACTTGTACACTTACATCGGATGTAATATGCGCAAACGGGAATTCTATTCAAGTGGCTACATAGATAGATACCAATTATAAATAGATAAATTGGTAAAATACCAGCATGCTGCATGTGTCTCGTTTTCATAAAGATGGACTTTAATTTGATTGAAATATTTTTATGGAACTTCAATATTTGAAAAGAATTAATAATAAAATTAATAATGTTGCTACAGAATGTCTGGCCTTTATTTTACACAAGAACAAAATCATTTTCTGAGTAGCCTAAACCCGCAGAAGTGGATAGGTATCTAACTCAATATTGACTGTAAGTCTCAAGAGACTGCCTCTATATATGTACTTGAGTTATTGTATATCACAAATTACGTTTCATCATCATCATCATCAGCCGGAAGAAGTCCACTGTTGAACTAAGGCCTCCTCCTTAGTACGTTTAATATCTTCCAAATATATCTATCTGATTTTGAATTAATTTGAGATCAATGAGATATTTCCGTCTAGTTAATTACCCCCGGAGGCGGCGGTTAATCGTGTTACGTCCTTATTTAAAAAACCTTTTCACTATCTTCTTCCCTTTTCAAGTCAGCTGAAGGATTCGTTCCTAATTCAACATGAAACTACTAACAAGGTTTGTGCTCGTTACGCTCTCATATAAATTAGACCAAATGGCATTTTACACGGAACTTTTTTCCGCAGTCAAAAGTAATTTCACGATGACTGTGTACTGACATTGTTCAAGTTTATATACCTACGTCTCGAAAAGATCTAGAAACTGTTAGGGTTATTGGTTATTGTTGCATGATTTCGATACTTATTTCGGAGTATTACCTACATACAAAATTACTGTTATTTAATTAGGTATTTATTCGTCTGAATCTCCGTAATAAAAGACAAACTACAAAAGTACTAGTGGTGAACATGACTAAAATATGATTGTAAGTGTTTAGTAGACTACGTATCCATTAATTCACCAGTCAAATAACAATGAGCGAAACCTTTGAACTCATGTGACTTTGAAATTATCTTAAACACCGGATAATTTTGTTCTACACTCATTAATTAATGCAAAGGGTTTTACACATCATGAAGCCGCGTATGTGCTCCTGTAATTTTATACAGGCTGTTAATAGACATTTTAATCATACTTTAACATACCTACATATCGTATTTGCTACATTATAATTATGAACATCGGTCTATTGTTTGCAAGTTTGATTGTTTCAGAGAAACCTGTAACTCAGCAGTTTTAGGTTAGGTTCCAAAACGACTGCAGCCTAAAATTAAACTTGAAAATAAACATACCTACATAAATACATCTCTCTAAAGCTAAGTTTATCTAACTTTTAGGAATAATATACGTAAAAGAATAATAAAAAGTTCGAGAAGCAATTCCTGATTGAAATATAATGATTAGCTAATGGCCAGCTAGAGCTGTAATCTGATTGAGGCAGACAGTTTCATCGGTTTTAATTATCAAACTTTAAAGTGCGCCTCAGAAGCCAAAGGAAGATGGTTAAGTAGTTATTAAATTTTAATAAGCCCTTTCATAAGAAAATTGAATTACATAATCAAACTTTACCGGTCACGTATTTAACCATTTTAAGTTATACTGAAAATAGCCTAAAACTGATCGGATAAAATATAATTAAAATGTCCCAAGTTGATAATATAGCTTGGTGGTTTAGTTACAAAAGATCTTTATGGGAACCATTTACGACACACGGACACACATTTGTCATAACAGAGCACGCTGTAAAAACAGTAGCATCTTTACGACGCAGCGCTTCCAGGGCAGGTACGCGTATTTATAGCTCAGTGGTCCGGCCTTGGGACAGGGGAGGCAGCTCCGTAGCTCTGCTCAAAGTAGCAACTGAGGCACAGCCCTGAGCGGAACTGTTATTTTGTTGTCAGAAGCAAGACGCACTAACTCGCCGACTGAGCAAGTTTACCCTTAAACTTCGTATTTACAAAGGCTAAACTTTTTAATGGGCGTGTAAGTTGTTAGGTAAAGTCATCCAGGTCATGAGCCGGCCTCTGCCAAACCCTCAGATACCGCCTTTTGTGTTTACGTTCATGTTATGTTGTGTTTTTGTACGTATTACCGTAAATTGTTCTTTATTATGATGAATAAATGATGTATGTGCTCATCGAGATCTCGGATTATTGAGATGAAAGACATAATTAATCTGGTCCCTTTCGGCGTAGATGAGAAAAATAATCAGCTGTCGTCTTTATTATTACGTTCTCATTTATTCTCATTCCCAATACAAACGCTTTATTATATGAAATTAAACGTTTTCTTAGTTACAGAGCAGTCGTTGGTATTTTGTTTTGATGGCGTGATTTAAATATTTTCATTTAATTACAGTATTTTATTAATTAGGCACATCTCTAGCATCAACAATATTATAGGATAAAAAGGCGTTCTACCCAATAAGACAGTGGTTGGGAACGATTATGTGACAGAATTCAAACTAGGTACATGTTTATGCGTAAAATACGACGGAAAGATTTCGGTAGTGGTTTATACTGAAAACGAAGTCTGGCTACATTACGTAACTTACGTTTAATAAAAGAAGAGCGTTATTTCAAGAAATTCGTACGCAAAACGCTCTACAGTAGCCGCTTGACAAGATCTGACCCAATTGTAAAAGATTTTATTTGCAAAGCTGCGGGCTTTGGAGATGATACGGTGACTGTGTTGGCCTAATTAAAAAAATATTTAATTTAGTAACTTGGCAATATTGTTCATATAACAAACAAGACAGTAGGTAATATTGGATGCTATCTTTTTTTTCAATCGCTACAGACACACCTAACAGATTGAAATGGAGTTAGAATGTGCACTTAAAGAAAAAATTAAGTAAATCTGACATAGAAATCATTGAATTTTTTTATTGACAAATAACAGAAAAGTAAAGAACACTGCCCATTTTCCACAGGTACATAAAACATCGTAGGGCCCAAAATTTGATGAACTGTTACAAGTTTCAAATTATGGTCAATTGTTAGATAACAATATTAGCTATAGGTTAGTTTCGGATTAATCGACAATGGTAGAATTAAATTAGTTTTGCATTGCATTGGTAGGTTTACAGACTCTATCACTCTAACCTTTTTGTTGAATATTTTAAAGTTAAATAGACTCAACAGAGAGTTTAAACATTTTAATGATTAATTTTTTGTACTTCGCCTCTGTTAATGTAATATTTTTGTGATTTCGGTTTAACATAAAATGAAGGAGTTTCCCACTATTTATCAAGTCTGTAAAACGCTGGGCCAAGAAATAGGCGTTCTTCTTACGTAAAATGAAAACAAACTAGTAGATATAAGATACTTAAAGAATTGTATGTAGGTATAATATATATATACTAATAGCCGTGTCAGCCAAAGTTCCAGACTTGTCAGGTCTGAGCAGGGCTTTCTTGTTACTGGTTTATAAACTAAGACCAACAGGCTAACTAGAAAAACTTGAGTCATTTGAGTAGCGGCTGGTACTCTGGTAATCGGCTGGCTAGTAATAAATCATAATACCTATTAAGACTAATATTATTTACATACTCAAGTCGAATACAAGAATATCATAGTTTATAACTTAAAAACACAGTCCTTGAATGTTCGCTGAAAGTATCTAAAATTATATTATAGTATACCTATATTCGTACATGGTTAGAATAGTGTTTAATAATATTATTTTTGTAAATTTTTCATAATTTCTTTGATTGATAATAATTTTTCTATTAAATGAAGAGCAAATTATTATCAATACTTATTCACACAACAGACATACTCAACTAACACGTGCCTTTCATTACATAATAAGTATTAAAATAAACATGTCTGCATAGTTAATGATGTTCAAGGAATAAAACTGAAGAGTGTTTTTGTATTTTTAATTAAATGTTGCTTAATTAATTAGTGTTCAGTATTGTGAGCGATAGCGTTGAATAGGGTTACCCTATAATTACGCTGTCGATAAGAATGTTCATTAAATGTAGGAAGGAGGCCAAGACTTCGACTTGCTTCGGTTTGTTGAGAATAAAATTATTTAACACCTACAAGTACAAGTTGACGACCTGATTGGCGCAGTGGCTAAGCGATTAGACTGCTGCGCTAAGGGTTGCGGGTTCGATTCCCGCACGGGGCAATAATTTGTGCGATCCACATTTGATTGTCCCGAGTCTGGGTGTTTGTGTATGTGATATTTCATGTTTGTGAAAACGCACCCACGATACAGGAGAAATTCCTAGTGTGGGGCGACGTTTTTGTAAAAAAAGAAAAAAAAAAGAAAAAAAGTAAGGTTAAATTATACAAAGTCGGTTTAAATTTGGTTAAGATGCAACGTTAAGTCACAGTACCTATAGTTTTCATGATTGGTAAAACTAGTATCTAGGGAATAAAAAATATCAGGTAACGAATCTGGACTGAACTAAAATGACCTAAAAAGAACCTAGAATGATCTAAAATGACTGTTAAACTAACGATAATTAAAATGTCTGCAGACTGTGTGTAATTAAAATATATATGCAATCAGAAACTTATGATTTTTATTCACTAGTATGCAAATGGCAACTCCTACCAACACCTTAGTTTCCGATATAATAAAGATTTACTACTTAAACATTCCTGCAATAGCTATGACCAACCTAATTTACGCGTTCAAGATTACTCACTCTTTTCTTAAAATGATAGATTTTTTGCTCGACTATTAGTCAGGCATTACTCAACAGTTTAGAACTAATTTAAGTATCTACTCAGTAGATTTTCCTTAAACTATGCGGTACTAACAAGCGAAACGCGTACCTACATGTATATTTACTTAGGCACCTAAGTAAAGTTAAGCCTAGGTAAGGTAATAAAATTGAACGAGGTCATCCTTCGATGTCTACAATTTTTAATGCACATATTTTAAAGTTGACGATATGTAAATTTAGAATTGCATCGTAAACTACCATACTGGATGAGCCCACGGATATCGTAACTCCTCATACATACACCAGACAAGATACGCTTTTAAGATGATACGTCCTTGTATCTTATATGCTAATTAAAAATACTGCGATTTAAACGGCATTTCAGTTAATATCTAACTTAAAAAACTTCTCTATGTACTTGCATTAGATGTTCTTTTAGTTTGGACATGTTAATCGAAAATTATTTAGTATTCAGTATACTTTATGTCTTGACATACTGAATCCTTTTATCTTTCGCATCCTCACAAACAAGCGCACTTATAACAGGAACTACGAACCTGACCTGACCTTTAAAGTCATAGCTATAAGGTCATAAGGCTTTCTTGAGTGACCCCTCCTGCCATTTCCACTTACCTACGTACCCCAATTTCTCACATTAACCTTAATATTAATATCCCCCTGACTTGAACCACACATACGCAGTTGGGTGGGACGGCAAATCAACCTGACCGGAGAGAGATCAGGCGCAAGACCAACGGCTTAACCTGCTCACCGAGACAAGAAGGGGAGTTAAATAGAAATTTGACATTGGCCTGTTCAGTAGCTTTTGTAGCTCGAGCCCCACGATGTGCTTTGATAAAAAACTTTTTTTTAATATTTCAGCGTGATAAACAAAAGTCAAAAAATATTTTGGTTAGTACATCTCATCTTACGTAACATACAGTAACGATGTCTGAACATAATGTTTCTTGGCTTACCATTCAGTTACGCCACACATTTCCGCAAAAAACTCATTTCAGTAGCATTAATTAATTCCACTTTCGTGCCTCTTTGCCACTCCCTACATTCGCTTCATGGGAAGAATCTTCCACGTTTATAAACAAAATAAAAACTGTACTGGCATGATATACGTATACACAATATCGTAAAAAACATGAATCTCGTATCTCGGCAGACACAAGTCGGTACTGTCATAAATATATTTTTTGACCCAGAACCTATGATAGATGTTTTTATTTATCCTGTAAGAATACAAGCGTAAACAATTCTACATAAATCTTGAATAAGCGAAACCAAATGTAGGTTCGATGTTTTTTACGTTAATTAGGTGGAGTCAGCTGATTTTGCAATTTACAGCTTTGCCAAAGCCAGAAGGTACTTTATAAATAGTTAATTATTTGGGTTTGCAAGCTTCATCTGCTAGTAAACAGACACAATACTGAATTTAGAGGCATTATAGTTTCAAAACAATGACACGACAGCCAAAGAGAGGTTGGCTTGTATGACTTAATGAATGCACCATTATTTAGTCAAATAAATAATAAGAAATTGTGTCAATAGTGTACATTTTTTATTTGTATATGTAGTAAACTGTTTTAAAACCCTTATGGATTCGGTTTCAATTCAGTCATGCAGAGCAAAAATATTGAACAACGGTATACCTTCTAGAACCTTGCGAATTGGTTTTCATACCATAAAAATAATCCAAACACTGTCTTTGGATTGCCAAAAATTTAAAAATATATACAACGTGTGAAGTTATTTTTTTCTCCGATTAATTTACTCCGTTTCGCTTTATAACCACAGATATATATATGGATGAAAATAACAATATCGATGTAACTACTTAACTGGGTAACACAGTAACCGATACAATATCAACACAGCGCTACTGACCTTGAGAGACATACATATTAATTTGTTTATCTGATTGTCCACTGCATATTCTTGAGACTATTGTAACACTACGTTTTCTACAAATTAGCGTACTAACGATTATCTAGCTGGATAGGAGAGGCATACGATCACCATGTACGGCTCCCACATGACTCACTATGCAACACGGTGACTTAATACAGAGACATACAAGGCCGTCGCGAAGTGCGCGATCATAAAATAAAATCAACTGTTTTTGTTAGATAACAAGTTTTTGCTGAGATTGCCTCGCGTTCACGCATCGGAACCAGAATCCTAGGAGCATTAACTAATTTGTGGGCTCAATAGAATTAATGGTGCGTGTGAACTGTGTTTAGTGCACATTAGGCTGTGTAGCCAACCCGTTAGAGGTTAATGTTTATATTTATACGATTTTTAAATAGTACATAGATAAGAGAATTTATAGCTGCTCTCGAATTTTATGACTTCAAAGCCGAGATAAAAGAGTTCATGTTTTTTACGATTTTATAAATACATACCTACTTACATATTTATATTTTACGTGAATAAGGTGTGCGTAGTTGGTGTCAGCAGTCTTTTTGTCAATAAGTTATTTTTAGTCGTAGTTATTTATGTCGTAGCATCATTTTTTCAGTCGTAAGCGTCTAATTATGTTTATAGAATAGTATGGAAATCTTATCTATTTGCCACTTACCTAACAATCAAGGAAAATCTCAAGCAATATGCAATGTTATTATTTAACTAGTTCTCAGTTATTTCAAATTTTAAAATAAAACTTCACTGAAAACACTTTTTACACAAACTCCCTTAAATCAGTGCAAAACGTTCAACTAAAACACATTAAAGGAACATTCAACATATACAACTATAATTCAAAATCGGCGCGAAAAACATCGCATCTGAACCTTGTGATACGCACAGCACGTATCGACGCTCGCAGCGTGGCCGCCGTACTGACTGACTTACGTAGCTCTACTTCAACATCTACCGCGAAAGGTCTCAAGTGCCGCGCAGTCACTCACACTGAGACAATTGCACTTCACACCATTCATTGCTGGTTAGATCCACGCGTTTATAATACAACACCAAATCAGGCAGCATTGGATTGAATAAAATGGAAATGCTTAGTCTACAGAGATATTTTGGTAGACATCATCCTGTCAACAGTAGGAAAACGCGGGATACGCTGTCGGAAGTTCCCGCTCGGTCTGGTCATTTGGTTCACTAATTCAAGCTAATTCTGAAAGGCTAAGCTAGCTGCTTCGAAACTATATGGGGCCGTAACATCGCCCTGCCTTCTAAGTTCCTTCAGCAATTCGGGGGAGGAATTATTTAAAACAAGTCGAGTTAAATTAACAACTCCAGCTAAGAGAGATTAAGTGAGTGTTTCAAGCCAATCCGCAACAGTGTTCAGTTCTGCGACTGACTGTTGATACCGCATACGTTGTAGGTAATATAGAGCCGGAGGGTGACATTTTTCCCGTTTAACTTTGTCGCAAAACCAACAATTTTAAATTATATTCCGTAAGTATTGGTTTTGGGCGAAACACTTTTTGATGAGTTTTTGAACGCCATTAGCTCTAAAGAATAAACAGCTAGATAAAAATCAAGAGAATAAAGAAGATATTTAACTAATTTTATTATTCAGATCGCAGTGTTGCATGACAAGCACATGTCGCTACGATTCTTAATTAGATAACTTGATAGTTTCCCAACTTCCACGTGTTTAGAATTGTTAAATAGATATATATTGTTGTAAAATAACGACGCAATTACAAAGCAGACCTAGGTAATCGAGTCTTAATCAGGTTCGACTAGGGACGACAAGTCCCGTTGTGAACTTGTATATACCAGTAATTTTTTTACTTATGTAGCATGAGCAATTGTACTGATTTAGTTTGTTTATAGAAAAATCATGTATTTTTTCACAATCGATTTCACTGAGTTGTTGTTTAGTCAGAACCCACACAAATTTTCTTTGTAATCATTGTAGAAACGATCCTTATGGTTAACTTTATTTTCCTGTTTATTTAATTCGTTTTTACGTGAACAAGAAATGCTATTTGTTAATAATTATGACACAAATGATTTATTTTTTAAGCTTTGTCTTCAAATCTATCTCCTTGAAACTGTCCAAATCCATGGACATCATCTTCTAGTATGGATAAATGTATCTTAAGGTTTCAGGTATTCAAAGATTAACATTGATTAAATGTTATTTTTAAATTGTAACTTAAGAGAGGTTCACTTAAAAGACAGCAATAAAGTTCAAAAATAGCATGTCTAAGAACTGTGAAGGGTTGTTAATCCTGCCCATGTGGCCACTTCAAATGTATCATAAAAACTTCAGGGATGCTCGTTTCAGCTTTACCGACTTGCAGATAATGTTTTTATTAAATGTAAAGAAAGATTTCTTACCTTGTAAGATATACGGTTGAAAGTAAAAAAGTCTGCTCACGGTGTTGATGGTTTTGGAAAAGTCGTTGGTACAGTCAGCAACGAAAGTAGCGTAACATTAAAGTTTTTAAACATACGTTATTTGAAAAAACTATTTGTTATGTAGTAAAATGTTTATATTCTCTGACCTTTTGGAATTTCTCATAATTGGAGACAACTTGAAATGATGTTTATTTCTTTCAATTATTTATTTGTTCTTCTTAACCGTACCGACCGTACTATTCGAACACTAAACAGATTTAGTTAATGAAATACACGATAATACTTGTATTGTTATACACGATGTTAATAAAACCATGTTATTATTTGACGTAAACAACATAGTAATGTATCTGATACTCCGTCTGCACTCAATGAGTCAGCTACGATTAACAGCAGCATTGAACTTTAACTAGATACAATAATATTATTTCTAATGGAAAATTTATTTGTAGTTATTATAACTCTAACATCCTTTTCTTTCGCATATTAACAGCTATATTATATGGCTTTAAAAGACAATCAGGTGATAAGACGCAGAGCATTTCTGTTTCATTCAAAACTTTTTAAAATATTGACGCAATCTCTTTGAAATTCCCGTTTCCCCTACACTCTGGTCCGAATTACTCAGCTAAGCCTCTTGGAAACGTACGGATTTCGTCCGTATCTTATTAAGAATTCTAATGTAATTATGCCAGCTTTGTTGTTTTATTCACACCTTGCTTATTTTTTTTATAACCTTCACCTTTGGCTATCCCATTCCTACAACGGTCACTGACCCCAGGAGTAGCAGTCTGCATGTACTTAATCTTAGATTGTAAACTAGAATAAGCGTAAGTGGTTAATTTGTTTTATTACTTATTTCTTCTATAACATGGCATCGGGTTATACTTATAGATATTAAGCAGTACCTACCTGCAAGTACACAACTCAGAGCATGATAATATGACCTTTGTTAATATTTTTCTTGTTTCGGCAAAGGTCCCAATCAATTCCATGAGATTCTTATTCCTTATTGGAATACTTGACGTCTCATCTCATCCTTTATTAGGGGAAGGATATTGAAATGAAAACGATTTTCATCTCCATTCATAATTTTTGGTAAATGCTGATTGTTGTAATGAAAATGTTCAGGAAGCGAGTAGAGTTATACACGCTCTGAATGTTGAATCCATATTGGGTTCGAAGCAAATTATTTATTTGCCTTTTATAATGTCCTTTTAGAAATTCGACATACATTTTTTCGACATACTTAGCAGGATAATAGTATGATGGTTTTCACTGTAAGATTGGTTATGTGGTAAAGGATTAAAAATGTATGGATCTGGTTAGGTATACCTACCTACAGGTAATATAAATTATAATGGTATTGTATGTAAATGTATTGTAATTTTGTAATTTATTATCTTGATGAAGTCATACAGGTTAACACAAGAAGTTATTCGTATATTCGTTTAAATAACTATTAAAATGAACATAAAATACTTGCAGTATAAATGTGTCAAAGTTTGAAATCATTCTAGTGCAATAAAGATAACACTAATTTATTTTAGTATACAGTTTTGAAGAGACACATCGATTTAAGGTTAAATAAGTCATATTTTGAAAACCTCTTCCTAGATGTAGCTATAAACAATCATATTTAATAAGTCCTTATTGAATCGATATTTATGATGGGTTATTTGTATGATAGCAGTGGTTTAATAAAACTAATCAAGAAATGAAGCCAGAATATAACCATAACTAAGCACAAGTAATAATAATTATTAAAATATCTTATAATTATTATAAGATATTTTGCAAAACGGCCCTGATCAGCATTCGCTGTACGTCTAAAACTATAAAACAAATTAAAAGTTATTTACCAAAGAAAAATTTGAAAGTTGGTAAAGATTCCGAAAATCCCGGAACTAATTCGACTAAGCCTAAATGCGGCCCTGTCTAGTTATTCATTTATAATAGTCCTCTGATATCTACCAAAGCAATGAGTAATTCGTTCATCTCAACCGATTCCCAGAACAATGAGTAATTGATTAACGATGTTCATTTGTGCATAATAAGAAGTTAATCATCACAGAAGCTATAAAGTCTTATCTTTTAAATCTGTAGTCATATATTAGGGCCACGGTCTGTTGAACGTCACATCTTATTGAGTCACCTATCCTGATAGTATTCATCATCACCTACCTAGCTTTTGTCGGCTTATTTTCTAGCTGATTTCTACAACCTGCTGGACCTGCTATTTGACCTTCAAAAGTCATCAAATTCAAATACTGGGTTACACGAAACTCTGATGGTATCTTCTTAATATTTCAAATTTAATACCGGTCGTTATTAATTGGTTATTGGACTTAACTTTGGAGTCAACTTGTACTACTTCTAGCTTGTCTATTATAATAACTTTAGTGAGTGTTATCCATATTATTTACTATATAATATGGATGGCCGAACTGTTCGGCTCGCGACTCTGCCGCGTAACCAGCCCATGAATAAGGGCTCCGTTCGCGTTCGAAACTATTCGGGCATTCCCGAATACACGTGAGTAAAACCGTCGTATATAGTAAATAATACTCCCAAATTATTTTATCTAGAAAGCATGAAATAAAGTAGACTTTTTGCGCCGCAAGCCAAGCTTTTTTTTAAGTCGATCGGGTCACTTATTACTGCAATACCATAGATAGAGTCGGAAAGAGTAGATTATTTTTTTACTGTATAAAATGCTTGTATATTCTAGTATTTACAACAATACCAGTCTATTGACGAGGCTGGTCACGCCTACATCTGAGTATTTTTTGTTCCAGGCTAGCCCCTACACTTAAAATTGCGTACTGGAGCGCTCCCTAGTTTCCCTCACAGTTATTTGCTCCGACATGTAAATAAAAGATCATGTTCGCTGTGATCACGGTGTTATTGTTTGTTCTTGGATGCTAATACTATGAATGTTAAGTAGAGCAGAGGGAGCCACTATCGGTACGCAATGTAATTCGGTTATATGTAAACGAGTTAAGATAAAGTTCCGAATATTGTATGTTTTGGTAGAGTCTGCTCTAGTTAGTTTCTTCATTATGTTACACTCAATATACAAGAATTCGTTAAATTTTTTTGACTTTAAAAGATCTGTAAAATAGCTTAGAGCAAGTTGGTCTAGAAAAAAGCGTGAATGTTTAGTATGGATTTTTCTAACCGCTACGAACTCAAAATAAGCGCCGAACTGTGACGGAAATTCTTTGTTGAAATCTAATTATTTTCTTTTTGAAATCCGCGTAACCTTCAAACGTTCAACCTGTAAATATAAAAAGGAAAAACATTAAGAGCATAATACCGTATTTGGCGAACCCAAAAACCGAGTAAAGTCGCGGACAAAAGCTGATATTTTATGAATGAATCATGAATATTGAATTCGATGAAAGTATAACCAAATGATAATTGCATATCACAATACAATACGGAGCCATGTTTGGGCGTTCTCTACTAGTGCTTATTTGGGTTCGACAAACCATAATGGGCAAATAAGGTTACGAAACAGTGCGTGGGTAGTTCTTGTCCCAACTACCAAAATAAAGGAATGTCATCGTCCACTCCCACTTGACCTCTCCCGTCCCTCCTAGTTAATTCAGTACTTGGTGTGATATATGATCAACAGTATTGCGCGGAGGTCTTTGTTAGTGGTCATATAAAACGCTTACTATTGTTGTACGCGACTGTTTAGATATACAACTTTGAAGATTTTATGTTACTTAAATACATACGAATTTATCTGGAATCTATTGATTTATTGATGTTTTTGGATAAATAAGTGGATGAGAAATGTGGGGGTATCCTACTATTCAAAATTAAATTTTAGGGTACGGTGGCCCTTAGGTTTATAGACTGGATTCGTATGCACCAAGGATCTACCTAGCGTTTCTCAAACCAAAAAAATATGAATTCTGGGAAATGAATGATCAAGCAGGTGAGGCTATTAGTATTGTAATTTTACGTAAGCAGCGTTTATAGCTCACACGAGACTACAGCAGCCTGTATTGTCCAGTGCTTGACGTGGACCATAGACACCGACAACTAATGACCCTGTTAAAGGGCTTAGCGGCCAGGTTGCGGACCACAGACTGACGCAATCCTCTACATTACCTTTGTACCCGTCGACGCTCCATAGACTAGCGCATTAGCTAACCCTAACCTAAAGTATTACTCCGTGAATGTATTATGTATTCCCTATGTAGGATTTTACCTTCACTAAGTAATTGAATGCTCTATAATACTGAAATTAAACGTAACGTGACATTATTACGAGTACCTCAAATAATATAATATTTGGGGGGGGGGGGGGGGGGGGTGATAGTATCTTTTTTTGTAATTCATTATTTCAAACATTCGACGAGGTGATGAGCCGTCCGCTGTAAGGAAAAGCCTTACCTTGTCACATATACTACATACAACTTCATAATAATATATTTCATATCTAAACAACACAGCCAGGATATTTCAATCCGCTGTAATTGTTTGGAATATCAGTGGAACGAGATAGAAACAGACCAAAATGTTTTATCTTCATTCCTTATTAATATCAACCGGTTTACTTTTTAGACAGAATAAAGGGAATTATTAACAATAATTACATATTTTAGTAAATAGGTAAAGCAGCCAAGTGTTGTATTATAGGTAGGTAAAGAAACAAGTGTTAACGCTTCGTAAAATTTCTGAACTTAGAAAGCGGCTTTTGTCAAAGTTTCACGATTAAATATAGTGGGGGTTTAGATTAATTCTAAGTTGTAGATAACATTGTGCATTAGTGCATGACGATTAATCTGAAACCTCGGATATACGGGTAGATTACACTGAACATTTGGTATAAAGCAACTAAAGTATTTAGAGCGCGTTGACCAAAACGTTTTTGTTACAGTTCTTATGAGATGCAGCTCTAGTGCTTGTTTTGTTCTTTGGAAATCGATCTAACCGTGTCATTAGTCTGTTCGTTAGTGAAATCGTAGCTTTATAGTTTGAGACGTTTCTTTTAGTTGATGAATTATTTGTAGCTTTAAGCGAATTGCTCCTTTGTAGGTAGCTGTGAAGAAGCTTTTTTAAACCTTGTTCACATTTAGGAATGTTCATCTAAATTACGTAGAAATATAAAGAAATACTATTTAATTTAAAATCTAATTTGTATGTTAAGGAAAATATCAATTTTACAATTAAAGGGAAAATGATTTGTTGATCACAATTAATATAGAATACGATCATAATTGAGCAATACCGACGTATACGGCGAACCATTTTATCCAACGTCAGATTTAATCGCTTAGAGCTCAAAAATATAAAACGGAATTTAAAGTGACTTCCTCTTTTAATCTAAAATCCGAATACCAAATGAGATGATATCATCTCCCTCCTGCCAGATGAGGTATTACACATTTTTACTCAATTTCTAAGGAAATGTATGTAAAGTTACTTGCGATCTTAGTCTTGTTATATTTCAGTACAAAGATTTGATACAGTTTAAACAATAATTATAAAACATCACAACTATAAATTATATTATTTGAATGTGTTTGAGATTACAATATGATTATATATAACTTTTTATAGCTTTATTAAAGGTTAGAGTGTGAACTAGGTTTGAAGCTTGATTGACGGATCTTCATTAGGTCTCTTTCTTATAAAGAATATTATTATTTACTATGAAAGCGTTATCCATTGTGACTCTAACTGACAGCCCATATTCAGAGTCCTTAAAAACACATCCTGAATATACCACAAACTTATTAAGCTCCAAAAGTTAAAAGTTACTTACGGTCCTAAAAATGTATTTGTTGTACCAATTGTTTTTTTACCATCACCTCCTCGATCCCTTGTCTAGCTTTCAATCTAGAGGCAGATACAATATATATTATGTTATGTTAGCGATATACAGAGTTTTGCGAATAAGCAAATTCAAAAATAATATAAAATGATTGTTATACTTATTATAAAACCAAACAATCCAATTTAAATCAAGTTAAGATCTCAGCTTGTCACCTTTACAATACGAGTCTCGTCTAAATCCTCTTGAATCAGTCCTTTGAACTTTTCGGTATTCTCCAACTAAGAGGTATGTTTGAGAGCTCTCCTCTTAGTATTATATATTTTGTATTATTAGCGTTAAAATCTAGTTAGAACACAATGAAGTAAATGTCGAGTTTTGAGTGACTGATTACTTATAATATTTCGTGTACGCACAGTTATGCGCAAATTATTCAGTGAGTTCAGAAGTATCTGTAAAAAATGTAATCAAAACTCATGAAACGATTATATTATTATTTTCGCGAATGAAAAACCTACTTTAACAAATATAATTTTCTCCGAAATGTTCAAATGAAACTTGTAATAATTCATTTATTAATAATTGAATCAAAGAATATTTAAATCATCGTGTTCATCATAAGTAAGTTTTATTTCGTATAATTTCAATTTATTTTGGAAATGGCCTTAAAATTCTCTAAATATAATAAAAATTACAAACTTAGGGAAAAATTACAAATTGTGCCAAAATGGCTATGCCGTGTACCAACACGGCATAGCCATTTTGGCACAATTTTAGTCAGTGGCATTAGTGCTATCCTAGGGATGTAAAAATGAATTAAGACGGTGTCATTGGTACTTATTAACTGTATTTGAACTACCTACCCGAAACTATGAGCACATGAATCCGGCTTCCAAACCTCCAAGCCGTAAAACATTATGAAGTAATAGTGTATTAAATAGGAATTTTTCGGGGAACTAGCTCTCTGAGTGTCGGTAGTCGAGCATATCCGTGTGGGACGGTCAGCGCATTGTTAATGTGAACACAAGTGGTCGGACCAACATGCATGTAGGCAACTTGGAAGAGACAGCTTCACCTTCATAGTTTTTGTCTGTCGGTTAGAGATTATTACCTTTTAGTATTTTTTTAATCCATGGATCATTTGTATCGCGTAAGTATTAATAAAAGTAAAGTACAGTGATTATCATTTGAAACGTTTGATTTATTTTATAGTATAGAGAGAGTAGTCCTAGTTTTTATTTCTTATAGGCTACAAAAGAACCCTTACAACTCGTCAAATCCAGTAGCGCGGACCCAACATTTTGGTTCTGTAGAGAAGAACCGGTAAGAAACGCCATAGTAATGACGCAACTATTATACCTATGGCAACCGCACATGCATTAGAACTCTGACAAGTGTATTACCACATAAGTCAGCAGTTTACCCTTAGTTCCTTACCCATAATACTCAATATGGTACAATAATTACCTACTTTACCATAAACTTGGTGACATTACCGGGTGTGCCCGTTCCCGCTATGTTTTATGTCGTCGATTTCCGTGTCGTAATGTAGTGCACGCTTTGCCAGCCGTATTGACCTGCTCTCGCCCCCACTTTATATGGAAACCTCATTTATAAGGAGACGCGAAGCTAATAGCTACGGCTCAATTTATTCTGGTTTATAATATGGTTCCGTAGTTATCAAGTACTATTGGATTATAATGAGAAGTCAAGTAGTAGAAAAACAATTTACTTTGAAACTGATAATGTATCATTGTCTTGTGAAGGCAAACCGATTTACGTGTTATATTGTTTACAATAATTTTGGGTTTCCTACATAATATTACTACAAACTCAAGAGACAAGATATAACTTGGGCTCTCTACAAGAACCTCCTACACAACTTAGTATGCTTATTTTATGTTATATTAAATTCAAAAACAAATGCCAGTGTTCAGAAATTTTAATATGGCTCTCAGACACACTCTACAACGATTTAGAGGAGACAGTTTTAAAACAAGTGACGAGCGCGAACGATATTATGAGAGAGCTCCTTAGATTACATTTAACTACGGAACCCTTAAACTGCTATAACAATAGTAATCGTGCCACAATTGTCCTATACTTCTATAAGGCCAAACTATTGCTCTTTTATAGACTGCGTCTATACATATTTGACAGATAATAGCCCATTGATAGCCTACTGCCTTCACCATCCCGTTAATTTAGGTGGGTTGACTCGTGACTGTTATTATGAGTTGAAAATGGCGTCGCATACATTTGTATTTAGCACGCAAATGTTTACTATCATGAAGGAATTTCTAAAGGTCAAAGCGATGTAGGGTTCTGTTAATTATTTAAGTAATTAACTGAATAGTGATGCGTGTGTAGAATTACATAGACCTCGTAGGACCCTAAATAAACAAACTGAAAATTTCTGTGAATGTTTTCAAATGAGATTTAATAAGAAGACAATAAATAGCTATCTTCTAAGTGACGTTATCGCAATCATTTCGAATAAAATAACGCTACAATCTGTGCCCGACAAAGATTAAGGAGGATTTTTTTCCGGGATGAATCTAAAGGAAATACCTAAATAGAATCGTGTTTCACGTTCTTATAATCAAGGAGATTGTTACATTAAATGTAACGATTTCTTAAAATGTATTTTTTTTTTGTAATGATGGTAATAGAAACAACACTTTTACATATTCAATTTTCGCTAAAAATTGAATAAGTATCATGTAACAGGCTACGGTTTTCCTTATCATGATTCTATCGATTTATTAAATGAAATTAAAAAAACAGGTATAGATCTTTAAAACTCTCGTTTGACAGCCTGCACGTTTGTGACTACAAGTCTATTGAGGTGGATACACTAAATAATATAGAGAGCTACAGCGTATAAAAATAAAGTAGAGCAAAATCTCTTTACAAAATGCTGTACAAGTTATACTAGAATTAACCAACAAGTACTCATCTCGACTACTAAACAGGCTTCAGTTATTTATGGCAAGAATATACCAGCGGGGCGAAACTCTACGCTGCTTAAAACTACCGGAGAGAGTTCGTTAGTTCGGAATAAAAATGTGGATTTAGTTCGACAATCAAGTTAAAATGCGCCGATACTTCTGAGGATCCATTGAGACCGTAATGCGGTGCATGCTGAAAGGACGAGTCGGAAATTTTCTCAGCAAACGTGCACAGGCTAGCGAGCTCGGGGGCTATTCTTAACGACGCGACATAAAAACGAACAAGTGCTATTTAGTGCGCCATTGAATTTTTTAAAGAAAATTGTTCGGTACATTTCCTAAAGCTGTTGTTTTGCAATGTAAGATTATGGAATGTAATTTATTCTGTAGCATTACTGGGTTGCGTTTGCCTCGGTAATTACTTGATAACAGTATACTAACAATAATTTAATCCCTGAAGGAAGTGATCTCACGATCTGTAGCGTAGAAAGATAATCCTATCGCTTACGTAGTCCGTATATACACTCTTCACCACAAACAGCATGCAATTGCAAGCATGCCAGTCATGATAAACTGCTTATAGACTTGATCAAATAAATGTATCCATCATCATAATTACGAAGGTTTGCCTAGTTTTATTGTTTTTATATTAAAAGAACTGCTACTGTATATAAATATTAGATAGTCGTAATTTACCAACATTATTCGAAAATGGATGGCCTACTTTTGCAAGAAGCCACGGTTGTCGCAAATAGTTCATCGATCAACATTGCATAGTTTTATTGTTAACATACCTCGAAAAGATAAAAATACATTACATCATTTATCATGTACAAGTATACATATATGGGAGTAGGTAGTACATATAGCTCTATTTCTTTGATTCTTGTTAGCTTGGCTCTCTGCCAGGGTCAGTTATTTGTATTGAAGATATGACAATGAGGTGATTACATTGTTTTGTTTTTCGCTAGCTTTTTCGCAGCATTCTCTAGGGGGTAATGACTGCTTAACGGGAATTTTCGTAAATATTATAAACAGACGTTCTCGATCATTTTTTCCAGACAAATGTAAACTAATGTTGTAAAGTGTCAATTGCAGATGCTAGCTATTTCGTTGATGACTGCCTATGGATTCACTTTGGTAAATTTTCTAAAGTGCACCGTCATCATTTCAGCCTGCTCTGTGTGCCTTTATAGCGTTCTGTAGGTGTCTCTAGGTGTTTTTGATAAATGTTTATCTTGCAACAGTTAACCAATGGGAAAAAGACATTGATATAAAATGGTATTCAAGGGAACGGAAGTGTTTTCCGTAAATAAAAATAAAGTACTTCGAAGCTAAACAGGAAAACTTCTTTGATGAATAGACGTCAATAACTGTATAATGACATAAGATTTCCTTGTTTATTCCCGGTTTCACTACCGAATAAAGGAAAAATATTGGAGGGTAACATTGGACTCAATGACAATGAATACGATTTTATGTGAGTTGCGGTTTGAGAATATGCCCCCGTCTGCCGACTCAGGACTCATTTGTTCAATTTACCGGAGGCTTTCGTCCAATAAACCCACCTCGTACCAAACTTATAATATTTTTCTTCTGCTTTTTGTCTCAATTTAGCATTCAGTAAATAAATTAGTAGGATTAATCAATATTCAGGCCGCATTACAGTCCCATTTGACATGAAAAGCAAGATAATTACAGCAAATAATTAAAAACACTAAATGCTATGTTAGCCTAGTTTGGTGTGAACCAACAAATAGCTATATCTGGTACACAGTATTAATGTAATATACCCGCTGCCATCGATCATGAAGCTCAAAAACAAATCAGTCACCCTTTTACGGAGGTTTACGATGTTTCAGCAAACTGTCTCTTCCTACATAAAGTACTAAAATGGTTAAGTAAGACCCTTCTCTGCAAGTCTACGTAAGATATAAGTAAGCGCGCTTTAGATGCTCCACAAAGTAGATATGTAGTGAACGTTCAAAATTGAAAGCCCGCCAATAATTTTGAACCAGCACAAAATAACTAGAAGGAATGTCTTTTTCCTAGAAACGATTTCATTTCACGACTTAAATCCTGAGAATGGCAGCGAAGAACTTGAGTTCCGAGGCTCGCGTTCATTACACCCGAACGAGCCGGCTAGGAATGCGACCTGAAGTTTCTGCAAGTCCCAGACTTTTGCTATATACCGCTGGAGACAACCGATCTACACAACATTTCATCCACTGTAACTTTGAATCTTTAGTATGCTTTGCCCATTCTCCTTTATTTTATTCTTCATAGCGACCCTAGAGTGTATACATTCACAAAGAGAATGGTGGAAAAGGAATGGAAGTGAGCAGTCAAAAATGTGTCTAATTTTCTACTGTATCTGACACAACAAAATGCAGCCACTATTTTAATATATTCAGCTCATTAGAAGAACAAATCATATTTCACTCGTATGTTTAAAAACCCAACTAATGCTTAATTAAATGTACACCTGTGCATAGAAAGAGATGAAAAAACAATATCGAATCTTCTTTAATCATATTTTTATTGTTTTATATAATTTGATGAAGGAAAACTGCTCTAGTTTTTATACGAATTCACAAAAAAAATAAGGTTGCTCAAGTACTTTATTAGAACAAGAACTCATTGTGTATTGTTATGTCTTAACTAGTTTAAAATTAAGCTTATTGAACTTATTCTTCAATTCCAAATAATAAACGACAAGATATGAATCCGGCTGGCTTATTCATCTCTATTTCAAACTAGCTTTCATTCCCAACAGAATGGAAATATTCCATTACCCAAATTACTGAACAAATTGTGCAAAAAGTAACCAACCATAGCTCCGTTTTAGACGTGGTTTTAATTTAAAGAATAAACTATTTTAAATTACCTAAGTTAAATACTAGTCTAGCATTTATAATTTAGAAAGTGTTCTTGGAATGAGCCAAATTTAATTAGACCCTTTATTTAAAGCTTCAGAAGAATAATAATAGTTAATTTAGTTTGAGTTTATTTAGTTACATTAATTTACTAATTCATAGTTAGATGATATGTTGAGTTAGTAAATACATTTCAGAATGTCTATGTTTGGGACGATAAAATAATTTATTCATGACACGCATTTTTAATATAAGTAAAACTTACTTATTATTATCTCTATATATAAAATAGCAATTTATGAGACTTATATGACAAATGATAGTTACAATTATGGACTAATTGATCTTTATGTATAGTTAAATAAGTTAGGCGATTTTTTTTTTGAGGGTATTTGAGGCGATTTAAACGCACTTTTAATCGTTATACTAATTCAACATCATTCAAAGTAACGAAGGACGAGCTAAATAATGTTGTTAAACTACCTCTAATTTATATTCACCAACAACTAAAAATATTAGCGATGCAACCGCTATCTTATTTTGAATTTGCATTATATAATGGTGGTTTCTCACGGCGCGTTATAACACGGGCTGCCGACGCTCGGAGACGATCTTTTCGGGCCAGCAAATACGACGAACGAGCCCGTGGCACCCCTTTTTCAGGATACGCTGCTCGGCTCAGCGATGACGCGGCTCATTTCACCACGTGCCATGAGAAGCCTCCATAATACAGGTCAACCACCCCAATTAAGAGCGAGGTTGCAATGCGATTACGCAGCTCATAATTTAATTATTTAAATCCTTTTTTCAGTCAACATTCTGTCTGCCATTGTCACGTTATTGTTCTGAGTACAACACGTAGCTTTGTCCCGTTCTTGTACGGTTAATGTGGATGTTTTCAGATGATAACAAGTTTTTTTGGATGACGGCTCACATTTGGATGATAACGGGGGAATAGTCAGCGGAAGAGCAGTAGACTTGTTTGCTTGCATTATGAAGTCATTTGCAGAAAACACTTTGTTGTTCTTCATTTGAAGCCTGAAATAGAGAAATTTCAATATCAATCAATTCTTAAAATGAGCTTACACTATACACTGATATAAACCAAGCTGTCTGTTTCTACTTCATCACGGCTAAACCTCTAAACAGTTACAGATAGCTTCTTCTCTTAGGTACAAACCCCAGTGAAGAATATAGGTTATTTTTCCCCGCACGCAAAATTATACTTCCCTCTTTAGTTTAATTTAAATTGCATTTAGGTATTCTACACAGCAAATATTAACGTTACACACGTGTGAATAACGATTATGTTACAAATACCCGATAATTTAGTTAAAAGAAAAGTCGCCATGGATTGTCGGACGTCGTAAAATCGTCGCTTCAAAATCAATCAATGCAAATCCCGCTTGAGTCTATCACTGTTCAAGTGTTTAATGTTCTTTTATAAAATTTTAAATTATTGTGCTTAGCAGCTTACCATGTTTATACTAAAACATATTTAAATCATGATGTTAATATTAGTTATGCCTTACATTGTATTTAAAGAAACAACAGGTCGTATCAGGGGTATCGGTAGGCTGGAGAATCTTGTCGCGAATGTAAAGGTGTAGGCACCGTGGTTGTGGAACACGAGCCAGTCGCTAGGAGTCAAACGAGGCAGCTCCACAATGAACATCTTCATGACGCGGTCGTACGAGTCGCACGTAGGGCCCCACAGAATAGTCTCCTCCAGCTTCTCTGACTCTTTAGACTCGTATCTCTGAAAAATATAATAGGGATCTGAATAGTACGACCTTATTACAATTTATAGAAAAAGAATATAATGAGAAATAAAAAATTGCATATAACTGTTCTACTGCAGGGCAAAGGCCTCTTCTCATGGAAGGAGGTTACATTCATAGAAAAAGTTTATAATTCCCATAACTATTGTTTTTGAATGTTGGGTCATTCTTCTAAAAGGTTTGATGGGCTTCTGGAAATATTTATCTACGGTAAAGCGTAATTAGATTTATCATCATCAACAGCCGATAGATGTCCACTGTTGAACAAAGGCCTCCCCCTTTTAGAAGGGGGGGGGGGGGTGCCATAATCCCCACGCGGCTTGGGGATCGCAGACTTGGTGGTCAATTTACAGAAGACGCTGCTGCCCATTTTCTGGATGTTCCCTTAGTCGCCTCTTACGACACCCACTGGAGGAAAGGGGGTGCTCAATTCTAGGCCGGATACCAAACGGCGAGAATTAGATTAAATTACAGGGAAATTTTGTGCCTTGCATAATCATGCGTTTGCGATCGGTATGTGTATGTATATGGGAATCTTATAACATTCAATTGTCACGTAATGTGTAGTCTTTGTATGAAGTGGTATTCCAGAATGTATTGAAAGAATACCTTTGAGACGTTAAGGCGAAGAACACAATTTCGCTCAATATCGCCCTCGATTTCCATAAAATAAAATGAAATCTACCTTGAACTTGGTGGGTGTGTGCCAATTCTCAGAAAATCTGATAGTTCCGTATAAGCCATCGTTGAGGTAAATCATATTCACTGTTTTATCGTTCCTTTTAACCTGAAATACGACATCGAAGTGAATAACAAATAACTCAAAAAGTATCATTTTCTTCTCTAAATATATTCTAGACAAGGTCAATAACAAACCTTGGAATATATATTATGCAAAGAGCGGAGAATAAATAAATTATAGGTTACGCAAATTTAGGTATATATAAAAATATTTTTCTAATAAACGTATATTTTTAAACTACTTGTAACGTCTACGTTGATATTAATAAATGTATTCTGTATTGCGCTCTAGAAATTCATATAGGTAGTTACTTAGACAGAATAATAGAAATAACATATTGTAGCGCTAAATAACAATAAAAAAGAACAAATTCTATTTGCTATTTTTGAATTAAGCTGTATGTTAACTAATAATATAAAAAAAATGTAAATCATTAATAACATCTGAACAAATACCTAAGTTTCCATAAATTGCTCTTCAGCGTCGTGAATTATTATCGTCGAATACCCAGCTAAGTTCAAACGATTTTCGAGAACTTAGCTGGCGCTTTGCCGTGTGCATTTTATCATGTATATTTATGTTGTAGTAGTGTGGATAAATGGGCCACTTATACATCTCCAAAGGGGTTACAAGGGCTAAACATGCATAAAGCAAAGTGAATCATAAAAATATGATTATATGTATTTAGTCGTAACTTTCCGAATACCTTCCGCCACATAAACATATCACCGAACTTGGCAATATTTCATCTTTAGTAGTGGCAAAAGAAGTGCGTAGTTTGAAATATTCGTATCACATGTAAAGTGCGCACAAGAATTGGGTCAGTAAGCTAAAACGGAAAAGTTTTGATATCAAGTGGTTTTGAGGGACCATTGCTCTACTTCTTTTTAAAATAATTATTTTGACTTAAACAAAGAAGAAATATATCTTGGATTGAGGCTATACTTTTTATACTGTTTGAGTAGTTTAGAAGTAAAGCAGTGCAACAGAAATGAGAAAAGCAATAACCTGGCTCTCTTTGTCGTTGTAAGGTGGGACTTATGCGCTATCCTCTTCCTCCTTCCATATCTTGCTACTATTATTACGTAGTTGGTAGTGCTACCGCTGTAAATTACTTTTGCTGCTAAGCAGTAAAGAAATGAAATCGGCCAATATTAGTCCAACCCTCTTTTCTTTTTTTATTATATGAGTAGATATATTTATCGAATTTATATTGTGACCGCCTTGTGCTTTTAGAAAGCCGTATCAAGCCGTATAACTTCCTTTATAAAGAAACGTTATGTTAAGGAAATTAAAAAACGTCAAAAATATTTCTGAAAGACGTTTGATGTTTGCGTAAATGTTACACTTACTTTGTGCACACTAATGATGCTACAGTATAAAGTAAAAGCAGATTCACAGATGTATCTGCCAGGCTCCGCAATGATTTGCACTCGTGGATCAGGAAACATTTCTTGTATCCCTCTATTTATCAATTTGGACACCTAGAAATAAAATTAATGTCACATTTTCAAAGAACACAACAACAGAAAACATCTTTTGTCACCAAAATATAGTAAATGCCGAGTTATTTATGATTGATCGTCGAAACATCTAGAGTTACGTAGTCTGGGATGCTATCAAACGAATCTATTTTTATTATTTTCTATAAAAATACGTTAGATCTTTGTGTCAAAGGATACTTTATAGATATTTGAACGAAGATTGTGTTCAGTTCAATATTTCATCCAATAGAGTGGTCTAGTCAGAAAGGTTTTTAGCGGTAAACGTGCTACTGAAATAATAAAACTGCTCGTTTATACAATCCCGCATAGGTATAATATAATAGATATCCGAAGGGGAAGGCAGTAGTGTTCGACACACGAAGCTTAATGCGATGCATCAGAACCGATTACATGATGTGTAATCAACAACCTAATTTCACTATTGACGAAATTATTGCTAATATGTGTACAATTTTACAAACTTACAATTTTTCGGTTTTACTTACGTGTTTATTTGGAAATGCCCGACTAGTAGGTCCGGTTGAAACCAATCGGTTTCAACCGGAGCCCACATTCAGGAGTTGATGACGCGGCGTGGACGCAAGCCGAACTGGTCTAGTCGAAAAACGTCGGGCTTTCCCGAAACGTAAATATTATGGATAACACGCACAAATATTATAAAAGTAACATATATAGGGTACCTGATCGACCCTGTCGGTCCTATCTCCTGCGAACCCCCCACCGATGTCGACGACCCTCAGTTCCCTGCCCGCGAGTGCCTCGTGGTCGAACAAAGCCCTCGCGTACTTGAGACCGACCAGGTAACTGTTGATGGTGCATGTCCTGCCCAGGTGGAAAGCAACTCCTATCACCTGTAAAATAAATATTTACGTACAAGAAAGAAGTCAGAATATCTATGGTATAATTTAAGTATGTAAGTATAATTTGTATAGTTCATATATTCTACCAATTCTGGTGTACAAATATTTTAAATATCTAATATTATGTTATGATATTACGATTTAAGCTGAGATTTATAATATGTTACGTTACATAAATATGTTATGAAGGGTGTGGAACCTCATAAATAAATTATAAACTGTAACAAATAAACCTGACAAGAAATCGCTTTCGTACTTTGAGTATAGTTTGTAAAATCTGTATAAAATAATTATGGTAATAATGGGTATTATAATATTATTATGTGGAACTCCGTACAATAAAATACTGATTTTGTCATATCAGCATATATAGGTATGCTTACTTAAGTACAGGTCAAAACCTTAGTATTCATACTCAACTATCTCCTGAGTAGGTAAGTTTTGATTAAGCTCACATTCAGTGACCTTAACTTGTGCAAGATGACAAGAGCGACCCAGGTAGCGACCGTCGTAGCTTTAATATTGCAGTTCTAAACTTCTTGTTGTTGAATACCTTCTTGGAATAGGAAACACGAACAAGAATGTAACTAGACATTTAATCTCATTGTGTTTTGTTTTAATTAATAGGACACTGAACAGGCTACTTCAAAAAATTCTTTAAATTAAAGCTAATAAATAACTATGATAGATGCAACTTTTATTAAACGGTTCAATGAAGAACGTAGGGCAGAATTTTTGCAATAAATAGCTCAATGTTATAAGTATTTATAAAAGTCTCCTTATTGTGCTCTACTTTAATTAAAAAGTTGGTTTGTGTCATATTTGTATTAAATGGTTGGATCTCTAAATAAAAAAAAACTTTGAAACTCTCAAGCTGCAACCAACTACCCTATCCTTTTCGCTGTAAAAACTTTCAATCTGCTTTCAGAGCTGCCATGTGGTTAAACATAATGGAATATTTCGTTGTACACAAAAAATATAGTCGGAATTATATTAATGCGGGTAGAGATTGTACAATGGAAGACCTTATCACCAAAAGCAATCTCAGACCTTTGAACCTCAGTATTCGGGTCGTACTAAATGCCATCGGACCACTACAACCAAATTCTCAAAATTTCCTTAATATTATAATATTCTTAACTTTGTAGGAATACATTTATTTAGTCAATAGGTATTAAATTGGTTTGTATATCCAACTGTATAACCAATCCAATTGTATAACCAAATATCAAGATGTTTGAACCGGACCAAACTACCCTACAATCTGCAGCCGCACTTGAGACCTTTACACTATGTAGTTACCTATTATGGCAAACGGAGAAGCTTAAATGGAGACATACATGTTTGTCATATTTTTTATATTTAATTCATCCGTAGTTTTTATCTACCACGCGTAATAGGTATAAGGATGGCATTGGCAGATCTGAACTCCGATAATCTAGATATGTTAGCTAGGTTTATTATTTCTATTTATTCCGTCCACCTACTCGTAATCCAAGACTAGCAGCCTCCTTCAGTAGATCCACAGCTTCAGTTTCGAAGTCACAACCAAATTTTTCTTCAAGTTTCATTTCATTCCCACATCCGACCCGTACGCGGAGTAGCAACCTAAAACCAACTTTTATATGAGTTTAGTCCACAGGGTACGTACACGAAGTCAAGCGAAGACGTCTTAACTTTGAAGAGCAAAAAGTGCCAGGCCAACCAAACCACATCAGTATACTGGACGGCAATAAAAAGTTCTTATATGCTGGGTTGTACATTACCGTTTTGTAGGGCATCTGTTTTTAACGCTGTTAAATGTTAACGTTTAAATAAAGACCATACCATACCATGATTCTAAGAGTAGTTTTAATAAAATGTTGTTATTGAAGGTATAGGTGCTGTAAGTTATAATTATAACAACTGTAATCAATAGCAGTTGGTATACATTTTGCATCAAACGTAAGCAAGCGTTTTTTCATTACTAATAATATTATTTAAAAAAACAGCCTTATACCCTACTTATTTTGAGTACGTATAATACTTACCGCGCATCGGGCCAGTTTGCCTTCAACTTCTTCAATTCGTAGGAAGAATCGAACATAGTGTATTTGACTCCAGATTGTCTAGCGTATTGCATATGAGCGGTTGTTTTGGTCGGCATTGTATATATTATACTTCTGAAAAATACAGCATTAACGTTTCAATTGTAAAACTCTACTAGGTTTTTTGCCGTAGATATGCAAACAAGATAAATACAGAATTACATGATGAAAAAGAAGTTTGAAAAATAACCTTGATGCAATATTGTACCTTCCATACTGAATTAATATTATTAGATTTAATATTATTATTAAATTTATATTCAAGCACTGAACTGAGCACATTCTAAGACTGACTATATTTAAGAGAAATCATAGGGATATCTAAATTATTAAATGTATTGCTCACTCGGGAGAAGCATTGAGTTGTCGTAACTTATATATCTCGACAGGTGACGCACAGTCGAAACCCAAACCGCTTGCTATGGCTAATTTCAACATTATTTCTGTATCGTTAGATTTCATTGCTGAAAAGTATATTATATAAGTATTAAATACATACACATATTATGTTTCTACTGATTATAAATTGCACACTTTATTTTAGCAGTTTGGTCCAAATTAAAGGTAAGTCAATAGATATAAATATGTAGGTCGCTTTTGGAAATGTGCTGGATCTCACATTAAAGAAGGTAATATAATCTGATGTACCTATGTAAAACAGACTAGTAAATTTTTGAATCTATAACGGAATATGTAATGTTCTAAATAGGTAAATTTATTAAATACATAGGTACATGAACACACAAAATATGAATTGTCTCCAACAACAATACGTCGTTTTTAATAGAATAATTTCGCAAATTTCCTAATACTATGTACCTACATGGTAGCATCAAAATAGGAGCTTAAGCTTAATACCTCTGAATACGTACCGTAAAATATTTGTACCCTCGGCATCAAATTCTTGAAATGCTGGATTCGTCTATACGCTTCGTCCATATTAAATATGTAGAAGGGTTGCTTTTGACATCCAAATTCTATCATGGATCTCCCAACATCTTGGGGGTTACAATCATGCTGTTCGTTAGATTGAAGCACGATGTTACAACTATTTTGCGTTTTGTTATTCATGATCTGAAAGTAGATTTATTAATATTTTCTAATATTCTATCTTATTCTAATTAAAAATCGCATAATAAGTAATTAAAATATTTCTATTAAAAACCCGTTCACAGTAAGTACGACTTTTGGAAAACAAGTAGGTACTGATGTTTGTCGAACCAATAAGGTCACAAATACTATTATAGAATATATATAATAGAATAACTTATGAGGCGAAATGTGGGTGTAGGTACTAGACACCTCTGCCTACCCATTTGGCCCATATAAGGCGTGATTTTATATTATGTTTTACCTTAAATTGACCGTATCTGTAGTTAAACCATACTGACATAGATGCGATATTTATGCGGCTATTTGAATGCAGGAAACAAGCTGTATACATTTTTAAAGTAGTTAGGTATATTTATTTCACCAAATTACGACTGAATCTAAAATTTTTGACTTTTGAATTAAATTCACATTATTTATCATCGAGAAGGGTGTAGGGCCTACCTTCAATGTTTCTCTGCCACTGTTTCGCGCTCCGCTTGCTCGTTGCTCTGGGTTCGATTTTTGGCCGGCTTCAAACACTTCCCGATCGGTAATTTTATAGAACACTGTTGTGGTCTCGGTAACGTATTTAGAGTTTGTTTGATACAGAGGTGAAACTTTAAGATAATCTTATGAATGTTTGTTATTTATTTAGCGCGACGTGTTAACGTCGTTCGCGCGCGGGAGTTGACGACTAACTTTTTTTTCGGCAGATAGTGCGTTCTTACAAGTGCGCGTGTTTCGGAGTTAGAAAATGAAAAGCTATAAGGTGTTTATATTATTGTTGTTATTTATAAGTATTTATGAATAAAATAAATAACAATGAGCACGATTAAATGGCAGTAAGCCAGCACTATGAATAAGAAGCACTTGTGAATTGATATTGTTATTTGTTGTACTGGTTTACAACTCAAAATTTTGGTTGAGTCTGTATGTTTATATGATTAAATAAATTGTAAATTACTTTTTGAAGATCTTATAATTACTACACACACGAAATGCGACACTTTCTCGCCAATATGAATCTTCTATACCACTATACCTACCACGATAAGCAGACCATTCCTATTACCTAGGTGAATAAGGCCAATAAGAAGAACACCTCTACTCTGTAGGGATGATTGTTTAAAATTTTAAATGAATTAATACTTTAACGTTCACTCATTACACTTTTGCAACTTATGTATACTTCTTGATGCACTTCAAAAGTTTACGTACATAAGATTAACATAACCAACTTCTAAACTAAATTTTATATTGGTACTTAAAAATAGTAAAATAAATCACCGCATCTGAATTAATCTCATCATATTTTCTGCTATTATGATTAAAGTTTCACAATTTTTCTCCAGTGTTTGCAAGCTATAAGCTTAGCCTTTGTATAACATTGCATAAGCGCACAGGAAACTGAAAGAAAACAGAAGCTGTTTTAATAAGGAGCAAGCTGAGCTTCAGACTATACCATCTATACCCTTTCTTATTACTTTGAAAAATGTATTTAATAACTCTACATGCACTAACGTAATAATAAAATCATATGCTTAAGCTCACACACAATCACTATGCAATATTAGCGTCGAGGTAGGAGGCATATTTTGTTACATGGTTTTAAAATAGCGGATAAAAGTAAACCTTAGTAGGTACGTTCTATTAATTAAGCCAAATAATAGATTGAGTGTGATATGAACATTGTGAACAACAACGTTTAATAATAATAATAATAACAGCCTATAACTGTCCCACTGCAGGGCAAAGGCCTCTTCTCGTATAAAGAAGGATTAAGCACTGATCACCACGCTAGCTCACTGCGGGTTGGCGATTTCAGATAATTAAATCCAGGTTTCCTTACGATGTTTTCCGTCATCGTCAGTCAGTGGTGTCTTAGAATATCTAAGAAAGTACTTATGTCATTGAAAATGTCACATTGATACCTACTTGCCTGGGTTTGAACCTGCAACCTCGTGCATAGAAATCCGGCATGTCAACCACTAGGCCACCACGACAACAACCACGTTTATGTTATCCGAATAATTAGACAGCGATGTAATGTATTTGCATTACGCCAATTATGTTTTAACTTGTATGTGATAGAGGGCGAGCCTATTGCCACCAACCGGGCACAAGTCCAGATTCCCTGACTCAGCAGTGATTCTCAGCAAACACGTGGAAATACAAGAATGACTAAATCAACGAGATAGCCAATCTGTATTTTAATTATTAGTAGTTTATACCAAGGTTATCTGGAATATATCGGCCCGATTGGCGCAGTGGCTAAGCGATTGGACTGCTGCGCTAAGGGTTCGATTCCCGCACGGGACAAAAATTTGTGCGATCCACAGATATTTGTCCCGAGTCTGGGTGTTTGTGTGTGTGATATTACAATCATGTTTGTGAAACGCACCCACGATACTAGTTTAACTAAATCTTGTTTGCCGCACGCCTTTTAAGCAACCTCAGGACAAATATCCGCAAATATAATGAAGCTTCCTTCAAGTACGGAAAATTCAGACATTATTCGTTACGAAGATAATCTAATAATATCTCTTCCTTAGCATAACATCCTCCAAATAAACCCCAAAAGTAATATTTCATATTCAAAATTCTAGTGGCGGGAAATAAGGCGAATATTACTTATCCAAAGAAAATTCATACAACTTTGTCTTTTGCGGTTTATAAACTTTAGTCATTCACGATTCAGGAGGCGAATACGGCCGTCAAAAGTTTCATCATCTCTCGTTTGATTTTTTGCATTGAAATGTTCTAGATTTTTTACATTAACCTCAGAAAAGTTTTAGTTGCAAAGTTACTGAGTTGGGGTTATCATTGAGCGCATCAAAGGCTTTTTAGTCAAATTGTACGTTTGTTTATTTACCCTTTTCGGACCTGCAAATCGTTTGATATCATTTTTTTTATTAAATCTTAGTGCTTAGGAGCGTGATTATGAACTAGCTTATTTTATTCTGTCATCGACAAATATAACATAGTATTAATAAAATATAATGCTTTTTTATCACAAACATATCTATGGCAATATCACCTGAAGATGAGTGCTTACTCTATACTACTACATGTTATGAGTATTTATCCCACAACAATAAATTTACTGTATCACAACAGCCCCTATAGCCAAGTGGCAAAACCCTTGACGAATAGAAATCGAATAGATGTACAAAATATGGGTTTGACGTAATATGTCTTCGATAACATGGTCGAAACATTATGGCATCCCCATACATTTATCATTCTATTCGATTTATATTCGTCAAGCGTTTAGCCACTTGGCTATAGGGCCTGACGTCCTCAACAAGAGTTCGTGGTATACGCTAATGGGTAAGCCCTTGGTTATGAACCATCGTTATTGGAGTTACCTTCCCGTTTCCAGGAATGCAGTTTCATAACTGTATCAATTATGGTGCAGGCTGCCGGCAACGCTCCGCTACTGAAGTAGAGCTTTAATTGTGGCTCTTTTGTTAATTAAATTCGTATTTGTTTAAAGAGGTATTTTACTAATAATATTATTTAAATTATTTAACACTTTCTATGTGTTCGATTTTCATCTTAGTGAAAAATTTTAGATTTTTTCTATCTTCCCAATCTTTTATATATGTATATGAACGTATTGCGTTTTCAAGAAAACATATTAAGGTATACCTACTAAATATTCCTTTAGCCTTATTAAATCTTTGTCCAGCGCAGCCTCGTTGGTCTAGTGGTCGCTAAGCGCGACTGCTGAGCAAGAGGTCCTGGGTTCAAATCCCGGGTCGGGCAAAGTGTTACTGAGTTTTCCATTAGGTAATTCTCAGTAGCAGCATGGAGTCTGGATTTGTGCCCGGTTGATGACTATAGGCTCGCCCCCTATTACATTGGGATTTACAACATAACTGGCGAAATGTGGGTGTACTATATGTACACCTCTGCCTTCCCCTTCGGGGAATACAGGCGTAATGTTATGTGTATGTTTGTGTGTCCAGCGCGGCCTGGGTACCAGAGCTATGATTTCACTGACTAGCTGCTCTTTACATCACAACACAACTTCTGGACAACCAGGTATCTTTATTAACCCACATAGGAACCTACCTACTATCTACAATTCCTTGTTGCGTCATACAATGATTAAATTAAATCATAATTTTATTATTGCGTTATTATTTCTTGATACCCATAAGTGTCACTACAAAAGTTCTAGAGGTTTTCTTGTAATCTTAAGGTAACCAAGACCAGCATCGTTTTTTCCTCGTTCTTGCTCCCCATTTTCCTTATCTGTTCTGCATACGCACCCGTAAAGGGGTTATCGCATAAACATAACCGTGTTTCTTGCGCTCTGTACAAGAGGCGAGTGTCTGCAACACGGAGTAAATAAAAAGTGGAGTGCTCATAAAAAAATGTAATAACTGGCATTCACGGCTTTGAGTATAAAGGTAATTAGACTGAACACCACATGATCAACTTAATCTCAATGCCTACGATAATATCGAATTCTAAACATCATTACATCTGAAGAATAATGAAGATAATTGTAAGGGCAGCTAGACTATGTATACCCTTTTGTAAGCATGTTTCATGGTATTTATATAATAGCTTTCGTTCATTATATAATTATGTTATCACTCCATTTTTTACTTCAACTTGGGCCCCTATAACCGTGCAAACGAGGTATGAATGTAGGTAAAATAAGCGTCGGAAAGTGAGTATTACACCATCTTGTACGACACGTTTGTATATTAGAAAAGCATTATACCAGTAATCATGTAATAAGGGAGAAGTAGAGAAGTAATGAGGAAAACCGTTTTTTTATATTGTTTTTTATTATTCATTTACATTATATTAACAGGTACCAGTAGGTAAGGAGAAGGAGGTACTATAAATAAAGAACTATTTACGTACAGTTTATTTGAAAACTACTTATTTTCGATAAGCATCATAATATTAACCTGCTTCATCCACTTGCATGTTTACAGTTTCAACGGATTATTTACGCGGCAGTCATTTGACTCCAAACATCTGACGACACACATCTGCTAACGCTTTGAAGTGAAATTAATAAACATGATTTCAGTCGGCTAACACTGAGGGCTGTGAATATTCAGCACGGCCCGTGTAAGGCACCAGGGGTGGCAGTGTGCTCGGCAGGGGTGCCGCTATGTTGGGTGACACAATGAAGTCACCCAACTTAAAGATTGATTTATCATTTATTTGAGCCCTGAAATAAAAGAAGAAGCCAATTGAAATACAAATTTGACAGTGTTTACCTAGTATACGTAAAATTAAATTATGGAAGTGGCGTAGGGTTAATTGGAAGGCAGAAAGCAAAATAGTCGTAGTTGCTATACCAACCGATAAAGTAAGTAATAGTTGCATTAAAATCACTAAAGGCTGACTGCCGTTTAGTGTAGAAGTAAGTGACAGTGGAATTAATATATTTTCTAAACTACAAATATTTAAATAATATAAATGTTTCATTCGTTATAATTTGCTATGATTGACTTATAAACATTGACAAGTAATCGTCTTTACCACAACCTTCTGGATATAACTGGACGGACCAAAGCTATTTCATAGCCAGAAAATCTTCCGGAAAATACAATAGAGTAAGATCCCTGCATTTCAAAGACGAGCCAGTCTTGGGGTGAGCAGCGAGGCAGCTGCACTGCCAAGCGGTCCTTTGAGCACGGCGTGGGACCCCACAGTATCGTATCTTCAAGATTATCTTCATTTTCTTCGCAATCCTATAAAACAGAAAATCAATGCTTTGCAATAAATATATTTTATTATTTGAAAATCTAAATTCATCACAAGGAATCTCTCCGCACGTTTAAAGTACGGTTTCGGCATGGTTACGTAAAATGTCGATGGATGGATGTAAAATACGAAGCACGCTGAGTTGCAGCTGTTGTATTTTACTCACGACTTTCTACTTCCTTTCTTTACCGGACATAAAGCCGAGCATGAACAACATAATATATGTCGTATATCTTTTATAAGAAATACTTTAATAATACTGCATCGTAATAATATAATTCATCATCATTATCAGTCCACTGCTGGAAAAAGGCCTCCCTCTTAGAACGCCACAATGAACTTGCGATTTGCATCCACCGGTTGCCCGCAACTCTGATGATATTGTGAAATATGATTTCATACGTTTAATATTATATTGGTACCAATTAAATATTTATTTTCATATTTGCAGTAGATACTCTAGGAATATTTATTTAGAACTTTGCAAGTAATACATGACCTTTTTTACAATAATTTAATAATTGATCCCCATCGATATCAACATGCCCAAAAGTCTGGCAGCATTGCCACGCTGAATGGCTGATTCTTTGGCCAAAATATGCACCGGCCCTTTGGTCACGTGTAGTCTCAACTAAGCGCTAAGTAGATACTTAATTACCTATTACGCACTGTCACTTTTAACACTTTGCACAGCTTATAATCTCAGTCTAAGCTACATTCAATCTCAGCCTGTAATCAATCTGCTAGCGGATTTAGAGTTATGGTCGTTGTTGCCATTACGAATCTACGACTGGAATACAAACGCCTCCTTCATAGAATGCGGAACTTCGCACCGCGTGCGGTCTTAGGTACCCGTATCTAACAGCACCCTGTGATTTTCACAATTACGTGAAATCTAAGTCAGATAAAATGTTCAGGTAATTGTTTAATTCTATGCCTTAATGTAAATAAATTAATAAAATTTAAGCAATAAACAAATTTATTAGCATTTGTGCTTCTGGGGAGTTTGTTTCGCCCCTTCTTCTTCTCAGTTACAATACTAGGAAACGGTGAAGGGTATTTTGGTGTACAATAAAGCATATTCCATCTATTATCTTAAAGTATGGTCAAAACTTACATTGAACTTGTGCACCTTATGCCATGATTCTACAAATCTCAGTGCACCGTGGACTCCGTCGTTTATGTAAATCATATTAAGCGGTTTATCGTTTCGTGTTAACTGGAATACAAACAAAGAATTCGTTGACTTTACTTTAATTATGTTAGGATGCGAGAGTGAAGCTGGTAGTTCAAAAAACCACCACTGAATTAACTGAAACTGAATAAGCTCCATAGCTGTATTAACGTGGACCCAAAACTAACTACACTCTGAACAAATTTGTTAATTAATAAACTAAAGGAAAGTGTATTAATGAAAACAATCGGCGTCATATATTATTATGAAATAAAATAAAATCAACATAAAACAAAAAAACAGAATTATGTTTTTCAGCCATTATTGTCCTATTTCAGTTCGCAGGGTACGATATGCTTTTATCTTATTTTCTTTCATTCTTCGGTCGTGTACAAAGGCAAAAATACAAAAATGATAATTAAAAATTAGTTTGTTTTACCGTTTTAACGTTACTGATATTACAGTAGAGGGTGAAGGCAACCTCGCAGAGATACCGGCCGGGCTCCGCGATGATCTGTACGGACGGCTCCGGAAACAGATGCGCCAACGACTCGCTCACAATACGTGCCACCTGAACAACACCCATTGTTAATACTCACATACTGACATGCTGTTAAATAACACAACATTAGGAAGGTTTTCGATACACTTCCAGTGACTAATTTCGTGCAAGGAATTGAATAAATTAAAGGTTTAGTTACCTACAATATTAAGTTTACTAGGCAGGTTTCGTGTCTGTGCTTAATATCTTATGGCCTTTGCCTTGCAGAAAGTTACAGTAAGGTATTATAAATATGTTATCTAAATTTAGTAAATTTAAATAATAATAATAATATCTTGGGACAGCCCACACATGGTCATCTGATCCCAAACTAGGCAGAGCCTGTATTATGGCAACCAGACAACTGATATACATACTTAAATATTTCTAAATACATACATAATATAGATAATTTACACCCAGACACAGAACAAATCATTATGCTCATCACACAAAGATTTGTCCTGGGTGAGAATCGAACCCACGACCTCCGGTTTAGAAGTCAGCGTCACTAACCACTAGACCAACAGGTCATTTTATTTTGAATTCAATTTATTGAATCACTGTCATGTTTCGGAAATTTCCACAAATAAAATGTGTAAATGTTTAGAATTTATTTCAATGTCACTTGTTGCGTACTTTGGTATGGTTCCAAATTGGTCAGGAAACCATTTGTAGAGTTATTTCAAAAAGATATTACATTGACAAGATTAGTTTATTGAACGAAGTATCGGATTGTATTACAAGGAATGTGGCGCGCATCTTCGCAACTTTCCTTCGCTGTCTTTAAGTAAGAAAAAAATATTTGAAAAACCTTTTCAAATTTCTGAGTTTGTTCTTCTAAGAAACCTCCGCCGATGTCAAGTATCTTCATGTGCCTGCCTGCCTTCGCCTCGTGGTCAAACAGGGCTCTGGCTCGTCGGATCCCAACGACGTAGCTCTCTATGGAGAAACAGGCTGAACCGACGTGGAACGCTACCCCGATTACCTGTGATCAACAATTTTTTAAATGAAGTTTAATAATAATGTAGTGTAATGGATTTTCAATCAATTTTTTGGAATAAGACTGTAGGTGTATCGGGAGTAGGCCGTGTTAAGTATTTTGAGGCTTAAAACAAAAGATCTGTCTTCCGGGACATCGTTTTTGAAAGTATCGGTCTGCTCCCATGATTTCGTAATTTATGTTCCTTGGCATTTAGAACGAAATTCATGTTTTATATTATTTATTACGTTTTTGGGTATTAACTTGTGATGGTAATGGTCAGAATGCAAAAAATTACATTTTTTACTTTTCAGATAGTGAAATAATTATGTTCACTTTCAAAGAAAAGAAAGAAGAAGAAATTGCACGGGTGTTACCTCAGTAAACCCATTTATCTGAATTAAACACAATTTTAGAATACCAAACTCTAACATATACTAGGCACTAACTATCTGCTATATACTCATATGACTCGTTATCTGATCGTAGATATGTCACGAGTTTACATACAGTCAGGCCGAGGCTAGCCGCTTCCTCCAACAGATTCACGGCTTCCGTTTCGAATTGGCAACCATACTTGTCTGCCAACTTGTAGACACTATCGCTCTCCACTTTGATTCGAATTAATAAACTGAAAAAGCCACATAATAATAATACCAGTCCCTTTGTGACATACTTATTTTAGAGAAAGGATAAAGAAAAAGGTATATAACAAAACATGTGAATTGTGTCGAATTATAAAAAGAATCAGCATGAAGCAGTGAAGTAAACCTACAAGAAAGAATTTAACAAATCAATAAAAAAACTACGATACGGAAGGTCTTCTGTTCATTTTAAAGGTGTACGATGTCTAACATTCATGGTTAAGAATATATTATAGTTAAATGCGTTTTACTTTCAAACATTTTAAAATGTCATGAATTAAAGTTATGTATTACTTATAAAAAAAAATAGTTTATATAGATAAGTTATGGTTAACTTACTGAACATCTGGCCAGTATTGTTTTATCTTGTGTAGTTCACAGGCCGTATCAAATGTTGTGTGTCTCACTCCAGATTTTCTCGCGTACATCATCTGTTCGGGGGTTTTAGCGGGCGCTGCATAGATGATGCTCCTGTAAATGAAGAATATTGTGTTTACCTTTTAATTAGCTCTCTGCCGCTGAGTGACTCGTTGGGCTAGTGGTCAAATCCCGGGTAGGTAAAGTGTTATTTTCAAGATTTTTGTAATCTACTTACATACCCGCAGACGTTGTTTTGCCCGGAGCAGCGCCACCTACCGGGATCAATTGTATTTTCCACCAACTAAGAACCCATTGAAATATACACACAAAATATCATCCAAATCGGTCCAGCCGTTTAAGAGAAGTTAGGTGACAAACACCTACAGAAGAATTATATATATTAAAAAACAGCCCTTTTCACACAATGTTTGTAAATGGAACTTCTCTGGAGTAACAACGGTTAAAAAAGGTATCGAAGCATAAATAAGTGAACTAACGTTGGATCGACACCAAGTCGAATTATCCTATTAATCTCGCCAGGTGAGGCGCAGTCGAATCCCAGTCCCATGGCTATTGCCAGCTTCAACATCATCTCCGAGTCGTTAGCTTTCATAGCTGTAATATAAAAATTGTATCAATCATTAATGATTAACGGTTAACCTCCCTAATAAAAATGTTTCAACCTCTTTTACGATCCGATATAATATTTTTATTTACAAAAGACGGCTTTTGGGATGTACACTAACACTGACACACATGCACATATACAATGGGTGAATTTAAAATGGTAAGCATTATTTATACTTACACAACATTCTACTCATCATTATGACCAACTATGGTACTTTGGTATTAAACCCAAAATCACAAAAAATACAGCTGTTCACGAGTATAATATTTGAGATAAATGACCAGTTGCACTAATCAGCTCTACCTTTTTTTTAGTTTAAGTCATCCCAGAACATTCATTCTATTCGATTTATATTCGACAAGCGTTTTGCTAGTTGTCTACGGCCCAAGCTTCGATGTCAATAGAGATTACAAGTTTGACTCTGACCATGAAACGTAATAGCAAACAAGCAGCTATGTTTAATGCAGTCAGAGGCGGCCATTGTTCATGTTATAATTGTTGTTTGCAAACGAACACGCTTATTTAGATTGTTACCACCAGCGCTGTGCCGTACGCTCAATAAATCCATGACATGTTTATTAGTTGCCAGCTTGAATATTAAAAGCTAATTTCATGTCCGATACTATTTATATAACAAAGGTACAAAATTACATTGATTTGTTGGGATATAAATATGTGTTATCTTCAAATATGAGTAGATTTAAATTAACTTAGTTACTTAAATAGATTCCGTAACTGATACTTAGGTTGACCATACAGCTTTCAGATAATTACAAATAACGACTGCTTACCGTCGTTTCATGACATGTGAGTAGATACAAATCGAGTAGATAGCATATTTCTACGACAGTTACCATAAAACACTTGCAGTCTGGGCATGCAGCGCCTAAACTTCTGAATATAACGATAGGCTTCGTCCATATCAAATATATAAAAAGGTTCTGTCTGCTGGCCATTTTCGATGATGGCTCTTGCCGCATCCTGCGCTGTGTGCCCGTCCAGAACAAACGCTGGAGGTACAGGATGCTCCATGAACCGTTGAGTGTTTTGAAACATTTCCTAAAAATACAATCAATACTAACACACGTTTTAAAAGGAACCGTAAATAAACGGTCCTCAATATTACAACTTTATTATTATAAGTAACTACATTTTAGCCAAAGCATTTCTCGAAATGTATTCTAAAGTGTTACTTAATTGATTTTATTGTATTAAAATGCTGTCTCTCTCCCCGCCCTAAAATTTCTATTAGATTTTCTTCGGGAACAATCTAAATACGAAAATTAAATGGAATGAGAAGTTCCAAAAACAAAAGTCAGAAGGCGAATGGGTTTCACAATCAAAATCACTACAATGTTTCGAAAACGAATGCAAATTAGGGAGTAAAATTGAGAAAAAATACGAAACAGTTTCACAGCAAGCGACGTTTTAACATAATGCAGTTTGTATTGCCTTTCTATTCTTTTACATCTTAACTGCAGAAATCTATCGAAATAATATTCTACCGATATTTTAAAAGAGTACTATTTATTTAAAATAAATAGGTACTTACGGATACTGTTATATGATTTAACACTTAAATAACTAAACACACGGCAACACAAAAATGCTTTTTATTTCGCACTAAACACAAGTCATCCGTTATCCACCAATAGCTCGTATAATAATGACGAAATTCTCTTTACAGCCAATTATTTATTTACTCAGGTTTACCGACGTTAACTACCTGTGCCCGCGACTCTGTTCGCGTAGATTACTGATTAAGGTACTTACTGCAGCCAATTCAGTAGGTGTAACATTACCCTCGGACGCATAAATCAAACGTCTATGTATGGACCAGCGCTGCTGTGTCAAGCCTAGCACCTAGTCTAAACATATCGTATATTTGTCTTCTCCGTAAACAAGACTATTTATTTGGATTTACAAAAATAAATATACCGCTTAAAACGGTTGTCAAAAAAGATAAATGGTATATATAGGTACGTATTTTCCAAGCCATGCAGGCGATAATTTATAATAGCTAGTTATCAAAGTCAGTCAGCTATTTGTAATTTGGTTTATTGTGGTAGCAGACAAGAATTTGCAGATTTATCCATCCTTTACTGCCTTATTGCCTATGCGATGTCTCAGTTCCGAATGTTGCTCTGTAGATATAAAATCTGTTAAACTGTCAAAAATGTACCAAAAAGACATGACTGACTAAAAGCCAACGTTATAAAAGTTACTTTTAAAATCTTTCATGCATAAAAGAGTTAACAGTTGCCAGCGTTGGCTTTTAAAGCTGGACTAGGCAGAACTCGCTAATGAAAAAGTTTGTACAATTTAACTACGCGGCGTTAATAGTGCTTTAGTTGGAGCCTACTTCTCACCTTACGAAATGTTTTTAGCGAATTAGACAGGTTTTTAGAAACAGTTGTTATGGTATTTAATTTAATTCTGCGCTTTTCAGTCACTCGCGTTTCTATTTACAACTGCCCGCTAATTACCTACTAGCGTTAATTACGTTAGTAGGTACGGTAAGTAGGTCCTGCAATTCAATATGTAGATAGAAAGATAGAATATGCTTTATTGTACACCATATTATCAAATAACTTATTTACACAATCATTAAAATAGTGGGTACAACAATGGCGGCCTTATCGCTTAGAGCGATATCTACCAGGCAACCTTTCCAAGCAAATTCAAATTAAAGCAGCAGAGGAAAAATACTAGATTATTTAGCCACCAAAAAAATGGTTTTTAACTGATCATATGATAATTGAATAACGCATCGTCGATCCACTTTATCAGTGATGGTATTTTGCGGAAACATTTTTAAAACAGGTTGTAAAATATGTCTCAATAATTTATCAAACAAGAATATTGAATTACTAAAACTTGCACAACATAATATTATTTAGGAACAAAAAGTCGCAAAAACAAAGGTTGAAATGCTCAGACAAACTAATAATATTATTTTCAAAATATGGACGCGGCATTTTGGCCCTTATGTCTTAAGAATTAAGATGACATCTTTATTCGTGTGTTGAGAGTATGCGGCTGGCGCCAGCAAATATTTCGAATTCTATTAGCAGTGGCTTAAACCGTCTATTAAATATTTCCACGTATCAAACAAAAATATGAAATGTAAATTTACTTCAAGCCGGTGCAATTGTGCACTAATGTGCCTTATTTATATTGCTGTTAAATTAAATAGCCGTAAGGAAATGTGAAGGTTACTCATTTAAATTATTCTAATTCTCGATATTATTTTGATAAACTTAAAGTAGGTATACACGTGTGTTCGCTATAATTGCTGTAAATTAGGTGTGACGCCTCTCTCTAAAAGCATAGTCTGCAAACGCACGCGTTTAATATTCGGGTATTTAATCGTGATATAACTTTAAACGTAATCATAGGTACTATTGCCAGATGGTCAACAACATGTGTGCAAATAAATTCAATTAATGTGTTCTATTAACCAAAATTAATGTTAAACAAAACAGCCCCCCTAGACAAGTGGCAAAACGCGTGAAGAATAGAAATCAAATAAAATGGTAAATGTATGGGGATGACATAATGTTTCGACTACATATTCTATGTCGTATGTCAATCTCATATTATATGATTCATTATATTCTATTTCTATTCGTGAAACGTTTTGCCACTTTTCTATGCCCCAGGTTAATATACTGCCCAAAGCAGCTTATCAAAGTTACCATGTAGGTAGCGGTGGTGTGTTAGTTTGGTCCACACGATTTAGTCGAGGAGTAGTCCAGTGGGAACGATAAATAATTGCATCCCGTGACTTGAGTGCGGTAATGTTAAACAAGTCGCTAGAGATAGATTCACCACTGATAATATAATGATTTAATGTCATGGACACACAAATGTCATGTGCTATGCAAAAGTATAAAAATCTAGATATTGATAAAAAAAACATTGAAAACGTCCCCCCACACTAGGAATTTCTCCTATATCGTGGGTGCGTTTTACAAACATGAAATATCACATACACAAACACCCAGACTCGGGACAAACATCTGCGGATCGCACAAATGTTTGTCCCGTGCGGGAATCGAACACGCAACCCTTTGCACAGCAGTTCAATCGCTTAGCCACTGCGCCAATCGGGTCGTCAAATGATGTAAGTAGAATACGTATTACCTACCTACATTTTATTAGTTATTATTGAATATAGGAAGGTACATCATCAGCCGAAACCCGTCCACTGTTGAACAAAGCCCCCTTTTAGAAGGGGGTGGTTGCCATAATCCCCACGCTTGGCAAGCGGCTTGGTGGTCAAGTTACAGAGGACGCTGCTGCCCATCTTCTGCATTTTTCCTTAGTCGCCTCTTACGACACCCACGGTTGGACAGGCGGTGGTCAATTCTAGGCCGGATACCACTCGGTACACGTGTGGTTTCCCGCCGGTAATGGGTAGGTACAAAAATATTAAAATAATAGACACGAGCGGGCTTTTTATATCTTAAAATATTTCAGGTATGTTATCAGGTATTTTTCTCATTTTTTATTTAATCTACAGTTAAATTTAATTATTGGGCGTACCTTCTTATAAGATTTATATATTACATGTTTAACAGTATTTGAGGCTCTACGTAGGGAAAGTGACAAAGGGCGTGTAAACTCGTAAATCATTAGAAGCGGCCAAGTTAATTGGTCTGCAAAGAACCCGGGCTGGTTTAAATCCAATTTAATTATCCTTTAGATTATGTAAAGTGAGTTAGACTACTTACCAAAGGTTAGATAAATAAGATTATTTACTTGATTAGGCAGTAACCCTGCGGGCTGGAATAATTGTCGTAATTGTTAGCAGTTATAGGGGGTATTTGACTTCGGATTAATCATGGTTTATTACAGGGTTGGTACCATTATGTTTCAGTTTTAGGTCCGTATTTAGCAGTTTTGCTCTATGAGATCATCTGTGTTAGTGCAATAGATTCAGAAAGAGTATTTTCAGCAAGACTACAAAGGCTCCCAGAAAATATATGCAATGAAATACGGTGAGCCATCTCAGACTTGCACACTTGATTTCCGCATCGAGAATTCGTCCCAAATCTTGAAATTTGTTCGATTTAATGTGACAGATGTGAACGTTTGATGTATAACGGTTTCTACGACATTGACGCGTTCATGTACCTAGTCTGTATTTTATTCGGATCACCCATAGGAATAGGGTATAATCAAAAAATAAAAGAACACTAGCCTTAGTGAAGTTTATGTAGATTCTTAAAAAATGTCGTCGTGGCCTAGTGGTTAACATACCGGATTTGTATGCACAAGGTTGCAGGTTCAAATCCAGGCAATTATCAATGTGTCTTTTTCAATGTTTTAAACTCTCTCTAGACACCAATAACTAACGGTGACGAAAAACATAAATCCGGATTATGAAACAGAACCGAACAGAAACCCGGATTTAAGTATCAGAAATCGCCAACCCGCAGTAAACTAGCGTGGAGATCAATGGTCAATCTTCTCTATATTTGAAGAGGTCTTTACCCTGCATTGAGACAGTTATAGGCTGTTATTATAAGTAGGTCCTCAGTAAACAGTTAAACTTTTTCATAAACTTTCTTTTATTTAATACTTTCACGGCGTATAGAAATCCGAGATCATTTTCACGTAACCATAACTAGAAGAAGTTCTTTAATAAAGACTTTTTCAAAAACTTCAAGTCACAAGTTTTTTATAAAATACAGCCTTAGATATTACGTCCGTTGACCCAATTTGGTGGACTTTTATTAAGAATCTGGAATACCAGAATCTCAACTCTGTGTCGCATGATTAGCATAGTAATCGAAGCACGTCCCTGCATCTTTTACGCGACATTTTAACTTACTGTATGTGGTAGAGTGCGTACCCCTAACTTAGTCACAAAAGCAAAAATCTTAAAAACCTTAATAAAACTTATAACAGACGGAATTATTGTATTTAGCACTATTCTCTAGCAAATAGGTATATTTTTAGAGTGTAGAAAGTGTTTAAGCTATTAATTCTGCCAACGTCCGTAAAATATTTTAAAAAGCGCCCATTGTTTTGGTCTCTGTAACTAGTACATAAAAAAAAACAGGCGAACATAGAACCTCCTCCTTTTTGGACTTAATTAAAAATAAAAATCAAACGACAAACAAAATAACTGTTTTCCCTTCCACAAGAAACGTTAAGTATAGCATTCGATATGTACTGTGTACACATGAGTAGAGTGCAGCACAGATTTTGTCAAACGAAGCACCTGCCTACTTATTCCACACGATCTAGCAATGTTTCCAAGAAATACTCTCTTAGAGGTACGCCGACAAGACGGAAAATATATGAATACGAAGTAGAACCAACACGTAAGAATAACAATTTTATGATATCAAATAAAACCTAACACGGGTTCTTCAGTACAAATAACAATTCAATGCTTATTTTGTCCTGATTCAAGGAAGATCATATCACGTCACTCGCTCACGTATCGAGTCATACATAATACGTATGTTTATAGATGATTTGTTACTTTGTCATGTGTGGTGGATTTTCAATATATTCATCTGTGGTATGAACTCGCTAAAGCCCAGTAGATACAACAGTACCTAATTAATTTAAATTAATCAAATCAGACGCCATGTCTAAATAGTGAAAAAGGTACAAACTTTTAGTTATAAAATACCTAAGCTACATTATTCAAAAAACAGTACAACTGAAAGCCTACTTTAATTCAACTCAATGTTGCTATTCATTACCTACGTAAGGTCAAAGATAAAGCAAACAGGAGATAATTATTAAGGCTGTTCAACTCCAGACGTTTTACTCGGAAATTTGAGCCCTTTTTATGTTCCTGTACGTAAATAGTTATGAACACAGGAACCGAGCAAACAGGCCTCATCATCATCATCAGCCGGAAGACGTCCACTGCTGGACAAAGGCCTCCCCCTTAGAACGCCATAATGAACGACAACTTGCCGTTTGCATCCACCGGTTGCCCGCAACTCTGACGATATCGTCGGTCCACCTGGTGGGAGGCCTGCCAACGCTGCGTCTTCCGGTTCGTGGTCGCCACTCGAGAACCTTTCTTCCCCAGCGGTTATCAGTTCTTCGAGCGATATGGCCTGCCCATTGCCACTTCAACTTGCATATGCTTTGAGCTATGTCGGTGACCCTAGTTCTTTGGCGAATTTCCGTATTCCGGATCCTGTCGCGCAAAGAAACTCCGAGCATAGCTCTCTCCATAGCACGTTGAGTGACTCTGAGCCTCTCTAAAAGGCCAACCGTTAGCGACCACGTCTCAGAGCCATACGTCATCACTGGCAACACACACTGGTTGAAAACCTTCGTCTTCAGACACTGCGGAATTTTGGACGAGAAGATGTCGCGTAGTTTCCCGAACGCTGCCCATCCGAGTTGGATTCTTCGGGCGACCTCTTTGTCGAAGTTGGACCTGCCTAACTGAACAGTTTGTCCAAGGTAGACATAGTGGTCAACAACCTCGAGAGTATCGTTCCCAACGATAACCGGTACGGGTGCGACATGGACATTTGACATGATCTTCGTCTTGTCCATGTTCATTTTAAGACCCACCTGTTGGGAAACGAGACTGAGGTCGCTGAGCATAGTATTGAGCTCCTCCAGCGATTCCGCCATGATAACTATATCATCGGCAAAACGAAGGTGAGTGATGTATTCGCCATTGATGTTGATGCCGGACCCGTTCCAGTCCAAGAGCTTGAAAACGTCCTCCAACGCATTTGTGAACAGTTTCGGAGAAATCACGTCTCCCTGTCTCACACCACGCTGCAGTTGGATTGGTTTCGTGCTCTCGTCCTGTAACCGGATCGACATGGTGGCGTTACTATACAAACACTTCAACACCTCGATATACCTATAGTCAATATGACATCGCTGAAGGGACTGCAACACAGCCCAGGTTTCGATTGAATCGAAGGCTTTTTCATAGTCCACAAACGCTAGACACAGTGGCCGATTATACTCCTCGGTCTTCTGTATAATCTGGCGGAGCGTGTGGATGTGGTCTATGGTGCTAAAGCCTTTTCGGAAGCCGGCTTGTTCGGGAGGCTGGAAGTCATCAAGCTTGCGTTCGAGACGGTTCGTAATGACTCTCGAAAACAGCTTATACACATGGCTCAGAAGCGAGATGGGTCTGTAATTCTTCAACAAGGTGTTGTCACCTTTTTTGAAGAAGAGCACCACCACACTCCTGTGCCATGCTTCTGGCGTAGTACCCTCGAGTATGACGGAATCGAATAGCTTCTGGAGGACTAAAAGTACCGGTTTTCCACCCGCTCTCAGAAGCTCCGTTGTAATTCCGTCATCACCCGGCGCCTTGTTGTTCTTAAGCTGTTTCAGAGCCACTCTAATCTCGTACAGGCTGATGTCTGGGATGTCCTCAGTGTAGTGTCGGGTCAGTTTAGCTCTAGAGTCCTGAGCTATCCTGACAACGGGTTCCCGTGTCGAGGTGTACAGCTGTCCGTAAAACCTCTCGAGCTCTCTCAATATTTCCGGTTTCGATGAGATGATACTGCCATCGTCGATCTTCAGCTTCGTCATTTGGCTTTTCCCAACAGACGAATTCCTCGCGAACACTTTGGAGCCCTGGTTCCGCTCAATTGCGTCCTTAATACGGGCAGTATTAAAGGAGCGCAAATCGTGACGCGTGGAGATAGAAATTCGCCTATTGAGTCGACCATATTCCGACATGTCAGCTGAAGATTGCAGTCTCATCGCATTCCGGGCTTCCATTAACTTAATGGTTTTATTGGAGAGCTTCTGAGGTTTTCTGCGGCGTGGGGTTCTAAAGAACTGGGACCCCACTGCTTGGACAGCTTCCACCAACCCGTTGTTTATCTCGTCCGCTGTTTCGCATTCGGCTAGGCACTGGAAACGATTACGCAGCTCGAGTTGAAAGCATTCGGGGTTCTGGATCTGGGCAGGACCAGGACGGAGCGTGGACTTCATCAGACGAGACCGTTCAAGCTTAACATGGATATTCAGTGTGCCTCTGACAATACGATGATCGCTACCGGTTTTCACCTTCCCGATCACAGAGACATCACTGAATATACGCTTCTTGGTCGTCATGATGAAGTCGATCTCATTTTTGGTTGAACCATCGGGGCTAATCCACGTCCACTTCCTGGATGGTCGCTTCTGGAAGAAGGAGTTCATCAAATAGAGTTCTTCCTTCTCCATGAAGTCGACCAGCCGCTGGCCCCTCTGGTTCCGCTGCCCATATCCAAACGACCCTACTCTCAACTCATCGCCATTCTGAGTGCCCACCTTAGCGTTGAAGTCCCCCATAACAACGGTGAAGTATGTTTTGGAGGTATGCATGGCTTCTGAGATCTCCTCATACATAGCCTCTACTTCATCGTCAGGGTGTGTCGAGGTCGGCGCATATACCTGGATGACCTTCAACGAATACCGATCGGTGATTCTGAGTATCAGGTAAGCTACCCTGCTCGACACACTATCGACTTTTACCACGTTATTAATGAGGGACTTACGGACGAGAAACCCAACACCACCCTGGGACTTTCGGTCTCCTTCCCGGAAGAAGAGCATGTTGCCGGAGTCAAGGATTATCGTATCCTGTCCCTCTCGTCGGATTTCAGATAATCCCATGATGTCCCAACGTAACCTGCTCAATTCTTCCTCCAGCTCGACAATCTTCTCATCGGTCCGAAGCGTGCGGACGTTGTGCGTTGCCAGGGCCAAAGTCCGGTGGGGGTGGTAGCGAGGAATCAACCGGGGATTCTTAGCACCCCCTGCTCCTCCGTTACCTGGCCCGCTACCATAGCCAGGGATAGAGGAGCGGCCGGGTACTGGGGGCCGTGGCAAAATTGTGTGTTTCATTTGGGGGGGGGGGGGGTTGCCATAATCCCCACGCTTGGCAAGCGGCTTGGGGATCGCAGTATTGGTGGTCAAGTTACAGAAGACGCTGCTGCCCATCTTCTGGTATTTTTCCCTTAGTCGCCTCTTACGACACCCACGGGAGGAAAGGGGGTGGTCAATTCTAGGCCGGATACCAAACAGGCCTAGTTAACGTTGATCCGGTTAATGGAAGCCCCACTGAGAATACGTAACGAGTTCTTAACAATAACTAAAGATCACACTTGGGAGAGGGCAATAACAAAGCAAATTGACCAATCAATGTTAACATAACAACGTTAGGTACAATAATTAATGTTATCACATTAACGTATTATTAATCGGAATTCGGCATTAATAAATAAATCAGAAACTAACATTTATAAAAAAATATAAGCGGTACTGTTAAGCTTATATACCTAACGCCATCTTTGTATTCGGTATTCAGCATATATCCTCTCAGTCGTCCTGAATGGTAGATATTTCTATGTCAGAAACACTATTACAGGCTCCTATTACAATAAACGAGAGAATCCAACAAATTGTAATTTCAATTTAAAGGATCATCCACCAATCTGGGCTGCAGAGTCCCTTCAATAGGCAATTCGGTGAAATGGTTCCCCATTACATTGTAGTAGGGAGCCGGGGGCAGTTTACCTCAAAGAGTTGTCCAAATTGCTCAGCCTTGTATCCCAGTAATAAGGGTTGAGATATTACGGTTCACTACGCCCCTGTAACACATGTCCGTATGACTACGGCTTATTTTGTACCGACTAATTTGGTTGGCTGTCTCACTTGAACTACTTATTTTATAGAGTACCTAGCTATTGTTAATGAGGGATTTTTGTTTGGTGATTGACTGAAGATTTTTTAATCATGGTTTAACCTATACATAACTAAGACACACAGTGTTTACATTACGGAGTAGGTAACGTAGTCTTGCCTCCTTTAAAAAATGTAATGTTAAAAAATCAGATACCACAAAAACAGTTTGTTTTACATTAATTTAATCGTTTGTAATAGACGAAAAGGAGACGAAGCGAATAATAAATCTCATATGTTAATAAAACAAGTTCACTGTACTTTATTCATTTATACATCATACAAAATTAATATCTACACATTAGGTAGTAGAGATACAGTATAAAAATAACCAACGTTGCAGAATGACATGAACATATTTTAAAAATGATTTGCCGACGTATAATGATAGCATAATTAAATACGACCAAAACGCTGTAATGTTCAGTAGACGATGAGAATCATGAATGTTACAACATATTATTTCAATACGAAACTTTCTCCTTCTTTCCTTTCACTTAACGTTATACTTCAGTTACACTTTTTAGGCGGATGCTGAAATAGAAAGAAAAAAATGCATTATATTTTTAAACACGTAAAAATATTTTAAGGTAGTTTCAATAAAAATTGTAAAGAAACAACCTATTTGTAAAGGTACGTATCATCATCATCAGCATCAGCCGGAAGAAGTCCACTGCTGAACAAAGGCCTCTCCTTTAGTAAGGGGGGGGGGGGGGTGCCATAATCTCCACGCTTGGCAAGCGGCTTGGGGATCGCAGTATTTGTGGTCAAGTTACAGTATTACGTATGTGTGCACACTATCTGATAACAACTGTCTTATTGTATTTACATGAGACAAAAGAAAGTATAAGTCACATTCGAAGGCGACCAGCTTATTGATGAAGATGCTACTGAGAATTTTCCGCCAGAAAACTGTACACTGGGTCCCAAAAATGTCGTCTATTAAATTCAATACTTATGTAAATGATATCAAGGATTTTTGACTAAAATATGTTGTTACAAGGTTACCTTCGACTGGTGGGGGCGCTGCGGGTGCCTCCGCTGCCGGCGCGGGTGCAGGCGTGGGTGCTGAAAACAAGAGAATTAGTTGAAATACCCATTCATATTTGTATACCCTGTAGGTACCATGTATACGCCTTTATTTTCCACTTCTATACCTATTCTTCTTATTATCGTATGGTTGATGAACAACCTGGTGTCAGAGTCAAGACCACCTGTATGTTATGTCTACCTATTTAGAAACATATTTAAAAAATAAAGAAATCTTCGGATTATTTTTAAAAATGTTTCACTAACGGAGGTTAAGATTTATTTCAACTAAATTTTATGGTAGATATTTACATCTTGCATAGAAAATCAAGTCAACCATTACCACTACCTATGAGAAACAAAAACTGTATTATACCTGGTTCAGCGGCTGGCGCAGGAGCGGGGGCTGGTGCTGCATCGGCTGCCGGCGCAGGCGCAGGGTCAGCTGGAGCTCCTAAAAAGTGTTCAATCAACTTGTATTAATATAATTTACAATAATATTATCTTTAAAATAATTAATACGACAAAAAAATTTATTGTAAAAATTATACATATAGGCACACCTGAGAAATTTTTCAACGGTATGTAAAGCCATGTCAGTTGCTTACAGGCGGATTAAACTCTGACACCAGGTTCGTCATCAACCATACGATAAGAAGAGGAATATAGGTAGCACATGATAATAATTTCCATACAATCCATACAGTAATATGTTTGTATTGTATGTTGGTAAACATGGAATATATAAATTTGCTATATTCCTTTGTTAAGATATGTTAAATGATAGATAGGTCATCAATGTTTTTAAACAAATAACATAATGAATATTACCTTCTGCAGGTGGTGCTGGTGCCGGCGCAGGCGCACCTTCCGCGGGCGGTGCCGCTGGAGCACCTGTGAACGCAACACATGACAGTTAGTTATAAATCACTTAAAAGAGCTTGTCTGATTTAGACCTTATATCATTATTTGTTTATGAATAATGAAGCTGGTACTCATATTCTAATGAGCGTTTTCACTGTCTTGAGTTCATTGAATTGAGTTCACTGTCTTGACCTTAAATACTGCAAAAGTAACTCTTCTGCTTTCTCTTCATAACTTAATCTCAAAACCGGTCGTAATGGAATTTGATATAGAAATAGATTGAACCCTAAGGATAGACATAAGGCTCCTAAAGACGCAGTAAACTTTTCACGCGATTTTTCCGAGTTCTCGTAGTCAGACACTTATACCTATAACCTAATACACAATAGATTTTTGTTTCAAAATATTTTCAAAGTTTGATTCGTAAATAATGGTCTAATCCAGTAGTTCCCAAACTTATTTTTCTCGTGCACCACTTTCAAAATTAAACTGGTGTCGGTGGACCCCCTGCTGCTACATTCCTACCACATTGTTAAAGTCGACAAAAAATAACAATTGTGTCGCTTCTGAGTTCCGTCCCTATATTCTGATAGGTTAAAATTTTAAATTTTAAATAAAAACGAAAAATGGTACATTTTATAACATTTTATTAATTAAAAGAAAAGAATTACAAAAAAATAATAATAAGGTAATACTTATAGGTTGTGGACATAATTTTAATTAATGGGAAGGATGTATTTGATGGAGTGTCAGCAAACGATCAATGTTTGGCTTTATTTTTGTGAGCAATAACCGCAAATCCCCCCGCTCTGTGATGTTTAGTTTGCTCCTTTTTTTTGTTAAGAGGTTTGTAACGGCACTAAAACTTCTTTCGACAAGGTATGATGAGGGAAAAGCTATCAAAAATTTCCTTGCGATTTCCCACAGTCCAGGATATTTTTCGTGTATTTCTGCTTGCAGCCAAAATGTTTGGTAGCCTTTTCTAAATTTCACCTTCAGCTCCTCATTGGTGCTTAGCTCAAGCAGCTCCTCTTGTAATAATACATTGGCCACTTCAGTTTCATCAAATGGATTTACGATCCATGGTGGTATATCCATCGTCAGCATATCTTCAAACCTGGTTTTGAAGTCATCATGCAGGGCACTTAAATGTTGACTGTAGGTATGGATATCCTCATCAATAGTTTCTACCTGCGACAAGTTTGGAAATTGAGATAATTCGCGCCGACTAATGTTTTGCTTCATAAATTTCAATTTCCCAAGAAAAGCCGAAATTATCCCCTTTGTTTTTATTAAATTCAGGCTGTCCCCTTGTAACTGCAAGTTAATATCATTAAATTTTTTAAACAAATCTGTCAAATACGCAATGTCTCCTTTGAATTTGATCAAGTTTTCTTTTAAATCTGGATCTCTACTTTCTAAGAACTCTAATACGGAATCGAAAACAGAGTAAAATCTCGTTAAGCATGCACCTTTCGACAACCAGCGTACTTCAGTATGTAAGAGCAGTCGTTGGAAGTCTTCGTCATTTTCGTCGCACAATTGAGCAAATAAACGCGTATTCAATGCATTGCTTCTAATTTTGTTGACAGCGTTTATTATAAAATGAAGAGATTGGTTCAACCTGTCACTTAAATGTTTCGCCACAAGATGTTGTCGGTGGATTACGCAATGAATAGCTGTAAGTCCTGGTATAATTCTTTTGAGATGACTTATAAACCCACGATATCGCCCTACCATTGCAGGAGCTCCGTCTGTTGCCACTGAAATAATGTTTGTAAATGGAATCGATTTTTCCGTAAAAAAATTACTCAGGACATTAAATATTGATTCGCCTTTAGTGTCAGTCTCCAAAGTTCTGGCAAATAGCAATTCTTCGTGAATTTCTTCCTCCATGATAAATCGGACATATGCTAATAATAATGCTTCATTACCGGGTAACGTTGACTCGTCCAGTTGTATAGAAAAATGACTTTTTTGCAGATGATTGCACAAAAAACTTTCGATGTCAGAGCTCATTTCATCAATGCGTCTTTGTACAGTATTGTTACTTAATGGAATTCTTTTTAGTACGTCAAATGGAGATTTGTGCAAAACAGTTTTTAAAACCTCTTCAACAGCGGGTAAAATTAATTGTTCTCCGATAGTGTGCGGTTTTCCAGATTTTGCTATTAGTAATGAGATATTGTAAGATGCCCGCAAGCCATCATCGTTACTTTGAGATGTTGAAGCGAACATGCTGTGCATGGTGGGTCTCTTTTCATATTTTTCCTTCAATGTTTGAAAATATTTTAAATCTTTACCCATTTTATCAGTATGACACCTTTTTAGATGATCTTCGAGCTTTGATGGTTTCATAGAGTCATTGCTTAAAACTTTATTGCATATTAGGCACATGGGCAAGTGTTTATCTGCCTCTGATGGAACAAAACCATATTTCAAATAATCGACACTGTATTGTCGACATTTTTTCTTTGCTGTAGCCATGTTTTGTATCAGTTACCTTCCCTGTAAAAAAAAATGTTATAGTAACCAAGTTTTTATTTGAATATAGGTAGCACAACGCAGCCTTTGTCAGCTTTATATTATTATGATTATCATTATATTGAAAAAGTATTACGGCTTGTAAAGGGACCAACTAATAAACCGCTAAGACAAGTACAGACTTTTTCACGAAGCGATATCAATGTTAAATACCTAATTTACCACAATTTTTTAATAGTAGAAATAAAAATTAGTTTACTCAGTATCGAATATTGATCATATTTGTGTAGGAAAAAATAAAAGTCGAAATCCCAAATTGACCAAAAAAGTGACCATAAAAACAATAACTAAAATTTCATTAAATCAATGAGTTCACGCGCTAGTAGTTTTATAAAACAGTAATTGCTCTGCAATATTGATTTTTCGGCCTTTTTAGAGAGGCAGTCCTCTCGTGAAAAAACAATTGAATAAAACGTGCTGTGTTTGTCTTCAAATCGAAAGAGGACAATTAAAATATCTGTAAGTTACTAAGTTAGCTATATACAATGTGTCCGAGCGATAAGACCGCCCGGCGTTTTTTGAATATTTGTACGAAATCATTAATAATTATATTTACATTTGTGACTTAGCGGCCTTAGTGATTTTATATAAGTAATTTTTTTACTACATTTTAGTTTTGTCTAATGATTTTAATTGATAAATTATGATGTCGGCTAGTCAGTAAACAAAAATAATGGAAAAAGATGAACAAACTTAGGAAATATCGTAAAAAAACTGCAGCACGTCACGCGTCTTTACTTAATTTAATTTTGTACAAATATTCTAAATACGCCGGGCGGTCACTTATCCCTAGGACACATTGTATACAAGCATTTGTTATCAACCGACCAGTACACGAAACAAAATACTTAAGAACTAGGTACAACAAAAAAAAGGTACGTACTTACTTTTCTCCGGCACTAGGAACACTAATATAAATTTTCTCACACCTTCTTTTTCGAAATTCCGGAAACAAATAAATGAGCATGCCTTTGGCATCGAGTATTTATAGTCTTGATCAAGATCATGTCTAAACAAGCACTAAGCATTGTCGGACGGATTGCGCTTTGCAAGTCTGTACACGAAATTGTAATATCGAATACGCAAGTTTGGACAAGTAAGAGTCGCTTGCCAGATTAAAATGTTATCTGCTTAGTTAGGTACTTAAAACAATATAGGTAGGCCCTTATAAAAACTATATGCAGATAAATTTTCGTGGACCCCTATTAACATCTTATGGACCCCCATTTTTTATTGACGCCTACGTAGACCCCCAGCAAGGCTCCCGTGGACCCCTGGGGGTCCACCTGGACCACTTTGGGAATCACTGGTCTAATCCATGTCTGTGAAAGTGTGAACATTAATCCCAACACTAGTGCTTGTCATTTGGACGAGTGCCAACAGCAACAGACATTATTGCTGACATCCCCTGGAATGCTGCCCATCCCGCAACCAAAAAGTAACTTAAAGATAAATAATTGCTCTCCCTGAGTGTCGCAAAAGATGTCCTCCTTAGCTTTTTTGAGCGGTACTTTAGGTTTTACAATAATAAGGACTTTCTTTTTCGAGAGGTACTCTACGCTTAGCTAACGGCAGACGTTTGATTTTCAGTAATAAAATTGACATCAAAATTTCAACGCCTGTTTATTAGGATGAAAACTCGATGCCAATGTATAATGGCAATTGTGCCAACCATAGAAACCATTTATTTTGCCACACACAATAAACATATTACATTACACATAATATAGGTACATAATATGACATGTGTGGCAAGCGATCCAGCTTAGTATTTGCTGTGCGAAGGTCACAGCACTGATTTTCAGCTGGTCCCTGTCTGTTGCGTTCACCAATATGTAAGTGATTGGGCGTCAAGTAAAGCAACTTCACATCCGATCCGACCTATTAAATGTAACTACAACAATTCATCGGAACAATAGTGTAGACCTAGGAACTTAGTCTTCAACACGCGGCCACTTAAAGATGCTGTTTATAATTGCGAGTTTGAAAAGTTCTAAAACGGAGATTAAGCGGAATTTGAATGACCATATCAATCTGATGAGTTCACAGTACAGAAGAGATAACTAGCATGGGCTAAGTCAGAAATTATACAATTACCTTCTGCAGGAGCTGGTGCTGGTGGGGCGCCTTCAGCTGGGGGTGCAGGCGCCGGAGCTCCCTCCACAGGAGGTGCGGCCGGGGCACCCTCTGCAGGAGGTGCGGCCGGCGCACCCTCTGCAAGAGGGGCTCCTTCCGCAGGAGCTGCAGGAGCACCCTCTGCAGGAGGGGCTCCTTCCGCAGGAGCTGCAGGAGCACCCTCTGCAGGAGGGGCTCCTTCCGCAGGAGCTGCAGGAGCACCCTCCGCAGGCGGCGCTCCTTCAGCAGGAGGCGCGCTTTCAGCAGGAGCAGCTGCCGCATCACCTTCCTACACAACCACAATTATGTCAAAACACATTCTTTAAAAATGCCGTAAAATAGCAGAATCAGTATTAATGCGATGATCCAAATGCCACGATTAATTATTGTGATGCAGCAATAGATGATGATCGATGGGTTATTCACAGACAGACATACCACCGAAACCACAATTATCTCCCTTATTTATGGATTGCATTGGTCTAATTCTATTATTGTAGTTTCCGTAGTTTGTTAATGTACAGTGGATGGTGGATGTAATTGAAGCCAATGATTTGATAATAGTGAATAATATTCAAAACATAATCTAATATTTCAATCTAATTACTGTAATATGTCGTAATACATACACTTCGCTGAAAATAATAATGTTTTCAAAGCTAATGGAAATATGCACAAAGCTAAATCCTGAAAGCATAACACGCGTGATGCGCCTTCAATGTTGGTTTAACAGGTAATGTTAGAATGGACAAACTGGGCAAATGGTAGGCTATGCTTACAAAGGACGCCAATTTACCGATAAAGCTCTCTAAGGTTTAAAATTCTCATAATAATTATTGATATACACGACACGAAACGCGAATATGTACTGTTAAAGTCAAATTAAGCCTAACCTACATTAACTTTAAGTAAAAGCATAAAAAACTAGGAACAGATTTTAAAAATTCAATTTGTAAAAGTCAAATGAAACTTTACATTAAATATTTACCATGTGCATCACAATTTTGAGTGTTACATGTTCACGGTCCATTATTGATTCATATCAATTAACTTAATAGCGTCCATAATGCATGCGAAAATATTAAATTCGTGAAGGACAGACGTAATTATTGTTCAATAGAAGCCATTTTGCTCGTGATAGGCTGGTTTCAGTTATTTCAATTCGTTCCGTAATAATTCAGGTGGACCTTTTGAAAAAATACAATTTCAAGTTACTTAATAAAAAGAACCGAAAATAAACTTGTTTAAATATTAATATTCTTGTTTGTTCTTTTACTTTTACCTCTACTTAGTAATATACAAAATTAGAAAATGATTCACCCAAAAATAACTCTAAATTCGTAATGAACTAAACTCGCGGTTTGTCTGGCACAAACGTAATGATAACAAAGAAGCAACAACGCAAATTACAAAGCTTGGTAAGTAAGCAAAGTCAAAAACAAAGCTTTGCTTCGCAGGATGAACAAAGTTTGCGGGATGTATACTGTATAGACTCCAGGGTCGGGACTTACCGAGAGGATTCACAGTAACAGCTGCGTGTGAAGTCAACTTACTTCCAAACTCTTTGATTGTGATGTCGAACGAGTTCGAAACAAGTAGGCTCGTTTAACATACACCCTGTAGCTACTGTATATTTTTTAATACATTTCCTGACTCTGAAACTTGGGTGTTGAGACTTTCTTTACAGATGTGCCTCTGAACACTGATTATAACGAAGCGGCCGCGTAAAACTTTACAGCGGCATTAATAGGTACTCATGTGGAAGCTTAACAGAATTTGAATGGATATTACACTTGTATCCAGCCCCCTTACCATGAACTCTTAAAGCAGGACAGTTGACGGTGTGGAAGCGAGTCCTCGCATTACACTTCATATAGCAGCGTCTCGCTTCCACATCGTAAACTCTCCTGTTTTAAGACTTCATGGCAAGGGGGCAGGTATGTTTTTACGATAGCAATGCTGACAATCTCAGTAACCTACTACTAGATTCACACTTTTGTAAAAACTTAAAGATTGTTCTATAACTGTAAGATTTGACTTGATCTTTGTACTGATGATACTAGAACATAATTATTATAAAACATATTTAGGTACTTATCGTTTTTAAGCCCACAGTCGCAATAATGAAGTAAAAAAATAAAGATAAATATGTTAAACTTCATTTTCGTTATATGAGCAGATACTAACAAATGTATATAAAACTTTTATTTTAATTTTGAATTTGTCCTACCGTATCTACCTCAACTTCTTCAAAAGATATAATTTTTGAACAAGAAGATGTAATGTGATAGAGTATTAAAGTAAAGTACCAAAATAACGATACAAAAACTGTAATCGGTTCTAATTATTTTATAGTCGTGGCTAGGTAAAATGATAGGCTAATTATATTTTTTAATAAATAATCAATTATAGGTCCAGGCCTTGTCTTATATTTCTCTATCTTTTAGACGACCAAGAAAGTTCCTTTTTTGTAAGTAAGAAGGATTAGGTACAGATTTCTAATCCGAGTCATGACTAGAGCGCTATAGTTATCTCAGTACGTCGCAATATGAATGTGGGGTTTATAATGTAGTTTTGTGAACTTACCGTGTTTAAAACTGTAGGTATACTTACTGTGATTTTACTACTCTAGCTGCTATCACCAAATCAGGAAACAAAAACATTCGCATGTAATCGATATCTAATCTACACAGACATAACAATCCAAACAACATAGAGACAACAGAGTTCTACCTTTTTAAACATAAAATTGTATGCGTAGGTACTCTAGGGATACAGATGATCAAAAAAGGATGTGTGGATCAACAGTAGGACCATATAAAACAAAACAAAACCTTCCAAATTTATTCCCTGATAATACTTTTAGCCGGATTACGTAATATCATTGTTCGTTACGGAGAGACTGACAATTGTAAGCCGATTGTTGATTAAGTATTCGTTAATTCAAAACGTTAAACATTTTTTACTCGATTCTTTATTAGACGAATTCTAGGAAAACACTAAGAGCTTTAATTACGCCCGCCCGCATAAAATATGATTATTGGTAATACGTATACCAATAATCATATTTTATGATGAAATAAAGCTAATAATCTCAAAGATAAATATTGTTATATCTCCAAAAACATTTTTTCCAATCTTAATTATATTAATTTTAATAAACGTTCATAAAAAAATCTAAAAAAGTTATCAATATCCTATTATCCTTATGTTAAAATTGGTGCCTTTTAATTTAACGTTAAATAAGCTTTCCTTGTTAACCTTATACCTAATACTTAACCGACTTTACCAACATAAACTAAGGTGCGTTTCTCGGGAATAGTCTCCATTGAGTCACATTTTAAGTCAAGTCTTAGTTAAGTTGTTTAAAAGTTTACGCGACCATTTTCTCTTTATACGTCTTTATTTTTCCGCCAGATCGCGATTTATTTCCAGCGGCTATCGAGGTTCATCATGAAAACTCTAGTGTCATTGAAATACTCGTTTTATGGAAGTGTTTTCTAAGGGACCAGTTATATAGGATTTTTAGCTCTTATTACCGCTTCAAAGGAGAAATGTCCGGAAAGCTGCTCGATATATTTTCTGTGATCAAATATTAATATAGGTCTGTACATAATATAAGTAGTAAAAAGTAATTATATTTGATTCGTTGTTTATAATGGATAGATACTTTTTTATTAACACATAATTATTCTTAAGTATTTACTTTAGTTACATCTAAATAAACTGAAAGCAGGTAATATAAAATGTTCTACTTATTTGCTACTGGGGTTGAACATGACGTTGGGGATCGACACATAGGAGTACATAGGGAACAGGGCAAACGGGGTACAAATGAGTAATGACATCCACAAAGTGTAATACAGTACAGAAAATTAATTTTATTAAACGTATTATCTTACAAAAATCATTATTTAATAATAAATAATTATAAAAAATTATCTGACATGTTCGAAATGGATCTGTTCAATTGACAACTACACAGATTTTTATGGAGGAACATTGATGGTGGAAAATACCCACGGGATGACTCCCGTGCAACACGGGGTAGCCACATAGGGTAGGTGTATCACAATGTGTTGATAGTTAATAACAATTGTCAATTGACTTAGAGTAAAGGTCTTACAATAGGTGGGGGTGGTTAACAGTTCATGCCTCAACCTCTTCCTCTTTTACCTTCTGATCTCCGGGTTTGCCCTTGGACCAGTCTGGTTTTTTCTGTGGGAACAAAAAGAATATATTAATGGTATGTTTACGAAGTATTTAGTTTTCATCGAAGCCGATGCGCGTCGAGGCTATATGCCCAAATACGCGAACAGCAAACCGCTTGAAATTGATAAAGCAGGTCTCATAAAATATATACAGATGCGATGCTTACGATAAATACCAATGAAATTAAGGATGCGGTTTTCAAAATAAAAAATGCTTGGAAATACCCGCAATCTTCAAATTGTCACAAATAAAATTCACAGCTGTGAGACTTGGTATAAATAAGCCTTCAATTGTGATTCTGTTTAAGCAGACCCGCCGCATCACACGCCGCAATACACCGACGTTAAAATAACACCCGTGACTCAGTGCCTGGCGTGTGATCTGGCGTAACAATAGGTTCGCGAATCATATAAAATAGTCTTCTAAAGCACACACTTCAAAGCATTGAAGTAGGTATATAACACATCTAATAAAACTATGCTATAAAACCGAAGCGTTTTGTGTAGCAACCTAGAATAATCGTTTTATAATACAAGTGTGGGATGTGTTTGCATCGTGGCTTATATGTTGGTATCACACAAAAGCTTTATACAATAAATCTGCTGAGGGCCCAAAATGCAACGGAATCGCAGCCATCATCCATATTTTTCCTTGAATATAGTAAAAGGAGAAATAAAGAACGATAAACTCAAATCACAAGCCCTTGAAATAGGTATACTGATGAAATATACAAAACGGATTGATGCCAATCTTTAATGTGTCTGAATTATTGGCAAAGATCTTCAGCTTCAGTGAAAATTAAACTAGGTAATTGTAGCCACTCTAATAACGGTACATCTCATAGCTGTGCTGAAAATAGAACATGCCGCGTGTATGAGCAACGTCTAAATGAAAACGTGTCTGTACGCGTTGTCGCTTTACTTTTTATTTACCTTGGCTGCAGCGCCACCCTGTGAAACATCGCATCATGATATTGTAACAATATTTATAGCGTTTCTATTCTACTTCGTTTAACTTAGCAATGTCTAATTTCAAATACATAAGTACTTGTATGTTTTGAAAGTACCATGTAAATAGCATCTTATTACTAGTAAATTATATGAATTACAACTTGTACTTATTATTAATTTGCTACAATTTGCTTAGAGATAGTGTAAAGTACAAATATTTGCGACACTTGAACGAAATGTCAGAGCGATGCAAGTATTCTAAATCATGTGTTGTGTGTGAAGGAAAGTACTTGTATATGAATAAGTATTTGAAGCTGTTGTATTATTTTACTAAAATACCTATTTGCAGATTTATTTAAAATGTTAGTCACTAAAAGAAAATGCTTTTGGAATGTAATTTAAGCCCCCATTTATAGGAGTGGCGAAGCTTTGCAGGGGAATTGAATTCTGGAATAAACTCTCTTTTAAATAGAAAAAATCTTGCAGCGAAAGCCTTTGGTTGCGGAGGACTTAAGAGTAATAGGTTATTAACAAGTTTGCAAGACACATCTATGTAAAACTTGAAGCTGTGTTTAGAGCGTCATCCAAAGTCTTTCTCACCTTGTTTCGTCAGGTTTGGATGTATTTTAGAACTCAAAACATTTATTTAGAAAAGAATGTTTTATTTATATTAAATTATTGGTAATTAAAAAATAAGACATCATTTATTTAGCATTGGAGAATGATTGTAAGAAATTGACTGTTAGTTTGAATATATCGTCTACTTCTTGCCGATAGCCCAATCAGCTTTCTCCGCATTCTTGGCCTGTTGAAGACGATTAGGTCAGTGATGCTTGTTGTCTAATATTACTTTACCTCCAAATAACATTATTAAGAACAGACAAATGGCATTGGGAGTCGAACCAGCGTACTGAAGGCAGTTATCAGAAATGAAGTTAATAAAGTAAAGAAAATAAAAAATTACAGCAGAAAAGTTATTAAGTTAAAAGAGATAATAGAAATATAGAAGAAAATGATGAAGCCAATAAGATCTACAAGTAGAAGAAAGTTAGAGACTTTAAATATTACCGGTAAGCTACATACTTCAACAACTACATATTGAATCAGATAAAAAACATAATTCAATAGTCAATTCAAACTCTTTCAATAGTATGTTGTACCTATCTGGTGTAGTAAAGATTTGTGTAATTTTGTATACTATTCTGGTAGCACATAGGCTTCTTATTCCACTGTCCAATGGAGTAACAATGGTTTGGTGCTAGAACTATTACTTAAACTATCAACAGCAATAATAATTCTTATGGCCTATATGACTCTTGGCCAACGCCATTACGCGACAAATCAACGACATAAAAAAATATAAATATCTACTCCGACTTACATCCTGAAAGTCAATTCATCTCATAAAATCATTTTCTAGAAGAAAAAATAAAAAGAATAGAGTCTTACCTCTTTGTCTTCTTCTTCAAGGGTGAATTCCTTCTTTTTGACGACCTTCAACTGGTTACGGAAGTTGAATTCGGCGGCCTTCTTCTGGAGCTTGGCGAATTTGTTCTCGTATTTGGACACCTTCTTTAGTGTGGGTTTGACGCTGGAGAGTAAGGGTGAACGATCAATGTGACATCAAAATAAGATAGTATTGTAATGGAGTTAATAGAAAAATAGAAGATCAGCATCTGTTGGTGTGTAAACTCAAATGCCCTAGTGCTGGGTTTTTTAATTATACCATACGCAGTTCTTGTCTGCGCACTACGTCCACAAAACGGATTTTTTTCTTGACTCCTAATGACTTACGCTTTATAATTTACTAACAAATTAAAGTTAACAATTATTAACGAAACTCGCACGGTTCTAAACTTTTTTTTGTAATTCGATTCAAATTTTTTGTTTTCATTTCCAGCCAGGTTTTTATAAAGGGAGAAAGTTATAATTTGGCTCACAATGTACAAATCCTTTGTATATTGTGATATAATTATGTTCATATTTAATAGCGGGCGCGATACAATGAGTCTTTAACAAAGGACGTCGCGAGTGCAGCGCCGGCTCTAGGTCCCTCTGAATATCATTACATAGCTAAGTAATTGTATTCACTGACACAACCTGCGATGCTTTAGGCAAACTTCAAAAAATTACATTTTCTTCCAATACGACTGTATGAATGTATGTATTTAAAGTAAGTAAGAAAAAAAAAGTAAAAATCTCTCGAGAAATTCGTAATAGGATCACAAGTCGCCCTTGCCTCAGAATCAATTCTTATTTAACGAGAGTTCAAAAAGCTTTTTGGTTACTTTTTTATATGAATAATCGCCGTTATAAAATAAATTGTAAATCTGCTGAAATCGAAATAATTTAGTTCTTTTTTCTTACGGATAAGCGTAGGTACTCACAATTTGCCTCTGAGGTCGTTGACTTGAGAGTTCAGGTCGGAGATCTGTTAAAATAGCAAAACTCTTAGTACACTTCAACAAAATTTGATTGTCAAGTTAATGTAATATAAGCGAAGGTAGAGAAAATACAAGAAAATGTTATATCGTCTAGAAAACTTTCAGTGATAGGTACTTTATTGTCATTCCAGATTAAACAAGATAAGGATTGAATCAAATAAGTAAATTAGTTGTATCGTAATGGCATTTAAAGGTACAAAGAGTAACTAAATGAAGTTAAATATGGCTAGTGTTGGTATTAAATACATAATATTATAAATATATACGGGATACAATGTGAATATAATTTGCGTTTAAAATTAAAAGGCAACTTTTGATCGACCACTAATGAAATAACTTTATGATTTCATTTCACAAGTTTGTTTCATTTATAATATGTCATTTCATAACCTATTTTGTATCACTAAATAACACACAACAAACAGAAGGTACAAACTTGTGCAACGTTTGTTTGAATTTACAGCTGAAACCTCATGCAATGCACTGTGAGAATTATGACACATTTAAAGCTCAAAAACTCTACAAAAATAAAAGTAACAAAAAACCACCCTCATCACAATGATTAAATGAAAAAGAACTTGAAATATTAATTTTAGAAAAGCACAGTACAAGATAAAGAGCTGAGCATAGATTAGGCAGTGTTATTGCGAGCTGAGTCTGTTTTTTTTTTCTGTGGTCTGTAGGAACATATTTATTGACTATCCCAGATCAAAGTAGTGACCTCCTATATATCTTAAACCTGTGCTCTTTACCTACTCACTACAATTCAACGTGGGCTATTTAAATACAGGTACAGGACATCTGACAATATTCGTGCAAGATATCTACTTATCGTGCCTCGTGATTGGTAGCTGGCCGCCTGCAGCTCCTGTTTCTCAACAATCTAGATATATTCACAAATGTACACGGATGTGCAGGATATTACTATACATGTGCAACATATATAACACGAGCGCTAACAATATTGTACTTCTTCGAATGCAATCGAATCGTGCGTCGATTGATATTCAAGTGTGCTTCTAACTATAGTCCAGTGATCGAAGTTGTAACATATTGAGCGCTTGTCGGTATGCGAGTTAATTAATAAATGTATGTTGCGATGGAATCAATTCTGTATACATCGGCGATCAATGTATGAGTACCACGTTGCATAATGTGTATCATGGCGTGACGGTGCAAAATCGATCCAGACTTGCAAATGTGGGTATGTATGTAGATACAGATGTGGGTACTGTGTGTCTTTGGACTCGCAAGTGAGCATAGTATACACCACTCAGTGTCCCGAATAAGTGATGCAAACATTCCGAGCGGCCGACACGTCACGGCTCGACACGCAGGGAGGGGGCGGGCAACATCGACCAGAGCATGGCACTTTCAATTTAAACACTCGGTGTATACAGGTATTGCAAAAGGTTTGTGGGGTATATCAGCAACCGAACACGCAAACATGTCGCGCGGAATATTACGGCACATACGTGAAAAGTTGGAGATTTGGAACAAGAAGTTTCACTTACACTATGCACTTGCGTGTGCCAATAGAGGAACCAGTCCAGCGTTCCAATTACACCTCAACGGTATCTCTAATTGTTATCATAAAAAGAGAAAATTCAGTAAGGCCACTAAGCTCGCCACCACACATGAAGCGTCACACTGGCGGATGCAGCTATTATGTTTGTATTATGTATTTCAACACACTTTTTAAATTAATAATAAAGTGCCATACTATTTTAGATATGATTTAATCAGGTATTTTAAGGGATAGTTAATATTTCATTTATATTATGTATAGAATTGACATGCAACAGGCAAAAGCTTTAGCTGATAAGCGGTTTGGTGACGAGATGACATCGGTAAGGATAATATGAAAAGCACATCGAGAGATGACCGAAACGACACATCAATCGAATATAATATATATACATATATAAAGACGATACATAGAAATATCACAGACAGAAGAGACGTGACCGCGGTATTGATAACACAAAGATACAATGAAGAGACAGTTACGCGGCATGCAGCAGGTGAGGCGACGGGCCTCCGCGCCGGTGGTGAGTGCAGTGTGGTTACTGTTACGCCGATGGCGGTTACTGTAGTTAGTGTAGTTAATGGTGTAAGCTCCATGTCAGATGACGCGATCGGCGGAGATCGATTTTGCACCGCACGCCAGCGGTGGGCGGGGCGGAGTGCGCCCGCGCGTCCCTCTCCACTACGACACATCACACGCGCTCTACATATACACCACTAACGAACCGACCTTCCACCGTTATTTACAACTCAACAACAAACAACCGAAAACTTACAAAGCGTTATCAATGTATAAACACGAACTATCACACGCGCACGTTTGTTACAGAATCGATGACTGTGGTATTCACAATGGTTATAAAGTATTGGTCAATACCTCATAATCTCTTTTCCTGACTTCATGTTCCAAATCCCACTTCTGGCCCTCACACACATACAAGCGGTCATAATACTCCTGTATTATTCTCTTGAGCATTGCTATAGAAAAAGGAAAGACATATTATTGAGCCAGAAGAATGAGCACGGGCGTCGGTGTGAGTAACCTGACGACGCGGGCGTGGAGCGACGTGTGCATGTGTGCGGTGAGCCGTACAACTATCATGTCATGTCGTAACAACTAAATCAGAACCAACTCATATCATGTCATATGCATTCCCAATCCTAATTATGCAGTTTACCTCCATTTTCCTAATTTCGATCGCTCGTTCTAGTTCATATTTATCCCCCTCAAGGTTGTATATTCTGTGCCAGTACATTTGACAAATCGTCTGGAGTTCCGCTAAAGAAAAACATAATCACATTTTAAGTTTTGAATAATTTTCGGCGCTTCGATGCCTGTCTCACGGGTTTGTGTTGTTGTGTAGTGAACTCGACGTAGGGACCTTTGACCAGTGGAATCAAAGCATAAGCGAAGCTACATGATCAGTACTGAGGTGGGTATCAAATGGACAATTACTGAAACATAATCAATGTTGTTATTGACGGAAAACTCGATGAGAGTATCTACAGAATCTATTGCAGCTTTGGAATTGCCACAACGCAACGGGTCGTTGTTATTTCAGCATTTTAAAATTTACTTGTTATCCACACGGTTAAGTTTGGAGGTATCATTTATATTCAGCTTCGAAAAATCGATAATTATGAATTGCTGCGAAAACAAAACATTTTTAATCTAGTCACATTATGGGCACGAACTACTCAAACGAGAGCGAAATTTAATAATTGCGTAGCGCCCAAACCAGGTCAGACCTCGAACGCTCTGCGGGCCACTTCCATCTCGTGATCGTACTTCTCCTCTTCGAGCTTGATGATACGCTGATGGTAACCGGTTATGATGCTTGTGAGAGCCGCTACAACATCAACCAAGAGTTACTTGCTTTGTACGTAGCATACAGACGACAGTGCGCGATCGTACCCCGCGCCCCGCTGTCGCGGCGGCATCCGCGCGTCATCGACCACCAGTTAGCCAAGTGTGAGTAGAAGAAGTTTAAGGACGGAAATATAGAAGAGTAAGTATACGCAAATAAGATCAACGATATCACATGGTGTTTAGAAGAAGTAAAGACACGCGTTAGACAGATAGGCCAGAGATTGACGGCCTGGCACACCAGTAAAATCTTTGTTAAACCAGCTGACGAAGTAAAGACAACACGGCACTTGACATTTCACAAGTTACGTTAATTTTTTTAATATAAAAGTAAAGTCTTTGTAAGTTTTGTGAGTTTCGACAAAAGAGAGCTATTTGTTGATAGCTCATCTCTCTACCTCCATATCTTTTCTTTTAACGATGTATTCCAGATCGAACTTTTCATCCTCGAGCAGATTGATGCGGGTGTGGTACTCTTTGCAAACACTCCTAATCGCATCTATAATTCGACATAACACATGTACAAATGTAGCCAGAGGTGAAGCCCTAGGTGACAGAAACTCGGAGATGGGTTGGGTATCGCCGTGTTGTGGAGTGTATGATGGCTTATAGTAATTGGTCAACATTTACAATTTTGGCCACTTGTATTGCTATATATAATTTATGGAATGTAATAAGATCAGATTAGGGCATTATAAATGTAGCGGGGATTGAACTGATATTTACCTTCGTTAGCATCGTCAATGTTCTTGGCTTTACCGCACCTCTCCTCGATGATGCGCCTCCTCTCGGCCGCTTTGCGTTCCTGTTCCTTCTTCAGTTCCTCAGCGGCTTTCTTACGCAGCAGCAACTGTTATAGGATCGAACCAATAGCTCAGTATCCAAATTTTACCTTTACTGAAAATATTGTAGGTGGACCTAGGAAGACTGCTGACGACTTTTACAATCATAAGTATTAGTAATCATAAGAATAATTTCCGATAATTTGACGACAATATTTTGCAGTATTCCTTTTTCCATAAACGGTTACTTACCCTAAGCTTCTTCTTCCTCTCAGGTGTCATGAAACCCTTCTTCGCCTTCTTAGCTTTGGAGGCCTCCTCCATACGCTTGCGCACCTCAGCACGCTTGCGGTCGATCTCGGCCTGTTTGGCCTTCTTCGCCTGAAGACAGTGGACATTGGTAACGACTGGCACTTAGTAGAGACCTAACTAATGTGTTAATGTGTGAGTGTTGTTGTTTGTAACGTGGATTAGAAACGTTACTTGAGGTCATGTATCATTGTATACAAGTGTAAATGTATGTCTGTTTTGGGTGTGTGTATGAGTTGTTCTGTGTATGTATTCCTATTTTTTTCTGTATTTGTGTATTGTATAATGTAGGTATATTGTATAGTATGTATGTTCGATCTAAAAATGTGAAAAGTATGTGTGAATGTATAGAACTGTAAAATATGTAAAATGTAATGATTAAATTTTACGTATGTCGAGTAAATCGTCAGTGAAACGATTCTTGATCCGTCGCTACTTTACCTCATCGAGACGCTTTTTCTGTAAAAGAAAAAAAAAGTCTCAGTATACAGCGATAAGCTAAAATATTGTTGTTAGAGTGTTCACGTATACAATTACCAGCACAATGTAGTTAGTTGGGGGAAACAAAAGTATTTTACTCAAATGTTTTAACGTTTATTACAAACATAAATGACATAAACATAAAATTATTATGTACTTCGGGGGAAAACGTACAGAGAATGTAGTTATAACAAATAATATATTATTAACGTGATGTTTTATTATCGTGGACTAACTTGACATGTAGATACTATTTGGGTTAATTACATATTGAACTGGCGCCATACACATTGGGTACTTATAAAAGTTTCTTTCCTTCTAGGTCTAACTAGATTCTTGATACTTTATAAGTGTCAAAAATGTAATTGTGCTGATAATAAATGTATCATTCAATTACTAAACGCTGCGAGCGCGACCCCACCTTGACGTTACATTTACAAAGTTTTCCAAGCAAATGTAATCCCCTTTTTGCTCGCTAGTGTATGGTAATAGAATGAAAGTTTCTTGTGTTATTCTAGTGCGGATGCAATCACAGTGTGCTGTATGAGTTTTGTGAAGCTGTGCGGACTCGGCAGTGAGTTACATTGACGTTAAGTATAGGCTCATTAAGTTTGATATGTCGCTGTGATGTTACTCATATTTGATAGAAGCTTTTGCGCTAAGTAACGGTAAAAACTTGGGGTTGACAAGACCTCTAAATACTCGAATTAGTTATAATAGTGTAAGTCTTAACCCTTTATATACTTGAGAATGTGTCAATTCTTAAGATCTTTAGTAAAATAAAACTAAAGAGTTTTATGTAAAATAACTGTGCGGGTAGAGTTTTTTTGACATCAAATATTTTTTATGGAACATTGAAAGTAAAGCGTAAGCTTGTGCTGAATTATCAGTTATAACAACTAGCGCTTATTCTAGAAAACATATTGGTAGTGTATTTGGTGCTGAATCTTACAGTTTGTGCAGTTATACATATATAATTAGTGACACATAATATTATCGACATTGACAAGGGAAATATAAAACTTACAGATTTTCTTTATAAAATTAAAAATGGCTGTAAAAAAATAATGTAGTATTGTACGGAAACTATTCTCCGACACATTGCGTAACTGTATCATTGTGGAGATAGTTCGTATCTTTTGTTTTTTAGAACATTGAAAAAGACTATTGTAACTTTAAAGCTTCGAAAATATCATTCATTTTTAAATTAGGAAGGCCAATTTCTATTTCCCTCCCTAGATCTTTCTTACAGATGATATTTCTTCTTTATTTTACAATAAATATAAGCATAAGTACCATCTAAGAATAATGTATAATAGGTGGTCTTATCGCACTATATCGTTGTATATATTTTTTGTAGATTATGAAATGAAATGATTTCTTGTGTGTGTGTGTATACAAATTCATTTGTTAGTTGGGCACAATAATTACCTGAGTCTCGATGAGACATAGCATTCAGTACTACATGGTGAAAATTGCACCGACGCCAATATTGCCGCAGAGAAGAACAATCCCAGGTCACACGGAAAGCAACAATGAAACAGAAGGAAAAAACACGAAATTCGTTAGACAAAATAAAAATCCTATTATTTCTTTGAATTTATAAATTCATTGCGGTGATCTTTATTTTTTTTTCTAAAGACAAACTATTCTAATAAATTTTCAACATTATTTAAAAAAAATTAAAATCCAAGTTATATTTAAAGTAGAGCAGTTTTTGTATCAAAGTAATTATCATAGATAACATTATTGATGTTATTGAAGTCACGTCCTCCTCAGATCCTACGATGTGTTTCGACTCACCTTACTTCATCATCCGCCATTGTGTTTGTTTTGGTCTAGGAGTCCTGAAAACGGAAAGAAGATAAATTCCTATAAATGATGATTATAATATTATATTATCTTCATGCTATACGACAAGTGATAATTTCAAATTAGCAAGAATTTCTGTTCAATAAATAGTTAATCATCCTCTTTGACATAAATAATGAGCTTACAAATGTCAAGGTATATACTATTAAATGTCTATCTGTCATCAGTATGAGTAAAAATATAATTAAAGATAATAAATAACGCGTATTTGGCCATAGTCATAAGAAACAAGTTCGTTATTTGAAACGATCTGGACCAGCGCCAAGCGGTCGTCGACGTGTGAATACCGACACTTGATACTTTAAATCCGGCTCAAGCTAACATTTTCCTTATTTAAGTATATTCACAAAGCATACTGAGTTCTCCTTTAAACTTATTTATTTCCTACATCTAGACGCAATGCAGTCAAATTTTAAATGAAATTCAATAGAGCAAAGCCTAAAATTAGAACTAGAAAATAGTTACTATGTGGATGAAAGAATCCGTGAAACGGTTGCCAACGTAATGAAAATTCCACAATTAGGTTCGGGCGCGCTCGGAGATGTTCGGCTACGTTCGGTAGGTGCGCCGGCGACTGAAATAGGTTGGCTCGCACACAACGCATCCTAATTTGGTGGCGCGCACGCTCCGTTTTGCTTACTCGGGTTTCGGACGTTACACAAAGCAGACCGATAATGGGAAGTCAAATGATCTTCAACAAAACGGTAAATAATCGAGTCACAGGCCGAAACGAGAGTTTCGAAAATAATTTGCATCTGTTAACTTTATGTATGATTAAGAATTTAATAAAGATCTTAAATAATTAGCGAAATTAGTTAAGTTTTTATGATAGTGAAATCTAAAATTCCTATTTCAATTTCGCATGTCAACCGTTCCAAATATGGCAAATTATTATTGGTTTAAGATTTATTAGTAAAGTATTTGCAATACTCAATACTTTATCGCGTTCCATAATAGTACATAGGTGGACTCATAAATATAACAGGTCATTATTGTCCCTGTCGGACATAGCAAAGTTGCAACTCTTTGGAAACTAACACGTGACCCAGGAAATGAAAAAAAAAACCCGATTGCTTTTGTTTCATCTAAGTTTCTATGATCCAATATCTATGTTGATCACATCCAGTACGCCATGACGACACAAGACTAACAGTGACGTCATAAGATTACTTTCAATCGTATTTTAATACCGATATGACACTTGAGAAGATTTAGTTTAGTTACACGGAAAGCTTTCCAGTCCACACACACTCGATCGCGGGAACGATGCATCACGCTGTTCGATTTAACACGTCGTTGATGTATCACTTCACTGAACGTTAAATGCACTTTAATATTCTTGAGCGTCGGAAAACCGTTTTACATGTTAGTAATATTGTATAAACTTGCACCAAAACTCACCTACGGCAAAGAAAAAGAAGATGGCCCTATAGATGGTTCAGCCAACACGAGCCACAGCTGCTGACTGGTGCGAGGCGGGCGGCAAGGTGCGGCGGGCATTGCGTAGGCGCAGCCACCCCGCCCCCCGCGACCCCCGCGCCCCCCGAAGCTCCTGCGGACTCGCCCCGCATCACCCGCTCACACCATCTCTCGCCTTCAGTACAGACATTTTTAGAGCAGTGTCGTTTTGACACCAACACCGAAATAACATCAGATGTAAGCTCCAGTTTGAACAACTCGGATGCCTCGTAAATATCTGACCGACCGATGCCATGTGCTTATATTCATTAACAATTTTCATAGTGTTATCAAGTTTCTATCTCTCGTTCTATATGCTTAACTAAAACAACATGCTACAAATTCCTATTTTAGATACTAAAATATTGAATTCATTCTGGCTTCCAATAAAGCCTAAAGTCGACAAGGGTGGTAATTTGTGATACTGTGCATAACAATGCAGAAACTGAACCTTAAAATTTCTTGACCCACATTCTACACATGCCACATACTTGCATAGCCTAACGTGTATATGCTATAAATAACCTCTAGGATGTAATTACAGCGATGAACATCTTTCATCATCGTTAAGGTTTACACAGCGGAAAAAGAGGTAGGTACCTACCGCAGAAGTGAAACTTAATATAATATAACTAGGAACCTACATGAAGTTGATAACTATAGTAAATCTAGGATATCTGTAGAACTTCTAGTAACGAATTTGTACTGCAGTTCTAAATGTTCCTAAAACTACATTACCTACATGTTAAAATTATTACCACAGTTTCAAATTACACAACATTTGTTAGATCCTACATAATTTTAGTGAACTAAACAATATACTACTAATGCATGCAACTACTCTCAATGAAATTTTATACACCTGTAATACCAAGTGTATGCAACTTATACTATATATAGGTATATATAGTATAAGTTGCATACACGTCGTAACATTAGTACCTAATATATACCTACTAAATATGTGTAAGTATGATACAGACGAGCATCTTGCATCTTGACGAATGTATCATATTTCAGTTAATTCAAGTAGTATTGGTAGAAATTTAACGACATGATGAGTAATTATGATCATTTAATCATGAATTACGTAAATAAGTCGGCATACACTATACAATATACATGTATAACCTAGTAGATATTAAGTATGCCTGCAACTCGCGAAAAGTTAGTTCACTTTATTTAAAAGGCCACTCGAGACGTCTCACATTGTTGTAACATAATCTTCACAAAACTTTGATCTTTATCATTTTAATTTACTATGAGTGGCATTTATTTTTATTAACGATGAATGGTCGTTTGTTTCACAGACAGTTTTGATATTAAAACAAATATAATCGACTAATCAGTTTACATAAATGATAACCTTACTTTACATATTGAATCTGCAGAGAAGTAAGCAGATATATGGTCATTAATTACAACTACAACCAAATTTCGCTGTACAATGCCTACAAATCCCACCTATAGCTCATTTGTAATAGGTATATATGCCACTAAAAAGTGATGCTTACCTGTGTTTGAACCAACAGAAACCCTTAAAGCCATTTGGCAATCGTAGAACTAGGAAATTGCAGTTGTAGCAGCATTATATTGCTTAGCGTGCTCTAAACTTCGTAGCTGTGCCATACAAATCGCACAGAGATGCACGTGGATTGAACGGGGGTGATTTGAATCAAGCTAGATTGAATTTCCTATGTGTTTTCGACAGGGAAATGGAAAATTGACCGCTTCAAACAAACCTGACAGGGTGCTGTAATTATCAGGGTTTAATTTGGTACAAAATGAAGCACCTACGAGTACCTATCGTATGATCCCTAGAGTGCGCTCAGGAAACATTGTATCCGGACTCAACGTGTAATCATTTTGTCAGAAGTGTAAAAAATTTAAAAATATGAGTGTACTATGAGTACTACATTCTGCTTAATATACGTTTTATTTACCAACGTGTTTCTTGTGATTTCATTCGGGATTTAAAATTAATAATTAGTATCCACACAGGAGGTACTTTTCTAACGATGGTAATTCTATGATATTATAGGTATATTCTTATTGATTAACATATTATATTATCATATCAGTATGAAATTAACTGCCTTCGAGGTTAGTTATTTAAACTTGATTCCTCAACCTTCTTCTGAAAAATGACACACAGATAGACGAAAAACAAAGTTATATATATGAGGAAATGAGGATTCCGTTGCTGTTATATGGTAGGAAGTTTGGAACTTCTACCTAGGTATTTAAATACACACCGCTTGGAGGTGTCAGTTGAGTGAATTATCTTATGATTTACAGTTCACGCAACAAGAGAGCTATACTCAAAACCCCTATTGTCGGTTCGTCTAAACTCTAAACTTTGCGTATATAATAGGTTCGTATTTCGACCTGAACACATCAGAACAAATTAGTTCTATACAATAGAAAGCAAGCCTATTGCCATACTCAGTAAAGTTTAAAAAAATTAAGAAAGTATATAGATACATTCGATATTTCACTTGGAAAGCTTGCATATGAATACGATCCGTCACCCGAGAGCACAGATAACCCCTAAGTCCGAGAGACACCCATACACTACTGAGACAAAAAGGGTGAATCAACAAAAACGGGATTTTATTGTAAAAATAATTAAAGTCGGAGGATCGTAGTGACCGTGACAAACGAGTGGAAACTATTCCCGGATTGTTGCAGTTACAGTTCTCTACTACCCTTCAACTGTTGCTTGTATTACTGAGTTGGACACCTTTCACCGGAGTGGGTCTACACTGTAGATACATGCTTGTCTCTACAGTGCGAACATACTTCACATTCTCACTAAATGATTCCGTTTGCACACATAAAACAAAAGACAGTAGACACATCACACTAATTAAAAACTTGGCTCATGCAGTTATAATTAAATAATTGACTATAACACCACGACTACTGGCAATGAAACGCATTATACTCCAATCCTGACTATGGATACTTACCTACTTCGGGTAAGATTTTTCTCAATTCCTAATAATAGATTTCAAATATTATGTTAAGGTATTGTATTTGTCACAAAATACGGGTTTAAATAGTTTTTAAGTGGTTTAAATTCAAGCTTCTAAAAGAGTTTTTTTATCTTTGAATGTCAGTTACTCAATCACGCCGTGCCAGGTGATTGAGTGATGGATTTGGATACAATTTGGTACAGAGTAAAACGTTTCTTGGATATACTTTTGAAATCTCAAAAACGCTAAGGATAGATGTCCCCTACTCGTCAAAAAATAAAGGCAAACAGTTAACTCAAACATATTACTCGATCCAGGTTTAGGAGATAACGTCATAAAAATATATTTGATTCTTTTTCGTTATTAATTTTAATTATATCTCGTCTGGTATTAGTACATTATGAACTCAGTCCGACTGGAAAGTTCTCCCGTTACGAGATCATTAAAATTGACCTGGAATTATAAATAGCAAGAACAACACCAAGGAATGGGGTCGTTAATGATCGACTTACACATTTCCTAACATTATTTATAGATTACAATATGTCACGTTAGTATTATTTATGTATTTTGAAGATCAAACATTGATCACCTGGGGATTGTTAAAAATAAACGTTAATTAGAATTCGCATTGTTTGTTAGGTCACAAAACATTCTTATTATACCTACATATTATTATTCTTAACACGTTTAAGTATACAAACTTCGCTTAAATTTTAATTGTCTTTATGAAAATCAATGATTGCTTTACAGTAATCAATTGACTAAGTTCAGTAACTACCTACACCATAATAATCAGAGCATACGTTTTACGACTTTTTTCGTAAAAGTTCTCTGGCAGTAATTATAATTATTATTAGGGCTTGTATATTGTTCTTTATTCATTCGTCTTGAAGGTATAAATACATGAGTCACGTGCTGTAGCTTCGCAGCTTCACTTAAACTCGTCTGCTTCAATAGAAGTCGGTCCTTTGACAAACTTGGCTAGCCAGTGTGGTTGATTGAACACGTCGAGGTAAAGACACGAATGCTGGGTCCATTATTAGGCTGCACACGGCAAGCATGTTACTTATTATGTAATGTTCCGAGCTGCTTGAAATGTCATGTACATTGTCTTCTAGAACCATACCATGGTAATGAAAAACACTGCGGAGTCAGAAACTTTTCAAGTAGGTAAGCAGTTATTCTTATTGAAACAATCTTGAGCGAACTTTGAATTAACTTGTTGTGCAGAGAAAATAGAACCACAGACAAAAGTTTGCTGTAGATGTTATAAATAGTATACGAATTTTTGTTTGTCATCGCGCCTGTGTTCCCTGAGGAGTAATCAGAGGTGTTCTGCCACTCATACTTTTTTCCTGAGAGCTTTTTAAGACCCAAGTCATAGTTCCATCTAATCAAGTTATCACCATCATTATCATCAACACCACTAAATACTTTGTTAACAAATTTGGCAGAACAACGCAAATATATTTCTGCCTTAAAATCAAACTAGAGACATTACACTCTACAAACAGCTTTGAAGCCATAAACAAAGTATTTTGTTGTACTACAACGATTGAAACTAAATCGCGAGGTTTGCCAAATTGACCAACAAATATAAAGAATTGTATCTGAGTTTTAGTACCGATGCTGCATGGAAAGATGGAAATCGAAAGTCGACATTTTTTATAGAACTAATAACGAACGACAATGCTGTAATATAGCAATATATGTACATAAATACTACAGGCCTTGAGATGTAGCCACCGCGATGTAAACAGGAACGTCTATTAAAATAAAAAGTATGTACAATGTACTGGCCCAATGATCGATATTGGCTCGAGCAGCATTCGACGTAAACAACTATTGTCATCAGTGAATATAGCTTCTAACTACACAAACATGACGTCAAACTTGAACAACTTACTTATTGATGTCCCATGAAAACAAATTACATGTCGATTTCATGTCTGTCGATATCGCAAAACAACGTTTACAGCAAACATGTTGATTATTGGACATAATTGATGTGTGTACCAATAAACCTATCAATTGTAGTATCGAGTGCAATTTTGTTGAAATCTTTTGTTAAATTGATTGATTAACTATTTATAAACAAACAAACAAAATTCTAATCAATAAAATTTATAGCAACCGCGGTTCAAGCTTATATTTAAACTGAATATTCTTAATGTAAACATCCATTTCACATAAAGAAACACAGATGACGAGATACATTAATAAGAAGATAATTAGATATTAATGTGGAAAGGTCCAGAGCCCCAATTAATATTTAACATCATTAAGGAAACAAATATCAAAAAGGTTTATTCATGTCAAAGGGACCTTTAATACGTCACGTCAGACATTTTAATTTGTTTCGGTTTGCGTTGTTTCCGAATTTCCTCTTGTTTTCAATTATCAATTAGTCAGTATTGTCAAATTTACATCCATCAATTACAAAAACTAAACATCAACTTAAAATAACATTCAATATAATCATGTTTTTTAAATTAAAAGTGAACATGAAATTGATTGACGAATAAATATATAATAATAAATAGGATGGAGGACAGGAATATAAACCCGTTGTATATTCAGAGACAACATTCACGTACATTAACGACGATATCGTCAATGCACACAAAAACCACTGAGTTGTAAGAGATAATAATGTATCATTTTACTTTAAATATTACGTGAAAAACGAACATGTACCAGTGCTGACCTAAATGTTTACCAGGTTATTCTGATATCATTGTCAAGTTGTATCTCATTCATATACTAGATAAAAGAAAATAATAGAGATAACTGTTCAGTGCTAAGAATTTCCCTTTTATAGAACATACTTCAGTCGCGTCAAGTTTCTAAATGACTTCGTTTATGGCTTCGGGCTGATGTTAACGATATCGTCTGTCCTTATCGAAATTGTCGTGAATGAATACTTTTTAATAGTGGTCGTCTTTTTTATTTTAAGGCGCCGTAACTTTTCCTCTTGCTTCAATTGTTTCTTTTCATTGACGGCTCTTGTTACCGTTTTATAAAAGGTTATGGACAGCTGTTATCATATTTTTTATGTAGGGTTTTTTCCCTTTTAATTTCGTCAATGGGCTATTTATGCATGAGTACGTAGATATAATTATGATCAGTTAACCAACCCTGACCCGTCCGTTCTAACCCTACAGAAACGTACCCCATTTGCTGTTCTTTTTTAATCTAATTCCATGTGATAATGAACAATACCTCCTTGATAGTCCAATCTTCCCAGTATGGTACCTACTCCTTTTGACGTCACAAACAGATCACAAAATCCAATTTCGTGAGCACAGATGATTATAACTGTTACTGTCACCTACATACTCACTTTTGTTTGAATAGCCAACTTGCCACGGAAGATTCGAAGCTCTCGTGTTATTGGCACCAACGTAGAAGCTCAATCCATTGTGGTTTTATATCAACAAAGTATGTATCAACTATGTTAGGTCTTGTAAATTGTTTAAGAGAAGAAAGCTTTTCGCCAGTAAACACCGATAGCCAAAAACAATATTAGTTATTGATTAATTTGGTAAGATCATGATTTAAAATTCAAAGTAGGTATCTATCTATAAATACTACATAATTATACCTTATGTATTTTATAGCTCCGATGGGCCTCATTGACTAGAACGATATAATACCTACTCTTACTAACGTGCGAATTTATTTAGGATAACGGTTATACATAGATAAAAATGTTCGAATATATTTAGGATAACTTTTGTTATACGTAGATAATAATATACCTCAACTTTTCTTCTACTGATCCAAAGTTAACCTAGAATAACACAAGAGCTCTGCGATCTATATCATGACATGTTTTTGCACTCTCCTCGATCAGTCTGTTTTGTTTTAAACTTGTATTTAATTAAAGCTGCTCCTACAGCTGCGTGGCCTAAGCTGCCAGCGCCCACCAGCCAATTGACTTTGGTGGCCAGCTTGTAATTGAAGGCACGAACTTTGTAATTTATGTTTAGTTGGTAGCACGTTTTGGAAGCATTGTGTTGGGTTTCATGCAGAATATTACATAAAGGGACGTAGGAAATGTTATGTTGTGGTGCCCTGAAGGTTTATTCAATGCTTTACAAAACCTGCGATAAGTACCACCTAGCATATATGTTATAGATACGTTAAAAAAAACCTGATTAATGGTTAATAATGTATAGAATAAGTACCGTTTCTACACAAGTCTATCTCTGTCTGAATTCTGAATTAAGACAGTAACAGATTATGATGAAGCTTGATCTACACCACCTACCAGAAATTCTGACCTAGTAAGGAAAAGTTACTAAAATCACTTTGTACATTCGTCTATACGCCAAGCTAAGATCTAACAATCCCGCCGTGGGTCTAGTGTGCGAGTTTTATGACAAGAAGATATAATAAACAACGAAAGGCAAATGTTTCACAGAACACCTTTATTTTCAGTAAAAGATTATCATCCCTTAAAGAAACCTTTATAGCTTCTTGTATTCGTAGAACAAAGGTATATAAAGGCATACACATATAAGATTCTCTCAATCTTACAGAATTTCCTTAATACATAACTTTTGTGGTAACACAGTAGCGTCTAGGGTCATTTGTATCTAACCTCTACATTACTCAGTCTTGGTAAAACAATGGAGTCCTTCGTACTTAGCGCAATGAATCTAGCGCCGGCCCACTCGACTTAGCTACAAACACCGTATAATACTCTAAATTTCCACTAACATTTTTCATTTGGACTGTACAATTAGTTCTTTGTTTTTAGAAGCTCAGCTACACTGTACTGTACACTTGTGTAATGAAATACATGACTAACTAATAATATGTACTTAGTAAATAGGTATTTTTAGGTCCATATTGATAATTTATGTGTTATTAATATTAATTTACATGTTGTTTTGGTAAATACAATTTTAAAAGGTAGGCAGAGCATGGGTTACAAAAAAAAATACGTTGAAATATTTTATAGCTTTAATAAAAAAAATTGCACTTGTAAATACACCGTGACGTTTAGATTAGTAAAGATGATAAAGGTCTAGCTAAATCCTGAAAACTGCGCTAAGATCTCTTCTCTCCAATACTAAATAGTCAGTCTATTTTCCTTTACTTCGTCTAACTCCGACAAGATGGCGATTCCTTCATTATTGTATTTCATTACATGCTTGTTTGACGTCAGTGTACACATGGCGCATCCGACACTAAATAGTTTCGCTTACGTATTGTAGTTACTGTTACAGCGGATACTATTTTGGTCTTGCCTGATTAACTGCACGGCTATTTATGAAATTGTTAACATCGTTCATGAGATGCTATAATGTTCAAGGTTCGATTAACTAATAATATTCAATCTGCATTACTATATACTTAACTGCTCATGTTTGTTCGAATAGGTATAAGTTAACGCTGCTTACATTATTTTAAAATGTTAATAAAATATTCGTTATGAACGATACGAATGTTCGCTTCAGTCAAACAGTATAAAACTAGACTTTTTTTTAAAAACCCAAATTAAACTTACTCCAGCCAAACACATGGTTACTGGAACCGTTTTATTCTAAAACATTCGATGGCCTTTTCAAAATGTAAACTGATCCGAAAACTAATCTTTAGAAACGTCATCAGATCAGTGTGTGGCCAACCGTTCTATGATTTGTTTCTAGTTTGGTTGTTTGAGCACGTGGGAATCGGGACGGCAAATACACCTGGGACGCTCGAAAACTCTTGTAAAGTGCGACCTTTTAAAAAAACGAAGAAATAAATACGACTGTGATCGTTGAGCTAAGACCAACAAAATCTTTCGGTGCTTAACAACTAGTGAACTATGTTTGGTCTGGCCAAAAAAGCAGGTTTACACTTACATACCTATGTCTTTTTATGTATCAATCCGATATTCATTGGCTTGGGGATCGCAGTGTTGGTAGTCAAGTTACAGAAGACGCTGCTGCCCATCTTCTTTGGATTTTCCCTTAGTCGCCTCCTACGACACCCACGGGAGGAAAGGGGGTGGTCAATTCTAGGCCGGATACCACACGGCTTCCGATATTGATACGTTAAACAGAGAGCCATGACAATAGAGAGCCTCGTAGAGTGATGATAATTTAGTTATGCTTACGGCCGGCGCACAATGTGCGGTCAGCCTCGTTACCATCCTGACTGACTGGCCAATCTTTACTCAACGGCATGATCAGTTTCCATAAAAAACTTATGGCGATCCAAACAAGTAAAAGTATAGTTTTAATAGTGTGGTTTTCGTTATCAATGTTCAAAATAATGATATATACCTACCTAAGTAAAGACGAAGAATAAGGACAGACCGGCTTTTGCATTAATTTAAAGGTTCTTAAGTAGACTTGTTAGACTTATAGAATACCTAATTCTTTCCACATGCGTTAAGGCGCGGTCGCATCTGGTTTATAGTAGTAAAACCAATCAATCTTAACCATTCCATGAACAGTTTGTATACGTAATCGCATTCGAATCCCGGCTTTCTGCGATAAATAACTAGCACTCAATAAATACGACTGAGATGCTGCATCCGCTAGTATGCGCATGTAGATTCGTATTTGTTTCATCAATCATGGAAATGTCTAGCTTCCGACGGATAGGATTCATAGAACTTCAACTATGTAAAACGATATAGCTATAAAGCAAGGTTAAAGGCATTCCTATTGGACAGATGTCTCTATTCAATAGACGATTTGTAATTAAATTCTTATGTGTATTGTAATTTAATATTCGTTTTGCATGCTATTATGTTTCATCTTACTTTCTACATTCATACACAATGTTTATTGTTACTGAAAAAATAAATAAATAAATAATAATAAATAAAAAATTGCTCAATGTATTTGATTCTGTTTAACACTGCAGAAACCCAAGGCGATGGTTAAATAGATTTTGTTCTTCAACCACATTGTCCTATACAATCTCCTTCTATCAACTATGACTTACATCGCGTATAATTGTTGTTTATTACGTTGATGTGAAATAACAGACAAACGTTTAATGTATGAAAAGAAAATTAATTATATAAATAATATGGTTTACGCCATAGACATAAAACAAAAAATAATTCCTTCTTTTCTGTATTTACTAAAATGAAAGAAAATCAGACTGGAGCAAATCTTCATTACTACCGACCAAAGAAGCGTAGCCACTAATTTTCTTGTATCTAAATTATCAAATGATTTAGGTACCTTCTCTAACGAGGCCTGTTGATAAAAACCACTTAATTTAGTTACTTCAGTACTGCGTAAAAGAAAACTGTTACCTACTAACACGAAATATATTTTGGTGTTTGTTTTAAGATAAGCTTTGCCGCTAGGCTCCCACAAAAACAACTATTCTTCATAACATAATTAATTTGTTTCATTGATTTTTTTACTCTCACATGATAATTTTACGGGACCGTCAGGCTTTTAGGGCACCATTTAAGACTCAATTATGATAAAACATAATTCATCTTTCTTACAGCGCACAAGAAATGCCTCTGGAAATTCCAGTAACAACGCACTTCACAGCCGCAGTTACTATGTCCAGCCATAAGGAATATTTCCTTAGCCCAATACTTCCCCCATAATGTATAGAACCGTCGGTCCAACCAATCGATTGCGTGACCAAACGGTTTGATTCGTCTAATACTCTAATCAATCAATGTAAGCCCTTGCTGCAGTGATATTAGTCATCAAGTACAACCCTATTAAGACGTCCCCGGCGGCGTGACCTGTCCTTAATTAAACAAGATTTAACAAGGATGTAATGGTATGTATCCTCTAAGCTGTGGTCCCTGGCTACAATTAGGTCACCCCGACAGATGTCGGAGAACGTCTCTAAGGTATTACAGAGCGTTATCATATCTGTCCGTGTACGTCTGTTGCTGAACTTTAGCCTCCAAATGGCCACATGGTAATGAATATCTCATGTCTATTGTCACGAAAAGACGTGGTAATCGCATCAGCGTAGTTGCTTTTATCTCTTTTCTATTTACATCAGCGAAAAAGATAATTACTGCTATTTTCAGTTTCGTGCATCTATTACTCTATATAAAATACGTGTGTGACTCGTGTGATAGGTTTAAACTTAGTTACACATTAATTATTACGGTCTTCTCTTTGCTTTTCATTAACTGTAGGTTGTAAACCTGAACCCTTTCATATCCAGTGGCCAACATGTATTATAGTAGGTACATAGCGAACACTTAACTAATAAGCAAACTAAACAGTAGTTAAAGGACTATTAATTGTAACTAATAAGAAAATAGTAATTATTCTTATAATAGAGCGAGTTTTAACCGACTTCAAAAAAAAGAAGGAGGTTCTCAATTCGTCGGGATCTTTTTTTTATTATTTATTTTTACTATTGAAGTAGTATTGAAGTACAGAACATTTTCGTATTGAAGTAGCTTCGATGATAGAGTGTTAAACAGTTACAATACTTTATTTATTATATTGTGGGTACCTATGTACCTATATTAATTGCACAGACATTTGAGTTTTAAAAAAGCCACAACAAAATGCCTTTGAGTCTGTTCATTCGCACTTTGCCGGTATGAAAATAGTCGACGTACAAAAATAGCTCGGGGGACTGTGTCAGTATGAACTGTTTCTGTTTCGGAACTAATGCCGGTCTCTAACAGTAGAGCTGCGGTTTAGAGAAATATATGAGTTCTTTCAAAATGAGAGTATAATTAACATAATAGTGGTCTGTGTAAAATGAATAATAATTATATGTTATACCACATCAGCAGCCGGAAGACGTCCACTGTTAAACAAAGGCCAACCAAAGGCAGATCGCAGTATTGGCGGTGAAGTTACAGAAGATGCTGCTGTCCATCTTCTACGGCACCCAACGGGACGGGAGGAGGTGCTATTCTGGCCCGGCACTCCACGGACAACGGTTTTCTACCACACCTAACTGTTTAATACAGTTTTGTGGACCATAGTATACAATAAGTTTACCTGTAATGCTTTAATAATGATAATAAATAATAATTATAACAAATTGGTTTACGAAACATTATAATTTGATAGAGAGCGAAGATTGCTATTGGATAAACGGCCATAGTCATTAAGTTCACAATGATTATTATCTGAAATGCTCTCCCGTTATTTATTGAAGTTAAGAATTGGAAGAGAACCTGTAAATTAAAAGGGGAAAAGTTACACATAGTTAACTAGTCACACGTAGATATATAAAGCAATATTAAAAGCAAAGATTTTACGATGTCGTGCTTATTCTCCGCGCATTCCTAAAGTTTATGAGATATTTAACCCTTTCGCCGGCTAACGATTCATATAATACAAATACTCAGCGAGTGTTAACAATTAAAATTGATAACAAACTCCAACCATACACGTGAATAATATAAGGGCTACAGAGGGCGATGCCCTCAGGACCGCGATACAGTCACCTGTCAGATAAGTAAGATGGAAATTACAGGCAAGACGTGAATGACAGTCCACGATACGATAACTTATTTACATGCTTTTGTATCTTTGTATATATTTAGAACTTTTGAACTTTATTCATGTCAGTTCCATATAGTTTTTATATAAAAGTTTGCATCATACAATTCCGAAAAATGAACACTGTATTATCACCCGCTATTTTCACTAACACAAAATTTACATTCTGTACAGAGTCAAATAACAAAAATACTGGCGGAATCAAACATTGCAACACAAAGGTTGTGTGAAAGATAATAAAGGACAAATACAGGCACACTCCCGCGGGGCAGACCTCAATGAAATAGATATACTATGATCAAATGGGAACATCGACATCGATTGGATAAATAAAACGACAAGCCATTGTGTCGGGGTGAATAAATCTCTGATATTATCTTTAGCTATGTGCGGTATTAGGTAATTGGGTAGGTCCTTTAACCAAATTACATGTTAACTTATCCAAGTTTTATTAATGCAGCAGTTTTGCGAACCTCAGAATCCCTTAAAAAGAACTTAGATTTCAAAACATGTTCTTGGAATGAACAAAATAACATACACAGTAATTGTATGTTATGGGTTTGGTGAGGCATTTGGTTATAGATCAATGACATTACAATGTCATAGGCAAGACTTTATTTAAGTAGTTGTAGATTTTATTGGGGGACTTCAGGAGTATTTTACGACTTTGTTTTCAATAAAACATGGGTTTTACGTGGAACTGAATATTTCCTACATATTATGTAACATATATTTTATAAGATAACTTTGTAGATTTTCAAACAAAAAACTTTACAATAGTGTTCTATAAACGTAGGTTTAACAAATCTCTTATTACAAGAAATCTTGACAGAATAGGAAAAAATAATATAATACCTAAAAACATACTTCTGTCGTCTTTTATTATCGATTGTACTCACTATGTCGGTAATATTTGAGGGTCACAACAAAAAGAAGGTAGTCGGAACATAGCTACCGGTAATGGTATCTACAATACGATGTTACTTACATAGCCAATTCGGTTGTAATCCCTGAAGGGAATAGAAATACACCGAAATACTCGATACACTTACAATTGGCGAGCAGAAAGTGAACCGAGGCACATTTTACCGTGTAAGAGCTTTTTATCATAATCCGAAGATTATGGTAAAAAGTTTGAAGACGGCTACGGGACGCTAGCGTCGCAGTTTTGTTTCAGACTAGGTCCAAATAATGTTCAAATACAGTACACAAACACCTAATCTTTAAAGTTATTGTAAGATTTCAGTCCCATCATGGTAATTCGCATTTGAACAAACCTTCTGTGAGCGAGCCTAGTGATTAATTCCCGCTCTTTCCCTGCATGCGAATCCTTTATCTCGCAGTAAAATACCTATAATCTAAAAATTATTAACTACATAAATGTGAATTCGATGATACTGAGAAAAATATCACAAACCCTTATTTATTTGACCTGGATATCCCCAGATTCACTTTCGCTCCTTCCCACAAACCAATGAGGCGGCTAACAGCGACTTATGAAAACTGAACGCAATCGCATGGAGACCGATGTAATGAACCCCAATGAAAGGGGAGGGATAATGTAAACATGGATTCCGAAGATTGATGGAGGTTGTTCGACCGAGATGAACCAACAATCACATATATGTACAACTTTTACGGTTTCTTATAAACAGGCGTTCGTGTTTTGTCTCCCTAAATCAGATGCCTAACCCTCGTTCCTTTGCAAGGTAACTTGCTTACACATTATTTGATGCAGCTGAAAAGTCTGATACTTATAGATATCAGTAGCTTGAAATAATTGTATCGTTAATTACTGTTGTACATGCATAAGTAACTCTGTCTGTTTATTTGTTACTCCTGAACCGGTAACTACTAAACAAAGCACAATTTTTGATAGAAATAATTGTGGGACTATAGTCAAGGAAAAAGACTCGAGTTTTATCCTGAAAAACACGCTGAAAAGCCTTTGTCAATGGTCACTGAGAAGATATCCATCTACGTTAACGATTATTTGAGGAGACAGCTATACAATACGATAAGATGTGATGTACCTAAATAGGTACTAAAAATAAGTGTATTGGATTTTACCTACACGTGTTTTATTTCATTCTGAGTTAACAGATTGTAGATCAATTTGGATTCTGATATCGAGTCTCACCAACCCTCTTCAAAATAATAACTTAAAAATCTTGCTACCCTAAAAAACAGCCATTACGATTTGTATACCCAAAAGACTAGCTTAATAGGTATATTACTAGCTTACATAACGTGACTAGATTCTATAGAAGATATTTATGTAGTCAACCAATACCTATCATAGTAGAAAACACTTTACCTGATTAGTATCCAAATCGTGTTTCACACACACATCACATCACATCTACCTATTGCAGTCCACTGCTGGACGTAGACTTCCCCCAGGATACGTGACAAGGCCACACACGTGGGTACTATGAAGTAATTAGCAATTGGTCATTGACTTGTACATTAGTGACCAACTCTAAAAGAAGAGATACTAAGAGATTCCTTTTATGTGCACACCGACACAGGTTACGACTGAACAAAAATTTCATTTAGTTTCTCAAAGCTACTTGGTTTTGACTTGCTGAGAAACATTTGCGGCCACACACGGCAGGTTTATTTATTCACCGCTTTGTACGTCCTTATATTCTAGGAAATGCTCGTGCAACTGCAAGACTCGGAAAAAGCTCTATATAGTAGTCAAGTTATGTGACAGGTCGGTTTTCTCTGTTTCATGTTTTAAAATGAATTGTATTTATTTTACAAACCATATATTATAACACAGATAGTTTAAAATACCCTGCTTGCAATAAAATGCGGGCCTTTTTAAACCAACATAACTATAATCATGCCTTATCTTCAAAGGTGCTCTTTCGAAGGAGGAGGCAGAAGTGTTCTATCTCATTAGGAGTCGAGCTCCTACATTTCGTCGTTAATAATAAAATGTATTAGCAGATGCAGTCACCATGTATTATAAGTAATGTCATGACTGAACAAGATATTTTATAATATAAACTATATATTATATTGTATATTATAATATATAACTACAACAATACTTCTCTTGATAGTAAGTTAGTTAAATTAAAACTTAATATAGTTGAGGAAGACGAGTAATACGCCGATACAAACCTAAACAAGGTTTTCCCAAAATTAATAAAATTAATTAATTCCGTCTACAGTCACGTTTTCCTATCATGATTGTGAGAGCTCGCTAACTAAGCGTAATTATTAATTCCATGACACAAATAAATGTCTACCATTACAATTCTAAATCTGAAAATGTTAACAGAATTAGCTAAGAGTATAAAGTGATTAATAAACCATAATTGCCAATTAAAAATTAATGGAGCTCATTAAAAATTATTATATTATTGTGAATGAACAAGCATTAATATCAAAATTACTTGGTTATAATTATTTTCATCAACCATACGATAAGAAGAAGAAGGTTATAATTAGTACTGGTATGTTAGATAAAGTCACACTAAAGCATGCCGAGCTCGCAACCCATAACAATGAAGCCAATCTAAAACCTTCAATTCAACCCTACAATATAGATATTTTACAGTTGAACTAATATTTTCCAAAAGCTCTTTTTTCCAAGTTTACGTAGGTCGTTATTCATATTACTATCAAGCTACTTTAATGTCCAATAAACTCCTCAGAACAGATATATTCGTAGAAAATAGAAAAGACTTGAGACTGCATAAGTCTGTTAAGAAAAACATAGATGAAAACTGTTAGTCTCATAACTCTCTCTTCAGATATTATTTAAATAAAAGAGCACGCAGTAACCTCGTAAATAAAAGCCAGAGAACAACAAATATAAGTTACAAAAGCCACCATCAATAAAAGGTGCTCAACGGTTCCGAAATGTAAAAACTACAATAAACGCGAAACGATCCGTAAAATCAGTTTCCTTCTCATACGCAAACGTGAAATTAATTCAGGGATGATAGTGGTAATATTCGTAAATTACCATTCCCTTTGTTCAAATCATAGTGACCCGTGAACTACTAAACCGGGAAACATTTTCCACTTGCCTGTACATTTATGAGCGCCATCTCTTAAATGATAATGATACTTTTTAGTACATTGTAATCGGAAACCAACTCAGTTTTCAGTGAGCCTAACTTCTAAATAGCACCGTCTGGTGTAGCTTTGCTTATTTCCTAGGTTTACCGCTATCAGAACCTCGGAACGCTGAATGGTTCTTCGCTTTCCCAGTGAGATGTTTCAGGAAAATTCCAATAGATGGCAGTACTGTAACATAATTAGACCAATAATGAGTTCAATGTTAAAATGTGAATCTTGTACTGATTATGTATCTATATTTTAATTACAAACACTTTAAAAATTACTATTGTTTATATGGTATTAGCCAAGCTTGAAAATCTATATCTAACATAGTTATTCTAAATATTAATGTGCCAATCATTAAAATATTAAAAAATTACGCTACTAGTTAATGTTAGATAATCAAAACAAATGGTTTCGGTTCTATAGATAAAATGAAAAAATATAATTTGAAATAGGAAGTATTTTAGTTTTTAAACCTGTTTCCTTTGAACCTAAATAAAATTATTGATTTAATTTTTAAATTAGGATTGGAAATGATAACATCAGAATTTGAATTTAAATCTCAAATGGCACGGTAGCGCCACCTATGAATGCTGTCATGAACTATCGCAGCCTTTAAGACGAGTCTAGCGTTTCTCTTCTGCTAATAAGCGAGAATAGGGGGCGCTATAGGACTGCCTCTTTGGTCTCGTGGTCGCTAAGCACGACTGCTGTGCATGAGGTCCTGGGTTTGAACCCCGGGTCGGGCAAAGTGTCATTGGGTTTTTCTATTAGGTAATTCTCAGGAGCAGCAAAGAGTCTGGTTTTTACATAATTGACGGCAATAGGCTTGCCCCCTATTACATTGGGACCTATAACATAACTGGCGAAACGTTGGTGTACTACTAATAAGTACATTTCTGCCTACCCCTTACCTACAAATTTACAGATGTCTTTCATCATCAATAGCCGATAGATGGCCACTGTTGAACAAAGGCCTCCCCCTTTTAGAAGGCGGGTGGGGGGGGGTTGCCATAATCCCCATGCGTGGCAAGCGGCTTGGGGATTGCAGTGTTGGTGGTCAAGTTACAGAAGACGCTGTTGCCCATCTTCTGGATGTTCCCTTAGTCGCCTCTTACGACACCCGCGGGAGGAAAGGGGGTGTCATTTCTAGGCCGGATACGGATACCACACGGCAGAGATGTCTTTCTTCTTTTCATTAGCGCCAGCCTCATAATGGTGGTCATAAGCAATTTCGATTCTGTTCTGTCCAAACTCTTTATTTCTTGATATGATCATGTAATTCAGACTCTACCCTTTTTCCGCCTACTCGTAGACGGAATCGAACCTTATACCTAACACAATCTAAACGCTTAGGCATCAATCGGGCAATTCCGTTCTTCTTACAGTCAGTATACATTTCATGTAAACAAGCTTATTAGGCAAATTAGCCCAAAAACTCCCCCTAAAGATAACAGTATGCCTGAGTCGGGAAACGAACCCGAGACTGCAGTATTTGAGTTTACGACCACAAAACCAACAAGGCGATCGGCTAGGTGCGTAACGCGTTGTCGATCCCATTGAAAATGTTAAGATTTCTCGAAAAAAGAATTTGATTGTGATTATTAACTGTGAAGTTTATAATTATTGTCTTACAGTAAATTATACATACACACAGTCACGCCTGTTTCCCAGAGGGGTAGGCAGAGACCACAGATTTTCATGATACTGGCATACTTCTTTCGCCTGATTCACTCACAAACGCATTACATTCCTCATACACGCCCAAAGGTTAAGGGTACCCTCTCTTAAAATTATAAATAAACTATACATAGGTAAATTTCGTTAGGTCAAACTAGAAAGCAAATACGTTGATTGCTTTCCGGGTTATAATTAGCTGGTCTACGCTTCTAGTGGTCTATATCGTGGATGACTGAGTAAGGCTCGCCGGAACGTATCATCAATCGGGGACTTTGAAGTGCATCCGCGAACCAATTCCAATTCGAAACCTCTTTTGATGTATTTGATGGTATCTGCGACGGTTATACAGTAACGGCCGTACCTACTAATTAATGTGTTTAACGGGTGAATGACTGAAACGGTAACACACTGATTCGTCTCTTCCTGATATTAATATAAAGATATAGGAGTATACCTAAATACTAAAACATAACATAACATGACGCCTGTATTCTCTGAAGGGGTAGGCAGAAGTGTTCAGTACCCACATTTCGCCAGTTATGTTCGCAATGTAATAGGGGGCGAGCCTATTGCCATCAACCGGGCACAAATCCAGACTCCGTGCTACTGAGAAATACCTAATGGAAAAACCCAGTAACACTTTGCCCGACCCGGGATTCAAACCCAGGACCTCATGTTTTAACAGTCGCGCTTAGCGACCACTATCACAGTCGATAGCACCGATTTTTTAAAATTTACTTATGAGATATGTATGCAGTATTTTCTCTTGGTATGTTGTATACAGATGTTCGAATTTTATCTTTTAGAAATTATTTAGAAGGCTTGGCTTTACGTCACCTGGAATCAAGAATCTTATCTTCTATAGAACTATAGGCTTGTTTCAGAAGTGAGCTATCATGGTGCAGGGCGAGGTGTGCGCGGGGGAGGGTATGACGTCAAACTCCTATACTGCGTGAACAGAGTAACGCCACTCTCTATCCGGGTCACCTATTTTGGAATATTGCACTAACGTCATACAGGATTCTATGAAAAGGCATAATACAGGTAACATTTTTAGGTTTATTTGGCTATTATAGACATGTAAGCTATATTAAATAGATATAAATAATGCATCGCACGAGTCAAATTTTTGTTGAGCATGGGATTCGTAGATCAATATTTGACATAACATAACATAACATCACGCCTGTATTCCCCGAAGGGGTAGGCTGAGGTGAACATATAGTACACCCACATTTCGCCAGTGATGTTGTAAGTCCCAATGTAATAGGGGGCGAGCCTATTGCCATCAACCGGGCACAAATCCAGACTCCGTTCTGCTACTGGGAATTACCTAATGGAAAACTCAGTAACACTTTGCCCGACCCGGGATTTGAACCCAGGACCTCTTGCTCAGCAGTCGCGCTTAGCGACCACTAGACCAACGAGGTAGTCAATATTATATCAATATTTGACCCTAGTATTAAATGTACCTAAGAATCTATTTTGAATGATACCTGTAAGAAGAAAAGGGAATATAATTTTGAACGTGAAATTGTATAAAATGAACGAGGCTTGGCTTGGCGAGGCAGACAATAGCAAAGCAAAACCAATTAGTTTATAGCAAAGTCAGAATAAACAACATTTAAGCTATAGGCTTCTGCCAATCATTTCCAACTATCAGAGTTCATGGATTTGATGTCGACATGTTATGTTTGTCGTTTTAAATTCGCATCGTCGTGTACCAGTCCTATCCAATTTAAATGACATTGATAGATCGGCACCAAATCCAATATATTGCTCGGTGCACAAGCGAAGCTCCAGTGCCCGCTCAAAGTCAAACGTTTGCTTTGACACTTCATACAATTATGCACTTCACAAATTCTAAATCAAAGTCAATTATAACAGGGTTTTCAGCAACGATATCCTATTACATAGATGCAGCATATATAGATAAGGCAAAACCATGTTATACATTTTTAGCATTTGCAACGATGATTATAAAAGATCAACCAAACGGCCTCTACGCCGTAGCACGCCGTAGCACTGTCTACAATATTATTCTGGTGTCTTTATTTCACGAGTGGTTTATACCAAAACGTATAATTACCATATAACCCTGTACAATATTTATACGACTTGTTTTGTCCACATATAATGCTGGTAAAGATCTTAGATTTACATCAGCTACGTAACATAATGCAGGGTGCCTCACGAATATTTTTTGCTATTAAATGTAGCCTACCTTTGGCACATAACATCCCGCCTGTATTTCCCGAAGGGGTAGGTAGAGATGTGTAGTACAACCATATTTCGCTTTCGAGTTATGTTATATGTCCCATTGTATTAGGGCGCGAGCCTATTTTCATCAACCAGGCACAAATCCAGACTCCGTACTTCTACTGAGAATTAGGTATTGAAAAAACTCAATAAGACTTTGCCCGATTCGGGATTCAAACCCAGGACCTGATGCTTCGCAGCCGCGTTCAGCGACCACTAGACCAACGAGGCAGTCATCTTTCCAAGGTATGACCGCGTATAACCTTGCAAAGCTATCGATTTACGCGGTAGCCAGTCGCTGCGAATCTCTCAGGATTTTCAACAAATTTATTTTGTTTTTTACTGGTTACGAATAATATTCAGGAGAAACCTGGATTTAATATTATCTGTAATCGCCAATTAAGCTAGTGTGGCAATTAATGCTTGTTCCTTTTCTGTATGAGAAGAGGCCTTTGCCATACACTGGGACTGTTATAGGCTAATATTATTACCTTTTACAATACTCCTTTGGGTACATCGTCGTAGTTCTTCAATTTAAAAGAAAAACAATAATGTCGCAAGTATAATTTCAACACACTAGCACTAACACATAAATTCAGAAAAATAGTCTATTTTAATACAAAACGTGAAGCGTCAACACTATTTTGATTTAAGTTTGTAATATTTTTCCATCAACCGTTCTCCCGTGCGGTAATTGAATCTGCACCTCTTTACGTTGAAGGCTGGACGTCTATCTGGGACTTGATTATCTGTGGATGGAAATCTTATTTGATAAAAAAATCTTACTTTTTAATGAAATGCGCAAAGAAATTACTGTAATTTAATGCTATGCTTTGAATGAAATCAAAAAATAATTTCTGCAACACGTTGGACCCAGAAGTGGGGGTTTTCCTTTACCGCCATGAAGGATGAGTGACGATTCACGTCCTACGAGCAAATGCAGCCTACCGAGCATGTTTGTTCCCGTGTTTATTTATAGATATTCCCATCAAACTGCTTCTGCCTGCCTTTATGTACACATTAAGTGTCAGTTATGTATCCGATGAAGAGCATAGTATGTACTGCACATCTTGTATAAAGTTTGCAGGTGAAACTTAATTCGTTTGAGCCTGGCTGTAGCTCTATATTCATTGCTACGTCATTAATTTTGAATCTGATATCTTACCTATGTTCCAAGGTCGGTCACAGCTATAAGGTTTACAAAGACATGTAAACATAATATGTACCTACAGGCATGGTAATATTTCGGTTTAAAGAATTTATTTTCTTATAGAAACTGTACAGTTCTTTTAAAATAAGATTTGCATAACTATTAACAATTTATAATATTTCTAGCGCTTATTGACATGCATACAAAAATATATAATATAAATTATCTTAAACATATTTAATAAATCAATTTATGAAATTCTACATTAATTTTAAATAGTAATAATTATGATGTAACATGCAGCTTTAAGGGTATAGGTACATATTATTTCTGCGTTTCTATGGCATACCTACATATTTTTTTAATTTATTTTTAAATATATTATTGCTACTGTCCTTTTTTATTTCTTCCGGTAAATTTGTGTTCCAAATCCGTAGACTGCGACTCTAAGGATCAAATACGGTATTTACAGTAAACATATAGATCTCAACATATTGTGTAGGTTATTAGTATTCATCGTCCGATACAAATTGTCTATTTAGTCCCTTATATAGGGTTCGTTCAATATCTTAAGTAAGTCGCTAAGAATGTAATCAGTGTACAGTTTGTTACATGCCGAGGCTGACGTCATGTCAAGGTCTACCTCAACGTTATTTCTATCTCACTCTATGGTTTACGCTCCCCCAGGATACGGTTACAGAGCCCTATATTCATTCTTCTTAAAACTTCGGCAAACCAATTGGTATTGGACTGTATGGTTATTTGCTCAAACTGAGGTCGAACCTACAAAATTTGTTTTGCTAACACATGCGATGTTTTTAATAAAGTGCTTTTGTAGCTGCTAATAATTGTATTACAACACAGAAAAGTCGTAGGAAAATATGTATTCGTTTGTTTTATATATGTAAGTTAGGTACATATTTTCATATTTAGAGTCAATTTTATAGACGCGATTTAAAAAGATGAACATTATTCCAATCTATTAATCTTTTTGTTTTTTATGGAATATCATACAAATACATGCTCGTTTCATACCAACATAATGTTACGCTTATTCCCCTATATTTAATTCCATACATTTTAATCTTTATGTAAAATAGGTCACCTCTCTAGCTAGAGCCAGCTAGATATAGTTTAAACCTTTTACATTCAGGTTCCGATAAGGGCGGAAATCCTATTAATGAAGCATCCTCGTCAAGTCGACCGTGACGCAAACTCAATTAGTATGGATTGAGCTGCACTGGCCGACATCATAATTTTAAGTAGAACTGCAAACGCTTGCTCAGTAGCTAAAAATAGCTTGGATATTGATGAACCTCTTTACTTTTTTGCAACACTTTAGTATGCTATGATTTATATTTTCTGTAAGTCGTTATACAAAATATACATCTTAGCATACTTCATGGGTAACCTGCATATTGAAGAAGATTAGTTACATTCATAGATATATTAATATTGAAGTAAAGATCTTTTACCGCATTATTTAAACTAAACCAACAGAAATACGATATAAACCAAATCAAGCAGGCAATTTTGAGTCTATACTATCAGTACAGCTTTAATGCAATCTTTTTATAATCATGCGTTCCCATTTAAAAGCCTTAGATTTTGGATCAAAATTGTAATTACTGCACAGTTTTAGGACATCTTCTATGTAATATTAGGGAACCTACATAACTGTGTGTCCCTTATCGTTCTCTTGATATAGGACTTCCATTATAATTAGTGGCAACTAATTTCTCGATTGAGCTGAAGCCGCACCCCGCGGCCCTGCCTCACCCCTCTCTCACCAAACCTGTTTCAGAATGAAACTGACCTAATTCTGCCGCTGCAGTCCCCCTCCGCACCAACTGACGTCATACCATGTCTTCATATCCACAGCATAATATAACAAATTATTAAACACGCAATAACAATTGCAATGCATTATATTATAACGGCTAGAATTGCTTGGCAAGCCGATGGGTTCTTACAGTATTCCGCTACTGGGTAGCAAGGCATAGAGTCAAAAACTGGGTCATCCCGGGTTGCAAGCCTCTATTCATGAATCGAAGCACGCAGGGTGACGCGCACTCGTTCATTCTTGCTGGGACTTGTTAATCGAACATGGTTCTACCTGCGTTCGACTGACGCATGAATGATCTATATCGGGATATAAATAGAAAATGTATTTATTTTTTATACATAAGAAGCAATGATGAAGTTTATTTTGATTCATAGAACGTACCGTTAGAGGGACTGTAAGCATACAGTGATCGTTTCGATATTTTCAAATAAAGTCATCGCTTTTTAACCGACTTCAAAAAAGGAGGATGTTATTTTGGACATACAGTTTCTTATTCATAGATTAATTTGTATTAGCTGACTAATTTATTTCTGCATATTCTCAAACTAGAGAAGAGAAATCTTACTCTACCTATTAGCTACACAAATAACTATAGGTTAGAGGATACTCACCAGACTAATTCTATGCCCTTCAACGATCACATTGTTTGATTATCCCATGACTCAGATCCAACAAACTAATATGGGCAACATAATACTACGAAGCGTTTTAACTTAAAACGAAAATAGCTAACACCATTATCGGCCTAAAATACAGGTCGTTCAAATAGTACGACCCATGCTTGTGAGCCTGGGAAGGCTGCGTCCTTGCTGCCTGTGACGCACGAGCTTGCCTTGAAGCAATGGACTCACCCTGGACTATGATAAAGCTATCCGTATGCTTTCAATGTTGTTTCTAGTCAATTTAATTTTGGTCTTTAGGAACGGAAATTGGTCCTTTTTCGTGTAAGTTTTACGAGTTTTAGGATTGTATTTGGTAATTATGCATGTTGTAATATTTGATTTATTGTAACTATATAATAAAATTTAGGTAACAATAATTTAATATTCATCATGTGGGTGTTTTAACATTGAATAAATAAAGTTTATAATTAAAATCACATTACAGTAGGCTACATACGCATTAACAGGCCATGCATAAAAGAAGATTTACGATTTTAAGATTTATCTATATATTATATTATCAAAGGTAAATAGTAAAAAATATGGCGCCATAATGTGACGTCGACTTGGAAATGTTATTGGGGCGTAATATATTATATTATAAAATTAATATTAAATCAAAATACGATATTACCAGTATTCATTACCATACGAATTTTTTGAAGTCCGTAGAAAGTTTGCTCTTTCTGAAAAAGAGGAAGCATCCACTGACGAAAATACGAACAGAAAGATGAATATAAGAACTGATATCTGTTACTCGTAGTAAAACGATAAGTTGTACATTTGAGTTTGGTTAGTGTTATTATATGGCTGTTAAGGAACACAGTTTGGTCTTTATGTCCTCACTTAAAATATTTTATATTCTTATTTATTTGGACAAAGGAATGGGTTTTCAGGACCGCAATGTTTTCTCGCAGTGCTACTTTATTACCGTTAAATAACAAGATTGACAGAAGATAATAATAATAATTATTATTACATTACATTCATTATTAAACATTTTCTTTCATAAAAGTATAAAAGAAAATGTTTAATAATTATTGTCAGTCAACAACTTTGCCGATCTTTATTTCAGATACAAGCTTTATACAATAAAAAACATATGCCTGGAAAAGTGTTTAATAAAACGCAGACTTCATAGTAATTATGCCTTTGATATTGCCTCGTGATTCAAACGCGCACTTAATAACAATAAATTTAGAAATTAATCGATGCTAAATTACCTTCGTTGTTAATTTCGTAGAAGACGCATATTAAAATGAATGCACTAATTGCCGTTTGATAACATAATTTAAAATCAATATGACCTTTTATACTCCACTTTTTGTTCTGATGAGAACTTAATAAATATCACATAAACGCTAGCGGCCAGGGAATATGATGCATATACATACGTATACATTACCTTGTTAACTGTGACATGAAAATTAAATAAGTGAGTAAAATTAAATGCAGCCTCTCCGAAACGAAAAAGCAATTTACGCTTTCCCGCTAAGATGTAAGCTGCCAGCACGATGGAGGCATGTAATAACCACCTCACTGCAATATACACTTTAACAGTGTACTTAAATGTAGCCCCCATATTCCAGGGTGATCATAGTTCCAATCTATTTTAGGTTCCCTAGTTGCCTAGTCGGCCGAGTTTCCTCCTAAATGTCAAACGGGTAGAGTCGATACACTTCCACTTGTTGCATCGTGACCGGGTCACTGCAGGCGGCGCAGGGAGCGCTGCGGGGGCGCGCGGCGCGGGAGACCAGCCTCCAGCATCGGTCAACGACCCACTGGACGCACCCTGTCGCATCCAACCTATTTTAAGAACAGACCTGTATAGGCAAAGTTCGAAGGTCAAATTATCCCGTCGTGTAGGAATATGTTATTTTATTATACATTATCTTTTGTAAATGTTTATGTATATTATAATATATTTAATTAAGAACTGGATAAAATAAAGCAATGTCTAAATTTATTTTAGGTCTGTTTGTACTTTGGGTTGATTAACTAAAACTACTTACAGTCCATGACATTTACTTTATCATTGACATGTTCCTAAAGTTGGAAAAACGTTTTGTGAATATTCATTATTATCTTATCGTGTTGAATATAAAATATTAATAATATTAATTAAAACGTGCCATAAATAAAGTGAATATTTTTTGTTTATTTTATATATCACATAAATATAAATCTGTTAGTAAACTGCTATGTTGTTCTGTCAATATTGCCATAACAGTTAAACAACATTAAATATAATCATGTGTGAATGATGTAAAAGTAGTGTTCTAAGTATACCGATGGAGAGAAAGTTATTAATAACGTGTAAGTTATTATTAAATCTTTTACAGATGCTGGGTTCCATAATAAAGGCTGGCATTCGGTGACGTCAGGAAGGCAGCAGAGGCGCGCCGCGGGCGCGGCAGTAGGCGCCCATTCATGGGCCTCCGCTCACACACACACACATCCTCTGGCACACGACCGCAAGCCTACATCATTGTGATTTTCGTAATGACGTCACTCGCTCCCGACCAATCGCAGAGCGGATCCATTCAAGCCTAACTCCTGAAGGGAATTTCGTGGAGCGGGATGGAGGCAGCAGTCGACGGACGAACGCCGCGTAGTCGGTAGCTGTACGCGCCTTAGCTCTCGCGATCACTTTACGGAACAAAAATTTAGTACTCAAAAGTTTGCAAGTTTTATTAAAAAATGTAACGGTAGATAATAAAAAATAATTTTCTAATTAATGAATATATTGGCATGATGTACGATAAGGGATCACCTCTCTGAAAACTTCTGTTTTGGTAAGTAGTTGAAATTAAAGGAATTTACAGGAACAGAAAAGTGGAAGCTTCAAGTTATCGTAGCTTAATGTTCAGAGCACGTGTAGGGCTACGATAGTCTACGGTACGCCGCTACGTCGCCTACGCGCTGTCTGGCTCGTAGCTCTGTAGACTCGCCCACGCTTTGGAACTTCCCCGCTACCGAAACGTGCCTTAATGTTAGTTCTAAACAAAATCCTTGAATTTGTAAACTTTTTTCAAATTTATTCAAACAAAAAATCAATGATTAATTTATAATATTAAAATTAGTTTCAAATAGAGCTTATCCAGCACACGAAACCTGTCACAAAAATTATAAAACTATTTTTAAAAACATGGATTTGTTCAATAGCCAATTAGCCCTTTAATATAACAATCATTTGTTAATATACAAATACATGAATTTAACAATACGCGTTTATAACGCTCTTTGTCCGTAATGGGTTGAGTAAAATCCCAGGCAGCATGGAAGGCTCTGAGGGCCCGTTGAAGGTCGACCCATGGTAAATCGGGTCGCCCTTGAGCGCATGCCCATTATGCCCGTTACATGCACTAAAATTAAGTAATACATGAAAATTGGTATAAGGTAGTTACATAATTATACATATAAGTGGTCAACGGGCCCGTAAAGCGCTAAAACAAAAATGATAAAGCACGCGCTGTTTTTGGTTCGAATACCGTAAAATGATATGGAAGAAGGTTATTATATCCAATATGTAATCTAGTCTCTTTAACTAATTTATGAACTTGCTTATGCCAAAAGCAACTGTTCTTGTTGCTACGTCATAAGCAAGATAAAAATGAACCCTGTGACACAAAGTATTAAAGGTCACCAAGATTTGATAAGTAATTAAATTGACAAAAGATAATGGTAAATATATTGTAAAACTCAATTAAATTAATAAATCATTTTAATTGAAGTTATACTTAAACGAGGAATTGAATTTTTCACTAATTGCTTTGCATTTTGTGATAAACAGAAGTCCAAACCTGTACCTACCACGGCATAGTAAAAACAATCTGCCAACTAAATTGTCTTAACTACGATCTTTCGAACCACCATTCTTTGATCATTTGTAGCACTACGTACATAGCACAAAGCACTTGTACTCTTTAAGATACCTCTTACTTACTCGTACAGCATATTAAACAGATTTTTTTTAACTTGCTTATCACCAAAGTATTCATAAAAGGTTAAACCAATTTTATTCATATTGGGATTAACTACTGTCATACATACATATTATATCCTATCAAGTACATAGAATATAATAACTTTACAAAATTTACAAAACTTTTAAAATGAAGGTCGAAAACACACATTTATATATTTAAAAGGATTAGTGCAAATCCGACGAAAACCTCATTATTTTTATCAATATTGCAATTTATCATTAATAACCTCATTTCATATTAACACTTGAAGTAACAATGAGCGTTCCACTAATTTTGAATGGGCACATGGCCGATATTCCATGAATGAATTAATTGCAACACAATCTGAATCGATAGTCCTTGATGCCGAATAACGGGTTTTCGTAGAACTTGTGTAGGGTGATAATCCTACCAAACGTACCTACAACAAATGGCACTGAATACTGTGAAGCATGTTCATTCATCTTAAAATTGAACTGCAGGAACAGGAGGAAGTAGAGTAACAAATATCATGAATAAACCACTACTAAGTATAGTGGAACCGTAAAAATTATTCGATATAAAATCTGTGATCCTTAGAGCAAAGGGAACGCCAATCAACAACGTCAACTGATTTGTAAGAATCGAATGTTCTTGTCGTGAATATACCCTCTAGATTCAAGCGCGTTGTTTTCGTATTGTACCAACAAGTCATAACAGGTGTGCTTTAGTCTACAGTTTCATTAATGGTAGTTAATCGAGACCTAATTCAGATATTTATCAATTTGTTGCCCACAACTGCTTCAGGCATCTACGTAACATTTCCAATGTCACATTTATGTTGTATTTTCGAAGACAGAGAATTAATAGCGCCAATTAAATAACAATGGTGAACCTTACATTAAATACCACCGGAAAGCAAAAAGTATTCTATTTCACAACGTATTCAGACATTCAAAATAGGCACAATGGTCAAATTTGACGACTGCAGTGTATTGTTGTCTTCTTTTGTTTGTTATTGTATGATTTGAATAGCACATGAGTGTCTCAACGTTTCATGCTTTTTATTAATAAGTGTAGAAGCTTGACTACCTTTATGACTAAATTCATTTCTATCCAGCTCTTGAATTATCTTTCTTTCTTTAATCTGTTTACCGGCCTCCCCGAAATCTTGAAAGGCAAAGTATCGCCTTGCCCTATTGAAGTATTCTTTAAAACATTCCCAATGGCCTATTCCAAATCCTACTCGGCCAATTGCAATAGGCTTGATTCTGGTGCATTGAACTCGATGCTGCCAGTATACTTGCTGAGTACTGATATTCTGATAGAACACCGAACTGGGCGTTTTCACGGGAAAAGTAATCAAGATTTATTTGTACTGTTTAAGAGTTATTGTTTTTATAGATTGCAATTTGTACCCAAAGATACTTTCCTTTACCTTACGATTAAATACGGTTAGTAACTTTTTAACAAAATCGGTCCTAGAACGGACCTATTATGTTTTTTATTACTGTGATTTCGCACAAAAAATAAAAACAATGATTGTGTTAATGGTCATAAAATTATTTAATAAGTGATTTCTTGCTCGTTGTTAAGATCGCACCCATGAGCAGATGGTACTTGATTTAATAAGGTATGGGGTAAATATTAATATTCTGACAATTTGCTCGAGTAACGAATGTTATTCCTAACTTATGAGCCCCTCGTTCTAGATAAATTAACTTTTACTGAACAACTGACAATTTTTAAACCAAGAAGGCATAGACTACTACTGAATAGTGGTCGATCTAATGTGCTTTCTTCTACCACTGCTACAGCCTGATGTTGATACAGGCCAGTTGGTTGGACTTTATGATTAACATGATTTTACTTTTCGGCTCCTTATATTTTTGGTTAGTGACAACTGCAGACAAACTGCAGAGGCCACATGGAAACAATACCCATAAAGCTGTACAAGCAATTCGTGTGCGGGGGCCCGGGACTGTGTCAGCGGGGAGGGGGCAGGGAAGGGGGCTCGCTTTGACGTCAGAGCTTCCTCGTGACGTCATAGGTCTCTGCCACACCCGCGTTTGACGTCACCAATGCTTCTAGAGCTACCTTTATCTCATGATAAGCTAATTTATCGATAAACTAAAATTATATGAGATATTAAAAATATAGCAAAAATTATTACTAAAAATTATAAATATAATTTCCGTTTAAGTAGGTAAAAATTAATAAAATTACAAAAATAAAAACTACCAAGCATAATATTATAAAATACCATTTAAAATTAAAATAATCGCAAATTAAAAAATATGTTGGAATAATAAGAAAGTCTTAACACGATGCACCAGGGCTGAACGTCTCAGCTGCCTGTAAAATTCAATGAACGAGCTTGCCGACGTCACTAACGTTGCAGATCCTATCTTCGTCCTTGTTACTCGTACAGTTCGGCGACTGTGCGATGGAGATAGATGTTCCAGTGACCCAATTTCCCGACCTCGCTCGGGTGGGATCGGCGTCTATTTTTAATCTGAAGGTCGATTTATTTATAGAGCTGGGTGTGTGCAGGTGGCGAGGTGGTTCAGCGCGTGCCGACCGCCGCGCGCCGTACCACTGTAATGATGGCGTTTTGTACACGTTCACCTAGCCTTATTAAACATATTTTTATTAAATAGATACTATTTTCGGATACTGTTTTATATCAAGACATAATTATGTCAAGTGTTCACTCTCATATAAAAATTACAAAACTTTAAAAAGCAATAAAAATATTTGTATTATACCGTGCAATTTAAAGTGATTTCATGGCTCCTAGAATTTTAACATTAAATTACATAATTAGGAAATTTAATTTAATTTAATTTAATTGCCTGAAGATAATCTAACTTCCTATCTTTTTAAACTGTATGTTTTATAAGGTTCAGTACGGAAAATTCAATTTACTTAGTTTCATTATTGTTGCGGTTCCCAAGGTCGCCCTATATCTTAGGGGCTCAAGGACGAAAACAGCATCGTCTGTTTTTTTGTGACGAAATATAATTGAAGAAATGTAACTCTTACTTAAGTAATAAGGTGTTTGTTGGTGGTTTGGTGTTCTTATAGTGTATGTCATATCATCACGCCTGTGTACCACGAAGGGGCAGGCAGATATGTAAAATTTGCTTACATACAATTTATCAGATCTTAAGATCCGAATTTTATCAGTCCTCTGTAATAGAAACCAAGCTTCATGCCATTTTTCGGCACAACCATTGCAAATTTGACCTCATATAGTCCTGTGGTTGTACAGTGCACACTACGTGTACGCTACCAGACTGCTGCGTCGGCTTAGCATTAGGTTCGTATCCTTGTCGGGACAGTGTTTCAAAGGAAATTTTGAGTAGCGGTCCGGGATTTAAGCATTGTACGTTGCTCTTAGTATTACCACAAATGTGAATTTTTCGACCTCGTTAAACATTAAAACGGCTAAATGAAGATCGATCCTTGCTAGTCAATCCAAAAATTTTAAAATGTTAGTTTGAGTTACAGTTAAACCAAACAAAAGAGTCGTTTATTGATTCATTGTTATTATGTGTATTTCTGGATTGAAGCGATTATTATGTCATTACGGCACTCATTGTACGTTTATTTATAGTAGGGACATTTAACATTATGTAATATTTATTTAAAAAGAAATTTTACCAATCAAATGTGCTTACTTCTTTGAGTAAAGCTGTCTTATAATGAAAGCTGAGTAAACCCACTGCAAGCACTTATACTTTCATGAAGAAAGTTAATATTATATTTCCCGAAGAGCTTGCCTACAAAGAAGTAATAAAAACAGCTCACCTATTTGTAGGGATGCTTTGTAGGAGTGAAATGGTATAATAGCTAGCCTGACTACTTGGTACAGGACCTACATAATTATATTTTCTTTTTTTTCTTTTTTAAAAAACGTCGCCCCACACTAGGAATTTCTCCTGTATCGTGGGTGCGTTTCACAAACATGAAATATCACATACACAAACACCAAGACTCGGGACAAACACATGTGGATCGCACAAATTTTTGCCCCGTGCGGGAATCGAACCCGCAACCCTTAGGGCAGCAGTCTAATCGCTTAGCCACTACGCCAATCAGGTCGACAAATTACTATTTACCCTATTAATATTTACCCAAAAAAAACTAATAGCATATCAATCTTTTTTTAAAGCAAAATGTAGGTACATACTTTAATTTGCAGCTTACTGAAATTAAATACTTCTTTATAAAAATATGTCCGTATTTACGGCTACATTGTAGGCAGCAATAAAAAAGTACTTGCTATTTTTCCAACGTTACCATCATTGAGCTTATTAGCAGTTGCAAGCGCGGATGCGTTATATCAATCGGTACCATATATCGATACCTACACCGCGTATATAGACAAATAAAGTAATTTATCTATGGTCAAAAGTTTTTTATACGGTGTATCTTAAAGAATTGATTTAATTGCAACATTACCATCACATAAACATTCTCACTCGGTAAATAAATTAATGCAAATTATAATATTTAAATATAATCAATTTATAATTATCTTACAATCGTAACATACCAGCCAGCCTATTACCTGTTTTTTTTTTATTTAACTTAACGTAAAAATCATTCGATTTCCAAAACACTAATGTAACGTTTTTTTATTATTTTTAAATACAATAGACACGCAACCGAACACTAGACAGGAGGTGGACAGTATGGCAGCGATCTGGCGCACCATAGACACTCGTACCATCACGCCTCGGTGGCCGCGCGTCGGGTATCGAGTGACAGGAAATAACTTCCGCGAGTGGGGCTTCGCGATCCGGTGTCTAATATGTTAGCAGCATTTTTTATTATTAGATCACTTGATAGGTAATGCACTTGATTAAATAGCAAAAGATTTTTTAATACATTAGATGTGTTTTGTTTGATGCACAACTGCACCAAGATGTACTTTTCAGACAGCTATAATTAATAGTATACATAAGTATACATTACAATGTGTTTAATAACTGGTGATATAATTTCAGTTTAGTATCTTGTTATACAGGGTGATGCAAATTTATCCATAAAGAAAATTAATATAATTCCATAATAAATAAATTCTGTAAAATCACGTAAACCTACTTAAACGGCTTACTTCGAAAGCTTCAAAACGAAAAGTTTGTGAAGATCCTTTGCCATACCTTATCATCCTTAACTTGGTTTCGCTACAAACTGTTAGCGCCATCTATCGATAGCAGCTGACATTACCAGCTTGGGTCGTGCCGTTAGCTAAACAAAGGAATGAGAACCTTTATGCTTTATACACTACGGCTTCAGAGACGTTTCTCCATTACTAAGCTGCTATTTAGTGGCAACTGACAAACATACACATTTCCTTCACATATTTTCATACATAGTTATAGTCACGCCTGTTTCCCAGCGGGTTAGGCAGAGACCACGGATTTCAATTTGCCAAGATCCTGGCATACTTCTAAATATTTTCAATTGTAGGTAATAACTAATATGATATATGAAATACCTAGGTACTTAAAATTAATACTGTTCCAGGAACCTAATTATAAATACCTTATTACAATTAATATCGAGTGAGATGGGAGCTCACGATCTTGGGTTGACTATGACCAGTCCGTTAGCCGTTTGGATATCAGGCCTAAAATTAAATAAATGATCGTCTGACAAATATTTATGAAACAAACTGTGCCGTAGAAATGTATCTTTATAATTCACCCAACTAAATAACATTTTACATAATCATTAGGTTCACGGAGTAACTAACGAGCTACTTAAATCTCGCTCTATGCACGCGGTGATTTTGAAAAATATATGTCTACGCGTGTTTGGATCCTTTCAGACGCAATCTGGTTAGATTCACTGAACAACAAATACCAAGTACCACTAAGGAATTCACTTTGTAGCAATATGTCCACAATGCAATATCGTGCCTTCATGAAATCAATACCGATTGAATAATGTTACATAATAGAAATAATGTTTGTTTCTACCACCATAATAGGCTTATTGTAAAGACATTAATGCGTTCTGGGTTATATTGCATTGTTGTGTGACTCCATTCAGATGTCGGTGCCGTAATTAAACCCTGTATTCAATGAACAAGGCAAGCAGTGGGCACTTAGACCTCTTGATACTATAAATACATACATAATGTGAAATGTAACATCGTATTTAAATCTACTTTTACATTTAACTAACTGTAACTTTACGATCATACACTAAAACCATTTTTTACAAAATGTGGGCGAAATGTTGGTGTACTATATGTACACCTCTGGCTACTCCCTCGTGGAGTCCACAGGCGTGATGTTATGTTTATGAATGTATTACATGTATTGACGACCTGATTGGCACAGTGGCTAAGCCATTGGACTGCTATGCTAAGAGTTGCAGGTTTAATTCCCACACAGGACAAAAAATTGTGTAATCCGCAAATTGTCCCGAGTCTGGGTGTTTGTACATGAAATTCCATGTTTGTGAAACGCACCCACGATACAGGAGAATTTCCTAGTGTGGCGATGTTTTTTTTTACAAAAAACATAATAATTCAGAAAAAGGATTACCTACAATAACAATAACACTTAGGACGTGTAATGATTTCAGTTAATATTTGTGAAAACTGCACACATTCCAGTGTTGCCTGTTTTCCAGAATAATATGAAGAGACCACGTCTTACACATTTCGTTCATCCATTCAATCAATTGGTTTAAAAAAAATATTAGAAAGCATGCACAGAACAGACCGGGACAAAATATTAATTATCACAGACGCCGGCGGAAATCAGTCGTCTGACAACTTCTTCATGAAGTTTTCTTACAGAAAGAACATTTAATAAATTGATTAAGGACTTTTAATTTATTACGGTGAAGTGTAATCTGACGTAGGTATTATCTATATATAACTTAGGAAGCACTGAGGCTTTACGTATGTTTGGTAAACGAATGAAATTAAAAAAAACTAACAATAACCATAGATGGTAAACATTTCCCTTTGGGTACTTAATATTATAATGTATATAGTTTATAATATCATCACAAAATTTTCGCTATATTATTTACAGTAAAAACACCATCAATAATTTAATTCCAGCTCGCTAAACGATTTAATTTACCTCAAAAAAAGTCGTAATAAAAAAATATTACTATTATAGATATACTAACTACAGTTCCCTACCTAGTAACAACACCAGGTTTATCACTAATACAATATCGTTCACGATTGACGTGACAGGCAGGAATAGGCCTCCAGGTTTAAATCTTTGTGGCGGTTACCTCATAATCCTGTAATGAGGGAGGCGCCGACCTCCTTTGCAGGGCTTCCGACCGGCCTCGCAAGCCGACCTGTCGGTACTTAGAAGATAATGTCACATTTCAATGTATTTATTTTCCATTGGTATTAAACTAAGGTAGGTATTAAAAATATACCCAACTGGACAAGATGATATATGAATTTCAAATTATTTTTATCAACAACAATAACGATGTTAGATAAAATATTATGTTAAAAAGCTTTCATACTAAAATATGAAAAAAATGTTTATACAGGTATACAATGTATATTTACACACACAGTATACGCCATGGCAGCAAGAATAAAGCAAATTGTTATCACTCTTGTAAACAGAAATGCTACCTGAGAACCTTATGAAAAGTTATGAATGTTTCTTTATTAAAATCTCAAAAGACAAACGATTTATAATTTTTAAATTTGATGTTATATATAAACTAGAATATAGGTATTTTAACAAACCAGTCTATTAAGCCCATAATGCGACTATCTATGAGACAAAACCACGCGAAGGCACAACAGCCTAACATTGTGGTCTAAATTAAAAGCGCAACCGAATCACAAAGATGCAACAGCGAAGCTTTTTAGTTGTATTGATAAGTTTAAGTATATAAAATTAAAAATATATTTAAACATCAGAGATTTACCTGATTTTTCTAAATTAAGTAAAATGCAAATTTTGTCCAATAATAACGTCATCTAAAATTGTGTTCCGTTTTGTTATAACGTTTGCTTAAGTTTGTCGGTATCTGCTTCTAAGAAAAAAAAATAGTTTAAAGTTTTTAAATATGCTTAAATAACAAAAATAATAGTCGTTAATAAATCAGTAAAACACTGTATTTTTTTAATCACTAGGTAGTGTTCATATTAGTATATACGACGAGTAAGCACATTATATACTTTGCCTAGGTCTTCCTACCTACGCATTAGCGACTTATATTCAACTCACCGCCTTTGACATGCGCCAAGCAGACAAGGGGTGGAGACAGGCCATAATATAGGCCCGTGCACCCACTTGTAATGTAGTCTGCTGCCGTGTTCATTCGCACCCCGACCTACCCCGTGGACGGACGTCGCTAGTTCTCTGACAAAATATATTTCAATCCGTAATTCGAAAAGGCAAATAATTCCAACTAACTCGAGTTTATTTCTATTTAACTTTTATAAGTGTTTTTACGTACCCAAGTGAGTATAACAACGTTTATTTTATTTTTTATGTCGTTATTACCGAAAAGAAGAAAATTGCATGAAACTAAATTTCGAATTCCGTGTGGAAGTGAAATTGTTAATTTTGTGTAAAGAGTGTCATCATACTCAATTACCTTCCAATTTCTTAATGTTTGTTAAAAAAATATTCAATTAATATTACCAACATAAATATCAATTTAGAAGAACTTGCAGAAGTATAAATATAGTCATAATGATAATTATATTTTTAACCCGCATTACATACTAATACTGAAAGTTACTTAAACTTTTCCCAAATCGAACTAATTAAGTAGTCAAATAAAATAGTGTGCGTTCCAATACTATCCGTAAAACTTAATAGTAAAGTTATTAACAAAAAACTTTTTACCTGATTATAAAAATAAAAATTCACGTGAACAAATTTCTATGTAAATAATTTAATGGGACAGGGGTGCTCAACATTTTTTACAAATACAAAACTTACATCGATTGACGTGTCGATGTCGCCGGTAATAAGTATTAGTATCGAATGCTTCGCTAAGCGTGCATTAAGTTAAGCCGGTACTATGGTTTCCTCTACGCGGGGCTTCGCTTGGCCACCCGATACCTTAGTCACCTTAGTTTTTTACCTCCCGTCTAACCGAACAGTTGCACAAAATATATTTAAATAGAATCTGATTAACCTTCTTTTGTTACATTGTTACAAAAAAATACTTGTGTATTTATTTAAACCTTTTTAAGTTTAGAGTTCTTAGTGGTGTCCTAAGTAATAGAAATATTTTATTTTAATATTCTTCTTTTAATATTAAAATATGAATTATTTGTAGGTTTTCATTTTATTTATATAAAAATTTTATACTAATTTCTGTTTCAAAAATTTAGTTGCAATGTTGTTTTTACATGTTTTATTAACGGTGCTTCTTATAGCTTCCATGTGTTACTGCTCGTTTCTTATCATCGCGGATCCGTCGTCCGCCGAAGATATCACAATCCCACAGCCTTCGATATCTTTGGTATAATGAAGCCCAAAGCAGCTGCTGGCCACTGCACAAGATTAGTTGAATCTATACTCTTGTGCGTGTGACAGCGGCTATTGCGGGCTATTCATTGTCTACGAAGAAGATCCTCATCAAGAATTACGAAGATGACTTTAGAAAATATTGATTCCAGTATCATATAGCACCTAAGTTCACCTCGTATAAGTCACTAATGTGAATAACGATACAGACATTTAACACGTACATATATAGATACCTAATTTTATTTAATATATCTATTTTTTTATTACGATATGAAATTGTAACTATAGATAAACTTATATCGATGAAAAAATTATCAAGTGTGAAGATGCTCTATAAAATGTAGATTATTATCGATATCTGCAAATTGTTCGAGCAGTAGGATTATTACAAAAACCAGTTTGTAGTTGTATGCATGCCATTTTTGTATCTATGTGTCTATCTCAGCAACGTGAGTGGGAAATAACAATTTCAGTACCAAATCGAATTTGTTTCAGCGAATCCCAATTAAAACTTGTTTGACGTACAGCACTCACTTTACTTTGATATTTTTTGTACAACATGGACCTCTATTGCCTTGCATGTTTGTTATTTATGTTGTTTTAGTTACATGTCCTGTATCCAAACAGAAAGCTTTTGAAAACGGTTTTTATTTCGTTTGGAAATTGTAATAATAGTTGTTTATTTTCTCGCCGACCTTATTTTTGCCTTTTTCTAGTGTATGTTGGTAAGAATATTGGTACAGTCAGCAAAAAGTAAGATAACGTGTAATTATAATATTCAACTCAAAATTAGGTATCCCTTAGTTCGTTTCTCAACTGGTTATGATACTTAAGTTGCTGACTGTAATTTGTGGATAAACTGTTTCAATTTTATATTGTGGTTTAACTAATTAAATCATTACTTACCTATATCAGTCTGGACAGCTGTAACGAAGAAATACGTAAAAATAACAAACATTTATTATTATAGTCTGTTAGATACAAAATTATTTAAAAATTATTCATAAAAAAACTGGCTTGAAAATCGTTATATTTACGAAGGCAGTATAGTACTGAAACTGTTTTCTAATAAATAGTTCCATGTACACAACATTATTTATGTTCGATATTTCAATGTGTTTTACGTTAAAAAGCTTTTTCGGTAAGTGCACTGGGAAAGCCTGATCGTCTGTAATTGGTGCGAGCTAGGCCGTAGGCGGCCCGAGCTACAATAAACATGCAAGTAAGTCATTTAGATTTTTTGATTCCCTACTATTGACAATTTTTAACTTTTAACTTTAAAAAATCTTGGAGACAAAAAATGTAGTGTATTTTTTGTCTCCAAGATTTTTATTTTTTATAGCAGCATTCTGTTAAAAGTAATTCTAATTAAAATATTACCTCCACATTATTTGCGTCTATGTAACTGTGGGTAAATAAAGTTAATACAGAAATTACAGTTTAAAAAAAAAGGTGTTTTCGTCTACGTTTTTCTATATTAGGACGCAATTCAATAGTGTTTCCGGCGTCTAATTGGCGCAATGCCTTATTATTAGGTACAATAAGATCGCCAGACAAATACAGGATCAGCCTAATGAGAACTGCAGACAAGGAGCCGTTTAGGTAAGTGCATAGTTTTAACGATATTCTAGTTCACACTTTCATTAGTATTTTTCTCATTCGCCTAATTATTTCGGAAAATATATAATAGATAGGTACAAAAATGTAATGGAGTACAGATTTTAAAGCTAAGGAGTCGGTAAATGATACAATTTTTACACTTCTATCAAAAAAAGTATAAAAATGTAGGATGTACGATTCTTATTACATAGATAGATAAGGGTAATGATAACTTGATAAGAATTTAACACTTTAGTCGTCAACTAATAAATTTATACTTATGGTACAGTCAAGATCAACGGAAACAGTAGATATTAATATTCCGCCCGAAAACCACTTATCTAATAATAAAAAAGTGTGACAATCCTCTTCAGAGGGCAAAATTCAGAGTAAGTACCTAAGTAGAAAGATTAAGATTCTGATTGATTTTGGACTATATTACAGATATAGGTACATCATGGTGCAGCACATGTTTCACGCCGTTTAGGGTTTTAGGCAGTAGTCATTAGCTTCTTGACAGCAGGAGCCACTGTTCTGTATCATAATTTTCCATAAAATACAGTAGGTAGGTACATATATGAACAGTGTACTGGTAAGAACATCATGTTGTTTAAGGTAACTCGTGCCACGAATGCACTAAATCTGATATCCTTGCTTCAAATCCCCTTTGTAATGACAATATAATTGAGTTACCAATACCTCTCGCATCCTATGTAATGGTATCGTATAACAATGACCACAGCTAAGGAAAGCCCATGACTATATTCCTACAATTACAATATATTTGCAAGAAATTCTAAGAAAATACCTATAGCACGAGGCGATTTATATTCGTCTGACGGCCGGTTTTCACATTTATATGTCTTCTGACTAATAATGTGGATTAACGATGAACTCTGACGCCTTAGAAGTCAGAATACAGCACTAGGGCTTGCACATTCAATTGACGTGATGGCGCCGCGCCACTTCCCAGCCGATCGCTTCTGATGCGACACGACAGAAGCCATCATGGCATTACTAATATCTAATATGAACGTAACCATACTAAATGCAAATCCCCATTTACACTGACTTAGATACTTTATCATTCATATTTCAAATAGAAAATGTAAAACTGTTCGTTTCAATTTCTTTTGGTTGTCCTTTATGATTTGTCCTCTTTATACCAGTGTAACAGGTGTTTCTTCAAGATCAAAGAGACCACAATCTTCAAGCCTGGTATACGCTATAATAGGTAGGTGATTAATTAAAATTATTTTTAACCTTTCTTGTTTAGTGCATGCACGTAGAGATATAAAATAGTAAACATAGGTACTCCACATTTACACAAGTGTCGTCTATAAAACAAAGCCGCGTTCATGGGTTGCATTTTCAGCAAACCTATTTTATATTTCGTCTTTCAGATACTTAGTATGTAGTAAAAATAACGTATGTTTAAGGTATACAATTTCTGTTCGTGACTGTACTGTCAATTTCGTGTCGTGCACATCATTATATTTTTTTTAAGACCAACATCAATAATTACGAACATGGCTTCAGGGATACTAACAGGTTTTAAGCCAATTCATAATTGTTTTTATGTTGCTTATATTATGTACGACCAATCCATCAATTAAGAGCTTTTCGGTAAAAGCTTGTCTTTTCAAACAAGCATGGAGGCCGGCTACCTATTTTTAGCCAGGAGGAAGAGTTCTCAGTACACTCATTTTTTATATTTTGACAGATCACCTTTACAGTCTGTTGTTTGCATATTTATTTAGAATGTAGGTTAATTTGCATGTCTTAAGTCTAAAAACTTCAGTCTTCAATTGGGTGCTTCGGGTTTATTGAAACTATACTTTTATGTACGTAATATATAGTAGCAATAACCAGTATGATCCGACTGTAATAACGCCTAGCTACTGAATTAACATCCTAGGTCTCTTTTAAGCCCGTGGTTATTTTAGACTAAGTATCTAGACTTAGTCTACAGAAAATAATTACAAAACATCATTTAATTATTGGATGTTAATTACAAAGAGCATGTTCACACGAGTTGTCCATTGATTCAACAACTATTATATTATAAGAGGAAAAAAATAAAGATTAGGAGGTGGATTAAAAGTATGTCCACTTTTACAATCAGGCCATATTGTGCCATTACATATTTACCAATTATTGTTTTGTTAAAAAATACTTCTTTTCCAGCTTGTAACAGTGCGTCGAAAGAAGACACAATTATAGACAGAAGCCCAAAACAACTATTGGGCACTGCACAGGACTAGTAACCCGAATATACTCTTGTGCGTGTTCTAATAGTTGTTGTCGGATCTTCACTATCTACAGTCTGCGCGCGCATGAAGAACAAGAAAATATTTTCTGTGATTATTGTAACTATTCGATTTTGACCCTTTGTATTTTTATAGCTAGCAATCCTAATGTGTAAGTGACCTGTCTCACGTTTGTCTTTTTACATTTGTTTGAGCTAATACAGTTGTGTGCCGTACGCCTTTTAGTTTAATACAATTCATAACGTATGAATAGATTGAAATTCCTCGCAACGAAAAGTTTTTAGCAGCCTATAAGACAATATCCGGCCTAGAATTGACCACCTCCCGTGGGTGTCGTAAAAGGCGACTAAGGGAAACACCAGAAGATGGGCAGCAGCGTCTTCTGTAACTTGACCACCAACACTGCGATCCCCAAGCCGCTTGCCAAGCGTTGGGATTATAGCAACCACCCCCTCCTAAAAGGGGGAGGCCTTCATTCTATAGTGGACGTCTTCCGGCTGATGATGAAGACAATATATATTTTTTTAATATGTAGGTAAGTAATTGAATGATACCTATTTATGGTGCTGCAACTTCCCTATACATGTGTGTTGTTTACATAGATTTCCCCCTTATTTACAGGCAAAAGGACAAGAACTGCCTCCTTAGACAGGTGGCAAAACGTGACAACTCGAAATCAAATACAATGAATAATGTATGGGTTTGACATCTGTCATTGATACCATAGCAGTGATGTACAACAAGTCTCGAGGCGTCAGAGTCCCTTTGCCTAGAGCTCGGTGTCGTTTACAGGGCACGACTCGTTTGTATGGCGAGCGACGACTCGGGAATCTTTTTCAGAGCTCGAGCTTTTTTGATGTCTCGAGTCCTTTTTGATGACTCGAGCCCTTTCTGAAGGCTCGAGCTGTTTTGAAGGTTCGAGTTCTTTTGAAGACTCGAGCCCTTTTTAATTGATTCGCAGGGCTCTGTAAGTTTGATACCGAGCTCTTTGAATAACAAATCGAGCCTTCAAAAGAACTCAAACCCTCAAAAGTTCTTAAAATCTTCTAGGGCTTTTAAGAATAGAATTTGATGAAAGTTGGCATATAAATAGTTTGTAGCCTGTAATAACACATAGGTTGTAATTTACCCTGATTTATGTAATAGCTAACCTAACATTTTCCTAATGTGGTAATAAATAATTAAAAATATTTAAATAAAAACAGCTAAGTATAGTAATCAATCAATTATATTATTTTTATTACTCACAATTAGAATCAGTGTTAAATAAATAGCTTTAAATAACTTGGAACAAAATCAGTTCATAGATACTATCGAACAGTGCGTCACGTCATTCAATATACTATTTAGTTTGCCATCAAACTTGAACTCAAGCGCAACTATAATGTGATATTTTTCAATAAATAATTATAAGATATTGAGTTTTGAAGACCTACTATATTAATTTAATTATGGAGTTATTAAATTCATTAACATAAACTTGAGCTTTTATTGAAGGCTTGCTTTCATTTTAAGACTCGAGCTTGTATTACGGCTCTTTTGAAGGCTCGAGCTCTTTTGAAGGCTCGAGCTCTTTTGAAGGCTCGAGCTCTTTTGAAGGCTCGAGCTCTTTTGATAGGTTTAAGCTCTTTTGAAGGCTCGAACTCTTTTGAAGCCTCGAGGTATGGCTCAAAAAAATCGCGGTTCGGCTAGGCTCGGGACTCCGAGCTTACCGAGCTGACTGAGTCTTGCCATTCCGCCTCGAGGCTTCAGAAATAACACTCGACGCCTCGAGGCTTGTACATCACTATACCATAGTCGAAACATTATGTCCTTCCCATACATTTTTCATTATATTCGATTTTTATTCGCCAAGCGTTTTGCCACTTGTCTAGGGGGGCTGTTCCGTAAGCAGATATGGAAAATCCGTTTTTTACAAGCTTATATAAACTTATAATGTTTTTATTGGTGGTATTAATACCAAATTACGATATTTATATAACAGTAAAATCAAGAGAGATGCGAGGTTGAAATGGAGATCAAATTTCTCAAAGACACTACATAAGGAAATCTTCCATACTTAGCACGAAGAATGTGATTTAGAAAGACTGAGGCCAAAAATCTATTAAAAATGTGGTCGCTGCCTGTATCTTCGGAAAATAAGCGTGACGTAACGTAACTTTAAGTTAAACTTTAAACTTAATCGAGGAAATATCGTTATTTTTACGCACGCTGTTTAATAAATAAAACACACAAATATAATTCGAAAACTGTAGTTTATTGGTACTAAGAAAGCTCATCAGTCTTAAGTATCTAATTGGATAAACTTGCGAAAAAAACAAAATAATTTTTAGGACACAAAAAATTTTATACAAAATAATTTACATTTAAATCGTCTTATAATTTAAATATATATGTACTTTAATATTTAATTAAGTCATATGTTTCTAAACTTGTACACAAGGCCATGAAGTGAAAGCATTTACACAAAAATAAAAGGAAATTACGACTAGCTGTAACCAAAATCGGTTCACAAACTACAGTGAAGTAGATACATTAATTGTATAACGTGAGCACGACATCTAAGGAATGATTCAACATTTTGTTCTTAGGCGGAAATCAATTAAACTTAATTAATAAATTTAGTCACCTTAACAGGTACGATTATAATAATAATTATTATTATTCGCAGCGAGACACCGTTGTTTTAGCGTAACAAGGAAACGCTACAATTATTTCAAATGCAATCAGACATTTTTGCACATCTAACCTCAAAGTATCTCAAACTAAAAGTTAATGACGTTAGAACTAACTTAAAGGTACGTCGATGTATGTAAATATGAGGCAGGAATTTATTTATTGGTGCAAATAGTCTCCTACATTCGCTGTATATTCAAACGTAACGTAACAGGTAGTAAATTCGTTGTAAAATTTAATAATTATCATGTTATGAGGAATAATCATTATTTATATTTCTTAAGGGTCGTCCATTCATCACTGAGGCTTGAAAGGAGGGGGTCCGGAAAACTACGAAACGTCACAAGGGGGGAGGGCGGGTATTGTATGATATAACGTGTATTTATTTATTGTTTTGTTAAACGCGCGATGTCGAGACATTACCTCTCACTCCATTGAAAATTACTTTGTACCATTAAAAACATGTGATTTTGGGTAGGGGAGTTGTGGTCTAAAACCACACCAAGTATCACCAGAAGGGAGAGGGGTTTTGAGTTTCTTAAAAAAAACATCACGGTATTAATGGACGACCCCTAACCTCCTCTATGCCTTACTATAATTACGGTCACAACTTGATACGCCAAAACGACAAATTCATTTGTGCGTAAATATCGCAACTTGCAATTAAGTTTTATGTAAGAATATTGTTTTGTTCAACTGTCCTACTACGTATTTAGATAATAAATGAGCTAACCAGAACAAACAAATATTGGAACTTGAATAAGTGCAATAGAATTATTTACAGAAAATGGTGTGTTAAGTTATTTAAATGTTAAGGTCCTAAACAGCACTAGATATTTCGACATGGTTTTAATCATTGGAATTGTAAGTAATTAATTTCAGTGGTATGACAGTTGGACCGGCAAGTCAAAGGTCGCAAGTTCAAACCCCGGCACGCACCAATGTCTTTTCGAATTCATGTGCGTACTATAAATTAGTTATCAGTTGCTAAAAACGGTGAAGGAAAACATCGTAAGGAAACCGGCACACCTGAGAGATTTTTCAACGGTGTGTAAAGCCATGTCGGAGGCCTACAGGCGGCCTAAACTCTGACACCAGGTTGTTCATCAACCATACGATAAGAAGAAGAATTATCTTAACATCTTAGAATTACAGAACATTGGATAGTAGGATAAAGTGCATAAATCAATTCCGGCGTAGTATCACAAATAATGAATACATAAGTTAACATACGAAACCGTGTAAATCTAAAAACGCAAGCTAGTGCCGTTTTGAAGAATTATAATTTGATCGTATTCTGCGCAAAATTCTAAACAAATTGAATAGCAAATCTTGCCCGATAATCTAAGTATTATTGACTACAAAATCGTTTAGAAGGTATGTATCGGTACAATATTGGTTTATTTGGACATATCAGTACTCTATGTTCTCCTAAAAGAATTCGTGTGATTACAATGTAGTATTAATAATTTAGTTTAGAATGACGTCAAAACATAAAGGAATTTGATGAACGCGAGCAGCCACGTGGTAGCTCAGTTTTAAGAGCAGCGCTATGGATTGGCGAAGATCGCTTGTTCGAAACCCGCTCTTGCCTTTCATTTCTCAAATTTCATTTATTAATTTGAATCTAGTTTTGTTTAGGTTTCGCTTTGGCCGCGTCTCCGAAGAGCATAAGACACATGGTGGCGTGGAGACACGCCTTCGCTGGCAGGAACTTCTCGTCGAAGGTGAGAGCGTATCGGTACATCCACACCGCTGGCTCGTATTCAGACTATAAATTAAATTAAGTTATTTTATTAATTATAAATCATATAGAACGTCAAAATTCGCAGGTATAAGTTTATCACTTGGAGGTTTAACCAGTATTGTATTAAAGCCAGGGGTGTATAGTTATGAGCTTCAAATACTACTACCAACTCATTACAAGTTCACTTAAGCATCTTTCATTTGGCACCCGATTTGGTACAATAAAACTACGATTGTAAATTAAGCTATCTATTTACATAATAGGTATGTAACAAAATACTTATCCATCTTAAAAGACTCTTCCCTTTTTTCTTTCCAAATATTTTTTAAATAAATCTATCAAGAAAAAATTTAAATAAAAAATTATAACCTCCTTCAAAAAACTCAAAAGTGAAAAATAATATTTTATCACTTCACTTTACATAAGCGAAGTGGAAGTCGGCGCCAAATCCTATGCGTTCGCTTAGTTTATAGTGTTAGCTTTTAAACTATGAACCACGCACGTATGGCAGCATTCTCATAAGTACTATTTTTCTGAATCGCTTAATGGATGTTGGGATTTGGCACCGACTTCTACTTCGCTTATGTAAAGTGAAGTGATAAAATATTATTTTTCACTTTTGAGTTTTTTGAAGGAGGTTATAATTTTTTATTTAAATTTTTTTATTTCACGATTTTTTGGCTTTAGATTCTGCTAATGTGGTTTTGCTATTTGTATGACCATTTAAGCGATTTAAATTTTGTTTTGTGAATTGGGTATTTAGTGAAATATAATAAACCACACGACGATAGATCGTTGCAGGAAATGAAAAGACTACGAAATCTGTCTTCCGATAATGAAGGTAGATAAGTAAGTCAGTAGTACATAAGTAAGTCATAATAAATCTTTTATTTACGAGGCGAAATTATCCAATGAGTCCTCCCACCCTGGGTGGAGGGACTGTCAGACTTGTACTGACAGTCATACTACTGTCATACTCATCCACAGTGTTCCTTCAATAGCCCTTTACGTTCCAGGGTCACGGTTACCCAGGGACAGTACCGCGATCACGGATCAGCTTACGTAATTAGGACGCATGAAATTTGAAGAGTTTTGTTCTTATAACCGAATATCTCATCAGAACAAACATCTAATTATTTTTCAGTATTGCGTTTTTTTTGTAAAACGTTGTAAGTGACCTTGAACATTTTTTTTTTCGAAATTGTTTTTATAACCTTTGTAGTGAGTACAGGCGTGATATTATGTTGTGTGATGGCGTAAACAATGCTTAGATATGCTATAGCAACAATCGCGGTTAATCTGCTGTTATTTATTGAAGAGTTCCCCCGATTTCTACAAGATCCCATCATCAGGTATTGAAATGGTGACAATGGGACCACACGGGAAGCACCAGCTTTCAAATAAAAAAAGAATCATGAAAATCGGTTCACCCAGTCGCAAGTTATGAGTGAACAAACATAAAAAAAAAAAAAAAAAAAAAAAAAAATACAGTCGAATTGATAACCTCCTCCTTTTTTTGAAGTCGGTTAAATATAATACCAGCGTATACCTAAGCAAAGTCTATATGCTAAGCAAAGGCTGTTTTTTATGTAGAAGTAAGCATGCCTGACTACACCAAAATATATTAATGAGATCCCCTATTATTTCCAGAATACCTGAAGATATACCGAGTCTGCTAAGGAATTGAAAATCGTTCACCCGTCTGCCAGATTAAGGTGAGAGACACGTTTGACGTTTTTTAAATATGAAATATTAGGTACGTTGTAATTTTTTAAACAGACGATTAATACACATTTTTGATACTAGTTTATGATCGACCTAAGTTGAATAGATTGATTATTTTTTATTTCTCGCACTTACCAAATATGTGTGTGATACAGCTACTAAGAACGCCTCTATTTTACTTTTTGGTCGCGAATAAAACGAGAGGTACGCGATGTCTTTAGCGTCTTTTATCTTGGATTGTCTGGAACAAATCAAATCATGCAGTCAATCAATTCAAGTCAATATACCTAAATATGAAAATTGTAAAAATGCTAAGTTTAATATGCTGTAGTTACATGTGCAGCAGCGCGGCGAGAGCTCGCGGCGCGTGCTCGGCGTGCGCAGGCGGCGCGCGCGCATGCGCCGCGGACAGGCAGCGCGCTGCGCATGCGCCGCGCCCGCCCGCGCCGCACCACCAGCCCGCGGCCGCCGCGCCCGCCCAGCACGTGGGGTGCTGCGGATATACATTACATATTAACACTCTTTGTCTACTAAATATTTTTTACGAGAATCCAACTTAATTAAACTATTGGAAACTATGGTGTAAGTATTTTACATAAAAATTTAAATCGTAAAAATACAATAAAATAAAATGTATTGCCAAATTGTTGCATTTTTATTTATCTCCATACTCACAGTCTCCACATATTTAGCTATCTTAGCGCCCAGCGTGACGTAATCATAGAGGTTGAATATCTCTGCGAACTGATGCATCAGACTGAGCACAGGCTCCCATCCTTCGGTATCGACCTTAGTCATTCGGTCAAGGAAGAAATCCTCAGAAGGATCGATGTTCAGGCGACATTCTGGGACCTTCTTGTTTGAAGGAGCAATCGATGCTATTTCTGTCTGTAATCTAAGAATAAAAGTAAAACTATTTTCAATTTATTACATCCTTATTATGTTGGTATTATACGTATTGAAATGTGCCGTGTGGTATCCGGCCTACAATTGACCACCCCTTTTCCTCCCGTGGTTGTCGTAAGAAAATTCAGAAGATGGGCAGCAGCGTCTTCTGTAACTTCACCACAAATACTGCGATCCCCAAGCCGCACCAATATCTTTTCTAATACATGTGCGTATTATAAATTAGTTATCAGTTGATAAATAGGTGTAGGAAAACATTGTGAGGAAACCGGCCAATCTGACAGATTTTTCAACGGTGTGTAAAGCCACATCACAGGCCTAAAGGCGGTTTTAAACTCTGACACAAGGTTAGTTATCAACCATACGATAAAAAGACGTAGACATACTTTTCAAAAATTTTAAGATTTACTAGTTACTAGCTGCGCACCGCGGTGTTGCCCGCTACATCTTAGCTACCTCTATACCAAATTTTAGCAAAATTGGTCCAGCTATTTGAGCGTGAAGATGTAACAAACACACTCACAAACTTTTTTGCTTTTATAATATTAGTGTGATTAGGCAACCATATTATATACCAAAAAAGTATACGTAAAAATACTGTACCTTGAATCAGAGTCACTGAGTAACTGCCTAAAACTGATGATATGCAACCAATATCCCAATTCTAAATGTTGATAAGTGCAATCCTCTTCTTTCAAGGCCAAGTCTTCTGGTTGTATACCTGGAGATAGGCAACATGCATAATTAAATAAATGCACGAGCTGGTCAATTTCGAAGAATTTTTAACAAAAATAAGACGTGATTAACCTCAGAATTACAGAGTAATTAATTACAAACTATGAGAAATGAGTCCTCATACCCTATACCAAGACAAGGCAAGTAGACCTTTTACACAGACAGTGCCGTAACTAGCGGTACCAGCGGTGCCCAGGCGTAGAGCGCAGACTGTAATATTCAGGTTAGCCCGCAATTTTTTAATGTTCTAGTTGATCACATAAATATTCATTAGTGTAAAGGAACGGTTTGTCTAATGTCACCCGCACCATGCTAGAACGCACGAACTATAGGACCACTACACTAAATAAAATGGTGCTGTTTACCTTTTGAGCGCCACGACCATAGACAGAAAACAAAGTTTTCGTGACCTCCACGCTATGATTTTATTAAAATACAATATCTAATCGTAACATTTATTACGATGATTGTTTGTTATTACATTACACAAATGTTACGATTGGACATTCTCTTATAATAAAGTTATGGCGTAGAGCACCGAAACGTTTGTCTTCTATACAAGACATAGCGCTGAAATGGTTAATGGAGCTAACACCGGGCGCATAAAAGGCCAGTTACGACACTGCACACAGATAGGTAAACAAATTGATTTACTTGCACATCCTTTATCCCCGCAGCCCTTCAAAGCTTTCCCCACAGTCTTCATCATGGCGTCATAGTTCTTCTGGTGTCCCACTCTGTCGCCGCGGTCCGTCGGCATGTTCTGTATGAAATGGTCGAACACTCCGTCATCCATGTCCTCTACAGACGCGCCCTGGATATTATCGTCTTTTAGTTCAAGCATTCTGACTAAAGTGCTGCTTTCTGCGACAATTAGGAAGGAATATGTTACGAAGACTTTGTTAAGAGTAAGTAGACTTATAGATATGAGGTTTAGAAAAAGAATTATATTAAATAAATTAATAGAAATTGAAAGAATGTATAAATGAAACTCGCCAGACTAGTATAGTCTTGTTTTATCGCTAGTATAAAGATTAGTGTATAGTAGTCATAAGATACAGTGAGTCCGAAAGTAACGAGGAACATACCGGTATTAACTAAACCCCGTATAAAGTCTATTGACATCTCCATTATTTGATATGCAAACGACAGTGACAGGTATAATTTAATATATGGTTTAGAATTGTATTTTTTTATAAATAAGGGTGCAAAAAAGAGTAGTCCCAACAAGGGAAACGCAATGCGAATTCTAAGCCAAATTAATAGCCCCGTTTAATAGCTAAAACAAATATATCGGAGTAACTCACCACGTTCGTGCGAACTGTAACACTGTATGTTAGTTAAGTGGCAGTTCGTGCCGTCCTTCTCACACACCATACTCATGCCCGGCTCTACTTGCGTGCATATGTCACCTTCGTTAAATTCTGTAAGTACAATAAACATGGAGTTGTATCCTTGTAATAGCTAATAGCTTAAACTTCTATGGGTAGGTAAAATTCGTGTTAAAAAATCAACCTCTTCCCTTCTATGAAGTCGGGTAAAAATGTAAATAGAACAAAAGTGCAGTTGAAACTTGGTACGAAAATAAATATATCTCAATTTTAAACCATTTATTTCACCCACATCATACAGAAATCAAACAAAAAATCAAGGACGTGTGACAACGGATACTTAACGAGCATTCCCGAAAAAACACGATCCCTGTAACCGAATAGTAACTAACAGGGATCCAACTCAGAAAATAGAACGTATTATAGGGTAGGAAATTATGATAATAACAATCTAGGTATAGTTTTAAGTTATAATATAATAACAATAACTTTCCCGCCATTACAATATTGATATTTATTCATAGTAATATAGTATATCATGGTAGCTGTCGCGCATTGGTGAAGTTCCTCACCGGTAGAGACGGGGACGACGGTAAAGACGGTAGGTAGTGTCGTATCGCGTAGCCGATTTTCAGATAATCAGCTATCAGTATAATCGTTTTAAAAGTAATCACACATTGAATCCACACAGCTGTTCCGAAACATTGTAGCGACTAGCGACATATAAATGACGATTGTAACTACGATGCAAATCCTGCATCGCGCTAGCGAAATTATTACAATTCTAGGCTGCTACATCCTTCCTAATCCTCCTAATAGTAATCTATAGTATAATATATAGTGGTAGTAATCCAAGTGACTGACTACATTATTATACAGCCGTAGGGGCGGCTGTATTATGTTGAGGAGTCGGGCTCCGCTGTTCACCAGGCACACCAATGGTTGCAAGTACTTCCCTTTTTGTTCGAAGAACATTCACATTGTCTATCATGCTTTTTACTACAAGGCAATACCTAGGTCATGCAGCACGTGGACCTGCTTGAAGAGACAAGCCCAGCCCGTGAGCAGCAGGCGCGCCAGCCCGCCCATGAAGCCGGGCTCCACGCGCGCCACCTGCTTCAGGTGGAACATGTGCGTGTTGCGGTGCTTCTTTATCATGTTCAGCTCCGCTAGGATGAAGTTCGTTGCTGGCTGGGAAGGAAGATTTGAATGAAGCGACATATCAAAAAATGCAATGGTATGGCAATTGGCTTGCCACGAATACGATGTTAATGAGCGTAGGATTGTGGGTAAATAGACTCCTGGTAAAGGAACATACGTCTTTCTACTTTTTGGGCATTACAGGCGTAATTTTGTCGAAGTGTGTATATAGAATTGACAATGTTGCCCTTTCTAATTCTGGCAATACTTCAATGTAATTTGTATTATTTGAGATCTTCCAGGAAAAATCTACCTATTCAGTAATGTGACTGGCGACCCCTATTACAGGGGGCTTATTGCTATTTAGCAAAATAATAAATGTGCTACATCTAGTTAAATATTAAAGCGCTTAAATCACATGCAAATTACATGACGGTGAATGATTTGAGCCAACTTTATTTATTTACTATTACATCTTCAACATACCTCATAAAGACTCAATTTGAAAGCTTCTTCAGCAGCAGCGAGGGCTTCATCAAAATATCCCATCTCCAAATATATGGAAGCCAAGGAGATCAACACAATGTCTTTGTAGCGCGGTTCTACCGTGCGGCTAGCTGTCATGGCGCAATGCAGCGCGTTCACGTTGTTACCGCGAACCCGCCAGTATAGAGACGATACGGTATATAGCAGCCATTTTGGGGCTACTTTCTGGAAAAAAGATAATGATTAATATTGGATAGTACTCACGGGTTTTTTACCTATTGAGGTACTTTTACTATTAACCACTAACAATGTAGTTGGTTCTCATTTTATTTCTTGGAAAAACTTCGCCATGTAGAATCAGACACTTTTCTGAACTGAGTCTCTTCCTAACTTTGTTTTTAGGGATGAAAATCACCACCACTCGTTAAACATGTCACGAGACATGAAGGAATAATAATTTTATTGCAATAAATATTTAAATAAATATTATTGATGTAAGGAAGGAATTCTGTAGGTATAGAGAACGACAGTAGGTACGCGATAATGAAACATATTACCATCTGCATGGCGGCGTATATCCGTTGCCCGATCTCCGCGTCTTGCATATGACGCACCACATCAGCGTCGCCGTCACCCACATACTCCAACAGTTTGTGACGTAGATGCTGCGTGATTTTCACATCACTTACAAACTGTGGTCTGAAACGAAATCATTGACTAATATCTTGCAGAATACTTTATGACTAATTACTTAAAGTTCCTAAATGAATATAATAGTCTAGGATCCACGGACCATGGTTAAAATTAATTACTATCAACCTAATTTTCCGTGAGCAGCTTCATTTTGATGAAACTTCCAACTTTTTATCTCTTACAAAAATTCTCGATTGTGGTAGCTAACAGGGGTAGCACATCACACAACAACTTTTGAGTGTAGAACCGGGATAACGAACGGGATACGTGATTTCTAACTAGCAGATTTTTTTACTGTTCCAGCAAGTTAGAAATCATTTTTGATGACCTCATTATCGATACATGTTGGAAGGATAACGAGGTCATCAAAAATTATTTCCTACCTGATTGTTTTACTGTTGCTTAGTTTATATTTATAAAACTTAGCCACACTGTCCTACAAATTGCGTGGTACGTCATGCTACTTACTTTAGCGGTTTTTTCTGCGTAAATGCAGCGGCATCTTTGTCGTTGGGACACGTTGGCGGATGCCACGGTAACTCATGTTCTTCTTTAGCTGACACGCCAATCTTGTCAGTTAGCAACGATTTCAGTCTAAGAAACAAGATGGAAAATACATTTAGAATAAGCTATCTCGCTATAAACGAAATTTTGTTATACCAATCAAAAATTGAATTGGTAAGAAAAGGAAAACAATTTCAGTATTTATTTAACACAAGTAACACAATATTTTCTGTAATAAGTTATTTTTTAAATACATACCTTATTCCCTTATTCTCAAATGGTAAAAATATTTGATATACAGCCTCTAAATTTGCCGGAAAAGTAGGTCTGGCCTCTTTACAAACTTTAGTCGACGGCCATTCCGATTCCTTATCAAAATCCTCTGTGTTTCTACTTATTTTAAGCGTTGTTGGATATCTAGAAAATAAATGATTTTCAGTATCCCTAATTTTATCAACAAAAGAAAAACAACGATAGTGTATTTAAAATATAGGTAGGTATACTCATCAAAGAATAACATGCAGGAGGAAAAGGGTAGTCCAAATTAAAATTATACCTCTATATAAAAATGCATATTAAATTGGAATACTTACAAAATTAACCCTGTATCATACTCAGACATGCTCTCTTCATTTTCAACTGCAGTGGGCTTTTTCTTAATTGGCTTTGGAGTCTCAGGTTTAACGTCTTTAGGTTCAATAAAAGCACTCGCTGTAAATAAAGGTATGATTAGTGTTAGTGTTCATTAGAGTTGATCTAACACACACACACACAAAAGTACGTCAGATATTCCGGAATACGTGGCGCCAAGTTTCTGGCCGAATTACAAAAATCGCAGAATTTCTAAACTACAACTTAACGTCAAGGTCTTGGTTATATTGAAGCTCACTGGACTATACACCTATATTGAAGTATAGTCCATTTATGGAACCCTTCAGAAACTATAAATTCAAAACAAAAGAGTTACCTTTAACAACATCTGGAAATAAGTCAGGGAAAGTTGGTATCGGACCAATTTCCTTAAGAATTTCCTCATCTTTCAGTTTTGTGTAATCTCCATGAGCCACGAAGTCTGTCACCATGTTGGCATGTCTGCCTATATGCTTCACGAGTCTTTGCAGGCTGTAAGCGGATTCTATTGAGTGAACACCTTTTTCCTTTAACCAATTTTCGTTGTAAGTAGGTCCATCCAAGAAGTATTGAATCAATGAATACTTGTCACCTTCCTTTTTCAATTCCTTTACATTTAATCCTGTTATCGCTGACATCTTTTCAAAGTTTTGACCTACATCCCTGAAATCTTTATGAGAAGAGTGCTTGTAAATTATATGTAACAGTAAGAAAGATCCAGAGAAAACTGTTAACAAAGTAACCTTACCAAATTCATCTTCATGTTTCATGGTCCTTAGGAATGCTGCTTGTGATTTAAGCCAGAGTGCCTCTCTTTGACTGTACTGAGACAGTTCCTCGCGAAGTTTATTTAGTGTGCTAAAATATGTTTTCATTCATTAATACACTCTTTACAAGTAACAGTATACTTGATACTCTACCAAAAAGTTTATTTATGATTTATGATCAATATTGTTTCAGTAATTCTCAATATCAACCAAACCAAAATAATTAATTAAACAATACTCACTCATGAACCATTTGCATTCTTTTCAGCAGATAAGCGTGACATATGACCGCTTTTTTATGTTTTACTGGGAGAGCCAATGAAGGGTTCAACTTTAGGCAAGCATCGTAGTGCTTTACAGAGGTGTTAAAGTCTCCGATAACGGCGAATGCATTGGCCAATATAAAATGGTTGGTTGGGCAGCCTTGGTCATGATCTACGGCAGCTCCTAGGATGACAACCGAATCTTCTGTTATTTTGCTACGGTGCACAATCACTCCCATGCTCAAAAGAGCTATATCCTTGTATTCTCTGAAATCACAATTAGGCTTTTAGCCACGTTACACTAATAGTACCATGCAATAGTCTGTAGATATATACTAATAAATAGAAAGATATGATGTGTAGTTATTTTAAGTAAACATAATATAAATAGAGAATTCGTTTAAACCACTATCAGGTGAGTATAGTAAATAATAAATATTTATGCTATTAGAATTACTTGGAAATTATGCAAAAACTTTAAAAAGTTGATTTAAAAATTGCAGAATGGTAGAGTGACTTTAATTTTCATAAATAAAATACCATTACTTAAAAACACACAGTGCATGCATTCATGTGATGAGTGGTCTACTCAAGTATAAAGATATGTCTGTTTCCTAATATTTTTTTTGTAACTCGTTTAGAGAGCAACTACTTAAAATAAAAAGGGAAACAAAAAACAAGCATGGCTTGTAAATTTATAATGATAACTTACAATAAACATTTATAAGGAAAAGAAGAAGCCAATAGAATTTAATTATGATTTAATGTTACTGAGAGGCAAACATTCCAATGAAACAATGAAATGCAATTATATCATTCTACCAAGCTTGACAATGAGTATCTTTGACCTCTATAATATAATAATACAATGAATAATATAACCGTAATTATTGCTGTATTTAGTTGTGATTAGGGACCAAATTAGTAATTATGGTACAGATTTGAATTAGTCAGTTTCATCCAGGAATTATCCTGATTGAATAGTAATAATTACATCACAGTATTACAGAATTATGACATTGACTTTGTATTATGCTTTATCCAGGGCATTGGCCTCTGTTCACATAAAGAATAAACAAAGAGCCTTGTTCACTATAGATACTTACCTACTTTATAGTTGCATGTATGTTAGCAATTCAGAGCCTAATGTTCAATACAACGTTTATCATATCCGATAATGTTTTGTAATTTATTCATACATCCAGAATCCCATAATTATATTAATATACAACTGACTATAATAGCAAGGTTGATAATATTCTTAGATACTACATCAATACTATTAAAATGATAAAGGAATTCACCTCTTAAGCAACAATTTTTCTGCCACAGCATAAGAAAAGAAGACAGTGAGACAACCAAAAAAGTACACAGCTCTTTACCTTGGTGCATAATGCACAGCACGTCTACTGCACTCTATGGCTTTAGGTGCATTACCCCTTACTCTCCAGAACAGAGAAGCCATATTATAGTGCAGCCATGATGAGCTATTCTTCCTAAGAACTCCAGCCAGCCAGTGACCAAACTGATCTACACTCATTTCTCTGATGTCTGTATTCCTTTGTGATGTGTGCTCTGGTAGAGTTAGCTCAGGGCTTGCACTTAAATTATCTCTCTGCTTCATACTCTAGAAAAAGATAATGATTAAAATGCATATTTAAATTTAAAGGATGCTCATTGGTCTAGTGGTCGCTAAGCGCGTCTGCTAAGCACAAGGTCCTGGGTTCGAATCCCGGGTTGGGCAAAGTGTTACTGGGTTTTTTCATTAGGTAATTCTCAGTAGCAGCACTGAGTCTGAATTTGTGCCCGGTTAATGGCAATAGGCTCACCCCCTATTACATTGGGACCTAAAAACATAACTGGTGAAATGTGGGAGCACTATATGTGCACCTCTGCCTACCCCTTCAGGGATTTATTTAAATTAAAGGAGTCACACAACAATTTTATACCTACTTCAACAGATGAATAGTCTCACAATCAATTGAAGTCAAACAAGTCATGCAACAATAGGCTTTTCAGTAACTTTAAACAAATGTTTTCAATTATGTTAATAATACTTACTAAAGGTGATAAGTGAGGTACTAACTAGACTACCATCATAATATTTATTTTATTTATCAACACTTTAAAACCTTATTTGACCTTACCTCTAAATGTTCAAAGGCACACATACTAAATGTTAATGAGGACAGCCTCTTACAATCTGGCACTTCAGTCTCTTCATGATTTGTATTATATAGAGTAAACTCCTCAGGCCCTATCTTTGTTTTACCTTCCTCCAAGGAAGATGCATACCAGTCAATCATATTTAATTGACCTACTTTAACACAGTTGTCATCTTCATTCAATAAAATGTTAATATCTGTGTTTCGTTCCAGTTCGGCCCAGAGGCCCTTAATTATCTGTTGCCTTTGAGACAAATCATTATGTAGGTTGATTATATTGTCCCAGCGTGTGTCTTGATTTAAGAATGCTAGCAAATCGTAAGGCCGAGCCATTTCAAATGGAGAGTCTAGCTGAAATTTTAAGAATAATAAATGTAATGCATACTAATATTGAATTTGATTTGAATAAATGATTATATCCTAGCCAGTGGCTCATATTAAAGTAACTGCAAAATTATCTCATTTCTAGCTAGCGCAATGAAAATAGCATGAGACAAACTTTTCTGTGTATTGCTTATCGTTAAACCGCAACAATCACGTAGGAGGAAAGTCGCAACGTTATCAATCATTCTTAGTAATAATGTCATACCCGCGGCTGTATTAGGCCACCTTCCGTCACCATCCAATGTGTTGATCCTTGTATCTGGAGAGTACAGAAGCTGAACAACCACCAAAGTTTCATAAACTGCATTTTTAATGTTTCTTACACAATTCCGACACTATAATATAATGCTATGTATAAATAAACCATAGCCTTTCACACATCAAAACAGCAAGAATCGCGGGACTCATTTGATATTTTCATAGCAAATTAGATTAAATGAATTTTTCATGAGCAACTGCAGCCGAATTCGATTTATAACAGTGAGCGGCGTCAAATGTCATATAATAAAATGTCATTTGCATTGCATGGTGACAGTGTTGTGGCAAAATCTTACTAACGAATTTTAACGATTCCCTGCATGCATGATATTCAAATAAAGGCCTAATATATGTTTATAATCTTTTTGCTTGAGCATTATGCTTATATCAATATTTATATACATCATTTCTCTTTGATTAAAAAAATAATTGAAAAATTCCTCAAATGTGCGGGAAATTCAAAGTAGTTCAAACGCGACGTTAAATGTTAGATTGAATGTGACGTTACAATCATAACTTTTAAGTGATTTAAAATTTTAATTCATGTTCAAGTTTTAAAATACAAAGTATTGATAAATTATAGAATACAATAATTCTACAACTATTCACTAGTTTTTTATACATACTTAGGCTGTTACGTCACGCTAAGCGCGCCAAATAGGCTGGCGTATAATATACCCCTTTAAGTCTACTATTGATGCTGACCTGAGGTGTGATGTCCTTGTAACATGTTCCTTGGCACTGGTGTAAATGACATAAATTAAATCTTTACACCTGTGTTACTTTGTACAAAGTAACACCTCATAAACGCTACTGACATTGCAATTTTCGTAGCAAGTGTCTGCGCCGGCAAAATTTAAGTTCCCTTGACTTGATAAGAAGAAGAAGTATACTATTTATATCTTTTTTCTCGCACCATCGTCGTTATTCACCGCTTTTTTTTCACAATTATATAACGATATAAGGTAAGGTATGAAAAAAAAATTGTATAATCAGTTTATGTGGTGACTTGTATAGTTCAAACATGGTAATTTAGTATAGTCGATTGATAGAAGCAAAGCACAGGAATCGCCAAATTACCTTATTTTCCATTTCTCATCACTATGTCTTTAATCGTAATTATGTGACACAATAGCCTGCGTCCGAAAACCAACAAATAAATATCACAGTAAAATGTTCAGAAAAGATATTAGAATATTTAAATAATGTTTATTTTGATTATTAATATTGTTCGGCTTAATCTGCAATGGTAAAATACATAATTAATAAATTACTTCTTATTTCTAATTAAATCTAAAACCAACAGTAAAGGAATTCATTTGAGTAGTTTACTCGCCTGATTTATTAAATTCGAGATCAATAAAGTGCTTCTCATTTATAAATACATATAGCAATGATTTTTTCGAATGTGTTTATTTAAATATTATATTAGGGATAGCTATAGTAAGTAGATACATCAATATTCCATTAGGTAATAATGTTTCTCTAAATTAGGTAACACGCCAAATGAAATACTTTTTAGTAACGTACAATTAATCAGTACTTTAACAGTACATATTATTCATTTTGCAAAAACTGGCATTTGTACATCCTAATAAGGGGTACATGTCTATTATTAGGGTGTATGTACGTATGTACGACTACCCCTGCCCTACAACTACAGGGCCTAATGCGCATGTCCAAATAACCTCATATAATCCACGCCTTAATTCATCCACATAAATTGTAACATTGCGCTTTTTTAATATTACAAAAGCATTTGTGAATAAACACAAAAAAGCTTTTTATTGTTAACTTTAACTGTACTGTTATTTAACATCGGTTGAGCAAAAGTAAATTTTAATTCATGAGACGTCGAAGTTTCCGAAATGTGTCAGTATGAGGGGTTGTAACAACGTTGATTGAGGTGCAGAGCTTGTCTCGTGGGAATTAGTAAAAACTATGTGATCGCAGTGTACAAAAGTATTGAGTGAATGAAAGATAAAATGGTAAATGACGCACAAGTACAGTCGCCGCCAAATTTGGATGTGCGTGGTGACGAACGCACAAACGAAAAGTGTACTAATGTAAATAGAAGTGTTAAAATATTGGAATATAAGGTCGGGATAAAGTGCTCATTTTTAAATACCGGTATTGGGTATTATAGTGAAATAATGTGCTATTTCCTTTTTAAAGGGACTGCTCTGGACATGTGGTTTGAGGGAAATATGTTTAACTGCACTCTGGCTTCCATTAGGTGCTTTAATATTTTGTTATGTGACAGCGTCTATGTTTCAAGCAGATGACATACATGAAACACATTGTAAAGTGAGTATTTTATGCTTAGGATAAATATTATCACGCACCAAATTGTTACCTACAGCGATGGTCAAACTACGGTACATAACTAAGACTCGTAAGCATGTACTATACTTAACCCATTATGACATAACTGTTTACTCAGTAGGTATATTAAATATAATTAAAAAAACCCAGTATTTAAATATTTAACATGAACTCTTACTGTGTTTATCATGAAATATTACGCAAGTCGTTACACTATAATTACGTCACCATTTCTGTCAAAATAAAGATATATATTACTCTATGGTTATAAACATGTGTTGATTTATGTACTTACCATTACCTACTTTATTATAATCATCGTTGATAAACTCATACAAATAAAAAGTTGTTAAGAAATTATCTTTCAATCGTAAAAGGCGACTCGTTAATAAGAAAAAATGTTGAGAGATATTCCATATTGTAGAAACAACGTTCCCTAAATACCACTCTCCGGTCTATGCGGAATAGAAGGCTTATGTATCTGTAATCTACTTAAGTAACTAGAACTATACATTTCCAAAGTCGTTTGTTCTGAAATGCAAACTGCCGATGCTGATGCTTTAAGGTCATAGCACACATATCAAATAAACCCGGAAAAGGATCGTCACCGTGTCAACTCGAGTCGTGCAGAGTATTCATTGTATGAAACTCGCTACTGCAACGCACACTAATCGGAATCGTAACGTAATCGCCTCGCCTAGGGACAAGCTCAAAAACCGCGGTGTGGTGCGTGGTCAACTTGCAGTTCTCGCGCTTACGGCTTGCCGTCCCTGCGCTTACTTCTCGCCGTCCCCACGCTTACGTCTCGCCGTCCCCGCGCTAACGTCTCGCCGTCCCCGCGCTTAAGTCTCTTCGAACTTACTACTGTTCCAACCAGCAGCGGTCGGCGAGCCGTAAGCGCGGCGTCGCCTATCCGTAGCCGAGTCGACGTATCAGAGCAGCTGATTCGCTTTGGTTACCTACGAGCTTACATTAGGTTGACGGCGAGGCGAGAGGCCATACGGTGGTGATCCCTTTCCGAGGTGATATGTGTACTTATGAACTTTAGCGCTTACTGTAGAGTAGTGATTTAATTATCTATCTTACTTTTCGAGGGTATATACCTACTCGTACTAATCATACATTTTGTCACTCTTAAATCCAGATTCTGTAATGGTGAACGATGTCTTTTTCCCAAGTAGAAGAACCCTACCGTAATGCCTAATAGCACCTAGATTTAATTCACTTTTGTTTGCAGGTGTACAATGTGGTGCCGTCAATAAGTGCGATTACCGGAATAAGCCCCCAAAGATACATTTGGAGGATATGTATCGCTTTCCATTTAGGACCAAGGTTGTTGATAGGTTCCTTATATTACAATTACCATAAAGAGCGAACAAATTACATTACTGAGGAGAAGGTAATTCTTTAAATTAATTTTGTAAGTCTTATGTACACATTTTCCACAGTATTTTTTTGATACCACCTCATCATCATCATCATCAGCCGGAAGACGTCCACTGCTGGACAAAGGCCTCCCCCTTAGAACGCCATAATGAACGACAACTTGCCGTTTGCATCCACCGGTTGTCCGCAACTCTGACGATATCGTCGGTCCACCTGGTGGGAGGCCTGCCAACGCTGCGTCTTCCGGTTCGTGGTCGCCACTCGAGAACCTTTCTTCCCCAGCGGTTGTCAGTTCTTCGAGCGATATGGCCTGCCCATTGCCACTTCAACTTGCATATGCTTTGAGCTAAGTCGGTGACCCTAGTTCTTTGGCGAATTTCCGTATTCCGGATCCTGTCGCGCAAAGAAACTCCGAGCATAGCTCTCTCCATAGCTCGTTGAGTGACTCTGAGCCTCTCTAAAAGGCCAACCGTTAGCGACCACGTCTCAGAGCCATACGTCATCACTGGCAACACACACTGGTTAAAAACCTTCGTCTTCAGACACTGCGGAATTTTGGACGAGAAGATGTCGCGTAGTTTCCCGAACGCTGCCCATCCGAGTTGGATTCTTCGGGCGACCTCTTTGTCGAAGTTGGACCTGCCTAACTGAACAGTTTGTCCAAGGTAGACATAGTGGTCAACAACCTCGAGAGTATCGTTCCCAACGATAACCGGTACGGGTGCGACATGGACATTAGACATGATCTTCGTCTTGTCCATGTTCATTTTAAGACCCACCTGTTGGAAAACGAGACTGAGGTCGCTGAGCATAGTATTGAGCTCCTCCAGCGACTCCGCCATGATAACTATATCATCGGCAAAACGAAGGTGAGTGATGTATTCGCCATTGATGTTGATGCCGGACCCGTTCCAGTCCAAGAGCTTGAAGACGTCCTCCAACGCATTTGTGAACAGTTTCGGAGAAATCACGTCTCCCTGTATCACACCACGCTGCAGTTGGATTGGTTTCGTGCTCTCGTCCTGTAACCGGATCGACATGGTGGCGTTACTATACAAACACTTCAACACCTCGATATACCTATAGTCAATATGACATCGCTGAAGGGACTGCAACACAGCCCAGGTTTCGATTGAATCGAAGGCTTTTTCATAGTCCACAAACGCTAGACACAGTGGCCGATTATACTCCTCGGTCTTCTGTATAATCTGGCGGAGCGTGTGGATGTGGTCTATGGTGCTAAAGCCTTTTCGGAAGCCGGCTTGTTCGGGAGGCTGGAAGTCATCAAGCCTGCGTTCGAGACGGTTCGTAATGACTCTCGAAAACAGCTTATACACATGGCTCAGGAGCGAGATGGGTCTATAATTCTTCAACAAGGTGTTGTCACCTTTTTTGAAGAAGAGCACCACCACACTCCTGTGCCATGCTTCTGGCGTAGTACCCTCGAGTATGACGGAATCGAATAGCTTCTGGAGGACTAAAAGTACCGGTTTTCCACGCGCTCCCAGAAGCTCCGTTGTAATTCCGTCATCACCCGGCGCCTTGTTGTTCTTAAGCTGTTTCAGAGCCACTCTAATCTCGTACAGGCTGATGTCTGGGATGTCCTCAGTGTAGTGTTTAAAAATACGGTCAATAATCACTTGGTTGTTGATCATAAGCTGACTATTAAAATATACATGTAATCGAAGTTAAACTATAAGAAAATTTAACCTAATGCCCATAATAGTGACACAATTCTCTAACTCCATTTCTTCAAATATTGCATCAAACGAATTTTGTTACCCATGCATGCTTCTTTGAATATAATAACCATTTGCTTGCGTTGTTACCTTTGAACTTTAAAGGTTACACCGTAAATAAGTTACCTATCTAGGTCGAATAGAAGCTTAAAATAAACTTTTCATCTTTGTATTTGTTTACACCGTGCTTTCGAGACTTGTGTGATTTAGGACTGTAAAATGATGGATCAATAGTGAGGCCTATTGACATAGTGGGACTTTAAGGGTGGGTTGTTTCAAACAGTCAGTACAGTACAGTACAGAAGATGTTTAACGTATAGGTATTACGTAAAACATGAAGATAGATGCAACCTCTTCCTTCTATATCTGATTAAGAATTAAATTACGTTAAGCAGTAGGCACAACATCTGTTACCGTTATCGTTATTTTTAACGTACCTAAGACATATTTTATGTTTTTTTTAATTTGATGATTGTTAATGCCATTTTTAACATTAACGTGTGCGTCAGTGAAGCTGAAATAACCTGCCCCCGCTCTTATTGCGGGTAGCCATTTTCCATCTTCTTGAATATTTACTCAAAGTATGTATGAATATGATGTATGTCAATTATTGTCATGCGATTAAATGCGCGTTGGGATCACTAGACCAACGTGGGCAGCTGCCTACGTAAGTAAACTAGTGGTCGCAACGCGCCACTTTAAAGCTTAGAAATCCTGGGTTCGATTCCCGGGCAGGGAGTCACTGAATTTTTCCAATAGGCAATTCTCAGCTAGCTGCTGTCTCGATTTATGCCCAGTTCGTAGAATAAGGCTTATCCGTATTAGTTGGCACCTAAAACGATAAGTGGCGAGTGCAGGGTATGTTGATATATTAAAATTATGTAGCTAGCTAATTTTAATGTAATTTTCTTATTTCAGACTCGAGCAGTAGCGACCAAGTTAGGAGAGGCTTGCTATTGGCTTAATTTTATAGAACTGTTTGCACTTACAGGTGTGACTTATATTTCCAATAGGGAAAACTATTGTAAGTGCAATTTTTTTTAACCTATTTACTTACATACTAGTAAGTTTTTTTCCCTTATTTGTGACTTTGAATATTGCTGCCTCCTCACTGTAAAGGTAACTTGCTCTACGATACACAATTGCAGGTACATAATATTGTAACTAAATTTAAAAAATATTTTTTCAAATACTAACTTACTGCTGTTATTGTACTAAACATTTAATTTTTAAACAAATTAGTACCCAAGTCATATAATTCCATAGAATACCGTAAAGTGGAGATGGGCTTAGTTCAAATCAACACGGTTAAACCCGTTTTCCGCTGATTAGGTAGACGATAAGTCGGGCTGCTTTTGTAATTTATAGCCCTAGGATGGTACATATACCTACATAAATAACTTAATAAATAGAAAACAAAACACAAATGCTTACAAATCGTTTCTCAGTATCTTTGGCTTGCTGGAGTTTTTTGTCTATGCAGCTCACACAACTTGATGGCATTCTATGATTCTCTTTCTCGTTCTACCTACGTCATCATTCTTGTATCCGAGCTCATTATAGTCGGATTTAACATAATAAGCGCACGATTTATTTCCCAATTCCATGTTTCCAGTCATTCACGAGAAGATATTCATAGTGTTCATGGTAACGGCGCTGTTGCACATGCTGTGTCGCGCGCGGGTCGGCTGCATCGCAAGTGAAGTGGTGGAGCCAGTGAGGACCAACAAACTTGTGTGGATCCTGTTCTACGTCGCCATAGCTGCTACCGTGGGACTCATTATATTCTTCTTGAGACACCGACTACTGTGTCGGCCGCTAGGTAGGTTTAAACTACAAAAAATCTAGAAGTGCATTTTTAGTTGACCGGGATTTACAGTAATTTGTTTAAATACTTTCAAACGGATGAAAGAATATATTATTTAAATAGCATAATATAATATTAAATAGTTCTCAATACAAATGAAGTAAATAAAGGCTGAAATAAAATTTATTCGTTTTTGAGACAATTAAACTTGCAAAACAATATCAATACCTTTGTCTGGCTTTTGTCATAATACTTTGTGACCTTTCCCTACACATTTCTCTTTTATTTCGGCTGTGACCTTTCCATGAACCAATACAAAATGTCATAACTTTCAATACCATAGTCTACCTTATTGTATATACAGCCATTACAGGCATTCATGTCTTTTCTGTCGTTTACAGAAAGACTTGATATTCACTAGACAAATGGATTTTCATTTGTCTGAAAGCATATTTATAGACGTATAACGTTTCTAAAAAAATTCGCAATATGACTATTCTGTTTTAAGTTTTATAGGTGGTAGGTATAGGTGCTACGTCGATAGACTTTTTAGAAGAATATAAATTAACAGTAGGAATGTTGATGGCCTCGTTGGTATAAGGTTCGATTCCTATATAGGTACCATAAAGTGTTATTCCAAGTGGAGTTTGTGTTAAGCAGTTACTTGTTGCATATTATCCATATGTTTCGCCTGAATAATTTTGCGAAACCATGTTCGCGTGATGAACAATACCGAGGACTTGCATTTGTAAACCAAAACACAATGCCTATGGCAAACGAATGAAGACAACGGGGGCCTACACCTTTATACATTAAAATCTGCAGCTTTTGTTTGATGTTTAATATATCACTGGCGCCTAAAGAAATTCGTCTACATTACCTACTTATAGACACAACACCCGGTGAATCCTTTTTGATACCTCATATAAACATATTTCCTCTTACCCCACTTTGCCTGTAACGAACCATTTTATATTTTCAGCGTTCACATGGTTCTCTGTGTGCGAGTACATCTTGGCGACGGCGAACATGGCATTCCACGCCATAGTGGTCCGCGACCTACCTCTACACGAACTTCAAGTGGTGTGTCCTACTCACAATAAGGCGAACTGAACGTGTACATACATAATTTGATTGTGAATGGAATCGGTCACCGACTCGTAACGGAATATGGATATAACTTGAAGACTAAGAACTGCACGTGAAAAAGAGCGGGTAAATCTTGATTTGTTCAATTTCTTGATCAAACCGTTACTATGATAACACAGTACACAGTACTATGATGTCTTCAGTTTATCAGCATGAGGTGTTAAATATAATTCATTCGCAGTCAAATGTAACAGCGTTTTAATTGACATCGAAGTGGGACCCAACACGTAAAACATTATGCGTGGGCCTATATCAGTTGCTGTAGTTTCGCTATTATTGTGTTATAGCGGGTAGTCGTCTATAAGCAGATGAAATATGTTTTACCTCTCATGCAATTGGATTTGAATTTTACAAGTAAATGCTGTAACAGCACTATCGAAGGCTCATGGCAGAATAAGTGAAATTAGTATCTACTTGTAGCTATGTGTACCTACCTTTAGTTGATGATATGACACGTCTTTACAATGACAAATGTACAGTGTTATACATAATGTATAATTAAGGTACGGTTAAATAATAAGAAACCAATGGATCTTCACAATTTATATAAGTATTAATATTTCAGAGCATCGATTATAGGTCTGGAATAAGTTAACTTCCAATATCTTCCCCAAAGACTTGCACGTCACACGACAACTTTGAACTAATTATAAGGGTTGCATTAGCCACTCCAAATGTGCAAGCTTTGATAATACACGATAATGATGGACATGTATGATATTATAACAACCATCATTGAATCTCCCTTCAATATTAAAAGTACCTACTGTAAGAACTAATACGGTTCTTTATCCTTGTCAATTTTAGGGTCAAGTTCAAAAGTTTTACAAAGAAGCTATGAATTGGCAGATCACTTTAGTACCTTCTTTACATTATAGTATTTATGTAATGTAAATATACATAAGAATATTGTTAAAGATAATTGCCTTGTGTAATTTATAATAATTAGGTATCAACGTAAAAATATCTGCTACACCAAGGAAGACATTCAGAACTAAAAGTTTAACACCTACTTACAGCATTAAATTCTGTAGCTCTAAACCAAAAACTCGTGAACAAATGAATATTCAGAAGTCCAAAACTGAGAAAAAGTCATAGCATGTCACTGTCAGCCAACCTAAACCTATTTAAATAGGTACCTAATAATGTTTCACAGAAAAAGATAAATATTTCGACCGGCTGGTCGGTGGCTGGTGATATTCTAAAGACTTGACTTACGAACTCACTTCTAAATCCGCGGTGAGATTCGGCACGATCGCCATCAAATATGATGATGATGATAATAGCGAGGTGACGTGCGAGATGACTTTCGACATGATGTTAGTTCCAGAATAGCATAGCGGAAGCATAAGTAGGGCTAATAATAATAATTTAATTTTGTTCTCCACTGATATAGATATTTTTAACCTACCTAGTGGTTATTCACTGCATTACTTTTATGTAACTAACTTTATCGTTAATCACAATTTCTCAAAACCTGAATATGATAGGACATCAAATCTCAGTAACATGTCGGACTGTCGGTATCTAACAAAACAAAATCGATGTTAAGCTTGCGACTATCTAACTTAATTCGTATCGGCCAAAAATATTTAAGAATTTCTGTTAATTAATTTATAGGCTAGGGCATTAATAGTAATAAGCAATAATCTACATGGATGTGACATTCGAAATATTACAAAGCCGTAATCTCTTCCAAATATTATGGATTTAAGCCCTCAATCGAAAATAAAATCTAGTTAATATGATTTAAGATAAGGTCTTCCAACCTAAGACTTGACTGGAAAAACTTGGAGTGCGCCAATATTCAGGCCCAATATTATCTACCTATTAAATAATATAGTTACCTACCTATCCTGAAGGTCAAGCGTCATCAATAAAGACAGTGCTTCACAATATTAAATGTTAGTCAATTGGCCAAAACTGGAGTCAAAAAGCGAGTATCAACTGATTGGGATAATGCAATGAATTATGTTTAAGTAGTTGTTAAGGACTGAAACGCGTTTTATGTTAAACTGAGGGCTGGTAAAAGATTCGCTGATGGTGGAAGATAAAGCAGTAAGAGGCGCGCTGGCAATCCTATTACCGATGTAAGATGTTCTTACAGCGATTTTAAATAATCTATAATCACCGACAATTGACACAAGGTGCCGTGAGTACACCAACTCTGTTAGTCACATCACAGTAGACTGTAACGTGGCGTTCAGTGTCGTAGGTAGTTACTGCTTTCAAATATTATAAAAATATTTTCCCAATACCTTGGGTTGGACACAATATAACAGCGCGTGAGAATGGCAGAAAAGTGCCTTAAAAACTGCGCATCCGCAGGTGTCAGTCGACACCGTGTGATACATGCCTTGACCTACATAATATAATAGGAAAAGCAGCGTCTTTATTTCTTCGAGTTTAAATAAAAGTTGCTTAACGTACATACTTTTATCATTTTACACATCTCATTTTGCATCGAAGCTAGCTAGTAGCGGACTCTCAATGAAGATATGCGAACTGTAAAGTGTAGCATACTTGCGCAGATATTGTGTATAGGGGTTAAGATTAGTCTTCGCAATAACAAATAATAATTATAAAGTTGTAGTTACAAAGTTACCTAATAATGTAGATAGAGAACATTAAGGGTCAACACACTTAAGTTATTTCCGCACTACCTGTACGCGCGTTTATATATAAGTCCTTTTAAATCTACCTAAAATTAAAGCCTTGTTCAATTAATTCGTCGATAACTGAAAAGGACCAAAGTTATTATTATTATCAATTAAAATACAGTGTATTCAATCAAAACATATCTTAATTAAAAATAATCGACTACTGAGTAAATATTATTTTTATTTAAGAGTTTACTCATTACTGTTAAGCCATGTGCTCCGATGAAAATAGTTACCTAACTAAAAGTATACCTATCTAGATACCTACTTTAATTGAACCTAGTTAAAAAACGTTAAGTTTATCAATCGACAAAGAGGTCGCCCGAAGAATCCAACTCGGATGGGCAGCGTTCGGGAAACTACGCGACATCTTCTCGTCCAAAATTCCGCAGTGTCTGAAGACGAAGGTTTTTAACCAGTGTGTGTTGCCAGTGATGGCGTATGGCTCTGAGACGTGGTCGCTAACGGTTGGCCTTTAAGAGAGGCTCAGAGTCACTCAACGAGCTATGGAGAGAGCTATGCTCGGAGGTTTTTTGCGCGACAGGATCCGGAATACGGAAATTCGCCAAAGAACTAGGGTCACCGACATAGCTCAAAGCATATGCAAATTGAAGTGGCAATGGGCAGGCCATATCGCTCGAAGAACTGACAACCGCTGGGGAAGAAAGGTTCTCGAGTAGCGACCACGAACCGGAAGACGCAGCGTTGGCAGGCCTCCCACCAGGTGGACCGACGATATCGTCAGAGTTGCGGGCAACCGGTGGATGCAAACGGCAAGTTGTCGTTCATTATGGCGTTCTAAGGGGGAGGCCTTTGTCCAGCAGTGGACGTCTTCCGGATGATGATGAAGTTTATCAATGAAACACCTGCAATATAAATTAGAGATTGAAACAATCTACTGATGGACATACATTTAAAAAATGGACTAACTTGTCTTCTGTCTTTGTCATTATTCGTTCGATTTTCAGTATAAATATAGAGAAGCTTTTTTGCGTCACAATTAAGTAGTCTGTGTGTGACAAGACATAGATAGTAAGGACTTCAGCCTACGCTACATTAAATCTGCTGTAAACTTAACGAAAACATTGTTCAACGTATTACCAGAAAACATTTTAGTAAGAACCTTATAGTTTTTGGGAAATAGCGTTTTCTTTATATTTTCTGTTTATCGAGTTAAATAAGATCCTTTAGGTAGGTACAGCATTAACACCCAATTTCGAATTGTAGTACATTCACTTAATGTACCAATTAGAATTCAATTAGATTTTATACTCCACTGTTGTTATCTAGGCTAGTTCTTATCCGCTGCTAGCCATGATTATAATTATAGGTAACACAAAATTAGGTCCGTAGTGTCTGCCCCAATTAATTTAGTGCTAATCTTAATATATATGTTAAGTACTTATGTACCTATTGTATGCAATATTATATATCTAAGTACCTATCTACATAATTCATACCTATTGGTTATTCTATTTTAAGTTCAACGTATTACCGAAATCATTATCGGCATTGTGAACTGCCCTTGGCAATTTCGTTTACTCTAGTCAAGGTATCTATTACTGACATAATTGTGTCTACAAAATTAAAAAGTTTATTGTGTATTTAAGGGTGCCTTCAGACGACCGTAGATTTAGTTGGATCTGATGCTGAACAATGTCGGTACAAATCAGCTGTTATTTTACAGTTTACACCAATTACTGTCTACCGTCGTGATCAAGACAACGTCGTCTGTGTGTACCGCCCTAAATGTTAAACCGATGGTGAAGTGTCAATTTTAATTATACATCTGTCAAAGTGATGACAGTATCGCCCTCAAAACGGAGCATTATAGAACTACTAGGGTAATTACGTTTATTTAGCTATTATTGTGATAATCCATGTAAAATAATCTTCTTGATTTTAAGTTACCTACATAATTTAAACTTATGCGAAGATTTGAGCCGGTCGAGATTTTTATGGCTACCGACAGTTAAAGTCACTATGTTATTACTTAACCCTAACATAATGTAATTCTAGACTTGTTTAATTTTTGTCAGTTTTTTTGCAGTCGATATTTTTTATTTTATATATTACTATACTAAAATGAAGGAAATTAAAAGAGGTTACAAAAAAATATATAAATCATGTCATATGTTTAAATTTAATAAGGAATAATAAATCGGCGATTTAACGTTGAAATTTTCAATACTGATTCATATATTCTACCTATAAAGTGAAAAATGAAAAATTTAATTTAATTATTTAATTTATTTTACACTTTTTGTAATCTCCTTCGAATTTCCTTCATTTTGATACCGCACTCGACTGGTGTAAGGTAATTTTTTTATTAACGGCTTACAATTTAGCGCCAAAAATAGACATTTTGTTTTTTTTTAAACACCTAAGGAAGGACTCATGGGTTTTAGAGACTAATCTAACGATACCTTAACTGTCAAAATTTATCCAGCCTTTTGGAAGATACAAAGTAATAAAGTTCCATATACATACGATTCGCGCGAAATACATAACCCTTCCTTGGCAGTCGGGTAATAACGCACTAAGTACGGACTTCTAATATTTAGCTTTTGTCATCGGTATCGTGACTATTTCGTAGACTTACCTAGATAGTTAGTAATTGATACTTCAACATCGATAGATAGAAAGATTGATTAAATTATATAGGTACTACGAAAATAATTAAAAATTATGTCGTTGTTGAATTTTAACCTTTTGTTATTTAAAGTAGAAGTTGGTAAACTGCGTTTTTATATTATATAAATAATTATTAAAATAATATATTTAAATGCTTTAATATTAAATTTAGTATTGAGTATTATTGTAGAATTAGTTATGGTTAACATCGTACCTACATAAGCGTAAGAACATATAGCACAGAAATCAATTATTATAAATATAATATATATAATTATGTATTTATAAATAGAAAAGCTGACCCTTTCTCAAGAAATTTGATACATTTATTTACATTACTTTAACATTATGTAGGTACCTACCTACGTATGTGCTTCTACTTACCTACATATTTATTTTTAAACCATTAATTTTATTTGTTTAGAGGTTAAGATAATGAGAATTGAAATTTGATTAGATATTATTAAGTTAATAGTATCATGACTGAGTATTTATGTTTTATGCTGTTATCCAATGAATGTTACAATAAATTATTGATAAGTACTAACTACTTTTGAATCAAAAATTCGCTAAAAGAATATGAATCAATTTGTCTGAGTATGTGGGCAGATATTTGTTTAACAATAAAATATATCTTAATAACTTGTAGTTTTGCTACGTGTAACGTATTTTTATATTTTTTTTTTCATTTTCTTCCTGTATACACTATAGGTAATACCTATCTACAATTAAATTATGGATGGTCTAACTACGTATGTACTTAAGTACGTAACATTAATAGCAAAAAGCTCAACAAATTATGAGATACAAAAGTTGTTTTAAAACTAATAAGTCGGTTGATTGATTCCTTAAAAACACAATGTCACAAGTTGAAAAATAATAATTAATCAACTTATCTTGTAAACGTCAACATCATCAGTCTCAAACACAAACAAAAATGAACAAGACGAAGACTAACTGCGAGCAACTAGTAATAATAGTTGATACAGTCATTGATTAATTAAATATAATATTTATTTTACTTATTATTAATAGTAATTCCTTATCTAATTAATATAATAGATAGTTACATTAATTTTAAACGTTAAGCCTGAATAAAATATAAAAAGCTTTACAATTGACTATTTTTGACATTCGTTTTAGTGCCATCTAGTGGTGTACTTAAAAACAGTAGTAGCGTTCCTAGATGGCGGTACAAGTCTTGACAACATGAAACAGAAACATACTTGATCTCTTTCATATCAAAGATGGCGGCATTCGGGAGCTAGGGCAGGTACTAAATGTATATGTGTTGGTGTATACGTGTATAAAATTTCACGTTTGACCACTCTGGACACACACACAAGCAAAGAAAATCGGGTGAGCGCGGGGCAAGGGGAGTAACGTCCGTGAAGTTGTGTCAGCATATGCGCAAACGAGGTGCGCATTCGTCGCGTGCGTTGTCGGGATTCTTTGTGCCATTCTTCGCATACCAATAAGAGTATATTCTTTAAATTTACTCCTAAATTGACATTTAATCAAAATTCGTCCTTTCACCTCATCTTCGGACTTCATATTAGGTGAGTAAAAAATATTTTTGATACAATTTTCATACAATCAAGTCAAGATATAAGTGATTTTTATTAGGGAATGTCAACAATGCGATCGCGATCCTGCAATATTTTACATAGTTGTCGTGTTTGCTTCGCTGCGACTTCCGGTCGTTCGGGTGTCGGCATTTCGCGATGTAAACATTATCTAGTTTTAGGATTCAGCTGCATTTAGGCAAGCTGTCGGGAATGAAGTGTGCTCAAGGTGCTTTTGTGTTGTTAAATTCGCTTGAGTGTGCTTACTGGGATGGCGCAATTTTCGAAAGACGCGGTATGGTATCGTTCGCCTGCGATACACTTCAGTCGCGTTGGTGGCTGCATGCGATTTGACGTATTCTGCGCGCAGTGATGTCACTTGTCAGCTTATTTTATGAAATGTCAAACGTTTTACATGTATCGCGCGAGTGAATGGTAAACAAATTGACAGTGAAATTGATATCGATGCTGTGAAATTATTTACTAGTGACATGGACTGTTATTATTCTAAATTTTACCCAAGGCGTGAGTATTTATTGGAAATAAATAGTAAATAAACAATAAAATTCCTTACATACTTTCGTTCATACTTAACATAGTTGAGTGAAGTTCTTCCATAAATTAAATATTTTATACTTAGTTAATTAAACGAATCAAACTTAGGTCGGTTAATTAGAAGTTTTTTATTGTTTCTACTTAAACAAAATGTGCATTTTAATGATTTTGACGTAGAACTTGCCGATAATTACCTGTGAATAGGGGTTTGAAAAATTTATGGGCATTTAGCTTGAATTATATTATTTAAGTTCTTACTTATGTAGATTTGAGAGGAAATATTAGTTATTCATGTTAGTTGTTACCCACAAATAATGAACAGTGATTAAAAATAATGTTGTTGAAGTAATTATTAGCATAAATTCTTAAATTACGGCGACGATAGTATATTGCAGTCTGTAGAATGGTCCTGAATTAAAATAAATGTTTGTATTGATTAATTAATAAACAATTTAACAACTTAGTTATAAACGTGTTAATGAAAAATTATTTGTGTTGTAGAAATTACCATGCACTCTCCTGCGTATTAGGTATAATTAACAATAATAATAATTAAGTCTGTTTAAACATTGTACATGTAGTATACAGTGTGTACCCCTACCTAACTACTCTCATACGGTTTTTTTTAATTTGAGTATCCATTCTTTCATCATCGTCATCATCATCAGCCGGAAGACGTCAATTCTTTATTTGGTCTTAAATTTACATTTTGCTTGACTATTGTCAATTAGCAATTACCTACCATGTAATTTATATTCAGAAAGGTATTTATATGAAGGAATATAGAAATAAATGATTTATTATTATTATTTACGTGGTTTAATAAAATTAAAAAATGTTGTTCATAAAAATAAAATTCCATAAATTGCGTTAAATTAAAATAATAATTATCGTAGGTAAATTAAACGTCACACTGATGCGACCTGTTAATTAATTAATCAAGGCTATTTTTACGTTAAGTAGTAGTTACCTATAACTTATATCTTTTTATTGACCTTAAAATGAGCTCGATAACTTTGAGTTACTTACGATCATAAGCTATTCCTACCTGGTAGTAAGTAGGTAGTAACAGTAAGAATCTTATCTTACATTATAATAATATGCAATTCTGGACAGCATTACCAGACCGGGATTTAACAGTTTCTGGTAAAACTACTTTATTTTTTAGATTGTAAGTCAGACAGTAGCTTCCTTTTTTTTTGATTAGGCGCATTGCATCAGTAGTTTCGTATAATCAAATAAAAACAAAATGAGTAGCAATGTTACATTACAGCCTACCTTTTTGCGGCAATAACTTTTCGCGGTAAAATTGAACGGCAAATGAGTGACATTTATTACTTTCATAAAAATGTTAAATGCCTCGTACACTACTAATCTTTACATGTTTAATACAAAGAACTGCCTAGAAAAGATTATTCAGGCGTGAGCAGTTCTACACCTCTACATAATATATGAATGATCAAACTCTTTGATATTGTAAAGTGCTGCGTAAGTATATAGTTTTGTAGAGATCGCTTCACTTACAGTATCTGTCGGACTCACGAATGGGTGCCAAGAGTTATTTTGGTCAATACAGTTGATGTTTTTATTGCGCGTCGCGACGCGGGCGAAGCCGACAACTTGCGAGCTGCACGACAAGCAATAAGACGTGTAAACTGCTGACGCTCCAGGCCCTCACGCCGCGTCGCATCTAATGGCCGATTCAGAACGATTTATCACGTATTCCGACTTAGGGAAATTGAATTTGGAATCGTTTGCTCCTTTCGCAGACGGTTGTTATGTTCCTTGATTAAAATTTTCTTTTAAGTATCGTCATTTTCTACACATATGACCTGCAGTACACTCAAATAGGTAAATACTTTACACTTAGATACTTTAGACAACTCTATGGATTATATTCATTAATTGAAGAAAAGTACAACTACTAGTGTAGTGCTGTTTCATTAATGCAAAGCTAATTGGTGTTCAGTTGATGCGCTCTCCGGATGCTGTAATCGTATAGCCCGGCCCAGTCACTTACACCAACTCGGGTCGTATAACAATATTCAGAGAATAAATAACTAAGAAATAATTAAGCAGCTATAGTTAAACAGGTACAGGTGACACCCATTGTAATATATGGCTCATAAACATATAATTAGGCTTATTAAATACTGTTAATGTTATACCTAATTAAAATTGTGTAACATAAAACACACGCCTTAATATTTCTATAGAAACAATAAAAAAAGTCTTAAACATATAGACAGAAAATGTTACTTTGTCTTATAGAAACAGTGGTTAGTCTTTACAGATTATGTTCATCATTAACAGCAACAGTCCTACTAAACCCAGTGCTGGGTATAGGCCTCTCATTTAGTCACACATAGTGGTATGTTTAAAATGATAAGAAAAGCTGAAATTTCGTTAAGCAATAAAAGCTTTCATTCGTCTGCTTCTAAATATTGCCGCATAAAATAGTATAGTTTACTACATGATATTTAAGGACAACCATGTACTTCCTGAAACAGTTTTTCTTCTAAAATACGTATTCCGCTCTTTTGAATGTAGCGTGAGATGTAGATGATGTAGATGTGAATAATAAATTTAAAAGCTTTGTTCCGCAAAACAAGCAGTTATTTTGTTAAAAGTGTTGAATGGCGCGGTGATTCCAGGAGCGCTCGCGGTTACCGCTACCTGAGTACCTGCTCATATTGACCTGCGGAAGGTTCACTCCTTTAATCCCTAAACAATCTCGCCGACCACGAATCATTTCATTCAATATCGTGTCACACGCTACAAGACGCACGCCGTACCGGCCGTACGGCGTGCGTCTTCTTTAATAATTGTATTCTATTCTTGTGGAAGTCGTACGTTTTAAGTTAGCGTTGCAAATGCGGTTTGGATAACTATCAACACGTCTTCGCTTTGATGAACAGTCGGAGATGAGTACAGTTGTAAATAGTAAATAGACACTTAAGCAAATGCCGTCGGGTTAAAACGTGTAGAATTAACACTACGTAAGCAATAAGCATTAGCATAACAACAGCTTACCACTAAACAGACCATGTTAATATAGTGATTAGATCCATGAAAAAAAAATCTGAACTACCTTCATAATATTTTTCGACAATAACTTGAATGTAAAATAGTTAAACCATAAAAGATGCTAAATATAAAGACTAGCGATTACAAGCTACAACAGACGTGCAGACACGTCAAGTGAGGTAATAAAGACATCGTTTTCGGCTAGGTTTCTGTTTTGGACTTAAATATGATTTGCCATTTAGACCACGTCAATTGAGTCATGGAGAATGTAAGCTTTAAAAAATTTCACAGCACCGCCTGGAGATATGATTGCGACGAGTGTCCAGTAGCCTCGCTCTATTCTCGGACTCCTATTTGTGGATTACTGTCGGGTGAAACTACCAACTCAGTCCTGGCGCAACAAGCCGTATTTACAAAGCAATAGAGTCCATATTCAGTCACAAAATCTCGTTTCATCCGTCCTTCTCGGGCGACAAGAGGATTGGAGCGAAAGGACCCACTCCTTGCCTCTTATTTATCTTAATTTCGCTCTCCAAAGAAGTGACAAATGAGGATTATGGCTGTGTGAAATCGGTGTCACTTGTACTTTTGTATAACACTTTCCAGAAATGTTTACGTGCGTAATTAATATAACAATATTAACGTGGTATGACGTTAATGTTGGTACTTTTCCCGCGTTGTCACGTTGTTAGAAAATATAAGATGAAAATATGGATTATAAATGTGCAAACATTATGTCATGTTTAACGCAGAAACCAGTTAAATATGTTTCTCTGTTCATTTGCGAATGAAAGAACATCTTTTAGCATAAAATCAAACGATCACTCGTGTCTATATTTGTTAGAACCAACGAGACGTATCGATTGTTGTTAATGCGCAACCAGATAAACCAGTTTGAAATGTATTTAATTCCCTTGAGAAAGATCTCAAATTGTGTCTATTGCGCTTTATCGCTTTATGTTATAGCAAAATTAAAACAAAAAACTTTAGAGGTACAAAGCTCAGTCAAACCTGTGATCAAGACGGGACCTTTCAAACTGTTTTATTTATTTTATGGTTATTTATATCCTCTGAAATTTTGTTTCTATATTCCGTTTATTTTAGGCTGTTCTAGAAAGGTTTTAGTTTAGGTTCAAGCGATTTACAAATCGAACTTATTTTATTGACGAAGCTGTTACTGTTGTTTTAAAAATATCCTAATCGAGAGTTTAAGTATACACTTGACAATCAAGCTGTTTATTTTTGTTGCGCGGGCAACTACATTTAAGTACTACTTGTTTGAGCTTATTAATATTTTTTATAACACCGTGGTCAAATTTTTTTATCATAGTAAAAAATACATTATAGGTAATGAAATCATTCTGCATAATTGCTGATTAACATCTACCTACTGCTCCTTTTTTACCCGTACCGTTCCGATTTTCGAAACAGTACGGGTAAGCTCTGCACATAAAATGTAGAGCATGAGTGTATATGTACGTACTTTGGTTTTAATATATTAACGAGATGTAATTAATTAAGATATTCATGGCAAATTTTGCAAACAAATGCTTGGAAAAAAACATATTTTATAACATTTTTATATTCTTATGCATAATTTCAAATTTAAAGACCAAGAAAGCTAGATTCGAATTTTTAAAATACCTATGTCTCGCATCGCAGTGGAAGTGCCGATATGGACATTTTCTAGCTCAGTAGATGTCTACGAACGTAATACGACACACTGCATCATAATAGAGAAGAGAGAGAATTCGTTCCGGCCCTCCACTGTTCCTCATTTAACTGATTTTAATCGATATATGGACACCTCTCCTCACCTCAGAATGTTTATGAAATCAATTTAAAATTCTGCAAGATCACTAACATTATAGCTAAAGATAGAGACTATTTTTAGAAATATGGTAATTTACAAGATTTCGAATTACTGAATATAAAATTATTTTGGAGCATTTGACAAAACGATACGATTAATAAATGCATGCTAATTTTATTGGACTTGTGTATGTTTTAAATGTATAATTTGAATATAATGTAATTACCTAAGCGTTTGTTCAATGTGGAATTATTTAATTTTATTTTTCCGAAACGCACAGTGAAATCACAGCACAGTGAACAAATAATTCCGTCGATCGGGTGCACTACATATTGCAGGTAGAATTCAATATGAAGCTCACTTTGAGTTCACTTGTTAAACTATCGTTATAGTTGGAATTGTTCCCGGAGCGGGCTCCGGGTCGGTCTTGGCGATTTAATTAAACTTGTTATTTGTACGTTTTATTTCGCAATTGGGCCCGTGTTCGCTTTGATTGTCTGTCGGCTTGTGAGCGTACCGACCTTTTGTCTTGTACAAATTTGTAGTTTTAACGTAGTTTCCGATTGAATTTGCTGTATAGTCTATTACAACGAAGTGTGCGGAATACACGACCATTTATTTTTAAACGATTCACGCTTACACTGTTGACTGTACATTCATCTTTCACTGCTCGAGCTCATTATTATGTATTGTGTTTCCACGTTATATTCTCAGAAGTTGAGTACAAATTTATTATATTGAAAATCGATTAAACTGTGCAAACATAGAGAAGAGATGTACGAAGATGTCAAAAATTCTATTCATTACGAGGCCACCACGATATACCTACTTTGTTATTGTTTGTGAAAATTAAATCTCGGATGCATATTTAAATACTAGTCAAAAATGAAGTCAGGAACTAGAAACAATCACATGAGCTTTTGCTTGTAGCAGAAAAATAGCCGCCAGCCAATTTTGCGTCCGAACTCCCTCAACTGTAGCATTCGATCCAAAAAAACTTTTTCCGAAAAATGTTCGTTTGCAAATTGCGCGGCTCTAATAGAAATATCTGATCGGGGCAGATGTCGAACTGTACAATTAGAAGTTTTTGTGTTGCTTCATTAGCGACGGAAATGGAGAGACATAGACACAACATTGGTTACCTATATAGTATTTACTTCTGTTTAAAACTAAAAGGAAACATTCCAATTTATAAGGCCGATTCGACAAGCTTGTCCCTTTTAGCAAACAAAGGTTACCCACTAACTTTAAAACTTCTGCTTCTGTTTAAAGTTCATGTCGCGAATATTGGGTTTAAATTAATTATATCTGACGAAATATTGATTATAACAGGGCCGTCCGCATACAGAATTAATAAGCTAATAATGGGTGGCGTAAGCGTACGAGTAGGTTTAAATTTTAATAACTATAAACCTCACGTGTGCGTACATAATTTATGAACCCTCAGTTTACTTTATTAACGAGAAAATGACCGGAACTTCTTTAAAGTGAGCGTAGATTGTTTTTTGTTGTTCTAAATGTATCAGCTCGATGTTGTCCGCGACTTCACTTGTGTGGACATACCGACCGCCCGGACATTTTTTGCCGTTGCTCACCCCTACGCATTGTAGCGTAACAATTTGAACGTCGTCGTTTGCGTTGAATATGGCTTTAAATTCACATCGACAGCGCTGGGTGGTGTTTACGGAAATTCATTGTAAAGAAATGTTTAGACTAAATGGATAGACATTGATATGTCAAAGTCCGAGTAATAGCTATTATCTAATGCCACTGTTGCTGACTGAATATCCTAATGCTAGTTTTACGTACACATGAAAACAATAACATCATAACAAGCATTTGGTAGAGCCCTTGTCCATTAAATTCACGCCTTTACTAGTTTTATTAACGGATTTACGAACTGAAAGAAAATTAAAAGATTATTTTAACCCACATCATAATTAAAGTCACGCGTCGGTGCAGTAATGTATTTTAAATGATGCAATGGTCAGACCAGGTGTAGTAGATAGGGAAACTGAATATTGATTTTCACATGCCACCGCCCTGAATGTGTCCGTCAATGCGGTCCGCAAGCTCGGATTTTGTTTAAATTCAAACAAAATTATCCCGCATTTATTTTGCCTCCTATATTTGCCAAAAAGCCCGCAATGAAATTCTTTATACCTTTGTTAAACCGAATGTCGACAAGTGTACATAACAGTACGGTTTTAATAAACACAATAACGTTACTAATTAATATGCCAATTCATCACTATAATTAAGCCGGGCCTGCAAACATTTAAATGTATCCATTTAAAATGTTTCCATTTAGCGCTGGGAATTGACTAAATCCAATATTTTATTAGTCGACTCTATGATTTGTATTCAATGTAGAGATGAGTGTTTAGCCACCGCTCTCCACTCAGAAGATTGATGTAGCGCCGCTCCTGCCGGCTACGGCGACCAGTGCGGCTGTCGCACGATAAATTAAAACCAACTCACATTAGAGACCGTATATTAAAACTCACTATCATCCTGCTCATTCCTAAACGAAGGTCCTGCGCGAGAAGAGGATGGAAACATCGGCGATACTACAGGACCGCTTTTTTGTTATTCCACGTCGAGACTAACCGTTAACAGTAACTTTGTTCCTATAATGATGGCCTAAGTAAAGATGTTCCGTCTACAATGGACGGAGAAACTTTGTTTTGTAGCTGACTCATAGAAAAGTTTGAATTTTGAAGTTTCGTTACTTACTTGATGTTTGACTAGAGCTTTCGAGTTTTAACAGTAAGTGGGTAGTAGTAGCATTATTTATATTGAATCGGTTAAATTTTGGACCGGCAATTATTGGCAATCGTAAATTGTCGCCAAGTGTCTCGCAACCTCATTAAATACACCATGGAAACAAGAATTTCTTACTTATTTAGGTTAAAAATTATGTGTAGCAACAAGTATGCGAGTGAAGCGATCTGACCAGATTACTCGTTCGGCCATCGCGTATCTGCAATCGGTAAATGGTTACTTTAAGTCTCGATATGCGAAGTATTTCCCATGGAATGTCACCGTCGCCATGCTGCACTTATATGTGCTCGACGAACTGAATTTTTTCTTATCGCAAATGCATTTTCTGCAAGTTTTCAATGCGAGCGACGTGGTCGAGGCCCCGCACTCATACTTAACCAAGTCGCCTGCTACTTGTGATTTAATTTTATACACTCATTGGCTAATTAATTTCGTGGTATTTGCCGAGAATTTCAATAATTCTTTATTATTATTTTTAAGGTTATAATAAATTTTCCACTCGGCTGCTATAAAACCTGTTGTTTTGATTTAAATACTAAGAATTTGCCGGTGTATGCCAAAATACCTGGCGCATGACCAGGTCGTGCCTCTAATGCTGTGGATATGATTTTTTAATAACATAAATATATAGTAATTCCCGATGTGCTGATATAAAGCGGCGGGCGGTAATAACCCGGCCGGCTCCTGTAATCCATCACGGGCGCTGCAATCGTCCCGCTGTCAGTCTATTCCGGGATGCTCCGTTTTCGCTAATGATTCTTCGCCGCCGTGAGATCATGCAACATTTACAAAGGCCGATTGCGCCGACGATTTGTATCACAAAACGCTACTTCATCTCGTTCTTGCAGCGATGTTTTTATTTTCCGCGCACATAGTTGCAGTTTTAACAAAGCGCGCTTTATGCGTTTCGCATAAAGCGCTACCCATATATGCGACATCGCGTTCCACACGAGAGAGTTTATAATTTATTTGCGTCGCAGTTTTCTGGCGACGATTTTCCCACAGGGGCGGCGTCTCAAACGAGCCGCGCCCGCCCTTTATGTGGTTTTTTGTAGCGGCACGAAATGCCCGGTGGAAAACATTCAGTGATAACTGGTAACAATCGCAGCCGCCCGGATGCTCCCTCCATTCCGCGCATACCTCGCTGGACCTCGACTGATGCTTTTTCATCTAGCACCGCTCGCGCGCTGACCGAACGCTCTTGAGACTCGCGCCTCGCGACAGACAAGCACAAACCAATTAATTTATTATTGCACATTGTAACTTTGTTGCTAACGGACTATATCACCACAAAACTTGTTATATACCTACTGTGATATGTTGAATAACCTTATAATCGTCGTTGTTTGTACTACAATGTGTGGTAATATGTACCATACAAGGAGCACAAATATTTTCTTGAGCATGCAGCCATTAGGCTACGCCGTAGATCGTATTAAATAAATTATAATCAATTAAAAGACGCCGGTGACAGCTTTGATATAGTTAAAATAACTCAATCTATATTTACGTCCTCTTAGCCAAATGTCTAACTTTCATTAAATTTGTGTAATGGTGGTAAATTATTGAGTGATTTCAACATAAACTAATGTTACTCTAATACCAAGAGCGTTTGGTATTGCGCGGCAGTTCATTAGCAGAGGCGCGCTTTAGTCTCGCGTATTTCATTGTTCCATTGTTTTATTTGCCTCTGTCCGGTGCTTACTGAGAGATATACAGCCCCACTACAATCCCCAGCTCTGACACCTGTAACCAGTACTATTTCTTTTTTTTTTAAGTAAACAGCACTTGGTAACGTTTAATTGTGTCTGCGTCATCCCTGAGCAATATGGAACCTAACAACCCTAACAGATTGTTCTTCACGAAATTCATGGAATCGTAACGTTTCATGCCTCGCTCTAGTACAGTTTTTTATTAATGTCCTATTGTTTCTTAATCTCCGCTCTAGATTTGATATCGCGATAAGTTTCTGTTAAAAGCATAAAGTTAAGTAAGTAAAGCGGTAAGGTCGCTGCCGGTAGTTTTTCTCGATCAAAAAGCGTAGCCGTCAGATATGAAGCCCGATTTCTGTTATCTTTCCGTTCGATCGCTATTCGACAGACATTACTGCGTCGTTGAGAGCCAAAGATGTCGATTTTTCAAATCGTAAACTAGCTTTATTGATATGCGACTGTAAATAAATATCTCGTCCGCCTACTTACTTCATTAGGGTTCCGAGATCAACGCAGTTATAACTTAATATAAGTAAATGGCATATTTTGGAAAGTTCATCTTTTGAAAGGATGCGACTTGTTTCGTGTAGCGACTAGACGATCATAATTAGTCTTAATTTTTCAATGTTTTAGACTATTGAGCGAAGGCGGCGTGACGCGGCCGTCGCACAAATCTCACGCTAGATGTATCGCCGTTCCAGTTAGCTGACAATAAATCGTATGTTTAGCGACGCGGTGACTTGTATAATTAACAATAGCGGCATTATACGCGATTTCCAAACTAAGCGACGCAACGCAGATCGTTTGTCACGACGCAAATTGCTATTTATGAGGATTATCTATACTTAAACAGCGTAAATCGTTTCGTTTAGTAATAGACTGTACGTAATACTTCTTATCTCATTGTACTACAGGCAGCATAGGTATACGTCTAAACGTCTATAAAGTGCCATTTATATTGCATTATTCTTCTTGTTCAAAACAAATCAAATTCTCTGTTTTCGTGTATATCATAATATACAAGAGGATGTCAGGTCAGGATAGGCTAATTCGACATTCCTTTGTCTTTGTTATTCAACTCACTGGTTTATGACTAAATAAATTCATTGAATCCTGAAAATTCCTTCCGCTTACACTAACACGTAGTTGTAGCATCGACCGCAAACAGTACAGCTCATAAATAAGCCATTGCTATTTAGCTAACAATCGAGCTCCGATGGGCATTTGGTCAGATTCCGGGGGAAGCAGCCGTGGCAGCCACGTGTGCTCGCCTCCGCATGCCTCGGCCCGAATATGCAGCCCTTGCAACATGAATTCTGGCCCCTATGCCGAATATTCCATGCACATTGGACACAAATAATGTCGGAGAATAATGTGACACAGGTGAAATTGACCGTTGATTACCATTTCATGTCGTACCTAGCTGTGATGTAGATAATGTGCGGTTATTGATTATTGTTAATAACTGAATAGTACACTTGCGGCCAAAGTTTCGAGAGCAAAAGCCAATATGGTTCTCTATTACGTCCTGGAGGCCGGCTTTGTTCGGTGCAGGTTCAAAGTAACAATTCTAGTTCAAAGCTAAAAATGAAACAAAACTACGCGCGTGCTGTGATGATGTTCACGTGTAGGCAATTTTTGTCCGAACCATCGAATTCACGACTAAACACTCCATTGCTTTTCATTTACTGTCTCTATGTTTGATGTTTTAATACACTTTATTTCTAAAATATAATTGGTGTGATATTGATCTGGAAAAGACAATTGTTCGCGCCTGTACCTATTTACTGCACGCATGTTCTGTTGTTATTAGATACATTCTGCGGTCTATATAATTCGTATATCTAAATTAATTAATGTACTTATAACTCATTGACGGTGCGTGAGGTGCCGATGAATTAGTTTGGAAATGCTATTGTTTAGTTAAATACAGTCGAAATACTAGAAAACTTCTTTGATAGGTGTTAGAACAGTGTCAAATACAAACTTAAAGAATTATGCTAAAATGTAGAGACTAGGTATACGACACACATATTGACATAATTTTTATTATTCAGTTACATAGGAAAACGTACTTACTTAGTAATAGTATCATATAATGTTCGTGTTTTGTTATCGTACTGACGTTGAGCAAGTTTTATAAAAAATACCTAAGTCATCTCTAAAATTATCACTGTCTAAAATATCTAATTTCGTATATGTGTATGTATTTTGGTTTTCCAGTACACCATGGTCTTTATCAAAGGGGTAGGCAGAGCGTTTAGATTTAATTATGTTCTAAATAATAATTTGTAATAATATATTATGTTACTTTACGTTATGTTGTATTCGTTTTAGGTAAGTGACAAATGGAAAGTTTACTTCGGTGATCAATAAACGTGATGCATCCAGCAGGATACTACGCGAACCTCGGTAAGATAGCTCAAAATTACGTCGTAGACATTGTTATTTAAGACGACTTATAAGATTTTGATTGGCATAAAATGATCTCGTCATTCGTGTTTCATGAATGTAAATAGATATAGGTACTTAACCTGAATGCGAAAGATAATTATAATTATCTGACTTTGAATAACAATCAATAGTATTATATATACATATATATAATATATAGACTGTAGATTGTGTAGACGTTCTAATCTGTCACGTACTTGGCGTTAATACTTTTACATGCTGTGTCAGGTAGGTTTTGTGTTCCCAAATGATATAACCTGATAAATAAATGAATTAAAGATAAAAAACAAGTTCTTATTTTGGAACTGTTTAGCTGCCACAGCAATTGTTCACTACCTACGTTACGTTATGAAACACACACATTACCTTATCACTATCAAGATTTTCGTGGAACCGTGCGTCGTGATAAGTGTTAATAACGATGTAACTAATATAATTACGTCAAAATCAATATAGAATATTATAGAAAGCATGCGGGAAACTGTTTATTAAGCCTAATTTGATTGATTATTTCGCCTAAAATAAACCCCTGGAAAACAATACTGAAATAACCGTTTTAATATAAGCTATCAGTGTTTATAAACCCAGTTATAGCTACTGATGGTACACCTTAATCCTTGTAATTGGTAAATATGCGTGTATATTACTATAATAGGTCAATGCTTCGATAGTGTAGTCTTTACAATTAATAAGAAATAAGGACTCACAGGACGATTTAATTAAAAATTCAGGTTAACGTTGTTGCTCAATAAACCCTTTGTCGCGTGTTACAAGATCTTCAAGTAATAAAATAGTGGTCTGTTATATTGCCGAGGCCGCACTGAATATGCTTATCACTCTCTTGGGACGAAGAGCAGTCATTTGTGGTTAAAGGATACTAAAGAAATACCTATTCCTATATTTTGGTTCAATTGCTTCATTGTACATACGTATCAATTAAACGTTTATATTATTAATTTCTTATTTTACTACATTTATCTTTAAAAACTTAAAATATTATAATGTGATTTTTTTTAAGGCACACAATCAGAGGATAATCTTTTTAATCTTTTATTTGTTTGATATGAAACACAAATATAACGCAGCGTAACGCAGATCTATAATAAATCTTTTTGACAAGTCTCACTTGGAAGTCGTAATGCTCGTAACAGATCGACCATGTTCAGTGTTCACTCTTCGATGCATCACTCAAATGCTCGGATACCTTCTTCGGTTCTTCCGCGTCTATTCTACCCTTAACTACCCTTACGTGTCGAATGTCCTTTAGTATCACTGTTATACCAATTATAATATAGATATATAGCTGATAGAAACCTGATCGAACGTCCATTTTGCAATTTACAATCATTAAAATACAGTATGACGAACGAAAATAATTTCACGCCATTATGTAAATTATTTATACGCACATATTAAAAAGTACGCAATCCAATTTTATTACATTGTTTTTAATTTATTTGAATTTTTATAACGATTTGCGGATGCCATTTAATTCAATAAACTACTGGGCCTTTTAGTTATATGTGTTGTAACATACCGAGTTTATAACTAAGGCGTGTCGGATATGATCCTTTTTCTCTTTTTTGCCATAAATTATTGTAATTACACCTCCTGTATTGCACAAATAGCTAGTGGCGAATCTACTTTTGATTTAGTTTATTTCTTATTTATGCATTTCTTCTCTGTTGATTTGGTTTTCTTACCTAAGCCTTCTTAACAAAACCATGTAAGTTTCTATAGCCTTTGTTAGAGATCCTAAATAAATTAATTCTCCTCTCATAAATTAAGAACTGTCATCATTCATCATTTTGGCTTCTTCTGTCAGACAATACAGGTTCAACAGCATCATTTTATTTTCGTGTCAAGTGTACTTTGGCGCTGTGGGTATACATTTTATGCGCTAATTACGCATAATAGATCTAGATTTTTTGCACAGTGGGTAAAAATTTGAAAAATTTCTTAATGCGTTATTGTTTGAGGTTGTTTCATATAATTAGTGAATACCTTAGACGCAACTGTAATATGAATTGCAAAACCTATTAGGATCTACTCATATAAATACGTTAACTTTTTAAGTTGGAATCACCCAAGTTTTCGCCGTGTATTTGTCTGTTTCCCCTTCGTAGTGTACAAACGGCTGGAAATACAAATAGGCCCCTCTAATTGCTGTAGTCAGGTTGTTTGTAATGAAGCGGGAGTCGGGAACCTCGATTGATTGGCCAATTTATACACCGCTAATACCCTCGATTGCCAAACTGTTTAGTAGGGGGAACAAGTTTATTTAGTTAATTTTACGTACAAGATCATTATTTGTTTATTTATTCATAAAATAATTTCAGGATAGGTACTTAATACCTTTATACCTTTTATTAACTTATTGAATTGATTTTATGAAAACTGGTTTACTTTGTAAATGTAGTACCTACATACTTGCACCTATGTATAAAATTTGCTATAATATTTGTGATTAACTAGTAAAATATTTGCTTTTGCAAATAAGTAAATTCAAACGAATTATATTTTAATGCGAAATTTGACTTGTGTAGAGCATAGCATAGCAGCAATTGCATACATAGGTAGTAGGTACATTTAAGAACCTCTTGAGTGATCGCATCCGGTTAGGCACATCTAGTTAATACCAAACAAACTACCTTAAGACAAAAACTTCCACAAAAGGGAACAACTCGCACGGAATAAAAAATGCTCGCTAACTTGTCGTGATGTGATAAATTAACTGATTAGATTTAAAGTACGCTGTTCTCATAACATATACGTAGCGTGTAACGTTATTATAAGGATAAAACATGGTCTTCGCACGGTGTCACGGGAAGTCCTGTCACAGACTCACGGAAGAAGTTTATGATAAATAAATACACGTCACATTAGTGTGACGAATATACATTGTATTTAGATATAATGTTTATTTATTTACCTTGTAATGTGCACGGGACAATCTACTGACTTATATAAAATTAACCAACATTAAGTCCATATCCCTTTTGCGGTCTGGCGGGTAGAAGGAAATTTGCTCACTTTCGTGCTATTAAAAGGCACTATGCCTAATACCTAGAGGGTTTATTAGGTTGAACATATAGGTAAGTAATCAATTAATCATGTATGCATAGTCATTTGCCTTTTGGCTTAATTTTCTGAGTCGCAGGTGTGATATCCAAGCGCTACAAATATTTTTTGATCCTTTTGTAAAATGACTAATTGATTCCGGAAACAATAGAAATACCGTATTACATTAATTCGTTTTCAGTGCAATATAATATAACAACAGTTTTCCTGTACTAGATGCTTGCTTGGGGAATCGTAGATCCGTCATAGGAACACCGGGTGCCCGTAGGCGCACGCGCTCGCATCAACGCTAGAAACGTCGAGTTTATCGCTAAGAATAACCATAAAAGTATGATTTATAAACGTCGCCTCACCATTGGCTCGTGTAATAAAACCGTCGCATTGTGCCATGTGCGGTTGAATCGTGCCGTTTCTATCGAACGCGCCTTATTTATGCATAAAAATGTTTTCATTTGTGCCTACCAGTAATTTCCACATAAAATACTTTATTCATCCCCAACTAGAATCACAAACTATGAATATAAATCACGGTTATTCGTGAATGCCTGTTGCCCTGTTATAAATTCTGTCTGTAATGTGTGCTTGTTATTGTTTAGTAAAGTAGCGTTCCAAATATTATTATTTCATTTATTTTTACCGATAAAGAGCTTCTTCCCGCGACATCGTAGGCGTGGATTTTATTCCGAAGGTCTATTCTAATTATTGGTTAAAGAATTTTCGGATAGTTCCGGTGATTACAACCTAAGGTTGACCTCTTTATTGTAATATAAGTAGGTATATATACGTTAGCCCCTGATTAGGAATACCTTCTGCCTTAAAAGTGTATTTTAAAGACATGAAATCTGCAGATTATACAATTTTCGTGCGTGGAACAACCCCACGAGGAAGGAAGGATAGGAGCAGTTGAATAATTTTAATTCGTAGTCGGGTTTACAAGCACCTTAGTATTGAATATCCCCTACCTATTCCTATTTAATATTCTTGGATATGGGTTACTTGCATTATGATCTTCACTAATTTATCTGCACTTGTTACCACTGAGTACAAACCTGGTAACTATGATATCGTCTACATACAAAATCTATGCTTTATCTCATCCTTTTCTCTATATCCATTTAACATTTAAGTAAGTACAAACATCGTCATAAACATGACAAGTATTACTTAACATATGATGGTCTCCATTCGAAAATCTAGACAAACCCACGTGTAAAACACAGCTGACAGACTGACACAAACCGGCGATATTAGTTCTGTAATTATCTTATAAGATTCACTATAACTATAGATACTTAACTGGTAAATAAATAACATGGAAACTAATCCAATAACAATCCATTCAATTCATACAAACCCTTTGAACCATTGAGAATGTAAATTACATACAACATGCGTGTTTACATCAGAAATATCCTCTTTTTCCTTTATGGCAACTAGGCGATGTTTATGGTAATGCTAATATGGTGTTACATCTACAGCTGCATTTAATTTTTTATTTAAAGAAATTGTTTTATTTAATCCCCTGTCGTTATGAAAAATACTGATCTACGACACAGTATCTTTAGTCTGAATAATAACTTAAATTTTGTATCTTAGTTTTTACTTCCTATAAAACTTAACTTATCAATAACAATATCATAACAAGAGCACCAAACCCGCATGTGATTAACACATAATTAGCGATGTATTAATCAATGTTATTGATGGACGTACCCCACCTGATTTAATATTTATCTGACGCTGACCTCCGCTCTTTTAACGAGCGTTAATAATGAAAAGTCGGGAAGTGTAGCGGATGCAGTGAGTGCAGCGTGCACGGCGCACTCTGCTTTGGACGCCTTCACCGCCCGCGACGTGACATAACACGCCGAGCCCCGCCCACGCGCTCTCGCTCACTCGCAAACCGAGCGAGCGAGACGCCAACACACCCTCCGTCGAAGCCTCCACGCCGCACTGTTTCTAAGAAAAGCCAACTGTTATTATCGCCCGCAGATTGTTCTCGACCTCTCGCCGCTTTATTTTGCTCCTCTCATGAATGAATCTCAGCGCCCGCAGGTGCGCACCCTCGAGCGCTAAATTTCGACAGCAATTACTCATTTCTAAAATGGTGCGTATAGTTGCACGCCAATTTCCAGCACGCCACTTGATAATTTCCAGTGGCTGAAGTTGCTACGCTTTTGGCTAATTTGAAGGGGCTCCACAGGAAGTTGCGATTTGGAAGCGCTTTCGCCTCATTTTGATTAGCTTTTTCTTGGGTTGCCGATTTTTGTTGTCAATCTGCCAGTCGGTTTCACGAATGGATAAATGCCCGCTGGATCACCCATCAATCAGACAGCTATTGGCACCGATGCACGCGATAATTTCGGCATGTGCGAGGAGATTTAGTGATTGTTGCCAATGATTGTATAATCGTATTACAATTGTACTAATAAACACTTTCATGTGTAAGAAAACAATACATTGATCAAAGGAATTGAAAATCCAGATCAGAAGATGAAGAGAAAACGAGAAAAATTAATGAACGCAACATATATTTTATTTACTTTGTACTATTATTGATGACCATAAAAATGTTATGTTAAAAATAACACAGTAATCATTCGTAACAATAACTAAATAACAATTATTTATAAATCCAATTTTCTCTTGAAGACTTTACAGAATAGGACAAATAAAAAATGAATTGGCACCAGTTCAAACTAATAAACCAGAAATCATATACACGGCTACTACAAATAATTTTCTCTTCATGATGTTTAAATAAATTCCAAATTACAATAAAACGGAACCTATACAGTTCAAGCTACTGTCATCAAGGCTCAATTTAAATCTGTTCAGATAAAAGCTGTCATTTTAACTGTGTCAATAGAACACAGTTCACTGAAGAATTGCGTCACGGCACCGTCGGCAACCAAATTACCTTTTACTAGCTGACTTGCTCCTTTATCATCCCCTATTGTTTTATAGCCTTTCAATATACATCTTATATTCGTAATTCAATTAACATGTTTAATATTAAAAATTGTTTATACCTAATAAAAAGTGAGAAAGCAATATAATCTTGTAAAGAGATGTCAGTTAGTACAATTATAAAATGCTCTCTGGCTTTGGTGTTAAGGCTTATGATTGGCGTCGTTTCGGCACTGGAAGTGGACAAACCGGTTGCCGCACAGGCCGGTAACAGTAGCCTTAACGATTGTTGGACCACGATCAAATTATACCTTGTTCCGATTTGTATGCAACTAAAACCTAGCCACCGCGTCTCACAGCACCGATACACACACTGCATCTGTTGCGTTCACTTCAATTACAACATTAGGAAGTGTATTGTCTTTAAATGTGTGCAGTGTATGTCACAGAACATGATTAATGAAGGCTTATGGTACATAGTATTTTGTTAAATATTTGAAATAGTAAAGATAAGTAAGTAATGTCATCTTTGCATGACTCACAGTAATGTGACTTCGGTAAATTTGCATATGGAAATTCCGAGCCTATAAGTCAACATTATAATAATCGGGTATTAGAATTTGCTGATCATCGGTCATTCTATTTTTTTTTATTGTATTTGTTTCCCTTTTCATATTTTTTTCTTTAAATGTTCGTTTTTATCACATAATGATAATAAAGAAGTTCACACACTAATTCTCAACTTATAAGTAAGTATATGTAGGTAACAACGAGTTAACACAATTGAGATAATGAATCTGACATCACAATCTAATAACAATACTAATACAGACAAGTTCGTAGATAGTGGAAGGAATCAGCCAACAAATTTGCATGTTTTCCTATAGACCGCTTACGTTGCCAACTAACTGTGACGTCAATACTACTACACAATTATCGGCAACCTATTATCATTAAAAATAGACCCATTAACGTTAAAGGCACCGTTGTACTTTTTGACGGACATTACGCTGATGTAAGTGATTAAGATTTACTATGTATAATTTTAAACGGCAGCTTGTACTCAATAAATTACATAGGCATTTAACAACCAGACGTGTGGAGACCATTGGCTATAACTGTCCCATTTTTGGCACTTCTAACTGCTTCGTTATTTGTTCTAACTTCTACCTATATAAAAGGAACGCACGGATAATTGAAAATACCGATTTAAACGTCAACTTTGATGTTTAATTTTATTAACGCGTAAGAAAAGTGCATTTTCTCTGTGGGCAACGTTAAGGCAAAAACATTAATGATTCACCAAGACGCGATCATTTCCACCGAGTCGGAAAATTCCTGTAATCGTGTAGAGACTTTCTTCAGAGATCACTGCACCGATTGATAATCACACGCGAAACACGTGTCCATATATACGTCGTTTTTACGTACAATATCACCACATCTATATTTTTCTTTTGTATCGTTTTATATGTCATTCGCGGAACAGTAATATTCGTATCTTCATAATACAAGCTCCGTATAACCTTTTCATTAGATGAGATAACTGCGGTGATGACAGGATGCCTAGTTGGTACGCGTTTTATTAGCTAACTTACGTCTGTAGAACATTCCTAACTAACGTTTTATCGTCGTTAAGATAAGACGACCGAAGTAGTGGTGACATCACCACGACACAGACCATGTCTTGATAAAGAAAGTAACCTTTACTTGATAAGATAAAGAACAAAATCTGCTAATTCACAATAATAGGTATCGTTTAAAGCAATCCGGGAAAGTTATCAGACCGGTCTGTGACTAATTACGATAACAACCATTAATCGAGAAGTCGACGAAGGCCAGTTAAACTAAGTCCTAATTGGTAAACAGTATCAAGTCGAATAAAAATAAAAAGCTGTAATGTACGACTTCCCTGAGTTTTGTGAACGGCAGTTTTACTCAAGCGGAGTCTACTTGGCACAGACAGGAGAGTATCGGATCGAAACTCGAAATCTCAAACCTGTTTTCTGAAATTTCTTGTCCTTATCTGGTACACAGCAATGCATATTTCTGTTCTCTCTCTGTGACTCACCGTTTCTACGTATCACACCGGCCAGTCGCTCTACGCACTTCATGGCCACTCGTTCGACTTCGTCACGCTTTGGCTGCTATGACTGGTCAGTTAATGCGACAATAAATTAATGTCCAATGTAATAAGTAAATAGATTTCTTAAAAAAAACTGATCGTACAGTTCCGCTCTTACATTTCGAAATCTTGCCCGTTATTTTTGTCAACGCACATTTGTTGCTTCAATAGACACTTTATAGATTTTGATGGTATACATTTAAAAGAGTATTTTTTTGCATTAATTGCTAAAACCTAAAATATATATTTTTTTAATATTATGAAAATGATTAACGCACCGTTTAAAATCTCAATTGATTGCTGGTACTCTGATCTTATTCCAAAATTGCATACAATATTTCATTAAATTTATCAGATCTCGCTCCTAATCGTCATCGTTTCCAAAAGCGTCCCCAGGTGAAAGGACGTTTTATTTGTCATCATGCCATCGAGATTAAGAGAAAAATTTACAACGCTAAACGTTTATGTGCCATTTGGCGAGTTTTCGTATAAACATTTTGCTCTCTCTGGTTTTGACTTTATTTTAAACTTTCTTATGTGAATACTGACTCTACATATCTTAATTTGTTTAATGCAGCCGCTAAATGTTGTCAAAGACTCCACCTATTTTTTATTTTATCTTACACCGCAAATCTTTCTCATGTAAATATTATTTGGTTTACCTACGTATGCACTTTTTTCAAAGATAGATTTAGGAATGTTTATGGAAATCTCTGATTTGGAGGTAACCAATTCTGTGTTAGCCATTGCGCTATTTCGGTAGTACGACATTGACTCGAATCATGGTCAAAGTCAATCTATTAGATATGTATTGTTAATGATTCATTTGTTTATTGATACGAGTGGCGCCGAACATGGTGCACGCTCGGAGATGTAGAAAGAGAAAGGAAACTTATTCAAAAGTAGGTAATGTTTTTGCTGTTCTTGTTGTGTGTGTTGCGGCAACGACGCGGGCGCATGCGCATGATTCATCAGCGCGTGGGCTGAGCTTATTGTGTTCACTTATATCTATTCATACTAGATAACTTTGACTTTTTCTTTTGCCTTGATCCTCTCATGAACTCACCATAGTTTTTGTTGACTAAGAATAATAAATTACTATGTAGAGTCTTTAATGATTTCATTTTCGTTTAATTGTCATCCAGCTGAATAGCTGGACAATTTCATAATAAACACAATAGCAAAAAAGTCTACTGTAGAGAATTTGAAACAGAGGTTCATTAAAAATTCATTGTTATGTTACATCTCTAAGTGTTATTTACCTTTCACTGCATCGAGTCCTCTTCGTTGCGGCTCCTTTTTATTAAAACAGTTCCTTATGTTTTACCTGCCATGTTTACAAAGGTGTTCTTGAACCATTTATTTAATTTTACTTACGGATTGTGCGTCTTCATCTCTTTTGAACTGTTTAATTCCTTCTTATCTTTAGGCGTCATCTACACTGAACTGTCTGGCGTTATTAACCGACTTCTTTTGGTTTAAAAGTTTCCTGCGACTTAAATGACTACTTGTAAAGTAATATATATCGCATAAAATAATCAGAGTAGTTTACTTTGTTTAAGACATTAAAACTGTAGTTAATAATGTTAACATTGTCTGTAACCGGTAATGTCTATAATTATAATTAATAATAATATAATAAATTGTTTATATGAGTCCGCCATTTAACGTGTGAAGTAAAACGGCAAGTGAATTGTGAGTTGCTTTTCAGCTTGACCTTTTATAGTTCGATACACATAGCGCTGACGATGCTGATTGCGATGTCGCAAACGTGAGCATTGTGGCGGCGCGCGGCGCCGGCGCACACGACACGACCGAGCTTTCTCACCGTGGCATTGTAATAGATCCGTTCACTTCAGACCTCTACGCAAATATTATACTACCTTATATTATTTATACCATTTTAATATCATTATGAATGTTGCTAAAATAAACAGCTTTACGATAGCAACTAAATAAAATAAAAGTGTTAGTGTATAATACGCCTATTATAACAGTAACGAATGCTTAAATTACAGTCGTTTAACACTGACTTTATGAAAGTGTTCACACCATGTTATTTCATAGTCACCATTCAAACGACTGAATTAACCTATAGCTCCTCCCTATTTCCCTATTTATATAATGAATGATTATATTGGTGGACATCACTGCGACAGACAAGTCGTATGGAATACTGCCATAATAACTGTCACGTAAGGTAAGCAGACAGTATTGATTATCTCAATAGCCCTCTTCATCAGCATAAGCATAATTGTCACTTTGGTTTCCATTTCCGTTTCGGTCAAGTCGTGGTCGTATAGCCAATTAGTAAGAAAGGAAGCAATAGTCTTATTGTAAACATTATTATACTTCTTAAATGCCATGCTCCTGTCAATAAAGCAATTTGCACCATTCTCTATCTACAAACACTATAGAGCCTCACATTAGGGTAGTGATAGAGCTGCTATAACAATAACCATAATTCTGATGTCCTAGCTTTTTATCACGCAAAATGCAACACATAAAAACATTAATGCCGGCAGAGCTCCGAGCGAAGATAATATACGTAATCAAGACATTTGTCTACAATCTTGATCATTGTCGAGATAAAAAAGTTGTAGAGTTAAGATATTGTGAATTGACTGAATGATGACTGTAGAATCATACATCTAGAATAAGTATGTTTTATTCCAAACCTTTGCCTCGTGCATTTCGATATTTCATGCTTGATGTCAAGACAGCAATTTCTTAAAAATTAGCTTAATTAACTATAATTAAATTACCTTTTCGGGGAATACAGGCGTTATGTTATCAATGCTCGGCAGCAGCTACTGCTAATCAATAATCATGATACAAAGTAATATAACATTTATACCTGAAAAAAAGCACAGTAGCAGTGTAAATAACTTTAAAAAAATTAAGGATACTGAAACCTGCATTTTTTAATTGAATACCCGACACCCAGTAAGCAAGCGTGGCGATCATATACAGATACTGTAAGAAGCGGGTCATATACAGGCTGTTGTTGTTGTTGCATGCCTGAAATTATACTAATTAAACCTTTTTCATTATAAAGTATTCGCTTCTTATTATTTTGATGTATTCATATCTATTGAAGTTTAAATGACGTTGTTATATAGAGCATGAAGTTTTTATCAAGCTTTCGACTTCATAAATCGTTTGCCATCTAGCTAATCTAAAAAGTTTTGTCTAGCAAGATGCTTAATTTATCGTGATCGCGTTAATATTTTGATATAAGGGCCTTGCAGACTAAACAATCGTTTCTTGTTGTATGTGTCATAAAAACAACAGCAAAATTTTATACCTGACGCAGTTTTTTGTACATGAATTGTAACTATGTAAATACTATACCTAATTAAATGGAGTTCTTATTTTATAGGATATTCCTATCGTTATTATCGTTAAAATTCCTGACGATCATTAAGTTCTATGGGGTAAAATAACTTATTTAACTAGAAATATCTAGCAAAGTAAATCATAACAATACAAAACTCCAGGGTAATCGAACTTACTGTGTTTGATTACTTCAACGATATTGATATCATAATATTTGTTTGCCTCTTATGTCTACCAGTTAACAAATACAAAACACCAAGTATTTGTTTAAACAACAGGAACAGTTTGAGTAATCTTACTCTTTACATCCGTTGAAACATCTACTTCAATATTTTTATATGTTACAGTTCGTGTAATACTTTTTATTACCGTAAATTCGCTGTAAATCAAGAGGCTATCAGTTAGTTTCTAGTTAAGAATGGAGATAACTGCGCAAAAATGTGTAAGTACTAGCTTGCGTTCTACGACTTATAACACAGCCACCTTGGCGGATAGCAAACCAGAACCTCGGCCACAAATGGCTCGCTTCATTCCCGCTTTGAACGCAGCTAGTTAATGTACCGTTCCTTCTATGTAGGTACCAACAATCTCCAATGTACGCCCGTTTAATTTTCAGCAACTAAAGCTAACGCAGCTTTAACAATGACTAATATTTTGCCGAACGGAGATATTCTGGGACAGTTGGACACATAAGTGTGCGAAATATCGCAGTTTGAAAATATTTTCTAATATTGTATTGCATGAAAAAGATTTATATCTTATACCGCATCAATGGGTTTAAGGCACAGGAAGTGAAACCAGCATCGGGGCGCTCGGCTAAGTATCTGGGTTTCGCAAGCTCACACACTTTACTACAAACCTACGCTTTAATACTAAGCTGTGTATTACGAATTCAATTATTGTGATCAGCTATAAAACTTAGTATTGTCGTCCACGTTTTTCTGTTCCGTCGTTTGCATTTAACAGTTTACTTTCGATGGATATTACACGCTCAACTTGACGAAACACAGTTTTACGTAATGGACTGGTGAGTCATAGTCACACTACATCACACTATAATGCAGCATAGGTCATATTGTATTAATATCCTATTATCAAGTTATAGTTGTTTTAAAATTCAACAGTTCTTTCTCACAGTTCACAGTCAGTTTATAATTGTATAACAACAGTGCTAATATCACATAATGCGGTGTCAGCGAGTAGGTTCGGGTCGGAGCACATGGCGTCGGGCGCGGCGTACAATCGCGCTATATAAAACGTAAACACCTGTGTATGAGCGTGATCGTGTTGTTGCAACGTCGGTTGCAACAAATCAGTTTGGAGAGGTGCGGGACGCGGGCCGCACCACACATGCATTATTCAAGGCTCATTTCTATTCAACGCCGACAGGCCGCCCGATAAAAACTTCTCGTTTGACAACTTGGACGCCTGCACCCTTTGTACTTACGTCATGTCCCCTGCGCTGATACGAGCTGCTTAAGTGTCTTAAACATTATTTGTCACTGCTATATTTATGAGTTCGTAATAACCTTATCGATACGAATTTGTTGTGTGCGGCTACCGTCGCATTGTTATACTCAACACATGTTTTATTAAGTAACAACTTCAGATGTTTTTGTACTGTTAGCAATAAAAACTTGATTGTATTTTTATCGTACAATAAATGCGAATACATAATACAAACCAACAAACCGTAGATATATTAAGATAACATTTTGTAATAAGTGTGTAATTTTTGTTATCTCTCTACTGTTATGTAGAACTTAAAGCTCGCCGGAGAACACAATCAACAATTTACATATTGTAAATAATTAGTGAGCATAACAAACGCGCCCATAGTATGTATTTACATGTATTGTACGTACCGACTGAGGTTAAAGATCAAACAAGTAGTTTTAACAATGCTTTATGTCGGAGCAAAAGCTCAACACTTCAATCGATGCATGATCGATTCGGCCTACTTACAATGTCTAGTGCACCAGTCGAACACTTTTAATAAATTATTTAAATAGTGCAGTGGAGATTATGCTCTGAAGTTACGAAAGAAAAAGATCTACTAGCTAATCAATTCCGAACTTAGTAAACGGCGGGCGGGTGTATAATTAGCTACCGTGTCAGGCTCTTAATCGTTTGCATAACGCGGATCTATTCAATTTTTAACGAGCATTAAGTAAACACCCCAATTATCGGCGTCTGTTGAATGACAAGCGGTCGAGCGACACTCATTCGGAAGCGGCGTGAAACACCGTTGTGGCTGGCACAGTGCCCAAGACTGGCGCGACGCCTTTACAGTTACGCGTAAGGGTGTGGATTGACGTTCCGTGTTTGCAAGACTATAAAAATGGAAATGCGTAAAATAAAACTTTTGAGTATCATTAGAAGCGACGAAACGTTATATTTAGAGAACTAGGTTTTTAACCTCTACATCGTATAATCAAGAATGATACAAAAAGCCTCATTAAAATAGTTTCCTCAAAAAGTGGACACATAAATCTGTGAGAATTTGAAATTAAATCCTACGTATAATAAAATAAACATATTTATACGTAAGAACGATAAATGAGCACATAAAGTCCTCGGACAGGAGTGTGATCAATGCCGAGATTAATAAGTTCCGTCGGATACTTGAGCTTATAGAATTCTTGATCAATTGAAGAAATTTCAACCGCAGTGGAATTCCCAAAATATTTATAAAAATATTTGGTCGCTTCTGGGAAGTTCAATCTATGTGAGACATAAACCAAGTCTATGAATAAAATGATTTGTGAGTTCAATACTTACCAACTATATACCTACTTGAAGGCAAAGAAATGGATGTTTAGATTCTCCGATAAAAACGTGTCGGACTAGTGACGTGAGACCAAAATTTCGAATCCACTCGTTGCACTTTTGGAGTCTAGCTGATCTCTCAGCACTTTTCTGTTTGTTTTTTTTTAATAATATTATGAAGTATGTATTTGATAACAACGTTTTATACTTAGGACCAAATAAAGTACAATAACTGTAGTTAGTGACATTATTTTTCGTACCACCTATGATTATGACGTAGGCAGGGAATAATAGTAATTATAATTAATTTTCTACAATCGATCACTCTACGTAAATATCAATGAATTATAATAAAGTTACAAAGCAAAAATGTGTACAAGTGCAATAGCTTTGCCGGTAACTAAAAATGAAACAGTTTAATCAGCTGGAACCGAGGTAACTGACGGGTGACTAATCATCCGTTTAATCTGCGCATCAGGTGATATAGGTAAAACTATTAGTGATGTATTGATCTGTTAGGTATATCTAGCATCCATTTATGGAGTAAGTGTTTAACTACTCATACACTATCAGTTGATAACAAGACTATGTTTCTTAAATGCTGCCATCGAATAAAGTAGTATGTACCAGGTACCTACCTTTTGCAGTCAATATAAAAAATGTATTTATTTGGAATTTTGCCACATCCCTAGTTTACTAGGGCATTTAGCTATTAAACACGACTACAAGCAACACATTATAGAAACAGTGAGTTTCTGTTATGCATGCTCTAGTCCTAAAACCGAATTTTTACTAGCAGCTAAACAGCATCCGTAAATCCACTATAAACATTTTTGTACTGATAAAGACGCCTACTTTGGTACCTTGGCCACAACCTAAACTCTGTTTAGGCTAATAGAGAACTATTATTAATCTTGAGAATATGGATTATTTCTTATTTCAATCTTTTCTTCACAAACACGTGTCTAGTCGTGATTTCCAATTGACGTATTATAAGTGCCTATTCAATCCACACTTATGAAAGCATTAGATACGGATAGAGTGAAACAGTGTCATAACGTTTATGACGCTCATGCTCGGTAAACTTGTGACGCCATATTGTATATTGCGGACGTCGACCACAATACCTGAACTTTGTTACATGACCTTCATCAGGTAACTACGACTCAATCATGTAACCTATTTGTTAAATTAACTGTGGTTATCGCTAGTACTGCATGTTCACATGAACAAGGAAAGTTCAGGCCGTTAATTTCCACTCAATTATGGTAATTATTCATTCAAGGGTGGGCGCTGAAAACAACATTTTATTATTTAAAAAGATCTTGCAGAAAATGTACTGACACATTTTATGAATTTCAATAGTAATTATGAAAGTGAAACTTGCCATCGCTGAAGCCAAACACGCGGGTGTTTAAGATAAAATGAGTCGTCGTCAACGTCAACGCACTACGAATGCAACAATTGCACTTTATAATAACCCGCATAGTAAACGCGCCAGCGATTGTCTGTGTCGAAACTCCATGGATCGTGCCGCAGCCTGTCGCAGCCGCTCATTCTCTAATTACTGCTATCAATTCCATTAGAAAACTTATTGTGTAACATGGCAACTGCAAATCATTGAATCAACTTACAACAAACTATGCCTATTATTTCTAATACTCAGGTATACGTAATTAAGATTCTTACTCAATCATTTATACAGGTAAATAAAACTGACAGAACATTATCTCGGTAGGTGGTTGATGCTTCACACAAGGGAATGACGAACGTAAATGGAAAATCAACAAAACAACTAACCTATCCAGTCATTAAGTACATATGTGTGTGGCAAAGGCCTTGTTTTTTAGCATTTATATGTTCTATTGCAAGGCAGGAATTCTGCTAATCGTCGCTGGCAACATTTTGCACATGCCACGGACGTTGTTGCTGCGGTAAATGAGTGTAATTTAACCACAAGCAGCCTTCTCGACGCGCCATACAGTAGAGCCTACGAGACGACGGCCACCATTTATGATTATGAGATACTATTGTTTTTCTTAATATACGCATCTAGTTTCTGCCCGTGGTATCCCTTATATAGATCAATTTGTTGTAATTTTGTTGACACGAGCGTGTTAAATGTCGATATCAAGGAACAAAAAACAGTTTAATAAAGCTTGAAAAACATAATTGTTACAACGTAAAGATGTCCTTATTCAGCCCCCTTACCATGAACTCTTAAATCAGGACAGTTTACGTTGTGAAAGCGAGACACCGCTATGTGCAGTGTAATGCGGCATCTCGCTTTCACAACGTAAACTGGAGTTCATGGTATGGGGGCAGTAGTAGTTTAAATTATGAATGTATTACAAAAGCTCAGGTTAGGTTTGCTCATGCTATAAGTAATAAAGGCTTATTCCCAGCAGCAGGAAGACATTTTGCATTTAAAATAATATAAGTAGGCAGTACACATATATTAATTATTACACCCTGGAAATATTTTGAATAACCCCGAATAATTTTGGCGTCTTAACTCTTTTAATGTGTAATACATACAACTCTATTTAATTAATTGTCTATTATTGATAACATTCTTTTGTTAAATGTTCGTTGGGCAGAAATGCGATACTCAGATATAACACATATTACCTACTACCTTTCTACACATGCATTCCAGTGAACAATCGCATACTATTTCGGGAAATCTCGATTTATCGAAATAGCAAGCTTTTGCAGTTGCTTCCAAGTATTCAAGTTTTAAATTTATAAATAGTTATGTAGGTTTCAGTATATTTATCATAATACTGAAACTCTCATAGGAAACGTATAATATATATGGGTATCAATTATAATTATGGTTAAAACGTCGCTTAGTTATCATAAACAATTTTCTCATTATTATTATAGTGTACAGTGTACACTGTACCTACAGCATTCAAATTTTATGTTAGTTCTATGAGGTACTCGTGCCTAATGTTACCTACATATTTTTTGCTAAGGTTCGTGATCGCACGGCTCGGTTCGCCAAGGTGTCATCATAATAGCAGTGCAGGTGTTATCTGGCCGTCGTCGCCCACGCGGCCGCGCAAGTAAATCACCAAACACGCGCCCGCGCCGCGCCGCCACGCCGCGCCGCCACAATCTATGCAAATCGCGGGCTCAAACTTATTGCTCTCGCCTCAACTCCTTTCCAAATGCATACTAAATAGCTCACCGACCACGCCAGCCTTTGTTTCAAGTTTTTCACTTAACCTCATGTGCTCCGTCGATGTTAATGGAAATATTTGGTTTATTTTAAAAGGGGAGGATCTTGACATATTTTGACTATAACTTTTGGAGTCAATTTCCTCTTAAACCCCCCTTTCAGCTTTAAGAATAGTTTTTCAGGCCAGAAGCCTGAAAAACTATTCTTAAAGCTACAGAAGCTATAGATTGCAAATGTTCTTAGTATTCAGATAGAAAATAATTTGATCGTTATAAATGTAAATCTCATATACATATTTATATCGTATTTAATGTGCACTTCTGTGCGCGTGTGTAGCTATGTAAAAGAGGTAAGCAAATATTTTTATTTCCTTATTCTTAACTATAATTAGGAAAATTTGTGCGGACACTAATTATCAAGATAGTTTATATGAAAGCTATGAACAATGAGTTTTATGAGTAGGTTACTATTTATGTTGCTTAAAGTGGCCGATGTATTCCCATGGTGTTCTCAGAATAAGACACAGAATGTAACGAGAGATGTTGCTCCCGTTCTTCCGCATAGATGCTACTCGCATTGCGATCCAATTATACCTGATACCGTCGAGAAATATTATTGCGCTGATTTACTATGGCAACTATAATTACTGTGAGAATCGTAAACGGACCACAATGCTGGCCGTCTACGGTTATAACATATAGGCATGTGATTTACACTATAAATGAATTTCCTGTTATTGATGATTTACACTTAAGTTTTATTCTTGCACTCCACAATAAAATTGTTGGAATAGTATCGCTTAGAACATGTGATTGAGTCATTTAACTTAAGAACAAAGAACGACCCAGTCACGTTGGAACTACTTGCCTATTCGCGTCACCGCTGGAAAAATACAAAAATTGAATGCAGTTTTCCGCCTGTCAATACAGTAAAGAGATAGATGCATCTTCTAAAACGTAGATGTTCCACGTCGACAACCCTGAAACTTTCTAGAAGAAAAATCGTCGTGTTTGAGCGCGTCTTGCTTGCATCGTCCGAGTGGTCATTGAACCCTCGCGAATTGTCGGCAGCAATTGTCTCCCGCCATCACAACGCAGCTGTGCTTGCTTCTATTCACCACAACCGTTAGTACTAATTGCACCGGCTATAATCACTTTACGACCCTACAAAGGATGAATTAGAGAAACACAGTATGTCTTGACGCTCGATTTCACATAGTGTAGAGCGCCAAACTATTGAACAGAACAGATGAGCGGTTCTATACGGCTTAACCGATTTCAAAGCACTCAAGATGTTCCCAACAAACTTGTTGCACTAGTGCTACTAAGAGCGTACCTAACATACTCATAAACTTAGTTAAGCTCTCTGTCGGCAACATAGCTGGCTTCAGTGCAGTTCAAATTAATTCGATTATCAGCGCACCTTGATCTCGCTAAAGCTCTCAGATTCCCTTCATTAGGTACCTAAACATACGCGAGACTGCGGCATAATGAAACAAACACGATCTAACACAGTCGACGACTAACTAATATTTGTATACAAATGTTAGTTAGACACCGAGTGTGTTAGAAGATACATTTCATGTTCAGCTTGTACGAACATTACACGCACTCCGAAGTTTTAATATGTACATTAAACTATTACTCAATATTCAGATGGCGGGCGTTCCAAACTCACGCACTCTGTGCTGGAAGTTGGTCATGAATTCATTGTTTTTGACGTGGTCGTATGATATTGAACCACAATAGGAAAGAGTTCAGGTCACGTTTGAACACTGTACGCCCAGAGAATATTAAAGATCTAAATAATATATTGAATGGGTTGAGTTTTTAGAATTTTTCCCTTATGTAGAGACATGCATATTATTGAATAGTAATGCATAACTGAAGCTTTCTTGGTGATTTATTGGGTGAATTTGTTCGTCAACGAAGAAAGGATGTTTCTGTGGAGTTGTGTGAAATATTCGAGGTTCAATAATTTGCATATTATTCACGGTTGTTGCACCACTTCAAAACTCAATATTAGCTATTTGTATTGACGTAAGCCAAGAGTACTCAGCCAGTAGTCACAGCAGACCTACATATCCGTTCTAGTGTGGCTGCTCGGCTAACACGTTGATTACTTCAGATCGTCGCTTTGTTCATACAAAAACAAATAGGCATCGAACCAATGATGTTCTTGATATATCATTAACATCAATATCATTACATCGAACCAATTAAATAAATACAATTTCAGAAGTCCTTTTCATAATTATCCATTTAATCATTATGATGGTTACGTTTCGAAATATCCAAAATTAGCTATCACGAAACAAATTACATGTTGAATCAACGCCAATATAATTCATGAGTGTATTTAGCTACACCAAAAAGGTATTTAAGATGTGCTACTTATTCTTGGCGCAAAAATAAAAATGGTATCTTCAAGATGTGCTAATCAGTTTAATAACTACCATTATGATCATATTTTCTCTTGATTTTACTAATACCTTTAAGAATTTCCAACAACAATAACAAACTACTTAATGAGTATTTCATACTCAAGTCATACATTTATCGCTTAACGCTTCTGTGGTTGCTTGCAGTCTGTTGTTATCTCTGCAAGTTGCGCCGACCACGTTCCGCGCTGACGCCTCTTATTTACGCCATACGAAAAGTAATTTGAACGTCCGTTTTGCAAAACCAATCGTCTTACTAGATATACCATTCACATTGTATATAATGAACCTCTGAACACCTTATGTGTACGTTGAAAGCGCTCACTTTCTTCGTCACTCAAAAGACCTTTAGACTTCGAGCGTTCGAAGTTGTATGAATTAAATTTATTGAGTCGCGTACATACCCGGAGACAGAGCTTATCAATTATAAACATGTCGTGGAAGTCCCTAAGACTATTAGCACTCGATCACTTGGCATGTAATGTCCTGTGACATATTACTTTATATTCAGGCGAGCGGCCGTCGGGCGTCGGCATACGACATTATTTACATATAAGTCGTTGTTCCTGTGCTCATTCATGGCCCGCCTCGCTCAGACCACGCTGATTTATCGCCTTAATTTCATAAGTATCTCTTTGTTACCAGGCCATCTATATCATATTTGAGTAATATCCCGCTCGCTTTATTGGATATGTTCAAGAAGGGTCAAATTCAGAGGACCCAAAACCAATTAGATTGTATGCTTCATATTAGTCGTTTGCCTATTTATTTTTGTTAAGACTTTTCTCCCCCATATTTTTGAGCCAGTAGCCTATTGAATAGCCACACTTCGTCTGTGTGGAATTTTTTACTGCGTTTTGCAAGATATAGGTAGTCCTTTTTTAGGGTTTAAGCTATCTGTATACCAAATCTGATAACAATTAAGTTATGTTTAGGTAACAAGCAAACAGAAATACTTTGGCATTTATAATACGAGGAAACAGGACAATGACGCAAATTTTAACGCGGTTTTTAGGTGCACGTCAGAGAAGTTTTTTATAAAATTTTGCTTTTGTACTTAAAAAATAAACTTATACGAGGCATATCTAGTTGGCATTATAATAAGGTAAGAATACTGCTCCTATTTCATTTCCCACGATCACCTCTTATTTATGGAATCGATAAAAATTTAATAAATGTTTATGTAAGCGTATTAAAATAAACACTGCCCCTTCACATTATACTGGAACATTTATTTACTTATTGGTTAAACTGTGGTTTTGCATAATTTTAATCCAAACTCTATTGAACAATACGCTTTAAGAGAAAGACACACAGAAAAGTTTGATATGGTAACCGTAGCAGTAGCTGTAGGTGTTTTGGGATTCTTGTTATCTTTTTATTTGGACGCCTACGCGTCAGAGTTTGATTCCAAAGATGTCAATTACAAATTTAAATGGTCTTACGAGTTAAGAAAACGTAATGGTCAGTTTTTTAATATGACAGAGAATTTCCCGTTGCGTTGTAATAAATAATTATGCTGTTTGGAAAAGAATAGGTATGTAATTTATGATAATAATTCCTTTAGAAGAAAGTAGAAGAAATTCTTAGATGAAACTGGAAAAACGTACGCTAGATTATTATGTAGAGTCCAGTAAAGACCTTCTAACTTGTAGATAAACAAACCTACACTGCTCAAATTTAATTTAATATTGAGCATAAAGGATATATTGCCAGAAAATGATAAACGATTTTGAAAGGAACGCAACATAAATTATCGCGTAACCAACTCCTGTGTCTATTACTATGTATATTTTTACCACGATGTTTGTCCACACGGTGGTTTAATACCCAAAGGTCCTCACGTACACATAAAATGTGATACTGTTTACAGCTAATGTTGCAAGACGACTAAAGACATTCGCTGAGAACTTGCAATCTGAGTCTTAATTCGCAGCTGGCGAAGCGAGTGCGATGATTCACTACTTCTATGCCTCACTTCAAACTGTTGTCGTATTGATTCAAAGTCTAAATTGGCGTAGCAATCTTCATAAATATCTATGTTCTGTATTAGTATTATTCGATGTTGGCAAGCGTCTACGTGACTCAGAGGTGAGATCTCTTGATCATCTTCGTGGATTTGGTTACTTGGAACATTAAAAAAATTGGCATCGATCCGTTCAAAATTCAACGGTTTATGATTAAACGGACATTCATATTTTATTTTGTTTGACATCCTTAGGTCTGTAAACGCTAGGTAGGTAAATTTACTTTTTTATGTGTCTCCGTGCAATGAGCAGATAAAACCGTGAATCATTTGTTATACACCCACCTATACATAGATTTTGCGTTACATACGTAATATCACAATATTATACATCTGCTGCCTATTTTAGTGGCCAACTGAAACAACTCATAGAATAATTGCTACAGTTCACGTATTAAATCTTCTAGTAGTCTTTTTAATTTCTATAAAATGTATCTAAATTAATTGAATGATCTTAAGTCTACGTCTTAGACTACTTTAGCGAACTAATTCGGTTCGTTACTAGTGATGGCTTTCACTACTCTACACTTCACTTGCTATATTCATTACGCTTTTGAATTAATCAATGAATTGTTTTTTAATAAACTATTTGTAGTGCAGAATGTGTGCAGACAATAAAAATCAGCTTATGAAATATATTTTGATTTAGTTGCGTAACGCTCTACATTTCCGAATTGTTGAGTCTGACACAGCGGTTGCTGACGGCCTCGGCAGACGCGGGCGAGCAAAGCGCTCTCTAGTTCTGTGGTGCATTCTGCGGCCTATGCGACGACGTGCGTGATGACTTAAGGTGTGTGTTGTACTCCATAGACAGTGCATAGTGCACGCGCCACGTGGCCGACACCACGCAAAACGCAACAGCCTTTGTGTCGTACACGTCGCACTCCGTTTGTAAACATTCACGCCGACCGGTAAACATCTTTGTGAGCGGCTTGATTGTACCACCGCACGCGCAGATTTTAATAAACATAATAATCGTGCTGAATCATTAATCATCCCACTTTATTTAATATTCCGAAGAGGAATTAATAAAAACCCAATGCCCCATTTCCTAGCGGCGGGTAACGCTATTGAATTATTAATTGAACCCAGACGACGGTAAAATCGAAGATTATGTATGAACTACACGCATGCTTTGTCAACGAGTTGTAGGCGATAACTTTACGTGTATACGTAACTGGATACTGCTAGTATCACTTGATCATAACGTTATTATAAATATTGCTTTAATTGGTACCTATAGCGTCACAAAATGGCGCGTAATCCTATTGAATATATTAACCTTATTATTAGATTACATGACTGGCCTTTTATGTTGAAAACAAAATATACGAAAACCGCACGGTGCACGGTGGGCCGATTTGAGCAAACCCGTAGAGCACTGGACGGTCAACCGAAAATTAATTAACATACTTTGGCGCGCAACCCTCGACCGTTGCGCGGACGGTACGCTCACAGGTGGCCGGGCCCCACCCCCATCGCACACCCCAACAACTAGGGCTACCACCTTTGTAAACGTTTTTTGTTCCCATAACGATTCATGATTTTTATTATTTTTATACGCTCGAATACAGAAGCGGGATAAAACGCGTTATTAACTGAGAAAATATTCAAGCACTGCAAATATGTAGAGCATCCGTTGAAGGATTTTAATCTATTATTAATAGTAGTGTTCAGTTTAAATGTAACATTAAAGCTATGGTACGTATTGAAAGATAGATTTTGGATGTGCTATTTAAATGTAATTTTATACTAAAATAATTATAACATATTATAACAACATGGACTAGGTGGACAGCCCTGTGTGATCAGAACCTGAAAACATATATTTATCTACATTTCAAGCCTATATGTAGTTAATTTGATGTCTCTGATTGCTAGTCGACTAGTCAAACGAAATAATTGTAAACGTTAACAGGGTTTAAACCACAAACCTGAATTAATTTATGAACATGTATTGGTTTTGCTGCGACATAATTATATTGTCATCTGTTTACAAATTATCAGGTTATTTCAAAATAATCATTAGTTGGTGCTATTTAAAGTTTATGTTCAAAGCCAATGACGAAAGCAGTAGAAACCAGCCTCATTAAAAATGTATCTGCGGTTGAAAAGCACGCAATAGCCGTACTGAAAGTTAATTAAACAATAATGTACGTATAAAGTATTAAACTGTATTTAGTTTTATTGGCATCGTTAAATGTTTATGCCCTTCATAATTTTAATTTTTCATAAAGTTTTATTTAGGTACAATTCCTTGTTTCTCGTAAACAAATATTAATTAGCGAAACAAAGTTTAAAATGGTTGCGATTGCATAAGTGGATAATAGGAAACAGTTACTAAAAAACTTGTGCTTCCACAAAACATAGAGGTGCTTTTATAGATTTTTAAAGGAGCACGCGATATGGAAGGGCCATACAGCATTAAATTACCGGAATTATTCCGTTGTTGATGTTAAATGCATTCCTGTTTCAGGAATCGCGTGCAACACACATGCACACAAAATTATATGTATGTAGCCCCTTCTAACGAGTACGTAAACCTACATCCATCTGCTCATATTAAGAGCAGTTTGATTAGCTAGGTACTAAATATTACGAAGATTGATATCTGAATGTACAGAAATGCAATAGATCGGTTATGATAGTAACGAATTGAATAAAAAGTTAAGTCAGTAAAATTTTATTCAATACAGCTATTCAACGAAAATGTGAAAGTAAATACATAATTTGCTTTTACAAAGTGTGTTATATTATTCACTTCATAAAATTACGGCTATTGTAGGGAGAACGGTTGATAAAACTATGTATAAACATCTGCTACACAAAGGTTTCTATGTGCGTAACTATAATACTTCGGCAGTGTCCCAACAGTTTTGTCTTTTACCTCGAAGTGACTAATATTACGTACGTACTTACTTACGTACTTTGTGGGCATTGTCTATAAATACAACGTTCCTTTTGTACCGCCCACTCGTATTATGTTATAAATGTTCTAGAGAGTTTACCCTAGTTCTATTCTTGATACACCGTCTTATGATACGTTTATCAAAGTTACAGCATATTTGTCTGTTTTTGGATGAATGATCGAAATCGAATTGATTTTGCGAAACTAACATTTTATCAGCCATATAACAATATAAAAGAACGACCGACTTCATACAACTCGCAAACAGTGCTAATATTACACAACATTATAAATCTCGCTCGCATGAAATAGATAGGTCCCGTTTAAATATGATCAAGAGCCGACCCCATCGCAGCAACGCGAGGGTCCCACTTATTGCGGGCACTTGTCAAATCAGCACAATGAGCACAGGCATACTTTATTATTTTAATTATTGCACGACCACGATGCGCCCTTTGTCAGCCAACCGCGAGAGACCGCTTAAATTAGTCACTGCTGAATAATAATTGTCCTAATTGAAGATCCTTGATACTACTCGTGTAGATGTGTCTCTACTTACCTTAGTAAGCTTTAATTGACTGATTTCTAGTATTCAATGTTATTAGTGATGGAGACATGAGTAATTAAATTGTACTTTATGAGTTTTAAGAACATTTTTATTAATAGTTTACTTACAGAAATTTTGATCTCGTAATAATATTGATGAAAACGTTCAGTCTTAAAGAGGTCAATTTCTCATTTATAACACCGATTTCTCAATATGTATGAAGCGGAGAAAATGCGAATTTGTTGCGTCAATGTAGAGCGTATTGACATTACAATATACTTACTTGCTTGCTAGTTTTTGTCAATGTACCAGTGTACTTATTATTGGGAAATGACATACCTATTGTAAGAGTAATATAATTAGCCGCATCGACCTAATTATTTCTTTGTCTTCAAGAGTATAGATGCAATTTTGTATTGTATATTATTTGAATAGAATAATGGATGTCAAGCAAAAACATCGATATAAATAGTAGCAGGGAAGTAGGTAGATGAAGATAGGATTTATAAAGTAACGAGGAGGACAGCTCGTCGCGAAGGAGGCGGGCGCATACTTTACTCCTCGACTCTCGATCCGATCTTCATAAAGAAATTCTCCGTTTTGATATTATATTTATATTGTAAATGTTTCGTACCTGCATATTTGTAACAGTAAATATGAAAATTTCCGGAATGCCTACGAGCTCGCCTCCGATCTTGAGGTAACAAAGATTATTTGGTATTATGAAAATTTGAATTCGGTGCTCCTTGGCTTCACTTTTCAGTTTTATTTTCTTAAAGGAATATAATCTCAAGTAGCTTTGAGGGTAACATAAATTCTTTAATAGACGGTTGTTAGTTGTATCATATTATCTTTGTACAGATAATATTATGCATTTTGGCACACATAACCTGACGCCGCAACAATGTAGAGTTGCAATTTCAATAATATTTTAAGGGGCTTTAACTTATTTCATACGAAAGCGGATCTATCAGATGCTGAAGTCGCTATAAAAACCTGGGCGATAGTTAAAAAGCTTTTTGTAATGCCATAAAAATAGTAACAAACTAACCACGGCTTTGCTTGATGTATTATAGTATCGGCCACAATACGATTGGAAGTTTACAAGACGAGCATCCGACTCGGTAAACAAACAAGCGGTCTGACGTCAGACGCACTCGAATCAACTACTACCAGATAAGTGCATATACTATAATACTATAGCATAGTAAAAAATATTTAATCCAAGCTACGTTTAAGAAAAGTTATCGTATTATTCTTGCAATCAGTTTTCTCGTATCGTTAGTATGTAGTCTGATAATAGAATATGTTATCCCGTTAACATGGAATAGGTCATGCGGTGGTGTAGAGATTGGTCAGTCAACAAGGATTGTCCGTCCAGGCTGCTTGTTTGCGCTGGACGTTCTTTAGTATTGTTATCGCCGAAGAAGAATAAGAAGATCCCGTAAACATTTACTACTAAACACATATCTTCATGGCACAAACATCCAGCGTTTATGGTTGAAAGGTTCCTAGAATTACCACTCTTAGTAAATATCAATCAGATTTGAGGCACTAGAAAATGCTTTTAAATCTGCTGTTTGATATAATTCTCCAGTTGTATTCTACCATGAAAATATGCCTATTCGTCAAAAAACAAATATTTTAACCGTCAGATTTCTTGACATAACAACTAAGGTTCCACTCATATCGTGCCGTTTGTTCCAAACCCTAATTTATACTTTCACTGCTGAATAATTATTACCTTGTTACCAATTGTTTTATGACTATTAATTAAGGCATATTTTATTATTTATTTCCACTTGTAAGCTGTCGCTTGTTTCGTCACAGTAATAAAGGTAAGAACCGAAGGCGTTGTTAAAGGATAATTACCTTCAATCGCTCTAATTATTACTTTCCTCGCGTATTATCTACGTTGGGCAGTGCGTCATATTCACATTCATGGCCAAACTTACATTGTCACTGTTATGTAATCGCCTGATGAAAATCATAGGTTTATAACCAACATTTAATGCATATGGAAATACATTTGAGAAAATACTAACTCAATAGTTGATTGATGTAGCGTATATGTATTATACAAATACGAAGTTAGCATAAACGCGTCTCCGCGGGAAAATAAACAAGATCTATTGAAATGCTTTTAAAACTGAGATGAGTTGACATAAGGATGAGCATAAATCATTATTAAATAGACACATTCAACGTAGTACCACTAGATCAAAGTGGTAACAGCGAGGAGAGGGCTTGACTCAGGATGTGGATAATGACAATAGCATTTTACATTACAAGCCAGAGATGAATTAAGAAACAAACGTAGTTAACTTTAAGGAATATAAAGAGTGTTTTTATTTATTTAAATACATTACTTAGATTGCGTTACTTAAGTCGTACAAGTGTCTTTTTTCATAATTTTAAATTAAGATCTCGTAAAGATGAAAATCATAAATCCAATGTGTATGACGCGTCTCCTTTTTCTTTTGTTGCGACAATCGCATTTTTATATGTATTTGTAGCGCTCTATTTACACAAAAGATCATTGACTTTTTTTCGGTTTTGAATCGTTCTTAAAGTTTTGTTCTCTTTGATTCCAGCGAGCGGCGCGCTCGCGGCCGGCACCATTGCGTCTCCGTGGAGCACGGCGGCCGGCGCGCCCGACACCAATGGCTCGGGCGGCGCCGACGCCAAGCACCTCGACGTCGGCGATGCCAGTGATGATGAAAAGGTAAATACTTCTGATTTTGTTAATACTTAATAAATGCCTGCTACATAAAGCTGTAGCGCATAGAAAAGGGAAGACTTCGGCAAACATGTTCTGACGAGATCGGAAATGATCTGGAGAATGGCTATGTTAGAAGCACCCTAAACCGACGTGTACTCATGTATAAAGAATGTGCGAGCAAGTAAAAATATAATAATAATAATATAATATAATAATATATTTATTTGGAACATAAACAGTATAAAACAGAAACGAAATCGAAACGATGGTAACTGCAAAAGTAACAAAACTGTGGCGCAGCTACCAACGCCCCTCTCCTGATAGGAAGGTAGTAGGTTCCAGACATAAAACAAAAGTTGTAGTTAACAAAATCAAAAAGAAAATAATTAAAATCAGAAAAGTGTGCGAGTATTCGTGTGTGTGTGCGTGTGTGTGTGTGTGTGTGTGTGTGTGTGTGTGTGTGTGTATAATATGATAATGATAAAATATCAGAGAAACTGAGCAGAATAACACAGTGCTCTTACGGTACTTAATGGCGAAAAAAGATGTAGGTAAACATGACAGTAGTATCTAAGTTGTGGCTTAATCAATCTGTTAATTTCCTTAACATAAGTCTTCTTATAGACAACAATGTAAGAATCACTGAAATATTAATATAATGACCTCGCTTAGTATACTTTTATGTATCTTTTTATATCTCTTCCATGATTGGCAGTGTGTCTCCTACCTAATTCGCTAACTCTGAGTTGAACAAAGTTGACCATAAATTTAATAGTAATTGCAAGTCTCTAGTCAAGCGTAGCAGACACGTGTCGTTTTAACGGCCCGTAAATATTAGGTAGTGTATTTGCGATGATCTTAACCGTGGGATATTGGTTTTGCACTAGTTATTGAGGTAAAATGGCTTCGTGTTCTATGCAGATATTTAGCAGGTCCGTCCTGGACGTCAACACCGACTCGTTTAGATAACTTCAGAGATAACATATATATTATGCTTTTACTTAATAGTAAGACAGGCTGTTGAATAGAAAAGCTTGACCAATCAATCTTCTGATTTTGTTAATAAGAATCAAAGACCTTAACATGACAATCAAGATCTGGGTATAAAACCTATGAAACACGGTATTTAGTATTTGTGTAAATTTATGAATAGTGATAAAAAAGTCGTGCTGCTTGTATTACATACATTATCATATTCATGATATAGCCACAAATTTTTCTCTTCTGTACACGGCTGATCGTTAATTTTATGTGTCGTTGCAAATCTTTAACAGCACGTAACGTTAAACCCAAGAGCAAAATTGGTCGATTTTATTGCACGGTTATTAGTAAATCTTGGTTCCCTTTTGTAACTTATAAACATAAGAAGTACCTACCTACTTGTTTTTGCAATAATTGTTGAGAAGGGAAGTTACGAATACATGGGTAATGAAATGTGTATAGACATCAGGAAGTACAAGTAGAGTTCACACGATTGTAGGTTTATCGCACATGGCTGACTACAACATTACTTATATCTAAGTTTTAGACATGAATATTATGTCGCTAGTGCACGACGACACTGTTAACCCGTGTGCAATAGGCCTATATTTATCTTCAGAAGAACATTCAAGAAGTAGAAAATTCAAATGAATAAAGAAATGCTGTAATTCCTAAATTCTACTAGTTTCTTCTGTGTAACATTATGAACGTATTTGTTTTGATATCAATCACATTTAACAGATTACTACACACACTAGATTTAAAAGACTACTATAGCTGATTGATAACGAAATAAATCTTAAGTGTAACAAAAACAAAACAATATCGGTCGAACACGCGGTTGTAAGAAATTTCAAGTAAATATTGACTCTTAGTAGTTAACAAATCCAGAAACAGCTACGATTCAAGTTGTTTCAAGGAACAGTGATTCACGATGTTTTAGATCGTCGGCCTGTTGGACCAAGTCGAGGGCAACGCGTTATTTTTATTTTCTTTTGAGAATAGAAGCGAGTCTATTAATTACAATGACGCACTCCACGGCTTGAGCCCGAGTCTGTGAGCCCGCCGTACAAATGTTAATACATCTGTTTAGTGTACTTAATTTCCATGTAATAAGGTTTCTTGAATTTGTTACAATTATTCGCTGAAAGTAGAAAAGACTAACACTGTTAACAGTTTATTTTTCAAACATTTAGCTCATAAGATTTATAATCGTATCGTAAGAATCAATTTACTGGAGCGAAACAAGCTTTGGATATACTTAGATGAAGCTACCAATAGATTCTCAGAGAACAACTTGTCTACCGCAGCTTTTAAGAGGAATGTTTATAGCTATTGCTATACTGTTGCTTCCCTAGACATAACGAAATTTGAATATATTACTTTTTGTGGCTAGACCATGATTTACAATTCAAAAACTAAATGATTTAATTGTCCACATAAAAATATAATTCGTACAAATTGAAGCCCAAATAACGTACTCTCAATTTGCAATAGATTGTTCTCAAGCATAAGTTGCACTTGTCACCAACTGTGTCGTGGAGTATGTGAATTTGCTATTACTACAAGTATCTCCATTAGAACATCGGAGTTTCTCGGAACGCGATTGTTTCCTAACTTGCCGGCATCTAGCTCATTACGTTATTCCCGTAATTATGGTGTTTTGGAACTGTTTTATTATACTTATAGAAAAATATTTAGGTATACGCAACAAAGTCTTCTTGATTGTCTTAAAGTAAATTATTTCTTGGAATCTTCGTCATCGATCAGTTCGCTGTTATTACTTTTTCTCGTAACATAACAAGGTTATATTGATGCAGTTTGTTTTCATGTTTTGTGTTTTTATAACAGAGATGCGTTCGCAGGATATGTCCGCGGCCGATGCGGAGGGAGTATGGAGTCCAGATATCGAGCAGAGCTTCCAAGAAGCGCTGGCGATCTACCCCCCGTGCGGCAGACGCAAAATTATACTCTCCGACGAGGGCAAGATGTACGGTGAGTCCAAACATGCTAGAAGACTTTGGTTACATTCTTCTTTATTTTAAGAGCGCAGCTGTGGTCGGCAAAACAATCCTCACTAACTCACTAACCTCTTGATATGATATTTGGTTAGGTTAAGTACCAACACAACATTTTAAGTTACCTGAAGTCCGTGGCTAAGGTTTGTGGCTTTATAAAAATGGACGGCTCTTGAACCCGAAAAATCCTGAGGGTTCTTCTATTTGAAAAAGGATGTGTATTATGATGAATGAACATTTTATTTATTTATATATTTAAAATGATGAAGTTAGTTCTATAGGAAGAGATTGACTCTAGATAAACCTAACTATAAACTCATACTACAGCGTGGTAGGTCGTTGGACCACTATCGTCGTGGCCAGTATAGCTAGCATACACAATTTACTCGTGAGTGGTTGTCGAAATTACATTGCTGTAAACTTATATTTATCGATATCTAAATTAAATTAGACAACCGTTATCAATTTTCCAGTTAGATAAAAGTTATCTTCTCTGACTATGACTTTACTAACTGCCCTAAAAGCTAGCCTCAATCTTTTGCAAATTGACCCTAAAATTGCCGAGGCATACAATTCAATTTACCTATATGTCACTTAAGTTAAATAATGGAGAGGTATCAAGGCCACTCCGCCGAAAATGAACAATGGATATGGCACGAGACAAAAGCCACTGTAGTACCTATTGAAGTCAGCCGACAAAGCCGTTTGCGCAATAGGATTCCGCGGAAAGACGTGAAGCGACAATTATTATCTCTCTTGATCGGACCATGTCGCCAATTCGAAGAACCCATATTATGATGTCGCGTGGCTTTTGTTCAACGTTCCATCACATCACGTGTGTGTACTCATACTTACATGATTTATAATTAGTCAGCCATGAATGCTCGATATGCCCCATATATTACCACAGTAAAAATATTTCTAAATTAACTCCAAACTTGTTCTCAATAAGTCTCGATTATTAAAATGAAAGCTTTGTTCATGAAACGGGGGAGGCAGGAGCGAATTTTTTCACGTTACATTGTTAACTTAGAAAGCTCGTTAACGCGAACGTGACGATTGCTACATAAAAGCAGCGTTTTGCCTCTAGTAAATTAACTGCCGAGGAAAACAGTTTGTGAAGCCTTAGTGTTTTATTGTTATAATAAAGACTTCTTCGGCATTGCGCTGATGTTGTCGGCTTTCTCCGAGTCTGACCCGTAAAATTGTTACAAATAATTGAGAAGAATTTATATTTTAAATAAAATAGTTTGTTAAGACGATTAGACCTGTATGTTAACCCGTCGGGTAGAATAGTTTCATGAAGTCCTTTTCCGAAAAGTAATATTACGGGTGCTATGGAGCAGAATTGACATAGGACAATTATCAGAGGGTGGCAGTGCCATTACAACGCCGCCGGACGCACATTAAGTTTGCGTCAAGCGCCCAACATTATACGTCCCGGTTTTAATTAAAGGACTGCCCGCTCAGCCTCGTCGCGGTGCCAAATGGAATTGCTAAACAAATTTACCACAAGCGATGTGTCCACCTTAAGTGATTTAATAGGCGTGAAGAAATGCGATGTTTAAATTACTTCAAATCTTACGGTTCGAATTGCGGAAGCGGAAATTAGGGAAATGCCCAACATCTTTAGGCTTGTGATATCCACGCTTTGAAGTAGTAAATTAAAGTTTCAAATAAAGATATATATATAATCAGTATTAAAAAAAATAAGACGGCAATTTAAAAAGTCCTTAAATATTCACTCAGAAAGTGGCCCCTACTGTACTAGAAGTCAAGCTCTATTTGTAAACATCTATTTCTAACTGTTATTACTATGTGCAAAAGATGTTGATAATGGCTATCTGTGTGGATAATAATTGCGGACACGCGTCGCGTCGCCCGGACAATATATGACCACATTACTCGAGGACGTGTCGTCCCGCTTAATCTACGTAAAAGTGCGTCACCCTTGTCCGCTAGTACCACCCTCACCCTATACCGAGCCGTTCCACGGGACACTGTTTTGCTTGATCGTCATGTGCTGCAATAATCCAGCATTCTTTGAGGGGTATAAGTATTATACTTATCTGTTTATTAAACTTACTTTTAGTGCCATTTTCTATTTACAGACTTTGAAATTATTGTTTGTTTACTTAGAAGAGGCTGCTTTGCGTCCATAAAACATAGTAAAATTGATGGTGGGGGCGTTTATTATCTAGTCTTGCTTATTTGACATCCAATAGTGAATCTCGTATGTGCGTCCGCCTGTATTGAGATATCGGGGACCGTTATTACATTAGTGAGTGAGTGCGGCGGCATCAGCGTGTCACAGTAGCACGTGTGCGGCGAATTAGGTCGGCAAGCTTACGCGGCGTGTGTAGACTAGTTGGGAACAGTTTGCCAACAAAGCTAGTGCTCAGCTTTGCTGGCGGCACGTTCGTGAGTTAAGACATTCAAAACCGCTCAATATCCTGGGAGTATGAAAGTTTCGTCGGCGCACGGCTTCACGTGGTCCGGGGGTGGCAGGCGAGGGGTTCGTCGGGAGGGCTAAACTATGCGAAGAATGCGCAATTAGTGAGCGAGCGAGCGTGTAAGGGGCCCGGCCGCGCCGCTAGGCGGCGAACGCAGTAAGAAAATATAAAGAAGGGGCGGGCCGCCCGCGCCCGTTGTTTAGCGCCCCGCCCGCTTCGGGCATAACTCCCGATTGTCTCCCAAGAAATCCTCCTTAGACCTGTCGCAACTCAACCCTTTCCGCGAGGATTTGCTCCGCATAGCTCCTGTTTGGGTCAGCGTGAAATTCTGCTACGACGCCCATGTAACTCAACAAAGTCCAATATCTTTTGCTGAGCCTTTGTCATTCAAACGTCTTTATTTTTGACGAACTATCCTCGTCTCTATACGTTCCAAAACTCTAGTTGGACAATCAATTTGGTAATGTACAGCTAACACACATCAGGGCCTTAAAGTTTTAGATAATATTTACTTAAGCCAAATAACCAAAGAACAATGTAATTTGGTGGTGCTATACAATTAGCTTAAATTATAGTAAATAGCTACAGAAAGAGAGCTTACGATATTTGGTTGTTAACTTTAAATACCCACTAGTACGAGAAACCTCGTTAGTTTGAATACCAGTTCTATTAACAATTTAATAGTTATTTAGGTCTACGCGTGTATTACTGAGGAATGCTTAGATAATACAGATCAAAACAACAGCACCTACCTAAATGATGTATGTAGTCCTATTGGTGGGACTTATTAATGGAAATATATTTTGTGGGCATAAAAGCTTTTTAAGCAAAAACAATCGCGAAGTCATGCCTCAGGTACGACGTTAATGTATTTCTGATGGATCTCCAATATCTCCCCAGATGTCGAATAAATTACTTTTCAAAACCCCCCGGGTATAAGTGCGGGCCGAGATATATATTTAAGAACATTACCTACTTCTCATTCTACCATCTAAATTCAAAAGGTGAAAATTATATGTAAACAATCCAGTTAATTATAAATTAAAGATAGTAACAACAAATACTTGTTCAAAAAGAAAATAGTTAATATTCATAATGTAGCTGGAGCGTGCACGCACAATTTCCTCGCGGAGTGCGCGAGAGCGTAGCCGTCGCGCTGGCAATGGACCAAATTAGCCAACTAACGAACTAATAAATAATGATCTCTTGTTTTTCTATTCAGTGTGGAATAGAAACGTTTCGACTTGATCCTTCTCTGCACCGCACTATTTATAGAAGGATGCACACGACGTTTCGGGTGAAAGCACTCTTAATGCTCAATTCGCGGGCGCGTATGTCACTAGTGGAAGTTACGCTTGCAACGAATAACATACGGCGTGTATATTCACTTTACTAATTCGTGCTAACAGCAATTTGTTAGAGTGGCCACACTTACTAATTTTAGCTTAACACCCGCCGTGAAAAGTTTACGACGGTGCCATAATTTCGAAGTAATTTCAAGAATGTTTGACTTAACAGTCTTCAAGAGTGTTTCCCAAGATCTAAGCTTTTATCCTTCATTCTAGTTTAACCCTACAGTGGTCGCGCTTTCATATTCGTAGCTCTTATAAATATGTATGCCAATATAATGAATATGAACAGAGTTAGAGAATTAGACGTATACATATTATTATTATAGGTATGATTGTATGTATGTTTATGATAACAGGTAAATAAAAAAATATATTTTACTTGGTCCTGAATTTTACTTATTTATTCGTTACGAATACACATATAGGCACTATAGATTTAAGAAATAATAAATATTAAACATTTATGATGATTAAGAATACCTAAGATTAAAAAGAATACTACTGTTGTAGATATCCTAATCAGATTATCTGATTGTTCCTATATTTATGTTGATGTAGTTTTGAGGATGAGGATTTATTCGTCAATGAATTGGTTATTATTGTGTATTATTTGATACTCATTAAAATACTTCATGGCACACCTTAGTACAATATTCTCGCTCACCTTTTCCGAATATTTTAGACATGTATCGGACCGGAATCGGATCTATTAGACTACTAGAAACGTAGACATTTTAGTAAAAAATAATTCGTACGTAGCGTTGTCACATATGTAACAAGAATTGTAGATACACACATTGCAATGTACAATTAGGCGTGAAAATCAGTAGCGATGCGCATTTTACGTTAGGGAAATAACTATTCTGTATCAAGATGCTTACGTATTAATCCGGTCCTAAATGTAAATATATCCGATGGGTATTATTTTCATCTTAAGCAGAAGCGATACCGCTTCGCTGAACTCAAAGTGCAACGCCTGTTTTCAAATTTAATACAATACGCGTTGTTATTAATAAAGTTTAGAAAAGCGTTTTTAGTTAGACTATCAATTAAGGCAGTTTAAAAGGCTGGATAGTATTTTTCACCAGCTCTTTGCTAGGCAAAATCGTACTGTTAATCAATACACGTACAACTAGTTGGTACGTATACGTACGCATTCGCCTCAACGAGCAAGCAAGGGGTTAATTAAATTCGCACCAGCCGCCTCTCGTCGCCATCGCATTCCCCGAATTCAATGAGATTTCAATTTACTTTGCTCTGACCGAGTCTTCCTCTATCGTGTCCACCAATTAATGCACACTGTATATTAAAATTTCGTCGCCTAGTTTCATCGGGTTTGCACTCAAATTAATTATCTAAATGTAGATTTGTAATACTGTAGACTTATTCTCTCCTCATATTCTGCATGTATCAATGACGTGTTCTAGGCGCGATAGAAGCAGGTAAATGAACAAAGAGAAAATGTTTTATTAGTTTACTAAGTAGGCCTAAATTAATTACGAGCTGTTCTAAAAACCTTTTTCAGTGTATAAAGATATTATTTATTTAATTTATTATAAAGTACCTGATACTAACAAAAAAAAAATAAAGAATGTTTATATAATACCTAATATAAGTGACATATTTAAAAATGAATTGCAAAAAAAAATATAATATATATTTTACATAATATATATTTTAAACTAAATTCATTTATAATATTTCGGCAACAATATCCATTATAAACCAACTGAATATTATTTAACAATGGCAGCTTGCACTGGCTACGGACGATCCACCCCGCATTCCAGCTTCACTGCGTTTCAATGATTGAAAATAGCTATTCAAAATATTTTGAAAATTGTTTCATAACAGGATCGGCAGAGCCCAGCATTGCAATGCACACTGCGCGTTTGTCTGAAACAACTATGCTAAATATTCCGCGGGCGATTGGCACATGTTTTAACCCCTTTATTACTTAAATGAAATATCTCACTTTTGTTCCTACGCTGCAAAAGCGAGGGGTAGTTGTTACCCAATCAAGATTTTTATAGCACGGATATAGAAGTAGAACTAGATGTGATTCTATCAGATCTATTGAAAAGTGTATAGTGTACATACCTACCTACTAAGGGGCACGTTTCATTTGAAAACACGGGCTACCAGACTTGCAAATTGAGTCAAGTTGTGAAGTAAGCTTTAGTAGTATATACAAATATTAACGTGTTCATGTTATATAACTATAATTATATTGTATTACAGGAAGGAACGAGCTAATAGCAAGGTATATAAAACTCAGAACAGGAAAGACGCGCACGAGAAAACAAGTCTCATCCCACATACAGGTGCTAGCTAGACGGAAACTACGAGAAATACAGGCCAAACTCAAAGTGGTAAGCATTCAATACTATTGTTTCATCTACCTACCAATTTATTTTCACAAAATTTAAAATTTTCTTAAACTTTTATTCGGTCAGAAATATTAACATCGAACTAAAAGCATATTAAAGTTATGAGATAATAAAATCTAAATATGAATGGCGTTTAGGACGGTGGAGTGATGAAAGAAAAGGCCATGCAGTCAATGAGCTCACTATCTAGCGCACAGATCGTTGCAGGTTTACCACACCCAGCGTACCACCATACGGTACTCAACTTGCAAAAGGCATGCCTTTGTGTTACTAGTAAAAACAAACTAAATCGCCTTTCAATTGTGTTGCTTCAATACTATTTAGGCATGTTGCCAAATTGCACGTATTAAGTAAAGAATAGGCAACAATAACACCCAATCGAATACTGAAATTGCTTTACTCACATTTTTTTCTTTTTTTTTCTCATATTACAAATAATCGACTGGTAATTGGATTGGACTAAAACCTTATTGGAAAATGCTAAATAATAGTTAGGAAAAATAATAATTTATCGTCTTTCACATCTTACGGCGTGCACAACACATTGAAATAAAATACATTTGTCTCCATGTTTTCATCAATAATGCTTCAAGTGATTATGTGTGTAGTATATTTAACAACTTGAGCATAATAAAAATAACATAAAGCTTTTATTTAGTTACGGTTGAATTTATGAAGTAATTAACAAAGGTGTTTGTTCTTTCAGCAATTTTGGCAACCGGGTCTACAAGCTGGACCATCACAAGAGTAAGTATCTGAACTCAATTAACTATAATAAACTTAACATTCAACTTGTTTTAGGTACGTGCTAGTGTGGAATAGTCCTTATGTTTCTTAACTTCTATCAGCGTAGGTTTAAATTTTCCTTGACTTTAGGGTGGGTAGTAGGTACCTATAGTCTTGCCCCAAGTGTCACATTTTCGCCTTATAAAAAATGAATCTTATTGGCATTAATTTTTAATTGACTAAAATATCATGCTGGTTCATTCTTGTAAATAGGCTTAGTTCTCGGGTCGTTATTGCTAAGAATTGTTTGAATCATAATCCCAAATTGGTCCTGGGAAGTTATTAATTTGAAAATCATTAGTGTCAGGCGAGGTGCAATTTCGAGACCTGCCTCGAGGTTTGGAAATCTGCCCAATCAATGTTAAAGGGACTTATACTATCCTGGGTAACAAATGGGTGCGCGTTCGTGGATCAATAAATTACTGCTTACAGTTTCGATAACACTATTATAGACTTAGTACAGGTCACTAATAATAAAAAATATTAAATGCTGCTGTTTATTTCATTCTTATTGAGCAAGAAGTTTCTAAGAAGGAAGCGTTCTGACGCCAACGTGATATTGTTACAGTGTCAAGCCGTTCCCGGGCGCGGGCTACAAGGGTGTCCCGGGCGTGGGCGGCGTGGGCGTCCCCAGCGGCACAGACGTGGCCCCGCCGCCGCCCTGGGAGGGCCGCGCCATCGCCACGCACAAGCTGCGCCTCGTCGAGTTCTCCGCCTTCGTCGAGCACCCGAGAGACCCCGACACGGTATGTACCACATTCTTCACCGAGCAGCTGGTGCTAAGACCTTTATGGTTTTCACTCAGCTGTCAAAATCAAGTCCCTATGAAGTCATATAAACATGAAATTTAAACCCAGGATCTCATGTTCATCACTCACGCTTAGCGACCACTAGACCAACGAGTCAGCCATTGAAGACATCTTGTGAGTGCAAAGTCATGGCTGAACCCTAAGTCTTTATAGAGCTGATTCAAAGACCTGGTACTGACAGACCAAGTCATAGTTTTGGACTTACAGCAGGGAGAGGATTTTTTTAAAGGGCTGTCTCTCGCAGTTGTCTCTGAGAAGAGTTCCATTTGCTTAACCGGTCTATTGGAGAGACCTAATAGAAAACCTCTAGCTAGGAGGGAGTAGACCGCGATTTCCACGAAGGTTTCTTTGAGTATAGACATAATCACAGTCATGTGAAGATATATAACAAAACATAACATCACGCCTGTATTCCCCGAAGGGGTAGGAAGAAGTGAGCAGTACTCCCACATGTCGCTAGTTATGCTAAAGGTCCCAATGTAATAGGGGGCGAGCATATTGCCATCAACTGGGCACAAATCCAGACTCCGTGCTGCTACTGAGAATAACAGCAACTGAAAACTGAGTAACACTTTGCTCGACCTGGGATTCGAACTTAGGAGCTTATGCTCGGCAGTTGCGCTAAGCGACCACTTGACCAATGAGGCATATATTTAATACAAAAAGACACCACTGAATATACCAAGGAGCGACACCAAGGAGCTGCAATGTTTACTGATTAATTGAAAGTAACGCACCTTGAACTTTATGTCTAGGTATCGAAACAATATATAAACTTAAACATTTTGAAATAACTTGACATTATTCTTGTTCTGTTGTAGTATATTATTATCATGCGTTTATTATATGTAGGTAATTATTTTAGTTCTTCCTTGTAAACATATAAGATTGGAATTTAAAACATTTTCTTTTCTTTTCAGTATCCAAGTTCGGCGCCTGCGCAACATTTATTCGTTCATATAGGTGGTTCAGTTACATACGCAGATCCTTTATTAGAGGTAAATATTATAATAATGTAATTATAAATATCGTATAATTTATAAGTAAATATCATAGATCGTATACGATACCTTCTAATATAGGCAAAGAACTCATGTTTAAAAAAAAAACAATCCAAAGACTAAACAGCTATGTTAGATGTTACTATTAATACATATCTTTCTTTAGAATTATAATACTTTTTATGCGTCTCAACTATACTTAGTCTCGCCCGAAAGAGATTCTTTAGAGATAATATTAAAACGTTTATTCTAAAATATTATTGTTTTTAAAAGAAAGGTACATTTATCTTTATAATTCCCAATCGAAAAAGCGGTGTTACTTCTTTGAAGCTTTTGTCAATATGTCTAGACAGTAAAACAGGTACCTGATACTAACGCAAACTGAAATATTATTTTTATTAAAGCTGTTTCTTACAACATAGTGATTGGTAATCGCTGATTATTATTAGCAGACTTTTTCTTTTCAAGTACATACTATTAATTACACCCACTGATGAAAATAAATAGTACCTATACCCCTTGTCACGAAGTACCTACTCAGCTTTGTTAATTGACTGAGTTAGCTCACATAGAAAGGCCGAGTAATGTTACTGTAATAAAAACCACTTGGAAACCTTTCACGGTTCGATCCCACTGTGTACCCCATTCGACTCCAGAATAGTAAAAATCGAACTAAAATAATTGATAGATCGTCGATCACACTATAAAACGTTAAGATGAAACCCTGAAATTATGTTTAAAGTATCCCGTCACATAGGTATTTTAAAATATCTTAAAAGTACCTTTGTATTTACTGCTAATCTTCTACCTCATGTTTTCACTTACTCAATATCAATATAATGTATATTATATTATACAATATTATAGTAATATTAAATAAGTGAAATACTTACATATTCATAATCTTTGTCCACAGTCAGTAGACGTACAACAGATTAACGATAAGTTCCCAGAGAAGAAAGGCGGCCTAAAAGAGTTGTATGAAAAGGGACCGAGAAATGCCTTCTTCCTGGTCAAGTTCTGGGCGGACCTCAACACGAATAACCTGGACGACCCAGGGGCTTTCTATGGGGTCACTAGTGTGTAAGTACTATATTGAATATCGCTGTAACTTTTGATAAGTATTATTAGTAGATGTCGCCAAAAAGACCTAGCAGGCGAAACCGTTTTGAGGATGGTTTCAAAATTTCAAGGCATCCAGCCGAAGAAATCTTGAAGTAAGTTAAGTTAAAGAGGGTGATTCGATACAGGTTTCTTTTTCTTTTTTTTCCATCCTATGGACGGTGTCTCTAAGTAGTGTAATGTGTGTAATATATATTTAATAATAAAAAATAATAAACAATATTTTTATTTATATCATTTTTATAAGCTAGATGTCTTGCAACGAACCCACTCAATTCGTCAATACAGTCATTGTTTTGTAATTTTTAATTAAGGTGTTTAGTGAAATCAAAACTCAAGCAGTAGTATCGATATTAGGTAAATCTATTTTAAAAAATCTCGTACCTCAGACTTTTTCTTTAAAATTAATAACCGACATAAGTTTAACAATTATTTTCATCCTTACAGGTACGAAAGCAACGAGAATATGACAATAACATGTAGTACTAAAGTATGTTCGTTCGGCAAGCAAGTCGTGGAGAAGGTGGAAACGGAGTACGCGCGCTTCGAGGGAGGCCGGTTCGTGTACCGCATACACCGGTCGCCCATGTGCGAGTACATGGTCAACTTCATACACAAGCTCAAACACCTCCCTGAGAAGTATATGATGAACAGCGTGCTAGAAAACTTCACTATATTACAGGTTCGTATATACTATACTAGAGAAATGTGAAGGAAACAATGCTAAATTAGCTCTTGTCTGTTTGTTCTGATTAGTTAACGGCTAACCAACAAAACAGTTCGGTAATTTTTGATAGGGAATCCCTTGGGAAGGACATTACTTATAAAAAAATTATTACAAAAAGATGCAGTATAACGATACACTATGCGGCAGAAGTTGCGGGTAGTGGCTAGCTATATTATAATTATAGAATGAGCACTTACTTAAAGACTGCTCAAAATCAAGTTTGAAGCATTAGATCCACAAACCACACGAGAGCTTACTTTCTCATTTATTTAACCCTGTAATAGCACTTACGCTTTAAGTTAAACTTAACAACTATTTCAGTAACTTTATATACGTTATGACGTACCCTTTGGCTTAGCCATATACGCTAGTTAGAAATTCTCAGATCTGAGAAAAGCCACTATAGTAGTACTATACACGACAAAAAGTTTGTATCGTCAATCATAAACGCCGTTTTAAGGTACCTATATTTTTCTCTTGGCGGTGCGTATATTAACATTCAGGTCCACACTATGGAAAACCCGCCTTTATTTTTAATTGCGCTTTTTGCTTAGAATACAAATAGCTAAATAAGAAATGCACTACATGATATAATTGAACGCGGAGTGCATTCAATTGGAATTGTTTATGTTGAATGACTATAGTGTAGCTGTGTTGCGACCGACACGTCTATGTAGGGCATACGCAATCATTATACTTTATGCTGTTCACGGCTTGTTACGTTTTAGGTGCATAGCATTCCGTGAAAAGATAATCGAAGAATAGGTTTAAACTTAACATATATCTGTCAGAGAATTTCTGGAAAATTCCAATGTCAAATCTTGGAATTAATTATGGAGGAAAAGATCTATTCCGAGCTGTTGTTCATAATTATTAAGGAAAAAAATGTCTTGATATGTGCAGAAAAATCTTTAGTATTTCGATATCATAAAAAAGCTATTAAATGATCTCGTTAGTATCCACACACATCATACCAACTTGTAAGAACTATAATTAAGTCCATTTAGGTATAAGCACCTTGACTTAAACTGAATCATTTATCAAGCGATCGTTTTTGTGTCCACAGGTGGTATCAAACAGAGACACGCAAGAGACATTGTTATGTGCCGCGTTTGTGTTTGAAGTGTCGAACAGTGAGCACGGCGCGCAGCACCACATCTACAGGCTCGTCAAAGACTGAGCGCGCGCACCCCGCCGCCCGCGCCCCGCGCCCCGCGCCCCGCCGCCCGCGCCCCGCACCGCACAACCATTCCTACCGCACGCCTCCGGGGACCGCTGCGCATGCGCACACGCACAGACAAACCGCGCCGCCCATCAATCATTTGGACGTAAGGTATCGTTACAAAATTTTGAATTGAAAATATATGTTTGATCTATATTACTTATTTAAATATATTCTATATAAATATGTTTTTATGTAGCGGAGTGCATATGTTGCATTAGTTCAATCAATAGTTATGTATTTTCAATTTAAAATTTTACGGTACCTACGATAAGTCAAAATGGTTCGTGTTAGGTGTACTTGATGTCACGAAACTAGTGGAAGCATGTGTGCGTGTGGCGGACAGTCAATGCTGAAGTGAGTGAAGCATCGGTGTAGTACCGCCTATCGAGGGCTGTCCTAAATTCACTCAAACACGTAGACACCCCGTCTCCTTAGATTCAAAAATAAAAATATTTGTTATTAAACCTAAAATAGCAAAATGTGATCTGAAAATTACGCTACAAGTATTTTTGTAACTGAGTGTTTATTGTATACATAGCTCAATTTTAAATATTATCTATCGTAGTTCTGATCCCATGAATCGGCAACAATCGATCGGTGTCGTCAGAGTAGACTCCCTGTCTATAGTATTTTACTCCTTTTATTTTGTTCGTAATACTCTCGATTCTAAAATGATATTGTTTAAGGTTCTAAGGTAAAGAGAGTAACAATAATATTTTACATAATTCTCTAAATACGGAATATCGTTCGGTATACTTCGCGTGTAAAAATGTCATATAAAAATATAGATTTGAATACACACAGTGCCTCTATAATTATGTTACATTAACATAAATTACTTGAGCATATTTAGTCTTTTCACTGCATTAAATGTTGAAGAGAAACTTAATAAAGTAATGCTTGAGTGAAAGGATTAAAACTTAGTGTAGTATACCATGAAAATAATAGGTTTAATGAGTATATATATAGAGTTACGACACCTATTCTTTTTCAGTTAAGTACTCATGGTACAATTTACAGTCGCTTTGTTTAGTTCTCTTTAAAACCAGTCCAAGTCTTTCTGTCCCTTAGCATAGAAATCTTATTTTCATGATTTAACAATTTGGCATCTATTGTTTTCTTTCGAGTATTTTATTATGCTTTAATTATATTTCATTTTGCCTTGTTATTTTTAGGTCTTTTTGAGACATAGCATTTTATCTAGTTTCTATGTACGTTTTGCCAGATTTGACTTACTATTGCAGTCTTTGCCACATTAAATACTAGGTACTTAGGGTATGTTATTGTACCTACATTGTACATATTCTATTGTTATGTACGTAAAGTTAATAGTGTCCATGTGTTCACACGGTCTGCCAGATCTAAAATTGTGTAATAAATTGTATCATATGAAAAGTATTGACAAATCTTGTACGATCGTGTATCTACAATATGTACATATCTGACTATTAGAAACAGATTTTATTCTTGATTACGGGACGTACTCTTCACGCGTCCTGAGGCAGCTTTACCCTAAAGACCCTTCCTTATTCAAAGTTTTCCATTTCTCCATCATTTTCACTCCAAAACTTCTCCATATATTTTTCACGAAACTAATAAAAGCAATAATGGCCGATTTTGCTTCCAATTTCAAAGTACAAATGAGTGTCCACACTACTCAACATACTTGCATGAATATGTGTTTGCGTGGCAATGATTTGATCTCTCTTTTAGTCAAATATTTTTAGGGTCCTCCCGTCGCGTGCTATGGCGCGCTCATTTAATTTTACACAGTGTTAAGTTTATGTGCATTAAATAGTGTTTAGTTTCAAGACATGAGGTAGGAAAATATTATCTTAGATAATAAAAATAAGAGATTTTTGTATTTATTTGATAGAGTTATATTAGATAAATTGTAAAGTGACTAGCTTTAAGGTTCTTTTTTTATATGGCGATAGTCGTTCAGAACTTATCCGAGAAGTTGTCACATATTTAGTACTTAAGAAAAAACTTAATTTTTGTTGCAACTGTAGAGTTTCACTGTCCAATACTCTGTTATACGATTAAATAATTCGAAATTATTTCTTTTCACAAATCTTATCAAAATTACGATAAGTTGGTTGTCATCGATTTGCAATACGACGGCGTGTTCAGTAATTAGTAAAAGAGATCTGCCCTGTTGTGATTTTATATTTTAATGTTATATTATGTACTCAATCAAATGAGATTAACTCAATTTTATTCGAGTCTAGTGCAACAGCAACGGAGTCGAATATAGTTTACTAAACTTAAACATGGAATTGTTTGATGCCGACGGCAATAATCAATAATAGATATCGTTAGGTCGTGTTGTGTAAATAAAATATATTTTAGCGCATTTCTTTCAGTTAGTATTTGTAAGCGGGTTTTGCTTCTATACAAGTCTTTCATATCGACAATCAGCCATATCAATATGAAAATATAAAAAGAATTAGTCGGCGGAGTTGGAGTTAATCATTTGCAATCGGCTGCAATACTCTTCTATTTTCTATATTGACCTCTTGTTTTGAAGAATATTTACTTTGTTGATTTCTTTTTGATCGACATAGCAAATGATTTCTTTCAATACTAGCCGACAGTGTACAGTATTTTAAAGATAATACTACGTTAAAGATTTGTATGAAAATTTAATTATATTGTCTTCATAAAACCATGTGTATTATTATTTCAGAATCTTATTTTATCGCTATGAAACCCCGATAACGTTATCAATATATAAAAAAACATCCACAGGGGATTATTGACGATAATATATAAACATTATTATTGTTGTCTATAATGTAAAAGATATGCCGCACCTATAAGTAATTACTAAAGTTTTGGCAAATTACTAACACTGGGCCACTTACTTTATTGAATTCATGATCACTTTTAGTTTTAAGTAAGTATTATTATTTATCAATGATGTGAATGGCGCAATGTCTCAGCGATTGGACTATTGAGCTAAAGGATGCGGGTTCGATACTCGCATAGCACAAAAAGTTGTGTGATTCGATTGGAGCAAATACCAACCATGTGGTGGTACTTCATGACCACGTCTGTTAAACGCACTTACGGTACATGGCATGTTACTGTTGATATGGTCATAATTCATAAAAAATAATGTGTTCCAATGATGTAAATAAGATCCGTAAATTAAGGATAATAAATGGAATATTGTTTCTCTTATATCGTATCATGGGACCGGCATAAGACCAGCCCTATGGTTCTGGAGTAATTATCGCTAGCCGAGTTATCTATCAAGTTTTTAAATAGGATCTATACATCTAAACCCCTTAACTTACTAATTAACTGATTACATTTAAATTATCCAGAAGATGGGTAGCAGCGTCTTCTGCAACTTGACCACCAAAACTGCGATCCCCAAGCCGCTTGCCAAGCGTGGGAATTATGGCATCCCCCCCCCCCCTTCTAAACGGGGGAGGCCTTTGTTCAACGGTGGACGTCTTCGATGATTTAAATTAACCAAAATACACATGGTAATCCAGGTTTACTGACCCGTGCTTGAATAACGAACTTTCAAGTGTATATTAGATTTACATATTTTGACGATATTCAGAACCTATGTGATGAAACGTATGGTAGGTAGGTACTTGTAGCTATACTATTGTCATTGACTTCGGACAATTTTTTTTACGAACATAGGTACCTGTTAGCTATCTTACCATCAGTAAAATCAATTCTTTGATGACATGATAAGTTAACATTGAGTAATTTTTTATAATTAGTAAGTGTAGAAAACAGACCTATTTTAATGATGTACCTATTTATTAATCTACTGCAGATAATATTCCAATTATTTATGATAAGATTTAAAATCACTTTCAAGGTCTAGTGATAAAATACATTTAGTTCTCCGAAACGTTCATGGAGGTAAGTTCGAAGTATTTATTTGTTATTCTAAGAAATGTGTGCCCGTAGTAACGGTATTACATTTTTAGGTGAGCTAAAGACATTTTTCTCACGCTGTTACTTAGGTTTTGTGTCGTAAGTGCGAAAAAGGATTAATAGGTACCTACTCTAATTAGTCAAAGGACCTTCAATGTGTGTCAATTAGCAATTCTTTGAACTAGCTCTATTAAATTAACGCATTTTTTTTATGATGAGTAACTTTCCCGCTCTATTCCCTCATCCGGGTATTTTTAAAGCTTCGCACAAATTGATGTTGCCAGGTGACTAAACAAAAACCTGCTGCGTTCAAAATACTTAACCGAATATTCAGCCAATTCTGTTCGGGCTTTCTCGTTTCACTTTTACGAACCAGTTTAACGGTACAATTAGCGTGCAATGTTTATCTCACCGGTTTAACAATTTATCCAAAAGAGCTTTCGACTCGGTGATATTTGATAAAAGATTTACTAATGCAGACCTACTTGGCACTAAAAGTTTACTAGTTTTAATATTCTGTGATATAACTGTAGGACAGGCGAAATTGTTTAGTGGGTTATGAAAACGGTACATTAACATACTAAACTTATAGATGGCGACCTCCAGGGCAGCGGGCTGGAGCGCCACAATACTGATACTATGTTCTTTACTGGCGCTTGGGCAGGGTGGTAAGTACAAACGAAACTACTAAAGCTTTATGTACATAGTATATAATATCATAGGACAGTATAGTATACAGTAACATTTGCAAACAAGATTTATCCAAAAACCTATTCATTCTAATCTGTTTTAATAATAGGTAAATCGAAGAGATGGACCGTCTGAACAAAGCATTGGCTTCTCTCAAAAAAATGTGAAGCAATACTCAGTAGTGTCTGTTTATGTTCCGAAATCTATTCTGGTTGAAGTCGCGAACGAAAGCCAATAATAAAATAAATTCCTACAATTACAGAGGACTTGCCGTGTAACAAACGCGATGTCGGCATTGAAGGGAGATCCGTAGTCTGCGTTTGCAATTCTACCTACTGTGACACTATCACCCGTAAGGACCCAGAACCTGGCTCTTACGTCGTGTACACTTCTAGCAATGTAAGATCTATTTAAGTATGCTAGTAAATATGGTATGGGGACGAAGTAAGAATATATTAAACCGATTAAGTTGGCCCATAAACTGCAATAGGCCCACACTTACTGCCTATATGGGTGGGACCTACGATGCGCGCCAAAATGAGGGTTTATAGAATCTAGAAGGAATGCCCCTTTGCCTAGTAAGATCGGCAACTAAAGTCTAAATATACTTTTGTAATTAAACTAACAATAAGATCGTTTGACCAAAACAACACTAATGGACGATGCCACACTTTTTAGTGTAAATAGGACCCTTCTTACTTCTACTTGTGTATTACAATCACACATATGTACGTAGAGAAGTACAATGTAATATTTTTTTAAAGTCTGGCCAACGTTTCGAGAAGAGTTTCGGAGATGTTCAGACAGTAGTGAATGAAGACCCAGATACAGAGGCTACTAGCACTCCCAATCCGCCTAGCGATGGCAGCACAACTGCTGCGCCACCAGCCGGTGACGACGAAGAAGTAGCCGAAGATCCACCAGAGAGTACGTACTTGTTAACTAACAGATGTTTACTTTTACTATAAAATATGTAGCTAAACCAACGATTCTTAAGGATTGATTTTATGAATAAATTCTTGAGCCTCAATGTGTTTGTAATTTGTAAAATAAACTTCCTTCGTAATGAATTGGCAATATATTACCTTGGTTATTGAGATAAAACCTTTATCGTTGTCCTATTGCAAACAAACAATATTTTTGCTGACAAATACATTATCATTCGAGCATTAAAAATACCTAAACCAATGCCTTAAACTGCAACATATATAAACCACATCACATATTCCAGGTTCACAGATATGGAACAATGTGGTCCTTCAAATCAGCACTGTGGCTCGGCACCAATTTATCGAAGGCTTCGGTGGATCGGTCACAGACGCTGCCGCCATCAACTGGCGCAAACTGTCAGACCGCACCCAACAGAAATTCATCGAGTAAGAACTTGATTAGAATTTGCTATAGAAGATGCGAGCATAACAGTGACTCAGTATAATATACTACATAAATGAAGTTTAGAATATTAACATAGTAATTATGCATAAAAGTAAACATTTAAGTCTATTACAAAACAAAGTACCTACTATTTAAGCCACTTGCACAAAAAGGGTTAGATTCTCGCAGGGGACAAAGGCTTATTTGACAGAAAAGTTGAGGTTTTAAATTACATGATTTCCAAAATCTTTCAAAAACAAAAAAATAAATCTGTTATTCCTCTGGCTTGATGCCAAGTGTTATTTATGTGTGGTATTATCATTTTGCTTCAAACACCGTTAAACAGTGTTTACACTGACGGGTGATGCAATAATGCTTCTGAGACTAGTAACAAATATTTTTCTTCAGTTCCTATTTCGGCCCTAAAGGGTTGGAATACAACTTGATTCGTGTACCGATCGGTGGTTGTGATTTCTCTGCACATCCTTACACGTACGCCGAGGAGCCCTGGCACGATGCTACCTTATCTAACTTCTCACTGACTTCAGAAGACTACTTTTATAAGGTAAGGCCTGGGCTAAATCAAGTAAATTTTTATTTTAAGAAATTTGTAAATTTTAGCTGTTTACAAACCATGCTGTATTTTCTATTTAACATTGTGTATAATTGATATGTATCTAGTAGCTACCTACATTATTTCTGATAAAAATCCCACTTATTACTACAGGCAATGTCAGGCTCTCATGGATCCTATCCGTTTTTATTCAGAGCCGTATCATGTCACGTTCCCTATCAGGGCAGAAAGCTACAGATTTTCACAGAGATTTAAATTTAATTGACCAACTCTGATATAGATACCTGCTTTCGCGCACATCACATTATTAATTTATTTAATAATAATAATAATAGTTTATTTCTCACCACAATACACATTATATTACATTAGAGCATCGCATTAAAAACAAAAAAGTAAATCAGTGGGTATATTGTGGGAGACTGGTACCTAAGCTAGGCTTTAAGGGCCTTTATTTCAGGTCACCAGGTCTCCATCCTTCAGCCATTATTTCTTTAACAAAATAATTATGTGCTGTATGTTAATGATTACAGCTTCCTATGATTAAAAGAAGCCAACGGGTGGCAACAGCCGAGATTAAAATAACTGCAAGTACTTGGTCGCCACCAGTTTGGATGAAAACCAACGAAAGAATCACTGGGTTCAGCCAGTTAAGAAGACAATACTACCAAGCTTATGCTGATTACCATTTACGGTAAGATGATCGTACTTAACGGTGTTTAGAGGGATGTAGGTACTTGGTTGGTTACTCAATTCCCAAATGAGTAAAATGGTTAAAACTATTTCTGTTCCTCATTCAGAGGTTCAGAGGTAAAAATATCAGGCTGTTCATTTTCCACTGCAGTGCGAAGCTGAGAAAATTAGGTTCCATCATCAAGTTCACTTCATCTGTTTACTTGCAATGTGAAACGTGCCCACTATCATTCAAATGTTGACGATTTCAGTTTCATTGAGGAATACGACAAGGCCGACGTAAAGATTTGGGCAATCACGACAACTAACGAGCCTATCAACGGAATCGTACCTTTCGTCCAGTTCAATTCACTGGGATGGGCTCCATCACAACTGGTATGTGCATAATACCCGGAAACAAAACTTCTTTTAATTTGATTTGAATATTCATTCAAGATTTATTTCTTTTTAGGAAAGCCTCAGATTCAAATATTTTTACTTCATGTTAAAATTAAAACTCCATTATTATTGTTGCAGGGTCGTTGGGTGGCGAGTAACCTTGGTCCCACAATAAGAAACTCCCGTTACAACGAGACATTAATCATAGGTGTCGACGATCAACGATATCTTTTACCTATTTATTTAGCAGGAGTAAGTATCGCTTGCTTACATGTCGTTAACACTTATTACAACACGTATTATCAACGTTTTACTAGATACATAAAAATAAACAAACCACTACTTATGTACCCAAATGCTGCTACGAATTGAATTTGTCCAAATCGGTCTTGGACTTCACAAGTATCTAATATAAAAGGTTTTTTAAAGAAATTAAGTTATTTGTTTTTTTACAGATGGAACGGGAAGATCCAAAATCTATTGAATACCTTGATGGCATCGCTGTACATTGGTACGGAAACTTCTTCCCTCCACAAATCCTAACTGCAATACATAACCAATATCCCGGCAAGATCCTTCTTGCGACTGAAGCTTGCGAAGGTATCGTTAAAATGCATCGTGGCTATTGTAGACAGTAAACACTCGTGGTTAATTTCGACGCACACCTCTTTATGTAGACGATTCAAGTCCTTTAGATCCTGACCGGGAGCCCTTTGTTAGGTCTCGCCTAAATCATGGGCCTAAAGGTAGACTTCCGAGGCTCCTCAAAAGAGGATAAGGTGGAATAACGTCACTCCAAAACGTATGAGGATTATTTGGTAATGAAAATGTTAGTTTACCTACCTAAGGACAAAAGGGTAATCCATTCAGTTAGTTTGGTTTAGACCGTAATTGCGTAGTTAAGACCCGTCTTCGTGTTGTGTGTCTCGCGTCGAAATTAAGTAGTTATGAGTACTTATATCTGGCTATTGCACTGTTTTTTTTCAGGTTCAATGCCTTGGCATTTAGAGCAACTTTCAATTGGTTCGTGGGCACGAGCTCGCAGATACATCACTAGTATCTTAGAAGTAAGTAAGATCGGCACTGCACAAACCTAACTCGTCTATAATGTTCAGTTTTGCTATAATTAAATAATAGGTCTCCAAGAAAACTTTCAGTAAATATGGTGTCCTATCCAATGTTATTATCAATAAAATAATGCCACTTATTTAGATTGTCTAATAAAATTGGAGCTTTCCTTGTGGAGATTAATTGTATTTTATTTTTGTCACACTTTTTTAACACTAATTATGTTTATTTTCGTCAACAGGACCTCAACAACTTCGTTGTTGGTTGGATTGATTGGAACCTGTGTTTGGACCCCGGTGGCGGACCCAATTGGGCGGACAACTTCGTAGACGCACCTATTCTCGTCTATGGAGACAAGGACGAATTCATTAAGCAACCTATGTTTTATGCTATGGGTCACTTCTCGAAATTCATACCGCGAGGCTCTCGCCGTGTGACAGTGACACGCAGAAGCATTGCAACTGTAGAGAATCTTGCTGTTCTCAAACCAAATGGAAATATTGTTATTGTGCTTCAAAACAGGTATTTTATTTAGTTCAATAATTGTAAAAAAAAAAATATCTACATGACTACATGATGATATTTTACATTTATCTAAGTATGTTCTGCCTTAAGCAGTAAAGAACTATCATAAGTAGATACCTACCATTTCCTATAATATATGACATATAATATTTGTTATTAGGTATGATGATTTAGCAATCAATCTACAAATGATAATTTAGCACTCTCAAATTTCGTAATATAAGTAATAATTTTTTCTGATTACAGACTAAGAAGAGTAATGAATGTGAAAGTAAGGATAAGCAGTCGCCGATACTTTGATATTGTGATGGAGCCTGAATCAGTGAAGACAATTGAAGTCAACCCAAATTAATATGTATTGATACAATTATTTAATAAAATTATTTATTTGTATAACAACAGTTTTATTATATACTACATTTAATCAACCTTGAACCAAACAAAACTTTGGCAGAAATAAAACTTGGCACAATATTCTGTACTGAATTAAAGAAGTAACCAAATATCACCACCTTCTAGTAACTTATACTAGGTACATTGGTAATTAAGGTAAATCAAAAATATAATTCTAGCCTTGCTTAAAGCCATACTATAAAGTTTCAACAGGAAGACAATAAGGCTATCTTATCAAATGGCCAAACACGACAAACAACTCTACTTCTAATCAGGCCTACTGGCACTGGGCCATATACCCTAGAATCTGCAGAATTACTAGAATTATCACCTTCTAGCCATACATGGCCTCTGGGGACCACTTGGTTACGTTTTAGAAAATTACCTCTAATACGATCTCCTGAAAGGGCTGTTATCCTTTTGCAAATATTCTGTTTGGGGTTTGAAGGACTTTTAAATATTACAATGTCACCGCGTCTTAGCCGCTGTAACCGAGGAGATATGTGCTCGGTGACAAGTATATTGTTTGTCTGCAGCGTGGGCTCCATCGAGGGACCAGAACACTGAAATAAAACAAAAGAGGAGGTATTTGTAGCTTGTAGTTCATGGTTGAACAGACACTAATTCTAGATATATAACAGTCACATATTTGTAAGACATTCACCATTACGAAGTCCCCGACATACTCAAAAGTACAATGTGTAATACACGCTGTTTGTATAACATATCCCATAAAACCGCAGGTTTTACCAACAAATTTCCTAAAGGCCATATTCTTAGGATTATAAAAATAATTGTTTATAGTACTACTTCCATCAAAACTTTCATGGCTTTATTCCATTATTTACACGATTTCATTCAAATAATTTATATTAATAATATAATTATTTTAGTAGCAAGAAAACATTCTATTACAAAAGTAAAAAATATTGTCAACAATTGACATTGACAATTCTAAAAATTGACAAATAGACAAAATGACATTAATATTTAAATAAGAATACAGACTATAGTAAATAGTAAGCAAATTATTAATAGAATCCTCGTTTGCACGACTCGGACTTGAGTCGGACATGGTCGGACTTAATCTTCCTTAGTCTGTCCGTAAAAGACCGAGTTTGCAATACGGATATCGGCCGTAGGACGAAGGCAGCGGAGTAGGTGACCGTATTAACAAACTCAAGTGGAACTAGGCAGGCCATCTGGCAAGATTTGGTGATGGCAGATGGAGTAAGGCTAAGGCCTTTACAGAGTGGTGGCTGGCAGAGGATTTAGTAGAGCCCCTGGCAGACCTCCAGCTAGGTGGTCTTTCGATATTGCTGCAAAAGGCCCAAAACAGGAGAGAGTGGCGCTTAAGGGAGAAAGATTATGCCGAGCTATGGGTTACCTAAAACCTGATGATGATGATGAGTCTGTCCCACAGGCGTTACACAAGGACTTACAAGAGGCATCGCATTAGTAAAATCATGGATGAAAAATGATTAAAGTCCAGATCATTATTATATATCCTCTTTTTATATATAACATCATAGATTATTCTTCGTGTTATCTTAGTGTGAGTTGCACCAACAACCTCGACATATTGATTAGCGTTAAATATGGCCGCTTGTATAAGAATTTCCTACTAACTTAACGTTGACGTACAGACTTAACAATAACAGACGATTGGTGCAACCCACCCTTAATTATTATTGTTTTGCCAAATTCAAAAGTACCTAACAAGGAAGCTTAATCAAATTACATATTTAAAATAGATTAAAACCTGTTGATTTTAAGTACGAAACAAAACCTAAAATCCCAAGAGTTCTACGATGGCCCTACGATCGAATAAGACTTCCAATGAATGAGTACTTCGATATCTTGTCGTCGTTGTTCTTTCCAAGAAATAATAAATAAAATATCTTTCGAAAACTGCGGAACAATGTGCAATAAAGTATGATAATATATATGTAAGCACAAAACCTTTAAAAACGTATTTATTTTGGTCATCATATTATAGTCGAAATTGGTAAATTGTAAAGCTTCTTCATAACTTTGCAAATAAACACATTTAAAGATGATTATAGGAAATAACGTGAACTTTAGCAAGACTAAAAGTTTGATTACGTTTGGGATGATTTAGGGCAGTGATTCCCAAAGTGGTCCAGGTGGACCCCCAGGGGTCCACGGGAGCCTTGCTGGGGGTCTACGTAGGCGTCAATAAAAAATGGGGGTCCATAAGATGTTAATAGGGGTCCACGAAAATTTATCTGCATATAGTTTTTATAAGGGCCTACCTATATTGTTTTAAGTACCTAACTAAGCAGATAACATTTTAATCTGGCAAGCGACTCTTACTTGTCCAAACTTGCGTATTCGATATTACAATTTCGTGTACAGACTTGCAAAGCGCAATCCGTCCGACAATGCTTAGTGCTTGTTTAGACATGATCTTGATCAAGACTATAAATACTCGATGCCAAAGGCATGCTCATTTATTTGTTTCCGGAATTTCGAAAAAGAAGGTGTGAGAAAATTTATATTAGTGTTCCTAGTGCCGGAGAAAAGTAAGTACGTACCTTTTTTTTGTTGTACCTAGTTCTTAAGTATTTTGTTTCGTGTACTGGTCGGTTGATAACAAATGCTTGTATACAATGTGTCCTAGGGATAAGTGACCGCCCGGCGTATTTAGAATATTTGTACAAAATTAAATTAAGTAAAGACGCGTGACGTGCTGCAGTTTTTTTACGATATTTCCTAAGTTTGTTCATCTTTTTCCATTATTTTTGTTTACTGACTAGCCGACATCATAATTTATCAATTAAAATCATTAGACAAAACTAAAATGTAGTAAAAAAATTACTTATATAAAATCACTAAGGCCGCTAAGTCACAAATGTAAATATAATTATTAATGATTTCGTACAAATATTCAAAAAACGCCGGGCGGTCTTATCGCTCGGACACATTGTATATAGCTAACTTAGTAACTTACAGATATTTTAATTGTCCTCTTTCGATTTGAAGACAAACACAGCACGTTTTATTCAATTGTTTTTTCACGAGAGGACTGCCTCTCTAAAAAGGCCGAAAAATCAATATTGCAGAGCAATTACTGTTTTATAAAACTACTAGCGCGTGAACTCATTGATTTAATGAAATTTTAGTTATTGTTTTTATGGTCACTTTTTTGGTCAATTTGGGATTTCGACTTTTATTTTTTCCTACACAAATATGATCAATATTCGATACTGAGTAAACTAATTTTTATTTCTACTATTAAAAAATTGTGGTAAATTAGGTATTTAACATTGATATCGCTTCGTGAAAAAGTCTGTACTTGTCTTAGCGGTTTATTAGTTGGTCCCTTTACAAGCCGTAATACTTTTTCAATATAATGATAATCATAATAATATAAAGCTGACAAAGGCTGCGTTGTGCTACCTATATTCAAATAAAAACTTGGTTACTATAACATTTTTTTTTACAGGGAAGGTAACTGATACAAAACATGGCTACAGCAAAGAAAAAATGTCGACAATACAGTGTCGATTATTTGAAATATGGTTTTGTTCCATCAGAGGCAGATAAACACTTGCCCATGTGCCTAATATGCAATAAAGTTTTAAGCAATGACTCTATGAAACCATCAAAGCTCGAAGATCATCTAAAAAGGTGTCATACTGATAAAATGGGTAAAGATTTAAAATATTTTCAAACATTGAAGGAAAAATATGAAAAGAGACCCACCATGCACAGCATGTTCGCTTCAACATCTCAAAGTAACGATGATGGCTTGCGGGCATCTTACAATATCTCATTACTAATAGCAAAATCTGGAAAACCGCACACTATCGGAGAACAATTAATTTTACCCGCTGTTGAAGAGGTTTTAAAAACTGTTTTGCACAAATCTCCATTTGACGTACTAAAAAGAATTCCATTAAGTAACAATACTGTACAAAGACGCATTGATGAAATGAGCTCTGACATCGAAAGTTTTTTGTGCAATCATCTGCAAAAAAGTCATTTTTCTATACAACTGGACGAGTCAACGTTACCCGGTAATGAAGCATTATTATTAGCATATGTCCGATTTATCATGGAGGAAGAAATTCACGAAGAATTGCTATTTGCCAGAACTTTGGAGACTGACACTAAAGGCGAATCAATATTTAATGTCCTGAGTAATTTTTTTACGGAAAAATCGATTCCATTTACAAACATTATTTCAGTGGCAACAGACGGAGCTCCTGCAATGGTAGGGCGATATCGTGGGTTTATAAGTCATCTCAAAAGAATTATACCAGGACTTACAGCTATTCATTGCGTAATCCACCGACAACATCTTGTGGCGAAACATTTAAGTGACAGGTTGAACCAATCTCTTCATTTTATAATAAACGCTGTCAACAAAATTAGAAGCAATGCATTGAATACGCGTTTATTTGCTCAATTGTGCGACGAAAATGACGAAGACTTCCAACGACTGCTCTTACATACTGAAGTACGCTGGTTGTCGAAAGGTGCATGCTTAACGAGATTTTACTCTGTTTTCGATTCCGTATTAGAGTTCTTAGAAAGTAGAGATCCAGATTTAAAAGAAAACTTGATCAAATTCAAAGGAGACATTGCGTATTTGACAGATTTGTTTAAAAAATTTAATGATATTAACTTGCAGTTACAAGGGGACAGCCTGAATTTAATAAAAACAAAGGGGATAATTTCGGCTTTTCTTGGGAAATTGAAATTTATGAAGCAAAACATTAGTCGGCGCGAATTATCTCAATTTCCAAACTTGTCGCAGGTAGAAACTATTGATGAGGATATCCATACCTACAGTCAACATTTAAGTGCCCTGCATGATGACTTCAAAACCAGGTTTGAAGATATGCTGACGATGGATATACCACCATGGATCGTAAATCCATTTGATGAAACTGAAGTGGCCAATGTATTATTACAAGAGGAGCTGCTTGAGCTAAGCACCAATGAGGAGCTGAAGGTGAAATTTAGAAAAGGCTACCAAACATTTTGGCTGCAAGCAGAAATACACGAAAAATATCCTGGACTGTGGGAAATCGCAAGGAAATTTTTGATAGCTTTTCCCTCATCATACCTTGTCGAAAGAAGTTTTAGTGCCGTTACAAACCTCTTAACAAAAAAAAGGAGCAAACTAAACATCACAGAGCGGGGGGATTTGCGGTTATTGCTCACAAAAATAAAGCCAAACATTGATCGTTTGCTGACACTCCATCAAATACATCCTTCCCATTAATTAAAATTATGTCCACAACCTATAAGTATTACCTTATTATTATTTTTTTGTAATTCTTTTCTTTTAATTAATAAAATGTTATAAAATGTACCATTTTTCGTTTTTATTTAAAATTTAAAATTTTAACCTATCAGAATATAGGGACGGAACTCAGAAGCGACACAATTTTTATTTTTTGTCGACTTTAACAATGTGGTAGGAATGTAGCAGCAGGGGGTCCACCGACACCAGTTTAATTTTGAAAGTGGTGCACGAGAAAAATAAGTTTGGGAACTACTGATTTAGGGAATTAATAGAATAGAATAAAAATCTTTATTTGCAACAACAATGACAAATTAACTAAACATACCAGTAAAAATTATATCAATATTTCTCTTATCTTGTTCCTTCGGAAAGAATATGTTTTGCTGAGTGCTTTTATCTCCTACTGCGAGCATTGAAATTATTTCAAATCCTAAGTAATTAAATGAATTATAAAACAACTGAATATTATTATCATTATTTTGTAAATAATTAGTCGACTACACGTATAGTCGATTTATTAAATATGGTAGATTTCGTTACGAAATACGCTGAATGTGAATTGAGATTGACATAATGAGTTGACAGCAGGCCAGAATCAAACAGATTATTGTGTGCCTTGTGTGGAATTCGCTGGGGCATATCGAGCTTAGCGATTCGTCATAATTTTTGTTACAATATAGTGAAATACCATCATCTACGGCACACCAAACGTTCATCTGTTTTCTTTGTTTCGTCAGTCCTACAGCAAAATTTTAAGTGTACCAAAATTTGTTTCGACACCGTCATCCCATCAGCTTTCACATTAGAATTTGAATTCTATGGGATTATTTCCACTAAAGTCTGCGGTCAACAGTAGAAGATATTTGTATACGGTTTACCCAGTAGTGTTAGATGTTTACGTTATCAACTATTCACGGTGTTCTATGTTTATGCCTGGTTAAAGTAGAATCAATATTGTATTAGAACATTAACCTATTGTTGTGAAATGAGTGTGCATATTTGTGTACCTACTGAGTTATGAGCACCTGATGGAAGATTAACATCGTCGACGAAGCTTTCGACGCGCAGGAATTTTATACCAAGTAAGTGACTTTTTGTTCATGTTACCTGACCCAAAATCTTGGAAATATGCATGACTCACGCATGCTTCGTTATCAAGTTGGTTAGATATGAATAAACAATTCTCCGTTTAGAATATAATATTGTTAAACTACATGTACATTTATGTGCCAGGCCTTTATATTAAAGTTTTTATAAGAGCTGTAGCAGTTCACAAAACCCTAACCAAAAGTAAACATGTGGCCTTTCCTTATGATTTGCTTGTAATTTGTGATAATTAAATTCATTTGGTAAATTTAAACAAATCTGCATGGTAAAATGTAATGAAGGTTCTGGTTTAGTTTGCTTGTTTTAAAATGCTATTGTGTGTGATCAAATTTGGTGTAGTTATTAAATTATAATTATATTTATTTGTATGTCTCAATACCATTACAGCTTTAATTTTGTATGATGAGATTAATGGAAACCTTATTTGGAAAACATATGGGTTTGTCAATAATTTTTCTTAATTCTTCTCATAAAAAATTAAGGTTTGATTTTAGTTAGTGTTAAAATTTATTGTAACTTGCAGGCCTCTGTTGAAGAAGAAAATGACATACTGTAGCAGGGTAAAATAAAAAAATTTTTTTTTCTTCCAACAGAAAAATGGGGAGATTCTCAGGAAAAAAGTGTCGCTTATTGTCAATGCTATGGCTGACTGGCAGCTTCTTCTTTGTGGAGCTGATAGTTGGCTACATCACCAACTCAATGGCCCTGGTAGCAGACTCATTTCATATGTTAAGTGATGTTGCAGCTCTTGTTATTGCATTTTTATCAGTTAAGGTAAGATTTTTGTGCTATAAACATATATTTTCTTACTGATAATGATTTTTTTATTTGATAAGTTTAAAATATTATACACACAACTGACAGACAATGCACTGCATGAAAAATAGATAAAATAATAATTATCTGCTGATTGATGCACCGAGAGGTTGTGAAGTAAATGCATAGGTTTCTAAAATTAGTTTCATAGTTGTCAGTGATGGTACACTATGATTTTCACCACTTAAAGTAACATACTGTATTGGTCCATTATAAGTACCATGTTTATAATAACACAATACATGTATGCTTGATGTTTAAATATTTCATAATTTATCTATGACACATTTTATTTTTCTAGCCAATGTAGTTTCTTTTGTTATTATCACCTGTTCAATGTCAATGTACATTTAATTATCTATTAATGAAAAGACCCAGAGAATAACATTTGTGGAATTTAATTCTATTCGTTTTTTTGTACTTACATTAATTACATAAGCACATATTTTATTTAAACAATTTGTTTACTAATTAAACCTTAACAAGACAACCACACATGACATATCCCTCAAAGGCACTTTTCTTCAAAGACAAAAGATAACTAGCACTCATTTACAAAACAACAACTATACAGTTATTATTTTATACATAATTGGAAATTATGGAAACCTCACCTGATAATGGCTTGTCACTTTTAAAATTGTGACTGAATGTAGATTCCAGTATACCTGAAGTTTATGGAATACTCCTAGTTTAGCTGCAGAATTGCAGTTTGTAAATTTGCCTTAAAAAAGCCTACCTATCATTGACAAAAACCATTGTTTTCCTATTAAGAAAAATATTCTTGTTTTTTTAAAGATCCAGCTCGTTGCTGGAGAAATTGCTACAATTGTCTATTGTCCATCTTCTTATTGACCAGAAACACATTAGTAGCTAGTATACACATTGGGCCTTATTTATAAAATGATGCTTAAGACGTAAATACTAAAAGGGAACTTGAAATTCGATGGATGCGAGCAGCGACACGGTGGCTCAGTTGGTTAGAGCAGCGCCACGGATCGGCGAAGGTCGCGGGTTCGAATCCCGCTCGTGTCCATCATTTTTCAAATGATGCTGAAGTTATTGTTAACTAAAAATCTTTTCTTTTGTCCCAAGTTTTCAGTCACCCATGTATTAATGATTCATCAAAATGATTGGACATGACATCAACATAGTTATTGATATAAATCTCTGATATACCTACAATAAATATGTAAACCCCCGTTTTCTAAATCCTGACTACCTCTGAGTGAGTCAAGGACTTTATTAATGGACCAGAATTTTCATGTACAAATATTTTTTTACCCTGTTTTCAATGTTGTATTTAGGAGACACCACGAATTTTCATTCGTTACTGACCTAACTGTCCTAAAATGGTCAGCTTTCACTTGATTTGGTTCTCATAGCATTCTTTATAAAAGCTCGATAGTAAATTATAAGTACTCTTATATTACCATTTTCTCCAATCATTCTCCAATGTTGGCCTATGCCTTCTAACGGTCGTCGCACGAAGTACCTATTACGTGTTTTGCCGGTCACATTATATCCATAGTCTAAGATAGACAGACAAGACAGACGAATCCAAACCAGTCGTATAATTTAATTCTATATAGATACCTACGTCATCTCTTTTTGACTCATCAATAATGTATTTACGGATGTAGATGGCCCTCACTGCTACTTGACCGTATCTAGTAAGACTTGATGTATTTATTTCTATAAATAAGCAAAGGACTAACAAAATATTGCACATAGGAAAACCACAAGGAAAACCGTTTTAAACTAAGTGTCTTATATTCATGGAATTCAATTGCCGTTTTATCCGTAGGAATTCATTTTTAACACAGTGGCAAGTTACTATTTTAATAAATGAGAAAGTAACTGTCTGCCTGTTTGGTACCTACCTCATTACGACATAACCACTGAACCGATTGTAATGTAATTTTGTATAAAGGTAGCTTGAAGTTTGAACCCTTATAGAGCTTTAGCTTAGATTTTTCTACTCAAATACGGGCGAAAGCTATAAATAATAATACAGTAACGCAATATTTTTACGGACATTTACCAAAACATACTTTGTACTTAGATGTCGCCAAAGAAATGGTCAAAGAACACATTTGGGTGGGCACGCGCGGAAGTATTAGGCGCGCTGGTCAACGCAGTGTTCCTCGTGGCGCTCTGCTTCAGTATAACTGTGGAGGCTGTGAAGAGGTTCATTGAGATCGAAACGATACACGACGCGAAGCTGTTGGTTGCCGTCGGTACTTTGGGCTTAGTGCTCAATATTGTGGGCCTGTTTCTGTTCCATGGTAAGTAAAGATACATAATTTCATCCTTTTATAACCGTTGTCCTTATACGAAATGTTTTTCCCGTCTTGTATGTGAATTTTACTGACGCTGATAGCTCATGCACAATTACCTAGATTCAGGCTGATATCTACTGCCAATATTGGTCCTGTGTAGTGTAGTGAAGCTGTTACCCTTAACGCAATCCAATTTCTTAGCAATATTTACTGTACACTATGGATTCTGGGTTTAAAAAGTTGTAATAACGTCTTGTGACGATGAGGTTGGAAAGGATAAGCGTCATCTATTCATTCATTAATGACATCATACAAAGATTACTAATCGGATTGCTAAGTAACTAGCGTGAGTAAGATGTTATCATTCCAGGATCTTACGATTACAATGTCCTTCTTCAGATATAGACAGAAATTCCCGCCATTACAACATTAATGTGTAAAGATTGTTCCGTCAAACAAACAGTCATATTTCTTACACTTTTGTTTATGTTCATTTTGGTATCTTTAAATTAAAATTACATAACCGAACAACAGGATTCGCTATGCATAATTGCAGACTACCTTTTTAAATCGATTCGTTCAAGATGTATAGAGCTACATACTTCAATTTAAACTATGTTTTACAATTAATAATAGTTACAATTGACTACCTGATTGGCGCAGTGGCTAAGCGATTGGACAGCTGCGCTAGGGGTTTCGGGTTCGTTTCTTGCACGGGACAAATATTTGTGCGATCCGCAGATGTTTGTCCCGAGACTAGGTGTTTGGGTAGAAATGTGATTCATATTACATGTTTGTGAAACGCACCACGATACAGGAGAAATTACTAGAGTGGGGCGTCGTTTTTTTAAAATACGTGTAAACTTTTTTAATTTTTTAAAAGTTGTCGACTCAGAGAAAATGATTAGATATTCAAACTCCACTCAATATTTATGCGTGTCGTTTTGTTCCGCTTAAAATTTTATTGTTCCAATCCTACTCCTCGCACCATTGTTTTAAAACAAAAAGGTTTTGTGCTTTTAAAATTCAATGTTCATCTTCGCTATACAGGAAATTTATTCAAAATTGTATAGATCTTTAGGGGCTTTAATGCCCTTTTTCCTTTACACTTACATTATATATGCAAAATTTGTTTGTATTTATGTCCTATCCGTGACTACTCATATCTACAATCGAAGCCTATTCCTACTTTGTACATAAGAAATTAATTAATCAAAATGTTCGCGACCTGTATAGGCTGTATGAGATGCAGTCTTACCGAACAAATCAAGCAACCGTTCGTCGACCTTGCCGTTGCGTCATAATAATGCAAACATTTTTTCACGACCGGTATAGGTGTATCATAAATATTTATTGACTCTTTTTAAACGTCATCTAACCCAAATTTGGAATGTGTAATGTTTTTTTTGGTTCGCTCTGTCAGTGTTACATGTTTTTGATTGAATTACTAACAGGTTTCGTAATAATGGATAGTGATTCACTTTTTAATGGCGTCATTTACCGGGTTCTGAGTATATTATTGTTTTATTTGTAGTCTTATTGTAAGATATACATGTACCTACTTACCTGGAAAAATAATTATTGGTAAACCTACTTTAAACTATACTATAGGCTACTAATGCTATAGGCTACTAATACTATAGGCAACCGCCTGACAGCATAGGTAACATTTAAGTGTTAGGTACATTTGACTTTAAAACATAAACATGCTAAGTGTTTGCTAATTACAAGAAACAAGACATAGGTACCTATATTCAAAATCCATATCGGATTTCGGTTTGTCATCATGAATGAGATCAGCATTCCCAAATCGCACCAAATCCAAATTCTTTATTGCGAACTAAGTGTCCGCACTGTGTACAAAAACTTGTCTGATACTCGTAAATGAAAGTTACGATTACACGATGCATATTACTATATAACAATCATTCATAAAACTTTCTACTATCTCCGTTTTACCTGTTGTAAGTAATTAACTAATTAAAATGCGGCGAAGGCGTGAAACAAAATAGTACAACTTCATGTACCTACATAGCTATAGGTTAGCGTTGTCGTTCCTAGAAACAAAGAGGTGTAGGTACCTAACTGTAGGGCTTATGTAAGGTTTCGATGATCAAAAAATTCTAAAAATTGAGCAGCAGCGGTCTTTTGCAGGTGCTCCCCATGAGCACGTGGTTTAGTGTCAATGTAACTACAAATTTTCAGAGCGCTTTTCCGGGCTCCTTATGAAAATGAAATGTTAAATCAGTTAAGTTTAAAACTTAGTCATATCGAAAATCGTGCCTTCCGTTATCAATGATAACATGCTCTTCTTCATGAGTGCGTTTTATTTGTTATTGTCTTGACAGATCCTTTACCTTTACCGAAGGTTTAGTTTTATCTCAGCCTATCGCGGTCCACTGCTGGACATAGGCCTCTCCCAAGTTGCGCCACAAAGCCCGTTTCTTCGCCTTTCGCATCCAGTCCGACGCAGCTACCTTTTTCAGGTCGTCTGTCCATCGTACTTAGTTATTTAGTTTATCATATCCTTATTGTATTTTTTAAAGTACTTAAACTAGTTATTTTTGTATCATAGATCACGGCGGAGGCCACGGCCATTCGCACGGCGGGGTCCCACCCCCAGCCAACGTGCGACATCTCACGGAAATCGTGAACAGCAATGCAGATATGGCCCTAGGCCACAACGCCACAGATACCGAAGAGACTGACGAAATGGTCCCACCGAAAGCTGACAAAGTACCAAAAAATAATAAGCAGACGCCGTGCAGAGCGGCCCACGACCCCGGACATATGAACATGAAAGGCGTGTTCTTGCATATCCTGTCCGACGCTTTAGGTGAGTAATGTTATTTACAGCTGAGCGAATGTAATGTTTAAAGTCAATAAATTGGAAATACTACTATTAAAATAACCGCATCATTGATCTAGTCGCAAGCGCGCCCGAGCGTTAAGATTATTCGAAAATCAATTTGTTACTAAAGCTTTCCTCAGGTAAATCTTCATGGCTTTTAGTTCTTTCATAGAAACTTATTCCGACATTAAACAAAAGAAGTCAGTAGATAGAAACAAATATGTAGATGTATCCTTGTGTATTCTTTTTCTTACTCCTACGTATATATTTTCTTATATTGTTTGCCAGTTACGAGTACCTACCATGTATCTTAAGAACTTCATAAATTACAATACAGTCAGTGTAAGTTGTTTTTGGCTTCTTAATCCATAGCCTCGCTGTAAATGATTCTTCCTTTTTTAACCTATAATGATCAATTTAAATGTAATCTTTCTACATCAAAGCAAGTACACAGAAATTCTATACTTTAAGTATTCATATCATCGATATCCATGTCATCTAGCTTAGTTTGTAGGCGTACAGTAAAAGGATGACACAATTACGTCACTAACTGTTGTTGATTCTGTTTTCTATTACATCTACTATATTCTGCATCGTGCGTTATGTTTTCTATTTTCGTAAGTGCTTTTCCAATAAGAAAGTTACTATGGTAAGAATTCTAAAGCTTGATTAAACCTGCAGTTGAGTCAAACCTGCCTTAATGTAAAATGAACTAAATAGAAGCCAGAGCGACTCTATGTAACCACACATATGGGCTAACTACAAAATTCTCAGAAAAAAGAACTCGTTTCGTGAAGAACATTGTATGCATCCAGAAAGATGCAAGATTCTGCTAGTTATAGCAGAATTACAAATATTTAGTTCATATCGCGATGTTTTCCGTTGCAGTTAGTCAGAGTGTTAGACAAAGATTTAGAAAATACATTGATCCTGACCTAGGTTTTTTCCTCGGAGCGTGTACACCCGATCTATACACACTAATAAGTCACTAACATATACCACTACGACTATTGTTCATTAAAGCACAGAGGTAGCATTAAGGTCAATGAACACAGGCTTTACCTAGAAGCGTTTAGTTGAACTAGTTGTTAACGCTATCGGCAGGGTTTGATATCGCGTGTGAAATTGCTTGAATTTCACACCATTGCTCCGAAAAGGTGATCGTTTTATTTGTCGCCTACCATGCCGTACTTGGTAACATGTGACTAATATAATGATTGTTCAAATGGGCAATGCCCTAGACTGGACTTTTAGGACTTTTATAGACTGGAATTTTATTTTATAAGGTCCACCCTTCGTGCCGTCTTTAGGTTATGAAGTAGCATGCCTACCTATGTTATGTGCTTCTAACCGGATTTTGTTTACGGTGTAGCCGCAGTTGAGATTGATCTCGACTGAACATAGTCAGGCGATATTATACCTAGTGCTTAAGAGTATGCGCAGACACAGGTGCACTCTCTATACATTCTCACAATGGATAGTGAGGTCAGGCGCAAGACACGCTTAACGCGATTTCTGTGGCATGGCGGGTAGTTGACAGGTATATGAAGAACGGTCACCTATTCAAGGTCTGACTGTGGCAAATGCTGCTAACCTGGCTAATCGACGGATCTGCGAGGTATATTAAGCTACGAGACCCTTAAAATTGAAAGGTTACTATAGTATTAATGATTCTTTAGACTCCGATCCGTATTATTCAGCATATCAAACACAGTACACAATACTTCAGACGTCATTCAAGGCTTTTACGAAAAATCTAAGCTGCAGCTGTGTATTAGGTATATGTAGAATTGGCTTAGCTTTGAGGTTATTCTTATCTAAGTAAAAAGCAGCGATAGCCGAGTGGTTAGTCCGTGGGACTGCCAATTTAAAGGTCGCAAGTTCAAACCCCAACACGCACCAATGTCTTTTCGAACTCATGTGCGTTCTTTATTTAGTCATTAGTTGCTAAAAACGGTGAAGGAAAACATCGTGAGGAAACCGACACACTCGAGAAATTGTTGGATGGTGTGATAAGCCATGTTAGAGGTCTAAAGGTGGTTTAATGTCTGACACCAGGTAATTCATCAACCATACGAAGAAGAAGAAGTATTATACTATCTAAGCCAGACCTCAGCACGAATTCGTTCGTTAAATTTTTTATCTCATTAGTCTCAAAATCGTACTTCCAGAATATTTGGAAATAGTGCTAGAGTTATACGTCAATAATTAATTAATTATACGTTTAATGGCTGTTAATGCTGACTTATTAGAATATATTGACCTCCTAGTATTTACCACAAATAAGTATTTATTTTTGTTTGGTTTTCCCGGTGCCAGTATAATAATAATATAGGTACTTACATAGTTGGTTTTAAATTTGTAGGAGCAAAATAAAAATATTTTTTCTTCCTACGCAAATAAGGTGTTACCTAATGGTCGCAGGCGTCGGCGTCGTGCCAGTGACATACTAAAATATTGTATCATTGTTACACAATTAATTACTACCAGTATTGCCAAGACGCTCCCGATATGACAATGTTCATGTTAATAGATGCCAAAAGAGAGAGCATTTAGTTCTGTAATTCTGCTACATACTGCTTGAAGGTAAATTCAGGCATCGCAGAAGAGAACCTGCTTAACTGGTTAAATAATGCGAGCTGACCTTCATGGTTAAACTCTTTGTAATCTAACAACGCAGCTAGTTAGGTCACCAGCTCCAATAGTACTAGTGGGGGCAGGCTAGGGGGTCTTAATTATTTAGTGGCTAGGCACGGGTCGATTCTAGCAGAATCAGGGAGCATTATAAAATCACAGTCAAACAATACAAAGAGCCAGCTGTTAGGTAAAACAAAAGTTGACATGCTAATAAATAAAATAAAAGAAACAATTCCAGTGTGCTCTACTTATGCGCTGATATGAATTCGGTTTAAGAAATCATCTTGATAGCATGTGTAACAGTAGGTATATTAATATAAAGATTTTCAGGCATCTTAGTACCAATTTGCTATTCAATCGCATAAACTGCTTCCAATAACCATCAATATTTTTTGAGTTGAGACGTACAACGTGAGCGATGTGAGCATGCAGATTATGTTTAGCACGAACAACATGTCGCATGTTCCTTTTTTAATGTCGTTTACCGATTTGATATTTCTATTCAGGCAATTGATGTACTTATACCACGAACTCTTTTTTATGCGTTCAATCGTAGCACGCAACTGACGAACTGATTTTGTTACTATTGCTTTTGTGCCATGGTTTACTCCTAAAGAGACCCTGACTAATCTTTATTAATAGTAATTTAACAAAATATAAGTACTTATGATATAACTATATATATATAACTTAGAGCGTTGTTAATTGAGTATCAAACATGGAAACTATCGCGATATATAAGTAGGTCAATAGCTCCATTGGAAACAAAATAATATACTATATTATATACTCATCGTATCGTACTATGTAAACTAATACAGAGTAGTAATTTGACCCTTTAATGCTAGTCGCGAAGTGTGACGTTTTCTATCCATTCACCGCCAACGAAGGTTCTTGTGGGTTAGCTATAAGAACCTTGTATGAACTTGATTTATCAACCAGTTTGCCTTGACATTGGCAAAATAACTTTCGATAAGGAAATTGCTGATTCAGCCATGACAAATGTAAATAAAAACATTGTAATGTTCAAGTTAATTGAAAAGAAAGGCGATACTTTAAATTTAAATCTTGTTAACATTTATTGTCGTTAAAGTGGTCTCTCGGTGCACATTAACACATGGAAATTATAATTACAATTGCACGTTAGAAAATATATGAGCAATTTTATTGCTGATTAAAAGTTGAAGTATAATTGAATTAATGTACTGTACAAACGATGTATGCATTAAGCATTCTTAAGAGCCTTCTTACCTATCAATTAAAAATTAAAAAGATTAATCGTAAACAGAACCTAGTTAAACTAAGTATCATGATGTGTATGAAATTAGAATTTTTTATATATTTTATGAGAAAATCCGATATAATGTTGTTGTCTTTTTACGTGAATCAATGTTCCTACTTAATATTTCCATAGTGTTGTTTTAGGTTGCGTTAAAACGCGACACGAATATATAAGGCAGAAAAAAGCAGTTATATTGTATTCGATATCACTTTTCATTCAATGTTTTCCAGTTTTAAAAGGTCAATAACTGCAATTTAATCACTAACACGAAAAATACGACTTATCTCCTTTATTGCTCTAAAATTCATATCTATGCACGTACCAGACAAACAAGTAAATTATGACTTAAGTCTGGTAAGTATCACAATGAACGCCTGAACCACATTCTTGAACGAAGCATTTGTAATTACCAAGTTTTCCTCATTTAACTATTGTATATTCGGTGGCCACGCCACATTGTTATTGTGTTATTATAAACATCTATTGTTAAGGTATTGGTCGTTACTTGCAAATTATACACGACCTCTGAACCCTAAAGTTTTATGATACAAGTTTGTGAAGTCGTTATTGCACACGCATATTTTGCATGCCAGTATAGTAATATTAGGTGACATATTACTAAAAATAAGAGAGAAATTTAAACAGGGTTTTGTTTGTATAAGTAGGTACCATCGTAAGTCCTTTGGCTCCGGCGGATTTAATCAAACGTACATTTTTAACAAGAAGGACATGTGCATAGATTTCTGTAATGGCCGTCTCAGAAAGAAAATATGCACGCTTATCTTTCTGCAAAGTCGTAAAAGTCTATTGAGGAAATCGCGACCACTTATACACTTATCTTCTTCAGGCGTTCTAATGTACCTTCTTGGTTGTATTGGCTTGTGTGATCGTTGTTATCACGAATTTCAACATTAATAAGAATACATTGAAAACGTGAATCTGCTGATGAACTTTTATAATGATACTTTTTCTGATGATTTCTAATATTACGGTGACTTCGAATTGCACTATTTCTATTTGTCTCGGTGTATTTTCGTCTTAACTTATTTATACATATCTACCTATCTCTAACACTTTTGTAGCAGAGTATTAAGTTAATCATGGCGGAACGACTTTTATATCTTTTCAAGTATTTAAATAACCCATTACATACATAAAAGCAGCAAAATTGAAGTGGTAGGTATGTTATAAATGTGTCAGAAATATTTACGTTGGAAAATGTATTTTAGCATTTGATAAAAACATTTTATGTGGTTTTGCTATTAATAGTATAACATAATATACAAGCGCTAAATTCTACACGCGCAGTCGCTTCGTATTTAGATCGACCGATTTTAAAAACACCTCGCCTATATTGTTGAATGCCACTGACATTGTTTTTCATAAAAAAAACAAGTGAACCAGTAGTAACCTTGTACTAATTTCAAGAAAGGTGTGATCACTTGCACTGATCATCGGTCAACTTATCAATTATTTTACTCTCAAGGTTAACATACAGTGATAACGGCTGCCTAACGTTACGAAACTAGAGATAAAGGAAAAAGTAACGGCCGTGTTTATACAGGACTATCACAAGAAGTGACACTACAAATACTAAATGAAAAACACTCGTTATAAACTGCTGAATTAAAAATTACATACACAATGAGCTGGATTAAATTCTAACGCGGATTTAGTTTTAAATTTAAAGTTATCCTAATTTTACTAACTGGTTTAAGCGCGGTAGTAATATTATTTGTGGTTGTCAACCCAAGACACGCAACGCCAGGACATTATCAGATGGCGCTTCGATCAGCCCTCCGTGTCGTGGCGTGTTATTCGATGTTATTTCAATACCCTGCATATATTATGGATAGGTACATCTATATTACTTTAGCCGTATTTTCCAACGATAAAAAATGTGGAGCAACACTTTCGCTCGTTTTAGTTTTGGTGTGGGACGTCGTTTATCAAAGTAGTTTGTCCATATCATCAACCTACTAATAAATGAATAATGAAAACGAGTGCATTATGAAAATAAAAATAAATATTTTGTTCTTCACAGCTTAATACGGAATGAGAGCTTATTTTTCCACCCTGCATGCATTCTGACCTACATAAGTTTGATGCTTGGAGTTAGGGTTTCCGAGAATAACTTGCACTGACCATTTTAATAATAAAGTTGCTCGATAAAGTTGAGAAGCTCAGAACTCGTAACGACCTAAAACCAACATGATAAATGTAACATATCATAGTTTTCTAGTTCCCGTTGTCCATACGAAAAACTGAAGACGAGATTTACGTTTGCTTGAAGAAGTATGTCCTTAATTCTTGTTTCCTTTGTTCTAGGTTCATTAATTGTAGTAGGATCAGCTCTAGTTGTATGGCTCACAGACTGGAAGTACAAATACTACATTGACCCTGCGCTCAGTATAGTGCTGGTGATCTTGATACTTGCGTCAGTATGGCCGCTGCTAAGAGAATCTTCATTGATCTTGCTACAGACTGTGCCAACACATATTCAGGTAAGAATAAAGGTCCTATAACTTGTTATTTGTGTTTTAGTGCTTGGATTCGTAAAAGACCACGGATACAATTTCTATTGAAATCCATCGCTCAAATCGCTATAATAATTTTTCGTTTCGGGTATGACACATCGAGAATAGATCTTGGCTATTGGCGTAACGACAGGGTGGGAAGCCAATAAAACGCCATGGACCCTCGACCGGAGATGGCCTCGGCCCGAGAAGGCCCGTCAACCAGAATAAAAAGGTTTTCACCATAACAAAAAAAAAACGTTACGACACTGGTCTTAGCATTAGACTTTTGTATGGTCGCGACCCCATACATAATCTTGCTGATATCTGAGTAAAGCCTCATCGACCACTGCTGGATTATAAATTAAATTACTAAAAATTCTAAACCTGAGGCTATTTAAGTAAAGATTGTCGTAAAGATAAAATATTCCGTAAAGAGTTGTTATTTTTATCAGTTTTTAGTACCTATAATGTATTAGGTACTTACTATCAGATATCGTAACATATTGTGCACTTTAAGTAATGCATAAATTTATAACTACTAGAGTAATAGTAACATTTTATTGACCATCGATATTGTAGTCTTGGGTAAGTGTGTCCGAGAATAAGACAATGTCATCCTGACCCGTCCCTTAGCGACCTAATAAAATTATACAATACTTACATTAGTGGCAAATGCAAAAGGTACCTAGTTGTTTGTTTAGTACAAACACAAGCAATAGCTACGTTAACGAGTGTTTAATATTTACATGAAATCATGAATGCATTTTTATTCTACCAATAATAACTATAAATGCTACACGTATTAAATAATATCATGAATAATTTAATTTACGTGTTTATGGTGTAGTATTAGATATTTTAAGATACCCCTGTGTTTGTAATCTCCAAAAAAAATGTACTAAGTGTTCAGTGTTGATAAAATGTTTAATTAGTTCATATCCTTGATAGTCACCTCAAATGTTGGTGTAACCTTTAAATTGATTGCTAAAATATACATTGTTAAGCAGTGACAATGCGGATTTCCTATTTCCGTACTGTTTATGAATACTGTGACTAAGTGACACACTCATTTATTCCCAGGTCCGTCAAAAGGTGTACCTAATTGAGTTTACCTTTGTTTTGTTTTTCTATTGCGATATTTCTCTATCCGCCTATTGTTTGGAAATGTGTCCGATAATGACATTAGGTTTGCAGCATTTTATTTTAAATAACGTAAGTGTGTTAATCGTCAAGCTTGTATCCTCGAAGGGGTTGACAGAGGTATGCTCTTGCGCACCCACATTTCGTTAAATAATTTTATTAAAGTCTTATTAAAGAAACATGAAGTCATGAATATGTAGGTTTGATTCTTAAATTGTAATCCGTACTTCAGTTTGTATATCGGCTTTAGTTTTGGTTGGCTTTAACAAATTTTATTACCCGTAGTTGAATTGTATTATTTGGTTTAATAAGTTTTTTTGCATATCCCTAATTTGAGGTATACCTATCTCTCTTAAGATTATCTATTAGCATTGTAATATTACTTTCTGCAGAACTTACAGTCTATTATAGGTTAACAAATGTCCGAATATATTATACCCGAACAACCCTTCCAGCAGTTGTCTGCCATATGTCGAGTCGTTTACTTTAAAATTTATTTTCGACACAACTCCCCACTTTCTCTGACGGCAATAAACACTAGTGGTGTTACAATTGTTTGGTTATTGATAAGCCGCGCCGTATTTTCTGAAGTTATTTATTTGTTCAGGTGGACGCGATACAGAGGCGTTTGTTAGAAAAAGTCGACGGCGTGCTAGCAGTGCACGAGTTCCACGTCTGGCAGCTAGCTGGAGACAGGATCATCGCCAGTGCACATATTAGGTAGGTACACCTCGATCTAGGCCGACTTGGTCACGTTTTGAGAAGAGAAAAAGTTTTTGATATTAAAATAGAAACGTGTGACTAGAAATGGGGCCACTAACGATCTAAAATAACAGGAAAAAGGTGAAATAAGTAGCATTGATATGAACAGTTGAACACCGATCACTTCTTCGACTACGTCAAAATATTCCAGAATTCTACGTTCCAACCAACTTTACCCAAATCCGTTTAAATATTAATTAATTAGTGCTACAGAGAACCAGCTAGCAATCCTTATCTACTAAGGCAACCTTTGTGCACATTATTATAAACTCTTCTACACGGGTTAGCGATAATATCCTTGTCTTATGACAAATATGATCGCGTCGAGGAAGCAAACATAAAGCTTTTCGCAGCAATCTAAATCACGTCAGCTCCTTGGGACGATTTCTGGGTACTTCCTGAGTCTTTGTTTCTGAGTGAAGATTAGTCATTTTGAGTCTGCATTTATAGTAATTAAAGTACGTTATGGATTTAAAGTGAATCGTCATCTAATAAAATACTTCATTACTTTCTATGCAACACTCGACGCATATTTTTTAATCAAACAAACTTGTTTTTTCGTCTATTTAAAAACTCATTCTTTATGTGTGCAATACCACATTATTTGTGTCAAAAAACGCATTAACCGAATTTTTGTTGCACTCATTTATGACCAGAGAGGAAATATTTGTCCCATTTTTTTTTTCTTGTCACACCAACAAAAATAAAAGTAGGCCAGATGATAGTGATAAATGAACTTTTCTCTAAAAGACTACCTATGTATAGTCTATGTTATGTAAAAGTCAGTAATGGAAGCCAGACTTCGATCTGTCATTTGATTTAGGGACAGGATGATTGATGTTGATAAAACGTCGATGTTAGCTTTAGAGTTTTCGGAGCTTTTAGCCGACCAAAATGGATAGTGAATTAATTAGACTTTACGAAATACCTACAGTTTAAAATTCGTCTACATTACGATGGATAAATCCAAAGAAATTTTTGTCGTATAAGAATCATTTTCTTTAAACTAAGCATTTACGTCATATTAGCGTTACAAAAAACTATTCACTTGCGTATTGCGGCATTATTCCGGCTTTTGTGTCAGAAATATTCGTCATATTAGTTACGTGACAAAATTAAATTGTAACAAAAGTAGGCGAAGGCTTTATCGTTAAAAATACTTGAAGAAAACTTGGCACGAATTGTTATACAGCCTATTTAGTAGGATAATTGGGAATTATAGCAATAATTGAGGTCAGACGGCACGTCGTTAGAATGCTTTGCACAAAAAGGTTTGTTGCAATTTATTTTTTCAAAAGCCTTATTAGTGCCGACTTCAGTAAGCTCCGGGATTTTAGTTTGAAGCCTGTTTTATAATATGAAGATTGTGTTTATCTGGTAATAAAAGTTGCTACGTTAATATTTATCGTTTCTATAATTATATTGGTATATTGACTAACTTGTTACGTAACATTGATCGGATCAGTGCAGTCTTTAAACGTTGGGCTTTTTAGTAAGAGATCAACTAATTTTATTAAACGAATTATTTATCTTTGTTTTGATATATTTGAATCTAGTAACGTGGCATTGGTAGATACTTCGTTATTTTCTCCATTATACAGTGGACATTCTATTATGGGGTACGTTTGCAAAGTTTATAAAAACTTCAGAATTTTCTCATCAATAACCACAGGAATTATACTCAAAATAATTTGCTATAGTACATTTTTACATATAAATAATTACTTAAATTTACAATTTTATGCTGTAGCACGAATTAGCGTACAAATCAGAACCTGTTATTGAAACTGGGTCAAGTACATTATAGTACAAACACGGAGTATTTATCTAAACATTTGAAACTTTCCTTCCCTCCACATGGCTCGCAGTCGGTCTCTGTCATTTGTTCGCGTCAATAACTGAGTGATAAGCAAAGCCTTTTAATGTAGCCAGATAAGGCTCCTGAAGAGTATGTAAACGTCCTTATGTGTTCATAGTAGCGTGTATAAATATGTATATAATTCGCAACATTGTCGGTATAAGTATTACAATTGAATCGTATCGTTAATTCGTTACACGTGAAATTTTGTGACGTACCAACAGAGAAATGTGTGTTTCATACAAAGTAATAGATAGTATTGTTCGCTATACGAAGTTATTGTACGTATAGTAGCAATTGTTTGGGCAGTGATATGCAACGTTATACAATAGATATGCTATTTATAAATACTAGATTAGTGTTAGACTTAGGTTGTTGTTATGTTAATATATATTGCAGGCACCTGTGTGCGTGTCTATTGAAATATGCTACGACGAGATGTGGCTGGATTACTATCCGTGTAAAGGGTCTTGTTTTTTAAACCAAAATACAATATACCTAGCTATATCCTTCAAATGATCTATAAATAAATGTTTAAAATACAGTTTGTAAAATATCTAAACAGCTAAACATAGAATTATTAAAAAAGCTTGAATATAATCATTTTCATGTCCGCGCTGGTGCTTCAGCCAAATTCAAATATGTAACCGCGCATGTTGAAAAAGTTTGTTTTTCAATACAAAAGCAATTTTCCAGCTCACCCGGTAATGTTTGTTTTTGAAAAACGTTTCTCAAATAAATTGCTTTTGGCAACGACCCAATCCAAACTAGTCTTTGTCCCAGAATCAATGTCAATGAACCAATGTGTCGGCGCCTTTAATTCTCGCCTCGTGTATGTATTAAATTATTGCCCTAAACAAACAATACTTGGACGCGATAGCTCAGTCGGCAGAACTGCGCCACGGATCGGCGAAGGTCGCGGGTTCGAGACCCGCTCGTGTCTATCATTTTTCACATTTCCTTTATCAAATTAGAACAGTTAATAATACTTCATCGTCATCATCAGCCGAAAGACGTCCAATGTTGAACAAAGGCCTCGCCCTTTCAGAAGGGGGCGTTTGCCCTATTGCAAGCGGCTTGGGGATCGCAGTATTGGTGGTCAAGTTACATGAGACGCTGCTGCCCATCTTCTGGATCTTCCCTTAGTCGCCTCTTACGACACCCACGAGAGGAAAGGGGGTGGTCAATTCTAGGCCGGATACCACACGGCAACACTTAGTTTGGTGTATATTGATTTTTTAATAACGAGGTGTGTTTTGGAATTAACTATCACGTGCACAAACGCCAAGATCTGCGGATCACAGATTATTCTTCTTCTGCGAATTAATGTGTTATATATATAATAGCTAATGTGTCATGTGTATTCTTTAGGTTATGATTAATAACAAGTTAAAATAAAACATTAAACAATGTGCTGTGGACTGACCGCTGTGACTGACAAAAATATACTTTCAGTGAGGATATTTTAATCAATGAATCGATGCTTCTCTGCATGAGAAGACGCCTTAGCCATTTAGTGGGAAAGTAATAGTCTCATTATAGTATAGTATTATTACTATATTTTTTCAGTCTTTGTCTAATCATCTTCCACAGCTATTGTTATGTTAGGTGAATGCCTCTCTTTGTTTGCGTCATCAAGTTTTTACCCTTGAGCCTTGTCTTGTTGTTTGTATCCTAATGTGATAATTTGGAGTGCTAAGAATTTAGGTTACAAGTCATATTTCATTAAATGTCATAAATGCTGGCTAATGAAGAAATTACACCCTAATACTATAATTAATTAAGTACTACACACATATACCCATAGCCTTGTTGGTTTAGTTGTTGCCAACGCCATGGTCGACTATGAGATCTTACGTTCGTTCTCAGGGTATGCGTCTGTGCCCACTAATAGGAATGTTAACTGTGAATATACTTGTATAATACATTTCGCATCGCGCGAGAAAAATAGAGAATCCCTCCACGAACTTAAAACGCTATATCTTCGTTCGTTTTTCCACGAATACTATCAATGCATTTCAGATTTTAGTTAATACCAACGTAATTGATAATTGGCAATAGACTCTCTCTGTATTAACGTGCCCACAGGGACAGCGACATATGAGGGTGTTTACTAGCACCTCTTAACTACGCCTATACTCTTGCACTTTTATTCAGCCTGATTAAATGACCCACTCCTAAATAGCGTTGCCCTGCACAATCAATTAAGTCAATCAATTTAAACCTGTGATTTAAACCCTACATCAGTCAGATCATTGATAATTTAATCGTCGTAACTTTGATAAATCACAAAATCTGTTATAGAGCTGTCGTTCAGGAAAATATAAACAAATCCCCATTGTATATTTTAAAGCTGAGAGTAATATCAACGAGTGTTGAAATAACAATCAATGATAAATGTTCCTTTGTTTAATTATAACGTCATTGTGTGAGATTATCGCTTGTAAAACATCTTATTTTAAAACCTTAAACAGATCACGTTGAATCACGTAGCAAATTTATTTTATATATTAATTATTTTAGAATAGCAGCTCGCAGTGCTGTTAAGGAAAAGCTATATTTTGCGGAAAATCGATTAGGTAGAGATTTACGACAACGTAGGTATGCCTATTATCTTGTTAACACGTCGCGTCGGTACTTAGGTATTATATAAACGTCAACATCAAATAACAATATCATTAAATTCATCCTTTTAAACTTGATTACTGCAACTGGGAGAAGCTTGCTGAGATATAACTGATAGGCGTAATGATTTTGGAGGGATGCAACTCGCAAATTTGCAATAAACTCTTGAAGCACTAACTATCACCATTTGCTTGCCTGTGGCAGGATATTATGTAGCTCACGTATCTGTCATCTGTATTACACGTAAAAAAATATTTGGAACAAAGAAAAGGCCTTTGATGGAACTCAAATAGCCAATAGTTGAGCAAAATGTTTTTTAGTTGAGTTTCATCGCTAACTGATCTATATAAGATTTTCCATATTTAATATCCATGTTTAAGGCAATAGTGACGTAAACTAATCTTACTTTTGTATATAATTAGTTGTGTGACTTGTTTATAGGTGTAGAAACTTGTCGGAGTACATGAAGATAGCAGAGAAGGTCAAAGAATTCTTCCACAACGAAGGCATACATTCGACCACCATACAACCTGAGTTCGTCGAATTGCCATTGGGCGGAAATGAGGTAACGTGTCCTTTGATTTAATGATTTTAAGAGTTCTCTATAATCTTTACATCGGTTTCGAAACCGTTATTATACATTTTTTTGGTCTCTTAACCAACTGATCTACATCTAAGACATATTTCTTCAGGTATAGGCAATACGAATACGAAGTGTTCTGAGTTGGTTTGAGACCTAATCTTTTTAATATACAGAACCAACGACGTCAATATCGAACTCGTAACTTGTAATGAAACGAGTATGTTAATAGCTTGTTTGTGTGATTCAAGAGCCACAAAGCACTGCAACGAATATTACCATTATGTATAACGTATACCAATATTACCATTATGTATAATATATTACATATAACGTAACAAAGTTATTGATTGCGTTTCCAAGATTTTGTATTATCTGATGTTGCTACTTTGAAACAAACAGATTAGATTTTACTATTACACAAAGCGTCCTTGTTACTTGTTTGTTGTTTGGAAATTTGGCAATATCCTGTGCATTGCTACATCTATTTATATTAGAAGAGTAGGCTTATTTTAGGATAATCGTATCCAATTTTGATGCAAATGCTTTCGATTAACTAGCTTATTCTTGGTACCTCCATCGTAATGTAACGATCCGGTGCACTAAAGGAATAAGAAATATTGCAGGATAGTATACAGGTGCACCAACTATGTAAATTTAATAGCATGTCACATATTTTGGCTTCGAGGCAATATTGCTGTTCAGTTACAGGATTCAAAGAAAGGCGTAGGTACCTCACTTACACCAAGAATTTCGTCTCTATCATGAGTTTGTTTACAGACATGAAATATCACATGCATCATCTCCGAGATTAGGGACAAAGTTTTGTAAATAATAATTGAATGAAACTCAAGCTCAATCCTTAGTCAAATTACTTTTACCTAATTTTATTTCTTTGACGCTGGCGAACAACAGAAGGTAGGAAACGACTAGTTTAAAATAATGTTATTTCATGTAGATTATAAGCGGTGCATCAGCCGAAGCTCCCTGCGCGCTCCACTGTCCACCGAACGATCTCTGTCACAACGCCACGTGCTGCGGGCCCAACCAACAGGTGCGTCTATTACCCGAAGACATTATATAGTAACTAACCACATCTATAACAGTACATACACCTACTGGTCCTAAAGCATCTTTTGCTTAGCAATCTCCTAAGCTTGACTTGACCTATCCTTCTTCAGTCACTTCCAAACCTTCTGAGAGGTTCTTACTTCGACTACCGATAAGTAAAAGTCTTTGACAAAGCTGAATACTCATGTTTTAATGGGTATTCAATTACATGGAAAAGAGAGGTGTATCGATTCAGATGCGTACACGCAAATTAGTCATAAAAATGTTTTGATGTTTAATTTGGAAAGGATTTATTGACCCCAAAATCAAATCTACCCTTATCGTAATTATATTTGTTTTTTTTTTGTTTAATATATTTAATTGGATTATTGTAGAAAATTATTATGTATATATTTTGTATGTATTAGATGTATCAATTATGAGCAACAATAGGATTAAGACTGACTAGTCTTTTATGAAAGACCAAGTAGCTCTTAGACTAATGTAAATGGGGGACATTCTTTGAAAGATTGTTTATTTAGCCTATTTAGAATAGTTACTACTTTAACACTGATGATGTTTGTATACAGCTGAGAAGTAATCGATTTTCGAATGAAATTAAAGGAAACAAACAAACATGTTTTAAGTATTTATACCTGTGTCTTACTAAAAATCGTCTCAATATTACTGGGAATCAATTAATATCTAAATGTTTGTCTATATTTCACAACATACGCATGAACATTATAATAAACTGAAATTATACTACACTTTTTGTTTTTCATTTAAAACCAAATTCTTTGTTCTTGTTGCTGTCCGTTTTGTGTGTAGGACTATATAACGAACCTAGTATACTTTACTATTATTTTAATTTTATGTTTTATTTGTCAGTCACTTAGCAGTATTATTTGTATTTTAATTACAGTTTTTCACTTTAGAAACGATAAGGGTTCGATAAAATCTTTTTCAAGGAGATGGTCCCGTTGAATACGGACGAAACGAACACCCCGACCCTCTCCATATCCACGCTTTGAAGATTTTTGCTGAAAACTAATGTAAAATCATTAGATTAATTATATTTTATATGTATAGAAAATATACCTATTTGTATAATGACAGTTATTTGTTGAATCATAGTTGTATAATTATTACAGGTTTATAAATCATAAGTGATTTTGTATTAATGCCAAATGTTTGTTAACGAGGCTGTGTTCATTTGTTGTAAAAGATTTATAAAAATAGTAAAATGTTTACAATTTATTTGCCTTTGATTTCCTTATGAGAGTCGACCTAGATAGCCGTATTCTACTTCTACACTCAAGTTTACAAAGGAATGAATTGAAGAAATGATAATGAACATTTGACTGCTTGCATGATTATTGGTGTCAGAAAAACCTAGCTTACATCCTGTATACACTTTTATTAAAACTGGGTATGGTACATTATGACAACACGTAACATGGTGGAATGGCTAACTCACGAATTCCTTAATCCCTTTTTAATTACACCATTTCTTTATTCTAAGTTATTACTATATTTCTATAAAGTTATATTTTTTTATCTAACCTAAAAACCTTTTTCTTTTATTAATATAATTACCGACGACAGCCTATTATGTAATTGAAATCACTTGAATGCAATACGCGCATAAAAAGAGAAATGAAATGCCCCTCTAACTAGTAGTACCTACTCTCACGATAATTGACGTTGCGTACTTACTATTCATTGTCAAGTACTGGATACCCGCTTCGCCGTTTGATCAATAACGATGCATATTTCTGAAGGACACGTAATTGTTATGACCTATATCGATATGAAAATTGTCTGTTCGATGGAAGTTTACTCAGAAATAATAAAAGGTAAACGTTTACTTTGACAATCGCTTTTGTAGCGTAGGTACTATGTTTTGAAGTAAATGTAGAATTTTCATATCATGGGAAAAGTCCAAAGAGGTTTGTAAAAAAAAGACAAATATATTTAAATTCATTTTGTGTTTTGAATTTGGAACATGTCGAACATAAATTATTAATGATAGTCAAATATGACCTAAATTGGTAGGAAATAATATTCAACGATAGTCATTATTTAGAACAATACTAAACATAATAGGTACACATCGATCATTTAAGTACAACACATTTAAAGTATTCAAACATAATTAGCAAATAATCTATTACCTAGCTACATTTATCTGTTTGAGTAATTGATTATTGATGTGGTGCTTACTAGATAAAGTATTTATAAATTGTCTAGTAAGTAAGTAGACTGTAGACAATTGTAAGATATTGGTAGTCGATTATCGGACATTGTTGTACTTTAGTAATTAATACTTGCAGTAGAAGTTTTTGTAAATATTTGTTGTTGGGCATAAGTAGTTGTGTTTTATTAAGTTTGAAGAAAAAATCAGCAGACGTTATTGAAACTTTTTGGGATCTCGTCATTGGTCATGCGTAGCCACACCAAAGTAGTGATGGAAAATCCCACTATTTTGGATAATGAATTTAGCTACGCATAAATATTTTCTCTCGACCATTTGTAACGTTGAAACACTTAATTACAATTTAATATGTTTATTAATATTTCAGGAGCAAAGCACGCCTTCTCCCACAGTAACGCCGTACCTCTGCAGACAGCGAAACATGGGATCTAGGACTGAATCTATGTGTTCAACAAACGGCGCCGGCGCACCCGGCAGGCAAGCCACCACGTGGAACCTAGAAGCCTTAGAGTGCGGGTTAGTAGAGTAACGATGACGGAACTTGTCGATATCGATGGACCAATGCGAATATATCGATATCTCGATATGTTGTCGGTGATATCACGTTGTTACTAACGGCGCATTTATGTTTATATGGAATGTCGTAGACTAATGTTAAATATCACAGTTGATTTAAATTCAGTGTTATTGAAAATGTTTGGTTGTTGCTGTTTTGAAGGTCTACAAATAAATATATATAAAACTTATTAAAGTTTGTGAATAAGTAATTTGAAATTATCTAGTGTGCGTTCACTTTGTATGATGTAATATTTCCTAAGCTGTGAAATGTTTTCAATTTCACTTAGTGTTAATGATAAAAACAGCGAGGAAATATGAAGTCTTCCTACAATGCCCAAAGAGTACAACTGCGATCGTTAGTTATTCTCTTGCATTTATAGTAAATTCTGAGGCTATATTGTACGTTGGAGTATTAGTAACAATAAGGACTATTTTAATTTTTTCGCTAATAATCTTAAGTGCCGGCAGACAAGTAACACACGTAGTAATAGATAAAAGAGTACAATATTAGGTACGTACGTCCGTAAAATCTCAGATTACTCTACAATGTAATAGGCAGCTTTATCAATCTTTAAATTATTTGCACATACCAAGTCTGTCGGCACTGATAGCTAGAGTAAGTTATAAAATATAAGTTCGTTTTATATTTATGTTTAGGATATCGGGAAGTTAAATTGAACAGCAGACGAAAAATAGAAGGGAGTTTAATAAAAGTATTTTTTTTAGTTCCCTGCTCCCGTCGCCCATGCTGGACGGTCGGCTCGCGGTGTGACAGCCGGCCGGCCCCGACCGCGCTGTTACGGACTAACCCTAGACTAGCGCCATGTTATAATAACACATTGAACATTACATACAAAAATCGCCTTCTAATAAAACGTTCCCATTTTGTCATAACGACACATCTCATGAGCTGCTGTTGTAACTAAAATTCGAATAATCTCGCCACATTACCTAGGTATAGTCACTCATTAGTGTTACGCCATTTCACTTTATTGAATAAGTACTTACGTTATCTAAATTGTTACAGATGCATAAATAATTCTTTATGATTTTTATTTTATTGAATATTTTATATTTGGTATAGCTATAGGGTTCAATTGTATTAAATCGAATGCGACATGTTAATATCGCAATTATCTTAGGGATATTCAAATTGTTAAAAATCTTCGTTAAGAGTCTAACAATACCGAGAGATTGAACCTTAATTATATTGTACTAAAAGCATTTAAAAACGCGTCTTAAAATATAAAATTAAATAATTAATTAGGGTCATCATAAGCTTTGCGTGATTAGAGAATGTATAATATAAGGGACATTCACAAATAATATTATGTAGGAGTGAGTTGTTTGTATGAAAAATATGTTGTTGAATGCTTTGCAACGTGAGTTATATGCGATAATTTATATTGTTAGTTTAATGGTCTTCAAGACAACAATGGATATATTTTTCATCGTAGCGATCGTGACAGTTAAAAATGGGACAAGGAAACCACAAATATTAGGATAAACAGCCGATTACATGAATCTAGATGACTTAAGAAATCGCTCTATGCTAAGACAATAATCGTCATACTGTTATTGCTACGGTGTAAAATATGATGAATTATATAGAACCTATTTGTTATTTATCAAAAGCGCCAACTTTGAATTCAGTTACAGAAATCTGGCTATTAATAAAATCTGGTTCGCTCTTCCCTGAAGTACAATACGCATATTACTCTTATAATATTTTTTATCTTGAAATAGTTATCGTGGCATTATTTTTGTAATACAATAATAAATAATGTAAACTATAGGAAATTTACGAGGATAACGAGGTCAATGAACTGATATGCATCTTCCACGTGGATGACGCAACGCACGGTATAACAATCTTATCAATAGTATACACGTATTTAATAATTATGTTAAGTATTTCTCTATAATATCTAAAGTAATGAAGTGGCCACTTCAAGAAAACTACGTTCGTACCAAATTCCGATTAGTAGAAGTTTGCTAGATAGATATACAACGTGCTATCCTTGCGTCTAAAATAGAATTTATCGTAGGTATTAATAATATTAATAAAATTGACACAAATTATCGTTAAATATTTCAATAACCAGTATCTTGTTAAAAAACCGACGGTCCCTATGATTTGCTCAAGTTCAAAGCAAACTAGCAGCTAGCTTACAATAGATATAGAGAAACTCAAAATACGATTACCAAAAAAATCGATAATAATATTAAATTTATCAAACATTATGACGTATTTGGCGTGATCCGTAAACTGTTCAGTTCATATAAATAATTGTTACTAGGTATAATTTATTAAAACCTAAATAATTCATCCTTTGAAAAGTGCTATAAAATCGTTTAGAATCCATCATGTTTACAAAAATGTTTTAGATTTACAAATATTACACTTAAAAATGTGATGTAATTTTGTAGTTGTAAGTAGTAAATGTTAAGGTCAAGAAGGCTCGCATTTCACGAAGATAACTTTACATCTTGCGGGTAACATTGCAATAATAACTTAGTTAGATAATCACAGTTTAGTAAAGAATAGTTATTGCACATACGCCCAAAAAATATCTTGAGTTAAGTTCACTGTTTTATAAAATCGACTCTATTCATTTCAATATTCGAGAAGTACCTACTTAGGTACTAATTGATTTATAAATTACGGCGAAGTAACCCTGTCACCAATTTCTAATAACAAAACAAATCTAATAAATTAGTAAAATCAAGTGATTCAATGTCTTTCTTTAGTATCGTTTAAATTATCATGTCTTCTAGTTTTAATTAAATGATATAGATCGCGTCATTCTGTTGGTCCCAATTAGAATTATTACAGCAGATGATAGTTATTATTTTAGCGCGGTTATCGTTAAACCAGTGACCAATTCGCCTGAAGAATAAGTAATGTGTAAACTTATCCAGTGGGGCAGAATAAATTGCAAAGGCAATTCTTGAATTTAGTCAAGAAAAATATCCCGATCTGCCCTCCTAGACGAGTGGCAAAACGCTTGACAAATAGAAATGGATGACATAATGACTATAATGAATATGACTATTCGTCAAGCGTTTTGCCACTATATACACAATAACTGTCATCTGCTCTGCATGCATTTATCTCTAGTAAAAAAGGAAGTAATTAATTTTTCTTTACCAGTTATATAATATGTTATGTGATAATTTTCTTGCATTGAATCAGTGACAATCATCACTTTTGACTTGTTTTTATTGAATAGGGTTAAGTTATAATGTAGATAATTATGAAATTAATTATATCATTATATAACAGAGTTGATGAACGGTAATATGGCTGATATAAGTGTCAGATCAGTCGCTGCTCAAATATGAAAAATAAAATGCGTATGATCTATTACTGTATTTATGTACAAACGAATAGACTATTGTACTTTTCCGGGTGCTGACTAAATGTTGTGACCTGTTACGTTACAATAATGAATTTAAATTATTTGTACCTAACTTTATTTTTTCTTTTTGTGTATTTGTACAAAAAGATTTAAAACACGAGCCTTTATTTTGATGTGTGTACACGACATATACCTTTGTATTTCTTTTCAATTCGTTGAAAATTGTACGTTGAAATTGTGGATTAAGTTTTCACAATTAATAAAAAATATGTAATTGAAACAACTGTTTGTGTGTATTTTTTATTTATATTCATTTTATACTATCTGCCCCTTTGTAGATTACTGTGCATTGAATGTGCTTATGTGATATAAATCATCATTCACTTACCTACGATTAATTACGTGAAACTTAATTAAATAGGCTTATTTATTAAGAAAGAAGGTAAAAGCTACGTGCTGAAAGCTCAGGTAAAGCATCAAGTCAGACAGTTATTACGCTAAGTATTTTCCATGTATTCGTTATTTGAAATCCTGTTTTGTTTTTTTCTTATAGGCCTGATTTATGCCTGATTGCTTGAACGCCACCTTTTTCACTTGTCTGATCGATAAAGAAATGAAGATGGTGCCCGAGCCGGTATTAGTTTTGTGTTACCGTTCTCTGTTTCAAGAACGTAATATTCTCTACCATTTATCATTTTCGTTCGTGTTGTTTCCACGTTGAATTTGGGATTCTTGCCGAAAAGTGAGTCATAAGGCGGTGGCCGAGTGTCGTCATATATTCGAGACTTTTTGCTCAGTTTAGGCTTTTTCTTTTTGGTCTTCTCGCCTTTTCTCATTTTTATAGTAACATACCGTTTTAGGAACACCTGCAAATTAATAAGTTGTTTAGTAGGAACTACATTTGAAATTATTAGTGATGCTCACATACCAGTCGTTGCAACTTGCAGGTAACAGACAAATTATTAGGCCCATTCATAACAGTCGCCGTTAAAACCTACTCATGAATTAAATTAATTAAGTAAAATAAAAAGGGACTCTTGACTAATGTTCTAAAGTGCAAACATTTTTTACATTATTTACCTCACCTTAGACTAGTCAGGTGACTTGAGTGTTCTGCTAAAAAACAGCAGCAAATACCAAAATATTATTAAGAGTTAGGTATCTACGTACCTCTGCAGCAAACACGGCCATAGCGGTTCCTGAGCCAGCAGCCATGACCAAGTATGTCATTATTAGGTCACTGTTCCTGAGCTTACGGTCCTTCGACTGCAAGTCCAGGGGACATATCTTCGTGCTTGGCAAGTCAGAACGTTTGAGGAATTCCAGTATACCGGCTTGAAATATCCTTGTTAGTCTGTGACAAGGATGTAAGTATACAAATAGGTGAGTTTTGTATTAAAATACAAGTGTGACGTCACGATCCTCAATATTGATATTCAAGTAGGTAATAATGTAGCCTGCCTGAATATGACATTTGACTAGTCATTTTACGTCAAAGACCAACACTTTATACGGAAGTTATGATATTAAAATCAAATATACATAAAATACCTACGTATCTAAACTAAATTATACACGGAAGGTTTGAGTAAATCACCGGTCTAACTGTACCCGGTATGGCGAAAATTTCACATTGTGATTAGAACGACCCTACCTAGCCTTGTTAGCTGACTGTAGGTAATGTTTTTAGACCAGACAGAAAGTAACAGCTATATCTACTTAAGTAATTGTTAGCATAACTAGTTAGATTTGGAGAAGGGAAAACGAAAATAAGAGATGATGTTTTCGTCTATTTTTCATAGATAAAAGGAACCTTACATCGGGTCGAATAAATCTTTTAAATTGCTTCCAACTGGGAATGCGAAGGCCCGCTGTTTCTTCATAAACGCGTTCGGAGCGACAACGTACGTGCACTTGTCAGACTCTTCAACATCTTTCTTTGAGGTGTAATCGTAATACATCAGGTGGTCTACCACAGTCTGCTCTTTTATTAAAGCCGCATTCTTCTTTACTGCTTCCAGGAAATCCGTGTCGTTTTTCACTGATAGAAATCTCCCGCGGTTGTTGCTAATCATCGCGGCCAAGTAATGCAGGTCCTCGCCATCCTGTGGATTAACGAAATATCTACTTATTTACTTAATAATTATGTCTTTATTATGTGTTCTGGCTTTATTAAGAGCTAGCACATGTATGTACGTGACTAAAGATTATAAAAACTTTTATGGACCTAAGCCCTTGCTGCTTTATTTTCAAGTGAGTACTTTTAATTTAAAGTCAGTAAAGCTACCCTACGGCCTACTCTAGAGCTTGCTGGTGTATTGTGGACGGGTTTTACAGACACACAAAAATCATCAGCATACCACACAAATACCCATGCGCAGAATTAATTTAGTTTCAATTGGATCATCATAAACTGTTGGTACTAACGTAGGTACTTATCCTTAGGTATTCATGTAACTCACAGTTCTCACGACATGCTCTACCGAGCTCCCCGCCGACGCGACCCACCGGTAATTCTTCTGGTACAAGTCTCTGGGATACTCTATGCCCAGTGTAAACTTCGATAACGTTAGGAACGCCGTCAAGTTCGCAGTGTAGAACGCTGATAGTAAGATCATAAACAGCCACCAAGTCACGAAGAGAACCCGAGTTGTGTCTACAAAATAAAGGGGTAAGTAGATAAGGTAACCTTCCAAAGATCTTATAAAAACAACTAGTTAGGTACCTACGCATAGATACAAATTAGTTAGATACGCCAGTTAAATTCAATTAAATCTAAGACTAACCGCCGCACTCAGAGACGTTAATCAATACCTAAACTGACACTAAGTAAAGATTACACAAAGAAAACCTATACTTAGTGATAGTTTAAGTAAATATTAAATGTCTCTGAGTTCGGCGGCGAATCATTGGTCTAGTAGTGGTTGTAAAGTGCGACTGCTAACTCGCTAAGTTGCCCTGGGTTCTGTTAACGGGTCGTGCAAAGTGTTATTTAGTATTTCCATTGGGTAATTCTTAGTAGCAGCACGGAGTTCTACACTTGGGCCCGTTAAATAACATTAAGCTCGCTCCTTATTACCTACATGGGAATTATAACTGTACCTAACTGACGAAATTTAAGTGTAGGTACTATACACCTCTGCCTACCCCTACAGGGATTATAGGTGTGATTTTATGTTATGTAAATACAAAGGTAGCTGGTAGATATTTAATGACGCCTACTTAAGTAGTTCCTGAAGGAGTACTTACTCGACACCGCTGCCTACTTAGGCAGTGCCTTCACTGATGGTGCTATAGAATACCTAACTAAAAAAATATCTAAATGGCCTTAGACCCGCAAAAGAACTGTCCAGTCCGTGAACTGGGCCACCAGGCATCATGTTAATGTTTTTACTTTGTGTGTTAAATAATTGCATATTGTGTCGTGAGGCACCCACATAATCATTGTTTTGTAATAAGATATCAGTAAATCAGAGTTTTTAGTTACTTTATGAGTACCTGTAGCCTGTAAAATAATGTAATTAAGCACGAAACAACCTACACAAATATCATTAGGGTTGCCTCTGAACTTGTTTTCACTATTACTTACCAGGGCTCATCAATCGAACATAATAATCATAATCTCGGTCACCTGACAAATATTTTGACTGCCCATCATTAAAGTCATTTTTATTAGTAATTACTTTCACATGTCCTACGGGCTACATGTGAAAATATTAGAAGGGTGTGACAAAAAGTGATAGATTACGTAAACCATTAGTGGCGATACCATCTGGGGAATGTTGGAATTGACCGCAATGTTATAAAATGAGTTTGTATACTTAGTTTGTAGGCATGAATATTTTTATGGCAGTTTAAACATCATATTGTCTTCAATGTGCCCTTTCTGATATTCTGTACCTACCTATAAGTATTCTTGCCTTGGTTCTTTAGACTTTCGTTAGCAGGTGTAGTAAAAGTCTACCTAATTAGATATCTAGTCACTAAGTTTCCCTTTTAGCTCTTGCTGGCACTAATCATTGCGGTATTTCCGATGAAAAAAAAATATTGGTCCCAAACCGGACTAACTTTAATAAACAAAGGGACAAAGAAAAAAGACGCGACGGCAAGGGCATTTAAGCTTTCATCGAGAGATTTTTGTTTTTATTGTCCTATCATCATCATCATCATCATTATCAGCCCGTTGCAGTCCACTGCTGGACATAGGCCTCTCCCAATGTACGCCACAAAGCCCGGTCTGCTGCTTTATGCATCCAGTCATTGCCTGCCCTATTGTCCTATGTGCCCGCTTAATGGCAATATTATCTCCCCCTATTACATAAGATTCATGACACAACAGACGAAATGTGGGTGTACCTATAGGCACACCTCTGGCTACTTAAGTATTCAGGGAATACACACAACTATATTGCTTCGTAGTTTCGTACAGGGATCAAAGCACCAAACCCGTTGAGTTACGCTCGCTAAGGTGTTCCTAGCGCAACGGAGATCGAAATCTCTGGGTCAATTACCGCCGAACTCAGAGATATTTAATGATTACTTAAACTATCACTAAGTAAAGGTTTTCTTTGTGATTCCTTACTTAGTGACAGTTTAAATAATCATTAACGTCTCTGAGTCGGCGGCGGTTAGTATTGAAAAATCTGAAAGAAACATTAAATCAGTAGATAAACTTACTTGCTTCCGGGGATAAGTTAGTGCCTTGTTTTAAAAAAGCGCTGTACACGAACCAGAAGCTCGGTTTTAGTTGGAGAACGCCTTCTTCATCCGTGATCAGTTTGGTTCGCACTCGAGTGAAGAATGTTATGCATGGTCCAAACGTTAGCACCGCCGCTAGGACTAGGTACCTAAATTTTTAGTGTTAAACAAACGTCATTCTAAAGGAGCCCTTTTCGTAACAAAACAGGATTATTATTAGGTATGTCTGACTAGACATTTTAGTCCAGTTAAAGCAAAAGCTTGCATATAACATAGCCGTTTTTTTTAATCCATTTCGGATTTACTTATATGTTTATAACACAATACTTATAAACTGAGCCATCGTACTGCTCGCACCCATCGAATTTCAAGTTCCTTTTTAGTATTTACGTTATAAGGGTGACGTCAGGTATTATCTGTTTGTGTCCATCATTTTTCGAATTTCCATAATCAATTTAGATTCAAGCTTAGCATACAGGGCAACATGCAAAAATGACACTAAAAGTCATACAAAACTTATAGTTATATAGCCTTATTAAACAAAGGAAGGCCATATTTTGAAATCAGAAAAGTTACTAAGCACCTTACAAAAAGTTAAGTGTTAAAAATGTTCTTACCATACAAGTTCGTTAAACGGCGCGAGAAGCCCAGAACCAGCGGCTGACTCCTTGGGTCTCTTCAGCATCATCACCCATGTGCCCTCATCCAAGTCGATGGAAAACGTCACTTTTTCTCTGTAAGCTACCAGTGTTGGTAGAAACGCGGCCGCCATATCCACTTTCTGGCATTCAAATATTTTTTTATAGGGATACGGTTTAGATACATATTATTTATCGTATTCGTCCAGTCGTGATAAGACTTATTACATAATAGCTCAAATACGACTACTTTAGTCGTTTTATAATCTTTGAGAATAAATAGGAGAACTAAAACAACTTACGCTAGCATTGACGAGACCAATGATGGAGTCTTCAGCAAATTTCCCTCCCAACTCATAATTCCTTTTAGGTTCAACAACTTCGTAAGTGAAGTTAAATCGTTTCCGCAATATATCCATGACAACAAAGGCCACGCCTCTCCCGAACACACTTCCATTGACATATTCTGTATAGCTGAGCGGAGTGTTCTGAAATCGTATGGAAGGTATCAAAAGCTTTCCTAACCCGATCCTTTTCCTAATATAAATTTCTATTAACAGCTATGATTAATTGAGCTTTCTCCAGATCCACGTTATGAGAAAAAGCTAAGTTTTCCAGAAAAACGCAAGCAGTAGAATAAGCAGCGTCGATCACCATCACCAATATAGGTACGCAGTGAGCAGTGAACAATGAGCCGCCTGCCCCCTTACCATGAACTCTTAAAGCAGGAAGCGAGACGCTGCATTACACAGCACGTAACGGCGTCTCGCTTCCACGTGGTAAACTGTCCTGCTTTAAGAGTTCATGGTAAGGGGGCTGATGCGATTTGGCGCTTAATCAATGAAAATAATTGTTTGTTAAATAATGTCTGCGGGTTTATCCCATGGTGGAAGAACAAAGCTGTGTCGAAAATGATGGTCGCGTAGTAATAAAGTGATTACAACTCATACTACTTACGTTATATGTTGTAACTTTAAGAGTTTTCCCATTGACTTCTTTCTCCAAGTTCATGTAATTAATCTCTTTCGCCGACAATGGCTCGGGCCCTGTTGCAAATAATTTTAAGAAATTAGTTGTTAAGCACTAAGTATACATAACTAATACGCGTTCCTCCTGGATCAGGTAATATGCATTCAAATTCATACATAAATGGGCTTGTTATTTTCGCTGATTAATTAAATATACCTACATATAAATAAATAAATGCTAGTTTAATTAAAATTAAAAATCACCTTTGATGCTATCATTGTTGTAAGGAACATCGCAGTACGTGGCATTACATATCGAAGCTATAATCAATTCGATGCCGGCCATGGCATAATTAGGCTGTCGGTGGTCGGTATGAGAGACATTTGGTACCCGTGGTCGAATGGCGACTGGTCACTGCGGCCGGCGAGGATGCGCCGATGACACGGCCACCACAACTGTCCCCCACACGCTACGGTACGCTAATGCACGTTGGAATTATATTGACATGAAGTAAGCAACATTAAACATGGTATCATCTAAATAATATACCGTTAATAACGCTAACCGTTCACCATGATGTACATAAGGAAAAGCATGTTATCGTGCCTGACACTATTGCAGAGAATTGAAAAGCCTATGTGAGAGCGAGTTTGTCATAAATTAATAGATAATGAATCGTCTTGCAGGCGTGGAATACGTGGCGGGCGCCCCGGATTCATTTATTTATTTAAGTAAGCTATATTGGCTTTGCCCTGCAGTGAAAGAAAAAAAAATATGGGCTACCTCTACTAATAAAAGCTTATAAGCAAAATAAATATTCGACAGGCATGTCCATACTATACCAAAAGGCAGTAATGTTGAGGTAAATAATCATAGCTCGTTAATGGGTGACGGCATGGCGAGTTACTCGGTAAATTGTCATATATGTGATCAATGTGAACGTCATAAAAGGCTACCGGACCCTGATAACGTTTCCTCACAAGCTTATAGGGATTTTCTGTAATAATAATTTCAGCTTGTTACTGTCATGTACTGCTCCCTGCAAAGGTATTATTGTATAAAAAACAAAAGAGAATTGATCACCACGCTTGCGTACTGTGGGAGAGCGATTTGAGTCAATTAACCAGGTGCCTCCGCTGTGGAAACGAGACGCCACACTACACTACACGATACGTCTTAATGCCACAGCGGAAAATGTCCTGCAATGCAACCTCATAGTTCCTCCGCTGTTCACCTTATTAGCACCATACCGAGAAGTATAGCAGAAGCCTAGGGACTAGGGAGTAACCAAGGAGGTTTTTTCCATTCGAATGGCTTTTATAATGGGCACCTTGTTTCGACTATTGATAAGTCTGTAAATAGTTTACAATTTTACATGATAGAGATTTTGAAACTAATTATAGTAAGTCCTACTTATCACTTTTAGGCTTAGAGCATTTAGTTGGTTAAATTCTTTAAGCTTTTAGGCCTTACAGTTGCGTTGAAGCCTTAATATAAAATTATTATTCTACTGGCTACCATCATAATATTAACTTGATATTTATGTTTACTAAAGCCAGTTAATGCGATGTCTAGTATGTACGTGCACTATCGGCGACCCATCATAATAGTCGCCCCCATTATTTGCTTAAAGGTTGATGTAATTTAAAATTGTTGGTCTACGTTTATTTTTGCAGTTCAAAGAAAAAATTTAATAAATAATTGCCTTGGCTTTATAAATTTTAAAGCACTATACGTATACAGATACTGACGAAGCATTTTACATTAAATCTTAATAGGATATTCTCTTTAAGAAATTTATTTAAATGTTTGTTATCATACATGGTTTTATGCCAATGTAGATTTTAATAATATAAAAAAAAAAAAAAAAATATAACCTTCTTCAAAAAACTCAAAAGTGAATACTAATATTTTATCACATCACTTTACATAAGCGAAGTGGAAGTCGGCGCCAAATCCCAACATCCATTAAGCGATTCAGAAAAATAGTACTTATGAGAATGCTGCCTTACGTGCGTGGTTCATCGTTTCAAAGCTAAAACTATAAACTAAGCGAACGCATAGGATTTGGGGCCGACTTCCACTTCGCTTATGTAAAGTGATGTGATAAAATATTATTATTCACTTTTGAGTTTTTTGAAGGAGGTTATAATTTTTTATTAATTTTTTTTTTCATATTATTAAAATCAATTTAATTCTCTATCATTTTTTATTTCACGATTTTTAATGGTGTATGGAATTCATCCGCCCCAGACTTTTGTGAGATTAGTATTTGAAATCCTTTCACACACAAAACATAAAGCCCTTTGAAACGATACCTCACACGATATATTTAATCCAGGAAAGTGATAGGAGGGAGGTCAACGCACCCCCACTCCCTCGTGGGAGTAGTAGTCGAAAACTAGCCACTAAAAATAACAAAGAAGACCTTGTTAGTGATCAGTTATCGACTACTACTTAAGCAATATCATTATTATATCATCAAGATACGGGCTTTTTGCTGTGACCCGTTGAGGAGTTCCGTTCCATATCTTCGAAGTTCATCATCAGGTAATGACAAAATTTCTAGGGACCAATCGGAAAGTAAACCCAATCATATGACAAAAAAAAATTCAAATCGGTTCATAAATGACTGAGTTATAAGGGCACATACATAAAAACTAAAAATAAAAAAAGATCCCGACGAATTGAGAACCTCCTCCTTTTTTTTGAAGTCGGTTAATAAAATACACGACTTGTTAGACGTTGCAGCTTTGATACAATTTATGCGCAGTATCATAGACCAATGGCAGTATAAATACTTTTATGGCCATTTTCTATTAATCTAGCCAGATGAATGGCAAAAGGCTCGTTTACAATCTTCAAAAGGATACGATCACAGATCACTGTCGGAAGATTCTTTTCTTTCACTCGGGGACACACACATTTGAAGTGAACAATAATTTTGGCCGACACAATATTTTGGCCGCCTGTCCTACAAAATTCAGATTTGGCCGACACAATATTTAGGCCGCCTGATGGCGCTGCCTGTCCTTCAAAATTCTGATTGATTATTTAAGACACATCATTGCTAGTAGCATAGTAGTTAATTATTTATGTCATAGAGAAAAATAGTATGTTATGTGTATAAAATAATATCGGCTGGTGACTTGGTGTAACGAATTTTGCTTTCAGATCGGCTGTAAATAAAATTCTATACCCTAATTCTTTAAAAAAATACTGTCAGTTGAAATGTCATTGTCAAAAACGTGATGAAAACATAACCTATACAACGGCTAAAATATTGTATGAATTTATAAATATTTGGTGTAAATGGATATCTAAAATCTTGAAAACATGAGGGATGTTTTTTTATCAAACTGTGAAAAGAACTTTTTAAATAGAATAGTATCTGAAGGACATGTAAGCCAGTAATCATTTATAAAAACTCGTGAATCATGTTAGTTACAAAAGTTTAATAGGAGCCTTTGTTCGATTACAGCGTTTAGATGGAAGAAATTATAATGAAAGCAGAACATTAAACATATCTTTCGGGTCGGAATATGGAAGTTGTATCGTATCATTGGGAGAAACGAAGTATGCAATATTTTTTATTTGCTTTATGCGAAACTTTAAATTTGCTGCAGATTAGCTGTTTTATTCGTTTATTTAGAGATATTTCTCAAGTCTACGTGGGTTACAAATTTTGGTCATTAAAGTATGATCAAATATTTGATACAAATATCATTTCTTAATTTTATTTAATATCGTTTTCTTTCTAGAGTCCTCGCCCAGGTTTCCTGTGAGGTGACACAGCCCAAACAGATTAGGCCAAATGAGGGTATCCTATACATAAATGCAGAGATAAGTCCCATGGCTGCCCCACAGTTTGAGGTGAACCGACAGACTGACCTATCTGTGTATTTGAACAGGCTTCTTGAGAAATGTTACAAGGACTCAAAGTGCATTGACCTTGAATCCTTGTGTATTGTTGTGGAAGAAAAGGTAATATTGTGATGTTGTTATTGATATGAAATTGATTATAGACAAAAATAATGATTTAGAGATAGTATATTTACAAGCAATTCTTATTTTAAGACCTTTTGTCATATGCAGAATCAAAATTATTGTTTTACAATATTAAGTCATACTTTTACAACAGAAATAATACCCTAATTTTGGAAATCAGACCCTGCACTAGAGTAAAAAAATTACATTTCTCTTATAATGCAGTTACAATTTCAATGTAAGCTTCACCATATATTTGTGCAATTTTCAGGTGTGGTCCCTAAGAGTAGACATCAAAGTGTTAAACCATGATGGCAACCTCATTGAGTGTGCAAGCATAGCAACACTTACCTCACTAGCCCACTTCAAGAGGCCTGATGTGACCCGCAGTGGAGATAGTGTTGTGATACACACCATAGCTGAAAAAGATCCCATTCCCACAGTCCTATTCCACTACCCTGTGTGTTCAACATTTGCTATATTTAACAGCGAGTAAGTGTTGTTTTGTCCGCTTAAACGGGGAGGCCTATGTTAAACAGTGGACATCTTTTGGCTGATGATGATAATGAAGTGTTGTTTTACTTGCATCTAAAGTTCCTATTTTAACAAACTAGTAGCAATAAAGATAATATAAATAGAAATGTACAGGTCCATACTTTGTAAGCCTCATTAAAACAGTAATTAAAACTTCAACATATCAAGACTGCCTTTTAGAATTGAAATATTTTTACCAAACTAGTTTTAAACTCAATAGATGGAAAACAATGCAATATCTTTTAGAACTTTTTTATAATTTTCAGCATCCTACTCTCAGATCCTAGTTTCCTTGAGGAATCAGTGTGTACTAGCAGCACAGAAGAAGGTGTGAGCACAGGCGGAGGTCTACTTGTAGTTGGTATGAACCAGTACAAAGAACTCTGCTTATTAGACTTAACTGGTGCTGCAATATATAGCTCCAATATTGTCCACAAAGCTATTATAGGTGCAGCAGAAAAAAGCAAAAATATTGTTGATATGGTGAAAAAGGCAATCATCAGTGATGATACTCTTAGGTAAGTTCAAAAGATTTCGTTTTATATGATTTTTAATGCAATTTGTTGATTATAACTATTCAAACTCTTTTTATTGATAACTTTAGGAATCAATTATATTTTATTTAGGTATATTGTGATAACAAGAACCACATGGTAATATTTAACCACATAAAAAACAAGTGGTTTTAATTTAGGGTTGCATTGTATGATTAATATTCTTATCAAAAACATAATGCTATATTTTGTAGCATTGAATTTCCTACTAAGTTGGGTTCCTAAGTAAAACTAACACTTTTGTTATTGTGGTAGGTTCTTAGTTTCTCATAACTTTTTACTCAATTAATTTAGTAGAGTTTTATAAAACATCGACACATCCCTATAACTTAATACGGATAAATATTTGTAGTATTTTTTTTTTAGACAAAAAAGAGTGAAAATTAACTTCTCTCATATAATAACAGAAGACCACTTACAGTCATTGAGCAAAAAAGACTTGAATATCAAACTGAAACATTACAATACTGATGATGTGGCTGATGAAGATACTATGGAGATTGAATCAGATCCAGAACCTAGCAAATATGATGGTATTTATCAACTGAATTCTTAAAACTTTTGCATGCTTTGTTGTATTGTTATTACATTACTTTAAAGTATAGTTTGCTATTAATAACATAATATTTTTGTTACAACTAATTGTTTACAGTTGTGTCATCTGTGCCTCAAACTGCAGAAGTCCACACAAAGAAAGGAGCCTCACAATGGATAGAAATTTCATCGGATTCTGAGGAAGATTGAAATGATACAAATGTGTTTGTCAATAAAATGTAATAAATTTACATTTTAAAATTTCCTGTTATTATAATCTCTCTTAACAGTATTATATTAGTCATTGCATGTCCCTCATCAATTAACAATCATAACATTTGACACTGAAAGAATTTAAGTATAATACAGAAAAATATTATCTTACTACACTAAAAGGAAATAAATAGAGTGCATATGGATGCTACTGGTCACAAATGGTACGGAATTACAAATGAATACATTAATTAATAACATTCACTCATTGAACATACATACTTATATTTTATAGTCATTATTGAAAATAAATTTTGTTAGTTCACAATTTTGCATGAAGTAATATACTTCAAATTTCTTTGCAACTGATTCTCAATCCATATTTCTTTGTTTTTATTGTAGAATGCAGATTGAAAATTTTGGAAGATTTTAAAATGAATACTATTTATAAATCTACTTACACTATGTTAAATCTACACACTTCAGCTATAAATTACAGTCACATATTTTTCTATACTGAGTCAGAGTTCATTCCATTTTTCTGGTCTAACTTATTACCATTTGTCTTCACCATATAAATAAAATAAGTCATTATTTCCTTTTCATTTACTGGTATTGATTTAAAATGTTTTTGGATGGCCTGTAAAACACATAAACACACTTAAAATAACAATCATGCCAAAATGTAAGAGTTATAAGAAATATGTTTGTAAAAGTTGTTCAGAAAAAATGATAAAGTGAAAAATTGAATGTTATACTTACATCAGCTAGTTGAGCTTTGTTCAATCCTGGCCTTGTTGGCACTTTGTAATGTCTTTTATATCTCCTCAGTGTGTTTACTTGTAATTGAAACCAGTCTACCTCAGGTGAATCCATCTCTGCCTCATTACTGTCATCCTCGGAGTCCTTAGGCCTCCTTTGTTTTGTCCTTGCACACTGTATCATTGTTTTATGATAATCACAAATATAAGTATGCCTGGCCTGAAATTAGCATATGGAATTTAGTAAGTTAGCATAATGATTGTTATTTGTAATCAAGTTACAAAAGTTAAAAATGTGTGACTTACTTGAGGGTCAATGTTAAGTTTCAGCCTCCTTTGAGCGACTGTCTTTTGTATGCGCTTGCTGTACGAGGCGTTGCCTGCGGGTCGCCTGCAGCTCTCGCCGTCATCCATAAGGCAACATATTTGGTCAGAATTACCTCTAGAATCTTCTTCTCCTGTACTAAACCCGTTGTTCATTTGATACTCTCGTTGAATCATATATAACGAATAAAATGAACTCGTATATTACACCTCGCACCAGGCGATTGAAAACAGTTCGACGTATTCACTATGATACACGATTGAGGTTATGATTTATAACAACACAGAACATTTGTGTGAATCAAATCAATTAAAAACATCACAAATAATACCCGGCCGTTCGTATATCGGACACCGAGCACTTATGAGGATAGTAATTCTTTATTCACTGCACATATGCATCAAATTGTCCATCGCTACTTCGCAACTACTCAATCGTAAATGCCCGAGTTTTCAATTGAATCATATGATAACTTAAATAAGCAGAGCTGTATTTAACACGAATTAATTAAGAATACAGTAGTCGTAGAGAACTCAATTGCAGCCGCTGAATAAAAATGACTCGTATCCGCACCGACCGATGGCATCGCCATTACAATTTTATTATTACTACTTCGTCATTTCATTCACTCACTCACTCACTGGACTCAAGTCACTGTGTCTTTATAAAATAGGGCATTATTGACGTTACAAATAGCATCTACTTTAGCGTGTCGCGATTAGAGCCGCGAAACGAAAACAGTTCTTTTGGTGAATGTGTGCATGAATACAATATCACAACGTATCTATGTATTGTAGTATAAACAAAAAATAAAGCTAAGGTTAGCTCAGTTATTGGCTGAAAAATGGCGGGGCATTTAATTTAAGCCAATCGGAATGTTTTGTCACTGACATCGTCGGCTCATGTATTCATTACGACGAGCGCAAAGTTCCCTACGTAATAAGCGCTGAAATCGTGTGCTCGTTTTTAATAAACATAATACACGGTGAGTTTCATTATTTTTTAATATATAATCGTTATTGTTCTCCTTTAAATCAAAAACTTATGTTGCGTAAATTATTTGTGCGGTACAAATGGTCTCCGTGCTTTGCTTGAAACGATATTTATAGTTTTACATTCTAATTTTGTAAGCAAATGGCTGCCGAGTTCCGAAGTAAGGTGACAGTTGCTATATATACAATGATATATACATAACAATGTGATAGTATGTGAGTAAAAGATAGTTAACAGTATTCATATATTGTTAATGTATATAGATAGATGTAAACTTTAATTCATGTCGTTTAACATCATAGAGTTTTGTCTGAAAACTTGTACTTAAACACTAATTTTCAAAATATTTACAATACTAGGTACCTATATCTTTAATATAAATATGAGTAGTACGTCTGGTTGGAAAGACTTTACTGCCAGAACATACTTCCTAACCTATAAGCTAACTTCTTTTTGATATTATTTTGTTTGTAAATATAGTTTTATATTGGAAAACAATAAAACTTCTACAATATGATATCGATAGATAAGACTATCACGTGCCTTTTTATTACTTATTTTTATATAAATCATATTTAGATGTTGTATTTGTCTACAAAATGAAACATCTAATTTTTTTCAGGTTTTTGCTTTATTGTTCCAAATTGGTTTACATGCATGATATACATATGTGTATTGCATTTGTAACAGCTGCGGCACGTAGCCGGCATAAGCCAGACGTTTTCTGAAAGGGGTGGGGGCATTATAACTTTTAAAGACTAATGACCCTTGATAGAAAAGATGCAGAATCATACTTAAGTGCACACAAAATAATGTTTATAAGTCCTAAAAACTTTAAAAATAATAATATGAGACTACTTTACGTATACTATTATAAAATATATTAGTTTGTAAGATCAAACTAATATATTTTATAATGGTATACGTACACATTACATGGTAAGTCTGAGAACAATAAAACTGAAATATATCTCTTTGGAAATAAGAGTAAGTCGTTTATTAATAAGAAAATCAGTCCGAACTAAGATTTTTTTAGGAACTAATAATTTTTTTTAGCATAATTGCGTGAACAATAATAGTTACATTATAGTTAAAGATAGTATTTATTGTTTGATATAGTAAAGTTACAAAAATATGCCCATACAATGTAAACGCATAATTTTTAATGAATATTAGTAATTACTTGTAAAAATAACAACTTAATATCCATTGGAATTGTTAATTACCCATTTTCTGATAATAAAGTTCAAAAGTATTTTAGTAAGGTGTCTTATCATTATATTGGTCTGTACCAAAGTATAAGGACAATGTTGATCATCTACGAAAGAAAGTGAGGGTGTTAATTTAGGGTGGGTGATACAGCTTTCTATTGACGCTCACATGAATGTTAAAAATGGCATTAACAATTTTGTTTTTCTATTACGAAAATGTTTGGTTTTCTACAAGCAGCCCTAATAACAATGATTACAGGGTTTTTATGCTAAATGCTTTATGGTTAAACAACGCTTCATGTTTTACGAACGTTAAACATATTCTGTAATCGTTATATTTTTGAGATAGGTGCAACGTTAACAGGCTGTTTGAATAAACCCGCCCTAAGTATGTGATTGGATAAATCAGTAGGTATTTTACAGGTCCTTATTACTTTTGGAATTGTTATAGGATTGAAATTGGAAATGACTAGTAGAATTCGAGAATGTTACAACACATGCTTTTGAAAAAATGGTGTCGATCGATATAAAAAATGACTTAATGACATTTTACATATCTTCTAATCTCATATTCAGTTCAAGTATTGATTGCTTAACTTATGCGTTATTATTGAAGTCTAGAAAACCACTTAAGTCAAATCAGAAGCAAGAAATGTAATAGATTATTTATCTATTATTGTAAGTCGAAAGATGAGAGTAGTAACGTGGTTGCTTTTCTATCAAGTATGTACTAAATTTTTCGAGATGTAGTAGGGCTAATCGATTAATATAGTTAGACTGTTCATGAAACACAGTTTTAGTATAAATGCTTATAAGTTTGAGAAACACACATATCTAGTCGAAATAAGGACTATTTTATTACAATTATTGTTGTAACCGATGTCATAAATCCATTATTACAACACGACCCTATTATCAAAAATAATAATAATACATAACTAGTTTTTTACAGACCATAATTAAATATGACTTATTGATTCTTATTAAAATAAAGATACAAATCTAAAACGTCCGATTTGACTTATTACGTCCATGGCCTTGAAAGTTTATTAGCTTACAAACGTGTTCTATAAATGAATTTAAAGTAATAATTGTTAATAAACCCTGTTACTGGTTTTGGAACTATCTTTTATAATAAACTAAATAACGTGAATTGAATTGAAAATACCTAATATACACTGTTTATGCACATGTTTTGAAAGTATCGACCGCTACAAAAGTATTAAAGAATATTGTCAAGAGATACACACGGTCGTTTTTTTAATTTAAGGTTTATGCTTAATCATTTCTGAAAAGCAGATGAAATCGTCTGAGGTATGTAAATTTACTTGAATTATAAACAAAAGAATTTCAGTATGAACATGGATAGCCGAGGCTGCGCTAATCGTCTTATTGACCGGTTGCTGGACGAGCTTGTTGCCAGTTCGTGCACACTCGTCTCTTTTCGTATACGTTCGAACGTTTCCAAAATGGCCGCTGCGCGTTGAGGGCGCTCGTGTGCACTTGTTTGGCGTCTGACTCTGCGACGTTGCCAACTTTATTGACTTAAGTACAAACGAAGACAAAACGTACGCGTGTGGAGTGGAACTTACAGCCGGTAGCTTTTTCACTAAACAACACGCGAGACCTTGTGCGTTTTCGATTTCCATGGAATAAATTTGATTGAAAAATAATGTGGCATACATAATTATATAGAGTCTTTGTGATAAAAACCGATTCGAATGAAAAGTGACAGTGTTCTTGTGAAAATATAATTCATCTAATACTTAAAGCTTACTTCTTAGCATTTGCAATATTAGAGAAAGGACATGATTTCAACAGCAATCGGAACGCAGAAAATATTTTAAAGTGATCAAGGAGGCATAAAATAACTGGTTGACCGCAAGCGACTATTGTAACATGGGGGATCGGGGCGCGACGGGGGACGCTTGGGGTGCGCGCGACGATGCCTCGTGGTGGCCGGGTGGCGCAGGTGAACTTCAGCATCAACAACAATTACATGAGGAGATCGCCAGAAGTACTGCCGCTTCGACTCATCAACTTTATACATACAAAATGACTGGTGGATTTTCAAACAACGGCGGCGATACTTCAACTCCAAGTTATGATTATCGTATTATGGCAAATTCAAATGCTAGAGAAGAATCTCCTCAACAACCATGGTGGTATGCTTCAGGATCGGTAGAGTCGCAACAAACATCTTCACCTACGGTACTATCGCGTTTTATTAATAACACAAAGTTTTAACAAAGTAATAAGTATATTATTATCATTGACTATGATTCCAAAGAATGTATAAATTATTTCAGAGAAAAGGCATAAAGATTTAATTTATTTATATAACGAAACAACTTAACCACAAAATTGTCAGTATAAATAAAATAAACTTACTTTTTATTTTAGTAATTAAACACACATCTTATCACATATCTATAAAATGTTAAATCATTTCAATTTAATTTTCACAAGGATCACATTGATCATAATAATAATAATATTGAATTGTAGTTTGTCATATAAAATTACATCTAGAACAAAGTAGGTATCAACTTATGGTAATTAAAAAAATATATAAATTTCTATATAATTTCAAACTATATGCACATTAGATTATATGTGTGTATGTATATATATAATATATGTGTGCATATGAATAGAACATGCTCTATATTACAATATACACAGTTATTAGCTATAATATCAACATTTTTGGGTTAAATAAATACATAAACGATAACATTTCATATTTAATTTATTTATATTTACCTATTTATATCGCACTGTTTTAATATTTCGCACTTATGATGGTAACAAAACAATTAAACATTTATTTTTCAAAAATGTCAGTTATCGATCGCTCACTGCAGCATTAAATGCATTTCATTCATTCTATGTAATTCATTCGTTCTGTTTTTGTTTTTAAAAAGGGAAGGCTTTATGGTATGTAAGTGCAAGCTCTTTTCTCTAGGGCGTGACATTGACATTCATTTCAGTTATATGTACGTAGATTATCTAGGGATGTTTCATGTTTTATCTTTATAAACTAGAACTTTTAAGTTGCTAAGTGATATTGTTATATTCAAAAATATTTTACCAGCTGAAAGTTTCGTTTAAATATAATTCACCTTTTTCATCTTATCGAGGAAAGCTCAAATTATAAAATTTCACATCGGTTCAGAAATGACTGAGTTATGAGGGAACATACCTACATAAAATAAAAAAAGATCCCGACGAATTGAAAACCTCCTCCTTTTTTTTAAGTCGGTTAAAAATAAATACCTATTTAGTCATTATTCTAATTAACACCGCCAGAACAGCGCTTTATAAATTAATTTATTTAATCGAATCTTCTAAGACTTATTAATGCAGTTATCAATTTATTATTATTCAGTTTCTTGAAATTTCTGTTTGTTTTTCTTTTCTGCGAGATTATATTTCCTATAAAGGGGAGGGAGGCCTTTGTCATAGAGAAAATAAGTATAGTTCAACAGTTTTATCCGGTTACGCCCAATAAGACCCCCCTCGGGGTCGTCGGCATAAAACCATTTCGAAAAAATTGTTCAACAGTAGACGTCTTCCGGCTGATGATGATGATACATATTTTAATTAATAGTGTCATGCTCAGGTGTCATGCATTAAACCATAAACATAGTACGATTTCGTTAAATTTAATTTCTCATTTCTTTTTTAACTGTGGATCCATGAACATTGCCCTTTAAAAAAATATAATATAATAGAACTTCAAATTGTTTTAGATAAAGATATCTCTAGTCTCTACTTAATCGTTTTATTAAGTAATGCATCATGCATCAATAGCCCTCATATTTTTGTGACGTCTTAATAAAATTAGAATATGTACGTCTCCCTCTTAAGCAAGACCATTTTTTTTTACTAGAGAACTCCATAAATCCAACTAATTCAAGTTCCAACTTCCAATTTTAAAAACATGTCAATATTATTGTAGTTTGTATGATATTCCTAATATTGTAGTGTGTCAAATAAAGTTAGAATGCTAAGATAATGAAGTTCTATCATTTAGAGTGCTTTAAACTGCAGACTTATTGAAAGTTATGGATAAATTATTTTAAATTTAGTAATTGAGAATACTTGTTAAATTCTTAGTTATTTCTTCAACAAGACTGAAATTATTGTAAATACATGTAGAGAAAAAGTAAAACATAATATATATTTTGGTGTGTACACACAAGTAAGTTCTAAACTTAACACACAATTATAAAGATGGTACGGAAGATTAAATTATTAATATTCATCTTTTAAATCTCTATAAATTATCAGTTCATTCTACTTAGTTTCTTACCGATTTGTTTAAGAGAACAAATGTTGTATAATTGACACAAATCCAGATATAAAAAGTAAGAATTTCCCGACTCCTGCATTAGTAAGTTTCGATTGATCAGTTTCATGTCAATCTAAATTTATTTTTCAACACTTGTTTTCCAGAGCTTTTTCATACCCCTCCACACTTTGCTTTAGGACATGTCCTACCCATCTTACTTTTAATAGTTACCTATTTAGTATTAATTTAATTCTTACTATCGTTTTCACATGTGTGTCATTCTTCATAGGGAAGTCAGAAGAACTAAGTAATTAAGGCTATACAGCAGAGATGGCTTGTAACCAAGATGACTTATGTGGTTCAGTAGTGGTAATAAAATTTGGTACTTGATAAATAATTAAATAATACAAAAAAAAAACCTAAATACTTATTTAGCTATCTATTTATTTATAGTGTGTATGCAAATAAATATGGTTTTTCTATTGTTGTAGCCTCAAAGTCAGGCGAGTCCTGATCCGGAACAGAACAATCAACAAGCTAATGGTATACAACAAAATCACCAGACTCTGCAACAGGTGCAACAGGAGCAAAACCAGGCCATACAACAGCAGAATCAACTGCAACAGCAGTTGCAGCAACAAAATTTGCAACAAGCTCTGCAGCAGCACAACCGGACACTCCAACAGACTTTGCAACAACAACAGCAAAGTCAACAGGAGACGCTGCAGCAAATGTTGCAGCAGCATCAACAGCAGCATCAGCAACAGCACCAACAGCAACAACAACAGCAGCAGCAGCAACAACAGCAACAGCAGCAGCAACAACAGCAGCAACAGCAACAAGCCTTACAGCAAAGTCTGCAACAGACTCTCCAAGTGAGCCAGGCTCAAGCTCAGGCTATTGTACAGGCCCAGGCAGCTTTGCAACAGCAAGTTGCTCAAACTCTACAGCAACAGCAACAGACTCTGCATGAACAATTACAAGCTGTTCAGCAACAACAAATTCAAGCTGCATTACAACGGCAATCTGCCACACTACAGGTAATAGTCCTTCATATACCTAACTAAAAAAAGAGAAATATATCTATAAACACTTTAATTAATTTTAGGATATGTATTGATGTTCTTAGTATTTGAGTGGCCTAAGGGGCCACCCTTGTGGTTATTTGAATGATTATTATAAATAATTACCAACTTTGAAACTTTTTCGAAATTTTTAATACCTTAGAAAATGTTTGGACTAATGGATGGGCTAAATAATAATAAATATCATTCCCCCGGTGATTCCCCTGCCCTGCCTGATTACATGAAAGCCTTTAAATTATAACTTTTTTAGCCCTATAAAGATGTTTAGAATAAGTAGAATCCATGGAATGAAACTTTAATGTGCAGGAATTGCAGCAGCAAGCTCAGCAACAGGCGCTAATAGCCCAAGCGACAGCCAACAAGAAGATGCCAAGGGCTAGAGCATATAACAAGCCGAGGGGCCGTATGACAGCATATGCGTTCTTCGTACAGACTTGCCGTGAGGAACACAAGAAGAAACATCCAGATGAAAATGTCGTGTTTGCTGCCTTCTCCAAGAAGTGCGCTGAGAGGTGGAACGTAAGTCTTTTGTTTTTATTTTACGAATATTATGCACTCGTTGGTCATGTGGTTACTACGGAAGAAAAAGTGAAAGCACCTTCTTGGGCCGCATAAATCATGGATTATTTTAGTTCTTCATATTTTCATTTTAGCATCTATTTTTTTATAATCTATGTTATTATTCTCCAATCGCAATGGGTCGTAAAAGAAGGGAGTCTGAATTTGACCATTCCAGCCAAGCTTATGCCGACAACCTAAAAGGTTGATATAATTCTCGTATAGAAAGACTGCATATTTGTTGGGTCAGTGTTATTTCAGGGGTTATTAGAGGTCAAGCGTCTGTTTAGCTACTTACACAAAAACAACTGCCAAGTAATGATATAGAAATTAAAAAACAAGAACGCTTATGTGTGTAGTAGAATGAGAGCAACTCTGAACTGCATGGAATTGACGAAAATCGCAAGGAATTTTATTCGCAGTGCGTAGATATTATATTCAATTCTACTGTCTACTACTGTCAAACTACGAATATAAACGACGCGCCTTAATTAAACGATAAGTACATTTTTACTACAAATATGAGGTTCTTATCGTGTGGTTGATGAACAACCTGGTGTCAGAGTTTAAACCGCCTGTAGGCCTCTGACATGCCTTTACACACCTTTGAAAAATCTCTCAGGTGTGCCGGTTTCCTCACGATGTTTTCCTTCACCGTTTTTAGCAACTGATCATTAATTTATAATACGCACATGAATTCGAAAAGACATTGGTGCGTGCCGGGGTTTGAACTTGCGACCTTTGACTTGGCAGTCCAACGGTCATACCACTCGGCTATCTACAAATCCCGTCACAGTTATCATAGATAGTAAAGTGCATTTCTTTATGATAAAACTTATACTATTTGACACCATTGTAATTCTATCTTTGATTATTCAACATGAACTGCATATTCATGCAACATCCTGTACCTCGCGATGTTACTTAGGGTTCGGTAGGTACCTACTTTTATTCAGTAATAAATTATTGTATTTAATAAATTTTAAATATTTCTGAATATAAACTGTGATATTGGATTATGTAATTCAGTTTCTATAGCTACAAATAAAACATGTGGCATTAGAGTGGCCCAAAGGCAAAGGTATTTCGTAGTTTAACCAGCTCCTAAAAGAGGATTTTTGGACTAGCATACATAGAACTAGTGGGAACAAACGGCAACCCAATAACGCTTACAACATGAAAAAAGATATTCGTTCTATTTTGGAACTGTTAAACAAAAAGAATGAAATAAAAGAACGTCATAAAGTAGCGAGCATCCCCTACTTTTCAATTTCTATAGTGATATAGGTATCTTGGGATTATGCCAAGTAAATAGGAATATTATGAAGCGTACTGCAATTGCGAATCTGTTTACAAGCATCATGGAAATATTTCTCTACCACTAAATCGTTTATCAGGAACATTGGGTTGTGGTTACAGGTTATTGATAAGTTAAATAAAGTACCTACTTAGATATTTTTAAATGTTATTCATAAATTCACTATGAATAATCTTCTGAACAATTCTCACGTAGGTATTTAATTTTGTCATGACGTAGTCTGCTTGCATCATGAAAATTAGTCTTAGATTGTCGATTGAAGGTTTTCTATGGAAACTGTAGCTTATATGAAGGTGTTTTAGCATACTTCAAGGTCAAAGTTTTTGTAAAAAATAGTTTATTTTCTTATGATTCATGTGAAAACCTTTTAAGGTATGAACAATTGGCACAATTTTAGTGTATTGGGTGCCAAACGTCCATAAATAACTGAAATTAACACCAGCATTGTGTATGTAAGTGTACTATTACGCCTGTATTCCCCGCAGGGTTAGGTAGGGGTACTGACCACACCCATATTTCCCTAGACATTATTAGTTTCATTCCCGTTACATTTATTTGAATAGCTGACGTTAGGAGAAAGAAAAGAGGCGGTTATATTAACTGGTCCTGGTTTACTATGGATATTGTGTGGTGGATACACTTTTGTTGTAAACCATGTCGCAAATTGTTTACCCACTGTGTAGACTGTAGGTACATATTTATTGCCAGACTGCAGGCTTTTTGTAAGGTTTTGCCAATAGTACAATAAAGCAGTCGCAACTCTAGAGGGTTGCAAGAGACGTTAATAAAACTGCGTTTGTCATTCTGCACATTTGGAACTTAAAAACCATCAATTGCATTTCTATGATAATAAAATATGCAAACATTGGATTTCTCCAAATAATTTTTCTCCTCTCTATGCATCTTTTCGGGAACGGTCTCTCAATCAATCGCGTTTATTTATGATATTTTTATTTCCTTTGACAATTTTGACACAAGAACCAAAACAAATACTCTTTTGACTCCATAATACTACAGTACTAAGCGTATAGAGGTATAGCGGTTTCAGGGAAAAATTCTGTTTTAAACCCACAGACTATGTCAGAGAAAGAGAAACAGAGGTTCCACGAAATGGCAGAACAAGACAAGAGGCGGTTTGACCTGGAGATGCAGACCTACGTGCCGCCTAAAGACATCAAGGTCCGCGGGCGCAAGCGACAACAGATGAAAGATCCCAACGCACCGAAGCGATCGCTGTGAGTTATGGTCATGAGTTTTTCTTTGATTTAAACTAAAATATGTAAAATATAATATAACAATAAATTGCTTTTCTAGCACTGGTATGCGTAAATACGCTTTGTATTTATTCCATGTTTTATTGGAAACACTTAAGCAGTGACAAAGCAATATAACTAATAGGTGATGCGTCAGTATTTACATCCTTTTATTGTTTTAATTACTCTTGTGTTGCGCGCTTACAAATTGTCGCTTTGTTTACTAAAGAATATAGAACTTTAAATTGTCTTAGCTTAATTCTACATAACTATAATACGACTACTATACCGCACGCATAGCACTTTCGGAAGCTTAATACTTCACTAGCACGTAACTTTTGGACAAGCTCACTCGTACCCATCATTGTGACTCCTGTAAACCAGGATCTACAATGATAACCATTAAGAACCATCGAGGCAATGAAGCTCGAAGTGTCCCAGAGAAATGACTCGACTGTCTTGGAACCCGCAACGAAATTAATCATTAAAGAATATGTAGGAGGAGAAGGAACATAGAATATATCACCGAACTTGCTTAGATTTAGTATTATGAAACTAATTTTTAAGGTGGCCTAATAAAATTATAGTCAACATCTTCTTACAGTCCTAAAGGACAATACCAAAAACACCACGCGAAGTTAATATTACATACTTGAGAGTTGTATTTATGATATAAGGAAATACAAGACCAGTGTAGTCCGAAAAGTAGAAAAGACGATGATAGCAGTTACCCAACCATATGACGAAGACTTAACTGTATTCTTCTATTGATTCTATATATTATATAATAGGTCTTTGTGGAACCTTGTAGTTTGGTTTATAAATATAGCTCTTCAGGTTCTATGCAAAGAAAAGGGAATGATAAAAAAATGCCATTTACGGAATAATAGAGAAGTTTTAGCTCCAACAATATTATTTAGTGTTTATACAAAGTGATGATTTGTGAAAGAAGTCTTCTAACATTAAGCTAAAGTTAAAATGAGGACTGTAAACTGTTTAAAAGGCACCGATACGACAAACTAGTTTCCATTAGCTTTCAACATTACTGAAGGCATTGCTACATTTACAGATCAGCGTTCTTCTGGTTTTGCAACGACGAGCGCTCTAAGGTGAAGGCCAATAACCCAGAGTATACGATGGGGGATATCGCCAAGGAGTTGGGCAGGCGCTGGGCAGCAGCGGAACCTGAGACCAAGTCGAAGTACGAGAGCCTATCAGAGCAGGACAAGGCGAGATATGATAGGGTAAGTGGTCTCTTCTCTCTCTTTTCATTGTTATGTAAGTTGACTTTGATCTTGAATGAATAGTGAAGCTTCTCGTAGGGATTTTGAAATATCCGAAATATTGTACGGGAATCAAAATAATCGAGAGCGATAAATATTAGAAATTGAGGTCAAAATTGAATTATTTGGAAAAATATGCCATTAGATAAACTAACAGCTTAAAAAAGCTTACTCAAGCAGCTAGCTTAGACCTTTTACACTATGCGGAACTAATTTAGTATCTTGTAAATTTTTGTTTCACATTGTACATATTTACTTTTTATTCGAAAGACGTAAACGACAATGCCAATGTAAGAGCCAAAAGTATAACAAAGAAAAAATTCTCCCATGGTATTTTTCTTTGCTACTCTCAAAAATATCAAGGCTTTCTTCCTTACTTACCTATTACTTACTAACAACCATTGAACTGATCGTAATAAAATTTGAGAAGAGTTGGAACCCTGGAAAGGTCGTGGTAAAGTTGCGGGCAGACGATAGTATTTAAATAATAATATTTCCATAAAAAACCTGCCCTTAGACTGTTTAATGTCGTTTAAAGAATTACCTCGAGCAACTTTCTGACGATGTAAGCGACTTCCATCTAAGCCTGTCACACCTGTCCTATAATACATCAAATTGTGTCTAATATAACAAAGGAAGGGAGGCTCTTTATAGAGGATTCGCGGCAGGTGTGAACAATTCCTTTATGTAATAGCTAGGTACCCTTCTGCCAATCCGGAATGAAAAAACTTGTGAGTTTTATACCAAGATTTTGTAATAAAGAAAAATGTTGAGATCTTTATGTGATTTATAATCTTATCTTTTTTATTGTGATAGGTACCTGTTTGTTTTGTATCCGATTTAGTTTTCGACCTTTTTCTGTGTTATATAAATAATCTTTAATTTGCTTGTTATTGTTCGGTTAAGAATTGAGGTTCGTTAAGTATTTTAGTGATATTTTCTTTTATATGGAACTATTAGGACCTTAGTCTTGTTAGGGTTCTGAGAATACGTTTATTAGCCTTACATAATATTAAAAGTAGTTCAATTAATGTTTAGCTTCGGATTGCTATTCGATTACCGATGGATATCTAGTACGCTCAGTGCAATTGGCAAAACGTAACAGGCGTAAATACATACTGGAGTCTAGAATAATTGCGCTATCTACGAAAGTTGTTCCTTAGGTGGTCATTTACATTCTGTGTACTAAATATCGGGAATTTGTCAATAAAACAAAAAATACAAATTAATCGTCTAAATTTATTTTATCGCCTTCAAAGTAGGCCCCATCGCTTGCAATACAACATCTCCAACCCTTCACCCAGTCTTCCATACATTTTTCATAGGCTATTTGCGGTATGGCCTTTAGCTCATGCAGCGAATTTTCTTTTATGGCTTCTATCGACTCAAAACGTTTTCCTCGAAGTGGTAATTTTAACTTGGGAAATAAAAAAAAGTCAGCTGGAGCCATATCAGGTGAATACGGTGCGTGGTCGAGAACTTTTGTTGAATTTTTCGCTAAAAACCCTTTCACTATAATGGCTGTGAGTGATGGTGCATTATCATGAGTTGTGTTGCCACAAATCTGGACGTTTTCGGCGGATACTTTCACGCAAACGCTTCATGACGCCTAAATAATATTCTTTATTCACTGTTTCTCCCTCTGGAAGGAATTTGGAGTGAACCACACCACGGTAGTCAAAAAAAACTGTCAGCATCACCTTGATTTTGGAGCGACTTTGCCGCGGTTTTTTGGGTTTCGGCTCGTTTTCGAGACGCCATTCTGAAGACTGTTGGCTTGTTTGCATGTCGTACTCATAAGCCCATGTCTCGTCGCCAGTTATTATACGTTTCATAAAGGTCGGATCCGTAGAAGCTCGGGAAACCATGTCTTCAGCGACATGCTTTCGCTGCGCTTTTTGAACAAAATTGAGCTCTTTTGGAACTAGTCGAGCGGCGACGCGTTTCATGCCTAAAATGTCAATGAGAATGTTGTGGACGGACTTAAAAGATATGTTCACCTCACTAGCCAACTCTCTCAGACTCATACGTCGATTTTCGAGCACTAGCTTCTTGATTCTGTCGATGTTTTCTTTGGTCGTAGCGGTTGAAGGTCTACCAGAACGAGGCAAGTCTACTACTACTTCTCGGCCTTCTTTAAAAGCCTTATACCATTCATAAGCCCTTGTTTTCGATATACACGATTCGCCGTAGGTATTCGCAACATTTTTAGTGATTCACCTCATGAAATATCATTCGAAACACAAAATTTAAGGCACACTTTGTTCAACAATATTTTCCATTGTAAAAATCGCCGAGACCTCAAAACTATGACCAACAAAAAGTGTAGTTTAAAACAAATTAAATGACAGATCCCGCTCAAACTTTGCGCGCTAAATCAGTACAGTGCTACCATGCTTTAAAAAAATTAGAACGACCTCTTTTACGCGGGTCTTTTTATTGACATATTCCCGATACTTTTTACATAGAGTAGTATATATTTAATTATTTTAAAAGAATCACTAACTTGTCAATATTGTTATAGGAAATGACAGCGTACAAGAAGGGTGGCCCCATAGCGTTAACGCAGCCGCCGGTGGTGGCGGAGGTGGACGAAGACGGCGAGTTCGACGCGGAGGAGGAGTACAAGTGAGGCCGGGCGCGCCCCGAGCTCGCCCGCGCGCCGGGACACACCTGGCCCGGTGCACTGCATTCACTGCATCCTTATATAGCTACAGTCGACCCCTAACTTTTTGCCTACAATTTTTATATACTCGAATATTTTTATACAACCGACTGGTCGTTTGTACAGATATTGTAAGTGGACGAATGTTTTCGTTGTATTCCTTGTCGAGTCTTGTATTTTGATTCGGAAAGCTAATAGTGTTGAAGTTATGTTGTGACTTGAAATTATAAGTATAATTTGTTGTTGTTAGACTATGTTTAGTTTTCTGTTTCGACATTGTTTCTGTCGTCGATATTCTAATTGTAGGTGCGATCATAAAGTGGATTCGTCGGCAACCATGCGGAATGGTTTTGGCAAGGCGTGTTTCATGGAGCTACCTATGAATTGTCTTTAGGGTCGGGTTGGAAGGGGCCTTATAATTTGAATCATTAACAGCAATAGATTAACGTACGGAACAAAATATAGGTTAATGAGTCCATCGAAAGAAAATTAATTAAGTGGATAGTATTTCAAGATAGTAAATTTAGACGTAAGTTCTAAAAATGAGTGAGTGAGATTTTGTTATTCATGATGAGAAAATGTATAGTTATTAAATTATATTCCTTTATTGACATTAGATTATTTTATGTTATTAATTTTTGGGTTAAGTAATAACATATTATTACTTAACCCAAAAATTAATATTGTTTAAATGTCATAACATTGTTTAATAAAAAATGAATTAAAGACATCAACACGTTGATTTGAAGACAAACGCATGAACTTAGTTTAAAGAATTATGAATTCTTGTGTAAAATAATATTTTGTCGCGCCCCATAGTCGTTAAAATTGTTTTTTTTTTTACCAATTTTACATGATACTAAGTGTATGTATTTTGTGTACATAAAAGGACTGCAAACCGTGATAGTACTTAAATTCGTAGGACATCTAGGTTCCATTACCGTCTATAGTATAAATGCTAGAATATCCTACCTTTGCTTATTGTACTTGTTAATATAATTTGAATGTTTTTATTTCGAAATGTTTTATGATTCTCTCTTACACGTTTAAGCAATTCCACGAAATTACTAGAACCGTATCGTATTAAAAATTTAGTGGAAAAGAAAATGAGAAAATATTTTAAGTCGTTCTTAGTGTAATGGCGATATTGTTTTGAAATTGATAATGCTCACTGTACAAAACAATATAGTGAATCTTTTACACAAAATTGATCTATGGTTTTATTTCACCCTTTCTCTAATATAATGCAAGATACCCTAGTGCTTTAGGCACCTACTCGTGGCACGATCTATTTTGATAGGTATATCGTATGTTAACGAAATCGAATGCTATCTACAAATCACTCGATAGTGTACCACTCGGGTCTTGGAAAGGACAGAGACAAGTGTATTGTTGCACTGCCGAATCTTAAATGAGCTTAACGCACAATTTTAGCAATGGTTATGAAGGCTTAATATGCCTGTTGTTGCACTTATAAATTTTATTTATAATTATGTTTTATACAAGCACAATCTTATTGGGTTTAAAAATTGAGAAACCTGATTAAAATTTTTACATTAGTACTTGCCTGGGTTTGAACCGACGACCGTGTACGAATTGAAGGTCAACGACACAAGGGGTGTACGCAGGTAATAAAAATAATGCAAACCTCATTTGAAACATTTTATTTTATAAAAATAAACGTTTTGACGACAAATAGTTACAATATTCGGGGTCCTTACGAATTCAACTCATAACAGAGTTCCCACAAGAAATGTTTCAAGACATTGTAAAAAATTCAGTTTTTACAAAAGTTACTTTTTATCTTAAAACATTAACAACATTACATTTTTTCACATCTAATTCTAATAACGGTCGATCACTTTCATATTCTTTTTACGTAATAACTTTAATGGATAAGAAAATAATATATATTTTGTTGAAATGTTTATCCAGTTTACAAATTGGATTACATGTTTATTATATTAGGTATAAGACAGTGACTTAGCATACATACACACTGCTATAATCTAAATAAATGCAACAAACTTTGATCATAGACACTTATTAGGTACAAAAAAACAGGATTTGGTACATAGGCACACTGTGTGGAGAAAAACCTAGTGTTTGAATTTCAAACTGATAAGTCCGGATGTTGTACTTCGGACATATTATTAGGTATATTATGTAAAATTTAGAATCAAACACTTTATAAAAATATATAGGGTTTCTAATATAAAAACATAAACGCAGTGTGTTTAGACAAGATATAAAAAACAAATAGTTCAAACTTATGACACAGATGAATTTTTAAGGCAAACTGATTAATTGAAACACAATTTGCTCAATATCTTTGCAATAAAATGCCATTCTCGATACCGATGGCCGTCTCATTTCCCACGGTGCTGAAGACTTTCCAAACACTTTCTTTTGGACGGTGAGTATGCATATTGACAGGTTAAGGTGATCGTATGTTGTTCAGCTAGTTATCGTATAGTAAACATGATTCTTTATTTATAATGGTTGGCGGTATGCGGGGCGTCACGCTAGTGCTACTCCCAACGCCTAATCGAAGCACGGGGTCGTATTCAACGTTAATTTAATGTACAATGCAATGTATTTCATATTTCTAACTAGTAGTAAACAACGAAAGAGTATTTAATTTTATTAAAACGAAGATTGTGACTAGAGAAACTTAGATAATTAATTTACCGGGAACGATTTTTATAATACATTCCAATACACTATTTCCATTTTTATACACACGTATTGTAATTGTCCATACATTCCGTATACCGGGCTAATGACAAAAGCTCGTTGAAACATATTCTACATAATAGGTACCTATTATATATGGCATACACAATTATAATTAATGGTGTATTTAACTAATATCACGAAACGCCGTTATGCAAAACAAGTTTTTTATCTACGAGATCAATAATTTAATTATATCGTTTGGCGTGAACACCTCATTCAGTACCGTTACAAAACCTATAGTAAGAAATTTTTAAGAGGAAACGATATAAATGAAGCGACAGTAAGGTGAAATACAATACATTATGTTCAAGTCAGATAGAAGGTAATACCCTGATTGTTCGAAGAAATTATAAAAATAATCGATAGGCAGATAAAATCGCGACTGGCCGTTCGTTTATTTTGGTGTTCGAGAAGATATTCTTAAGCAAAATGTTATTTACATGTTCCATTTTCACGTCCGTGTCTAATACTCTACGATAGGCTATGAGTCATCGGTTTCGTGGGGGTCGGGGGGTTGTTGAGGGATGTAGTTCCACCTCGCTCGCACCTCGGTGGTCGCCGTCGCTGTCGCAGCGGGGTTCGGAGGAGTCTTATTTGAGGTGGGAGTGGCGGCGGCCGCCCGTCTCGCTCGCACGACGGCGAGGTGCCTCTGTATGTAGTGCTCGTGCGGGGCCAGGGCGGCGGCCCGGGCGAGGCAGTCCTCGGCCACGGCCAGCTTGCCGCGCTCCACGGCCACCACGCACAGGTTGTGCAGCGCCTGCACGTTGTCCGGCTCCAGCTCTAGGATACGCCGGTAACACTGCAAAATTAGCAAAAGAAGGTTGAGATATCTTTTTTTCGGTGGATGCAAATGGCAAGTTGTCGTTCGTTGTGGCGTTCCAAGGGGAGGTCTTTGTTCAACAGTGGACGTCTTCCGGCTGATGATGATGATGATGATGAGAGGTATCTTTTTTAATTAACTTAAAACTTAGCCTAATGATTGCCATTTTCTAAAACGTTTCATCACATCAGTCTTTTGCAGTCCAGTGCTGGACGTAGGACTCCTCCAGGGTATAAAAAAGTTGAGCGATCATTTTAATATATCATTGTTCAATACATGTTCAATACTCACGCTCTCAGCCGCGTCCAAATCCTTAACAGAATTGATGTAGATGTCCCCAAGAAGCACGAGCGCCTTCACATGGTCTGGATGGTGTCGGACTAGTTGCTTCAGGAACGGCGCAGCTTCCAAAGGCCTCCGTCGGTCAGCCAGCAACAACGCGAGGTTGAACAAGGCTGATCTGAAGTCTGGCTTAAGGTGTACTGCGGCCCTGAACCACCGCTCAGCGCATTCTGCATCGCCCTCGTCCATGCACACCATGCCGAGGTTGAAGTGGACTCGTTCGTTTGTCGCTGGAAATTTAAATAAAAATGCGTTATTAGCAACTTCTGCTTGCCTGCAACTTTGGTCACTACCAGGTCCTGACTGCAGTCTTCAAAGTACATGACGTGCATACAAAACTCATATCCATAGGCTTAGGAACATTTGAGACTTAATTAGAATAGATTATTATGGACGCTTTATTTATCGCTTTGTATATAAATAAGCTCAACGTTTTTATGCACAGGATAGTCTTACCATCTTTATCAAGCAGTTTGAGGAGACGTTGCCTGGCCAAATGTCTTAGATCGGCAGCTCCTAATTCCTGCAGGAGTATTGCGGAGTTTAGCAGAGCTTGTTCGTGTTCAGGCTCTAGCTCCAACGCTTTGTCTAAGTAAGCCAGCGCTTGGGAAGGCTTGCCTTGTTCAAGGAGCACCACTCCTAGCTGAAATTAGAATAAAAGATGTACTCTAAGAATAAAAATTTGATAAGAATGTCTAGATTTTTTTAATGTTACTTAATTTCATAAGGTTTTGGTTTATCAATATTTCAACTTACGTTATAGTAAATATCCGGGTTCCCACTGTCATACAGCAACGCCCTTTCATAAACCTCCTGCGCTTCTTTAGTTCTATTTAATTTGATTAAAATATCCCCTCTATTTATGTAAGCTTGAGTATAATCAGATCTCATGCTGATAGCTTGTCTATACAGCATGTCCGCTTCCTCCAGTCTTGTTGCATTTTTGGATATTAAATTAGCAAGATTCAGGAACACATTTAAATGGTTAGGTGCTATCCTCGCTTGGTATGACTCTCCAGGCTTTGCCTTCGGGAGTAAAGACTTGGCTTTAACGTAAGCGTCCTCAGCTTCTTGGTACAGTCCCAAGTGGTTATAAGTTCGGCCCACATTGATGTGCGCTCCAACGTCATCTGGTTGCACACTGACAGCAGTGTTGAAGAATTCTAATGCTTCCGCATACTTCCCGTCCGCTTCTAAGGCATGGCCCACGTTATTGTATAGTTTGGCATTGTTACGATTAACCTGAAAACATTTTGTATGTTAGAAAAGGCTAAAAATAATCTAGTAAATTTCTCTGGTACTAAGGCTCTTAAAATAAAATTACCTTCAGTCCTGAAGCAAATATTGAATATTCAGTCTTCCAATCCCAATTCCTCATGTAAGTTTTAGCACTGAATGCTAGAAGGAGGAATATTAGTACACTAGCAGCAAGTTTGGCTCGCCTTTTGGCTAGTAGTCGCCATCCGTGGGCCACTAGCAAGCACCAGCCCATCGAAGGCATGTACAGCACTCGCTCGGCGACCACGAAGCCCACGGGGAAGAATAAGTTCGAAGCTGGTAGAAATGGCAGGACCAGTAGCGCTAGACCCTGAAGACAAAATAAATAGGTAAGGATTCTAATCTAAAACTTAAAATGCGAAACGGATGTATTTTGGATGTAGGTAGATAGAGAACTGGCTTAGGTAGGCTTCATTCTAAGCTTAGTTCATAGAAATCTCTTTTTCCATATTGTTAGTAGATTGCGTAGCTACCATAAAATTCAAAGCTTTTCAGAGCAATAAAGATAAACTTAAATTCGATAATCCAATATCAAGCCAATAAATTACCATAGAAAGTGCAGACGACCGCGTCCGCAGAGCATGTATGGTGGCTGCCACGATGATGACGACCAGCGCCAATGTGGCTAGGTTGCGAGGGTCGCGCCAGCACCTGAGTAGAGCCACCGTCCCCATGGTCCAATCGCAGCATAGCGCCTCGGGTAACGTGAGGAGCCAGGCGTTCAGGGCTGGCAGGTAAGCGAAGGTGAGGTGCCTGGAAATATAGTCTTGATTAGTACTGGGCTTAATTGAAATAAAAATACATGATGAGCTCGTGGTTTTTATAATATGATGGATATTTTTGATAGTGATTGCCGCAAGAGGTCATGTTATTAGCAACCTTTTTAAACAAAACAATAAGAGATAAATCTTATTCTCTATAATGTGAACTTATTTTAAAACACTCTTTTTATTTGTTAAAAAAAAATTCTCTCCCTCAAAAATGTAAAATTGTCAATACGTTGCGATAAAAAGATAATATAAAAAATACTACATTCCATTCATAAATCTTAAATTATACAAAGCCAGGGCCTTGTTTATTTCAAACGAGCAACCATAAGCCAAGAACCCACCCCTTGCACCGCCTACGGCCGGGAGCGCTCATAAAATTAATGTGGCTTAGCTTTGCGACCGGCTTCTCGACAACTAGTGTGCTTGTCAAAGCCAATTATCCTTATTACAGTGCGATAAAGATAAAGAAAGTCTTTTGGGCCACAAAAGATGAAAAATACGACGATATGTTCACAAAAACACCTTTAAATGTTAGCCGGCCGTTTTCTTTATTTAGGAAAGTGAGTCACATATTTTTGGAGGAATACCTACGTATTTGCGTTGTGTAGATACCTATTAGAAGCCAAGCTCCCACTTTGATAAGCATTTTAAAACCTGAGACTAAGTTAACACGGGGAAATAATCATATAACCCCTTATTCATAAACAAGAATAATAAGTAGGTATATGTATTAACTTAAACCTTCTTAAGTCAATTATCATCTCTATTCTTTGACATGCAAAGGACAGTGATAGGTATATTTTAATTCATGGTTTAAAATTGATATTTTTTATGAATATGGTGGCTAAAGTTCAATCATGTACTCTCCTATTAGTACCCTCTTTAGAGATTCTTATATTTAAATTATTTTTAATTACCTGGAAGGCGGCGGCGCAGCTCCAGCAGGGTTGTCGAACCTCGTGAAGACTGGTAGCTGCGCGCCCATCACGTGCAGGCGGGCCGCTAATAACGCGAGGGTCGCGCAGCACACCGTGGCAACCCTGCGAGCTGCCTCCCCGCACGCACAGCCCCAGCCAGAGCCCTTGCCCCAAGCGTCCACCCACGACCAGCGGCTCACTCCGCCTGAACTTCGACGCTATAAAACAAAGGAAATGAAATAAAAAACGTACCTACCTGCTTATAAAAACAAACTCTTCCTTTTTTTAAGTGAGTCAAGTGGGAGATTTTGTTTGTCATTCAATGCCCGAATTAAAAAAAAACGGGTGTTGTATATGTTTAAAAGAAAAATCGATGTCAAAGGATCATATTAAAATTCCCGTCTGCTAAATTGCCTCGGCCATACGACAAACTAAGTGAATATCACGTTATGTTAGTACACAAGAATATAAACATACACAATAATGGAAAATCATATAGAGGAAGAAAGAATTAAGCTTTCCCAGTCTGACCCAGAGCCAGACAGCGGTGTTGTATCGTTAGATATTTTATTAAACATGTCAGCTCAGTCGCCCAACGCTGAAAAAAATCTAGGGGCGCAGCAGGAGTGGTGCAACGAAAAAATAAAACGCCCGCTACGCGCCTCTCCCGTCTGCCTCGCAATTTAGGGTTATATTCTAGAAAATTCATTGGCATTTTCCCCGCCTCGAAACTATGAAGCTAATAGATGTATTTTAAAGCCAAAGTTTTTAAACTTTATGACACGTTCTTTTGGATTTTTAAAATTGTGCAGAAAATTCTGAACTAGTTATTTAGCTATGATATTTATACTTCTATGTATACAGGGCACAGGTATAGCGTTTGCTTAGTGCGATAATTAGGATTAGCCCTTATGTAATATATGAAATAAGGACTATGTATTTAATGTGTAGACACATCTTTATGTGTTGGCTACAGTTGTATGATGGATGAACCGTTCTTAGCTCACTGAGACAGGAATTTGTCGTACAAAGAGCTATAACATGCAGAGAGTCAGGTGCCAGTCTAGATAGATTAGGTTTAGGTTTAAACTAATTCTGGTCCTTTATAAATACACTTATGGTCCTTAGGTACGGATCACATGTGGTCAAAGTTTGTGCTAGTAGGTTAATTTGAATGTGATCTAATACGGAATATTTTTCGGAGGATTTATGTAATCATTTATGTGTGTAAACGATGTGACCTATCTGTTTTCTTTTACGAATGTGGTAGACACTCACCTTCTGTGCGACGAACAGCTCATAGACGACACAGACACCGGTGACGGTGATGCCTTGCTCCTTGCACAACATCGCCACGCCAACACACGCAGTACACGCTACAACATAACGCCAGTCTGCAACGAATTGAAGCCTTGTTTAGTTAACTCCTAAGGACCAAAGACCCATTTTGTAAGCTTAACTTCCTTAAGAACTGAACAAACGCTTGGGGTTTTCAGTAAGAAAATTTAATGTTGTACTACAAAGTTTTAAACAGTATCCACACAGTTTAATTATGGCTACACAAGTATACTCTATGGCTTAACTATGTAAGGACAATCCTAGGGCCTACGTCCGTATTTGAGACTTATTACCGCTCTTTGCCAAAAGAATCGGTGCACGGTGAAAGGAAAGCTCAAACACTTTATCGAACTATGCGATCCGTAGCTATACAGGAAGATTACGTAAAATTACACTTCTAAATTGTATTACAGGAACATCTTATGTATAAACCCATATATCTTTATTTATGTAAACGTTTGCCTTAAAAAGATCTCTCAAAAGATCTCACATGAGCTACCAAACATGACAGGGGTGAATTCATTCGGGCATCACAACGCGGTGTCAACGACCTCAAGGTCAACGGTACCTAAAGATGTTTTACATATTGAATGTTGAAGTACGCGAAAGGTAAGTAATGTAAGAAGTATGTAGGTGTCGGGGATCCGGTCATTCACCCGCGATTCTTGGTACTTATTAGGTATCGAGTTTACTCCTTATCGTTCGAAAATAGTTTTCCCTGCACAAAAGGAAAGTGAGAGTTTGTCGGAAATGATTACGGCTTATTATTTGAAATATGAATTCACTTCATTTATAATATCATATATTATCATACATAGTATTCCCCGAAGGGGTAGGCAGAGGTGTGTAGTACGTACTTACACCCACATTTCTCCGGTTATGTTATAACTCATAGGTCTCAATGTAATAGTGGGCGAACATGATCAGTTCAACCGTACTAATTTCGTTAAAAGAATGAAAAAGAGAACTCACATGGTGTATTATGGTATAAGTATTAATATTTAAGAGTTCATTGCTCCTAATTTTTTTGTTGAAGGTACTAAATTATGTTAACACGTAAAACTATTTGGTCAGTATATTAATTATTTTATAAAAACTTCTACGTTACCTGTATATCTTCTCCGCTGAGAAGCTCGCGCGTAGCACAGCAGCGCGCCGAGGAAGAACAGAGAGGATAACATCTCGGCACGACCCACCACACCCGTCACCTGTGTAATGACATAATATATTTACATATTACACGTAAAACATGACATTGAATTTGAAAACATGTTTCTTTTTGTACCTATATCCGTACCCCTAATATGCAAAAAGCATATGTACCCATCATTCATCCGTCGTGTCGCAGTATCTAAATCGGAAACTCATTATTTAACGTGGCTTCGGCAGAATAAAACCTTGAACTTACTTTATTTAAGTCCAAAAAAAAGACAAGTTCAGGAGGCACCGTAAAGATAGTGAAAATAGCGGCGAGCGTACCACATACTATAAAAATAGCAAACATGGTTGGGGCTTACTGGGGCCGGCCCGTAGCCGCGCTCACGACTTCATTACAGCGGACACACGACAAACATATTTCCTCGACTTTTACGAAGACTTACACGAGCTTTAGAACTTTACCAAAATATATTTCTTTACGGGACATAATCGAGTTTGATTGAACTCATCATCAGCATCAGCCGGAAGACGTCCAATGCTGAACAAAGGCCTCCCCCTTAGGAAGGGAGGGTGCCATAATCCCCACGCTTGGCAAGCGGCTTGGGGATCGCAGTATTGGTGGTCAAGTTACATGAGACACTGCTGCCCATCTTCTGGATTTTCCCTTAGTTGCCTCTTACGACAGCCACGGGAGGAAAGGGGGTGGTCAATTCTAGGCCGGATCATCATCATCATCATCAGCCGGAAGACGTCCACTGCTGGACAAAGGCCTCCCCCTTAGAACGCCATAATGAACGACAACTTGCCGTTTGCATCCACCGGTTGCCCGCAACTCTGACGATATCGTCGGTCCACCTGGTGGGAGGCCTGCCAACGCTGCGTCTTCCGGTTCGTGGTCGCCACTCGAGAACCTTTCTTCCCCAGCGGTTATCAGTTCTTCGAGCGATATGGCCTGCCCATTGCCACTTCAACTTGCATATGCTTTGAGCTATGTCGGTGACCCTAGTTCTTTGGCGAATTTCCGTATTCCGGATCCTGTCGCGCAAAGAAACTCCGAGCATAGCTCTCTCCATAGCTCGTTGAGTGACTCTGAGCCTCTCTAAAAGGCCAACCGTTAGCGACCACGTCTCAGAGCCATACGTCATCACTGGCAACACACACTGGTTGAAAACCTTCGTCTTCAGACACTGCGGAATTTTGGACGAGAAGATGTCGCGTAGTTTCCCGAACGCTGCCCATCCGAGTTGGATTCTTCGGGCGACCTCTTTGTCGAAGTTGGACCTGCCTAACTGAACAGTTTGTCCAAGGTAGACATAGTGGTCAACAACCTCGAGAGTATCGTTCCCAACGATAACCGGTACGGGTGCGACATGGACATTTGACATGATCTTCGTCTTGTCCATGTTCATTTTAAGACCCACCTGTTGGGAAACGAGACTGAGGTCGCTGAGCATAGTATTGAGCTCCTCCAGCGATTCCGCCATGATAACTATATCATCGGCAAAACGAAGGTGAGTGATGTATTCGCCATTGATGTTGATGCCGGACCCGTTCCAGTCCAAGAGCTTGAAAACGTCCTCCAACGCATTTGTGAACAGTTTCGGAGAAATCACGTCTCCCTGTCTCACACCACGCTGCAGTTGGATTGGTTTCGTGCTCTCGTCCTGTAACCGGATCGACATGGTGGCGTTACTATACAAACACTTCAACACCTCGATATACCTATAGTCAATATGACATCGCTGAAGGGACTGCAACACAGCCCAGGTTTCGATTGAATCGAAGGCTTTTTCATAGTCCACAAACGCTAGACACAGTGGCCGATTATACTCCTCGGTCTTCTGTATAATCTGGCGGAGCGTGTGGATGTGGTCTATGGTGCTAAAGCCTTTTCGGAAGCCGGCTTGTTCGGGAGGCTGGAAGTCATCAAGCTTGCGTTCGAGACGGTTCGTAATGACTCTCGAAAACAGCTTATACACATGGCTCAGAAGCGAGATGGGTCTGTAATTCTTCAACAAGGTGTTGTCACCTTTTTTGAAGAAGAGCACCACCACACTCCTGTGCCATGCTTCTGGCGTAGTACCCTCGAGTATGACGGAATCGAATAGCTTCTGGAGGACTAAAAGTACCGGTTTTCCACCCGCTCTCAGAAGCTCCGTTGTAATTCCGTCATCACCCGGCGCCTTGTTGTTCTTAAGCTGTTTCAGAGCCACTCTAATCTCGTACAGGCTGATGTCTGGGATGTCCTCAGTGTAGTGTCGGGTCAGTTTAGCTCTAGAGTCCTGAGCTATCCTGACAACGGGTTCCCGTGTCGAGGTGTACAGCTGTCCGTAAAACCTCTCGAGCTCTCTCAATATTTCCGGTTTCGATGAGATGATACTGCCATCGTCGATCTTCAGCTTCGTCATTTGGCTTTTCCCAACAGACGAATTCCTCGCGAACACTTTGGAGCCCTGGTTCCGCTCAATTGCGTCCTTAATACGGGCAGTATTAAAGGAGCGCAAATCGTGACGCGTGGAGATAGAAATTCGCCTATTGAGTCGACCATATTCCGACATGTCAGCTGAAGATTGCAGTCTCATCGCATTCCGGGCTTCCATTAACTTAATGGTTTTATTGGAGAGCTTCTGAGGTTTTCTGCGGCGTGGGGTTCTAAAGAACTGGGACCCCACTGCTTGGACAGCTTCCACCAACCCGTTGTTTATCTCGTCCGCTGTTTCGCATTCGGCTAGGCACTGGAAACGATTACGCAGCTCGAGTTGAAAGCATTCGGGGTTCTGGATCTGGGCAGGACCAGGACGGAGCGTGGACTTCATCAGAGGAGACCGTTCAAGCTTAACATGGATATTCAGTGTGCCTCTGACAATACGATGATCGCTACCGGTTTTCACCTTCCCGATCACAGAGACATCACTGAATATACGCTTCTTGGTCGTCATGATGAAGTCGATCTCATTTTTGGTTGAACCATCGGGGCTAATCCACGTCCACTTCCTGGATGGTCGCTTCTGGAAGAAGGAGTTCATCAAATAGAGTTCTTCCTTCTCCATGAAGTCGACCAGCCGCTGGCCCCTCTGGTTCCGCTGCCCATATCCAAACGACCCTACTCTCAACTCATCGCCATTCTGAGTGCCCACCTTAGCGTTGAAGTCCCCCATAACAACGGTGAAGTATGTTTTGGAGGTATGCATGGCTTCTGAGATCTCCTCATACATAGCCTCTACTTCATCGTCAGGGTGTGTCGAGGTCGGCGCATATACCTGGATGACCTTCAACGAATACCGATCGGTGATTCTGAGTATCAGGTAAGCTACCCTGCTCGACACACTATCGACTTTTACCACGTTATTAATGAGGGACTTACGGACGAGAAACCCAACACCACCCTGGGACTTTCGGTCTCCTTCCCGGAAGAAGAGCATGTTGCCGGAGTCAAGGATTATCGTATCCTGTCCCTCTCGTCGGATTTCAGATAATCCCATGATGTCCCAACGTAACCTGCTCAATTCTTCCTCCAGCTCGACAATCTTCTCATCGGTCCGAAGCGTGCGGACGTTGTGCGTTGCCAGGGCCAAAGTCCGGTGAGGGTGGTAGCGAGGAATCAACCGGGGATTCTTAGCACCCTCTGCTCCTCCGTTACCTGGCCCGCTACCATAGCCAGGGATAGAGGAGCTGCCGGGTACTGGGGGCCGTGGCAAAATTGTGTGTTTCATTTGGGGGGGGGGGGGGGTTGCCATAATCCCCACGCTTGGCAAGCGGCTTGGGGATCACAGTATTGGTGGTCAAGTTACAGAAGACGCTGCTGCCCATCTTCTGGTATTTTTCCCTTAGTCGCCTCTTACGACACCCACGGGAGGAAAGGGGGTGGTCAATTCTAGGCCGGATACAACACGGCTATTGATTTGATTGAACTGTTCATGAGTAATCAAGATTGTACCAACATCCCCAGCCTTTTCTTCCCACTGCTAGGTATAGGTCTCTGCAAATCTAATCCAAGTTTCTACCCTATCTTCTACATTCACTAGTCACAACAACGATACGAACTGTCCTACTTTTGGCCAAAGGTCACCTTAGTACTTGCGTGTATTTGAACCGTACAGACTTGGTTTAATGAATACGTTCCGAAAACCCCCGGTTTTACGATGTATAGCGCTATTGGAAAATATTTGAAATAAAATACCCAACGTAAACATCAGTTTTTAATATAAAATCGTTGCCTTTCACTAAGAATTCTTTATTTATTTTCGTGAGTGAGTTTTGCAGACATAAAACAAATATCAGTGGTTCATACAAGTTCATGCGAAAGGCGAGGCATATCAATCAGATCGTCAGCGATTGAGACCTCCTTTCATTTGAAGCAGTAACAAATCCGTACGTCTCTTTAATATCGCTCGTTCAACGCGAATTTAAATCGTTAGTCGTATAAAATACGACACAATAAAAACGAGTGTATCTAATTGGAATGCTGACGTAAACGGTAAAATAAAGATCATCAAGTTTACACCTGACGGGGCGTAAAATTGTCATGTGAGTTGACGTGTATGGTGTCATAAAACGGGACCTAGCTACCGTTGGCTGGCTGTCACTGCTCTCTGTAGCCAACAATAAACATTTAGCACGAATATAGTGTTCATTCAAAGTTGAACCGTGTTCGGAATAAAATAAAGTTTTATTCAAATTAGTTCATTGTTTTGTTAGCAATCCGAACTAATATAAATACATGCATTCTAAATGTAGTGCATTAGTAGGAGCCCATAGGGATCTCTCGTTCGCAGCGTTCATGTTATTACAAAATACAGGAGGTACGATACTGGTTGGTTTCAAGTATACCTCTGCGGGGTCAAACCGCATATGCCAAAGTTATGTCTAAGGAGGGTATCTCTTTATCCAGAGTTGTGTGTTTTGGAGTGTTCTTAATCCGGGACGGTCAGTCCACGAAGATATAGAAGAAATACCAAAATATATGGTTGCACGAATTACAAACGACATTCGCCAAATACAAGCATAGTAAATATTATAATATTGTGTATTTAGAAACGTAAGGTAAATAAATACGATTTCGCATTTATGTATAGAAATCGTATCCTTCTTTGGAATGTCAGTCGGAACGAACATAATATAATCGGGACCGCGTTCGAGCTATAAACAGAAAGCAATCCTAACAACGCTTGCTCAACACACGATTTCCCTCGAATCGTATTTTTTTTATGTTGAGCATAAATTTAATTTCAGCTCCGAGATGCACGGTGCAAATTATACTGTTCACTGGTGAAGCTCGGTTATTTTTATAAAAGGTTTCGCGGGGTTTCATTTGCATCTATTGGATTTATTGTTTCTTTTTTTACTTTAATGTATTGCTGAGGTAAAGCCGGTTAATTGGCTGTGCTTGAATCTATTCCTCGTTTCACATAACGAAGGAGTGACTACCTACTCGTGAGCCTTGTTGGGAACCCACGTGCGGTTTATAGAAGGTTTACTCTTTAAAAGAAGTTATTTTAACTACCGTTCGTATAATATTAGGATTCAAGAAAAGATAAGTAAGTTTTCTTAAAAGATTCTAGATACATAATAATTATGTCAATTATATTTTAATACATTATTTATTGATTAATATTATAGATACTTAGGTAGATTAGATACCTAGAATACATTTTGTACAATGTGTACTTGTCCATAATGTAAAGACACAAAATAGTTCAATTAGTACCTACCGCCAGCTGAACACTAAACACTGTCACACGAGCGCTGGTCTCCAAAAGAAATTGCTATCGTAAAACGTGTGGAAAGTGTACAGCTGACGGTAGCGCCTCCCGCATAAAATGCAGACATTGGTACCTACTACCTACCTACCTGCCCATTTCTTACTGAGGACTACGATTTATAAATGAGTTAAAAAAATCATGTATAACGGAATTCACTGTAACATTTATGACTTGCGTAATACGTTGCCTTAATTACATGTATGCCTCTCTAGAATAATACAGTGCGTAAATTAAGCTAGACCAATATAAATACTATTTTTACTGTCTGTGCAAACATAGGATATCGGCTTAAACCAGCTCTGTGACAGAAGAAAACTAGCATGAAAATATCTAAACTTTGCTTTTAAATACATTTTGTAGGTATTATATTATTTCCTTTATTTATATCATTTTTCTTGCAAATTACATTTTTAATTACCTTTATAAAAATACAATATTTAAAAATGTAGGTATTATATTATTTTGAAAACTGAAAACCAGCGCTGTAACTATCCAGCAGCAGCATTATGCCGACTAAAGGACCTTTTCTGACCTTAGGGCTCTTTCAAATTTGCCTGCGTTAGTCGTGCGGCTGTCGTACGTTTCATACAAATTGCTAAACGGACGTCTAATATTTGTATGAACCGTACGACAACCGCACGACTAACGCAGGCAAATTTGAAAGAGCCCTTATACGTCAGCTTTAATTTTATTATTTTATTTTCTTAAAAAAAAAAAAAAAGAATTCATTCATACTTGACGTATATTTTAAACCAGAGTATTTTGAAGTACCTAAACATTCAACAGTCCAAAACAAATCAAACTCATCGGTAGTTTTTGGTGGGAATTTGAGTGAGTTAGACAATTTTTTTTTGTATTTTCCATATACGTTATTCACATTCTTTTTGAAACTCTATATTTCGGTATAATTGAGCCGACAGTTTCCAATATACCTACTGCGTTCCTAATTTGTGTTGGGTATGAAAAAAACACATGCGAAATGATCGTAATCCTTAGTACTATCTTTTATAAAGGCGATAGCACCATTTTTAACATGCTTTTTGTTAACGTTTTAATGAATTTACATAATTATAACGGTTTTTTCCGAATACATACGTGGGTAAAACCCGGATTCAGTAAATAATATGAACGGATTTTGATGAAACTTTAGAGTTATATAGCATACACATCAGAATAATGGTTATAATTATGTATAACGATCATAATTTTAATAACATTATAACTACATGATTGAGTATAAAATCTACCAACATAACTCTACTAATAAAATATCAGATGAATGTAAATACGAGTATCATGCTCTTCCTCCACGTTCGTTTGGCGCACCTTTATACGATTTAAGAGCACTTTAAAAGCCTTTGCGTGTTCTAACGACCAAGCTCACCTGCACACTTGACATGTGGGATCAACGGCTCAACATGATATCCTATCGCGAGACATTAATACCCCATGCTTGTACTTATAATTCATATACGTCTATAAACATTACCTATGGGATCATTCAAGCAATACTGAGCGATAATGACTGAATGATATTATTATTCTTTACACGTTATTTGAATTTAATTAGGGTACAGTTAGTGGCTGTTAAAATGGCAACATATTTTTTTTGTTTAATTTATTAAAACGTTGCCCCACACTAGGAATTTCTTCCTGTATCGTGGGTGCGTTTCACAAACATGAAATATCACATACACAAACACCCAGACTCGGGCATACATCTGCGGTTCACACAAATTTTTGTCCCAAGTCCAATCGCTTAGCCACTGCGTTAATCAGGTCGTCAAATCAATCTGTCTTTCTATTTGAAATAACCAATCCTGCATAGGTATTAAATAAGTCACCTTATTTCCATCAAACTGTAATCCGAAAAAAGTAATCCTTCTCTTCTTTTCATAACAATCGTTCTTTATGCACGAGACACTTGACAACCGTATAATGAAGTGTTCAAATAAAAACACCGGAATGAAATGAAATGTCGAACAATATATGCGGTCGACATCGAAAAAATCACATCGGATACTGTCATACACAGTCCGGTGTTATATGGTACATAAAACGTTTAATATCTCGAATGAATATTAACCGAATGCCATCCGATACGCCGCACTTCGACGGATCAATGATTAAAAAAATACAAAGCGCTCAAATATGGGTCTATCGACGATTGCACATGGAATTTATGAGTGCACTTATGTGTGACGTGATTGATAAATAGCGGGGATTTTAGTTACGATGAAAATTGGAATGTTTTAATTAACAGAATGTGAGAACGTTTAGTGATGAAGTTGGTAATCAGAAGCGTACTGGGAGTTGATTGTTTTGTTGTACAAACAGTTTTGGTGACTGATGCACTATTGATGTATTAATATCAGTATCGATATACATTTTATTAGTATCTACTTTGTTTTCCAGCTCTTCGAATGATAGTTGCATTAGCCAATCAATCAATTTATTTATTTGCACAGAATCTAGGTAATACATAAAAGTTGATGATATAAATAATTCAGTACCTTATATTCTATTCTAGCCAGTATCTAGTGCTGACGAATATAAATATCTCGATATTCAAAGACTCTTGTATGTGGATAATTATATTAAAAGCGAACTACGGGATTCGAAATCTTCTTTTGTTTATTGACTGATGAAGAACGTAAATGTGGTTGTTAAGTTCTATTTATAAACATAGGTACTAGAGGCTCCAATATTATATATTTAGCCGCATCGGGGTAAGTACACCGACCACAAAATTGTCGGGAAAAGGTTTTGATGATGTTTCAGCGATAGCTCTAGAACATTCGTATGTTCATATTTAGTGACTTGTTGCTACCCTACGAGATTCCATAGTAACCGTGAAATTTTCCTCAATAATTCTTGGAACTTGAAAAGTATACATCCTACACTGTTTAAGGGTTGAAGGCAACTCAAGTAACTTCTGTGTAAGACTCTATTCATTCCTAATACTGTAACAGCTTAGTAACAATTATTATATATTTTTAATAGTTTCTTAGTTTTATAATTGTTATTTACAGAAATGTAAGTAGTTTTGCCGTGCCAACATAATACAAAATAAGCTTTATTAAAATTGATGTGACTGCGACTCAACACTCGCGTGCTGGGTTCTTAATGTTTTTCAATTATTTTTCTACAGGCTCGGTAAAGTGGACACGCTCAGGTTGGCTATTACGTATAATAATAATAATATGATTGATTAAAGTGATGCGGCGAAGTAACAATCACTTTACGAAGTGGATAAAGGTTTTGTGGAATTTTTCCTTATTCAGAATCAGAGCCATAATTTGCTTGTTTGGATTATTTGGAGTATGCATAGTACACGATACACTAGCGGACATATTAATCAGTCCAGCCTTTTGTAGAATGGTAATTTATTCCTTTTGTAAGTTTAGAAATACTTTCCATAATGGTTTTCCATATTAGTATTTTCCATTTAGGTTTTCACCCATATAACCGCGTTACGTCGAAGCCACGTAAAACATGCAACACGAACTCCCAAAAATATTTTGATAGGCACTCAACAAGCTATCATAATCTATAAAAATATACTCACCGCCTCAGTGTGAATAGGATGTACTGCGAACAAGATGGCGGCGACAAAACTCGCGAACTCCGGCAGAAACATCGCACACACCCTGTAACAGAATAACTAGGTCAGTGGATGGATAAACAAGCTGAATGTGTCGCGGTCTTCTGAAGTTACAATGTTTTTGTAGGCCGAACTATGTTTACAGCTGCTCGAATTGCGTTATTAGCAATCGAGTGAGGTATATCGATTACAAATGGATGTGAATGGATACTCGTTTCTGTTTGCTGTGGACGGATTTTGTAGGTCAATTATGTGAAAACATTTTTGTGTTATATAAAGGTTTGGTAGGTATCGAATTGAATAAAATGTAATCGAAATGAAATGTTTGATTACTGATTCAACTGATATGAGTTCATTAGGCTGGGCGAGTTTTTGATTACTGTTAAATCAATATTTGTTTTATAACCAGTAAGTAATATACTAAAAACGTTTGATTTTTATGCAGTGGGTGTAAATATGATAATTTTTTATAGGTATTCAAATTTTAGTGAGTGTTATTTTAAGAACGTGGTCCGATTTCCAGTTAAATTCTATTTACAAAGATTTAGTATTTTATTTGGGGTGTCCGCGAATTTTCAGCAGCAGTTTGGTATTCCATAATGTGCCGGAATTGGTTCACGCTCATTGAAACTTAGGTATCTTTCTAGCCAAAAAGTAATTTAATAAAACGTTGCCTACTTACAAAAAGCTGTATGTATATTAAAAGAAAATCAGTTTATACAAATAAAAGCCCCAAAAATGTTGAAACTTAATGCATATCGTTTCCAGGGAGCGGTTTCTATTGCCCTGTAGCTAGCTGTGAAAACTTTTGCGGTTTCATTTCACACGCATGCCTCGCACGTGAGAAACAAAACTTTTAATGGACGGATTTTTATGTTTGGCTCTTTATGTGAAACTTTGATGACTTGTTTGCTACATATTATATGAAGTACGGCGGTCTATGGCGGTAAGACGAAGTTTGATTGGGTATCACTTACTGTAATCTAACGGCTTAACTTTTGTTTATTGATAATGTATTGTCTTGTGTTTGTTCGTAGGTTTCTTAATTGCTTTACCATATAGACCAGTACCAGTGGAGTATTAATTATGGTAAAGTAACAATGTTACAGTTACAGGAAATATTAAACAGATTTATGTATAACACAGACATGTAGAGAGATGGAAGCGTCTTAAGTTCCAATCGACCATCCACCGCTGACGACATAAGTGATGACCTATCGGAGCCAAGCTAATGTCAAATGTCACTTAGTAATATCGCCCGGGAGCCGTGATGTAATGCCCCCTCAGACACCAACGGAGTATATTAGGCTTCATAAATTGACCACCCATCACACTGTTGGCCCGACCGGCGATAATTTAATCACACAGATCGAACGAACACGTCATTATCTTTACTGAGAACAGCTACCGAAAGTTTGAATGCATAAACTTTAACAAATATTGTTTGTTAACTTTAAATTAACGCCGAATACTGTTTCAGAATTAAAATGTATACAAAGATACATTGTTGTACCAGTTGTCAAGCGTAAAATTGAGAAAGTTATAACCGAAACGAACAGACGCCTGGGACCGTCGACTGAGTTATCAACAACACTAAAATTGAAGCGACAATTTTTACCGCAGTTTGCGCTGTCTTGTGCAATATATAGGTGGTCCTGACTGTGTGGAACGTGGAAGTCGAATGACAATAATTGGGCAAGTTAGTCCGGCAGCGGCGGCGCCCGCGAGGCTTGCGGCCGCAACTTGGCCGCAGAGGTGGAACAACGACTAATTGAGACTAACGCAGCGAAGGTGCTTCCGACGGCTAACTTCTGCCGGGATTAAGGCACTCGTTAGCGACTTTTTGCGAATCTGACGAAATCTCTTGCGAAGTTAGCGAAAAAACATTTATAGCTAGTTTGTTCGAGAAGCGCGCACCTAATGAGCTGCTCTGAATCGATACGCTTCTGACGACTAGTAGTCGCTGGCTTTCTAATTGCACCGTTTATGTTTATAGACATTTTATATCGAAAGTTTTAATGAAACTACTCGTAGACGTTTTATGCGTACAAGTATTATGAAGTTATGAGTAATATGAACAGTTAAAAAGTTTAATTATGTTTTTGATGTGAACACGCGTGGAAAGTTGTTCGTCTTCTAAGAATTAACGAATGAGTATGGAATATAATAATGTGAGTTATTAATTATAATTAGTCCGTGCGACATAAATTACGAAAATTAGCGGAACTTAATTAATGTCTAAACAGCACTAATTAAACAGGAAACAGAAAAAAGTAAAAACATCTTAGGAATAGTTGACATCGTGTAAAAACAACAATCTTAATGATATTTTAATTTTTTTATTAAAAAAAAAAAGCCGCCCCACACTAGGATTTTTTACTACACCTGTATCGTGGGTGCGTTTCACAAACATAAAATATCACATACACAAACACCCAGACTCAGGACAAACATCTGCGGATCGAACAAATTTTTGCTTTTTGGGGATCGAAGCCACAACCCTTAGCGCAGCAGTCCAATCGCTTAGCCACTGCGCCAATCAGGTCGTCATTCCATAAATGACTTAATTACTTTTGATTGTGAGCTGGGTCTTAATGTTTATTATCCATAATTGAAACTGTAATCTATTGAGTCTTTCAGGCTATAAATACGTTTTCATTTACATTTGAAAGGGCTAAAGTAATGTAGATCCGATGTATTCAATATTTCGGCATTAACTAGCGCAGCCGTTCATAATCGAGGCGGACCGCGACCTTTTGTTTAATGTTTAATTATGCATGGTGATTACTGCGTGTGTATCTCGCCTGTATTTTCCGGAAGGGTGAGCAGGGGTGTGTTATGTATGAACACCCATATTTCGCTACAGTTTTAGGGGATAAGTCGTTGACTATTTATTGGAAATAGTTATTTGTTAGTTGTGTTTTAAAATAAGTAAGTACATATTAATTTAAATTAAAAAAAAAAAAACATTTATACAGTAGCATTGGTTGCTTGAAAGGATGCAATCCGGTCCGAAATTACGCTATAGGATGTAATACAAATTTAGAAATATAAAAAATGAAAATATTACACACATAACATCACGGCTGTATTTTCCGATGGGGTAGGCAATGGGTGTACTATACACAGTACACCCAAATTTCACGTGTTATGTTATAGGACCCAATTAAATAGGGGGCGAACCTATTGCCATCAACCGGGCACAAATCCAGACACCGTGTTGCTATTAAGACCTACGTCATGAAAAATCCCAGAAACACTTTGCCCGAGTCGGAATTCGAACCTAGGACCTAATGAACAGCAGGCGCCCTTAGCGGCTACTAGATCAACGAAGTATTTATAATATTAATTATTTAGAATTGGTTTAACGATTTCAGGGTCACAAACCCTGGCAAATTACGGGTCCTGATATATTATCAAGGTAAACTTAGGGTGGATGAAACAGATCTGAACCGCGCATTTTTAAAAGTGTGATAATACTTCCACAGCTAATGACATCTAGACAGACAAAATCAACAACAACAATAGCCATAGTACAAGCATTATTAGGTTCTATAGTTATTTTAGTACGGCGAGTGGTTTGGCCGGACACTTGGATCAAATATTCATTGAATTTTAAACTAAACGAAAGTGTCGACCTAAGCCTATTTAACTTTGGCTTGCTTGTATGAAACATTAGCCGCTCAACATTGTACAAAAATTATAACTAGAGAATACGTAATCAACGCTGTAACGATGGCGAAGTGTTGACACATATTCTGATATACTGCCCCCTTTACCATGAACTTAGTAATAATAATAATATAATATATTGATTTGCCGTGTGGTATCCGGCCTAGAATTGACCACCCCCTTTCCTCCCGTGGGTGTCGTAAGAGGCGACTAAGGGAAAACCCAGAAGATGGGCAGCAGCGTCTTCTGTAACTTGACCACCAACACTGCGATCCCCAAGCCGCTTGCCAAGCGTGGGGATTATGGCAACCCCCCCCTTCTAAAAGGAGGAGGCCTCCGTTCAACAGTGGACGCCTTACGGCTGATGATTAGGATGATGATATTGATTTGGAACATAAACAGTATAAAACAGAAACGAAATCAAAACGATGGTAACTGCAAAAGTAACAAAACTGTGGCGCAGCTACCAACGCCCCTCTCCTGATAGGAAGGTAGTAGGTTCCAGACATAAAATAAAAGTTGTAGTTCAACAAAATCAAAAAGAAAATAATCAAAATCAGAAAAGTGTGTGTTGTGTGTGTTTGTGTGTGGGTGCTGTGTGTATTTGTGAATGAATGTATGAGAGTATTATACTTCCGTGAGTCTTTAACACTTAGCCTCCACGAGTGACGATACCTAAGTACGTCTGGCGCACATGACGGTACACGTCGCTAAAATAACTGTGTGGGCCGACGTATTAAAAAAAAGACGTTCCTTTTGCAGTACCCAGACGAGAGTAGAAGAACACACTTGCCTTCACTTTCAACGCGTAGCATATTTAAATAATACCATTTTTTATCTATAAGTACCTTTTGATACCTTTAATTTTGAATATTTTAGCAACTAGGCTGAAGTATCCGATAAAATCTTGATCACTTTGAATATCGATTACATTAAAATTGTTCACGTCGGGTCACCTTGTATGAAATTGGTCGCGACGCTGACGTAGCGACAAACAGCGTGTGTAGCACTTACGTAGTGCTGCGTAGCGCGGCGTAGCACTTTAGAATAAATGAAATGGCTACGTTGGCGGTCGTTTACTATTCATATTATAATATCATGCATGATACGTCCAGTTTTGAAAGAGAATTATAATCTCATAGCGATATTAAATCATTTTTGATAAAACGTTATCATTATAGTACCTAATATTGACATTACTTTCGTATTAGTGCCTTATGCACTTTTCTTCTTACCGTATGGCTAATGGACAACCTAGTGTCAGAGTATAAACCACCTGTAGGCCTCTGACATGGTTTTCAACACCGATGAAAAATCTTTCAGGTGTGCCGGTTTCCTCACGACATTTTCGTTCGCCGTTTATAGCAACTGATAACTAATTTACAATACGCACATAAATTCGAAAAGACATTGGTGCGTGCCGGGGTTCGTACTTGCAACCTTTGACTTGGTAGTCCAACGATCATACCATTCGGCTGTCAGAGCACTTCAACCTTAACTAATAAAGCAAGCCATACAAATATTAGCTTCGTAAAATAAAAATGGCTTAACACAATTCACTGCGCAACTCGGGTCATCAATTTTGGTATGATTGACCGGAGCCGATGTGTCAAAGTCAGGGGTGTACAATCTTTTTCTTTTGTAAGCGACCCACATATACGATATTGGCCAATTAATTAGAAACGGCTGGAACGAAGATACAATCGCCTGTGATCGTCTAATTTCGGTTTGGTTGAACCGTTGTTGAACGGTACTCAATTTGGTATTAGAACGTTTGGCGCAGTAACTAAGGTGTGTCTTCTGCAACACGATTGCGGTTTTATTGTTACGTAGGACAAATATTTGTATAATCCGCTGTAGGTTTTTATATTACATGTACATATAAATAACATACGTATGGCCTAAGTGTGGAAGAATAATAAAAGTAAATATGAAGAGTACATTTCGTAAGTAATTCCACCAACCTCAAGGATAGGAATTTAAAAATGACGGCACCTTCTGCCCGTTGTGTGTCGCGCCCCGGCTATGAGAGTAATAAGTGGCTATCGTTCACATTGTAGCTTCCCGGAGGCTTGCTCGGTCATTTCCTAGATGAATGGCCATTCTTCACACATCTAGAACTCTACCTACTTGGTTCCAATCACTAAGCGGCGGCTATGATTGTAACTAGTTAGAAACACCAACCAGTATATTATGTACTTCACTTTATTAGTATGGAAAAACGCTAAGTAATTTTACTGTTTAAAAGACATGGTATGACCAAATCCAATAAATTTTGACGAATCTCATAGAAAATAAATTAAGATTCAGAATGAGATGTTACATTATTTGGTCCATGTGAAGTAAGAATGCTTGGTCCCAGTAAACACAACTCTATGACAGATCACGAAGCAAACACAGTATTGAAACAATCGCCGACTACACGGAGGTCATTGAACTGTGAAAGGGTTAATTTTCCACCCAGAAAGGTTTTAGTGGCTTAGCTTAAAGCGTCACTAATATCATTAATTCATTAGCATACATATACACGTACGTTACGTTTGTTAAAACATAACCACCATAATCTCAATGGCTAGGGGTTAAAACCGCCATGGCGTCCCCTATTTTAGCCTAGGGCGCGGATTCAGTCGTGCATTCACCGCTACAAGGACCCCCAACAAGAGGTTACAGAAATTCTCTTGTGCTTATATCTGTATCTATCTGTAGTCTTATCTGTCATAGTAACAAATAAGGTTTTATTTGATTGACCTATTACACATTTATTTTATTCTTTATGTCCAAAGTTAGTACACAAAGGCGGACTTAAAGGCAAAGACATTCTCTACCTTTAATACGTAATTATATACGCTTTTGGTGTTCAAACAGGTTGTTGGTGTGTCTTGTGATTAACGTAAAACATTAAAATATCACAAAAATACTTAAGGTAGTAAATGCAATAACGATATTATAGTTTATTTTTTTGGGTTAAAAAAAACGTCACCCGACCCTAGGAATTTCTCTTGTATCGTGGGAGCGTTTCACAAACATGAAATATCACATACACAAACCCCCAGATTCGGGGCAAACATCTGCGGATCACACAATTTCCTGTCCCGTGCGGGAATCGAACCCGCAATCCCTATCGCAGCAGTCCAATCGCAAAGCTAAAAATAGAATTTTAAATTGAAAACTGCTTCGAATTATAAGTTACAAATAAGCACTGTGCAGCGAATATTCCAAGAAGCTATCAGTAGTCGATTCAAGACATTTATGTATTCTCGATGTTAATAAAAGACTTGACATGTTGGCCAGGGATTGTCAATTTTCATCAATCAACGAACTAGTATGGAGTTTTTGAATTTAAAATAAGAAAAAAATAATTTTAATGGTTATTCATTTAATATTTTTCAGAGATAGGAATAAAAACATCGGGCAAAATACTTGTAGCTATACCCTTTTAAATGAGAGTTTATATAATTGTTTGAGTTTCTATAAATAGAGATATTATATTATTTAGCATAACATTATCCTCAATGAAATTTTGCTTTTATAACCACGTTTTTATAAGACCATATTATTAAAATAACGGCTTCAACTGAATATTTAGATTCTCCAATACTTCATGCTTTAGAGCATAATCGTTTATATAGAAGATATGTTCTGACATTCATCTGAGTTATCTAAATTTGGCTATGTATTTGCTACCCGTGGGATACTCGAGGGCTTCCCTATTGCGATTAACTTCGTACAACATCAAGCTTCAGATTTAACGTTGAATTTTTTTTGTAGACAGATTGCGTTGTTATCTAGTTAGACTGCTCAGCGCTCACAACATAATGTAAATCTCGGTTGGGAAAAGAGCGCAATCAAACAGAAAACACTACTATATATAATCACTTTATTATAATTTAACATTCAAACGTTACTTACACTGTTACTCGTTTAACGACGGACGACCAGACAAGTCCCTGACATTACCATTCGAGAAGGTATGGACAAATAAATATAGGTTTAACGAATTTATTACTCATAAAGAACAATACATAGTTCACTTAATAATGAGCTTAAAAGGATAATTATAACTAAATGCAGATAACAGTGATCGAGCAATTTGAACAGATGTTGTCATAGATATATTGTTTTAGCCTAGTTTTAAACATATTACATTGACATTTCCTTTAACGTGAAGTTATTGGGAGCCAACCAAGCAGGTTTTCATTCAATAATATAATGTCTGTTACAATAAAGTGTAAACCACAATTAGAAAGCGTTGAGCACCGCTGACTCAGACGCATCGGCTACGGTAAATCACACCTATTTTCCGCTTCACTCATTAGTCTAGCTCAACGTGTTGCACGCGATATGCGTCGTGCAATCATAGACACCCTGTTACCCTCAGCGTATATCTATTGTTAAGTCGTTGTGCCCTAATCATTCACTCCGCTTGTCGTTCTCGTAATTACTGGGTTCAACTGCAATGAAACACGAGCTTAAGTTAAAATAACCTGTATAATTTAATTTGATTCAGTATTTTTAACTCGGAGACAGAAAAAAATGTATATCGTTAAAGAATAATATTTTTTTAAAGTCGCCCCACACTATGAATTTAACCAGTATCGTGGGGGCGTTCCACAAACATGAAACATCACATACACAAACACCCAAACTCGGGACAAACATTTGTGAATCACACAAATTTTGGTCCCGTGCGGGAATCGAACCCGCAACCCTTAGCGCAGCAGTCCAATCGCTTAGCCACTGCGCCAATCAGGTCGTCAATTTCGCTCTACTAGTCGTAAGATTATTTTAAAGTTTTGCAACCACTGTCTTCTTTATTCCATAGTATATTGTACTCGTATTTTTTGTGCTTTGATTCCCTCGTTTAATCACCAACTGTTAGTAAAAGTTGTCTAACAGTGGCTTCACGCTCACGGATAAGTTCGTGTCAACATTCCCTGCGCTGAGCTGGTAACACTTTCAATATGTTTACTGAAGCAAGGTTGCCAGATAAGTCACATTAACACGTATCTTTTAAATTTAGGAGTTAGGGTTTTGTGTGATATAGTTATAGGCTGTTCTTATTATTATATAAACTGCAACGACTTAATATAGGTAGCATACCCTTTCAATAGGAGATTTTTGAACATTGTTTTTAGAATATTAGATAAAATGAAAGTTATAATTATAAAGCGAACTTAGATTTTATTGTTTTCTTAATAGGTATGTGTTAAACGAATTCCTAATATAATCGTTACTTGAGGCAGCACCACAAAATTGTTACAAAAGCTCCCTTGAATGAAGTATCAGTATATCAGTATCAGTATTGGCGGTAGTGTACACGTGAAATTGTGATACAATATATAAGAAAATCAAGGTACAGGTCACGTTTAAAAACAATATAACGCCATCCCTTTGTGCCCTAGCTGAGCGGAAATAAAATTTTGTCCTGGCCATCTGACTATATTGACATTCGCCTACACTATCGCATACAAAGGCCAGGAATACTAGAGACGGGCTTTCGAAAAACTTTATGTTTCCATTTTTAGAAAATTATAATGTGTATTTTGAATTGATTGTATTGTAGACGTACTTTATAGGTAAGTACAATTCTTAAGTCAATACGGAGACTTTTCTTTACAGTAATTGAAATCTAGACTTTACGCGCGATATTGAAGTTACGAAGCCAATCAGGCCAGAAGATAAATATGGGTTAGTATTTTAATATATTCCATTTCAATCTAATCCTCATTTTATAAAAATAGCGAAGTTGTATATGCCGGGAAAACGCCCTTAAAATAATGTGAAAATAAAAAAAATATTTCATCATTTAATTTCCATATGTATGTAAATATGAGTCATGTAGATTTTTATTATTGGTATAACGTTTATATGTTAACATGCCAGATAAAATGTATTACTGTTCCAGAAATTGCTTTCTTTTACAATTCCTAGAAAGAGAATTTATAAAACCTTACTCAAATATAAAACATGTTATTAAAACTAATCATTTTGTTTCGTCGAAGTGAGATTACGCAGTCGGCCGAAAACATGACTTATATTTAGCAATGAAGGTCTATTTCGTCTTGCTGAATTAATAATAATACTGTTTACCGTAGTCATGGGTTATTATTTATTATATTGAAAATTTTGTGTAAGTCATAAATTTATTTGCTGATCCATACAATCATGTCTTATTTATAACATCGTATCATAAAATCAGTAAACGATGAAATTTTTTTTACAATGCCCTCATGTGGCTTAAGGCTGATCATTATTTATCATGTCGGCATTTTATTTAGTCGGGATTTTTGCGTGAGTAAGGAAACGAGAAGAACAATACCCATTCTTATATTGTACTATCTACAAAACATGCCCGAGGCAAACAGCGCAGCATCCTCGATAATTAAGCGCCATTCGTCATCCCAACTCGGCGCAACCCTCAACAATCACGGATCGCCCAACTCACATATTGGCCTAATTGGTAACACAGGCGTGGGCCCGCCAAACGTTCCGTGTAACCACATAGCAATCAATCAAATCGGCATAATGTATTCATTGGCGATGTCACTAAACCGCATACATGTACGGTGAAGGAGAAAAATACGAGGAAGCAATAAACTGGGTGTGTATGTGTACCCAGTAATGGAACCCGAGGGAACGCAAATCGTCGCAGCAGTTTGTTCTCGTCATATAACTTTTACTACACTTATATTTTTCTATTTATAGCGCTCTTTTGTTTGTTCTTAGTCTTATCTTTGCGCCGGCGATTTATGTGTCTTGTATGGCTCGGAGCGGTTACAGGTTAACGGTGGACGGGCGGCACTCCACCCGACATAATTCTGGCATTTCAAATAAGAACGTGATGTCGCTACGTCACGTTCTAACTTGAATTGACAGAATTATAGCTAGCGTGCTCGCTAGGTAGGTACTTCTTAGCTTTGATATAGGTAGTGTTTATAGGAATTTTCTGAGCACGTTTTAGTATGAAGTGATAATTATGAAGTATTATTGCAAGCAAATATGACTCATTGATGATAAATGCAATGTCAGATTGGTAATATGAAAAACTAAATCCTTGGATTTCATACATGGTTTTAATACGTCGATTAAAGGAGAGACTGACCTGGATCTTGAATTCAGAATTCCAAGCGGTAAATCAAGCGGCAATCGAGTGGTCTTTCAAACTTCTCTGACATACATATATATAGAAATTCTGAATATAGGAAACAAAGCCAACTGATATAAAGTCTTCACACTAAAACGTTTTAGGGTTAATAACTCTGAGTAAAAGCAAATATTCGTATGTAAATGTGTACAACAGCGAAACGTGGCTAACGTTTAGGTTTTTTACGGGTTTGTCAAATAGGGGAAGCCTGTTGGGTTAACATTTTTTGTCCTTCCATCTGTTTGATTACATTTCTACTCCCATACGCCATGTTCACTGTTCCGGCGTACAGTTACGAGCCGTTTGCCATTCAACCACAGTTACATTATCACGATTCACGACAAACCCCACCAAACAACCATAATTACACATCTACGGAGTTTTAATTAATAAATGGCTTAGCTATTTCCGTATAACGATACACTCGCATTATGAGTAAATTAATTACTAAATGTAATTAATTACTGGCATGCGAGGATAAGACAACGCCTCGTAAGTAACTGTACGACAGCAGAGATGTACGAGTGCTATGAAAAACTAATTTAACTCTGCGGTAAAAAGTTTCGCGGCCACAGAGCTGCCTGCTTCGCTTCATTACGTTATGAATGGCCCAAACAGCTTTCGTGTCGTAACAGAATCTTTTGTTTACCCATTATGGTACTTCGGCTCAAGTTGCGTTGATTATACCAGCTACTATCGAATAATTTACAAAATGTATATGTTTTTATTCAATAACATTAACGTTATTAGGTCTGAACCTACCGTTTCTCTGCGTTATTGCTTTATTCTCGAGTTTCCCAGTTGTACATATTATCTTGTACAGCCGTTTTGTTTATTCTTGCTACTACTTTAATACGTTGTGTATACGTGTCTTGCATTCGCAGAGCTACTAACACAGGTAAACGTAGGAAGTTTTATATTACAACATGCATTACTTTCAAATTAGGGTTTCCGCTTGCAAACGGCAGCGAGCCATGAATTCGAAAGTAATTCCATTATAAGTTTGAAGTTGAAAATTTTCGAGTTGCAAATAATGTGGCAGCCTAAAATTTTCGCTTGATGCTGTAATATGATTGGAGTGAGCGCGGCACTAAGCACATTAAAAACTTCTGAGTGGCGTAAACAAGTTGTTGTCGTCACAAAACTGCTAGTAGGTGTTCGTATCGCGTTACGTTTGTGGGGCTTTTATCGAGCCCGCCCAAAGCGGCCGCACGCCCAGATACAATTCGAGCGGATTAGAATGACGTTTGTGCTTCGTTACCAGCTTATTGTCGGCTGTGAATGCGTCATTTGCGTGTAAATTTTAACACCTCCAGAAGCGTTGTTAGGGAAAATAGGCTGTACGCCGTTTCCCGAGCCGCACTGAGTCTGAATGGATAGAAATGCCGATGATATTTGCCGCCGGCCCTGCGTAAAAAACTGTCGAATATTTTCGGAATGCGCCACCATTCTAGATGGAACAATTCTAGTCTTCGCAAATATTTTGTTATGGTTTTTGTGTGCGGCACGGTATTTCCGCACAAAAGCGAACCCTCCCAAAGTGCGGATACCGCTGTGGACTTGAACTAAAAGTTTTCCTTTCACTTGAAGTTTGTTATCGAATCGTAACAGTTTATATAGGTTTGTTATCAAAGGGAAGTTGTAAATACGTATGTACAAATGTGGTACCGCAACTATGTTTTGTAACTACGTCCGGACTAGAATAATAATGAGAGCTCGAAAATCGTTAATAGGATTATGCTGGCAAATTGGATATTGAGCATAAGCCGTGCTAAGTTCGCGGTGGACAGCAAGTATCCGTAATTAGCAGTAACTAAGGGGATCGGGCGCACGGTTGCCTGATTAAAACTGGCTTAACTGAAGCAGTTGGTAGCCCCTACGCCGCCGCCGTTGCACGGCTGACCCAAATTGTAACTACTTATTAATGGTTACAGCACCGGCATCCTATTCAACTTCTATTTTAAAAGCAATAACAACCGAATCAAATGTATATTGCCAGGTCGTTTACATTAATTAATTATGTATTTTAGTGTAACAGTTAACTTTCATGCGACCTTAATGGGGACCATTTGCTTCTTCAGCTTTTAGTGTTATATCATTAGATATTTAGGAGACTATCACCTAATTTTCCAACAATAGATACAACACAATCTTGATAATTCATGTAATTTTAGGAAACAAGTACTTATTGCACCTTAATATGGAACACATTCAATACAATATTACGAAAAATAGATCTCATCCAAACTCAATTCCAGCATATCCCCGCTCTCAATCAGAAACGCAGGCTTAAGGACATCAGTGCGTGCGCAAATAAGTATGGATAGGAACGGGCACGCAATCTAGCAAAATAAAACATCGATGAGAGCCGGGCTTCAACGCTCACCCTTTCTTTTATGGCCAGTGCAACGCGTTAAGGTGAGACCGAGACGCCCAGATAACGCAGCGATTGTGAAGCTACTGCATTGATTACTTTTTGCACTTAACACGCACATTTCTGATTCATCTTCACCATTTACTTACTGAATCGCAAAATACGTGTGTTTTTATTTTTATGTTATTGGTCAGTAAGTCTACTTATGTTTAATTTAAAACTGCACCTGTCTGCTTAAGTAAACAATGGATTAAGAAATGTATTAAATCAGAAAGTAAATAGACCTTTTGCTGACTGTGGTTAAATATTGTGTATGGTTTCATTGTGTAAGATATTTTTGCCAAAGGTTAGACATGATTGGGTTTATACCTACATATATTTGCGTTTGTTTGTCATCGTTCCCAAAAGTTATAATATTATTTGCATATACGACCAGCAAAGAAAAAACGCATTCCCCTTAACTGAATTTTGCGGGGTGTAAAACGAATTAAAATTCACTGGATGGTGGCGCAAACAACCCTAAACCAGCCGATCAGGGGCATATTGTGCTGAATAATTAAACAAGCCTCGCAGCTCAGCTCAAACAGCTGGATTATTGAGTCCGAACAATTAAAAGTTTCGCTATTCAATTATCAATTAAGGGTTAACAGAGCAGGTCAACTCTGATTGGACTTTCATAATCAATGCCGTGATACGTAAACATGGAACAGTTGTCACCGGCGACTTAGGAATATGGTTCTGTATAATCATACAGATAATACAATCATATTGATCCGTCACATGCAGTCTTTCGATTGACAATTTACGTAACATTTCTATTATCTTACAAGGTATTGATCTTTTGATGTCTTACATTAAATTCTAAGGATAACAAAATCATGTTAATCAAAATTGTTATTTCGGTTCGTAGAGATGCGGACATAAACACTCATAATATCTCAATTCAGCAAATAAAACCCAGTCTCAAAACAAAACATTCATGAAAATGTCTCAAATATGTGGGTACAGAACTAACGCGCCAAAAGAGTACTTACTCAAAACAGAAAAAGTTAAACAAATATGAAATAATTATTCATTAAATCAGACAGTAAAGAATCGAAAGTCGTCTCTATGGCTTTCTCGTCCAATTAAGCTTCCCTGGGTTCTTTAATCAATCCTATCTAGGTGGTAAAGTCATCGGAGTTTTAACGAGTTGGGAGTTAGGCTGCGCACAGCCGATTTTAGTTAGGTGTACAATCAAAAGTTTGAATTTGCTCTTACTATAAAACAAAAAGTTCAACGCGCAAATATAGTGGAAGTTTGTGCATGTAATATGAAAATCTCGCAGGAAATCTGAACGGTCGTGTGCATAATTAGTTGAACTAATTTTGTGTTACATGGGATTTTTAATAGCGTGTGTATTATTTATGCCTGTCTGTGACACACTACTGATAAGCCGGCTAAGGCTAAGTAGATAAGGCTTCCTCAAACGATACGTATGGATAGAGGATTAAGGAGGATATGTTGGGAACTAACGAGGGTAAACACGTTATGTAAATTGTAAACTGTACAAAAAACTCGATTTTCAGCTTACAATACGTATGGTATCTTTTTAGGGTAACTCTTCTATATTTATAACAGATTACAAACAAAACCAAAGATGCGGAATAAAATGACTTGAATACAGAAGTTATACAAATTTCGCATATTACTAATACTCAATGATTGAAAATATTCTTGTTTTCAAGGTAGTTCCACAAAAGGGAATGTAATACTTAGGTATATTGATCTCCTTCTACTTAAACGTTAAGCCGATCCTAACGTAGTTGAGAAAAAGTCAGGAGAATGCTGATACGGTTCGTTAAATGTAGAAACGGTAAGGGTAAGTTTGGAACATACCTATACGTACCCATTGAACCGTGAGAGTATGTTGAGCATATTATTATAATAACATTACGTTAACTTGACTGCGTTCCCTACAAAGTTTTCCTAGTGTGATTATATTACTTTTAAATCGTATTTTATACTGTTGTAGAAGAAAACTTATAGTTTTTAGCGTTAATGGTGTATTCTAATAGAGTAAAAGGAAAGCCTATAACATAACGACTAGGTTTTATGTAGATACCGAATGTAATCACAGAAGAAGACGAACATTTGTCATGTCCAGTCGAGTTTCTCATAAGGCACTAAGCGCAGTACATCATATAAAAGCTGTTTTGGGTTTTTGTGCAAGTAAACAATCAAAAATTAATGGTCCCAGGGTCGCTGCCGACGCCTGTGACTGCATTCACAGGCGTCAATAGTCACGTGGACCCTCTATGAGACAAGTATTGCGCATGTGTTAGTCGTCGGCCGCGTATTTCGAGGAATTCAGAAGCGGCATCATAAATTTTCATTGACCGTGCGGCTGCGATCGGTCAACACTCCAAATTCCATCTTAGCTTCAACGAAAGGAGTAAGGAATAAATGTAACTGTACCTGTAATACAGCAGTGACACTAGCGCGTGGAGCAGCAAGTTGACGAGGTGGTAGCCCGCCGGCTGCAGGCCGTGGATGGCGTAGTTCCATCTGAACGTGAGAACCGTCAGCGGACGGTACGACTTGTGAGATTGTTCCTGAAACAAAAGAGAGTACATTTTAAATCGTTGAAGTAAAGTCATCAAACTGCGAAAGTCGGCAACCACTCTAATTAGAAGTAGCTGGATATCAGTACCTACTCTACATGTACCGACTGACTATTTATTGGAAGGTTAGGTAGGTACTCCATTGGTTGTCAGACTACCCGTATAAACTGACAAAAATCTTTAATTGACAGAAAGGGGCGACGGCTTAACGTACTGTCCGAAGCAGGGAGGGTGTTGTATTAAGGACCGATCACCCATTGAAAGAACCACCGCCGCAGGTACAGCGTAACCTTTATCAATCAACTTTACTTGCAGACCGTGCGGCTGTGACTTGCCATGAGCCCCTTTGTAACCATAAGACAATGTAAATCAACAAATTAATTTACATGGGATGTTATGGGATACAGGTCATTATACATTACAAATAGACGGAGGTACAGCTCTTATCATCATCAGCCGGAAGGCCTCCATGCTTGGCAAGCTGTACAGCAAGTAATACTGTACAAATAGTAGCTGACAAGCGGGTCGGGGATCGCAGAATTGGTGGCTAAGATTCAAAAGACTCTGCTGCCCATCTTCTGGATTTTCCCTTACTCGTTTCCTATATAAAGTAAGGTTGTGTCAAATTACTTCCTACATCATATTCCTATTTATTTACCTCATTAACTGTGCTGCTATTTTAGTAAATGACGGGTGATAGACGGGTAAGGAAAACATGAAACTCCCTAATTATCTGAAGCTTATATTAATAACATGTCTACATAAACATCTATACAAGATAATGTTCTGTAAATATTTTGATGGTTAACTAGACTATTACATACTACATATAAATCCAATTAGCGAGAATTTAATTGAACAACGAAAATATGTTGTTGATATGTTTTCGATAAGTTACTAACTTATTTGTTTAAATTAACATTGGGATGTTTTACGCATATTTGTGTGGAAATAATTGATCTTCGTTGAACGTGTCAGTTATTTTGTATATCTACAGACATATTCATTAACTGCTTTAATTTAAAATTTCGGGTGTTCGAGTCCAAGTCGTGAGAGGGTTCCGTATTTGGTATGAATATTATTGTTGTTATGTTTATTTACTGGACAGCCCCCTTACCATGAACTCTTACATTCTTTGTTGTGAAAGCGAGATGCCGCACTACACTGCAATTAGCGGCATCGCGCTTCCACATCGGAAACTTATAAAAAAATAATTCTTCGTTATAATAACTTCTTTGTACCATGACAAGAAAAACTATTTTAGCCGCTTCTGATTTTAGGATTTGGAAGATATACTTGATACATACTTACCTATATTTTTTTATTATATCTAAGCTATATCTTAACATGCACAATGCACATGCTATACTACTTACAATTAACATTCAAAAACAGACGGCAAAATGAATAACAATTTTCTTGCAAAATAAAGAATTCTAAGTAAATTTTAATTCTTCTAAAGGTTTTTAACAACCTTGGCCACACGCATGCTCATTTCATTATATATTCATTTACAGACTTTTACCTCCATGTAAAAACAGCTTGATTTAGAGCAAACATCTGTACGCTTCAATAAATATTTAGCACGACACATACACAAGCGCAAAATGCATAAAGTACATGCATCAAAATATGTAGTTGTCAACACACGCGTCCAGTTTAAAAGGACTCTTGAAATACAGATACGTTAGAACTCTGTAATTTTACTGTTTTATGTCAGAATAGTGCTAAAAATACTTGTCTGTGTCAAACAGTCAAAACGAACGGTCCCATGAGCAATTATATTCATTCCTATTTATTTTTTGTTACGGAACCCCACAAAGAAAAACTCGATGTTAATTAAACGTCACTAGCATTGCATGTCATTAAAATTATTGTGAGAAAGTAATTAGACATTCTACGGTATGATTAAATTTAATAAAAAAATGTATTCCACGGCTTGATCTCTGTAATGAAGGTCTACAAGATTATAAAAGTTAATGCTCTGAAAATAGGTACTGAAATGGAATTAAGTCGACAACGCTTTTGAGTCCCTAACACGGTTCGCAGATTATTTGGAAAAAAATGTTTTTAACTTTTTCCATTTATACCTACACATTATAGAAACACCGAGATTTTGGTACCTTTAAATCTCTTGGAAATTCACAAAGTGCCTAGACCTCTTGGCATTGGTCATGACTTTATTTACGGATTGGCTTCAGAAGAGTCTTAGTTGAGATCCTAAACATCGAATTTAGTTTTTATTTTTCGATCTGAAAAGTTCAATAAACTAAGACCAGACCAAGTAAGTAACTGGCTACATAGAATACTAAAAAAAAAAGCTATTAATTACCTATTCCGTGCATCCAAAGTTTACAAAACTCCTAATCACTTAGTTTTGCTACTCAACTCATATTATAACTCGGAGTAGAGGGACTCCGTAATCATCACGAAGCAGATTAGTTTAAAATGCAAGCGAAATGTTCGCCCATTTCTCGACTTCAATAATATAATAAGTTTCAGAAGTAAAAGATGCTTAACTTTTGAAAGTACTGGTTGACTTTCATATATCTGGGTTAAACCAAGTACTAACTCTAACTTTTTAGTAAGCCGGTGAAAACCACTACGGTAGCGCACAACACTAAAACGAAAGTTCTAGAACTCACTAGAACATTCATAAGACGAATATGTTTCATTTTCCTGTGTCTCCAGTTCACAGAATATAATCTCTTTCAGATGACATTCTGATATCGTTTCTAGACCAAAACCAGTGTTTGTCCAACTTCTTAAAATGATACTGCAAAATATGAATGTAATGTTCTCCTGACCGAATTTCGGTCACGACGGCCGATCTCATCTGAGACTAGCCAACTACGCAGGAGATATTATAGTGGACAAGTAAGCGCGCAAACACAGGTGCACTTCCTATTCCCTCTCTCTCAAAGTCCGATGGGACGGAAGACCGACACAACCGGAAAGAGATCAGGCGCAGGAGCAACGGCTTAACGTGCTTTCCGAAGCAGGGAAGGGTCTCGACATGTGAAAACGGTCACCCATCACAAGTATGACCGCGGCGAGCACGGCCTAACTTCACAAATCGACTGATCTGCGCGGTAGCCACGTTGCTACGAGTCCCTCAAAATATGAATGTAGGCACACAGTGAAGACCACATAAAGGCGTTGTGTTATTTATTCAGGGAGACGTGAGTCCAAATATGAGCGACGTAGGTGTAAACATAAGGGAAACAATTGGTTTACAGTTCCTTCGCGCTACGTTTTAGCACAAAGCTGCTCGAATGAAGAACCTATGTTTAATATTTTTAATGTTCAGCTTTTGGAGTTGTTAACTGTAACATATATTATGACTATTAATTATTTAAGGTAGTAATAATGCTGGTGCATAATCAATAACCGCTGTACACAGTGCTTAAATATATGAGTGGGTTTTCGTTGATAGGGTAGTTTAGACCGGCGGCGTTAGATTTCAGGTTGGTGAGTATGGATCATTTACCAATACGTAGGTTCTTCAGCATATATGAAGCGCGAAAATAGACCTAAAAATATAAAGGAATTCCGGTTCACTGACCCATAGCGGGTACGGGATACTAGATTGAAGCAGTGGCATGTGTACATATTGTAAAGAAGAAGAAAAATTGTTGTGAAATCGGTCTCTGATAAGTAGAAAATATTTGTGCAGTCGTATTTTTCTGAGTTTCGTTGTTTGATGAGATGAGATACCAGATCTATGATTTAGAAAAATCAGATCATCATTTATCCAAGTCAAGAGATACAGTCGTTGGCTGCCTTGAATCAGAATACGATTAGAAATTATCGAACCAGCAAAATCATTTCCGTCTCTGGTTACCTCGATTTATGTGCCTCATCCACATTAACTTATATGATTGTCTTAACTCATAAAACATACGCAAGACGATATACCGCTGACACAATATTTTTCTTCTATTCCCACTTTATAAAAGATATAACACAAAATAGAAAAATAGCCTCTACAACCTGCCCGTACACGTAGGCATCACATGGGTTATTTGCGCAAATGATAAATATATAAATCAGTTTTATACAGCGCGGAGTTACACGCACAAAAATGTGGCTGTCTCATAAATATGATTCATGGCCTAACAAAATTAGCAAGAAGAACGGAGCAATATGGGCGGCTTCTTCTTTAAATGAAATTCCATGTCAGGTGGTAGAGGTAGTGCTATAATGGGAGCACATTTATCACAAACAACAATATGGGTGTGCTAATAAATATTACTTGTCACGAGTTCCCAAATCCTATTAGGTCGCTGCATATAGCCAGGCTGCGGATACCTCGGCGATTTTTCAAAAGTTTAATGACCGCCACAGTTTAACAACGGAAAAGTTTGTCAGTTACCAAAATGAAAATTCAACTTTACCAAGTTATGTTGCCGTAAAATGTAACGGCGTATTTTTATAGGATTACTTTTAAAACGTTGATTTACGATTACGTTTATGGTACACATAACAATTGGGATCGGTAATTACGAGGGCGAATGCAGAAGGCCACAAAAACAAATCGCGGAAAAACATTTGTTCGTACGTACTTATTACAAATTAGCTTTGTCTCGCAGATTCGTTCGCGTAACTTGGGATTGAACCGTTGCCTGCCCAATTCCCCGTGGGTTATTACCAGTTACGGGACTTCGGTGATTGAAATGGGGGAGCGTTATTGAAATCTGCTCGATTGAGTGGTGAGCAAATGTAATGTGTCAAATAAAAAATATATGCGTATATGTTCCCTCGATTGGTTTTGCTTCTACATTTACATAAATGATTTTATAGAATTACATTATGTTATGTAGTCATCTTTAATATAGAATTAGAATTTTGCATCATTCCTACACTACACTCAGTTTTAGTATCCTATATCCAAATGCATCACAATGATTAAAACCGTCACATAGTAGACATCACTCACCGCGTGGACTAGTCGTTGGTGAAATTAATTCTGAAATTACGCCGCTCTCAAAATTAACACAATTTAAACAGTAATTAACATTATTAAATATAATGTGCGTCAACGGAATAATTATCTAAGTGATTAAATCTGTATTTTTAATTTTACGGAGAGTTGTGGTGAGTTTTCAAAAGAGCTCTCGCAAAAGTATGCTGAAATTTTTAATGACACCACATTTCGTTTTTCACGCGCGCCACGTGTTCGTATTTAACGGGGAGCGAACAATTAAATGGTCGATTATGAAGCGTATCGTGGCGGTCTGCGGTGCGCCTGTATTCATCAGTCACCGAAACAAATTGATGGGTTATGATAAATAATAGACACCCCGACCGGAGCGTCAGCTTTGCCGGCGTCCCATACGTCACGGATGTCAACTTGCGCATGTTCGAGGGGAAGCCAGCGTATAATCTGACGGTTTTTGATCAGCTAATGTTTACTATTCCATTATGTTCATAAAAAAGTCGCATTGAAACGAAGTGATTTAAGCGTACAGCTTTGATGTTAACACCTAATGCGCAGCTGGAAGTTATGTAGGGTCATAATAATTTGTCTACGTTAATACTTTATTATTTGCAGTTTTTTTTATATAGTATTCACATTTTTGGTAATACATATCAACATTATTTGATGAATGAGGTTTTCGTGTGCGTTTTGTGAAACAATATGTACCTACCTATCTTCATATCTTGTTAGGTAGGTAAAGGATTTAATATTGACTCTTCGTCGGAGTTTTGTTTATTTGACTTGTCATGTCTATGTTTAGAATGATCATCCTCTCCACTAATCCTTTAACTTATATTAAAAAAGAAAGATAGTTTAATTGAAAACCGAACTTTAACCCAACGAATCGGTTAGCAAACCTTCATTATACCATACCATTTACTAATGTAACTGAACTGATAAATGGTGTTTATATCTAAAATAATATTTACCATAACTTTGTCATTAAAAATTACTTTTTCAATCTAATTTAATCAACAAAACGTGTACAAACAGACGCAAAAAATTCACTCCGAAATTAAATCAATTAGCCGACGCCCTTACACAGATGCAAACACTCCGACGTCGCGTCGGTATTTCAGAGTATTTGGCATAAAGCGACAGACAGATGGCGACAGCGCCTTATATTTGTTCAAGAGATTAATGTCTACCGCTGTCTGCGTGTAATAACACCGGCTGAGGGAAGGTGACACAATCACCGGGCTCCGCTAAGGGTCGCCTTACATTGGCCCGTAGGGGCAAGGTCGCTAGTGATCAATTTTCAAAGCATATTTGCTTACGGCCACCTGATACAGTAGCTTAATTAATTTCGGTTCTTGACCTTAACGAATCTGTTCGCAGTTCGTCTCCCTAAGAATTTTAGAGAAGACTTTTATGCATTGATTAATATTCGAATTATGTTCAGATAAAAAGTTATCAACATTATTGTGCTGTGTGCAATATTATTTAGCAAACTGTAAATAACATTGTATTATAGTGGTATTTATACCAATAGTCAGTAAAGTACCTACGGCACACTTTATGCCAAGTAACGAGGTATATCTACCAATACATTTCAGAGGCAGCATATACTATAATTCTCTGGTAGCCGCCGGTAATGTGTAAACCGACTCTAACTGAGCCTTGAGGCGGTGTGTGTGGATTTGTTAGTTGTTTTCGTGTGCCCTAAAGTAGCCTGAAATGTAATTCTTTTTGCGTGGGTAGACATTTTCAACTGCTTTAGGCATGTAAGAATAGATTGAAGTAGAGTTGCTATTTTATCTACAGTGAAATGTGATAGCTTTGTTGAAAGTATTTGTTAAGTGCTTTTCGTGCACGTTGTGAGGTGAGCAGCATTCAAATGGTGTTTTAAGTACTGGACTTTAGAGGTTTCTTTTGGTTCTTTTGGCGCACAATGCAGACAATACACTGATTAGACTGACTGGCAGATTTATGTTTACTAGAACACAGGGAGCTAATAACAGTGTCTGGTTCTAAATATTATATAGCTTTAGCCTTTGAAGAGAAATCGGTGGAATACAACAGGCCGGGAAAAATTCGTCTTCCTTCTGTGTGTCGTTATCCCCATCTTTGAGGGCCGTGACCTCCTCCATCAAATAAACTATTTCGGATTATAGAGCGCCATCGTGATCCGTCTCGACTGACTTATATAGCCGCTTGCGTGAAGGCTAACCAAAAACTCCATAGTGGCCTTAAAATATTATTTAATAGCCTAGCCATAATCATGTTCCTACGCATAATTATTATAATTAATGTAAGTAATATTTCACTGTTCGTTAACGTTAATTAGGCTAAAAATTATGGAAACGTAAATTAAAATAATATTCAAGTTACATTCAAATTGTGTTGTTACTGAAAATCATAAAATTACTCTGTTAATTATGTAAACTGAAACCGACGAGAAAGTTATTCTCTTTGCGAGTACAAAAGAGTGCTATGTTTTTTCGTAAAGGGAAGAAAACCGTCTAAAAGTACGCCCTAAAGAGCTGGGGCGGAAAATATCGCCCAGAGCTAAAGGTCGCCTTTGCGTAATCCCTGGTTCGAAGCTGCCTGCTATTACAGAGAGAAAAAAGCAATTTAGGTCTCGCCGTAATACGCCGAGATTGAGCTACGTATAATGTAATATTGTTACAATTACGAACATAATATAAAACCTTTACTGTTTAATACTGGGTGTACCTGAGGCTGGTTGAACAAATTAACGTGGAGCTTAGAGACAGGTGTGTTTTTGTTTAAATTAGCCCTTAGATAATTTAGAAAATAAGAAATAATTATATCAACTAATAATATCAATTACACATAACATAACATCACGCCTGTATTCCCCAAAGGGGTAGGCAGAGGTGAACATATAGTACACCCACATTTCGCCAGTTATGTTGTAAGTCCCAATGTAATAGGGGCGAGCCTATTGCCATCAATCGGGCACAAATCCAGACTCCGTGCTGCTACTGAGAATTACCTAACGGAAAACTCAGTAACATTTTGCCCGACCCGGGATTTGAACCCAGGACCTCTTGCTCAGCAGTCGCGCTTAGCGACCACCAGACCAACGAGGCAGAGTCAATTAATAATACTTTAATATATGCCTTTTATCATAAGTTACATAATTATTTGGGCGGAGGTTTACTTAGCTACGGCACCTACCTACACTATTTTCAGTGTAGGTACTACACACTGTTTACCACTTTTACAGTAGTAAACACCTTTACAAACAACGCAATATGTGCTGTTACCGTAAACCTCTCTATTCTGACTCTAGTATAATATTCCTGATGCTACCTGATGTTATAAAGGCTGCGTCACTTAACGACGTGTCAGTTTTCTTTTACTTACTGTTGACGATCACACTTACAAGCGACACATAATGGATTTTTTGTTACAAGGGAAGACTACAAAGACTTGTGTATTTTAAACCTATTTCTGCACTTGTTAATAAAAAACATGTAGAGGCATGTAATACCCGATATAGGCGGCATAGTTCTTCTTTATTACTCTTGAATCTACACCTACCCTATGCAATGTAAGTTACGTTTAAATTAAAAAAAAAACTCGCCCCACATTAGGAATTTCTCTTGTATCGTAGGTGCGTTTCACAAACATGAAACATTACATACACTATCACCCAGCCTCGGGACAAACATCTGCGGATCGCACAAATATTACAATATATATAAATATTTGTCCCGTGTGAGAATCGAAACCGCAACCCTTAGCGCAGCAGTCTAATCACTTAGCCACTGCGCCAATCAGGTTGTAATCGTAGGTGTGTTGTGACTTATAAGCACTGATAATATCATAATATCAGATAGATTGGAAATATAAATCGCTAGCAAGGACAAGTCAACAGTTCTTTTAAAACAAAAATATCACAAAATTAACTGTAGAATGAAAAGCACATTGCGTCTTGCGAAATAGAAAACTGCGGCCTTATACAGTCAAGTATTGTTTAAATGTGACGCCAGGGTTTAACACAATGAAACTTTTTTCATTTCGTACGAACCAACTGAACTCATAGAAACGAAAATTAGGGAATGCAATTAAAAAATGTGATTCTTTTGAATTTGTTTTTACATCATGCTGTTGTTTTAAACTTTGTTCTGTAACTTGAGTTAAAATGCTGCAGGTATTACGTACTTATTTTTAACCGACTTCAAAAAAAGGAGGAAGTTAAATTCGACTGTATGTATTTTACGGCGACTACTGAGTCTTCTTAATAACGGCTACATAGAAACTTTGGTTGGGTACGATGTAGGTTATACGTAAACATGATTTGAAATCTCAATTTACTCGGAAAATATAACATAGGTATTAATGTAAGTTCCGTGCGAAAATCGACAACCCCCTATGATCGAGACATTCTTTTGTAGCCTACCTTGAACCTCTTGCTAAGCTGACCTCTCTATTTTCCTTACCCAGAACACTTAAAATCTATATGTTTCGAAAAATATAATTTAAATTAAATATAAAATTAGAATTTGGAATATAAATTAGATCCAGAAAAGAAAACAAGTTTTGCCAGTGATCGTATTATGTAGCAGTATACATATATACTACCCAACTAATCTTATGAACAAGGAGCCAGCAACAAAAACAACTCCTTTGTACATTTTTAAACAACAATTTGTCATTGTCTTCGACGACGAAATTAAGAAAGTAATTTTTCTCTACATTTAGAGATGAGAGGCTTTTTACACGGACAGGAATAAGTAATAATTCACGTTCTTCATGATACGTTGATGGATGATCTAAATGAATCCAATTTACGTTTACTCAACATAATAATATTTATAAATTCCTGTGCAAAAGGCGTGTAGGCCTTTGTTCGTGATTTCTGTAATAAACTAGATATACCTATACATATAAGTTGGTTTTACGTGCAAATAATTATACAAGTTGATTCTCTAAAAGACATACTTTTTTCTAAAGCGTACTTCAATGTTTAAAGGAACGGCCTACTGCGATTTATCACGCACAGTCTGAAATTCAATTTTCCTGCCGAAAACTTTATCTGACCCAGGAGCCAAACGCCTTACACATGCCAATTTTCAGAAGTATTCGTTCTCACAAGATCAATGACGTGGCTACAAAGGGTATTTAGTACAATGGATTCAAATTGTAAATAGCGGTACCTAAAGAGAGTAAGCAAAATTAATCATGTATTTTTGTCTCGACACAGTAAAAATAAAACAATATTAAAATAAAATAAAGTATGTACGGGACCAAAAAAGGTCCCCAAATCAGCATTTTCCTGCTGATCGAAAGCTGCACCAACAGGGCGACTTAGGGCCTAAAGATTACATTAATATTATAAAAGCAAAAGTTTGTGAGTGTGTGTGTGTTTCTATGTTTGTTACTTCTTCACGCTCAAACGACTGGACAAATTTTGATAAAATTTGGTATGGAGGTAGTTGACAACCTGGATTAACACAAAGGCTATCCCGAAAAATGTAACGGGTAACACTGCGGAGAGAAGTGAGTAGTATAATATAAGTATGATGATAACCCGCTACCTTTTTCGGGATAAAAACTACCCTATGTGTTATAAATTCCAGGGTGTCAGCTCCTCCATAGCAAATTTTTGCAAAATCGGCCCAGCCGTTTGAACGTGCATACTTAGGTAACAAACATACAAACACACTGACAAACGTTCACCTTTAAGGTACAGTCTGATTATCGAATGAAGAGAACATTTGTAATGGGCGACCGAATTGGTTCTGCGGCGCAGTCGCGTGGTGTGGTCCGATACCGGCATTACATCTCGCATTTGTTTGTCCCAGTTTTCCATGTTAATGTGATTTGGCACACACGGATCTAAGTATCCTGACGTCTACGGGGATCGGTTACAATTTGCCCACTGGTTTCAACATAAATTCATTCACAGGTTTACATTTTATTCAGATATAATATAATTAAAGTGAGATATAAGAGGGAAAAGAAGAAGACCTTTGTGAAATAAATGACCAGGTATAGGTTCGTTACTAGGTGATGGTGACATAAGTCTTATGATAAGCTAAATGTGGATGTGTATTCTCCCAATAATAAAGAAGAATTCAGTCAACCGCTGGGGATTAAAAGCATGATTGTGTTTTAAAATTGAACGACTGCTGATTTATATCAACAATATTATTCTCCGTAAAATTTTCACTGTCGGTGCTAGTAATGTAACATTATTTTTGTCTACATTGAGTATAAAGCTAAAATAATGATTTGTATTGAAATAAAATATTCTCTATATTAAGTTATCTTTTTATATTTTTTTAAACCAAAATTAACAATGTCAAAATACAACTTGTGTACGTTTGTAATTCCAAAACTCACGTGTGTTTACCAGAGAGGTAGGCAATGACGGATTTCCATTAACAATCGTTCGCTTTTTTACAAGATTTATTATTATAAAATCCTTTTCGATTTTAGTATTTAATTTTAAGCCAAAATAGATTTTCGAGCAAAACAAATCGGCTTACAAATCTCTAATATTAAACTCAAGTCAGACTTTTAGAAATTTTCTTTAAAAGTATAAATTAATTTCGTTGTCAAAACATTTTCGTATAATAATTGTTGGTACCTAAACGAAGAAAGGTTTTAATGTAGGTACGAAAGAAACGCTTTAAAAACGCGTTCAATTTAAAACTCGTTTGGGTTATTACAAAGGCTTCCTAAATTATAATAATTACAGGCTGTTTTGATAACTAGGAACTAAGTAATTGGGATATTTTTGGATGTACGAAAATGACTCCAATTTGCCGCGGTGGTCAAATTCTTCCCGAAATATCGTAAGTCAAAAGATTTATCTTAAAACACCACTGAGTTGTTATTCATAAATGTGACAATTAGTTTACACTGTCGGGATAAAACTGCATTTTGTTTTCGTTTGAACCCTATAGTCTATCACACACATTACGCAGATATTTCTTGAATTCTGTTCAAGTTGATCCTGCCAGGGCCTTGTTATTTGTTCTATTATAAAAGCTGTAGTGTCAATAGTAATTCATGAAGAGACTGGCCTAAGTCCATGTTATTTCAAGGCATTAACGTTCTTATATTGCTCGCATAAAGACCGAGAGACAGCGCGTTACAAGCTTGCTGCGAAAACAGTCTTACTCACCGAAGTTAAGACCATTGTAGACTTAGTCTTGTCTGAGTTCTAATAGATGGCGGTAGTTTTTATACCACAAACACTTGTTCGGAGTTGGCAAACGTTCGGATGACCGTATCTTAGCTTTTTAAGATATAGAGCGAACAAACTTTGAATTTAAACCCGCATTTGCTTTTATGTCAATTGGATTTTGAAAATTTATCAACTCATATTAAAATATTGGTTAAATGATTACATGAGTCTTTTTTTACACATGCCTGAAATATTATTTAAAGAATCCTTTTTTATTTGCGTAACTCAATCACGGACAGCTCCGGTCATTAAACTAATTATTATTAACCAGTGGCTCCTGAAAAGATTTAAAAGTGCTACAAATTAATGAGAGAAATAATGAGGAACAGAGTAAAACACAAAGTTAACATAAACCAACGACATGCCGCCGAATATGAATGGCGCCGTTCAGATTGGGCGCAACACTCGGACATGTGACAATTTTGATGGATCGACGTGAAATATTTAATTTTAACTATCGATAGCACAGAAGCACGCCTCGCCGTTTAAATCACGATAAATCAAACACTAAATGCTGAAATAATTTCTGACGGCTATGTTTTTTTGCGCTCAAAGCTGGGTATGTTTTACAGTATAATTAGACAGATATCGTGAAAGTAGTAGGAGGAAATGTGTAGGGCTTTCTTTTGGCAGATTATACAGACTGTTCGAATTAAGTTAACTCAAGGCATTGCATAATTTATGTCTCTAAAGGCGTTTCACAAGGTCACTTTGGTACGTGGCTGGTATAAATATACCAGGCACTAAAACGTAAATCATAAATTCACTTTAAAAATAAAATAGAGTTAATATCGATCGGTTTAAAAGGAATATGTATGCAGTGTGAGACATAATGCTAGCACTAAAATGCTACATAAAATTGCGACACTAAAATATCTACGTGCAAGTTGTTGGGAGCTTCAGCCGCGTGATTTATTTCCCTTAGTTGGCTTGCGCAAGTTGCGTGGTAAACAAGGCATTAGAGAAGCTTTTTATTTGTTAGTAAGAACACTATGTAAAATATAGAAAACATATGTATTATGTTTATTCAAATATTCGTACTCATAAATCGTGTCCATAATGTGGATATTCGAAAAAAACCAGGCCGCTGTAAATGATCGACGACGAAGTGGCAGAAGATTTTGATACACAATATTTCTCTTAATTGTTTACGACATCCAAAATATGAGACTACAATATAATATGTATCTATAAATAATAATAATGGTAAGTTCATATTAAAAAACGTTTCGATAAAATTATGTCACACCACTCAAACCCGGTGTTATCACAAACCTGAAACTAGTTCTCACTTATGACGCCATTATGCTAGAACCACACCCAAGTTCCTAGAACAAGTAAGTTATACAAACTCGGAAGCTTCATCTAAGTATGTATTGTTTTAGTTAACTTCGAAGGCGATCTGACATGGAATCGATGTAGCCCGGTGTTCCAGTTAAAGCGTTACTAATACTGTGCCAAGGCGATTAGTCAGACTATAACACTACCTGAAACTGCCGAGGTTATTGTTGTGGCATTTAGAATATCTCGAGTGTATCGTTTTATGTAAGTCGAGTATATACGTAGATATGCCTATCATCTGCCTGGCCTTTTCTCTATATTGGGATTGAGTTGTAGTCTAACTAGTAGTTGTAGTCTGAAGTAGATGGAGTTGGATACTAATATTGTACATGGAACAGCCTCATCTCATACTCTGTAAATGTAAGTATATACAAGCATATAAATGACGACTTAACATCGATAAAAATACTTCAAACGAGTAATCGATTAAAATCTTGTCACTGCTAACAGCACGTTCTATTTTAGTTACAACCGCAATCAAATCGATTGAACGTGAACATTACACAGGCAATTAAAATATGAAATTCCGATACTTTACGTGTATCATGTTTGCCTATTAGTCGGGAGTCAATATTTTTCTTTGTAGCGCTTTACATGGCTGTATATGATTGGCAGATAGGTACGCTTCCAGACAGGATGGTACATTTATCGACAGGCCTTTTATAAAAGCCTGTGTACGTTACATGTCAGTTATAGTTGAATTACCCGTGGAGGTAAAAGATAGGCACCTCAAAGATTAATTTACATGGGAAATTACAGCTTCGTTGTCTAGGGCCGCGTGATCGAAATTCATTAAAATGGTTGGAAGAGGTATCATCGTAGTAAAGAACAGTGAAAATGTATTTATTGAGAGAAGTTTATAGCATCGCTTCAGCTTAGTAACTCCTTGTTTGATAAATAATTCAAATTGGTGTATCCAATTCTTGTTTCTTCTTTGTTTGAACGTTATAGGATATTATTATGATATTATGTTAATAAAATTTTAAACGACGCAAAATGCAGTACAGCGTCAATTAAAAAATTATGAACATCCGTTTTAGTTGCCGAACTAATATCGAGCAAACACTAATTATTTGGAGGGTCGCTCTAACTTGTATTACTGTGTATAGCCATTTACGGTGGCGCTCGGAGCGGATGCCTCAAAGTTAATTTTGTAGCGACGAAAACTGCTTAGATACCCGCATAATTTAATAAAATTGAAACACAGCTAGGTCCCTTCGAAATTGACCTGGATATTATAAATGTTTTAATGTAAACAAAATAAATGGATGAGTTTCAAAATTGTTATTTGAAAACTTTACAATTTTAATTGAAAACTTGGTAGGTAAGTAGGTACTAGGTAGGTACAAGAACTAATCTAGGGATTTCTTTTATATCAATTTAGTTCTATTATATTGTTTCTTTTTTTAAGATAGCTAGAATTATGTGCGTACAAAATTCCTTTGATAAAATAACACTAAAAAGTACATTTTCAAATGCCCTTATTCCACATAATTGTCGCAGATGGTACCTACTTTGGAGTGCTTTGAAAAGCGATAGAAACCAACTGTGTCAGCATTAGGACCAATTAAAGGGAAGAGGACAGCCGCAAGCAATCTAAACATTCAAATATTCTGACGTCAGCTTACTTAGACAAAGATAACATCTACTTGCCTTAGGCAATTTCCTGTCTCCAAAAACAATTGTTTAGTAGTACTGTTTAGGTAGACATACAATTTTTTTTAAGAGTTTAATATTACTTAGATATATACCTAAAGTACTTTCACAATTTCTTCTGTTTTGCCCGATCTTGAACCTGTAACTTGAATACCTCCAGGCCGTACGCTTCCCTCGTATAAACATTAAAATATTCCGAGGTCAACTCGGTTGGAACGATAACATCAACTCGCCTTGGGCTAATTCGTTTTGCCAAAATAACTACTTGATAATACCAGCTATAATTTAATAGAAAAGGTCAATTGTTGTTTTTAGCGACAGCGGGTCATTTTCATTATGTCGAGCACCTGTCGGCATTTCGGAGTTCCCTGGGGAGCTTTCTTTTCCTGTAGATAAAAATCAATTTGCGAGTATTGTTCTTTGTTCTTATCTTAATCAAAGAAAAATATTGGAATGTATAAAAGCAATAAGGTTTTAGGGTTTCGTAGACGAACGGTTAATAAAATAATAATATTTGGCAATACCCGTCTGTCAACCCTTTAAAAATTTTATTAGTAGTATCATTGTTTTGAAATAAATTAGTTTACACAGTACACATAAACGTTCCACGAGTAAAAATTAATATACTCTTCACGAGACCAATGGGCTGGATTGTTCTCCAGCCAAAGAATTATCATTGCGCAATTTTTTCATTTATATATATTAAGATACAATTTTTTTTAACGTTGGTAGTATAAGTAATTGGAATGTGTATAACTATAACGTAAATTGTTAAAAAATTAAATGAAATATGTCCTGTTTACCATTTCTATCCCAAGTGCTTATTCGACACTTGACATTTATATCTAGCTCTTAGCATTACATGTTCGTAGAGTAATCGCACGAAATTTCGGGTATCAACTTGAAATTTTAAGACCAAATCGATTACGTATTACTGTTACAAACTCATGAACCTACAACTACGAAAAGAAGAGCGTCCATAAATACTGACTAAAACTCCACTGTTCATTGATATAGGTTAAACTATAATTATTTAAATGAGTTTTGTTCGTCATATTACTCGTACTTGTACGGTATTCTTATTTGACTTCCATTATCTGTATAACTCTGACCATTGTTCTCTATTTATTTTGTACCTTTAATGAAGACATAGTTATGTGCTTCTACACATAGACAGAGCATGTAATGAAATACAAATAGGTACATATGTTATATGTTTAGAATTCTGGGAAGTTCGTATGGAGTAGACCCTTTTTCGGTATTAAATAATGATTGGTTTAGCAGAACATGAATTTTATATTCGATCATTTCTTGGGAAGTTATTCTTTTTGATGTCATATTAATATTAAATTTCGATAAATAAAACAAAAACGAATCGACAGAGTTTTACTTATAACAAAATAATAACATAGGTACAAGTTCGTTAAGGACTGTCCCTATACTTTTAGTCCTCTATTAATTATCCAGCTAATGACACCTTACTTCTGTTTAATAATTCAAGGACCAGTTCTGTACACTTCACTAACGCTTTAAACAATAAATTAAGGTGAGAGTACTGGCTACTTACATCTTATGAATAAAATATGTCATCAACATTTATGAACTTTATTAATTAAGTTTAAATTGGACTTTGATAAATAATTAAGTAGCTGTACATTAACATAATACACGATTTATAAAGAAAAAATCTGTTGGGGCGTTAATTATTTTTTATTTGATCTTTTGTCTCACTTTCTTTAAAAGGAAAATGTCGTCTCCAGACTTCTAGCGAGACCTAACTAAATAGCTTTAGACAGGCTCTCTAAAATAGTAGACGAAGATTTTAGTTAATTAATTTATGTTCTGTTGATAGTTGGAAGGTTTTAGCTAAATATACTAAGTTGTTTTTAGATGCTTCATTTACCAAGTGTGATTATTATCAGAACGAAAATGAACGATAATTAAGTTCTAAGATTGATTTCGTCACCTATTTTTTATCTGAATGAATTTCGTCATTCATGCGTGAACATTATACAGATTTACCGGAACCCCACGGTCCACGGGCACGCGCCTTCATGAGTATCGATACTCAATTGTTCGTATGACGCACCCAAGGCAGCTCGCCACCATTCTCTATCTGGCTATTTTACTGCGGCATATATTGTATAGTTATTATCGACACTAGAAGCTGGATACATTAATAAAAATGTTAAAGATACCTACCTTTGTTGTACAGAAATCTTACTCAAAGCTTTCTTCGCGAGTAAAAAGTCTAACAATTCTTAACACGATAGAGGTAGTAAACCTTAGTGTTGTGTAGCGAATGGAAGCAAGTACCGGGACGCGAGTTCGCGTGCTTTCTTTAGATTTTGAGTGGATTAACGCGGCAGTAACGTAAACTACTGACTTGAGTTACAAGCCACCGAGCCCCGGGGCCAATCTGTTAACCATCAAAATTCATTTATTCGCTTTCTAAAGTGTTTTTTGTTATAAAAAACGTCGCCCCACACTAGGAATTTCTCCTGTATTGTGGGCGCGTTTCACATGTAATATCACATACACAAACACCCAGACTCGGAACAAATATCTGCGGATCGCATAAATGTTTGTCCCGTACGGGAATCGAATCCGCAACCCTATGCGCTGCAGTCCAATCGCTTAGCCACTGCGCCAATCAAGTCGTCATGATTAGACATGGTAACTGCAGCGAATTGGTCTGCTTGATTTACTTAATTCCCAGGTTATAGTTGTTTTGATAATTTATTAGTTTGATTGTTGTAAGTTAATTGACGTTCATTATTGGTTTTATACAAAACTTTAAATATAACTCTGGTACCGGCTATATGTAGTACCAACGATCAGTTTAACTATTAAATATAGACACAGACAGGTTTAAGTATTTTCTTAAGACTCTTTCAAGTATTCTACTGTTGGCTTCGCCCCTTTACTCAGAATCAGGGACCGGACAACCCCGCTTTAGAGTTAAGCCTTTTGATAGAGTAACCCGTACATGGGGTAACTCATATCGCAGTGTTACCTTTTGTTCGAGTTACATCCTCGAAACCCAGCGAAATGGTTAACACCTTCATTATGGTAACCACGTGAAGGGGTTAACCCCTTCAACAACTTAAGCCTTTGAAGAGGTTACCTTCACGAAAGGCTTTTATTCGTGTTACCCGAATTACCCAATAAACTTGAGCTGCATGAAGGTAGGTAATAAAGTAAGTAAGTAAGTAAAAAAAATAAGTAAGTAAGGATAAGGTAGGGATACTTGCACCCGAGCGGCGCCTCATTGCTTTACAATTTTTTTTTAGTTATTGCGAATTTGACCACACGTAACGAGCTAATAATTACGATGAGTAACACAGGTAAGTGATTATTACTTAAAGTACTGAGTTACCTTCATGTTAATATTGTTAAATGTAATTGTATTTAATAAATAATTATTTTTATTATGTTAAGTCACAACTGAATTACATAGTCTTGTATTTATTTAGTACAATCATCATCAGCCGGAAGACGTCCACTGCTGGACAAAGGCCTCCCCCTTAGAACGCCATAATGAACGACAACTTGCCGTTTGCATGTTGCCCGCAAGTCTGACGATATCGTCGGTCCACCTGGTGGGAGGCCTGCCAACGCTGCGTCTTCCGGTTCGTGGTCGCCACTCGAGAACCTTTCTTCCCCAGCGGTTATCAGTTCTTCGAGCGATATGGCCTGCCCATTGCCACTTCAACTTGCTTATGCTTTGAGCTATGTCGGTGACCCTAGTTCTTTGGCGAATTTCCGTATTCCGGATCCTGTCGCGCAAAGAAACTCCGAGCATAGCTCTCTCCATAGCTCGTTGAGTGACTCGTTCGGCTCGCGACTCCGCTGCGTAACCAGCTCATGAATAAGGGCTCCGTTCGAGTTCGAAACTAGTCGGGCATTCCCGAATACACACGTGAGTATAACCGGGATATATAGTAAATAATATGCCTCTCTAAAAGGCCAACCGTTAGCGACCACGTTTCAGAGCCATACGTCATCACTGGCAACACACACTGGTTAAAAACCTTCGTCGTCAGACACTGCGGAATTTTGGATGAGAAGATGTCGCGTAGTTTCCCGAACGCTGCCCATCCGAGTTGGATTCTTCGGGCGACCTCTTCGTCGAAGTTGGACCTGCCTAACTGAACAGTTTGTCCAAGGTAGACATAGTGTTCAACAACCTCGAGAGTATCGTTCCCAACGATAACCGGTACGGGTGCGACATGGACATTTGACATGATCTTCGTCTTGTCCATGTTCATTTTAAGACCCACCTGTTGGGAAACGAGACTGAGGTCGCTGAGCATAGTATTAAGCTCCTCCAGCGACTCCGCCATGATAACTATATCATCGGCAAAACGAAGGTGAGTGATGTATTCGCCATTGATGTTGATGACGGACCCGTTCCAGTCCAAGAGCTTGAAAACGTCCTCCAACGCATTTGTGAACAGTTTCGGAGAAATCACGTCTCCCTGTCTCACACCACGCTGCAGTTGGATTGGTTTCGTGCTTTCGTCCTGTAACCGGATCGACATGGTGGCGTTACTATACAAACACTTCAACACCTTGATATACCTATAGTCAATATGACATTGCTGAAGGGACTGCAACACAGCCCAGGTTTCGATTGAATCGAAGGCTTTTTCATTGAACGCACAGTGGCCGATTATACTCCTCGGTCTTCTGTATAATCTGGCGGAGCGTGTGGATGTGGTCTATGGTACTAAAGCCTTTTCGGAAGCCGGCTTGTTCGGGAGGCTGGAAGTCATCAAGCCTGCGTTCGAGACGGTTCGTAATGACTCTCGAATACAGCTTATACACATGGCTCAGAAGCGAGATGGGTCTATAATTCTTCAACAAGGTGTTGTCACCTTTTTTGAAGAAGAGCACCACCACACTCCTGTGCCATGCTTCTGGCGTAGTACCCTCGAGTATGACGGAATCGAATAGCTTCTGGAGGACTAAAAGTACCGGTTTTCCACCCGCTCTCAGAAGCTCCGTTGTAATTCCGTCATCACCCGGCGCCTTGTTGTTCTTAAGCTGTTTCAGAGCCACTCTAATCTCGTACAGGCTGATGTCTGGGATGTCCTCAGTGTAGTGTCGGGTCAGTTTAGCTCTAGAGTCCTGAGCTACGCTGGCAACGGGTTCCCGTGTCGAGGTGTACAGCTGTCCGTAAAACCTCTTGAGCTCTCTCAATATTACCGGTTTCGATGAGATGATACTGCCATCGTCGATCTTCAGCTTCGTCATTTGGCTTTTCCTAACAGACGAATTCCTCGCGAACACTTTGGAGCCCTGGTTCCGCTCAATTGCGTCCTTAATACGGGCAGTATAAAGGAGCGCAAATCGTGACGCGTGGAGATAGAAATTCGCCTATTAAGTTGACCGTATTCCGACATGTCAGCTGAAGATTGCAGTCTCATCGCATTCCGGGCTTCCATTAACTTAATGGTTTTATTGGAGAGCTTCTGAGGCTTTCTGCGGCGTGAGGTTCTAAAGAACTGGGACCCCACTGCTTGGACAGCTTCCACCAACCCGTTATTTATCTCGTCCGCTGTTTCGCATTCGGCTAGGCACTGGAAACGATTACGCAGCTCGAGTTGAAAGCTTTCGGGGTTCTGGATCTGGGCAGGACCAGGACGGAGCGTGGACTTCATCAGACGAGACCGTTCAAGCTTAACTTAAATATTCAGTGTGCCTCTGACAATACGATGATCGCTACCGGTTTTCACCTTCCCGATCACAGAGACATCACTGAATATACGCTTCTTGGTCGTCATGATGAAGTCGATCTCATTTTTGGTTGAACCATCGGGGCTAATCCACGTCCACTCCCTGGATGGTCGCTTCTGGAAGAAGGAGTTCATCAAATAGAGTTCTTCCTTCTCCATGAAGTCGACCAGCCGCTGGTCCCTCTGGTTCCGCTGCCCATATCCAAACGACCCTACTCTCAACTCATCGCCATTCTGAGTGCCTACCTTAGATTTGAAGTCCCCCATAACAACGGTGAAGTATGTTTTGGAGGTATGCATGGCTTCAGAGATCTCCTCATACATAGCCTCTACTTCCTCGTCACTTCGTCAGGGTGTGTCGAGGGCGGCGCATATACCTGGATGACCTTCAACGAATACCGATCAGTGATTCTGAGTATCAGGTAAGCTACCCTGCTCGACACACTATCGACTTTTACCACGTTATTAATGAGGGACTTACGGACGAGAAACCCAACACCACCCTGGGACTTTCGATCTCCTTCCCGGAAGAAGAGCATGTTGCCGGAGTCAAGGATTATCGTATCCTGTCTCTCTCGTCGGATTTCAGATAATGCCACGATGTCCCAACGCAACCTGCTCAATTCTTCCTCCAGCTCGGCAATCTTCTCATCGGTCCGAAGCGTGCGGACGTTGTGCGTTGCCAGGGCCAAAGTCCGGTGGGGGTGGTAGCGAGGAATCAACCGGTGATTCTAAGCTCCCCCTGCTCCTCCGTTACCTGGCCCGCTACCATAGCCTGGCGCTGTTTCAAATTTTAGGTATACCTACGACCCGCGCAACTGGCCTTCTCAATACTTACCGCACTCGCAGCGGACTTCACAGTTTGTAAGTAGTTGTACCTACTGTAGATAAACGGTAAACCTTTAATTAGGTATATTAGCCATTTTTTGTCGTGAGTTTTGGCTACATCCCATTTTAAATGTGTTATTAGTTTATTATAAGCGTTTAAAAAAACAAAGTAGGTAGTTACATTTGTTTAGTCCTCTCACTAGGTCGACACTAATATCTACTTTTATATAAGAGACACTAACCCTTGGTTTCTGAAAGGCTGATCAACACAAAAATTTGTTAATCAACTGTCAAATCTCATGTCAAGCGCTGTGATCGGTTGTTAATCTTTTAGTCAACGAATCACAGTCGTGATCAGTTCATTTGACAGAAGATTAAGTTGATTAGCCTTCCAGAAACCGGGGGTTAAACAACCAATAAGTATTAATAGGCTTATGACCGAACATTCATAACTTTAATATTCATTTACATTTGCTGGTATTATTTGATGCATCGTATTATACATAATAGCGATGTACAGCATCTCGCCTCGGTTGTGGCATTTTCACGAAAATAATAATAATATTACATTAATTTATAATAGCGATGAACTAAATTAAGTACACACTTAGACAAAAACACTGCTAAATTGTGATTTTTATTACTTCCGTTTAGTAGTTCAGTCAGAGTTCCGAATTAAATAACGAATGATGAGAATAAACAAGTATAGACACGAAGTAATAAATATCACAATGTTTGAAATGTGCGACAAGCAAAATTAAACTGTAAGATCATAACCACACTGATTATTATTCCATGTTTACAATTCGCACGGTAAATGCAACAATGGCGCCGCCGGGCGGTAAGATGTCACGTGCGTTCGTGGTTATACTATTTTCAAACTAATGTCTATTACAAAGAGTGCATATTACATTGTCTTGGGTTGGAATGGCTTACCCTGTTACAGTGTTACAGGGTGTTGAAAGGGTAACCTGTTCGGAACGGGTTGCAGTAATCCGTTCGAAGGTGTAACATATGTCATAGGGTTTTTTCTTGAAGCGCTTAAAAAAACCCCTTCAAAAACCCTTTCAATGAGTATCCGGCCGGTCCCTGCTCAGAATCCCAAACTAGACTATTAAAAACGAAATTAAGAAGTAAAGATTTGTCCCTACAAAAGTAAGTACTAAGATAAAACTGATCAGCATCTTACGATCTCTTAACGCTAGTTACTTTTGTCATAAATCTTAGAGTGAATGCCAAGTGACGTTTAACGATAAGGGGAGGCTACACGATAAAATAAAAGTGTGCCTCGGTTAGCCATTAACTATAGTGGTACAGAAGCGTGTATGGGAAAATAAACCTTATGTTACCGGAATTAATTGTGCGGGGTTAGTTGAGCCTTATTGACGATGTGGCTAAGAAAGTTTCTTGCAGTAAGTATCATCATTGCTTGAAACCCATATAATCATAGACTTTTGTTTAATAAAGAACTAACGAAAAGTAAGGATAGTTTTAGGAGACAAATATGAACCCACCAACAAAACCTTACGTTGCAGGATCGCTAAGCCTAGTTTTTCACATTAGGGCATGGCTTAAGGCTCCTAGTATGAGCAGGGGACACTACTAACAAATTCCCAAATAAGAACTTTTCTGCCTATTCATAGAGTACACCATCTACATGACCGTTCCAGCCCTTTATAATTTATAAGGAAACCACGCGACCTACGCACATTCTAGGCAAAAGTCGTACGTTGGTGTACAAATTACAACCCACATACTTAATTATTTTATAATACTCAAGTCTCTTTGTCGACAATAAGCTCGGTCTGTATTACTTGGAACCTAAAACATAATTAATTAATTATTATACATACATGTTTTTTCTATTGTAGGAAAATACAGCCGTCATGTTATATTTTTTGTTTGATAATATGTGTTTTTAGATAGGCATCAAAACAAAAGCACAGGGAGCGTAGCCAGGGGTAAAACTTAGTTCTCCATGTAAATAGACATGTCTAATATTGATTAATGTTCATTACTAGGTACTCTTTGTCTCGTGGGTGCACAAACCAGACTTGGAACTAATAGCTGTAGGATGCGAGATGCGAATAATTATGGACTAGCTAGAGCGTTTACATTCTTGATTTACTTAACTTGATTAATTCGAGATATGGCACCATAATTGAAATATTTTAGTCTTAATATTAATACTGGGCACAAATCTAGACTGCTGCTACTGACACACACTACAGAATTATGTAAATGAAAATCCCAGTAACACAGCCCGACCTAGGATTTGAACCAAAGATCTCATGCTCGGCAGTCACGCTTAGCGAACACTAACCAACGAGGCTGTCCTCGGTATTTTTACTTTATACCTTGCGACAGTAATACATTCACAATTGTAATAAGTAATCAATTACATCACTTGCTTACAACTTATCAGTCATCAACTGCTTATCAGTGCTAGTATCTTCCATCTGCTAGCAATTAAGTCGTAATTAGCGTGTGTGATGTAGTGTTATCTTGGTTGTAGGCTCTATTGAAACAGGGGTCCTTTGAGATACTATCTGATCTATGGTAAATGTTATTGTTTTGTTTCTCCGAGTGTGTATGGAAACATATTATTGTAAGCTTTAAGTCACGTGGGTAGGCATACATTTATTTCAGCGCTTCAAGCATTAATCAATTTCGTTACATTAGATATTTTGTAAGGGGTTAAAACACAACTATAAAACTATATAGTTAGTGACATAACTTAAAATTCTTGTAACTTCTGATGGTTATGTATATATGATAATTTCTGATCATCATCAGTTGGAAAAGTCCACTGCTGGACAAAGGCCTCCCCCTTAGTAGGGAGGGGTTGCCATAATCCCCACGCTTGGCAAGCGGCTTGGGGATCGCAGTACTGGTGGTCAAGTTACAGAAGACGCTGCTGCCCATCTTCTGGATTTATTTTTCCCTTAGTCGCCTCTTGCGACACCCACGGGAGGAAAGGGGGTGGTCAATTCTAGGCCGGATACCACGCGGCGCATATTATCGCGGCGATAATTTCTGATAAATGTCTTAAAAAACCTACTTTTATCGGGGTGTGGAGAAAAAAGAACGAACAATTAGTAAAATAGGGTACTATACTAATAGTTCAGTGTCTTTTTTCCACAGGATAAGTACGCTACAGGTAGGCTTTTCAAATACAGTTTTTAGCAAAATCAGAAATGGAAGTGTCGAACATTTTGTTTGGTAATGGAAATTTGAACCATATAAAACAGGAGGACGCATTTCAGTTATGCATATCTATTTGTCACATACAACCGTTATACATACGACGTGTATTGTGTAATTCAATAATCGCATTGTCTAAATTGTATTCTTTTAGTTTTAAAACAATAACAAATAGAATGTGCAATATAATATTATACATACGTCCGATTACAGATAGATCAATAAAATAATATACCGTTTCCATGCCATCAGCTACTATCATGTTCTAGAAACCTATTTCGATGTTAATTATTCATTATGGTCTCTTTGATACAGTAAATATGTTCTACGTACAGCTGACAAATGCGATAGGCTTTGAACATTCAGATAATTATGTATATGCATGCTATTATGTATGTTTGTAACCCCATATGGATTGGTAGAACGATAGTCAGCTTATGACGATACTAAGTCACTGTCTAGGTAGCATGCCTTTAAAGGCTATTTTATGTACCTATAACGCAGACCCAAAACTTGCGTGAAGGCCAAATTTCATGGCGGGTGAGATCACAACCATATACATTATTACCTTATATAAAAACCCAGTCTCATTAACAACCAGAAAATTGAACGCACCAGCCACGTTCCTACCAGCGTATCTATCAAAATAACCGAAGGAGATTAAGGCGTCTATACTATATCTATAGCAGCAAAGCTCCTAATCGCAGATACGTCCTTGGCCTCATCTAATTGAAGCTCAAGTTGGTTCGGCTCGCTTCGCAAAGAATGCCATCGTTTTGTTTCCCCGACTCGCTTCACTTACTCCAATGATCCGCCGTCCGTTAAAGCGTCTATTAGAGCCAGGTATCCTGCAGCGATTTCAATAAGCACTTATTGGTTTGCGGACAAGCACCTGACCGTTCTTTGGAACTCATGGTATTGCTAAGTTATTGATGAAATCGTTTGCTAGCGTGAGACGTGACTGTTTTTGTGATTGCGTGGACGTCTGTAGCAGATGTGGTTCAATTGAGGGTTGCTTGGTTCTGTTGCTGGTGTTTAAACGTTACGTTATTTAATAGTTAAGTTACTTATATAAAAACAAAAAATAAAATAACTTTCTAAAAAACATAGTCGCCGTCTATTTGTTGACAGATGAGACTTGTAATCACAAGGTTGGAGCTTCAAGGAACAATCAAATTAAATAATTATTTGTGTCGTCACGACACAATACATTGACTGATATAAATAGAACCGGTCTATGTTAATTCAATGTCGTAGTTATAAATAGGTACTTACAAGTCTTGTACCTTTGTAGGGCTATCTTCTAATGAAAATAAAGGCCATCTTGGGTGCTGTGCTGCCTCTTTTTTTAATGAAGTCTATCCTAATTAGTTAACAGGTACGAATCTAATAACAAACTTACAAATAGTCATGTTTCACATTGAGTTTTGTTTGATCAGATGAAACTGTTGGAGGTTCATACTTCTTGTAGGCCCTTACTGGCCGTTAGGTACTAAGTTCGTTATCTGTCACATAGTGACATAGGACTCTTAATTTAAATGAGATGTCGTTCTAAATAAATGTCTGTGACGATCAGCTAATAAGTAATTTACCATCGTGATTATCGTAATAGAAACTCAGCAACTTTAAATTATGAGACTTGTGCATTAATCTTGATACAAGTTGTCGTGAATATAAGTTTAAGCTATTCTATACGTATCTACGTATATGTGCATAATACTGCTCAAAGCATCTTCGACACAGCAAAGGAGAAGAAACTTTGGCTGTACATAAACACGTTCCTAAGAGCGAGTTACGAGAACTTAACATGGAGTTATATTATGCTCACAAATGTGAAAACGAACCTTTTCTTGGAAATTATAAGTCAGACGACGGTGCAGTCCGTCTTAATAGAGACCACATTAAGACAAATGTAGTGTGTGACACTACAGCGCGATGTAATACTGCGTAGTAGTGGTTCTAGATGCTCTCATTACATAAGATACGTTTTATTTATTTGTGAAAACATGAGTTTACATACACCATAGCATGCAGGTAGTTAAAATATAAATGAGTACGGTTCTTTGTGGCTATACCTATGATAAATGTTTCACTAGTTATTTTTTGTTAATTGATCATTGTTTTACACGAATTAAAGTTAACCGTAATTTGAATGTAATTCATAACCGAATTCATTCAAAAGACCATCAATAAATGAAAAGTAACATTTTAATACGGAATCTCCATAATATGGAACGATAACCCATGCCAACCCAGGAACGAGAGAATCGCGGCTTGACCTTACAAGTATAATTATAAATAATCTGCGTCGCACTGATTTAAGAGAATAAGAGATAATCTGTGGGCCTAAAATATCGAAAATGGTGACACTTAATGATCCAGATTAGCCCGCATTAGGCGCAGTTATGAAGATAATTTGAAAATTATTCAAATATGCCTCATTACATGATAATTACTTCATGTTAAATATAGCAGCTATTCGGCCAACGAAGTGTAATTTGCATAATATGCATAATTTCCTAACATCAAAATATCAACAAATTATCGTTATGACATCGATGGCCGACTACACAAATAGATTTCGGAAATATCAGTCACTAAAGTGTTCTGAAACTAAAATTGTTTCGTTAACACTGCGATGAAAATATCCTATTCACTGTCAACTGGTAACGTGCACAAAATACCGGCAGTTTTGTGGCGTTGAATGGCATTGGTAACTCTTATATTGAGCTTTATTTATCTGTAACAAAAAAATATATTCGCACCAAGTGTGAGCTGATAAATGACATAAACATAATCAGCGGTGATATGTGGGTGTATACTTGAATAACGATAACGGGAAAGATTTCTGAATATTCTTACCTCACAGGATTGATATAAGAAGATCATTTATTAGGTCTTTGTTGTATAGTTTAATTATATAAATTGATGTATTTTTAAATAACTACCGGGCTACAAACTATAAACTACCTAAAGTTACAAATGACTAATACAATTGACTGGCTAACCTTGACGTAGCTAAACACAATAAGAACTAAAATGTTTAAATTTTCACAATCGCGTTTATAACTCTGGCTTAGCTGTGACCACCATAAAACCAGAACTCCGTGATTCAGCATACCGTGATGCCAATTCCCACAAATTGCGACGCGATTCTCGCAGTCGCCGCGACGCCAGTTGCTGTGTTTTGCTCTAGTAATGCTCTATGCGGCAGACATGACCTGCCCCAGTCTTATTTAAGTTTGGTGGCATTTTGGGGAATGCCAGCAATCTGGTTTTTGGGACACATACATTATTACGCTTTTATTAGATTGAATTGAAACGATGTGAATAGATCGGAGTGAATCGATTTGTTCCCGATTTGCTTTCGTGTTGTTGATTACAATTTGTAGATTTATGTACATTTTGATTTCGATACATTATTTTAATTATACATTTTGCTAGTTTTTTCTGAGGTTTTATGTAGGTCGAATAGTAATTACATCACATGAAGGTTTATCAATCCGCACTAGGTATTGCTTATTATTTAACCCTCCACGATAACAGATTATTTCTGACAGTCAGAAATGTGAGTTTCCTCACTTATAACTTTATGTTGTACGTAAAAAACGAGAAGTTAATTTTAATTACTCTCATCTATAATATGTCCTTTATCTATAGCTTTTCACGTCAGTGGCTATCGTACCGCTGAAAAATATCGATATACAACTATGTATGTCCAGATACGGCGTGGGCCAGCGGCGTAGCGGTTTTTAATTGAATCACTGAAGTGAACGAATGTAATTAAAATATGTTTTATTATAAAATACAAGAGCGGCGATACAGAGGTTCAGAATAACAGTCATTTATTTTTAGATGGTTTTTATAATCTGGTTTGTTGGTTAATTGATTTGAATGGGGTGCAAGTAGAGCTTCCACGAGTGATGACACTTAAGTACGTCCAGACTATTGTGCACTATCAACCTCATTCCCATGATTTCCGATTACTGTTTAGACTCTACACCACGGTATAATACGTCGATGTTACAGTTTGCTGATGCCGATGTTAACCTTTTTTAATTACCGTAATCATATCAGCCCATCATTAGATTTAAATAGACAATTTTTTTTATAAACTTCGCCCCACACTAGGAATTTGTCCTGTATCGTAGGTGCGTTTAAAACCCACCCAGACTCGGGACAAAAATTTTCGGATCACGTAAATTTTTGCTCCGTGCTGGAATCGGTCCTGCAACGCCTAGCGCAGCAGTCCAATCGCTTAGCCACTGCGCTAGTCAGGTCGTTACTATTTAGACTAAACTAAGAAACTTGAGAGTAAATTTCTTAGTTTAGTATTGTTTCTCCTAACCTACTTCTGGTTCATCATAAAATTCGCGTTAACATTTATGGTGTTTATTGGTCCAAGTCCCTCGTTGAACAGTGAAGTGGCAACCCTGCGTGTTTCACTGGATTAATGTCTCCCCTGGGGCGCTACGAGCATCAGACTTATTATAGAACGCATACGCAGTGCAAAACGCGGCCAAATATTTGAATTATGTTAGAAGCCAGCAAATGTTCTGTTGTTATAATTTTTATTTATCAGGGTTGTTGTCGACACATAAGTATAGAATTCTGTTTCTTTACTATAGTATCGATATACACGAGTAATAGAATCGGCTTCATTTTATTACTTATAGATCAATATTACAGTTTGAGAGTGATAATTGCGGTGCGACCAATAGATAATCATTAAAACAGTTAATTTTACATTACTCAGAGTTTTTATTATAAGATATTTTAATTTCCCTCCATATATTTTTATGAATTTACTGTTTTATCAGCTGTTCGTTTTTTATAAGTAGGTACCTACTTATCAATGGAATGGTTTTATATTAAAAATTTAAACCGAGGCCAATTAGTCCGGGCATGTACGTGACATAACTACACGTCCTCGCCCCAAACGGGTCTAATAATCCGCTAATCGAATCATAGCTAGTCTCTAATCGATGCTAATTACCCATGTGCGTTAACCTAATCATACCTCTACACGGTGTCAACCTAATAATTGACTATAGTATCACAGTCATGAAACTGGCCAGCAGGCATTGTATTAAATATCTATAAAAGATAAATAAGAAAAGATAAAACCGATCCTCGACGATCATATCACGGCCCACTCGTAAATCTTCGTATGAGGCCGACGTTAAACCTGAGATAGCCAGACAAGAGAACGAACCTAACCATTTCGACTCAATCAAGATTTCTGAAAGCTTCTATTCAACGTGTAACAGGGGTACAAGTGAATTGTACAATAAAAGGCAACCTCTGTGACTTGTCTACTTTCTGAATGATGTGAATGCGCCATTTTGCCTAAGGGTAAAGAGTGATATGCCCTTGCCAAGTCTCTCTCACGTTTGCCTCGGGGCTGTGACGACGCAACCTAAGGTACTGTTCTTTTAATATACTTGTGTATAATGAACTGTATATTTCCATTTACTTAGTGCGTGGTTTTACAAATTATGAATAATGAGCTTCATGTTATGTTTCATTATATTTCTTGAAGGAATATTTTTGTCTCCTGGACTAAGTAAGGGTTTATTTACGGAATGTTTAATGTTTGCTTGTTGTAACTGGATTGCGGTTGCGATTTAAGGAATTTGTAAATCGATTAAAGTAATACATTTTCACAGAACGTTTTGATATTTATGTCATATGATTTAAAATAGCTGTTACACTGGCACGTGCGGTGGCAATGAAAGTAATGAAAAACAAGATTAAGCTTTAATGTGTTTACTAACATTCCTATCGACAGTGTCTGTAATTACCCCACTTTGATTAAAGTTGTCGCTTAAATAACAAATCAAGTGGTAGCGAACAATTTATATCGACTAAATAATTCCGAGTAAATCTGTAAACATCCCTGCGTCTTTAGACGATTTGCATTTCTTGTAGATTTATACGACAGAAAGACATCATTACTCACTTAAAAAACCGGGGATGACAGTAAAAAATGAAGAAGGAAAGACAGTTCTTTGTTCAAAACCGTTTTATTTTTTTGGTGGAAAATATTGAAAACAACCCGAGGCGTATACTTTGCTCGTATAATTAAACTTTCACAAATAAGCTGTCACAGAAATGGAAAAATATATTTCAATGGTAACATTTTTAAAATACTCAGGGGCTGGATTTATTTCAGCGGAATCACTTAATAATGCGGTGGACGGCGCGAGCGGCAAGTCCGGGCCGGGCACTAGGTAAATTCAACCGGGTAGGGTCGGGATGTCCCTTCACGGCTTAATTCAGAAAAAAAACGTGAGATTGCCGGATCTTTATGTACTGTTTGCGAATCCGACCGTCGATGTTTCAACCCTTCAAGGCTTCAGTACCTATAATATAAAAAGTTATTTCGCGTTCCGTCCCGACAATTTTTCATGCTTAGGGTTGGGCGGCGGAAAATACGTATTAGCTTTCACCAGCTATTTCGTATTATGTTTCTATTTTATAAGATTTTATTGGAAAACGAAACAATGCAAGGTATATGGCGCACACGTCCCAGCTTTGAAGTTTAGTAATGAGAATTCCTGCACACATGAATACGTATTGTACTAGGAATTAATCACATTTATTCAGTTAATAACACTATAGATGATACACATTATTTATCACTAGATTTACTTCTTAATATGTGATTGATGAATCAATGTAAATGTGTATGTAGAATAAAACAAAACAGTGTGATAAAGCAATTTGAATGTTGTCATCGATTAGAACCGTTTCAAAAAAGATTTTGTAGCAAACGGTGCGTGAATCGAAGCGTCATCATTACTTATGTTGGGTATCGACAATTTAATTTATTGTGAAACCGCGTCAGCCTTGCTTTTGTCTCCCATAGATTGATACCATTACAAAAGGGAATAACGGTCTACCATTCCCTTTTGTAAGCACATTCCAAATTGAAAGGAACGCCGTGTTGAATGTTGAAAATCAGAGGTTTGGTATACCTAATGTACCTATTTGTGTACTTGAGGGATTTACTCTGAATACGTAAGCTAAATTTTGCGTTGAAAGCAGACAATTAAATCATTTATGTCACGTATAACTTGCCACAAAGTTAACATAATAACTTGCTACTTAACCGCAAATAGCCGCTGCTTGTGACGTTTTGACAACTTAAAACTAAAATTCGCTGGGAAACAACATTTAAACGTGCTTTAGTTGAAATGTTGTTAGTAACCTTTACATAATAATATTATATGGGAATCTATAGAGCGTAGGTGAGGCGAAAATATTGCTCTAATGTTAGGTCGGGAGGATACGTTCCGGAATTTTCCGACAAATGATCGGTCCCGCTCAGAAAGTTTCAAATTACGGTTGGCTCCCAACGAACGCTTTGCTTTTAGTTCTCTGAAATATTATACGCAATCATTCGTTCGAATTCTAAATTACTTTTGTAATTAAAATTTCTAGCTTAATGTCTACAACGTTTGGTAACTACGGTATAAAATGACGGATACGATACGAGTTCTATGTGTAGTCGACTATTGAAGTGGATTGTTGGAATTAGAGTAGGAGAAAAATGTATTTGCAGTAAAGTCTTAAATTCGCTGACACTGGGTGATCGCCGTTCCCGGACCCTTCTCTGACAGCCTGATTACAAAGTTTCAACAGAATGATGCCGAGAAAGATTTTTTAATGAATATTAATTCCTTTCAAGTAAAACAAAGTTTGCTCTCGGCGCGGATCGGTAATTGCTTCGTTTTTCGTTTACGCTAAAATTCTTAATCCCCTCTAAGGTTGTCGAAATGCTAACAGCAGAATTGATTTTCGCACTCTGAGCCTTTATTTTGATTGATGGAATCCGGTAATTTCATATTCCTGTCAAGGACAACAACAGACGTTTCGGCGTTCATTACTCTTGTTAAAGGGGTGTGAAGGAAGACGCGTACTTTCGTAAACAGATGAACCAAAATTCATGAGGTCTATTAAAAGTTATATAGGTGCAAGACTACGTTTGAAAGATGATAGCAGAAACTTTTCTCGATGCTTACGAATGATGATTCCGAAGTCCATAATTGTCTTCTTTCCTTCTAAGCAATTTAATAACTTGTTTAATATATTTTAAGTTCGACTATACATGTTGTAACGCTTGATAATATTGAGAACGGATAAAACGCGAAATATCAACTTTTATATAAATTTGGTTTGAATACACTGGCTTATGTTAACACGCTTTACTCTGGTTTATATCCGTAAAAGGTTATTTTTTCGATATCTACGTAAAAACTGCGAATGTAGTGGTTTTTATGTATGGTTTATATACAAAAATCATGATATTCAGTATTCACAAATAGTTTCCTTTCATAAAAATATATGTTTTCAATTCTAGTAATAGTACATAAATATACGAAAAAGTGCATGTTTAAATGCGAGTTCCTACTACATTACACCGTAAAGGCCGATCGGAGCTAGAATATTTAGTACCCAGAAATTTGTTTTTTGTAGGTATGTACTTAATATAATATTATACTTATATAATTCCAATACAAACAATCATTTACCATAAATTTGAAAGTATACATAGGTACCCATAAAATATCCAACGCACCATGGTGCCGTGAGGTATCCGGCCTAGAATTGACCACCCCCTTTCCTCCTGTGGGTGTCGTAAGAGGCGACTAAGGGTAAAACTAGAAGATGGGCAGCAGCGTCTTCTGTAACTTGACCAGCACTGCGATCCCCAAGCCGCTTGCCAAGCGTGGGGATTATGATTCTAAAAGAAGGGAGGCCTTTGTTCAACAGTGGATGTCTTCCGGCTGATGACGATGTTGACCATGTTTAAAGTAATGTTGTTTTCAAATTGTAAATCACTATCGATACTAAGTGCTCTGCGCCTCCTCCTGGCTACAACAAGCATGAACTACCTAACTAACTTTATACATTAACAAAAGATTGGGAGCCAAATTTACTTTTCAATCTTTAGGGATATTTTGTTTTAACAGATGTTACAATTCAATTAATATTCTTCAATTAATGTAACGAATTCAATAAAAGGAAAATTAAATTTTAATCTTTACTCTAAGTTTGTAGAGGCAGTTGGCCCGTTTGTCTGTGATACCTGGCATCGTGCCTAATGGCTATAGACGTAAGTTTATGTGAAGAAACATACGGTGAAGAATATGGTCCGGAAACAGTGTTCTGAAGATAGGGTATTACCGTTCATGACAACGAAACCTTAAAATACTGACAGTGTTAGAGTACGTAGCAGATTAATTGAAAAATATGTACATATATGAATATCTAAACAAGCATGACTACATTATAATATATAAATAAACAGTTTTTTTTACAGAATAAGATCCTGTCGACCTTCATAGTCAAGTACAATTATGGCATAAAATAAAAAGTATACAAGCATTTCTTTTGATTTCAGAAAACCCGACTCAACGTAACATCTTTTAAAAGTATAAAAACGTTGCGATATTAAGGAAGCGCCGACTCAACTCCACGCCTCTCATAATTAGGCGCTTAGTATTATTCCCCTTAATTTATAATTTCGAATACTTTGCGATCTGTCAGATGCCCGATGTAAAAACAAAGTACGTTTGTTCACTTCCCTTACAAGAGTCGTAATTACGGGATTCTTTGAACCTCTGATAGCCTAGAGGCGAAATATGTTATCTTGAATTTCAAACTGTAACTACATTGTAACGAACATTTGTAGGCAAAGGAAAAGCGAACAGAACGGTGACGTAAAAAGAGTTGCTGTAAAAAGGAATACCTCGAGTAAAAAGGCGTTTGTTTTCGTAATAAAACACATCAAAGGTTTCTTAAGGTCTTATAAAATCACGGGTCCTAATTTACCTTTCATGTCATTGTATTTAATCAAGAAGAACTTGCGAGAAATTGATATAAGTCCATTTCTGTATAGTATAGCGAGTAGAAAATAATTTCCAATATTATAAAAAGTGTTCATTGCAGCGTCCACTAAGATTAAATCAACGTAGTGATATAAAACTTGGCTCAGATAAGATTCTCATTGTGATCCAAATGAAAGCGCGAGAGTACTAGCCCACAATGGCCGCCATGCTTCCCCATGCACAATGGAGTCCACATCTCTCATTTCTGAAAACAACGGATTCAAACACTTTTATTGTGCGATAAATTGGAACAGATGGAAATGTTGGACCGTAATGAAGTTGACGTAAGGCTCACTTTCCGTTGTATTGTCTTGCGTTGATCAGGTTTTGTGGCGTGTGAATGGGCCTTTAAATGTATTGAATTCTGATAGTACAGTAGAATGTATCGAGATAAAATATTGTTGCAGTGAATGCGATGACATCGTATCGGCATCGGCATTCCGATAATGACATTGTTACGCTCAGTGAGATGCACAATGACTGATATTTAAATTAATCAGCGACCTGGATATAATAACTTTTTAAATTCTTTTTGTATCTTTTAATCAAAGTGAAAAATGCTGTTCGTAAAAGAGAATGGCAGAAACATAATTCTCACAAATAAACGGCCTTTATAAGAATTATCTTGTAAGCACCTATTTCAAGTCGTATATTATACCGTGTTCTTAACGAACACCCAAGCCAATAAGGCACATTTCACCCGACAACAAAAGAAGTACGACTTTTTTAAACAACAAAAGAAGACCTTTATATCAAAGCGAAAAATAATAATACACTCGCAGAGGCGGACGTTGCGAATCACTCGAAAATCTTATCATAAAGCGTATATCCTTACCAAGTGAAACATTTCAAAGACTGACAATGCCGTAAGGTGGATGGAAGACACCAATCACGAAATGTATAACAAGGACTTCCGTTATGACTACAGGGTAATCTATAATAATGTTCTGTAATTTTGCTTCTTATTGAGCACTAATGCGCTGTTGATGTAAACTATAAGGTGTTACAAAATAGTTGCTGATTTTTCAGGTTTGGACTCAAAGTTCATATTGATTAAATCATTATTCGAATATGATAAAATAACAAGGGTTTGGAAATGTTCACCGTTACTGCGCCTTACAAAAAGACACCCAAAGCAGAATGTTTACGAACGGTTTTATTAGATTTCGTGATTAAGTGTAAAAAAAAATATACGGTGTAATAAATGTTACGTTTCGAAACAAAAACCTTTTTCCCAGGATTATTTGAAGTTACGATAGGATGTAAAAAATAAACGCAAACTGGAACTCGTCGAAAGGCACGTGTGAAATCTTTATTTTTCTAACTCGCCGCGAATCGAAATTTGCAAAATGCCGGCTGGCCGAAAATGGGATCTCACCGCGTCCCACACAGCGTTTTGTAAAGGAAAAAGAAATAAAAGGGAGTGTAGCACGACTGACTCATAAAAATTGTAGTAACCGTAGCCTACGGACGCCACGGGAAATGTCGAAAAATGGGGATGGTCGCCGAGATACGCCGCACTAGTATTCCATTGAAATCACTCCGCCTTCTAATAATAAAACATGGAGGGACTCCATAATTTTTGTCTTACAAGAAATTGACATGGCCGTTCCGAGAATAATTCCACAATGTTTGATGTTGTTTTCTTTGGCTTCCCTTTGAGATATCGTAAAATATCATAAATATTTATTCTTGTTACTGAGTTATGTATGATATAAATAGTAAGGACGATAAGGAGCAGACATTAACTAAGAGCTCCACTTTTGGTTTCAAAGTTTCAATAATTAAGTAAACATTTTGTATCTAGTAGTTGCGTCACGATTCATAGCGGTAGTCGGGAATTTACATAAATCTGTATTTCATTAAAATCGTAGATGCGGATAACTGGTTAATAATAAATACATTTACGCTTTCCACTGTAGGATTATTTGGGAAGCGGATTTAGGTCTCTGTGAATAATTCTATGCAGAAGATGGTATATATTCACGGGTTTAATCTAGGTATTGGACCCTTTGAATGTAGCAAATAAGTTTAGGAAAGAATGTAATATATTTTTTAAAGTAAATAAGTTAAGTAGACTTACAGCGTTGCTGAATACGTTTCTTTAAAAATTCTGTATCTATATATAAACAAAAAAACCGTTTCATGAATTCGGGTAAAGGCCGATTCTCAATATTAAAACCGTGAATCAAAAATCGAGCCCAGCTATAAGATGAACAAATAACTTGATTTCTATTCATGATGAAATCAGTAAATGATTAAGTCGCGAAAGGTAGAGGCGCCTTAATTAAGTCCGGAATTAAATTTTAACAAGAAGCTATGTTAGTTGCAGAGGGAGGAATGGGAGTGAAAGTAATCATAATTAAGGCTTCGATAAAAATCGACTCTATTTCTATAAGTAAAAAGTACATATTGCAGTAACCGAAACTTAACCACTGTCATTTTATTCTCTATCGAAAGGAACCAAACTATCTATTAAAGTTTTGTCCAGCATGCTTGACCAATCAACATTTAGGTGTCTACTTACCCGATAACATTTAATGAGCACCCGCTTATCGAAATCTTTTATACCTTTATGTCAACTCATTTTGTTTGGAACATCCTTGAGTGAAAGGATTTTGTTTATCATGCAAATAAGCAGTTTTAGAGCTTATAAAAGGATCTTTGGAAGGCTCCAAGCTCTAAGTATCACTTTAATTGTTTGGTGATATTTTTTAAATTTAGATTAGACAAGCTTTTATTTTCATTGAAAATGTTATTGAATGAACAAAATAATAAAAGGGTTTCAAATAGAGTATTTTATACTCATACGTGTTATTTGTCGTGGTGGCCTAGTGGTTGACATACCGGATTTCTATGCACGAGGTTGCAGGTTCAAACCCAGGCAAGTATCAATGTGACTTTTTCAATGTCATAAATACTTTCTTAGATATTCTAAGACACCACTGACTGACGGTGACGGAAAACATCGTAAGGAAACCTGGATTTAATTATCTGAAATCGCCAACCCGCAGTGAGCTAGCGTGGTGATCAGTGCTTAATCCTGCTCTATACGAGAAGAGGCCTTTGCCCTGCAGTGGGACAGTTATAGGCTGTTATTATATTATTATTATGTGTTTGCGTAAATAATATTTTTTGACAGATTTCAATCCCGGATTGAGAAGTTATCTATAAACAATAACTAAAAATGTAAGTTAGTTGATAGTAATTGTTCAAATTAGACGTTTAACACCTCAGTCTGCCCGTGACCATGAATGTTGTAAAGAATTCGAAACGTCGGGACCAAAAAACAAAATTAAAATCGCGATAAAATCCGTAAAATTGTATTATTTCAAAGTTATCTATAGTTTGTAAGTTCACGTTTATTCAATAATCTTAGTGTAAGTTGGGGTTGCTCCAGATGACAGTTCAGTTGCCTTTGACGCACACATAAATGTTAAAAATGGCTATACCAATTTTGTTTTCTTCTAGCAGCCTTAATAACGAAAAGTTTTGTTTTCTACTTGCAGCCCTAATAACGTTGATAACTGGGTTATTTATGCCATGAAACGACACTTCATATTTTACCTCCGTTAAAAACCTTTTGGTATCGTTTTTTTTGACGTACCTACATATGTACCTAAAGTTAACAGGCTGTTTGAAGTAACCCGCCCTTACTGTGTAACTTACGTTAGGTACTGGCTGGGTTCTCTTTAAAGAGTAGGTAGCAGTTCTCTTTAATCAGGAGTTTATACATACATTAAATTTAACATAAATTCCGTGCAGGAGCAGGCGAGCCTTTTGCGTCGTCTTCGTCATCTCTTATAAGTTGCTCACCCGATTAAAAGGAAGAGTATTCTTTATCTGACTCACACGTATAATTTATGAATACTATACATAGGTATCTGCGTAATATGGGTATAGGTACACATTAACAAAGACTTGCTGCCAACTGAGGAGGCAAACCAAAAAAGAAATGGCTTTCGTCAGTAACCCACAAATGTTATTACTCAAGGCTTTCAGAAAATGCTCGTGAGAAAATGCGGATAAATAGGTAATTACTAGCGTAATAAGATGGCAAGCAGGATTAATGACGGCTCTTGACCGACGACGGGTTGTGGCCTATTGGTTGCTGCCTACAACCCGGTTACCGCTGCCACTAGATTTATAACATCCAGGCTCATTACACTCGTAATTATGTTTACGGGTCGTTTTTATTCCAAGTCGTAACGTTCGGGCCTCGGAGGGTATTTGATGCCGAAGTTTTGCCTGAGTGGTTTATAAGGGTTGGAATTAAAATGAAGGACTGAGTACTTACGGACCAACTTAGTTCTTTAATATATTTTTTGTGACGTTTTGTGAATATGCCTAATTGACTATAATATATATTTGGAGCTTAAAATATGCAAACATTTTATGATTGATATTATGTAAGAATGGACGAAGCGAAAGACGCAGCGTTTGCAGGCCTTCCACCAGGTGGACCAACGATATCGACAGAGTCGCGGGCAACCGGTGGATGCGAATGGCAAGTCGTCGTTTATTGTTGTCGCCTTTGTTCAACAGTGGACGTCTTTCGGCTGATGATGATGATGATTACCCAATAATATGGTTGTCTGTTCTTTTGGATCCTTTTCAAACATTAGACTATCAAAATATTGACGAAATGACGGCTATATTTTTGGATTAATCTACTAAATTATTTAAGCAAGTCTTTGCGAGCATATTGTTTAGAGTTAATACAGTATTTTGCCAGCTAGCGAGCTAGTAGCAGCGCAAGTCTTAGAACAGCTATTTAAAGTTATATTTGAAGTGAGCTCAAAGAAGCGAGCACGTCGGGAGATTAATAATGGAGCCATAAACTCCATTACCTATTCTGTAATTAAGTTAAATGGATAAAATTTTGCCAAGCGTTGAGGCAAATAATTAATTTTTGGACTGAAACATTTTATCACGGAAGTTTTTGAATCGTGCCCTTTTGGATTAAGGTTGGTTCGGTTTATCTAGGCTTTTGAGATCAAGTGCTTGTTATCTAGATGAGTTTGTAAATACTAAAGGGATGAATTTGGTACACAACGCAATTTATAGCCGGCATAGCAGGATTTTCCTTTCCTTTTGTGGGCTTTGCGAAAGACGAGTTTGATCTAGATGAATTAGGATCATTTATCTGTTGGAAATATTATTACTAGACTTTTGTGTCTGTCTCGGCGTTACTGAATTACTAGACACATGACAGATATAAACTAAATCGGGTTTAATAACCTGATAAAAAGACTAGCTTTAACTCACGACTTCACGCGTTGGAAAACCATAACGTGGATACTTTAAAATCATGTGGGTATGTTAACTGTAAGGCGACATTTATTATCAGCCGGAAGACGTCCACTGTTGATCGAAGGCCTCCCCCTTTTAGAAGGGGGGAGGTTGCCATAATCCCCACGCTAGACAAGCGGCTGGGGATCGCAGTGTTGGCGGTCAAGTTATAAAAGACGCTGCTGCCCATCTTCTGGATTTTCCCTTGGTCGTCTCTTACGACACCCACGGAGGAAAGGGGGTAGTCAATTCTACGCCGGATACCACACGGCACAAGGCGACATTAGCATGGTAGAATAAAAGAAAATAAATTGAGTCAGAGACATCTTTCAGATTACGGCGTCCAATCTCATCTGAGACTCGGAGTGTACGCAAACGTAGGTGGTCTCTTCATCTCACACTTATTCTAGTGAAATAGGACTGCGGTCAGACACGAAGTGAGATTCTGTGGAGTTTTTTTAAAAGAGTAACTATGGCGTTTTTTACTGGTTCTTTTCCATAGAAACGGAACGGCACTTTTGAACCAAGCAACTTGATACGAGGTTTTATAAGTGCCCCTTGTTGCCTATATGAAATAAAACCCCTATAACTATACACCCGGTGCAACGGCTTTTAACGAGATTTCCGAGATACGAAGGTTTATCGATTTGACCCTTCCAAGGACTGACTTCGACGACTGCTGCTTATTCTCGACGACCGACGATCGACCGATACCTGCTTGACTATGTAGTTACAAGACTTTGAATGCAAAGTAAAATATATATTTATAATTCACCTTTTCATATAGGTACAAAGATTTTTTAAAAGGTATGTACAATTGTACATGTATATAATTATAAACTCACGTAACGTGAATATACTGTTAAATACGATCCGGTGGATGAACACGAGAATCCCGAATCACGAAGTAATTATTACCTGAAACAAATTAAATTACTTTGTTAGTAGGTACGTAAATATTTTAAAATAATTGCTTATTTTAAATTTTCACGAATTCTGATACGTTATAAATAATATTCGTTTAGCGCGAGAAATCTTATATAAAACTATTTATATTTGCACTTGTTGTTTTCATTTTTCAGAAAACATGTAGGTTTTGGTACTAGTTTTTACAAATAATAATACGTTTGTATTAGATATTACTTCAAGATCGATGAATGAGGACAAAACAAACTTGGCAACAGCGACGTATACCTAATTTAATAACAGTAACATACTTAAGACCTCAAGGAGATCTTAGACGGCGTATCAAAGACAATCTAAAGCCAATTCAGCCAATGAGAAAAGATCGTGAAAACTCAGCACCAATTACAAAAAATGTCGACTTTTCGGCCAATTGATCGATAGTCCCCACTGGGAAATTACAAATAAAACATCTGAAAGTAGCCTTTTAAAGACCAACCAACGATACTAAAGCTATTGTCGGGCTAAAGAGACATTGAAGTAGGTATCTAAAAAATACATTATGAGATATTTATGAGAAATCATTTTATGATGGCACTACCGTAAGACATCACTCGAAACAGCGCATCCCACAAAGAAGATAGACAACAAACTCTTCAACAAAATCAAGTTTGTATTTAATGCCTGTAGTTTATTTATACCAAGCGTGTTGAATATTAAATGAACATGAATCAATAAAAAAATAGTTAAAGCTATGGATAAGAGCTTGGAACCATTTTTTTCATTAAAATCTCGCTTTAATTTTCGCATATTCCAGGCTTTTCCACCTCTACATACATTACATTGAATATTCACTTAATTAATAAAAACCGTAAAATCGTTTTAAGGAACAACAGACTTCGAAAGATTTCTATACATTACTGCTTGCATCATGCGAGTATTTAAAGAACAATTCAAGAGAGCTGAGTTACCAAAATACATTTAATACCTACCATTTACTTAAGGAAAAATTAATTATTACTCTGATTAATTTCGTAAGTAAAAGCTGTAGTTCTCCGATTAATTTAATAGGCTTTGAGTGTACGCTTAAATAATTATAACACCAATCATCAATAATACCTATTGAACAAACAGTTATTATACGAAGCCTCTTTCCAATGAAACGGTCTAGCGATTTCTCGGAAATATACATGAGCTACTCAATAAAATAAGATCGAAGTCTTGTAGTTCCCATTACTCAAGCATAGAGCTGGAACTTTGAATTTCTGTTTACATCACAATTCGTAATAAAGCTTTACAATTTAGACCGACTAGAAACTACTTGTGTTCCGGGGAATTTATACTTATTGAAACTTGAAAAAAAAATATCATAAAAGAAATTTTCTGATTCTTCTCCAGTTCAGGGTCAAAAATTGGTGTCAGAAAGGTGCAAACTACGATATCATCATTCTGTTCCACTATCAAGCCCCTAAAAAGGTATTGTTGTACACATTCAGCTGTTGACGGTATCAAGTCTCATATAATGGGGGAACCCTGCCATTTACTGTTACGATAATGGTATTATTATTACTCGGGCTGTTGGCAATTTATTAACAGAAATCCCATTGCCCAACATTTTATCGATCATAGGACCTCATGATCAACATTCCGTTCTATTGTCATGGTGACCTATAGGCGATTAGGTCGGTAGGGCAGGTTTCAAAATTAACAAAGGAACTTGTTACTTTGCAGGATCCTGACTTATGAATTACGAATTCTCAACACATTCTCCATTAACGATATTGAAATTCTGTCTAAGCTGGCCATCAGTGCTCTTAGGTCGTCTGCTTGTGAACATATGTTTACTATATACCGTAGAGACTACACTTTTGGGCTGAAGAATCAACATTCCACATATATTATATTTGCATAGCTTTGATGTGCTGATGAATGCTGTAATGGCGATCAATGCCATGGGCCAGATAAAAACGTTCCGCGCCCTTGTCTGGTGTTGAGTTGGGTTGTGTTGTGTTATTCCGTTAGTTTTTGGTGAAAATATATCATATTTTATATACAAGTAAACATATATCATATTAATATTTTTATTAATCTCGTGCTTTTATATTTAAGATTGCAAATACAGAATTTTTTAAGTAATTCAGATAATAATTCAGTGGGATGTTTTGACAAAACTACTGTTTTAGTTACTATAGATATTCCTTAGCATATTATTTAAAATAACGCTTGCCGAGAATAAACCTACGTAATATATGATAGTAAAGATTTAGTCTACTTACAGCATAAACTACACATTACAGCAAAAAATGTATCCACGCCCGCCAAACACGAACTAACAATTTTTTACTTGTCTAAAACGTAAACACCGCGCCCGCGGCTTTTCGTTAAATAATTAATCTTGGAGCTTATCGCATTAGTCCCCCCACGTCCGAACTATTACAAGGTGGTATAGGTGCGTGCACGAGGGCCAGTTCACAGATTTATGCGCCACTAACATGCCCAAAAATAATTGGATCGCGACCGAAAAATAAATTGCCGCGGACCCCTCCCAAACCGGCCCACTAGAAATAACTCTAACAATTTGTTATTGAGGATCCCTGAATTACAAGGTATCGTGGCCTTCCTTGTGCGTTATTAAATAACATTTTTGGTTGATCGAATAAAATGTACTTTGGCAAAGTGGATAAGGAAGCTTGCAATATCGTTGTGGTATTTGGTAAGAAATATAATACTGCAAAGGCCAGATATTTATCTTGCATTCCTTTAATATCCACATAAATCTATGCATACTGTGCAAAACTTTAAATATAATTCTTATACTCGCTATGCATACCTAGGTTTTTTTTCAATACCTACTTTATAAATATTTTGCGTATAATTTATGCATACATACCTATATAATAGTTCTCCGGAAACCATAACCTACACTATTTAACAGTGTTCTCAATGAAGGTTTTAAACATATTTTCACAAAAAGTAATTAGGTATTACCGGTACAATGATATCTGTATGATAATACTGCAGAATATCCCCTTGGGGAATCATCTATTCTTAACAACCAACAAAATACGAGGGGCATGGCATGTATTAGTGATGTGAAATTGCCAATAAATAATTCAGATCCACGTTTGTGTCAATGTCCTTCAGTCCATTTGTCTGTCACAGCGGATTACAGATGAAAAGGACTAAGCTATCGACACACACGATTACTGAGCAATTTCGTCCGAAGAGCTCGTATTCGTAGCTCAGGTATTAATTTGTCAAACTAGCAGTGCTGGCGGGTTTTCTTGTTAAAAAGGTTCCATTGACAATATTAAGTTGGGATTTAAAAACGTACGAGATAGACAAGATTCCTAAAAATCCAATTAAATAGATCAACATTACAAGTCGACTTAATTAAAGTAGTGTCTGCACTTAACCAAGCACATACCTTAGTACCTATTTCTAGATGTGTACATAAAATATTTGAAATCAATTTAGGACATTTGTGCACCTACGATTCGTATATATATAAGCGTTACAGTACAAACATAAATTAAAAGCTGTTGTGTACCAATCATAACAACGTTTAAAACGGATGCTAAAAAAGGATTAGCAGATACAGCAGGGTAGAATAAATCCTAACATTCGAGTTCATATTGAAGCTATAATCAAGCGGTTTTAATGTACGCCTGCAATTTGGTACCACACAATTCAATTTAGCTAAAAGCTGATACAGTCCGTCAACTTTCCATATGAAATTCATGAGTGTGTATTTTTGTTTGCACTGACAGTCATCTCTTTTAATATTCTCAGTTATTTTATTCAAAGCGACAATATGAATAGCATGGGTAGAGTAAAGTATTTTTATATCTGGTTTCCTTCGAATGTTCATTTCATTTGTTTATTTAGTTTTGTTTAGTTACTGATTAATATAACACATGGTAACCTTTCAAATACCACGATTTTAATGGTTAGCTATCGATCAACGGTGCCGCCGCCGCCGTGTGGTATCCGGCCTAGAATTAACCACCCCCTTTCCTCCCGTGGGTGTCGTAAGAGGCGACTAAGGGAAAATTCAGAAGATGGGCAGCAGCGTCTTCTGTAACTCCACCACCAATACTGCGATCCCCAAGCCGCTTGCCAAGCGTGGGGATTATGGCAAACCCCCCCGCCTAAACGGGGAGGCCTATGTTCAACAGTGGACGTCTTTGGCTGATGATGATGATGATGATCGATCAACGGTCATAACAGCTATTTTTGGCGACCAGTAATAGCCGAGTCGTCGCAAGTTCGAACCCCGGCACGCACCAATGTCTTTTTGAATTCATATGGGTACTATAAATTAGTTATCAGTTGCTAAAACTTAATTCGGGTTTAAACTCTGACACCAGGTTGTTCATTTACCATACGATAGATTAGAAGAACATTGGCATGAATATTATTGTATAGAAAAATATCAAGACTATTCAAGACACAGAATATAGAGTCACTATAATCAAATATTTCCGAAAACTAAACGTCCATTCTTATGATAATTTCATTTGTATGTACATATGAGGTTTGCGCTCACCTACTGTATGCAAATAATCAGGTGATTCACATCGGAACGCTTTTATTACGTCATATCGGACGGTATTCGAGGCTCTCTCCAGCATAGTCCGTAGCTTTATGGATCATACGAAGGAGGAAATTTATTACATCGTCATTCGACTAAATTCCTTCCACAATGTTGCAGACTAAAAGGAAATGAGGGTTGGCAGATGTTGCTCGATATATAAAAAATGTTGAATATTAGCTCGTAAAGATGACAGTTATTAAATCTATAGCCGTTTCGGGGAGGAGCTCTAACAAATACTTATGAAAGCTGAAGATAATATTGATCAAGCCCGGTTAGTGTTGGAAATTCTGGCTCAGGATTGGAATGGAATCCCTAAGGTAAGCGATTCAAATAGTCCAGCATAACTGCAGCTGGGAAAATTGGTCTCAATGCAGCGGATCGAGCAATCACTTACAGTTGGGAGGTCACTGTTCCTGTCTGTTGCGAATTGAATCGATTTGACAGCGGTAGGCATTGCCATATTCTGTACGTAGCGAATACGTCGTCGGAGTGGATACGAATACGTTTAGATCCAATTTGACCCGACCCAATTGGCGCAGTGCTTGGCTTCTGCACGGTGGGTCACGGTTTTGATTTCCACATGGTACTCATTTGAGTGTGCGTCTAGGCGTTGCATGAAGTTCATTATACGTATCCAAGGATTATAATGCAAACATCTAGAGAGAATCTGAGGAGAAACGATATTTTGAATCATAAAATGAATTATTTGTTACCTATTGATTCAAAAGGGCTATAAAATAGGGCATTTGTGATTAACATGAGGAAATGGAAGTCCAAAACATAAGGCGGTATTTACTTCGCTAAAATGAAAAAAACTTTCACGTACATGTCGTTGTTCCTTGTAAATAAAACAAAATCAACTAGACGAACAATAAAACGCCTCATAGACACAGATTTCTTACAGAGCTGAATGAGTTTACTCTAAGCCGGTGGATGTTTCAGTAGCGACAACGAATGAAGGGCGGGTGTTAAAATTAAGTTGGACAGATATGCGACATGGTGACAAGGGTCGACTTGGGGCAAGGGACACTGTCTCCCGTCCCCAACTTCGGAGCCATAGCGGATATATATTGTGGCAACATGTTTACTTGTAGGTATATCACTTTATCTCACCACGCTGAAATGATTAACACTGATAATTCTAAAATATGTGAAGCATTCGTCGAGTAAATCTTCCCTAAAATGTCGCTTGATTACATTTTAATTAAAAAATACTAGCAAATACCGAGATTAGTTTCCTTACATCTACACCAGACAATATTCAAAACTTTTATGAACACTTAGTTTTTTAAAGGATTTATTCAGTGTTTCTTTGCTTGTTATGCTTTGAAACCTATTTTGGGTCTGGAAACTCAAATCTCGGGGGCATTGTACGGTACTGAAAAGACAAATAATAATTTGTAGCTAGACTTGCCGAAGCAGTCTCGGGATACACTCGCTCATCAATAATGAAAATATTTTCTTCGAATGTGAGGATACCGCCTCTGATTGCGAACATCTAAAGATATTTCACGGAGCGTCTACATACCTACTAATATACAACCAAATAGGATTTATCCTCATCAATTTACAATCCTCATACACGACCCACATACATCATATGTATGAATTCGATCGTAACACTTCGACAAAATATGTAGAATGTAAATCAGAATAAGAAAATATTTAACGACAAGGGTGTTTGAGGGTATGAATCTGATTTGCCGCATCAGAAAACGGTGTAGCATGTTATAAATGGATAAGTACAGTCGGAGCAACGTGTACACTTAAAAGGGTTTTTATAAAGAAAAGGTAAAAGAAATAACAAAAGTTTGCGGCTTATTCCGCTAAATTCAGCGAGGGTTTAGGTTCAGCCCACCCTTGTTATTGCAGAGCAACATAAGCACGAGTCTATCTGCGACGAGCTCCCGACTTCAAAGAGATTCTTCAAATCAACCGTACGCCTGTCGTGTTTATCGAATAATAAAAAGGTAAGAAAATCCATTAGGCTCCAAACTAATAAAAACTTTACGTGACGGGAGCTTTATAAGCCGCGCACTATTATGTGAACTAACACGTTTGATTTTATGAGTTGAGCCCATAATAGCTATCGCCACGACAAAATGAAGTGGTTCGATACTTTAAAGCCCGCTTTACGGCAGCCACTGTTAGACTTTATTGTTTTTTACACGAAAACATTGTATTGTGCGCGACGGATTTCTTTCCACAGAGTTCCTGAAAAGCAAAGAAGGAGAGCGGTAACGGCAGGATTACTGACGATAAAGTGCGCTACATTACACGCGCGTAAAGGGCAAAAGTCACACGATTTAGATGAGAAATGGGTAATATGCCATACCGCACTTTAGGTACGTATGTTACGAGAGGCACGGAAGTTTGCTCCGACAACACATACTAGCTATTATTTATTCGTTTATTTTGTTGTTTGCTTTGACGTTCAAGAGCAACAAAGGATGCCCCCGCAATCTGTTTATTCTTCAACGTGTTTTAGGTGTGCTAATCATTGAAATAATTTTAGTAATATTTTATTATTAAAATAAGTATTTGTATTGTATCGTATGGCACTAACTAGGAGATGGATTTACATGACAGACACAAGTTTACCCTTGTTGTTCGTTTGAGGGTTTGTTGGCCACGGAGAAAATTAACTGCCTAAAAGGTTTCCCTTTTTTAAACATTTATTCATGAAGGCTATTTATAAAAGCAACAGCAGTTACATGTTAAACAGTAGATAGGGGGGAGAGACCATGTGGCGGACAGTAAATATATCAGCCTGACAAGGGCATCCATCTTGAGGATGGAGAACGCCCAACCTTTAAACGATTTACGAGGGGCAATGGGCGCTACTGGTAAACACCAATGGATCGAGTTCAGACCCATAAATAACACCATTCCTCTAATCGTTGCTGCGCTCTTCTCCTTCTCTCCTTTAAGTTGCATAATATTCACGTAGTTTGTAAATAAATGCAACATACATGGTGAGGAAATGCAAATTGGTGGCCCGGGTATCGGTGGCCCGGGTACCGGTTTGAAAATGTAAATTGAATGGTCAAACACAGCAAAGATTCATGAATTAAGCATCCTCTTAAAATTCCACATTTAAGAGGGTACATAAACAGGATCGACTGGATGTTCTAATTTAATTTACAATCTGACGAGCCGACCTTTTGTTGTCAGGCTCAAGTGACGAACGGATAATGACGTTCGGGCCGCATTCATGAGTTTTCAATGTGATATTCTTTGTTTAAACATTGTAAATTAGACGTTATTAATGACGGCGCACAGAAAGGTTTCCTGTGTCCTTTAATTTGGGTAATAAATTGTCGTGCGCGATTGTTTCAGTCGTGTTTCAACCGCAACATTCAAAGAAATCGACAGCATGTGGGCGAAACGCTGTTGTCTCAAAGTTGTTTTATTAACTATTCCCATTTCATTTGTATGTAAATGTGGAACGTTGTTATTTTTCAATCTGGTATTGGAGATTGGATAAGGCAAAAGACCGGTCATTGTTATTCGAATGAAATATGAGTGGAGTCGCTATTCGGTGGGTATTGTCTGGTGACACAAAGCGGATGGCGCGCTATCTACAAGCAGGCGAACTTTTTCCGAGATACAAAATTTAATTTCTATGATTTCGAGCTCATTTCTTTCTTGAGCGGACGTCTTTGTCGTCGATGCCTTTTATGTGCTTCAAGTTGGATTCCAGTCAATGGAGACGCAATATTGTGCAGCGTTTGTGCGAAACGACTGCCACATTCGGGCTGCTTTGAAAAGTCGCAACTTCGAGTCAGATAAAGAGAATTTAATACAGTTAACTGTGTAATAACGCTTTCACCTGTCTGCTGATGTCAGTAATAAGGCTTTGTTCTGACATTTGCAATATAAGACCTCCTTTAATAGAAAACAATTTTATTTTCAGTCTCTTCTTTTTCACGTAATAATTAATAATATTTTAACTAGCTTATGACCGCGGCTTCGTCCGCGTTAACCCCTATTTAAACCCTTTAGAGGGTAGAATTAAAAACTAGCCTATGTCCTTTCTTGGGCTTTAAAATGTCTACACCGCTGGACAAATTTTGATGAAATTTGGCATACATTTCATCAAAATTTGTCCAGCGGTTTAGACGTGAAGACGTAACAGGCAGACGGACAGACAGAGTTAATTTCACATTTATGATATTAGTATGGATAGGTAATAACCTCATACGTATGTGTGTGATTGACTTAAGAAGCGACTTTTAGTCATCCGATACGATGGTAAGGTAAACACTAATTAAGCTCACAAAAGGTTTTGATCCGTACATACTTTTAATCTCATTTGCGATCAATATATCTATATTGGCAAGGGTCCGGGACGACATTGACGTACCCAATCGAGGCTCGATTCTGTCGATAAAGGCAAATCTTCGTGAGCTAATATTTTCAAAAGCCTTTCAATGTGAACAATAGCCTTTGGACAATTGGATGTTGGGTATTCCAATATCCTTTCAGAATTGCAAGGTTTCTGATTTTATGTGGCTATTAAAAGAGTTTTACGTTTTCTTACCTGGACGATTTTATTTACGAAGTTGTGAAATATGGTCGGTATTTGAATAGGAAAAATGCTATATTGAATAAACCGTTGAAGCATACAATATGACTTCCAATTTGTAAGTTGTGTCTTAGCCTATAGTAAGTAATATTTAAGTACGTAAGGAATATTTACGTAAGGAATATTTCTGTATGTTGTAGTACAGGACGACTGAAGGGTAACTTAAAAAACTTTGCTCTGTGCGTAAATACTTCTTGGAGAAGTCGCTTCATTTTCATAGCGTCTATAATGTTTGAGAGCTCATGCTTTTAACGAGACTCAGAAGTTTGATAACTTTATAACATGTTCTATTGACTTCGAGAAACGAGACGGTATTCAATTTTGATGTATTGTGTGCTATAAATCGCGTTTACAGAGTGTTTTTCAAGCTAAATGACCGAAATAAATATGCGGCGTGAAAAATGTAGATGTGTGAGTTTTAATGTATAACCAAGACATTTAGTACAGAACTGTTAATATATGTGCCAAAGCAAACAATTCGGTTTATGGTGAAATATATATGGACACAAAAAGCAGAAAATGAAAATTTTTGAAAATAATAAGCCTTTACATTTAGACGAATAAAGTTGATTAATAACTGTAAATATCTGTTGATCTACTGTACCAATTTGTAAAGAGGATTATAGCTTTGAGGTTGTTAATAGTGTGTACTGATAATCTTCATAAAACATATTAAATAGATTTTTTTACGAAGGTGGTTGTTATGCCTAAACAATAACACAATAATTTCATTAGACACACCATCGATTCGTATAAGTAGCGTATACCTAAACCAACCGTATCACATATTAAAGACAACTCTACACACCGACACCAATCTCTAAGCATAACAACAAAATAATGACAAGTTTTACGAAGCAATAAATTCGCGACTCGCTAACGAGGTTGACTGTAGGTAATACAGTAAACAGCGCTCTGCTATTTCCTATTGAAACAATTCTATTTACTTGTAGAGAGACGGAGCGCGTCTTGAGTCCCTGCTCGCAAATGCACCGAATCGAATTTAAGTTGACATAGGATTCGGTGCATAAAATTTATTGCATAGATGGCAACAGTAAATCAACAGACGCGGTCAGAATTTGGATTTGGTTTTACCATATCAAGCGAGACGATTGTCTAATAGTTAGGAAGGTTAAAGTTGATTGGAAGAGTAGATGAAAATATTGATTGTCCTACGATTGATCCATTTGATTTGAAGGACCTATTATTTTCTTGTCACATAAAAATAAACCTTGCCGTGATGTAGAGATTGGCTTGTCAACAAGGATCGTACAGATGATGACCGCCCATGGTACTTGTACTTAAGGTATTACTTGAGGTCTCACTTTCATTTCTCTAGTCATAAAGATTAAATAAGCTCGACTCTTCAAAGCTTAAAATGTATTTATTAATAGTTTATTATATCCATTATAAGCTTGTCCTAGATTTAGATAAATAAAACCTAAAATCAGGCCCCGAATACGCCAAATGTTCAAACTTTAGCCATTAGTTCTGACTGTAAACAGGTATTTTAATTACTTTGAAACTTATCTGTTAATTTATATTATTCCTATTTGAATTAATGTTATTAGTTTTGGTAATATTAGGCTTTTATATAAATCATTAATATGTTCGTTTAAAATTTGAATATTATTATAACCATAATGAGTATCAAAACGTGATGGTAGGAATGTACTTAGTAGGTATTAAGTAATGTTTATTTCATTACAGTATATTTTATAAAACATTAGACGATGCAATCAGGTAATAAAATAATTATGTTTATCAACAAAATTATGGATTGCTTATACCATTTCATATCCAGTAAATTTATATTACACCGACCATAAAACTCTTTAGGTCAATTGAAATAAAACCATAAACAAGCATACAAGCTTTCATTAACTTACAAAGGAAAGTAAAAAAACAAATTGAATCGGACAAAAACGGATGGAGTTATAAGCTTTCAAAGAATCTTAAGTTACCCTTCCTGTTGAATAAATATAAATTTGTAAGATAGATCATAAGTGTCTTTGTAAACATTTAGTTGAAGAGTGTCTTCATAAACGTGTGCGTTTTGTTTCTTTATTTGTGACATAGGTGGCGCTCTTGTTTCGTGCCTAAAAAGAATGTAAATGTCATGTCGCTTTTGCTCAATATTAAATTAGTGTTTGAAGAAATCTAACGAGAGTTTCATTGAAATATTGCCTAATCCCAATAGGTTATGGGCCCAGGCACATTATAAGTAAATATTTCAATAAAATTATCGAGTTAAGAGCAAGCTGTCTACCGGTGTAAAACTAACCTACGTAATGGAGGTTACGAACGCCATGAAAATTGAGAAGTTTGATGGGAGAAATTTCAAACAATGGAAGTTTCAAGTAAAATGTGCGTTAAGAGCAAAGGGCTTGAACATAGAAAAGGCAAGACCTTTGGAAACCAGTTCGCAAGTGCAGTGGGATAAAGATGATGGCATGGCCATGTTCATCTTAACGTCGTCTATGGATTTAAACCAAATATCACTAATAGAAAACTGCGAGACTGCTAAACAAGTCATGACAAAATTAGAAGCAATCTATGAACAGAAATCAGAATATAACAAAATGTTAATTCATGAGAAGTTCTATCAATATTCATATAGTGCCAGTGATACGATGGCACAGCATGTGTCTAAGGTGGAAGGCTTAACAAAGCAGCTACGGGAAACTGGTGAGAAGATCAGTGACACAGCAGTAATGACAAAGATTCTAAGCTCATTACCTTCTACATACCGTTCGCTTAGACAAGCATGGTTGTCACTCGATGAAGATAGCCAAACAATTCAAAATCTCACTTCTCGCTTAGTAGATGAAGAAGCCAGCCTTGCCAATGATACAAATAGTAGTGAGATTGCGTTAGTGACTTCAAAAGGAAATTTCAAATCAAGAAATGGAAATAAACAGAATACTTCTAATGAACAAAGAAATTCAAGTCATAGATTTGTATGCTATAATTGTAACAAAAGAGGCCATTTTGCTAGAGATTGCAGATTGCCAAAGAAAAAGTACAATGATAAGAAACCTAACAATATGTTGGCATTTAGCGCTGAAGGTTACTTATCTGAACATGACGAAGAGGCATGGATACTAGATAGTGGAGCCTCAATGCATATGACTTTCAAGCGTGACTACTTCTGTGAATTAAATGAGTCTCAATACAACAACTCTGTTAAATTGGGTAACAAACAGAGTATTAAAGTATGTGGTGAAGGAACTGTACTGATAGATAAACAAGTTAATGGTACATGGGAGAGATGTACACTTGAGCATGTGTTATATGTACCTGATTTACGGAGAAATCTGTTTTCTGAAGGTGCTGCCACTAGAAGAGGATATATAATTGTAAAGGATAATGAAAAAGCAATGATTATGAAGAATAGTGTTGTTGTTATGAGTGCAAAATTAACAGAGAACAATTTATATGAATTGGATATCAAAACAATCAAACAAGAAAGTTGTAATATTGTGCAAACAGATATAAAAGTTTGGCATGAAAGATTAGGACATTTGAATGTCAAGGAACTTCAAAATATGTCTAAGAAAGGCGTGATTCCAGTTACACTGATTGGAAATGAGAATTTTGTTTGTGAAGCGTGCCAATATGGGAAACAAGCAAGACGACCCTTCTTGAAATCTACCCGAGGTCCAACACAGCCTGGTGAAATTGTGTACAGTGATGTGTGTGGTCCAATAGAAGAACCTTCTGTGTCAGGTATGAAGTACTTTGTTTTGTTTAAAGATGGAGCTACAAGCTATCGCCATGTTTACTTTATGAAACATAAGAGTGAAGTATTTCAATGTTTTCTGAAGTACAATGCAATTGTGAAGAACAGATTCCAACGAGACTTGCACATACTACATACAGATAATGGTTGTGAATATGTGAACCAAGAATTTACATCATTTCTGGAGAATAAGGGAATAACCCATGAACGTACTGCCCCGTATACCCCACAACAGAACGGGCGAGCAGAGAGGGAGATGCGTTCCATCATGGAAACCGCAAGAACAATGATATATGCAAAGGACATTCCTTTAAACATGTGGGCAGAAGCTGTCAACTGTGCAATATATTTGTTGAATAGAAATACATCAAGCCAGACAGGAGATGTTACACCATTTGAACTGTGGCATGGAGTAAAACCTAATTTACAACATGTCAGAATATTTGGATCCACTGGTTATGTACATGTACCAAAAGAAAAGCGAAGGAAGCTTGCTAAGAAAAGTATAAAGATGTTGTTAGTTGGATATGACCATGATAATTACAGAATGTATAATCAAAGTACCAGGAAGATTACAATATCGCGGGACGTGAAGTTTGATGAATATAGTATGCCGGAAGAAAAACAAAGTTGTATAGAAATGAGAGTTGAACAAGAAGAAAAAGAACATTCTACAAAACCAACCCCACAGAGTGAGTTCCGACATCAACGCGATGTACCTGAAGAAATCTCATCAGATGATAGTATGAAAAGTTTAGAAGATAGTGATGAAAGTTATATCCCTCCAAAAGGTATACACTTGGAACGGGAGCAACAGAGAAACATCACATTACGTCCTCGTCGTGATAATAAGTTAGAAGCTAATTTCACAGAGTTGGAAATACCTAACACTTATGAAGAAGCGATTAATGGTCCAGATTCTCATCTGTGGAAGAAAGCTGTGGCTGAAGAGCTTCAGTCCCATGAAAAAAATCAAACTTGGATACTGACTGATCAAACTGAGAAAAAGCAGGTTTCTTGTAAATGGGTGTTTACCTTAAAGAAGAATAAAGATGGAGAAATAGTAAGATACAAAGCACGACTGTGTGCACGAGGATTCACACAAGTCAAGGGCTTGGACTATAATGAGACTTTTTCTCCCACTAGCAGGTATGATTCGATCAGGGTGCTGCTTAGCATTGCTGCAAGAGATGAACTTCAGATCGAGCAATTTGATGTGAAGACGGCTTTCTTGTATGGTGAGCTCTCTGAGGACATATACATGGAGGTGCCAGAGGGATTGGAAACTCAGTCTTCAAAGGTATGTAAGTTAATTAAATCTATATACGGTCTTAAACAATCTTCGAGATGTTGGAATGAGAAATTTTGTTCTTTTCTAACTACTTATGGTTTCAAACCGTGTCCATCTGATAATTGTGTGTTTGTAGGATATTTTAAAGATGTCAAAGTAATATTAATTATTTATGTTGATGATGGATTACTAATGGCCAAATGTAAAGTTGTTTTGTCTGATATATTAAATAATCTTAAACAAAGGTTTGATATTAAGATTGTAAACTGTAATTCATTTATTGGTATGGAAGTAAATAGAGAAAGAGATTGTATAAGTATATGTCAAAAACAGTATATAAAAACAATAATTAGTAAATTTAATTTGTCAGATGCTAAAAGTAGTACTACTCCTGCAGATGTAAATGTACATTTATGTATGAATACAAGTAAAGAGCCTATTAATTTTCCCTATAGAGAAGCAGTGGGAGCATTACTATTCTTGTCATCCGTATCTAGACCTGATATAGCATATGCTGTGAATGTTGTTAGCAGGTATGTCAATGACCCAGGTCCTTCACATGTTACAGCTGTGAAAAGAATTATACGTTATTTAATTCATTCAAAAGATGTGTCTATTGTTTATAAAGGTAATGTTGAATTAGTTGGCTACTCAGACTCTGACTTTGCAGGTGATTTGGATAATAGGAAATCTAATACAGGTTATATATTTTTAATGAATGGAGGTCCTGTGACTTGGTCTAGCCGTAAGCAAAATACTGTGGCATTATCCACAACTGAGTCTGAGTACATGGCTGCTAGTGAAGCCGCTAAAGAAATTTTATGGCTCAGGCAATTACTGCGTGACATTGGGGAGCCACAAGGCTCAATTACTTTAAATGTCGATAATCAGAGCGCAATTAAATTGATTAACAACCCTGTGTTTCATAGAAGAAGTAAGCACATAGACATAAGATATAATTTTATCAGAGAGAAAGTTGCAAAGAAAATTGTCAATATTAAATATGTTGAGAGTTCAAATCAGTTGGCTGATTTCCTAACTAAACCTTTGCCAGTAAATAAATTTAATTCAAATAGAGATAAGATGATGTTTATTTATTGTGGCTAATGTTTGATGTAAGTGGATTGTTCCATGTTTCATTACTGTAATTGTTGAAACAAAAGATTTATGTTAAAAGTAAGAGAAATATGAAATGAATCATTATGTCTACCTTATAAATTTAAGTGGGAGTGTTGAATAAATATAAATTTGTAAGATAGATCATAAGTGTCTTTGTAAACATTTAGTTGAAGAGTGTCTTCATAAACGTGTGCGTTTTGTTTCTTTATTTGTGACATAGGTGGCGCTCTTGTTTCGTGCCTAAAAAGAATGTAAATGTCATGTCGCTTTTGCTCAATATTAAATTAGTGTTTGAAGAAATCTAACGAGAGTTTCATTGAAATATTGCCTAATCCCAATACTTCCGTCCGCGTCTGCAAAAGGAGGATTTGCACGAATTTTATATGCCTTTTTATATTATTACGTCATTGTTTAATCAGAAAAATTGAAACGGTTGTAACTTGGACATTTTATTGTTCCTTTATTAATGTTTGCCGCGGTAAGGATTTATTCAAATAACAAAAAATAACTCTGTTGTTATTTTCCCCTGTTTCTACACTTCCTCGGTTTCGCGACATCTACGTATAAGCCCTAACAGTATTAAGGCTTAAAAATGACAATAGCAAGGCATCCAATTACAATTTACTAGGCATTTAGACAAAAATTGACTATTCTGCAAATATTAATATCACAAAGAAGTTATTTCTTCAAGAAAAGTTTAACAATTTGTGAATCAAATATTACTTTATATATCTAGCAAAAGAATTTAGTATCTATTTATCTAAAACAAACAGGTTTGACCCCTTTGCGAATTTTCTAACAAAACTCGCAAACAAAAAACTGTAACACGATGTATCACCTGGTATCTCCTGAGCTTTATGTTCGAGTCAATTGTGATAAATGGATCACAATGTCCGCAAGCGATGAGCTAGTAACGTATGGTACCTACTACATTAATTTTAACTTCAGACGTTGTAGGGTTATAGTGATAAAACCTGCCACGTTCTATGTTATTGCGACTTTTTAACCCTGCTCTCACTAAAAGTCTTACACACTGTTTAAGGCACTAATTGGGTATTAAAAGACTTCATGAATAACGATCATAATCGTCCGGCGCACCTAGGGCATCAGTCACGCTACTAACCTGCTGACTGGATATTTTTTCCACGGTATGAGCTTATAATATTGTAGACACTATAGAAGGAGCGTCAACTTGTTATGTGTCATATGGTTACAGACTGTCCAGTATTGAAGGTACGAATATGGATAATGGATTGCATTTATAATGTAAGATGACGTAGGTTTAGATCCAGGCAAAAACCAATGTGAACAGCAACTGGAATTATGTGAAAATAATGTCTAGTGAAAATATGAGATCACAACAGCATAATAAGAATGCATACCCCATTGGGGAATATAGTCATGTAAATACTAAAATGGTATTCAAACTCACACAGTTGTTATGTTTCACAAACTATACTAAACATTAAACAATGCATAAAATGAGTTTACGCTTAAATTTGTCATAGAGCTTTGATCAAAGCTTTGATTACACTATTATCCCTGTGGAATATTTGATAAATATGTGTCTTTATATATATACTATATAATGACATAATAAATATGTAATTAAGTTTAATCTACCATAACTCCTGCTTTGTTTAATACAGTGTTGCTGCAGTATCTGCAAGGCTCTTGGTTGTCTGCTAAGGGTCAAGATTGTCAACACGGAAGCAATATTTGTATGGCCCACAGATATTTGTTCCAAATCTGGGTAAATAGAAGGCAGCCAAAGAGAGGGGAAATAGTTGTATCTGTTTATGTCTGTTAAGCATTTACATTATGTATTTATACTGAATGGGGAGACAAAGAGAATTTGTAACTCTAATTCCAAGTTACGTTTAAAAAACAAATGAAAATAAATATTATAAAAACAATTTTACAATGGGCGGTCTTATTTCTCTCTTATCTTATAGCAAATGCGTTATAGACGTTCAACTCATAACTTCTGTTTATTGCTACCATTGCGAGATATTTAATGGTATCTGGAAATCTAAATATAGCTATGATATTTGATATTTACTAGACAGACAGGATAGCCTATGTAAATGGTAACAAGGTACCTATCTCTGCATAGACATATAAAATAAATGACAGAATAATATTGTGTGTACATAAAATAGTGTATGTATTACAAAATGGGTTAAACAAAGTTGCGATGTGTGCCAAAAACAAGTTGCAACTGCAACCAGTGTCGTAAAAAATATAGGGGATGAAAAGTTTATAAAATTATTCGCTTGTGACAATTTGCCGGTTCTACAAGTACGGTAAAAAAGATGCTTTTAATTAGTTACCATGTTTTAAAAAAGGTATTTACAATTCCTACCTACCCATTTATTACATGGATCTTATGATCAAAATCGCTTATTGGAACAAAAAACGTGTTTACAATATTAATTGTGCGTTAACAGTTACATTAGTTAGGAGAACTGATGATGAGAGGAAAACTCCATACAGAGAGGCATACGTCCGTTCGCACGTTCTTTTGGAGCTCACAGGCAGTCTTTTTGGCCTACCTACTAGTGAACAGATTGCCAGAAACGTCTATTTTCATAGTATGTGTTCGTCACTGACCTACAAGATATACTATACATACAACGTATACGGTATATAACATTTAGCTTCTAGGTCACAAGCGCACATAGTATTGTATATGACGGTAGAGTCATATACCTACGCTTTACATTGATTTGGACGTTGCTAAAGCCTTCACGTTGGATACTATTGAGTTTGATGAGCAAACGCTATCTGTTAACCGTATCGTAGACGTTCAATCACTCAGCTCTTGCACTAATAGCTTCGTTCATTGTCCACTGAAGTTCAATAATATTGCGATTGGCTAAGAACATTATGTAATGAAGAAGAATTATTTAGTGGAATAGACACCTTTCATAATAGTGAACACATTTCATATTTTCGTAAGCATCACAATAAAAAATCATCTAGGCTTGAGCTGCAACTTCCACTCTTATCAGACGGCCTTATACAAAATTTGTTTCAGTACCCAGTTTCTATATCTACAGCAATCCTTTAGTACAAGTTGACTAACTCATTACGTCTGGGTGGCCTATTACTACAAAGCACTTAAAAGCAACAGCTGAATTCGCAGATAAACTAAACGCTGTGTCGCGAACTAAGTATACTCATTTAATTTGCAGAAAAGGCAAAAGGGTGGATTGAGAGTCCCTAAATGTTTTCCACGTCCCTACCTATTTACAAGTCGCTATTTACCGGAGCCTTACGGCATTCTCCGCTATTCGTATTCAATTTACCGTCAAAATGGACGTTAGGCCTCATTGGTATCGTATTTCCAGTTCTATCTGTATCCATATAACAATACAATCAGAAAATTTCCAAGTTCTCTAGGCATCCATTACAATTCAATTGAGCGGAAACGAAAAACTCATTTTTATATGTTGTAGTTATTGATTTCTGAAGCTAGTTCGTTGAACAAGATATTTGGTACTATAATATGTAGACGACACTAGTAAAAATATGCTATAAAGTATCTAATAAAAAGTTTTGTTGTCTCAGACATTCCGAAATAGAATACTTGCTTGTTATAACTTTCATATACATACTGATATTTACTATAAATTATAAACTAGAATAATACTGGCAAGTATCTTCAAATAAGTCAATAAGTTCTTATTACAAAGTTGTTGATTGAATCATTAAATAAATCACTACTTCGACAGAACGAACTAACAAAAACTTTTATATAAAGCCATTGTCTATAGGTGCCTATATTTATATCCATTCGCCAAGTCAGGTTTCGGTAATCATTAGTGCGGTGAATGTTTTATTTCCTGGCTTAGGTCCGACCACTGATAACGAGGCCTCTGACCGATAGCATCAAGTCTGAGTCACGCAATACGTAGGGCGTACCCGCCAACGTTCTTTATTCATTGAGAACTTCTGAAAATCTAAGCTGTACCACAAACAAGCTACGAGGCTCATACATATTAATGTTTTATCTACATTGCCTAACACGCTGGGGAGTAATACTTGCTTTAATGTGTTTGAGGGAATTTCGCTTTACCTGTCCAAATTGTGACATTCTCGTGTTTCAGTCCCGGTGTGTGGAAAATATAATTCTTTTAGTAATTTCACTTTAATGGTAGAACGTCGGGTCGATAAGCCGGCGCCCTGTAATTATTTTGGTTGTTAACGCTGTTACACTTTTTTTTACGTTTTAAATTATCAAACAAAGAGTTTTGTTGAGGTCTTAATGGTCAGTGTTTAAAACTTATTACGTTGCCCGGCGAGTGTTTAATACTAGGTACGAATATACTTTTTTTAATCATTTATTTTTCTCCATGTTCTACATCAAAACAAATTTCATGAAAGTACTCTAAGATATGGTTTTGCAAGGCGTTCTCTGAAATATAACCTTAAGAAGTACATAATCTTAGGTAAATCAAAAGAAATAGTAGATACCTATATATATTTAAATAAGTTGCTGATTTAAATAATTCTTCGGCTGTATGATGTTTACAGACATTTATTATTCCATTTATTATAAGCACAAAGGCTTAGCATAAATATAATCTTTCGGATCACACAAAAATTTAGCTATATTACTCTCATGTATTGCGAATTTATACAAAAACAAATTGCATACCAATCGAATACGAATACCTCTCAGATTAAACAGTCTACATATAAGTTGACCTAACAACGAAGTTATAAATTATTTATAATATTTCCATCACTTCTGTTTGGTATTACACAAACGTTTATTCAACACCGAATATGGTATTGTTTTCAAATCTTTTCAAAGTTTTTGTATCACAGATGCTTTAATATTTTTTATTTCCATTGTGCCGCCGGCCCTATTGTGTTTAAGGCTTGAAAGCAGTCCGCATTGAGAGGTTATGATTAATATTTCGAGATGAGAAGAAGTGACAAATAAACTGTAAAAACATGATCGCACAAATATTTGTAACACAATTAAAATGTCTATATAAGAATACATGTATTTAAAATACGTATTTTTTGTACATGAAACATTAAAGGAAACCACGTACTTAGGTGGAACTGGGTGAAAGTTATTTTAAGGTCAAGAGTTTAGTAAGTTAGGAAAATATTAATAACACACTGTATACGGTTTGCAGCTATAAGTCATTAGCTCTTTGGTATAGTAGCATTGATAACCAAGCCTCAGTAAATACCGAACATTATCAAGACTCAACTTCCGTAACGCGGAGTCTAGCTTTTTCTATATACCCGAGTTGTACAATATACCCGAATTTTTCAAGGACAAATATTTTAAGATTCTCAATCTCTGTGTATCTCGGTTTACTGAAATTTAAGCACGCATGTAAAGCCTCAAAAATATTCAGTCGGATGTCTCAAGTTACGTAAACAAAGGAGATATTCCGTCGTCATCTACATTAGGCATTCAAGTAATACCGAGAAGCTTTTATTTATATTTTTATCCAAAAATAGATATGCTAAGAAAGTCTCGAAGTACCCCTGTTAGGTGTCGACGTGATAAATTTCTTTAGAAGTCTATTATTGTGGATAAATAAGTAATGAGCATTTGCGCGGAACGTGTCATTTTACAGGCAGACATTTCAGGTACTTCAAAGTAAATTGAGGTTATCATGTTTTCTTGCTAGGAGCTCGTGAGTTGCGCAGTTCAATAGAGAAGGCACCCTTTGTGTTTTAAAAAGAATGTTAAGCTAACGTTCGTGGGCGATAAGCTCGGAATTATTACAAGCGATCTAGCTTTAGGATATTGCTATCACTTTGTAGTTCGGAGCACGCAAGGTGTATATCTGTGTCGTTGTTCTTGCTCACTTGGCATAGGAAATAATTCGGTTAGGGAGAGCAGCCACACGTGTTAGTATTGACTGCAGTTAGACAGGAAACCGACCCTAAGATTGTTGGGAAAAGACTGAGAAATTTCGATGCACACGTATCCATCGTACGAGAATTTAGACAGGTCTGAATTATATCTAACACGATGGTCACAGGTTAAGGAGTTCACATTTAAGTATATATTCGATTGCAAAGGATAATCTTTGTTTAAAAGGAGATCCGGTGATGGGAGAAGAAAAGGAAGATTTCATGCTGTCCTGCAGTGGGAAGATCACGGCTAAGATCTAGAGGTTTATTGATGTACCGTTGCCAACAGCCAAGTAGTTGGAACAAGCCGATTCCATGGGCAACAGCATACATAATTTTTACTACAAATAATATTTACATAAGTTTCATTCGCCTAAAAATCACGAACTAGAACACCGAAGAAACAGAGTCCACACTTGGAACTTATCTACAGTATGTAGACAATGTGTGCGACAATCAGGCCGTAGAGAGCAAACACGGCAGGCGCGGCGCCAACGCAAACATCGCCCTACCCGGGTCAATTAACCGACACGCCAAGCAAAGCTCGTTGCACCCAGCTGTGGGGCTTTCTGAGACGTCCAGTGGGTGCAATTGTACTGCCACCCTCTAAGTAGCTTTTAAATTTATATACGTATATAAATTTCTTCTGAATCTGACAAGTCTGTTCTGTTGTTTTGTTATTGGCTTAACATAAATAAAACAACTTGACTGGTTGCAGTCCACTACTGGGAACTTCTGACATCCTTTAGTAGTAAGCTTTAAAGGTAGCATTTACATTTACTGACTGTTGTATTATGCTGTTGAATTGTTTGTTATTCACGACTAATGTATGTAAAATGTTTGTTAGAATCGTTGTTTTAATAAAAGCTGTGCGGCGTGTTGATATGTTTATCGAATGCATTTGTTTTTATAGTTTATGCAATAACGGCTAGATAGTTGTATATTCACTATTGGCTTCATCAAAAGATATTTACATTTTTATTTCAACTTTACGTGCAGATTTTATACTACTACGAACCTACATACTTACATGTGTGGTATCTTAGTTTTAAAACTGATCGTGTTCGTAGGTACCTAACCTTACCCTACCTACTTACTTCATCTGTGGTCCTAATCACTACTAACTATACTGTCTAATGCTTTTAGTCTGCTTAACTTATTTTAACTGCCTTCCTAAATTAAGCGCCAAAAAGATTTTCAAATTTTATAAGATGTAAAAAGTAATTAGACATCTGCCTGTCTCAACAACGGTAGAACTCGTTAATAAAAGAAATTTTACAGCCCTATAAACCTACCTATGTTCAATTATGTAGGCTTTGAAGTTTTCTCAGTTGAACATTATTACACAAAAAGGAAAGTTACAGTCAATTTGCAAAGTCGCATTTCTTAGCGGTTTTTATATTGTAAAGTTAAATGAAAGCAAAGTAGTTTAAAACTAGGTAGCCGTATCTCGGTGCCTAATGGAATTAAATCTAGATTCTGTTTAGCGCAACCAAAACTTTACAACTTGGCAAGGTTACTTACAATACAGTTTTATAGCTACTTATATTTTTACAATCGTGTTCGTATATTGGTAAGGTCGTAAAATCTAAAGCTAAATTATTTTACGAGGTCACTTATTGTGTCCGGGGTTTTACTAGTAAGTCAATTTCATTCTAGAAATAAAAGTACCTTTCGACTTACTATACAAAATCATTAAGGTAATTTAATTTTCATCAACAATATTATAGTGAATGCAGACATTTTCTTACAGACATTCTCATTGTGGTATTTGCCAGATAGGTGGTAAAAAGGTTAAAATAAATGCCAAAACTTAATAGACGGTGAGCAAAAACGAAATTAATACTTTTTACTTTTCATTCGTTCTAAACCACGAGTGAAACTCGGGTCCGAAACTAGTGATGTTGACATTCCTCGAATCAGCCGCGGACGCATTTGAAGCAAAAAGAGTGTGTTTGCCGACTCGGCGCGGGTTTAAGTAATTTCCTCTCACAACTCAAGACTCGTTTCCGCTAGTTTACTACGTTTTGTTGGTAGAGTGTTATTTTAGTGATTTACTAACTTCACAGGAGAAATTGTCCTTTAGTGGAAATATCAATACACATACGTACACCGTTTTCGTGTTCATTGGACGATTTTTGGTTTCCTGTCAAATTAGGCGGAAAATCGGCGAAAGGAAACGTTAGGAGCAAGAAAGGGCGAACACTTGTATTGTTTGTTGAGTTGTTGTTGCGTTTTGGAAGTATACAGGTGATTTGATTTGTTTAATCCATTTTAAAGTTTGACTGTATCTACCTAACCGTTGTATAGAATATTATATTGTATATTTAGGTTGGTAATCTTAATTTATTTGGCAGTGCTCAACGATCGTTTAAATAATATCTATAGAAGCAGAATCTAAGACTCGAAACGCGTATTTACCGAACAAAAAAGTATTGGTCCGGTGCGGACATAAGAGATGCAAGCAGAACAAAGAATTCTAATCACTTAGCCACTGCCTCAATTAGGGTGCCAAATACAGTCACCATGTTTACAAAACATTAGTTCAGTACCAAAATCAGAATTACAATAGATCCAATCAACCGTGCTTAGGTGCGAAGCTCCACCCTGTATATAGCAGTCAAGATTCAACATTTAATTAACTCAGAGGTAGAGTTAACAACTGAGGCACCGCAATAACCCCTTCCCTTTCTATTGCAACGTGCGTGGAAATCCAAGCAGGTTATTATACTGTCCGTCTATATTTAATTTCCATTTCACCTTATTAAAAGCGCCTTATTAAAAAAGTATTGTGGTATTTAATGTAATATTCAGCAATAGAATAGCGTTTGGAAGCGTATTTAATAATTGTAGATACTAAGTACTACAAAAAAGGTAAAGGTAAAAAAGGTTTAATATCATTTTGGTGTTCTGCTGTATTCGATAATCGTGCATATGGATATAAACTTTTTATGTTTCTGAAAATATCTAAATAATAAAATACATTTATATCTCTGTAGATCTCGATGTAACCCAGTTCAAGTTCGCATTACTTAGCATTTAAACATGAGTATATTTCATTCTTAAGACGTCAAGGAAATATAGCGTGGGTTGGGTAACACGACGGCGTAAGCACACCCCTACTTCCACGTGGGTGCCGCCAAGGGTCGAAGCTAGTTACGAAATAACAGCATCAAGACGTGTATTATGTACGACTATTTTCCTCCTTACGATTATTATATTCGATATACGTATAAACGTTTCCAATCGATTGTACTGTTATGAAACAAATATCCACGAATAGGACTAAATAAGGAGGGTGTGTAATTACCCACTATTTATATGGAAAACAGCAATCGACTTAACTGGCGAGCATTTTTCCGTCGTAATGCCATACTTAGGAATAATGAATAAAGGGCACGAGCTCAACACTAACCTTAATGAAGGTGAGAGGGCTCTCTCGAAGGAGTTACGTAATGGCGACGATGATAGCGATATAAAATCTAATAGGGACCTCTAACAGTAGTACATTTCACTCCGGCCCGCGGTAGAATTAGTGAAGTACGGCTGGCGAGGGGCGTATTTCATATGTGGCCCAGGGCGCCGAAGGGTCGCGTCATAACACCCAAACCCTGTATAATGTGCATTAAATTGTCTCGACAACTCAAGTAACTGAGTTGTGTAAAGTAAATTGTAAATTATTAAAGCCGAAACAAAAGCGGGTCTCACAGAAGTAGGTACTGCGGCACAGCCTGCGTAGGTTTATGTAAGAACTACATTCGAAAACAAAATAAAATATGTATTTGTAGTCCGTATTTAGACGTCTTTTGATCCGTTCAAACGCCCGTCGTAGCTTTGTTTATAACGTCCGCGGTTAACGAATGTGGAAACATCTCGTCAAAGCAGTCTGCGGCTGTCTACGTAGTTTGTAGAAACAAAATTAAAAGTAAAATATCTTTCGCGTTTTGTTGTTGGCAACACTGTTAGCAAACTTTAATGAAAAACAAGTAGGTACATCTAACATCTCAGTGTGCTGCAGCATTCCTCTAATATAATTATGTGCACAGCTGCAGCTTATTGTCTTCGCAGATATATTAAATTTTGAACATAATTTTCGTTTAAATACCGCAGCTTAATCGATGTCAAAGCCCCTGTTAGGGTAACCGACACATTAACTGTCACTGTGTTGTCGTATCACGTTATAGAATATCCGAAAATGTTTATTAATCCATGTGATTAACACATAATAGCGTATATTCGCTCCAGCCCTATAACAAGCGATCATTGACCTTCCCGCGGTGTTCGAACTAACCGCGACCGCAAAATCCAGCGGATGTTATTCAAAACAAACAATATGGCTGATTTGCATGAGTAAAACAAGCTCTATGTAGACGGCAGACGACGCAGCGGTCACGATATTATGCTGTGCTAGTAAAATTGTCACAATAAATTTTCCGTGTCGCTGATAGAAAAAGTTTTTCTAGCATAGATGGGGTCGCTCTCTTGCCAAGTCCCCTGTCCTTGTTTTACTACGCCTCCGGTACTCATTACTTATAGGGAGTTGGCTTCGATTACAACACTGCGTCGAGATGGGATTAACAAAACGTCATACTACTCATCTTTCGGCACTTCGCAAAACGACCAAATTGGAAAAATCTTGCTTTAAATGCAAACTGTAACGCTTTCAGCGAACACTTTTGTCATCATATGGATTAAAGATGCCAAAACAAAAGTCTATAAATAAGAGAGTATTGAAAACTTAAAACCGAGGTTTTATGGCCAACATAACTTATAATAAATTCTACATCAATTTCGGCGATAAACATTAAGTAGAGCAATAACACACGCACAGTGCGCTGGTGAATCGTCGTAGTATATGTCGTTAATAGGAAAACTTTTTGCGCAATGCCGAACTACTACAGCATTTTATTTGTGTTTTGTCGTTTAAAAGCGGATGCATTGTTTATGCTCTGTTGAATTTGCAAAATTTATGTGCTTTGTCAGATTTGGCAGGGATAATCTGGCGGGCCAGTGTTCATACGGCGTGAAATTGTTATGAGAATACACCATGTGGTTTTAATTTCGATTCCGCTGCCCTATATTCTAGTATCAGTGTCAATGCCAACTTTATAGTGTAATAAAGTCTATTGCTGAGACATGGCGTCCAATTTGTAACAATCTATTGTTATTGGTCGGTTAAGAAAAGCCGTTATATGTTAGGTATTGTAACTGTTATAAATCATAATTCTTACTTTATAAGGTGCCTTAGAAATGCGAGGGAAAATACGATAACCTTAGGGATTTTCCGTATGATTTCATTTGCAAACCCCATTCCACAGGCCGGGCTCGTGTGGTCTATTTTGCGCTACACAAAGCACATCGGTAGTTTGGCACGTCCGTGCTCCCGGCCTGCCAAATCGTCAGATCTCCATTGTTATAGAAAAGTTAACAATTTTCACTTGTCGGGAAATTCGAAAGCGAAGGAACGGATGAAGAATCAATTAACCAATGCTTTTATTTTAACAAAGGATAGTGGAAGTTTTATATGGAGGGTGACTGTATTGTCTCAATGTGGATATAGAAAATAAGAAAGACAAACACATCGATCATACTGAAAGGTCGGTGACATCAAAGGGGGCCTGTTAACATATAATACATCAGAATCACATAGAGCTATATAACATATTTTATATAAAACCAGATTTCAGATCCATTCTAGGAAGTTAGACTTCTTCCACCAATAACAGAATCAATCCTTTTTTAGTCAACGAGAATGTAATATAAAGAGATAGGAGTGCGTAATAAGGTTTTATATTTATTCTACTTTCCTCGCGAAGTATATGGCAACTTTTAGCTACGTAACAATATTACGCTTAGTCTTTATAGGTACATAAATGTATGTATGTAAATACATATTCAAAGGTTTAATTTACATATACTTCGAAATCCTTCACGGGAGCTTGTATGATGGAATCAAGAGTAATCTCATTTGGAGGTGAATATTAAGGAGAATATACATCTATATGCCTACCGGTTTTGTGAGGGAGTCAACCAAAATACACAAATTACTTGGCAGATGATGAACGATCGATGTTTCCCGTTCGGAAATTGAAAGCATTTGTTTCTGTCGCCGTGGTTCTTTACATGTTTACTCCAAACAAATGTAAGAGCAATCGATCTTGTCATGTTTTAACGGAATCCATGGGATCCTGCTAATATTGTAAATGCGAAAGTTTTTTTGTTGGTTTATCCTACTTTGATGCAGCGAGACAGCGATGGGTAGAGGGAATTATAAACATTTTTTTAACAATCTGACATTGTCATGACTATATAAATTAGTGAACATTTAATAAATTGGAATAGGGTTTATATTATTTGATAAGTAGGTACCTTAAATGGGCATTAAACAGGTATTACAGATAATCGTCTCTCAGAGAAACGGCCAAACTCCAGAAAACAAAAATCTTGTTATCATTACAATACTTTGACGTACGAGTATAAACTCGTATTCAATAATGAAATAGAAACCAAATGGTCCGCACGAAACGTATTGTTCATGTAAATACTGTTAGAGTGTTATCGAAGCACGAATTTAATTTACGGTATGGTTCTGTTCTAGGTGTAGTTGTATTTCGTTTTGTGGTTTGATACAAAGCTTTCTAAAGCCTATTTACTTATTACACAACGTAAGCACGACGTTTGTGCATTCATCTACATAAAACACAATGTGTTTCATAGAGACGTGAATCGTGTCTATAATTATGTGTATAACTCTCACATTTCTACTTGCATTACTTTTACGTTGTTTTGTTACACAAATATTAAATATTATGAAAATAATAAAATAGTCACGCATTTTTCTAGAGTGGTAAGAATATATCATGAACATACAAATGCTCCATTCTTCTTTTCTTTGAAAAACAAAAAATATCGCCCCGCACTAAGAATGTCTCCTGTATCGTGGGTGCGTTTCAGATTTCGAACACACATCTGCAGATCGCACAAATTTTTGGCCCGTGCTTAGCGCAGCAGTTCACCAATCCACCAGTCCGAACATCGTTTAGCCACTGCGTCAATAGGTCGTTGTTACATGCTCGTCGGTTCAAGGTACCCTGAACCTTGAATAATACGGTTCTGAAGACTAGAAGCATGAATGAGCAATACACAGTGATACATTTGATTGCTGTGGACGCTGTTCTATAGGTTGACAGTTCTTTCCACATCGATACCCATAGGAGAGCAATCACCGCGTCAGTGGACATTCTGATACAAAACCATGGCAGTTCGAATAGTGGTGTACGAGAATCTGAACCGGTCTTACTACAGTATCGGTGTCGACCTGTCATTGGCATGTGAAGCTTAAATGACAGTTCTACCCATCGAGTACGTACATAGGTACATTGACGCCTTGTCGTCGAATGCATGGCCTTGTGGACAAAAGTCTCTTAATTTTTTTATTTTGCTTTTAATTTCTATTTAATGAATGGCCAGCTATACGTCGTTCATCAAGCTAAAATCGTGTTCGTCCCATGATGACGCTGGTTTCCCAAACTTCTAAGTTAACCAAAAAATTATACGGCCGTTTATGTCGCAAAAACGTATATTTCGACACTCTCAAGGGAATCAGAATTCATATACTACTTGCTTGTTATACTACAAGTACAGAGAAAATCTGAAAACTTTATATATTTAATTAAATCACAAAAAATAGTTGTTTCGTGTTTTAATTAAATATGTAAATCGTGTTCGTCGCATGATGGCTTGGCTTTCCCAGCGATGGAAACAATATATTCTTAATTCGTCTCCCGCAGACAACGGTACTATTGATATAATCTAAACTGTCTTTACATGTGACGCAACCTGCAATCGCTATTATCTGCTGCCTGTGTTTAACGCGATGTGTCGTACTGATGGTTAGCTTTTGTTTTGTTCTTATCTCAATCAAAATAAATACTAACATCATAATAAGTAGACAACTTCTTATTTTAAATTCTTCTACTTTTGTGTGAGTTAATGGTTAATAAATAATTTGCGTTATGTAGATTGCAGATTACAAACTCAAACTTGATAATGATTGCAGTCAGTAAGTTATAATGGGAAAGATAAAAATGAATCCTTTTAACATTGTCTTATCTAATTATAACAGTAGACTGACGCTATTTCGCGTTTAACGTTACGTTTAACGTTTTATTTCGCGAACGTTATTTCAATATGTATATAAAGGTTTCGATATTCCACGATAAAAAGGCAGTTATATCTTTTTACCGTTCAGATATTGAATAATCACAAAAATGCAGTAATATTACGTAATAACTACTGTTAGTTCGCCCTTTCTTCTAATGTCATCTTGAATATAATAGGTACAGTTGAGAACAGCCAGTAGGCGATGGTACAAAGAGTAAACGGGCTTAAGTGACATAGAGGTACAAGTAGTAATATAGTGTCTAAGTAGGCTTGTGTGTATTTAAAGTTTTAACCAGTGTCTTAGCTTCAAAGGAAAGTCGTTCGGGCGTCTTTGACTTCAAGAACTGAAAAGAAAATTCACTAACAGGACACAAGTGTTATCTGCCCCCTTACCATGAACTCTTAAAGCAAGACAGTTTAAGATGTGGAAGCGAGATGCTGCTACTTGCAATGTAATGCGGCGTCTCGCTTCCACAACGTAACCTGTCCTGCTTTGTTCGTTATTTTATGAGGTTTTGTTAGCTTTATTGCCTTTTTTGTTTTATTTGGTTTTTGTGCCTGCACGCATTTGTCTTCGGTGAATATACTTTAAAGCAACATGAATAGTTTATACGAATTAACAGGGGCTTATAGAATGCCAATGTATAAAAGGTTTTCAGGTCGGCTTGTGAACACTAATGAGATGGATCATTGAACTGCTTAAGATGAAAACTTAATAGGTACAACGACGCCGTGCATTTCCTAACTTTTAAACTATCGCGTTGTTGGATGATAATACAATTTCGTGCATATTGTTTTTGCATTTATAAAATTTTGTTTCTTTAATTCAAAATGTAATGTTAAATTTTAGTTTTACTCAAATTAAACATTAACCCACAAGTTTTATTAAAATTCGTTTACAAAGCACGAATAGGTAATACCAACATTGAAAAACCACAAAATGAAACGGTAATATGAATTTTCATAATTTCAGTTTGGCCGCAAAAACGCACTACACCAATCCAACCACAGCAAAGCTTTGAATTAATGTCAACAGATAACATAACGTAAAACAAATGACGACTTTATTGTTTCAGTGGCTAAAAACTCCTCGGTGATTACCATATGCATGAAATAGAGGTCTAGAAACCTTTTAAAAGACCAGTTTTGAAATCTGGATCATCCTATGCAATGCATGTAACGCACGTCCTTAAAGTTTTTAATCCCAGTCCCTAATATACAGAGATATTTGGATTCATTTGCAATACTTTAAAATGTTGGTATGCCTTTCATGGACATTTACTCACATTATGAATAAAAAAGTACAAGAAATATGGTTTTTAATCAATCTAGAACAAAAGTTTAACATCATATTAAATAAAATTTAAGTACATAAAAGACATCCATTCATTTCCTTTGTAAGTAAACTCAGTTTAAGCACGTAAGAGGCAGCTATAATCATATAGGTAGATACGTAGGTAGCTACAAGACACCCCTCACAATCTCGGCATAAAAACAAAAACGCAGCTACTAAAAGGTGGTACACTGACAAAGTGTGACGGAAAGAGTTCCGTGCCCTATCAACACCGTTCTTTTTGTGTACCATGATTGATGAACGTCTCAGATGACGGTATTGACGTCACGCGACGCCACGCAAGAATCTTCACCCCTTTTCGCGTCACGTGAAAATGAGCGACAGAATGACACGCAGCGTCATTGTAGAGATAGGAATAGTGACGCCTTGATTTTCTTTTGTTTGTGTTCTGTTATATAATATAACATAGGCACTTAAATAATGTTAGTCATCTGTTCAGGGGTACCCACGTTCCAGCAAATGTAGTAGAAAGTTAACTAAATGCTTGGACATAGGTACATTGGGTTCACCGCCTCAATTAGCTTTCCCGGCGATAAAACATAGTAATATATTTGATACACGGGTATAATAAAAGTAAAAGAAAATATACATTGCATTAAAGTGTTTTACATTGAAATAGTAAGCCGAATCCGTAAATAAATATACTTATAATGAGTTGTGGGAGAAAGTTGAAGGCGTCAAAGTAATTATCGGTAGCTAGAAGTGATGAATATATTATTATACTACTTTAATATTAGGTATATTTCTATTATTGGTAGCGATGGATTCATCGCTCTATGTCTATACCATCTAATTAAAGAAATCGACAGTCGATTGGTCTTTTAAACATATTTTTGCTGTCTCGCAAACACGGTAAAATGGCTAGGACCAAATCTATTTATCTCATCTATTAAATTATTTAAGATTTTACTATAGCATCTATTAATTTGGCAATGTGACTTAAGGTTTGAGTCGTATTAATTAGGTATCCTTAATCAATTAACATCAAACAGCTTCTCAGTATTCAAATCTAACAATAAATTTTGATCGTGTTTTGAGGTTTTGAGTTATTTACCACCAAATTATAATATAAGTCAGACCATCAGGATAATAGCTAACAGGTTAACACTAGAGTTCACATTACATAGTGTTAAGCCAACAGGGATTAATTAATGTGGTCTAGTATTAGTAAACGATAGAATACTAGTTAATAATGTAATAATATCTAGAAAAGTGGTGCAGATTTAAGGGACCCAAAAATTTTAGTTATTGACGCCTATTTTAGGACCCAAACTGATCAGAACTACCAAAGCTTTTTAAAGAGAAAGAGAACCCTGATAAATCATAAAAATATACCTAAACGTGATTTTATGTTAAAATCATTTTTACTGCCACAGGTAAAATTCCGACGATTGGTCATAAAAATGTGTTCCAAGTGTTTTCCGGCAAAACTTTTAATCCATAGATGGATTTTCGATCATAAATATTTATGAGAGGCCACTCAGCAGTTTTTGCTCAACTTAATTATTTGGGACATTCATAATACTCTATATACCTATGAATGTATATAGGCTCATGCATTGACTTTATTACATATAACTCTAAAAGTCTTAAGAGGTACAAAATGTCCTCAAGAATTGAACCCCTTAAGAGCAAAACTTTCTAAATGGCCTACCTTCATCACTCGTTTCCTTGAACTGACTCCCATTTCACGAGGGATGATTTGTCACTTCTTGTTTGTCTTTTTCTACCCCGATATGGAAATATGGAAAAGGTCACTCTATTTTAGGCTCAATGCGTTATACAACTTAAGGCTCACCCAACATAGGTATGTCAATGTTCGTAGTCGTATAAGCAAACGTAGATATTTGATCATATCGGGGCTAGGGGAGGAGATGACCCGGAATTTCATCTCTCTGAGAGGTTCGAACTATGCGTCATTTATTTTAGTTTGTTCGATTTCTTATAGCTGAGAAATTGACTCGGAGTATTGCGGGAAATGTACGGAATTGTAAATGATATACGACTTTTGTTGTAGCATTGAAAAGGTATTTTTAAATGTTGTGTTTGCGTACCGATATTGGTGAAACTAATAAGTTAAATTATATGCTTCTAAATATCATCACAATGATTAAAGAATAATTTCAAACATACAAATCTAAATGATTACCTACAACAATAAAACGTCTCGTCGCTTATTTAGTATGGAAAAGTTGCTGGTAATAGTTCACTTTTGCCCCTAAATTCGGAGAATTTCGGTGTAAATGTATGCGCTAACAATATACTATATATAGAAAAATATTAACGTGTTTCTACGAAAATACATGTTTAGTACGATGTTATTATTATTCTGAAGTTATTTAATGTTGTAAAATGAAAGCTTAGAACAATTTGCATACTGGATAACATAGGAGTTAAGATCAATTTGCATTTTGCTAAATTTTTATCAAAAATATTACTCTATACACAAACATTGACTTTCAACGTTTATTACTTTAACTTTGCTATAAACACAGAGTGCTCAACTTTGTTAGAAAACATTATAGCCTTTATGAATAATAATACTAAACAGATTTAAAATATGCTTTATGAAGTTACTTTAGGTATTACCCTCATAACCTGTATATATCCAGGTTCCATAATAGGCAGTCACTCTAATATAAGAAGCCTATAGCTAGCTGATGAAGGGAATATTATAATATAGTAATTACTAACTGAAGACTATCAACCATTTCGCAAAAAGAAAGCACCTACCTATCTTCGTTTTTGTTGTCTTGCATTAACGCTTAGTGTTCTGTTCATTCCATAAAGAAAATGGACCGTAAAGCCACAGGTACATATTTTCATGTTCTAGACCGCTCCAGCGTCTATAAAGTGAGATTGGAAAATTCCAATGCGTCAGGTGGACATAACTCACATGCACGGCCACCGGCGATGAATAATTTACTAAGTTTCAAACTTACTGATGTATGTATTGCCCACGATCCAAACCCGATCCCTAAGGACAGCTTCAACTATAATTAAGTTTAATATAAAACGCGGCAACTAATCTATTTCAACCCACAGCTTCATGACGAAAGTTAGAACATTTTTGCAGATAAACTCGGCCAAACCAACCGCTACCGGCGGGGCTGCGATGTCAGAAAATTATGTAGGAACGTCAAAGTAGAAACCTCGGCTAGGTAAATATTTGCATGTGCCACAAACCGACCGGCGTAGACAAAGCGGACGTAGTTCTCACAAGAAACAAAAGACAAAACATTGCAAATGGAAACACCAAGATGGAACGCCAAGGGCTCCGTCCGCGTTTTAGAACGAGCTGTAGGTATAGTTCCCTGGTACATTATGAATATTAAGATGATGAGCGAAATGAGGTTCGTAATTCGCCTCTTACGCCTAAAAAGCTTTTTGTTTAGAGTGCGTAATGTATCCTTGTGTAGTTCAACGTGATCTATTTTATTGTACCGTTATAGATTTACCAGACCCTAATTTCGTATGAACATGTTTTTCTACATTTCAGGGTACTTAAACCGTCTGGTATTCGAAATACTTAAAGAAAGAAAGAAACGTTTATTGGCATAAAAAAAAAAACATAAAGTGCATTACATAAAGCAAAACAAAACAGCATTTTATGCCAAAAGGGCCTGCAGCTCAGCATAATGCTGGATGGCAGTGAGACTGCTCCTCCAACGCTGATTTTCAGCTGCCAGCCCGAGAGGGCCCGGAATACAGTAAAGCACTAAAAATACATGTAGGGTAGATACATACATACAATACAATCTTACAACTAAATTGATTTTGTAGAATTTAGAATTATTTTTATAAATATACTTTTTATTATAGGATTTTTAGTGTTAATAGTTAAGATTAGTTTCGTTTTAATTATACTAATTTCAATTTGGCTAGATAGCGGGTAAGGCAGCTCGTATATTTTCAGTATTTTTTTGGTGTTCAATTAGAAAAAGTTTTAGTTTGGTTTTAAACGCCGAACTATTTCTACACTTTTTTATGGGGGGCGGGATGTTGTTCCAACACTTAGCCGCTGCGTAACGAAAACTGCCTCTGAAAGCTGTTGTTCTATGGTATGGTATGGACAGTTTTACAGCACATTGCCTAGCCTCCCTACCACAGCGTTCTCCAGTCCACGACAACTTTTTGTATAAGTACAGTGGTGTGTGTGTTGTGATTACATTAAATAACAAGTTAGCCAAGTGCATTTTCCGCCTAGCTTGCATTTTTAAAATATTGTGCTTATTGAAGAATGGCGTGACGTGGCTTCTTGGAGGAACAATAAAACAGAAGCGTGCACATGCGTTTTGGAGTCGTTGAATCATGCGGTCGGTTGTCGAAAGAAGTCTTGGACCGTATACCGTGTCAGCATAATTTAACTTTGATAAGACCAACGACTCCACCAACAGGATCCGCAAGTCTTCCGTTAAATAAGGCCGAGCTTTATATAAAACTTTGAGCCTATAGAAACAGTTCCGAATTGAATCAAGAACATGTTTCTCGAAACGGAGACCCGTGTCCATGACAAGGCCTAGGTTCCGTGCCTCGTAGACACGCTCTATTTGTTCGCCCAAAATAGTCACACAAGCGGGAGTAGGTTTTATTGAATTTAGCTGCGCTTTTGTCCCAAAAACCATATATTTCGTTTTGTTTGGATTGAGTACAAGTGAATTGGCTTCGGCCCAATGCGCTAATCGTTCTAGATCTTCATTTATATCCTTTAGTGCCCTGTCATACTCCTGAGGCTTGAATGATATGTAGACTTGTGTGTCATCTGCATAAATATGGTAACGGCTTACTTTTATAACACTTGTAACATCGGCACAGTACAGTATAAAAAGTAATGGTCCCAAAATAGAGCCTTGGGGGACTCCTCTGTCAACTAAACGATGGGTAGAATCTATGGAGGTACCGTTCTGCATCCTTAGTTCGACGTATTGTGACCGTCCGCTCAGGTAACTGTTGAACCATTTAATTGTGTTTATGTCAAAATTATAATAGGCCATCTTTGAAAGTAACAGCGGGATATTTATACAATCAAACGCACGCGAAAAATCAAGCAATACTAATAAAGTACACATTCCGTCGTCTTGAGCAGCTAATATATTGTCCGTGACGTCTAAAAGAGCCGTGGAAGTACTACGCGCTCTCCTAAAACCTGACTGAAATTCGGGAAGAATTTTATTTTTTTCTAAAAAACTTACTAGTTGGGAGCAAACTACTCTTTCCAGAACCTTTGACAGTACAGGTAGAATGCTAATGGGCCTTAAGTCCTTCAAATCCGTCGCATTTGGTTTTTTAGGCAAAGGGCGGACTTTTGCGACTTTCCACACATCTGGATAAGTTGAAGTCTGTATTGATGCGTTAACCATAGCAGTTATGACATCCAAGGTTAGGGGCATTGTCCAAAGAACCATATCTATAGTAACACCGTCACATCCCTTAGCGTTAGTTTTTATGCTACTCAAAATACTGGCAACCTCTTTTCGGTTTGTAGGGTGTAACTCGAACGTATGATGGTTGTATCGAGAGAACTCAAAGAAAGTTAGAGCAGATATACTGACCGTATTTTTCCCCGGGACATTCATAAAATGATCACAAATTTTATTTGGGTCAGTAAAATGTGAAGATAATTCTATGTTGGTTTTAGGGGGAGTCAAGGTAAATTTCATATTCTTCCAAAGTAATTTTGGGTCCTTAATGTTACTATTAATATTTTCTTTAAAATATACAGATTTTTCATAAAAAAGTGATCTATTTACTAATGACTTTAACTCCTTATAATATATTTTTTTACTTTCTAAATTATGTTTTTTGTATTGAGTGTAAGCCTGGTTCCTCAAATTCATCATCAACTTAATATTACTTGTTATCCAGGGAGTAGGACGGTCTTTAATAACACAAGTTTTGAGGGGTGCATGAATATCCATAAGTGAAATTAAATTGAAATTATACATGTGCACCATGTCATTGACGTTTTGCAGTCGTCCGATTTGCCCCCAATTAATCTGTTGCAAATCCTGTTTAAAGAGCAATCCTTCAATGTCTCTAACGGGTCGATTTATGAGATGGTTTTTGGCGGAGGTTTTATTTTTTTAAAGCTTACTGTACACGATACCAGCGCATGTGCTCCAAGTTCGGGTATCGCCTGCACAGACAGAGAGCGCACCTTAATATTTGTACAAATAACGTCAATAAGTGTTCCTCCGTGCGCCGTAAAGTGTGTAGGTGTCTGTACTACCTGACCAAGACCCAGGCATTCTAGGAAAGAACGTAGTTTTTCGGTTTTAGTATCCGACTTGTCTAAAACATTTATGTTAAAATCCCCCATTAATATTATATATTCACAATGATGTAGTGAGCTTAGGGTGCAAGAAATACTATCCAAAAATAGGTCGACACTCAGCCAGGGCGGACGATACGCGGTACCCACTGCTAATTTTGACCCACAGACATTTAGGGTGAACCACATTTGTTCACTCGACGAGTGTGATGCATCTACCGGGTGCGGATGACTCTTAGCATTTAAACCGCGTTTTATATAAAATCCCACCCCTCCTCCACGACCTCCCTTAATTGATAAGGGACGTGGGATATGTTGCAGCCGGTACCCGGGCACAATAGGCGCACGTCCCTCTTCTCCAGGTCGCAACCACGTTTCGTTAATCGCTATGATATCAACATCATGCCCCTGTATTGCTACTATAAGCTCCTCATGCCTAGTACCTAGAGATCCCGCATTCAAGAAACCAAATTTAAAAAATTTTTCGTCTATCATTGTTACTCAAATATTGCCATATTCACTAACTCTGAGTTAACATTTAATTTATTAAATAGTTTGTAAATAAAAACATAAAATATACAAAATCTAAATAGTAATAAATCACAAGTGTCATGTAAAGTGTAAATGTATATGGCAACTGTGCAAATAATAACAATAGTACTGGCGCAAAGTAAAATGAATACATTTTTCAACAATATCTGTGCACAATTAAAACCTATAACATAATCAGAAACAGCAACGTGACATAGATAATTGCCAACACAAAAGAATACAAGAACATAAACAACTTTATTTAGTAATAAAAAGTTATAAACTAAAAATAGGTAAGGCAAACATTTCTGGGCATGAAACACAATAAATAAACTCATCAGTTTAGTATTTTGATAAACCAGTAAATGTGACATATTGGTTGTAAAGTCTACAAGTAGGTGTTTTATATTTCTTAAGTTTTTATATTGTTTACACAGTGTGTAGATTGTACAAAGATTTTTGTTTAAAAAATAAGTAAACACATTATACAAGTAGTCGCAAACAAAAAGGGGATATACCAATGATGAAAAACACATAGTGAGCAATATGTAAACCGAACAATGCATTAGCCAAAAATTCTATCAATGTCTTTAGAACACCTAATACGTTCAGCTTTTTGACCGTCCGCTTTACGAGTCAATATTTTACCGTCTTTGGTCCAGACAAACCGCCAATTACTACGACTAGCCGCCTGTCTAACTTGATAAAATAGTTGACGATTCACGCGAGTAAGGCGTTCATTAACGTAAACCCGGCTAGCTGCGCCGCGCATCTCAAGGTCGTTCGACGTAAGATTGCGGCGCACGCGTGCAGCGTGTAGTATTTGATCGCGCGTCGCCCGTCGAGCAAAACGTACTGAGATACATCGCGGCCGCTGCGTAGTGGGGTCAGCAGCCGTGGAGGTGCCGTTTCCGCCAACAGCTTCCGTTCTATTGCGGCGCGTAGACCCGACGCGCTCAGTATGGATGATGTCACGCTCCTGTAATTCGACACCGAGTTTTACGGTCAAAACTTTAACCACATGAGCAAGACTTTCATCTCTGCTTTCCGGTATTCCTGCAATTTCTACATCATTTAGCAGCAGCTCTTGATCGCGTTCATTTAATTGAGTTCTCAACTCCACAATCGTGCTTTCAATCGGTTCAGTGTTACAAGGTACCATTTTTTCAAATTTCTCTTCAAGTGCGGAGACCCGGTTCTCAACTTTATTTACGGAATCGCCATGGGATCTGAGCTGGGCCTTAAAATCCGCTATCTCGTTCCGATATTCCCTCACTTCAGTCCGAAGCGCACTGATTTCATTCCGGACTGAGCTAATCTGCGCCACCAGCACCGCAAAATCCGTACCAGCCGATGTGACACCAGGGTCCGGTAAAGAACCGACGGGACTCGCCATGGCAAGACTAGAACTGCTGCTGGCAGAGCTTAGGTCCAGCTGAGTTTCAGGAGTTGTAGTGTTACAGTTACAGCAAACCCAGGTTGCCGCGGCCGTCTCGCCCTCTGCAACATTTGCGCATTTCTTGTGGAACGTATTCGCACAACGACAGCAACGCACGCTGCTTAGGCTTGACGTAAATTTTCCACAGTCGTTGCATTTAGCCATGTCCGCAATTGTTTAATCGACTCGGTACGTCGTTGTCATGCAGAGAATGTAGATGGCGTTCTCTGTTATAAGTTCACTCAGTTATTGATTCGGTGTGTGAGGTCTAGCGGGCCAGTATTACGATAAACCCACAGATGGCGCTATACTGTGTAAATATTCGTTAATGGGGTTTTATACTTGTATGGTAATTATTATGGTGGAGGCACAGTATGCACTTAACGTTATCATCCGTATACACTGATCACAACGCACTGTGGCGCTTACACTGAGTGATAATAGTAACTCCGCAAAAAACTGCAACACCGGGTAGGTACTCTAGTTTGTTTAACAAGGCACTGATTGTCACGTTATATTTATTGGGTAATTACACCACTGATTGTTTGCACCACAATATATGTTATTAATTGCATTTAAACAACAATGTTCACTACAAACTTTTAGTACTAAAATGACTTTTATTATTTAAAAACAGTATTAGTTATAGGATCATTTGCAGCCGATTTGACCTCCGGCCTACCCTCCTACTTAAACATTAGTCGACGTGGAATGTCTAAAATACATTTGGGGCGCCAAGATCGGATGTCGTAAATCGATTGACTATTCAACTAAATTCCCGCCGGTCGGACAAACTATAGCTTAACTGCGTAAATCGAAAGTTCCGCGCACCCTAATCTACGAGCCCCTCGCACATTGGTACAAAATTTAGATAATAAACAAAGGGAGGTTTTCAAGCTCTGCAATTTGGCCATTGTCTGAAAGCTTTTTTAACGAGTTCGGTAATATGTTTTAGTGTAGGTCATCCGGGATCAGTCTTTGTAGTGTATTATTAGATCGATTGATCACAAACTAAGATATGGTATTTTTGAACACAATATAATCATACACTGACTTTTATTGAGATTATTTTGTCCCTTCTATATTATATACGTAAAAATATTGCTTTAACCCCTCAAACGCCCTTTATATTTTTCGCATCGTATAAAAACTATGTTTGGCGGATCAATACCGATTAGGAAATAGCGGAGAGTGGAGAGGTTATTATTATGCTGTCATCCACAGCCCGCTTCCGACCTCGGCAAATATTTTAAGCTCTATGTTACTTGGGATGAAACAATACGTAGCGGGAAGTAGAAATTGATTTGTATTGGGCGTTGTAAGAATTAGAGTCAATATCTTATAGAATAATGTTACTTAAGAGAAAGTGAGACATTTTTTTGCGGGATCTTTTCAATGGACATTTAACTCCAACATCGCTAGATATTGCTTCAAGTAAAGTTTGCCTGTATAGTGGCGGTGTCAGGGTTTAAATTAATGTCCGCTCAATCCCTAATTCCGATGTCAGCATAGGTCATGACCGCTTATCGCCATCAAAACGCTTGCCAAGTGAATTGGTTATTATAATTTGTACTCACATGGTAAAATACAATAATAATACAACACAGATTAAAGTATGTTGTTAAAAATACAGCGCAATGTATTGTTACGAATGTTATTCAAATCAGAAACGAGCATTTTTATTTAGTATTGTTGATAATTGTATAGACCTGGCGACTAGAGGAAGTTTAGATGTTATCGTCATAAAAAATAATAGTGACGTACCTGTATTGTAGTTATGTAGTCTTTGAATAGTGACATTGTGTTACATGGAGTAATTATACGCTAGTCCCATTGTCACCATATTAATTTTGACATAGTAACAAATGACTTTATTATGGCAATCAATTAGGTACAATGTGCTCTATAATTGTGATTGAATGAAGTACCCATTTAATTTACAAATACGTGGATAGAACGGCGGAGTTAAATAATGCAATCTGTCTATTGATAGCTCAGCAATATTTTAATGTTATTATAATAACATTTGACATGCCAAGCGGAAATATAGGTATACTGAATTTTAAAAAATTGCTAGGATATTGTCGTCTAAGCATTAGTCCATATTTCTCTTCTTAATACATAATTATTTATTTGTATTTAAGTTTAGCCACATCAGAGGCATTTGAGCGATCCGTTAATAATAAGAGATTTGCTTCCATCTCGTTATATTCCCCACAACAAATTAACAGCGAGACGTCGGCACGGCAAAAACTAAAATCAAAAGACAAAAGTAAGTGAGCCAATTTGTCCTAAACTCCCCTAAACCGTGAATGCACAAAAAAGACAAATGCCGTGAAATTAGCTGGGTGTTTCAAAATTCGCGGTAGGTAATCCGACGAGGTCATGTCTCCCCGCCATTAACCTCATACAGTTTTTGTTATACGAAGCGAGCTTTGTTTCCCTGAATAAATTTACATCTTAACAAATGTCCGCTTGGATGCAAGACCTTTTTGCTGTAGCACGGACCCTAATAAGTTCTTAATGGGGAAATGGAACTAAAACAATCACATTGTGTCCAAATTGGCTTTGCGCAGTCTATTCGCTTAAGGTTTACAATTTATATTTAGTATCTTTAACCATGTATTGTTTTCCTAAAATTATGACTATAACGTGTGTATTCGAGATGTATGCCCATGAGTCAAGGTATCAAGTCTATTAACCCTATGATAGGTTTAATTTTTAGCCCAGGCTATATAGGTGTTTCTGTTATATGAAATGGAAAGCATATGAAATGGTAGATGGCAATAAACTTTTGAAATATAGAATAAATTAGTGAAATGGGGTTATCGATATATCTTTGAACTCACGTTAGGCGAGGTGAGTGGGTGGCGAGTTCAAACGATCACGTATGTACGTGAACTAAATAATGATGATAGAAATTGTACAAATAGTATTCTTATAAAAATCCTTCAAGGTTTTGCTGTTAGTTTGTAAAAGGATTCTTCGGGTTTATTAGACGAAACAAAAAAGACAAAAACAATCATTCTTGAATAAAATAGATCCATTATTCCACAAGTAGTCGAACTCGGAACTAGCGACGAAATGCAAACACTTAAATATCCGTCAGGCAAAAGGGCGGCTCAAACTCATAGGAAAAAAGTTGTCGCAACCAAATATGTACTCACTCTCTAAATAAAACCATCGCGTTCATTTGTTTGAACAAACATTACCAGAAACAAGGGGAGGAACGGCACTTTTCATTATTCCACATTTATTTTATTCATGCATGTATATCGGATACTTGAGACCATGAGCACGATCGGCAGATTCACTCCTAATATTACATAGCGTAACAAACACTACACTTTATGTGGTACTAAATGTGACCACGGTACTAACCGGGAAGATCTCTTACTTACTTGGAATGATAAGTAGGTACCATTTATGGTAACCTAAAATATTTTGTACCTTCAGTATTGTTGAGTTAAAATATCGGACGATGTTTTTTTAAAGAGTTTTCAGAGATTTTATTAGATATGCCAATATAGTATAGTATAGTATATTCTATCTATCTATCTGTAGTAAGTACCTACAGTATTATTAGAAAAAAAAAAAACTTACGAACATTCCCTCCTTAGAACGACAAACTCTTGATTAATGCGTCAAGAAGCTCCAAATTAGGTTTGAGGTATTCATACATCAAATAACATGCAAACAGCGCTGTTGGTATTTAATTGAGAACGTATAGCAGATACTGTTTAAACTTAAGTCGTATATCAAATATCAAACAGAGATATCAACTTGATATTGTTGCAAATTAGCTTCACCAAACATGTCTTAACTGTTTCTGTGTGCGTAAGGTGAAAGGGCGAAGTCAAAGACTGCGACATATTTACATAGCAAACAAAGGGCGACTAGTCACTGATGTTCAAATTATATTACGAGAGGGAAGGCTGGATTTTATTAACAAACAAACAAGTGTACCAACGGTTCTTTAAAATTATAGATTAAATTTGTAAAAAGCTTTAGTAATAATTCATAAATGGAGGGGTGTATTAAAAGGACTACGAGATGGAATTCAAACGGCATCCTGGCAGTCAGCACTCTTTTCAACATGCAGCGCCCTTACCATGAACTCTTAAAGCAGGACAGTTTACGGTGTGGAAGCGAGGCGCCGCTACGTGCAGTGTAATGCGGCGTCTCGCTTCCACAACGTAAACTGTCCTGTTTCAGATCAGTTTTTTTGACAAGTTGGGTTAGTAATAATGAACAGCTCATGCCAATACGAAACGAAAAACAGAATTAAGGAACATGTAAACGATTGTATAAAATCAACAAGTAACCAATATAGCTGGGACTTATAGAACATTTTTACTTTTGGAATACACACAAATAAAACTGAAATCAAAAGATGTAATATAATACAAAGTAATAAATAGTTCCTTGTTGGTAATATGTTGTTTAGAAGTTAAACAAAGCAACAGACCCTTAAGCATAATTTTGAAACACAAACATGTCATAATAATGTTGCATATTATTTTATCATAATAACCCTCATCACGTCACTCTTCAAACAAACAAGGCAAAACAGGTTACGTGATCTTTAATATGTCCAACTGTCCATCTCATTTTCTAAGAATGTCCTGGAGCTTTAGCTAACTGCATTAGTCAGTGACGTCATTTAACAGCGTTTATCCTACCTATCTCCGCACGTACATATAGGGAAATGTTTGAAACCAAACCGAAACAAAGTGAAGCAGACAAAATATTTGCTATATATATTTTTTTTTTTAATATTTGCTGTAAGTAGGTACTAGATACATCGTGTATCACTTACTTCGTTGATCAAGATTTTACCAATTTTAAAAGCTGGTTAATTTTCACTAGATGTCCTCACAGTCGATACAAATGTCACATTACATCATATTGATAATATGTAAAAATAATAGAGAACATTATATTATTTTATAATTTTATTCGAAGAATACTCATTAAAAAAAGTAGTAACGTAGTTTAATAATACTAACAGACACATTGTAGTTTAACCGACGACTACTTCATATTTATTACCTTGACAGTAAAGACGGTTTCATAAATTGAGGAGAATATTACAAAATAGAATTGCGTTGCTAAGTATTGTCCGTGGAGCGTTAAAAGAAGGATGGCTCATAAATATTCAATTCAGTTTCAAGCCCGAAAAGTCATCGTTAAGTCTATTTCCGATAAAATGCTGAAGCGCTTTCGCCTGTAATGGTGATTCCATTTTGGCCCACCTGCCTCGCGAAAAAAATATTGAAAGTTATTTGAACTTTGTTTGTTACAAGGTTCTATTAGAAGTAAGTAATCGCATCACTTTAACCTATTTATACTTAGTAGAGATGAGCTTCGAGCTATTAGCTACTTTATGAAGAATATTTTTGCTAAGTGTCTAACAAAAGTTTTTGTGCCTTGTTACTCTTTTCATCCATAAATTTTTGATGCTCCAAATTTAGCATCAAAGTAGGCTTTATACAGATAATAAGAACCAGAAATATACTGCCATTTACTGAAAAATCTTGCTGGGAATTAACAGTAGGTAACATAATGGTAAAAATATTAGCCCATTTCGACTGTTACCCGTTTAAATCAAAACGCATGACTGTTAATATTTATTTTCGGTCTTGTGGATCATAAATCAAGTGTGTAGTAACAACCTTGCTTGCCTCTTGTGGATTGTGAAATTATTTAGTACCAAGGGAGCAAGAACAACGGATCTTCATACTACGGGTTGCTCAAGGGACTGGATACCCAGTCGTGTGTAAACATTACAAGATTTAGGAATACAGAGGAATGATAAAGGTTTTAATGTATTTTATCCACGAAGGCAGCTAACTGATGAATTTCATCTAATATGTTGGAATGTGTTTTTTTATTATAATAACATTTCTTGTACTGGCTACTGGAAGCAAAATTACTAATTTAGAGCTGTATTGCTCTTTGGGATTTTTATTTATAGGCTAAGTTTTAAGTCGGTCACTGAAGTCATGAGTAAGGAGGTCATAACCATTGGTAATGCAGGTAGCGTTTCAGTACCCTTTTATAAATAGGTAGTGGTAAACTTAAAACGAAACCAAAACCACGCTAAGTTATAAATCACTCATGAAATTAACTTTAATAGACGCTTTTACGCGTCAATTTAAATAAATTATCGACTAACGACGTTTTGGTAACGACAGCCTAACGAGTTGACGAGCCGTTTTTATGTGCCTAATGTTATTATGTTTAATACACAAATTTTGATATCAACTGAAGTACAACGACGGAGTTTATGTCTTGAATTTTACATGACCTTTTGAGATATGAACCTTATTATGAAAGACGACTGCTATGATTATCTTGATTGCTCTCTCATGCAATTACCAGTGCAGATGGTTCTTTTTAATTTATTAATACCTATTAAAGTTTGTTTAGTTTTTGTGTCTAGTAGACTAATGACAATACCAGTGACTTTTAAAATACGCTGCTGAAGAAGTTCTAGTAGACTCAAGTTTTAGTATAAATACCTACGTCCCATAATGTTTTCTTCGTTCCCGAAAGCTCCTTTCCCACTAATAATTGTGATGGGAACAATAGACGTTTTACCCTTCAGAGAATCCTTGTATCAATCAGACTATTAAGAACCTTGACCTTAAGATATTTTTAAGTTGAGATGTTGTACAAACAACATCAAGTAGGACTTCAAAGTCCCTGATAAACAAACAGAGCTTTGAGTAACGTTGTCTTGTAGACAGAATCTACTGAGATGGTATATTATTTTCAGGGAAATTTGTCTCAGAACTACGTAGTTACATTGTTTACTTGAAGACATAAAAGAGACGGAAGCAGAGAAAGCCTACTGAAGTGTCAATCATGCTGCTTTGTATTTCTTCAAAAAAATATACATAATGTATTACATTACGTCTTATTGTTTTCGTCGGTATTTTGATTTAAGGTAACATAACACAGTTTATAGAGTAGTCAATCAGCATATATACTAAACTGCTATGAAATATACCTACAAATGAAAATCACAGTTGATGACAGATGGCGCGAATTGTGAAAACTTTCAAAAGAACAGAAGTGTGAAGTATCATTTATTAAACAAATTGATAGGTACGAGCAGTAAAAAGCTACTGAATATTAATCATTTGAAGCGCTACCTTTTGTTCGGTTAATAACAACCTTATCTGAATATGAATAAGGATTGAATTGATTTGTTTTAGAGGATCGTGATCTGAGAGTTTCGGCTCTGGAAACAAACCGGGGGTATGTAGGTCAACAACTTGAAGGGAGAGGCAGTGGGTAATTGGAACGTAAGCCATGTGAACCTTCGATTTTCAGTAGTCGATTTAGTATTGATGTAGTGATAACCAACGTAACTATTGAGAACAATGGCCTCTACAATATCTATGCATACATTACTAGAGTTCCACATAAAAGCAACAAATCTTAGATAAATGTTTATTTGCTACACCAACTATTTTACGTATGCAAGTTGGTTTTGTACTAAAATACTGCTTGGAAATGTCTGTAGGGGGAAGTCCCTTAACGCCGGACGGCACCTAGCGCCGGACACTCGTACTATTTAAGCGAGTGTAAATCCGTTCGATTCAAAATACAAGTGGGAGGGGCGCGGGGGGCACACAGGTACAGGATCACGCGCCGCGCCTCGCCAGTGACGCACACGGCCACGGCGAGAGCAACCGTTTGCTGTTTTGGCGCGAAATCACGGCGTCACCTAAATATCAATGTAAGTAATTCTAGTATATTTATGCATTTACATTTGAGTGGTATTCAAAGATAAAAGTAGTACTTGATTGTTATCCGTAAAATGGTAGAATATTATTAGATCTTTTAAACAATTTTAGTAGGTACCACCTAATGAACGAAAATGTCTGTCCCTTAGCACCGGACACTAAGTCGTCCCTTAGCGCCGGACAGTAAACATATTGATATTTCTTGTGAGAATTCACGTCATTTATTCTAATTATTTAATTATGTTTTAGAGTATAGAAGAAAGAAGACAATTAAAATGGAAGAGAAGAAAAAGAAAGGACCATGGGAGCCACAGAGCTTACAAACTGCTATTGATAAGGTTATGTCAAAAGAACTGAGTGTAAGACAAGCTGCAATGCAATACAATATTCCTAAAAGCACTATACAATATGATAAAATAAAGGCCCTAAATCGAGAAGAAGTAATAATGAAACCAAAGTTAGGTAGGTTCACTAGCACCTTCTCAGCAGAGTATGAACAAGTCTTGGTGGACCACATTAAAGATTTATCGAATAGATGCATGCCGCTCATGAAAAAGGATTTTCTGAAATTAACATACGACTTAGCTGAAGTCATGAAGATTCCTTATCGATTTAATAAAGAAAAAGGCAGTGCTGGTAAACATTTTTACTACGATTTCATGAAAAGGCATTCTGTAATTTCGTTGAGAGCACCGGAATCGACAAGCATGATGCGCGCCGTAGGATTTAACAAACCACAAGTGGATCTATTCTACGACAACCTTGAAAAGCTGATGAAACAGTACAAATTCACACCCTCAAGAATTTATAACTGTGATTAAACTGGTGAAAAGAAGCGACAAACGTGAAACCTAAAGGAAAGAAAGGAAGAGAATAGAACCTTTAACTGAAACATCTAACACAAACATAACAATTTGCATAGTTTGCTTAGAAGACACTGACGAAGACTGGATCCAGTGCTCATCCTGTCGTGGGTGGGTACATGAAGCATGTGCAGACATTCCAGAGTCTGGAGATGGCTACATATGTGATCGATGCAGGTTATTTTGAAATGTCCGGTGCTAGTAGTATGGCACAAATATTCGTCCGGTACTAGGTGCCACTTTTTAAAATTATATTTTTTGTTACCAAAGTTTGATTGATAGTATTAATTATTTTTAAGCAGAGGTTGCATTTTTGTTAATTTAATTTGATTTCTAACTTTGTTATCTAATATAAGTCATAATTTAATAAACATTTCTTAAAATATTGTTTGTTTTATTTATAAATAACCTTAGGTGTCCGCCACTAGGGGACTTCCCCCTAATACAATCTCCTTTAACCTCATTTTTCCTTTGACTTTCAGTGCGAGGGATCAAAATCAACCCTGATTCACTAATGTGATGAACTTTTCGACGCTTGCCTTAATTGAGGAAGGGCAGAGCAGGGATGATATACGGAGGAAATGTAATACGACCGTATTTTTCAGAATAATTTTTCTAGACGCGAATTTGTTGGTAAAGCACTCGCTCTTTGGATGAGGTCAAAGGCTTCTAGAAGACCCATCAGTTGATTTACATGAAAGTTAACTCTTTAACTATCTTGCTTATCTGACATAATTTGTGTAGAAATAAAAAGTTATAGTCAGTTAGCGAGCAAGATAACGACGGGAGGTACGTGGTTCAGGTGCTCGTTTTAAGCATAATTAGAGGCCCCGCCAAGTGGAAGTTTTCGACGTTTTCAGCTACATTTCCCATTATGAGTTCATGAATATCAATTAAAGTTTATGACTTTAATTGGCGTTCCACCGATATTTAATGCTATTTGCATTTTGCGGGAGCATTAACTTATCTGACTATTACCCGTTCGTAATTGTGTTTTGTACGTTTACCATGCCACAAATTGCATTTTGTCGTTTATTGAAAAATGTTGTAAGCTGTTTTCGTAAATATTAAAATTAATATATTTTGATGTTGTTATTTCCATTGATAAAAAAGTCATGGTATTATTATACAAAGAGACATACGCTGTTTTAGTACTTTTTATTAACAACTGTATAAAAATTGTAATTTTCTTGGCTTTGTTGTTTTTAATTACACGTGAATATAATTATGTTTACATTGAATAATAATAACATCAGTTCGTTTGGCAGTATAGAAAAACTACGTTAATAATAAAAAGAGATACTTAAACTTTGAATTCATCAACACTCAAACGCACCATCTCAGATTCTACATCTACATTGAAACATCTTTTCAAACGCAAACTGTAGTAAAATAAATTAAAACTGGCTACCGTGGCTGGACTAAAGAATAATTTTTGAAGCACGCTACAGACGTAATCTGAATGTATGGGATGTGTATTCAATTTTAAAATGTTTGTGCATAAAATAAAGCCTACGCGCCGGGTCCGACGTAAACAACGGCCCGCCCCGCTAATTGAAGTTCCCAACAACATTAAGTCAATTTAACTTCATTACGGTGTCATAGTATTTCACTAGTCATTAATAATGCATTGCGTAATTATAGTCAAGTTCACAAACTGTTTAGTTCGTGTGTTGTGCTGTTGAGATTCAGAATTAAATGATGTTGTGCCCGTGTGCGTGGGTATACAATTTTTGAAACTCTAAAAAAAGTCCTTTCAATTGTGGGCAACCTGTAATAGGCTGTGATGGGGCTCGTCAGGAATATTGCGGTAATGCAATCCACTTACAAGTATGTTATATCAACCAGTTCTTTCACCAGCCTGCTTTTTTCACGTAGCTTTATCATACACTGATATTGGTAGCATCTTATTTAGCCATTTAGGTACTAAATCTATTATTGTGTTTTATTTATGCATTAAATGTAGCTGTACAAAGATTTCCAGAATTCTATTATGTGCTTATCCAAGAGACAACCTGCAAATATTTTCAGTTATTCTCTCTTGGACTATAAAAATTTGATTTAACCAGATTTTACATGAGTTTTAACGCATAAAATATTGTATTGTACGGACAGCGTAAGTGCTTGAATAAGGTTGGATAATTGGGCACTTGTAGTCGGGAAAGTTGAAGGACTTTAAAAATTGGGGTGCGTTGTATGAAAGTCCCGTTTTACTTGTTGTTTTTCTATCATATTTTTTGTGTTCTGTTCACAATAGGTAAACCGGAACTTACAAATTTAAGCCGAGCAGTTCTAAAAACAGCTATATTTATGAAATATAAGTAGTTAAGCGATATTTATAAAAGAAGTACTGGTAAAATGGGGTGAATCGGAACTCAAGGGTGAATAGAAACAAAACTTTGTAACTGATTTTAACGTTAAATTATTGCCGTTGGTTGTCAACAATGACTCTAGATTGTTGTCTATAATACAATTTAAAGTATAGGGTCCTTAATGGTAACAATCTGTACTCCTTTTACTACAAAATCAGTCCTAAAGTTTTGTTTCTATTCACCCTTGAGTTCCGATTCACCCCGTTTTACGTATCTAAGTGAACAATGTATGTACCTAGTAGATAGTATATGTGGTTTGAAATTAAGTGTTTTTGAAACCAAATTGTGCGTGATGATGATATATCTATACACTTTTATTACACCCCGAAGTTTAATTTAATCGTTCTAAATATCTAATCTACTTAAGTAAACAATCCGAATAAGATAACAAAACAAACGTTCCCAACTAACAAAAACCGTTAATATTTCAGGTGTAATTTCTAGAAAAAGATAATGTCGTATTCAAATATTTTCCGACGTTGAGCACGCCAAATAATTAGTTTTTATAAATAAAGAAATATTTAAGTAGCTATGTAAAAAATACTGAGTGTACGAGGCGCGTCACGGTGTAATAGATGGCTATTACGTAATCTATTTTGTCTTCGCAGACGGTAGATCTGGGACTTTTTAAGGCGCACGCCCCTTATTAGGTAAGGAAAGAGGGAAAATACTTTTAGCAAGCGCGGAATAAGGACGTTTTTATGGGAAGCAGTACAGCGAAGAGATTTGGATATAAGATTTAATTTTTCTTATACTTAGATGTTTGTTAAGATAAGGTACGAAATACGCATGAAAGTAGCGTTGGTACAGCGATTTATTCATGCTTATGTAGGGATAAAAATACAGTGTATTTGACTTGATGTTGAAATGAGACAGTTCGCTATTATATTAACATTATATTACGATGGTTCTTCACAAAGGCATTTGTTGTAAGTACAGTAAAGGAGGAAATAAGAATCTTGATGTAATAGGTACCTATATTTAACAACAAACCACGGCGAAGCGGTAAACGTATACAACTTGTACAGAATTTGCAAATGGCGGTATTAGCTGCTTAGTTAGGTACGCTTGATATAGTGTAGTAATCTCACATTACCTATGTAAGTTAAGTAGCTCAGTTGGCTTAAACTGTCCTACATCAAAGTTAGGATAAAGGCGACAAAAGCACAGCTGAATTCTTTGTTTCTGTAGAAAACGGACGCGTTAACTTTTTCATTTTGACTTTTTCTGTATGCTTATAAGTATTGGGGTGCAAATAGAGAGTCTCCATAAGTGTCGATACTTATGTAGTTTCGGCGCACGACCGTCCAGGTTGCGCCCAGGGCAGCAAGGATAGTAGCGAGACCGACTGGTCTCGCTACTTTCCTTGTTGACTAACCATTCTCTACACCACGGCATGCCTTATTCCATTTGGCTATTGGCTCATGCCGATACGAAGAAGAAGTATACTAATTTTTATTATCTATATCTCATTACTAACACCCAAAACACCCAACTGCGGCGCAAAGGCAACGCAACTGTCCTTTCACTTCTCTCTCTCAAGGGTTATCAAAGACCATTCCTTCATGAAGTAGTTTAGTTCAACCCGTCTTCTCCGTCTGGGTCTTAAGCAAAGTCTTAAATATAATTATAAGTTTGACTAAGTCTAACCTTTATCTGTTTTCCAAGTGAAAGTCACGTCAAAGTACATTTACGTTGACAACCCAATCCATGTTTATTTAATTAGAACACAGTAATTAAGTAAACTAACCTACGTAATTGTAAAAGTTTACTAACATTCTAGTTAATAACTATCGATTTCAAAGCTATTTTCGAGTTTCCGTACTGTTTGTGAGATGTTTACTTTATTTGAATTACAAGATATTGTGTCTTTATTCCACTGATACAAAATATCTGACGATTGAAAAATCGGGCCTATGCTATGCAGTGGGTATGTTAAATTTATAAGAACCTGCTGTTGTTCATCTCTTTAGTAGGTACTATAATATTCTTGCATAGTTAGATACTACCTAAGCATTAACAAAATTAATTTATAAAAAATATTATTATAAAAACAATTTTATAATAATATTTTTTATAAATTAATTTAAAATTTTCTTTAATGTACGTATTATAGTTAAACCTAAACTAAGGTATTACAATTATTTATTTATGCTATCCCATTAAGAAAGTAATTTAGTTTTCAAACTGGTTTTTAAAAGCGAATGAATGCCATTCTGAAGCAAAAATAACAAAGTAAACAAGATTCATAAAAGGGGAGAGTTTAAGAAAGAGATAAAGATATTGGATACAATAGTCAGAAGGGAGAGATAGCAGGACGACCGCGAGACGAGCGTGGGCACACAGTGCGTCCGCAAGTTATCGAGGTGTCGACAAACGCTTGGGTAACCTTACCTAACTTAGTACTAGAATCGGTGTAGTAGCTTGTTGACAAGGCATTGACAATATGCCTTGAAGCGATATCAAAGATATTTATGTCGATATGGCTTTATAGAAATTATAGATATATAAGTCATTACATTACATTTGCAATTTCTCTAATGACTCCAACGTCACTTTCATCAATTATCTAGACTCTGGTAAACTAATAGCAGGGCAGAGGGCTTTGATGAAGTCATTGTAGTAGTTCCTAGAATAGTGGCAGTAAAGTAGCGAAATTGAGCCCTGGTTTTTATTCAAGCACTGAATCCATTCAATTTACACACGTCTTTCCTTCCTTCTATTATAACAAGACATATTGTCCCTTTATTATACCGATGTGCAATAACCAGACGTAATATTTTTTTATATCTCTTATACGAACACGGTTTTATACTTAAATACAACATTCGCTATGTAGATATTACCTTTCATCTACATCAGGGAAATAAAAGCGGATATAAAACTGCCAATCGTATTTTTGTATGAGGAAAGGGGGATAGCTGGAGACGTTGGTAAAGCACCCCGCTTTACGCTTTTGGACGTGAATAATTATTATTTCTATCAGGGGGTTTCTTGCTCCGGAGCCTCGCGCTATCAATAAAGCCTTGCCTTCGAGAGCAAGCCAGGACGCCGCCAAACGCTCCATCTTTGGAATTACCGCTCGACAAGGACACTTGCGGCGTTTAAATTTAGATTCCGATCTTTACTATAATCGCTGCTTAGTCGGCGCGTTTATCGTGGCTTTAGGGAATTATTTGGGCTGTCGCTTTCGGTCATATGGTTCGGTACACTAATATTCCTTTGTTGAACATTACTTTAGGCGATTAAGGCAGTTTTGCATCAATAAACAAGGCTTAATAGGCGTTAAATGTAAAGCCATTTACGTCCAACTTCTCGGGTAAAAGATGGGTTATTCGAATTGTGTCAATATAAATGTTGGACACATACATAAACGCCGTAAACGTGTATTAAGGAGAACAAAAGAAAAATGTACGACTATACGTATACCAAGAGCCAAAACATAATGTCTCTGCACTATTTGTAAAAGGCAAGCGAAGGAATTGGGTCACTATGTCGTTGTTCATAGGCTTTCAACCTGTCACTACTCATTTTATACAATCGGCATTGCTGAGCGGACGTGACTTTAGATATACAAACATTTGATGTTACCATTCAACATACATACATATATTCTCATTTTAACAAAGCATCAACTCGAACGTTGGGTGAAGTTCCGAAACTGCGTTTTCAAATATCGACTCGACGGATTAGGGGCGGCGGGCTTTTGTAAATTGTATATCTAACTTTATACATCACATCAGATTGTATGACTGGTGAACATCACTAACCTTGTTTTGTATGAGTATTATGTTGGTTGATGTCTGCTTTGTAAACGGGATTAACGGCTGACTTGTAGACGGCGCTAGTTATATTAATACTAGGAAACTAGTACGGTTTAGTGTACTTCCATTTTGTGATGCTGTTGCAACAACAATTTTGAAGCCTATCCATCTAATGGTTTTACTGCAAATTGCAATTAGTAATTTTCCAGTAATCAACCATATTTTGAAATAACACCCCTCCTACTTCGGTATAAGCGATGTTAAAACGTCTTTAAAGTTATACATCTCATAAGTCTGACACCTCTTTTCTTTAAGCAAACGACAGGGACATTCAACATAGTACATTTTTATAAAATAGGGGTTAAGATAGACCCGTAACTAAATAATAACATTACAATGCTACAAGTATCTTTGTCACATCAAATATTTCCGCACCAAGCCACCGTATCTTCTGCTATTAATTTTCGTTTTACACACTGACACACTGTAGTCTGTCCCTCCGTAATCCGTAGATTATGCGGTTACGGACGGTGCGGATGAGCCCCGTGGTGGGTTGCGTCGCAATCAATAAGCCAGCACTGATCCTCCGCCAGCCTGAGCCCAACTTAATGAAGTCCCCCCAGAAGTCAGTCAGCACTGTTACGTCACTCGACTTCCTCAACTTTCCATTATTCAAGTAAGCCTTATCGATCTCTGTAGTTTGTTGTGCCTTATATGTGAGCCCGTCAAACGCCGTTTTATCTTATATTAGGGCCCGCTTTTACGACCGTGTTATATAGGGGCCATGATTGGTAGTATGACGTCAGGGTGATTCGCTTCTGTTTTTTACAAGTTATTTAAAACAGACGACTTGGCTTATGACTAGTTTTTGCGCTGTGTCGGGTAATTTTAGTGTTCTCCATTAATCAAACTCAGTTTATCCCATCTGTAAAATGAATATGGGAGTAGTTAGTTACTTTTAGATTGCTGCTTTTTGCGATTCATGGCAGTTTTTTATTGTAATAATCCTCTTCGTTCACTAGCAATAAACTTTACAAGTTATTAAAAGTAATTGATTTTTAAACGCGCGTAACGCAATTCTGTTAATGAATTATAGCGTCACATTCTCATTCAAGCGTTCATTTATTTTAATTTTTTTGAAGTTAAGTATATTTTAATTTTAAGTAACAATTGGTGTATTTGAAACCACATAATAGGTATATAAGAGAAAAATTAATAAAAATAATAACTGTTGTGTTTAGAACTATTATTACAAAACGTTTTAACATACCTACTAATAAATAGTTGAACTTAAATTGAAAACATCACTTAAGTCTGAATAAAATATTTTAAAACCCTACATAACAAATGTAAATTTATTGTAAATGTGCACATTGCAGTTGCAGAAATTCTTTAAAAAGTTAATACTCAAGAGGCCGGAGAGCCGAGTAAACATGTATGGCTGACGTTTAGCAAGAAATGCACAACTTAACAATTGCAAATGCAATTTATACGTATTTTGCGACACGACGCTGCGAGTTCGTTCGAGACCACAACAAACACATTTGGGCGATTCCGTTCGCTAGAGTCGAGGCGAAGCGATAAACTTTGTTGACAATGACTGATGCGGCGAGTGCCCGATCCGGCCCTGGCCGGTACATACGCGCCAAATGTGCAATTTTCGAACGTGCCACTGAAAAGGACTGAAGTTTCCCCTTTCTCAGTATAGTAACTCAATTTTGAGACAGTGACACAATGCTGCGCGCGACCCACTTTAACTTCGGACTTATTTTGATATGAGTTCCCAACTCCGTGGATTCTTCATTGTGACGTTTTTCTAGTTTTTGTACGTTTCATATTACCTATATTTGTAGTTTAAGTACTTACATTTGTAACCTTACATTTTCCCTCATACAGTAACATATTCTTTTCGTTTCTTTTGTTTTATTATCAAGGCAGTTGTTTTACCTGGAACAAGAATGATATGTTAAGTAATAAATCATAATAAAAAATTAGAATAGTCCTAAAAACTAAACTGTTTTTCAGGAATATATTACGAATTTTGTAGAAAGTAAAGAGTGAATAAAGTGTAAAGGATATTTATTTTATTCTGAAAATACGTTGTGATTAAAATAGTCTTACAGTTGACAACATTTACTTATTCATTTTCTTATGAAAATGTGTTTGCTTCCCTCAAAGTGAAAGATAATCTCGAGTCTAGATCGCAACAAAATAAGCCTTTCAGAATCGTATTACGCGGAGCTCATTCTAACCCAGTTGGTAAGTAGTTACAGTTCTCGCTACTCGCAACAATGGCGGAAATCTTAAACTTAAATATAATGTGGGTAGTTTGTACATTAAGGCGGGTATGGCTCATTACGCGGTCTGAACAACTTACGACGGCAATCGTAAACATTTTGACGGCCAGCGCAGAGTGTTCCGGAAATTACCGAAGCTAGCCGAACTTGCTAATTACCCGAAAGATATTTCGAAAGTAATTTACTTTTTCAATATTTTATCACCATCGACCGTCACACGAATCTATCGTGTAAGTGATTGATCCGGATAATTTATGTATTTTATTTATTCATTCCATATGTTATAAAATAAATATATCAACTAGTATCAACTACGATTGAATATAATTTATTTATTTGCTTGAAATATATTTGTAACTGTATTTAAATATATTTCTAAAGATCAACAAGAAAGGCGGCCGCACTACAGATCGTTGCTCTGGATCTCTCTCACATTTAGTTGGAACAAAAATAAACCAGACTCACAAGCCGGTTTGTTTATACATACTTGACTAATCAATAATACGGGTTAACTTTTTAGTTTTGTAGTAGTAGGGTTTTTGACCGAACGCCTAAAAAGAAACTAATTAAGACAGGAGCAATATGGCGAGGAACTAAGTAATCTAAATATAGGTTCATTTAGACTGTACACATGTAATTGACACGTGTACATTGTGAAAGGGTTCCTGTAATAAGGACGATGCTTGGTTTCCTAATAGTATGCATTTGCACGACAAAGCGACTCGGGGTCGCAAAATGGCGCAGAATATTCACCAACTTATATGCATAGACCTTAATCTCTTTTTAGGTGTATGATTATTCCTGTAGACCTGTTGCACATCCTCATTATGACATTAAAAAGTCGTAATTTTTCTTGGATACATTTGAACTAGCAACCTTGAGCTTAGCTTAAAGCCAAAAATCGATTTTTGGCTTTCACGGGATTTCTTGAAAAAAAAAAAGTCACATCTTCCCAGCTATTTATACGTACGTAGGTACTTGACCCGAGCGATAGCCGGTCCAAAAACAAAATAATAAACGAAATACCGTAGGTATCGTTATTACGGTCCGGTATTCAGGCCGAACATCATCTACAAGAAGATGATCATATTTATAACGTTATATCAAACAAATTTACCGAAGATCCTATTCATTCGCAAAAAGTCACAGTAGGTACCCAAAGTCATGTAATGCCAAGACGAAAAAATATTAAAATAGGATAAGATAAACTAGGAGCTCACTATTCTACCTAATCCAATATTCGGTTGAAAAGGGAAGCTAGTAAAATATCGTAAAAATGTTGCTCAATATATCTTTTTTGTCAGGAAATCTTGTGTGTTAGGTCTGGTGCGGACAGAATTCCTTTCTTGTACCTACATAGGACTTAAGAGAATAAACAGGTTACTTTACTTGAAAGTTTTATGTAAATTTGGAAAGTGAGTCCTTTTGTCTATGCTAACTCGATATAACACCTACCTTAGCTAGTGTTTCAAAGGTTACAAGCAAGGCTAAGTTATATCCAGTTTCCAGTTTTCAGTAAAGATATATTCTCAATGTACTGGTTTTTCAGTATCGTCCCAAACTTTGGCATTGTGCCCAACATACGGCAAAAGCTCTCTGTATAATCGAGACGAAATATTTTCCTGCATTTCTTCCCTCTGCTCACCCCTTCAAATAATACAGATATCAGGTATACTTCCGTATTTTATATGACACTAACAAACAACGATAAACAGAAAGATAGTGGTGTACAACAAAGTTTAGAACCGATTGCTCGTTCGTGTATGTGATAGAGTTTATGCACGGTACTTGTATAGCTATAAAACATGAATGACGCATAAACCGTGACCTTGGACGTAGAAAAGCACTTCTGTATTTTAGTCGGCATTGTTTATGTTATGTTGCAGTTACCTAGATTTTCCTCCTTTAAGTTGATGATTTTATTATGTTGTGAAATCTCATTGCTAGGTATAGGCTAGGTACCTAACCTATCTACCTATATATTCCACTACAGAGCAACAGCTTCCCTTCCCTGTTTCCATTTATTTCTGCCGTCAGCGGTTCGGGGTTAATCTCTAACGAGTACAAGGTACGAGTTGGGTTCGAACTGCCATCATCATCTTCTGCCTGGAAAGCTATCTTTTGCTGCTGTCCGAAAACCATCGTGTGGTTGCTTTCGCCTATTTCTGTTCCTACTTAAAAATGAATGACTATTCAACTCATCAGGGATGGTTAGCGTGGTTTAACGTAATCCGCTGGCGTGCAAATCGTCTAAAAGACTCATGTAATGACACTCGCGCATACTAGGATGTCTAGAGATAGGGGGCTAAACTTGCTTGGCAGTGCGCCTTGGCACAGCTGCCTATTTTATTGTGACTCAGCGCCAACAACCGAGAGATTTACCCCATCTGTAATAGCTCGGTCCGTTTATTAATAGCTACGAATGTTGTGGTCGTATAATGTTTCTGTTGGTTAATGGGCGGATCATGATTTTGATAAATCTGGAATCATTTCGGCTGTACCCGTAGGTACCGCTTTAGGAGTAATGGATTCTGAAAATTTATTATTTCGATGCGGATTTTTGGAGAGAAATTTTGCTGTGTATTTGTTTATGGTTTATGCAATTTATTATACTGATTATAAAAGAAGGCTTGCTTAATGCTTTGAGCTATTCAAAAATGCGAAATTAATTGAACAAAATGTTACTTTAGATAAGCTTTATTATCCGGAGATATCTGTTTATTTAACTCAAAGCAGTTGATTTGAAAACCTAAGGCACTATTACATAAAGCTACTTAAAACATACTAAATATGAAGCAGAGAAATGTAGTGAGAAAGCCTGAACTTAATGGACTGAAATCGACAAATTGCGCTGCTTGTAAAGAGTTCTTTGCCTCTACATAAATAGGTTGGAATAGTGCTTTAATCTTAAATTTATATAAGTTATTTCCAATATTTCATCTTTATGTTGTGCTGAGAATGAAAATACAGCTCTAAAAGGGATACGTCTGTCACTTGCCATGATGTATTCACTATTGTATTCTTCAAACGAACACTGCTATGCATACATGCTTTAAGCCGCTTTCCACCTTGCAACTCAAACGTAAGCTGTATTTATAGATTTTAATTTGAACCTTGATGAGATAATATTTTTGTAGTTGTGGTAAAACTATTATGTATAACGAGAAAATAATAATGGATACCTTTTAAAAAAAGGTGACGATTATTTATATTTATATCTATTAAATAGTACAAAAAAGCAATATATTTGTCCTTAATAGACCAAAATACCACGTAATCAAACTAAAAAAATAATTTTAGCGTTATAGAGGAACTTCTTTTTATTTAAGTCGGTTAAAACAGGCTGAGCACGCAAAATCTTGTTTTATTCTAGCTAAACGGGCTCCTGACGTCATACAACCCTGTTACCCATGCATGGCGTAAGCGTGGGCTGTGTATCTTGTCTCCTATATTAAGATAAATGGTGGTGCTACCAACAAATACGGAGCACTCTAGTGCTATAGCAGAATTTCTGATTTATTGGTATAGATTTATACCTAACTAGTTGTTTCCCGCGGTTTTATTCGCTCAGTTTCATTCAATCAGTGTAAACTTTTATAAAAATGCGTTCAGTAGTTTTTGCGTAACAAACTAACAAACATTTATACATAGATACATCACCAAAAATTTTCACGTTTAAAAATTTTTTTTAACATAATAATAGTAGTTATTATACGTTCCATTGGTTCCTGATTTTATTAAGATGTTTACTGTACCTACAATAATTTTGCAACAGCCTATTACCGCGCTTACGTAATAATATGCCACTTGAGATAGTTGAGGCAAATACAATATTATTTAAAGTATTAGCGCTACTTTTCACTTGGCATAATATTTAAACCAGTTCAAGATTCTTCTGAAAAAGAAAAACTGCGTACCGTATAAGGTTCTTAGAGTATTTTGCAAACAGGTTACTTATTAACTGAAAATAAGCAAAACTAACTCTTGAAGTAAGTCTCTTTACAACGCTGTTATAACCAACCCAACGAATCAATAAAAACAAAATTTTGCATTGGTACTGTTTGAATCTACGATATCTATATCGGAGTAGTCTACCACTCCAGGAAAAGTAGCGACTAAAATCGCGGGCGAAACCTAGTGTACCATAACATTGCTTCGATGTCGCGTAATGTTCCACAAACTGAAACATCGTGACGACACGTACCATGTTTATGTTGGAGTACTTTTGTAATATGATTTTGCCCACAGAGAGTAAATATTCCATTATAGCATTATTTTGTGGTCTGACGAACTTTATGAATGAAACGTTACTGCCAGAGTTTGAGTTACATACAGATAGCATCGCGGTTGATAATTATTATCTGCACGGTGATTACTACAGAGTGGAGTATTTTAAATTATTATAGTTGTTACTTTTAATGACGTACTTTAATTCTATTGTTTGTTTATAGAACCAGATTTGATGTTGGTAATTTTTTTTAGGAAAAATATTTTAATACTACCTAATATTCCGTGCAATTATGTTGAGACGGCTGAGAAACTATTATCTTATTATTATTATCTAATATCTCCCGCATAATCTTCCAATACGCGCGAAGTAAGAGCAATCAGTAATCAATTATCCTGAGACGATTGGCAAGCTACCGATCATCGCTTATGCACAAATGCCATCTTTAATCCCAGATTACCGCCGTATTAACGCAATAATCCCAAATAGTAATGGCTTAGATTGATGCTCATATGTTTAAAGACGAATGTTCAAACTTGCCTAAATCCTTCGGGAAAAGAACATTAAGGTACGATAGAGCGTTCCTACTAAATAAGTAATTACATACTGTTACGTAGTTTCGTAACAAATTTACGGTAACTACTGTGAATTATGAACTTGTGGAGACAAGAGACCTGAATTCCGGGCTTCTAGAGGATTTGTGTGTCTTTACAACAGGGCTAGCTCGAAATTACAGCGAAGTAAGATTATGTAAACACGAAATTTATTCGCTTGATTTACATGTCTGTAAATTATTTAGGTAGGTCTTATCTGCCTTGTGGCTCGTCTACCTTCGAGATCGATGCATTTCGGGGGTTAAAGCAAGCTTGCCGTGGTTGTGGTCTGAATAGGTGGCTGCTCTTCAAATATTGATACAATTTTGTGCCTCGGAGCACGCTAAACCATCAGTCCTGTCAAATTCATCTTAGATACCACTATGTTTCCTTTGACAATAGTTAACGTGACTATATACCTATGTGCAAAAGTACTTTTAGAGAGCTATAATTATTCAAAATTAATTGAAACATACAAACTAAACAGCGGTGTTGACACAAGTATTATTTCAAGAGAAATAAAAATTAAGTGAAGTCTTATAGGAAACAGACATCTAAAATAACCGTTTGAAGACTAGTGTCCGGTGTCTACTATTGTTTCTTTTCTATATTTATCTAAGATTAATTAATATCAAACTAGTAGTAAGTTGTACCTAGTCTAAATAATAACCTTATTCGGCTGATGTATTGGAATACGCTTATCACGATAAAAAGGACGCTGCTATTCCTTTTATTGAACCCCACAGCGGAGAGCGCGGATACAAACATTTAACGAGCACAAAAAAGGAAGTACACAACTCGATAAATGTATTCTGTTCCTACATTGTTTTATTTAGATTATGCAAACAGAAAATCCGGGAAATGGATGTGTCAAAAATAAAAACGGCAAACAATATCAGCGGATTTAAACACCAGTTATGTACACTAGAAATGCAAACACTGTCGCCTGAAATTGTGAATAACGGTCGAACACACGAAATTACTGTTCGAGTTTCGACTAATGGTGCTTAGTAAGTCCAACGTTGAAATACTGCGGGTAACGAGTTTTAAGTCCAGGATACTCGACTCGCAAATAAATAAGGAGATCTGTTTCTTTCTTCGTTTTGCTCGCGATAGATCTGGAGAGTCAAAGCTACGTATTATTCCTGGTTTGGTTTTGTTTCCGCATTCAATGTCTCCAAGAAATCAAAAAGGACGATGACTACCTCACAACTTATTTCAGAAACGAGATGAACGCTACAAATAATTTACAAAACAAACACTAAAATCGTAGACAGAAATATATATATAAACATCCACATTGTTTGTTATTTTCCCCTCCTAATCCGCTTATGACAAATGAGGTATTACTCGACTTATCTTAGGCGCGAGACAAGATTATAAGTAAACATTACCTAACTATTGTTTATTACAAGTGAACAGTATAAGATAATAATCTGGCTTTATACGAAGAGGTTCTTGATATATTTTTATGAATACTTAAAATAAGATTAAGTTAAGACTTTATTATAATTAAATAAGTATTCGTTTATTATGTTGAAGGTTCCAAAATTTGCAGTAAAACAATATTTGGAGTCTAGAATAATATTAATCGAGGCCCAGAGTCCATTTTGCTAATATGTAACAACTTTAATAATGACTTTTAGGTATATGTATTCTGATATCCTAGAAATGACTATTTAGACTAGTGACCGCTGCAACGCCTTCTTGCTCGGCATGCGTACGTCACTTGCTAGTCGAAAGGTTACTCTATTCTTGTAGCCAGTAAGGCATCACTAAAACCTTATTTGGTAATGCAGGATTTGCTTATTTCACTAAACAAGAAAACTAGAGAAGTGTAGTTGGAAATAGTTCAAGCAATCTAAACCAACGTGAAGCACCTAATAGGCAAGCATTAAATAGCTCTTCATAAACCATATCATTTAGAGAAATGATGAACTAAGTGAATCTTCCATTCCTCCGTCCTTACCAAATTTACGTTTCAAATACACATGTTCGGTTGCTCCTCTCTCTGTATAACGTGTTTCTTTCTCTCTCTTGCATCATGTATTTTTATTGTCATCCTTTTCTCCGTTCTCATGTTCATGTCAATGTTTAAATGAAAATAAACAGTATTTTTCGCCGCAACACAACTTCACCCCTGCATAATTATTTAGCCAATGACACACCGGGGATAGCTGTGCCTCGTTCCATATGTACATCATTTGTCAGAATGTTGTCATTTGACAGGATTTCTCGTGTCATTTTTTCCCGCGAACGTTTTCTATTTGATTCTCAACGTGAATGTATGGCATTTGGAAATGGCGCGTTATCTAGTTGTGCCTCTCGTTTTATACAAATGATTTTATTTTCGACTTGACTCTCAGAGCGAAAGAAGTGTATTAATAATAAACAGAAAGTAAAAAAGCAACAAAATATTATTATTATCATTGCATGTTGCAGATCAAAATATTAAAAATATTTACAAACAACAATAAAAAGAACGATATTTCGAAAAGTTCAGAATAAAGTGAAAAGAAAGAAATTTCGCAACACCATAAAGTAGGTGGGGTACATGGGATAGTGAATTAACTTTCAAGTAACTTGTTAGATAAAAATGTTTCGAGACGAACAGGAAAACTTTAGAAGTTGTGTATAAGGCGAAGTATCTTAGTAGGTTCTCGTTCACAATGCTCGCTTCACCAACCTTGTCTTACGTAAAGTTAGCAATCGAATATATTTTGTTCAAGTCCCCACTATTGTGTTCAAGTACAAAAGGAACTACGATTCCAAGTATTGATAAAGTCGACGAAAGATTTCGTTGAGTTTGTATTTAAAACGTATTAATAGTTGGATTCAAGAAGGCTCAGCGAATAATTTAATTAGGATAGCTTTCTGTGTAATGAAAAGATTGTAAATTGTGTTTGTCTTTGATTTTCTAACTGGATTTATAGTCGTTTAATTTCGGGATTTTGTCTTCTATCAAATTGTGCCCAGTCTTCTTCTTCTTCTTTTCGTATGGTTGATGAACAACCTGGTGTCAGAGTTTAAACCACCTGTAGGCCTCTGACATGGCTTTACACACCGTTGAAAAATCTCTCAGGTGTGCCGGTTTCCTCACGATGTTTTCCTTCACCGTTTATAGCAACTGATAACTAATTTATAGTACGCACATGAATTCGAAAAGACATTGGTGCGTGCCGGGATTTGAACTTGCGACCTTTGACTTGGCAGTCCAACGGTCATACCACTCGGCTATCAGTGCTGTCTGTGCCCTGTGTGTGTGTGTGCTCAGTCTGTAAATAGCCTACGGTAGAATGTAAGGATCTTTCGTAAAGAAAAGGCGAGGAGCATTGCGAAGCTTTTTTATTGCATGTTTGCGGTTCACGGCCACAAACGAAGTTTATTTACGATATTGTTTTATGATATTGCTTTGTGGCGTTCATTGGGAGAGGCCTAACTCCAGCAGTGGACTTCAACGGGCTGATGATGATGATGATTGCTTTCGCTGTAAGTCAGAAGTTCCGTTCAAAACTACAACTAACTACGGCAGTTAAAATAATAATTGATGTATCTCATCAAGTATTATTTTAACTTTGCATCAAAGGTCTTGATTGTTGCTAGTGCAATAATTCGACTTTATATATCTTCAGTTCCATGTTTTTAATTTAATAGTAATCATACATTTATAAAATTATTAAGCACTTAAATTAATTAATATAAAAGAAAACAAATTAAAACGTCAACATTTAGAATTCAATTTTCCATGAATGTTCAAGGCTTTTCAATTCAAAGTTAAGGCATAGAAATTAATATTTATAGCTTCGTAACTTAAAGTTGTTACAGACAGACACTAATTAGGCCCAGCTAATTAACAATCTTAATTTGTTTACTCCCGCCGTTACTATAAAATTTTATTAAGGTTTAAATTTCATTTTATTTATGTCCACTTATTTCTCGTTGGTTTCCTTAGACGTTTCAATTACCACATTTTAATATTTGCTTCAACTGAAATAAATACGACGTATTAAATTTATTTAGCCCTTATGTTGGCTTGTTTTGAATTGAATTTCTTCTTATGAGTCGTCTGCTTTTTAGTCGCTCAAAGAAAATCTAGCTCGAATTTACTTCGCACACAGCCAACATTTTGCTTTGTCTATTATTACTACGAATGTCAAAAGCGTAATCTATCTTAGTAAAGGTACCTTTGTATCTTGAAATGGAATACGCTTAGAATAATAAAAATGTATGAGCTTTTCTTTAATGCCAGCTGTTTTTCTGATAATAAAAGTATTTCGGTATATTTTAACATAATCAAAACTATTTGAGATTATGTCACACATTACCGAAATATTTTTTTTGATCTTTCTTTGATTACTGTAATTTTTTGTAAAAAAATACAGATGGATTCTTTTCGCATAAGGGAGTCGCGTGAGTCGTGTACTAGTGAAGTGACCATGTTGTGGCTGTCATTTGCTGACGACTGACAAAGTGAGGGTTGATGGAAAAACCAATGACTATCAACCAATAGCTCCCATGACAAGCATTTAAACGACCTTGTTGTCAACATACAATCAATACCATAATTGATTGTGGTAAGTATTTAAAATTTATAGACTGCTAAAAGGTCAAAAGTTTGACGTCTTTTCTCCAAATTTCGTACATCATAGACCAATAATTTGAAAAGTACCATTCATCAGAGACTATTTTTTATTTAGGTTGCGTTCGTACTTCCATTACCTTTGTGAGGATATCGCTTAAAGTTTTGTTCACCTCCCAAGGGTCGTAGAACGTGAAAATAAGCACCTGAAGTTTGTATGTTAAGAATATCTGGTCACGTAGGTACGTCAACTAGAGCCCTGATAATTTCCAGAAAAGCACGTACAATCCGTTCTGGTCTTAAAGTAGGTTAGTTCCAGTATGAGAACAAAACCATTCGTTCTATATCAAATTACTAAACGAGGAAGAGATCAGGATGAGAAAATTCAATAATACTTTCAGATTATTGAATTTGCTCGTGCAAATAATTACATTTATATCGTAGTAGCAATTTCACTCATTAGACTCATTTATTTTCCTATAATTTAATAAAGAGGTCTTTTTGCTGTCTCATAAGTCTTCAAAATTTAACAGGATCTATCCTGCTAGCCGGTTTAATAATCTTTAGAGCATTCTTTGCATTGCTCACCCTGTTCATCTGTCCCCCTTATTTCTAGAGGCAAGCAAATTGTTAGGGCACACGTCAAGCAGACTATACATTATTATGTTGTTATATGATGTTGATGTTCAAAATCAAATTTATATACTGATCAAACCTATGATTAATAATTAAATAAATAATTTAAAAAACTCATTCGCTTGCCCACTGATCACTAACAGTCTGAGTTATAAGGTTATTAGACGCCCCACTAGAGCCAGTCAGAGCGAACTTTATTAGCTTTTAAATAACGAAGTTCTGCTGTTATCTGCATAGAAGTTGGAAGGGGAACTTTTTCCACAGCAGAACAAACACATTAAAGGATCCCGCGTCCACGTCCTGGGGCGAGGCTCGAAGGCGCGATAAACTTGGTGTGCTGACGTTGATTTATGTCTCCGTTTGTTTGTCCCGGAGACAGCCGGCTCCCAAGTCCCGGTTCATCCCGGAATACCGGTTAAGATAAGACGCCTCTAATGCATACTACAAATTACTGGACGAAATTGCTGTTTACGCATATACAGGGGACGAGGAGCGTTTGCTAATTCGTCTGGGGGACTATCTTACCTTATACGCGAAGTTGATTATACCATCTCACTGAGATGCGATAATAATCTTTATCTAAAGGCAATAAAGTTTGCAATGCCGTATATGCATCTAATGGAAACAAGGAAGCGAAATTTGCTGGTAAGAGATGACTGGAAGTTTCAAAGTACAATGAAATACATTTTGGAGGGTAGTCCATATATTTATATTAAGGCTATTTATGTCAGAGTGGGATGACAAATTAGCCCCTAAGCGAAAAAATAAATATGCGTGGAAGATAAGAAAAACGAGGAACTTATCCGAGTAACGTTTTTGCATAATAGGACATAAAAACATAATGGCTATTTTTATTACCTGACTTGAACTTTGCGATATACAAACACCATGCAAAGATAACCCCTGAGAGATGTGACGAATGTATATTTAAAACTGTTTGCGTACATTTTCGAGGTCATAAATATACCGTGCATGCAAATCGCACATGGATTTAATGTAACATAAAAAGTTGTCATCGAAACGCCAACATGGTCAGTGCATGTCGGTTCACGTGTCCACAAGCCACTTCAAGCGAGATACTGTCAGCGGTTTTTCAGTGTTGAAGGCATTTCTCTTTGTCATTTATTTGTATGTAAATTGTTATAATGGATGCACTACCTCGGATAAATATTATAGTTGGATGAAATCTAAACCTCTATGTAACATAATTTTTTCTTATAGATACATTTTAGTAAACAAATTAGAATACCTAAGTAATATAATATACGTGGTTGAGGCAGATTTTCGATATGAATAAGTAAAGCCTGAAGATGTCTAAAGTTATAACAAGTTAACAAATATAATATTTGAAACGTTGGCTGTTTAAATACAAACTTAAGATTTAGGGTATTCTTGTTCATGTTTCCCAAAAGCGAATTAATCAACTGTAGATCTACAACATTGAAATAGCAGTCATAAGTTATATAATGAAAACTACGGACAGGACTTTCATCGGGCATTGCAGTCTTGGCTCCTCAACTTCTTTTGCCTATTTATTGTAAATATGGACTCTGGTTAAGTCAAACTAGTCCTGCAAACACAATTCTCTAGTTAGTGCCTTTATTTAAAATTTATTTCTATATCTACCATGCTTTTTTTTTTCTATAACCGTGACTCTTGTGCATCTTCTTCTCCGCCTGATACATTTTTACAGTATGCTGCTTCCCTGGTGTCACACAGAGCTCAGTGCCTTTCAGTGTAGAGTGAGCTCGATACATAACACAGCTTAAATTTTCTCTTCCCCACATAGGTAGACCCGTTCAAAAGTTTAATTTTATACCAATTTCGCATTTAGTTTGATTTTTGTTAGCGAGCAGTAATTTATATTAACGTAGAATTCCGCACGACATCGCTCCGTGCACGTTTATCTTCAACAGAAAAACTACTCTAGAAAAATGTATAGCGCTTTTCTACGTAAACTTTAATGGTTGAGTGCAGTAAAATTCACCTACGCGCGGTGTTGTATACCTGTCGTATACTTCTAGCTGAGAGATGCTTATAAAAGAAGTATATTGTTTTGGCAAAAGCTTCTAAAAATACGACAATGTATTTTCAGAAGCTAACAGAAATACATAGATTTTTCTGAAATGTTTTGGTGATTTTTTATTTTTTGGATATTGTAATTCAAATGCAAAAGAAGTATGCCAGGATCGTAGCAAATGGAAATCTGTGGTCTCTGCCTACCCCTCTCGGAAACAGGCGTGACTTTATGCATGTATGTAGTTTTAATTTGTTGTGTACCATGAATATGTTAACTGTCAACATTTATGTAGAGATTGTTCAGCTTTATTGTATGCCCTTTGATTCAATAACATGATGATAACAATGATGTACCTTATTCAATTATACTAAGACATCATTGACTTATAATGATTGTGCGCAACGAATACGCTTGCCTCTAAATTGCAACATTATGTAACTCTTATTATTATCAGTTGAAATGTCCACTAGTAATCTGAAAATTTAGACGTGATGGTTTAAATACAGCACAAATCATACAAGAAAACCCAACGGGTGCAATTCCTAAGCTCTTAGACTATTTTGTTTGATTGCTGGACTCAAGAGTGGGAATTAGTCCTCACATAGAAACATGAGATCGGAACCTATTTATTTAGCCAAGAAATATGTTTTTCCAAGTCTGACTGTTAGTATGACCATTACCAAGATACATGTTCATTATAGCAGAACCAACTAATCTCAAGCAATAAAAAGTTTTATACACCTGCCGTAATATTTGTAGATTGGATGTGGGAAGCATAATGTTCTTTCTGTATATGGTTCTGCAGACTGTAATTTTATTCTTAATCTGTCGACGGTAATATAGCTATCGTTAAATTAATTTATGCATTTCAAAAATGTATTTCTGCAAAACTTGATTCTAAATAAGATATGAAACGCAGAGTGTTTTTATTGTTATTTTAACGCTACAAACCAATTAAACTACTCAACAATAACAGTTTTAATATTTTATATCAAGAATTTTGCAATTTTGAATTTTTATATCAACATACTCATTTTACTGCGCATAATATGGCAACATTCAATTCAAACCTAATGAGCAAATTGCCTTTGAATTCCACACTCTTTCATTCTTGACTAAAATATTTCTGGTTCTTAGTTAGGTTCTGACTTTTTAAAACCTGAAAAGTAAAAAAAAGTTTTCAAATCACAATAAAAGTACATGCCGTATATTGTATGCGTATTGTAAATTGCATTTCTCATGCAATCCAATCCAACGTAACAAAAATAAATAAATGCATACGTAAATCGCTGCGAGGGACGTCCAGCTTAAATTGGTAGATAGTCTTGTTAAGCTACATAAATTGTGGCTGCATTCGGGGTCTCAGTTAAACACTGGCGAGCATTTTAAATGCTACGGCCAAATATTTACAAGGATAAAATTATTACTATGTTTAACGCGGGCGGCGGCGGCGGTTCGTTATTGAAAATATTTCAATAACTCGTTATTATCCCGTTGTTGAACGGTGATGCGTACGTTTTAATTTAATTTATTAAATAGAATAGATAACTATACTGACGTTGTTGCTTCGATTAGAGATGTAATAAGCTCTTAAAACATTTTGTGGAAAACGGCTATTTTGATATGTATTGGCTACCAAATTCCATTAATCAATATTTATGATAAAATAATTCTCTCTTCTTCTTACTTTTTACCTTTAGTCAATATAAACGTGCACCCATGAATCTTTTGTTCTTTTTTTAGTTATCTGAACTAAATGTATTGTCACCTTACTGTCCCTTAATGAGGACAGATTGTTATTGGCGCAGTAACAAAGATTAAAAAAGCCCCTTTTATTTTTAAGGCAATGTCTTGGCTAAGAACTGATCTCAATGACTTTCGACGATATCTCTATTGAAATGTTAACTAAGGTATTTAATTTCATTAAACATATTTAAATGTAACATGTGCTCCTAGCACAAAATGGAACAAAAACTGTGTTTTCATATGTCGTCATATTGCTTACTAACCATTAGATATACCTAATGGGGCTGTTGTTATTGGAGCGAGAGTGACATATATTGATTTCTACACATAATTAACAGAGATATAATATGACTGACTTATTCAAGTGATACCACTACCAAGGCACACATTACAAATTGTTACTAAACAATTTAACAAGTTTATCGCTTCACGTAAGCAAGTCCACGCGATCTCATAAATTACTCAAATACCTTACATACAAATGAATTTCTTGAAAAGGTCGTAGAAATTAGAAGTTCACGTCAGTGTCCGGTCACGCGAGCCCAAAACTCTTTGTACATATTTACCTGTTGTATTATTTAACTGTAGTGCTTATAACCGAGTTGTAATTCACTAGTCGCCCCCTAAATAATAGCTACCTATGTTATACGGAAACGCCCATATAAGTGCGGGGCTAAAACTTTTATGACAGAAATAGGGACAAACACGCGCCGTTTTGAGTGTATAGTCGTGTACAGCCAACCTAATAGTTACACTATTGTTTCGGAACGATATATAAACTTACCCTTTATTTCAAAGGCAAACAAACTTGTTATAGTGTTTGCAGCTGTCTAGAATTTAGTCGTTGAGTTTCCTGTCAGAAAGTTCTCAATGAGCACCTTCTCAGCAATATTGTGCCGGACAGTGGTGATATATCGTATAGTAGCTATAATAATCAACGAGTATAAGATAAACAAAAATGACCCACCTGCTTAAAGACGCGAAAAAACTATTACGGGAAGATCATAGTCTATATTTAGGTTTCAAGACAGTTTATATAGTCGAGAAGCTGAATTGCCAATTTCTTTATTCTATTAGGTCAAACTACCTTTCTGTAAGAGTGAATTAGATATAGCCTTGAGACAAACCTCACGTAGAAAAACACATTTATCTCGCAACAGGAAGAGGGGCTTAAAAGATTAACTCGGGAAGCAACTCTCCGCGGTGTTTAAAAAACCCTTCCAAGGCTGTTTCAGGCTTCGTGTTGTAAAACAAAACGCGTGAAAGTTCCAGTAGCTTGTAATTAACCGTCTGGCAGGTACGAACATGAAAATCGTATAACAAAAAACTGGGGATCATCGAACGCGAACCTCTCATAAATCGACATTGGCGGGCGTGGAATAAAATAATCGAGTGACAAAGCGCTCGCACTGAACGGCTCGATCCCTGATATTCCATGCATAAGCAATATAAAATGTTATTCTGTTCTGGTGAATAATTTATTCTCGATTGTTACCCTTGTCAACATTGGAACCAAACTTTGTTCACCAGGTGTTCGATCAAACAATTATACGTGTTTCACATCACTTTTCTGATTGGTTCGCCGTATTTTAAGCTTTCTTTATAAATTAGTAGCCTGTTTAGGTCTTGTTTAAAAGTAGGAAAAAATGATTATTGTTTGTTCTTCTTGTCCTGTATATTGTCATAGTTTACTAGATTTAATTTATGGCAATTAACTATAACTATCTTATCTGATAATAATCGACCGCAATACTTTCATGTATAGTTTTACTAGTGACTTGTAGTTTTAGTTGCTTCTGATCTGCAAAGGACTTCTAATTAGACAATGAAGAATACAAGCAGGTAGATATTCAGTGCTAAAAAATATGATAAGTTATCAGAGTTTTGCGACCACTGTGATAAATCATCATTCAAGTCAGATGTCATCATTTAAGTAACCTACCCACTATAGGCTCAAAACAAAATGAGAAACAGCAACAAGACCATAAACAGTGAACGCATAAAACAAAGATCATTATAATTCATTTCATTTCTTGCTCACTACTTATCCGAAACTTCGTAGTATTAATCAAATCTTAAGAAAGTTAATATTTAAAGTGATACAGGCTGAAAGTTTGTTAACAAAAACAGCGCGCGGACGCTTCGATGGAACCAAACGAAAAACTTGTTCCGCTGACATTGATTGATGTGACCAGCAAACGCGCTAACGCCGACCATTCTGCTAAAGATACGCCCTGAATACCTATACTTATTACTAATTCGGTAACTGTGAGAATTCACACAGCGGTAATTTAATTTACGACTATACTTATTGGTTTATTACTTACACCAGAACCTTTTGTAAACAACCGTGACATATTAATACTAATCCACCTTTTAACAGCTCTGCCCTTTTTCGTTCATAAGCTGAATGTAGTCTACACGTGCCTCTTGATATCGTATTTGCATTTTGAGAATAACGTAACTCAGGATTTCACTAAGCTGACATGTAAAATGGCGCTAATCTCTTATTTAAATGCTTAGTAATACCCTGTCCATTGTGTTTGCTCGATTGTACCGGATTTAACATTTTAATAGACGTGATGTCGTCACGCTGAATTAGACACGACAATTTTATGAGTACTTAGTATTACGGGTTATTTTTCAACGGTATGTAAAGCCATGTCAGAGGCCTATAGGCGATTTAAACTCTGACACCAGTTTGTTCATCAACCATACGATAAGAAGACGGGTTAACTTTTTATATACATTTTAAATTTCAGTGCACTCAATCTGATACTAATTTCAATCAATGAGTTTGCCAAAAGCAGCCAGTCAAACGTATCAGAACTATAAAAGAATACTATGAATTGAGGAAAACAATCACTTACTTCCATGTTCCATTAGGGCAGTTCGCTGAAATGTGATATATTCAACTATTGCGTTGTATGAGTCTGATAAGGTATTATAATTAAAATACTTTTCTATAAACATAATTACCTATACAAGGAAAAGTTCATTACTAAGGTTAGGATGACTTTGAATAATAAAGAAATACATGTAATAAAATATAGGTTATATTTTTGTATAAAATAAGGTTTTTAATCCTAAATAATAATTAAATTGATATGGGAATGATGTACAATTACATTTGGCTCATAATTTCATTTTTTATTGCCAAAAGCATTATTCCTACAATGTTCTTTAATTATTTCAAACATATACCGTAGTACTTATATTCTTTATGTAAAAGTCCACGGCAATGTCTTTTTTCAGCAATTTTCTCAACCTCTCACAAGTCGCAATAACGCTCTAAGGCTTCGTAAGGCGATCGACTTTTAGTTGACTTGTTTTATCTCTTATTTCAGGAGCCAACCATATATCTTCCAGTGACCTTTTATTTGACATTCAATTACTTTATCCGCACTGCAAGTTGTAGTAAAGCGATTTAATCAAACTACATTTCTGTGACTGGAATTCGAAATGAAAACTTGTAAAAGAAATAGTCTCGTATGAAGAAATCTTTTCGTATCAAGCTACTCAATTGGAGTTGGGTTTGGATAAATATTTAAACCTGTAAAACATTGGGGCAGTAAAATCACACGACTCATGTACCTGCATAATACATGATACATTTTTTCTTTCAATGTTTCAAGAATGCCGAAAGTTGTGCATTTCGAATGATTTTGTTCGTTTTTGTTTGAGAGTTAAGAATTAACATCACAAGGCATTTTATGTTGATTTTATTCGTTTTTAATCCCGCCCTTGGAAGTGTCATCACGATCTTGTTCCATTCACTTCGTTAAATAAACCAGATCTGTAGATAAAATAAAAAATACATCGGTAAAATGAGAAATAAATACTAAAAGGAGACCTGTCTGATATCTTTATAAGGATTGCAATGATTTCACATCATGATAAAACGATTATTTATTTATAAATTCTACTTTCATCAAAGCACGCTTGTAGATTATACATGAGCATAGGTGACTTTTATTAATCTCAATGTATATTGGGAGCAAAACCTAGGCTAGCCTGTTTGATATTAAAATGGTACGTGAATTAACTCAAATATTACGTCGTCAAAATAAAAATATTTGTATTCTGGTATCAAAAATTTCATATAAGCAAACAGAACTATAGCGGGATTTCATGTTTTTATTTACAAATCACGCACGCTGTTATGCCAGTGTCTCGCAAAGTCATTTGTGTACTCCACTCACTCCCTTGACATTCTATTCAACGCCTCACGAAGAATATATTCAAACGGAAGGAGGACCGATTACTTTGATTACACTTTCCGTTTACAATACCCCAGCCGAAGCACGTTTGCATTGTTCTCTTATAGGCATTAAGAGGTTTTCAAAAATAAATTTGTTTGTGAAGAATCCATTCAGCATCCGATACCATATAAACTTATTTATAAATCGGCTGTTGTAATATTCTTATTGTAAAGAAGGTTGCCATGGTTTGTAAGACCAGATGAATAATTAAGTCGGCATTTTGTTCGTACTTTTAGTATTTCAAATTTATTTGAAAGCATTTATTTTAATGGTCCTGTAGCTGTACAAAGCCAAATAATTTATTATTCTAGGGTTATATAAGTGACAGATTTTTTAAAATCTGAAGTTCTCAAACTGTAGTATCATTACAGTTGTGAAGTGAATAGTTAATTAGTGAGGAGCATAGTGCAGAATTTTGGAACATTCGTGATGATTACACCCATAAATTTCCCGGTTACCTGCGTAAACGGTTGATTTATCACACTCGTACAGAAGTAATGTGTCGCCGTGTTTCGGGTCACCAATTATATTTGCATGTTCGTGCAAACACATTAGTCGTGATAAATGACAACAAGGACGAAACAAAATGACGACATCATTCAAACTCCATTGGAACATGTTTGGGTTGTGTTTGTGAATTCAGATCGTATACACCTTGATCCGATGGGAAAGGATGGGTTGCGTCATTATTAAAAATATAACATTGTTTGTTATTTTAGATTTACGAGAATTTAATTGTGTAGCTTTATAGACTGGGAGCTATAATTAAGACTATTTTAGTACAAAAGCAAAAACCTCATCATTAATGTATGTATTAAACATTAAATAGAAATATCTAGTTCTGTTATATTCATGTCATTGAATTTAATATTTTATTGTTTGGGAAGTATTATTATAGTCTTCTAGGCATTTGAAATAAAAACTAATTTAGGCATTACTAAGTGATTATATATTAGTCCTGAGTTTTAGGATTCCGACATAAGCTCGATCTATCTTTAGTTAAACTTGGGCTTACTAAATCCTATTGACATATTCTGTATTACTCATCTCATCCTCAAATAAAAATGTTTATGATTAATTAAAGTAAAATTTTAAAGTAATTCTAATTAATAGATATTTAGAAGAATGCAACAAGAAGAATCAATTAAATAACTAAGCTCTTAATCTCTCAAATATGGATATTGCAAGAATTTTATAGTAGCTCCGCGTAAAAAGGATGATGGTATCCGTACAATTTAAAATATCTCTATCATTCTTGTCAACTGAATAAGGTAATAGGTAATATAATATATATATATATAATAGGTAATAGGCTACCGTTGATTAAACGAAATGCAATATAAGCCATTTGCACATTTAATTTAGTGTGGCAGTTTTATTATTTTCTTTGCTTAGCTGATACTTGAAGTTCGGATAAGTTTTGAAAGAAACAACACAGATGTTAACTAGTAAAAAAAATGGTACCCAAATAAGCAAATACATTCAATGGGAAAAATATATTAACAAACAAAAAATTGTATAGTTTCCAATACATAGGTTACTAGGCCTAAGTCCTCACCTTATGAATAGGAGTTCCCCAAAAATCGTTGAGAAATATATTTGATATTGGAGTCTGTGGTCTTAAGTCTCTGTTCTCTTTTATGGCACTTATGTCATCGAAGACGAAACCGCAGTATAAACAATTGTGATAAACGAGTATGCAGGCGAGAACCAGAATAGCGCCTAGACCACGGCGCGGAGGCTCGGGCAAATCCTCAGGCGTCTGATTTTGACCCGTCAGGCGACGTTTACTACGACCAGTTCTGGTTCTTACCGCCGACATCACTCCTCCGAACCTACACACGCCACTCACGCGGTCCATCATGTATGTATCACATCGGCAAACAATTAATATTTTTCTAATAAACACGAAACACTAATAAACAGTTTCTAAGTACAGTCATTTATGAAGAGCAAAACCGAGCCGCCGGAAATGTTTTAGTAGCTAGCGAAAACACAATCACGAATAGAGCCGGGGTAATAAATTTCGCTACTCAAAATTAGAGATTAAAAACGACTAATACAGCGATTTACACTACCGGACACTAATAATCGAATGTTAAAATGTATGTTTAGGTTATAACCAAGCACATGTCACTATGTTATTTCGAAATTATTTCATTTGACATTTATGTGATAGTTTCGTTCCGACGCGCGTGGACACACCCGCTCAACGGGCAGATTCGCCGACAACTGCCGAAGAGCGACGAGCGAATGCCGCGTCGAGTCACGTGACCCGTCGTTTTACTGCGGGTCGTTTTGATATAGCGCATGCGCTTCTTATCCTTGGTCTGGCGGCAAAATATTTTGTTACCTATTTTGGGAACAGCATAAGTTAGAAAATATCGTGAAAAAAATATAAACTGTATCAAACTTATTTGATACAACAAACATTGTAAACAGATTTTTAAAATTATTCCTCAAATATTACTGTTTTTTATTTCATGTATCTCTAAGAAATTACCATTAAAAACCGAACATTAAAATTGTTTATTTCGCAAAAGATATAAGTGCAGTGGCATATTATCGCAATTTGATTACCCTACGGTATTATGAGCGCATGCCCGGAGGTTGGTAGCGGACGGGAGGGGTCGGAGTAAATGTTGATGACGACATTTGGTCGGGTTCGGGAGACTGAGATGAGGCGCTCACGGATCCGAATACGCTCCTCTCTATTATCCGTTCTTTCGTAATCGAAATTTGAAATTAAAAAGAAAAAACGAATCACCAATATTTAAAGAAAGTAAGCATCAATAACTAAAGAATAATTTATAATGGATAATGTCATTTTGACGTAGCTGTACCTACGAGTTTATTTTAGGGCTGTCCGTATTTTTTTACTTTTGGTATAAACGTGTTACAGTCGTTTGTTGCCGTTTTTATATCTTTTGCATCAACTGTACTGAATGATGAACTCTGTTAATAAATAAAAGGTTTTTCATGTCGCGGAGTTTGGTCGCATTTTAAGAGTAAAGTTAGGCGCTCTTTGTGACTTTTTGGAGTGAAAAAAGGAATTGGAACAATATTTTTGTCATAAATCAATGAATTTGTGTTGAGGGGTAAATTTTTGTGTATTTTTTGAAATCACTCTGAATATGACAGGTTAAAAAAAAAAACTCTTAAAGATGTCAGTGGTTCACACAAATATTTGTGTTTTAGACTGAGATCAAACCCGCAGTCCCTAGCGCAGCGGTCTAATCACTTAGCCATAGAATAGGTACCAAGTATGAACGATTGACTAGGTATTATAAATAATAAAATACCGATTGAGTCTATTTTATGTATCAGACCTATTAACTCGTTTTGGAAAGTCCTCCACGCATTATACGTGATAAAACTACCGACTTTCGTAATAAGAGGCAGGTAGATATTGTGATGTTATTAATGACGGACGGCCAAGCGATGTTTTCTCTCTTTTTAACGCTTTGATGTCATGTAGTGCTATCCCGCTTTGTCATCCCGAACATTGCTTTTAGAAACCATCGCTAAGTAATTGACCTGTAATACTTTTTAAGCCCTTAATCGGTTTTGGGTTTATTTTTATTAGTTTGAAAAATTATAGCTCTTTGTATTATTAACGATTTTATGCACTTGTTTTTACTAATATTGTGCGATATTTACATGTTACATGTTATTATGGATAATCATGTTAATATAAATATATTGCAGGTATATTAACAAGTAATAATTAAAATGATTATCTTCTACATGTTGTACCTATATTCTTCTTACCGTATGGTTGATGAACACCCTGATGTCAGAGTTTAAACCACCTGTAGCCTTCTGACATGGCTTTACCCACTGTTAAAAAATCTCTCAGGTGTGCTGGTTTCCTCACGATGTTTTCCTTCACCGTTTTTAGCACCTGATAACTAATTTATAGTACGCACATGAATTTGAAAAGACATAGGGTCGTGCCGGGTTTTGAACTTGCGACCTTTGACTTGGCAGTCCAACTTTACCTATATGTAATGGTATATACGAACTTTATCGAAATATAATATCATGAATTTAATTTAATCATACTACCTATATCTAAAACATATCAAAAACAGTAACTAACCCTATTAAATGTAAAAAAATATGTAAGAATATGTAGGTTCGCATTTTATTTAGGTACCTACATTATATAAATTGAGTACATACTCTTACATATTTAATCAACCAGGAACCACAGTAACAATATACGAGTCATGCTTAAGGGAATACACCTCTATTACGTAAAAACTATTCCATCGCTCGATGACCCTTGACACGAAGATGTCAAAGTTAAAGACGCATTTTTCCTATTTTTGACCCTCAATCGAATCTATTTCCCAAAGGACACATAACCAATTACTGAGATGGCAAACTGGAAGCTACGGCAACTGTTATAAAGTAGAATTCCGATAATATATTCCTGTGAGGAAGTAAAAGCGTGTGTGTAAAGGCAAATAATATAATTACATGAAGCAATAACTTAGCAAGCATACTTTAAGGAGGAAGGAGTAGGCAGAAGTGTGTAATAAATATACATTTCGCCAGTTATGTTATAGGTCCCAATGTAATAGGGGGCGAGCTTATTATCATAAACCGAGCACAAATCCAGGCTCCGCATTACCTAATGGAAAAGCCCAAAAACACTTAGCCCGACCCGGGATGCAAACCCAAGACTTCATGCTCAGCAGTCACGCTTAGCGACCACTAGATCAACGAGACGGGTTCACCTACTTTAGCATGTTTATCAAAATGGATTTAAAACATGTTTAATTAAATATCATTGTGCGATCATTTAAAGCTTTCATAAAGGGTGAAACGTGTTTGGGTTTATAACAGTCTGCAATGAAAATGTTGGAAATAAATTGCTCAAGCTTTCTGCGATTTGCTAGTAACCAGCAACAGTGTAGTGTGATTTATTTGTTTACATTTTTAATATAGCTATGTATGTAATATAATTATTATAAAGTAAACCTTTAGACACAAAATGAATATCTTTAGTTAAAAAAATTTACTTCTTCTTTCTTCTTATCGTATGGTTGATAAAAAAATTACTAAGTTAAGTATCAATTTTGGCACTAAAAGATATTATTATATTTCATCATCATCATCATCAGCCGGAAGACGTCCACTGCTGGACAAAGGCCTCCCCCTAAGAACGCCATAGTGAACGACAACTTGCCGTTTGCATCCACCGGTTGCCCGCAACTCTGACGATATCGTCGGTCCACCTGGTGGGAGGCCTGACAACGCTGCGTCTTCCGGTTCGTGGTCGCCACTCGAGAACCTTTCTTCCCCAGCGGTTGTCAGTTCTTCGAGCGATATGGCCTGCCCATTGCCACTTCAACTTGCATATGCTTTGAGCTATGTCGGTGACCCTAGTTCTTTGGCGAATTTCCGTATTCCGGATCCTGTCGCGCAAAGAAACTCCGAGCATAGCTCTCTCCATAGCTCGTTGAGTGACTCTGAGCCTCTCTAAAAATTATTATATTTAAATCATCCATATTTAGCTACGAAGGTATTATTAATAATTTAGATTTAGATTAAAAATTAATTACACACACACAAATTACAACTATTAAATATAGTTGTAATTGCTGCAGTAACATTCAATTTATTCATTACAATGGAATGGAATTTTATCGTGCCACAACACAACGACTAAAACACTTCGATCGTTTGAATAGTTTAAAAGCCACATCACACTACATTTTGTTGTGCGTATAATTAGATTAACTGCCACTCGTAAACGCAGGCATGCTATCTAAAGAGACAACGTTTTACCAGCCATAAATAGCAATGCATCTAACCATTTAGTATATTTGTCGCAACGTTCAAGCACGTGTATTGAACTGGCAACATTGCTATACTATTAGCTGTAAGCCGAACAATGTCCACTTCCCCTCACTTCAATCTTTTTCAATTACAGTAACGATTCACTGGACCTTTTAGGCCCTTTGTGGTATCCTCGCTGCTGAGAACTTTCATTCAATCATGTTAATTATTTTCTTAGGGGCATTTGCGAAGGGGAGTTTTGGGACTAGAACTTTTCTATACAGGTATTGTGGTGAGTGCTTTTGAAATTGTTAAGTAACCTCGCGACAAGATTAAAATGGCCACTTCAATTGTGTACAACGGAAAATGAATACGAATTTAGAAGAGTGTCGCCGCGGACTGGGAGTCGTTGACTCTGAATTAGTTTGGCAAACTTTGGAATACGAACGAGAGATTTGTGATTCGTGGTTCGTAATTTTTCGGATTAGGCGACGTGATGCGGCGACTGTTGGATAGCAACACAATTGCTTTGTTTTTACTTTTATGTAGTTGTTATGAACAAAGACGCAATCTTTTGTGTGTCTGATCATATTTAATTATAATCTTTACTAATATTTTAAATGCGAAAAAAAGTTTGTTACTTTTTTACGCCTGAATCACTGAATTGATCATCGTGGGGTATCATTTATCCAGAAGAAAGGTACTGTTCCCGAAGGAAGAACGATATCATTTTGCGATCACATTTAGGCCGTTAGGTGGCGCTACGTGTCTTTCGTAATTTAAATTTAACGCGGGGCATCCCTTATAAGTAGTTTTTCCAGATTATTGCCACCTGAGAAAATTATGTCCTCTGTTAAGCTTCAATGTTACTTATTGCTATTATTGGTCCATATGGCTGATTACATGTAATCAATATATTTCCTTACTTTTTAGTCTCCCAAGCTTATCAAAAAAGAATTTCGTTTAATTTATTTTAAGAGATATCTCACGGCTATGATACTAGTTATACGTGTGTTTGTAACGTCTTTATTTTAATTAAAACCGATATTGACGAGCCTTGATGAAAACAGGCTTATAAGGGTCTTTGACAACATTGATAATTAAAAATTTCCATGTCTATAGACCGGTGCTCCTAAATAAACCAACATGCTTAAGTACCGCGTTGGTGATGAAAGTAACAAACCGAAAATAGTAACTAGACTAAGAAGAAATAATCCAACGCTATAGTAAAGCATAATGTTCCATTCTGTACACCGTAATCATTTTATAAATAGACAGTTGATTCAGTAAAATGAATGGCATTAGGCCACACACATGAGACTTATAAGCGGCTAAATGTAAGCGTAGACTACACTGTCGGGAATAGGAACACCTTTATTTACCAGTTTTGGGATTATAGAAGTGATTTTATGGTATAATTAAGATGTTAATATGAAACTAAAAGCAATATCAGCACAATAATGATTAATAACGACAATACCTTTGTTTAAGATTTGTTGTTGCTGTGGATGTACGTTCACAGAGCGAATGAGTCCAAACGCTAAAAGTCACTCAGAACTGAACACTTGAACAGTGGAAACAGCTTTCTTTGAAGTTAGTTTTCGATCGAAGCGTAAGACTGAGGTGTTCAAGTCTGACGGAGTAGTGCATTGCTAATTTCTTCCTATATTCCAATATTAGTGATTTAAGACAAACAAAGAAGAGTTCAGTGACCTGTAGTATGTTTTCGGTTTTTTAAACATCTTTTCTGATCAAAGAGAAGTCAAGATGATTGATGGAAGTCTTGATTCAATATTATTCTTATACTCAATATTTGAAATATAATGGCTAGAGCAAATGATCTTTCAAAGGTAAAGCCTTACATTAAAATAATACTGTTTAGGATATCACGACTGGGCAATTAAACAGTTCTGACTATCCCCATCAATAGTAAACGGTGTGAATATATACTTATAAGCGTGGTGAAGATAAAATATGACATATTTATTTATACGGTTATAATAAATACGATATGCATTGAAGCAATCGTGCTTAGCCATTTGACAGTTTTCATTAACATAAACATTCATATTACAGACCGCTATTTTTAAATCTAGTAATCATAAAGTCGTCATCAGTTTAAGTACGTTCAAGTAAGTAAATAGCGGAAACAGTAAATTAGTTGTACTAATACTGACGAAAATCATGAAAACTATATTTATATCTATTTCGATATTTGCGTAGGGTATAACACGAAAGAACAGAGTTATTGTCAGATTATAACAAGATAATAACATCATATTAAACTGCTGTATTAGGTACAAAGTGTTCCCAAAAAGGTAGGCAATTAATGTTGGTCTCTTTTAAAAGAGGTGGACTTGGGGTAACATTTTGTTGTTGCGATGCTTCCGGCGAGATCCGGACCTAAACGATGTTATTAAATAGACAATTATATAATCCGGATTACTTTAACAAGCCGCTTCCGTTTCACAAAAACCGATTTTTATCTGTTGTAAGTAGATAATATTATAAATAATCAGAAGAATGCTCTTCGGTAAAATTAAGAATAATGTATAAATGAATGAATATATAAATGGAATGAAAAATAAAAATGAATTGTTGATGACGTGTCCTTTGGTATTTCAAGTTAAATAACAATCTGGAAATGTGAAATCCTGGCGAATATTAATGAGCAGTGTCTTTTTATGGTAAATTTCGTAAAAACATTATACCTACAGTAAATTTTAATTTTTTATGTCTAAATTTATTTAGATTATTATTAAAATTTTATACAACTATGTTCCTATATAGTTGTAAGTCTAAATCAACAAACAATTAAAGCTGCACTACATGCACGATTTCAGCTACGAACGAAGTAATGTTTAGAAATCACGAGTATGATCATACAATTAATCTAGAACTGCTATTCGTTTAGCGGCTAACACACTCAAATTGTAATACCCTGAACTTTTAACAAAATAACAACATACAACTTTGAAATAAAAGGATTTAAATAAAACGGTAAAGCGAAAATTCTAAACGAAAAACACGTTAATTCATATCCCAACGGAGAGTGGATTCACGCAAGTTTTTTTGGGCAGTACGTCAAGGGACGTCGGCTGCAAGTCGTGTCCTACGGGAGGTAGCCCCGAAAAACTGAGCCCTACAGTGATTAATGGAGAAACGTGGGTAAGCACCGAATAAACACACCCCACGTCCTCTGCAATAGCCCTCAGGTGGTCCCTGTTTTTTGTTTAACCTTGCACCCATCTCTCGGCTACGTACACGATTTGTTTCGACGTTCTTTGGAAATTCGTTCGGGATTTGTTCTTTCCTATTACACTGAACGCTTTTGGGCTGTTTGCTTGTTATATATATGTATAAGTATTTTCCTGATTTGATAAACAAATAATGCATAGATTAGTTATGTATTATTAACTGTTATTTATAATTAATCAAGCTAATTAAAGAAAAGAATTGGTGTGGTCGGAATTTGTGCATGAAATTAAATTATAAATAAAACTATGTGAAGCGAGGGGTAACTTAACGTACCAAATTATATCATAAAACTTTAATTATACCTCATTTAAAATAAGCAACGTTTAAATAGATCATTTATTAACTTTAATAAACTTTCAAATTATTACCTACTTCGTAATAACACTGAAGTTGCTTTGAATTCTTAATTTGATTAAAAGCTTCGAAGTAGCTGTGACCGCGTCTTGATTCAGGCTGGGCGGCCATAAATCACAACTTTGCCATTAAAACAAACGTGGGACCGCGACACATAGAGATCAACTATCCTAACTTTACTTCTTCAACCAACTTTATTGTCTTGAAAGTTTTATGACTGTTACCAACCCTTGCTCGTAAGTTACTTGTTGTACTTTACTTGACCTGAAGTCAGTGCGATATACTTTCTCTATGTAGGAGCTACATTATTAATAACTTATGTATTATTAATAATTTCCATAGTACATGAGAACATCATCGTAATTGTCATCAGTCGTTATTGTAGATATGGTTTTGCTTGCTCTACGCAAGTAGAATGAATGATTTTCATTATTAGTTATATCCCTATAACCAATGACTTACCAATTTTGTGGTGAATCATACTTTCAAACGGATGAACGGATCTTTTTTATTGGAATCGATGAGAATACTATACTTACTCCATAGATTATAGATAGCAAATGGAAATCCGTGGTCTCTGCCTACCCCTCGTGGAAATAGGCGTGACATTATGTATTATGTATCCATAGATTAAGTACCTTTATAAAGCTCTTTACGTGATATATTTGATACTAGCTCAGAGTACTGGTATAAAACCTTTACCACACAGAATGCGGGTCTAGTCGGAAAATGGCGAGGTGCGGGCCTTCAGTCCTTTTATATGGACTAATGTAGATGATGTCTCGTTGATACCGTGGCGCGCTTCGTCGAGGTAGAAGTAGAACAGAGCTGCACTGCTGTATCAGCGTGTGACGTGACGTTAGACGGTGAAGCACACAATATTATATTAAGACAACCGCGTGCATTGTATGACTGTGCAGTTTGCAATTGTGAACTGCTCACAGCTCACAACAATTAAATGTAGATACGGTGGTGAATTTTATGCCTAATGATCTGTAATTAATTTGAAATGCCATTAATTAAACCCTGTGGTCAACTGCTGAAATAGATATTTCGGACAATAGTATTTTATGGAACAACATCAAAACTGGTATTATCCGTCATAACTAATAGCTAACTATCGCAAATCTATCCTAACTACAATACAAGAGGATTAATTTGACCTGCTTGTAAACGTTCTCATGAAACAAGTGTTTGAAATTGCTTCAAGTTTGATGTATTTGCGCTCGCTCCTCTAGAGATAAATTTGTTCGAAAACTTGCTGAATGTGAAAAGTTTGAAGCTCACTTCAATCCATTACACGAGTGAAATATTTCTTTGTTTTCTGACTTCAGTGCGGAGGACGCGACCTTACAAATCAGAAGTTTACCATTAACGACGTAGCGGCGGAATAACCGCAGATCCTAAATACCCTCTTAGTACATTCATCATCTTAATTGTAATGGATTTTATAACGTTTGATTGATGACAGCGGAAGATTTCCTTCAAAATAGATCTGAGCGTTTAATTTCTTGCGAAGAACGTTTCGGCTGTCAAGGTCGCCTGAAAGTTTTGTTCGTCTCTTCAAAAACGGGCGTCGATCAATCTTGGCTGTAGGAACCGATATGTTTGAAATGTAATATTGGTGCGGTTTATTTAATATACCGTCCATCAATCACGGGCAGACGGTGTATATCTAGTAGGTCGGTGACAGATCGTCGTGCAACATGTGATATGAGTCAGCCTCGGCCCTGTCTCAGCCGAACTGTTTGCTACTTATTAAATAGCTCTTTTGCCCTGTCACTGATATATATTAAACGTGTTTATCAAATGATCTGACGTGAATTACTGAGCGGACGACAGACGAGTAATATTCGGAGGTGACTTTTTCTGACTATATGCTTATAAGTAGGTACTTAGGCCACAATTAGGTAAGTTCTATCAAATAAACGCTTGAATAAATAAAAGTAATTTACAACAACCTTTTGGTTAGTAACAAACTAGAAATCTAGCCAATCCCGTGTTCAGACACATAAAAGGCAGAGCAAGAAAGATTTAACGCGAATATAACAAAACGCGAACAACTTAGTACAAGTAACACGCATTGAGCAGAATCGGTGTAAAACTTGAGCGGTCTGTCTGTCTAAGACGAGTGGCGCTTAAGGATTTTAGTCTATTCAGAACTTTTTACACCAAATATATGTATAAGTAGAAAATCACATGCAAGATTTCGTCAGAAAAAATCATGCTTTGTCCCAAAAACATGAAACAGAACTATATTGGCAAGAATAGTTACCATAATGAGTGGAAGCTATCGATATATTGCATATAATATGCTTGACTTTCTGAGCAACGGGTCGTGGGTTCTATAGAAAAAAATATAAACTGGTAAAAAATAATGGTAAACTGTTTCGACACTATCCACCAAAGAACTTATACTAAATTATTTTCTCAGACATGTCAGTCTAGACCAGTGATTCCCAAAGTGGTCCAGGTGGACCCCCAGGGGTCCACGGGAGCCTTGCTGGGGGTCTACGTAGGCGTCAATAAAAAATGGGGGTCCATAAGATGTTAATAGGGGTCCACGAAAATTTATCTGCATATAGTTTTTATAAGGGCCTACCTATATTGTTTTAAGTACCTAACTAAGCAGATAACATTTTAATCTGGCAAGCGACTCTTACTTGTCCAAACTTGCGTATTCGATATTACAATTTCGTGTACAGACTTGCAAAGCGCAATCCGTCCGACAATGCTTAGTGCTTGTTTAGACATGATCTTGATCAAGACTATAAATACTCGATGCCAAAGGCATGCTCATTTATTTGTTTCCGGAATTTCGAAAAAGAAGGTGTGAGAAAATTTATATTAGTGTTCCTAGTGCCGGAGAAAAGTAAGTACGTACCTTTTTTTTGTTGTACCTAGTTCTTAAGTATTTTGTTTCGTGTACTGGTCGGTTGATAACAAATGCTTGTATACAATGTGTCCTAGGGATAAGTGACCGCCCGGCGTATTTAGAATATTTGTACAAAATTAAATTAAGTAAAGACGCGTGACGTGCTGCAGTTTTTTTACGATATTTCCTAAGTTTGTTCATCTTTTTCCATTATTTTTGTTTACTGACTAGCCGACATCATAATTTATCAATTAAAATCATTAGACAAAACTAAAATGTAGTAAAAAAATTACTTATATAAAATCACTAAGGCCGCTAAGTCACAAATGTAAATATAATTATTAATGATTTCGTACAAATATTCAAAAAACGCCGGGCGGTCTTATCGCTCGGACACATTGTATATAGCTAACTTAGTAACTTACAGATATTTTAATTGTCCTCTTTCGATTTGAAGACAAACACAGCACGTTTTATTCAATTGTTTTTTCACGAGAGGACTGCCTCTCTAAAAAGGCCGAAAAATCAATATTGCAGAGCAATTACTGTTTTATAAAACTACTAGCGCGTGAACTCATTGATTTAATGAAATTTTAGTTATTGTTTTTATGGTCACTTTTTTGGTCAATTTGGGATTTCGACTTTTATTTTTTCCTACACAAATATGATCAATATTCGATACTGAGTAAACTAATTTTTATTTCTACTATTAAAAAATTGTGGTAAATTAGGTATTTAACATTGATATCGCTTCGTGAAAAAGTCTGTACTTGTCTTAGCGGTTTATTAGTTGGTCCCTTTACAAGCCGTAATACTTTTTCAATATAATGATAATCATAATAATATAAAGCTGACAAAGGCTGCGTTGTGCTACCTATATTCAAATAAAAACTTGGTTACTATAACATTTTTTTTTACAGGGAAGGTAACTGATACAAAACATGGCTACAGCAAAGAAAAAATGTCGACAATACAGTGTCGATTATTTGAAATATGGTTTTGTTCCATCAGAGGCAGATAAACACTTGCCCATGTGCCTAATATGCAATAAAGTTTTAAGCAATGACTCTATGAAACCATCAAAGCTCGAAGATCATCTAAAAAGGTGTCATACTGATAAAATGGGTAAAGATTTAAAATATTTTCAAACATTGAAGGAAAAATATGAAAAGAGACCCACCATGCACAGCATGTTCGCTTCAACATCTCAAAGTAACGATGATGGCTTGCGGGCATCTTACAATATCTCATTACTAATAGCAAAATCTGGAAAACCGCACACTATCGGAGAACAATTAATTTTACCCGCTGTTGAAGAGGTTTTAAAAACTGTTTTGCACAAATCTCCATTTGACGTACTAAAAAGAATTCCATTAAGTAACAATACTGTACAAAGACGCATTGATGAAATGAGCTCTGACATCGAAAGTTTTTTGTGCAATCATCTGCAAAAAAGTCATTTTTCTATACAACTGGACGAGTCAACGTTACCCGGTAATGAAGCATTATTATTAGCATATGTCCGATTTATCATGGAGGAAGAAATTCACGAAGAATTGCTATTTGCCAGAACTTTGGAGACTGACACTAAAGGCGAATCAATATTTAATGTCCTGAGTAATTTTTTTACGGAAAAATCGATTCCATTTACAAACATTATTTCAGTGGCAACAGACGGAGCTCCTGCAATGGTAGGGCGATATCGTGGGTTTATAAGTCATCTCAAAAGAATTATACCAGGACTTACAGCTATTCATTGCGTAATCCACCGACAACATCTTGTGGCGAAACATTTAAGTGACAGGTTGAACCAATCTCTTCATTTTATAATAAACGCTGTCAACAAAATTAGAAGCAATGCATTGAATACGCGTTTATTTGCTCAATTGTGCGACGAAAATGACGAAGACTTCCAACGACTGCTCTTACATACTGAAGTACGCTGGTTGTCGAAAGGTGCATGCTTAACGAGATTTTACTCTGTTTTCGATTCCGTATTAGAGTTCTTAGAAAGTAGAGATCCAGATTTAAAAGAAAACTTGATCAAATTCAAAGGAGACATTGCGTATTTGACAGATTTGTTTAAAAAATTTAATGATATTAACTTGCAGTTACAAGGGGACAGCCTGAATTTAATAAAAACAAAGGGGATAATTTCGGCTTTTCTTGGGAAATTGAAATTTATGAAGCAAAACATTAGTCGGCGCGAATTATCTCAATTTCCAAACTTGTCGCAGGTAGAAACTATTGATGAGGATATCCATACCTACAGTCAACATTTAAGTGCCCTGCATGATGACTTCAAAACCAGGTTTGAAGATATGCTGACGATGGATATACCACCATGGATCGTAAATCCATTTGATGAAACTGAAGTGGCCAATGTATTATTACAAGAGGAGCTGCTTGAGCTAAGCACCAATGAGGAGCTGAAGGTGAAATTTAGAAAAGGCTACCAAACATTTTGGCTGCAAGCAGAAATACACGAAAAATATCCTGGACTGTGGGAAATCGCAAGGAAATTTTTGATAGCTTTTCCCTCATCATACCTTGTCGAAAGAAGTTTTAGTGCCGTTACAAACCTCTTAACAAAAAAAAGGAGCAAACTAAACATCACAGAGCGGGGGGATTTGCGGTTATTGCTCACAAAAATAAAGCCAAACATTGATCGTTTGCTGACACTCCATCAAATACATCCTTCCCATTAATTAAAATTATGTCCACAACCTATAAGTATTACCTTATTATTATTTTTTTGTAATTCTTTTCTTTTAATTAATAAAATGTTATAAAATGTACCATTTTTCGTTTTTATTTAAAATTTAAAATTTTAACCTATCAGAATATAGGGACGGAACTCAGAAGCGACACAATTTTTATTTTTTGTCGACTTTAACAATGTGGTAGGAATGTAGCAGCAGGGGGTCCACCGACACCAGTTTAATTTTGAAAGTGGTGCACGAGAAAAATAAGTTTGGGAACTACTGGTCTAGACAGTACAATATGTCATATTACTTACGTATGTCGTATTCATTAGGCTACATACAATCAATATTCCATTCGTAGGCGACGTGATGGCCCTTATCGGCTGATGCGGTATTTTAATCAATTGATTGATTACCTCCATCGCTCATTGCTTAGCAGTGTGTTCTTCATTTCAGGAACAATAATTCTGTCAATACCCGAAAAGATTTTTGAGGTGGATTTACTTCTATGTTAAGTATAAAATAACTATAACATAATATAATATCACGCAAGCACATAATATAATACACCCATATAATACCAGTTATGTTATAGGTCCCATAGTAATAGGTGGCGAGCCCATGGCCATCAACTGGGCTCAAATCTAAACTTCGTGCTGGTAATGAAAAAACTTAGTCCACACACTTTGCCCGACCCAGGATTCAAACCTAGGACCTCATGCTTAGCACTCAGCAGTCGCACTTAGCTACCGCTAGACCGACGTAGCATTCAAAATAATTATACACTCATGTAACAGCCATTAGTTTATCCTCCAGTTGGTAATTATAGGCTTTGAAGATACAGAAGACAAAACTTCGAAAGTCGCAGAGAGCATTTTGAGGGAACAGAGAGCTACATGGCTATTTAAAAATACTGCTTATTTGTAGTGATAGTATAAGAGAGACATATTCAGTCAGAGATAACAGCTAATGAGGCACCTTAAATAGAGGTCCTATACACATAAGTACTTACTATACATTATACTAATTGATGTACTTATTTTTAATTGCTATTATGTTTATAGTAAGTGTTAAAAATCAGCCAGTAAGGCAATTAATTTGGTGCCTGACTGATTTATGGCACCTCTGAAACTGTGAGACCACGCCAAACACCAGAGTTTAGGTGACGTCATTTTAATGCTGCCCTTTTACGGATCAAAGAACTTCAAACCACTCTTAAAGAGAAAGGAAACGGAGACATCAAAGTGACTCCAGGTGGAAAGGGACTCAAAAATCCATTATCACTAAGCACAGAATATCATGTTACATGAAAGTAAACTTACTATCATTAAAACTTACTGAGACGTTCAATTAGGATCTAAGAAGAATAACGCAATCTAATAGGGCGTGAGTTAGCTCTAAATGTCATGCAGTAATGATGCGTAATCACGAAAGGAATTCTGCCTCAGACACAACTATTAATTGACGAAGGGTTTCTTTATGTGTGTGACATTTATTAATAGCTAAGCTTCGGGCCTCGTAGGTCGTGGTCAAGACACCGTGGAAGTGTACATATTTGTCAAACGACTTATAGCCAAATCGAAATTAATCCGACCCTTTTAGCTAATAGTAGAATAGAATTCTGTTTAATCACATTGCGTAGTTTCGGCAGTCTCGAATTTGGATTAGTTAATCGAATCTTAGTTTGACAAATATCTCCTGTCTATTGCTGTAGTCCAACAAAGTTACTGAGTCAGGACAAAACTATTTTGACAAATATTAGTTCATATTCGGAAAATGTTGTTATACTATCCATCGTCTATTGAATGGGAGGATGACAGTAGGAAGTAATTAAAGAGCAGTTCGTTTCAGTAAACGACTTCGTCGATACTTTCTTATCATGTATCATCTTAACTTGGTATTATCAAGATAAAATATTACCCTTAACTTCCACGGAAGCAATTCCCATAGTCACTTGTTCTTCAAAGACTTTGTATGGAAAACGGACAATTCGGTAAACCCACCCATCCCCGAACGTATTCACTCGAACTAGTCGAGGAGCGACCCCCTAACGGGAAAGTTTTGATTTAGTGCTTATAGCTGTCCCAGTCGGGAGAGAGCCCTCTTTAAAGTTTTAGTCGTGTAATAGAATAAAACTGTTGGAACAATGCTCGTGCTCAAGCATTCATACCCCGGGTTCGGTAAAGCATTATAGAAATGTACGGACTCAATTGGTAGCAGCGCTTCGCGACATAAAATCTAATGTTCCCATCGAATGAATATTATAAACTTTGTGGTCAAACTGAATCAGCTATTCTGAAGTTAAGTGAAGACATTAGGAACTTGGTTAACAGTCTCGTTTCTATTATTATTACATCTATGAAATTTTGTTTCTTAATTTCCACACAGGTTGATTTCTCATTGTTTCTTCTATTGTCGTGGCTGTTGTCTATTTTTGTAATGTTACCTAAGTGTTGAACAAATAAAATAATAATACTTTGCAAGTAAAGATATCTATTCGGATGAAATTTTGAAAGGGTCAACGATTTCTTTCGTCTTCCGCAAGGCTCTAAAGTGCTTGTCAAAATAAAAAGTAAAACTTTGAGAAAAAAAATGGTTTTAATTTGTGGGGTCTAGACAAAGTTTCAAGTCCATGAGGGGTTGGTTGTTGCAGGGTTGACTGTTGTTAATATTCTATGACAGCATCTTTGGCTATTACAATTTTTTTTTAACGGTACATTCTACCTATTTCTTCTGTAATATCTCCAAATAAAACAATAATTGTGTAAACAATAGCAAAAAACTATTTAAAATGACCTTTAGAGTATTATTTATATCGAATATAAATATCACATCACATTAAGTTATAAAAATCTATCAGAGTCAAAACACAATCCCTATTCCCAACAAACGACATAATATGTAGTCTACAAAACTTTTATTCTCTATCACTTTATTATTAAGTTTTATTTCCACCTAAAGTGCAAAGAAAATAGGAACAAATGGGATCAACTTGAAAAATGTGTAACAATAACAAAATGGGAAAACTTGAAAGTGACACCGGGCCATTAGACACTGCGGGGTTGACGCGACGCCCGCGCCGTACTCTGACGATAATGAATCAAAAGTTTTCCGCGACGTAAATGGAATACTGTAAGAACTTTTGGATTGAGAATAGTCATCAGAAATGGGTACCCGTAGTGTTTTCTAAATAAAGTTAATGTTTCAATGTTTGTTGAGTAGTTTAATGTCAAAATATTATCGAGTACCTCGGAGGTTGTTATACGAATTTTCTAGACATGAACAGGCTTCAGTCTGACTGACTGGCAAAATGAATAAAAATGTGATTATAGGACACAAATAGAAAAAGGGAAATGCTGTCGGGTATAAACACGATGAAAGATCGCAATATCAAATCATAGCTAGTCACATAGATATTTATTGTCAGTTGTTTTTTCTACAAATTATCAATTTTCTCCTTGTGGCCCTTCCATTAAATTAATGTGACCGAATAGATAAGATTGGTGTACAAACATATTTATTGGAAACAAGTTGAGGAAATCTACCTTAAAGTTTTCGGGTCAACACTTTTTGGTTGTAACGTTACCATCTACTTTGTACAACCTGTCGATGCCTATCTTAGTCAACAACAAGTTAGGTAGATGTAGACATGTGACATAGGTACAAGCTTGCTTTAAGTTTTAGCACAAGGCTAAGGGCTAACCCAAGGGTCATAATGAAGGACTTTACGTATTTTGAGCATATTAAATGTATTTCGGATTAAATAACTATATTTTGTAGTTTCGTCTCCCAAGTTTTGGACATATTGCAGCAAGGGGCAAGTTTTAACGAGATCCTATTGACTTGGCGCTTGTCGCAGAGCTACCAACTTATAGAGCTTTATTTAAACTACAAAACTTTTGGCAATATTGTGAAAGCGATTTTCTCTGGCAAAGTTTTTATCTTACTTCAGTGCAGACTGCGAATAGGACTGGCTATTTAAAATACAATTAACTAAGTACTCAAAAGTAGGTTGTTTAGTAAGGACACTTTGTTGTTGAGTACGGTTCATTGTAAGTAGTTATGAGTTTCTAAAACATTAGGTAAGTACAGAAATTTGCGATATTTTCCACACTTGTGTATTTGTACTGAAAAAATGGTACTTTGTTCCAATGTAAAACTACTAGTGTTCGTAAAATATCAATAGGCTATAATATGACCCTGACGTTTTCTTTGACTACCTAATTAGCTTAATGTTCATATCTTTTACACTATACATCAGAATTAACCCTCGATTCTGGACCCGATACGAAATTCCCAAAGCAAACTTGGTCATGAACTCACTTGTCAAGAAGAAACATTTTACCTTAGCTCTTTACATCAAATTTTATTATTCCAAACGACACAAATAATTAAATCTAATCGAATACGTCTGTGCCGTTATATTTAGGTATGTGCTTTACAAGATAGAAAAAGTATGTCTCTTGAGAAGTTAACTCGGTTCACTTGACGACGGAACAGCGTAGGGTGAAATGTTAGGGCGATTAAGGGTGCTTGTGGGGCGTGCATTGTGTGTGTTCTGATATGGATTTTAATGGCGTCTCAAGTGAGATCTACTGTTCAAATCAATTTGATGTTTAAGTGAATTACGATTTTTGCTTTCACTGGCTTTTGCACGGATTGTTTGCTGTTTTTGTTGATCTCAAACGATACATAAACTTGGTCTTATAAATTAAATGAGTATAGTCTTATGGGATTTCTTTCAGAAACATGAGTCTTCATCCTAATTTCTCATAGATAGCCATAAAGTATGTTTAAAAAGAGAATAATATTATCAGCGGCCAGTTATATACCGAATTAAACTTACAAGACACAATCTGGGCTAACTAGAATAATACTTACATATTTAATTATCAAAATAAAAGATGACATTTCAGATATTTAACAATGAATATCCTTAATCAAAGAAAACAATTACCTTTTTTACTATAATAACTTCCGTGAGTGTTATCCATATTATTTACTATATATCCCGGTTATACTCACGTGTGTATTCGGGAATGCCCGACTAGTTTCGAACTCGAACGGAGCCCTTATTCATGAGCTGGTTACGCGGCGGAGTCGCGAGCCGAATTCCCGAATACACACGTGAGTATAACCGGGATATATAGTAAATAACAATTACCTTTCTTATAATTAATTGTACAAACACAAAGGCATGACAATGTATTCATTAAATATTATACAAAACAAGATCAACGAACAACCCAACTCGATATAGTAACATAATATAATAACGTTGATACTAGATAAACAATAACCCTTTTACCGACTAGGTACCTATTCAGGTCACGTCATTCAAACTTGTGACATGTTCCTGTGAAACTATTGAATCTGAGACAAAACCCTTACAGATGAGATCCTTTTGATGTGTGAGAGAATGTATGAAAAAAGATAAATAGCATAACGGAAGATCGGTCCATGATTACATCATCGTCCCAGAGGAATAAAATAGAACGCTCAGATTTCGATATGTATGGAAGACGTTTACAATACTCCTGTGTTCCCACTGGGTGTGTTCGGTTGTATCGATATACCTATATCGATTAAGTGTAGGAATGATAAATCTGTATCGTCGATTATTTTTCTTATGAAAATAATTCTTGTTTGAGTACAGTAGTTTGTAAAGCGCCATCATTTGCGGCCTCCATAGGACCTAGCGTAAGCAAAGAAATGTATTGTATAGACACCTGATAAAGGTAATTACCTCTATCTTCTAGTACATATTGTGTTGTTTCCCACTGCAGTGAAAAAGCTACTTCTCTCATAGAGCATCGAAGGGTGACAATTATTCCTCATAACGCTTGTTCGTAGCCAATCGGCTGTTTTAATCAACTTTATATCAATGTTTCGTGCCCACGAAGAATTGTCCGGTCTCGAATACCTATCCAAATCTTTATTATTTTTTCAAACCAGTGATCAAACCAACCGTGTGAAGTGTTGAACGACTAGGCCAATCGTCAATCGCCTTCTGTATGCAGGCCCTATTTCGATCGTATGTGGGACGCCTTTCAGTCTGACCAGATGTGACTTGCTATCAGAGTTTTATACGGCGCAATTGTAGCTTGCAGCCGAGTAATGAAGATAACGTTGGACCTATACCAATACAAGTTGCTTTTTTCTATTTACATTGTCCGCGAAATTACTGCAGTTAAAAAAAACTTCAGACCGCAAAAATGGAAATATCATTGTAATTATAGTGATGATAGCAATGGTTGCAGTCGATGCGATATACAAATGGAGTAAGATGGTTGCAAGATGAGAGAAGTTCGATATAGTGACTAAAACATTTGGAAAAGGTAATTGTAAGTAAATACACGTTATTAACCCAACTAGTGTAATCATAACTAGCTAATTATTTCATTAAAACCGTTTTAAAAGTAGATTTTGTTCAGCTAGCAACATTGATTATTTCAGTTGCACTTTACTTGTAGGCATCCTCTGGGAAATTAAGTGAATAATGCATTATTTAAAAAAAACTCGGGTCGGTGATGTTCTTTAATTAAAAATATAAGCTTATTGCGCTTGCAACAATGATGTATTATTTATGTAACGACACATTAAGCCAGACTTAGAAGCATATTTCTAGAAACGTTTTAATTATGGAAACTCAACGATTAATTCTCCATAACTATGACAGATTTAGATAATTATAATTTTATTTAGCAGTCTAGTAACGTTATAGTGTTATATGCCATGAAGTCTCCATTAATAGGTATGCGCCATTAGTTACCCTAAAATATTCTAAAATTTATAATTAAAAGAGGGTAGTTGAACAAAACAGTCACTCCGCGAAGGTAGAATTCCGCTACCATTAGTCAATCCGTGGCCACGGCTATAACAGTGCAGATTGGCCGAAACGCCGTGAAATATATGCCTTAAGACAATTGCATGATTAATTGAGTCCCGAAGTCAGGGTGTATGTTAAGTATGTGTGTGATAAATAAGTGTTTTCAATTATTTGATTAAAAATACTCATTTTTTGTGAACTTGTTTGCACCATTTCGCCTGACTTCGAAGTGAATCGCTTACTGCAGAAGGTATTTACACTCATGTTTGTTTTTGTCTAGACTCAATAATGCTCATAAGTGATCAGAAAGAACACAATAAAATTGTCTATTTTGTAAAGTGATATAAAAAGAATATTAAATAGAGTAGGTACCCTCAGTGTACACCTAAAATTATGAGAGGATTCACTTAACATAACGATTGAACACATAAACATATGAAGTAAGAGAGTCAAAAGTGTCAGCTGCCGTACCTTCACATAAAACGTAAAGTTTAGTGTCAGCTCTCTACGACTGGATATGATAGTATTACTATTTTACTTAATATTACTGCTTTCCGTCGCGGGTCGCTCCCTGCATTTTATTGCTATTCAGATAGACACGTCTAGGGGACTCGTAAAATATATGAAGTATTACCAACTACCTCTATTCATGACGTTTGAATTTATGGAGCTCTAATCTTGAATTTGCTGATATTGCCAATATCTGACTTTATACTCGTAGACCGACGTTATTACCTCCGAAGGTTCGACGGCAGCCATCGTGTTCTAAGACATTTTTATTTGACAAATTCGTGAGTTGTAGCGATGCTTCATTAAATAAAGAGCGCTTAATAGAATTTAACAAATTATGTCGTTACGGAGGCTAATTGCGCAATATTTCAAACAGCAGTGGTGGAGCCTACATTTTGTTTGCTGCCGCTAGATGGCGGTGGATGTGACCTGAGCCTGGTTCACAATATACGGTAGTAAGGCTTGGATCGAGACATTGTGTACGACGCCGTTGTCGCCGCGTGTTCACAAATTGTATTTTATTTTTCGTGTGTGTAACATTCTTTATGTCCCGACACATGTGTCTGGGCATGTAGCGAGTATTTTTCGCGTGTCTCCTGGACACTTCTGCAACATCTTGATATTGCCAGCTGGTTACACATTGGTATCTGTTTTATTCACATGGAATAAATTCCTTTTCGTTACGTACTATCCACTGTACTCCTACCACGAGATTAAAACTTTTAGCCTCTTATTCATAAACGAGGATCATACCGGCATTAGCTAAACCCCGTATTAAATCTATTGACATCTCTATTCTTTGATATGCATACGACGGTGACATGTATAATTTAATCCTTGGTTTAAAATTATAGTTTTTTACGAATAAGGGGGTTATTGTTTATTGAGCGATCAAACGCGATATACGTAATTTCAGGTGGTTTTTAGTTGTTACTATGAGTTCCCAGGAGGATTCTTGGAGTTAGGCCATGTGACACACTAAAAACGCTAACGAAGTAATTAAAATTTATGTATGTACGTATAATCCAATTGGGATTCGATACCTTTTGGTTGTACCTTTTAAAACACTATTCAGGCTGTAAAGCTCAATTAATTATGATACTAGGTTTCCATTTTGAATTATTCTTTACTACATAATACTGATTTATAACATAAACAGATATTAACATTGTTTAGGGTAATTTGTTTTTTTTTTTTAATCTTACCTCGTTATAAATCTAACAGAACATACTTTACTCAAATATTTTCCCAGAAATCCTTTTTGTAACAGTTTTTGTTTACATTTATTTTGTTATATTTCAGTGCTTTAATAATACTCGTCTGATTATAATTTTAAGATTACTAAGGAAAAACGGAGTTGCCTATTCTGAATTTGCTTAAGCTAAAATAGAACTTAAAGTTTTAGCAATAAGATCAAATTTTGAGTGAATAATAAACTTATCCAGCCATCCATACTTTAATACTAATATTATAACTGTGTACAACAAGTAACTCTGTCTGTCTGTTACGTCTTCACCCTAAACGCTAAACCGTTGGACGGATATTGATGAAATTTGGCATGTAGATAGTTTAACTCCCGAGAAAAGACAAGGGCTTCTTTTTTTTAAATTCAAAACTACATAAGGGTTTAAATAGGGGTTAACGCGGGTAAAGCCGCGGGCACAAGCTATATTGTATGCGTAATTACGTATAAATATAATACTAACCAAGTATCTAAATTAACGCAAGCGAAGCCGCGGGCAAAATCTAGTTAATATAAAATCACAATTCACTATTTGTAACTCGGTCTAGATTTGTTTGTGTAGGTATTATTTGTTATCTTATTAGCTTTTAGTACGAACTAGCTTCTATTATATTGGTCGCCTTGTTCGTTTCATGGTTACAAGCAGGGCTCGGATACCGGTTAAATTTTCAAACCGTTATTATGTACTTGGACGAAAACCTTTTGATTCCGGTTTCGTTCGCATAAACCGGTTTTTATAAACGGGTTTTAGAAAGAGTTTTTGCAAAAAGGTTTTTTCGGATTAAACGGTTTAGAGCAATAAAAACCGGTTAATTCGATGCAAGATAAACAAAGTCGCGCGCTGTTCAATATTTAAATGACTCAAAAATTTCGACCGCCCACCACTTTCCAAGATAAATCAAATATATTGTGTGAGGTATCATTACAAAAATCTCGTAGGAGATAAATCCTAAGCAACACTTAAGAGCGAGAATTTTTTTTTATAAAAATAATAACCGCCTTTAAAAACATGAACTCAAAAGTGACAAATAATACTTGATTAACTTCACTTCGCTTATGTAAATAACAAAGTCGGTGCGATGTTTTTTAGTTTCCGAGTTATGATTTTTTTTCTGACTTTTTGGGAATTTTAGATCCGACTAAGCTATTTTTTTTCTATTTTATTTAAAGAAGATGATTTTTTCGGGAGCATATAAAAAAATTTATTACTCGGACACATTAAAATAACGCGGAACACACTCCATCTAGACATATATATAATCAAAGGCTAAAATTATTATGAAAGCGAACGCATAATAACGATACAGGAGTAATTCCTAGTAGGAATTACTCCTGAATCGTGGGCGCGTGTCACAAAGATGAAATATCACATAATACACAAACACTGAGTGTTTGTGTATTATGTGATATTTCATCTTTCTACTCGGGACAAACATCTGCGGATCACATATTTTTTTGTCCCGTGCGGGAACAGAACCCGTAACCCTAAGTTTAGTTTAGCTGGGCATTGTCCGCACTTAGCCACTTGATTGGGCCATTCTGCGTGATGTGTTCCTTCCTTATACTCCAACCAACCAAGCTCATCCCTAAAAACGAGCAGCCTCTCCGGATCGCTGAAAACTTCCGGTAACGATGCTGGACGGTAGTAGTTCGCGCCCGTTGATAGGCCACACTTTTGCACTGTTGTGGCGTTTCTTCCGCCTCCATGCAGCCTCAGCATAGAGGGCTGTCCGCCACACCTATGGTAAAAAGGTGTTTGTTTAGGAGGCAGTGTCCGATTATTGTATCTAGTTCTTTACGGATCTTGTCCCTGTTAAGTCTGGTGAGGTTGCGGGCAAACTTTTTCGAAGCCACCGGAATTGCATTCTTTGTCTGTCTGCAACCTACACTGTTCCTCCATTCTGTTTGATGGTTTTATTCTGTTTTAATGCGCAGCCAAGATCTGACTTGTGCCGGGGGTATCGCCAGTAGTGGTTGCGGTCCGTATACTGCGCTGGCTGCGCCATTGTCTAGTGGGTTGCTATGTCGCTAGCTTGAAGGACGGATGCACTGCCTGATACAATTTTAATATTGTGACATCTGACACCTCTGGCTGCAACCGCTTGTGCTGCTTTGGTCATACAGTGAAGCTATGAAATATAGTACTAAGTTTATTTAAGGTGGTTGAGATTTTAATATTAAGGTCAGTCGAGAAGACTCCTGTTTCAGTCTCCTGTGTAGTTTTGGAGCCATCTGTATACATGCTATCTTCATTGATGCCAGAGTGGTCTTGCATTTCTGCTGTAATTTGGATATTGTATCTTCTATCGAAAACATTGTTCTGTCTGTACGCGCCTAGAAGAGTTGTTTCTGCTTAAGGATTTCCTTCAAGTCGGCAGTTGAGTGTGTTGTTAGTATATTTTGTTTCCATAGTCCGTTGGCTATCAGTCTTAGTGCTGCCGCTAGTGCCAGTACTTGAATGACTCGTTGTAGAGGACTGAGGTTCAGCAGGTATTCGAGAACGGCTGATGGAGTGGTTCTCATGCAAACAGTTGTTGCTACACTTACTAGGCGTTGCAGGCTTTGGAGTTTCATTTTTACTGCGGTCAGTTATGTTTTGGGCCACCATACAACTAAACCGTAAGTCAGAGAAGGTCTGATAACTGAAGTGTACAAGCAAAGAGTTATCTTCGTGTTAAGACCCCATCTTTAACCAACTGGTCTCTTAAACTGATAAAAAGCTATGTAGGCCTGCTTTGTTTTCTCCACGATGTGACTCGCCAAGTTCGATTTATGGAAATGAAATGTGTTTTTGTTGTAAGTACTGTAGTATAGTATAGTATATGGATAGTAGTATTTTTTTTTAGCTAGGATAGGATTTTGCTATTGTGATATTTGTGCATAGTCATCTTTTCCGGATTTCGGTAAGAATACTACTTGCGCATGCATCCATGCTTTTGATATATATATAAAGGCTATACATGCCTTGCATATTGTTGTCGGCCGTGTGGTATCCTGCCTAGAATAGACCACCCCCTTTCCTCCCATGGGTGTCATAAGGGGCGACTAAGATAAAATCCAGAAGATGGGCAGCAGCGTCTTCTCCACTAATACTGCGATCCCCAAGCTGCATGCCAAGCGTGGAGATTATGACTACCCCCCTCCAAATATGGGGGAGGCCTTTGTTCAACAGTGAACGTTATCCGGCTGATAATGATGAATGATAATGACTTTGTTGTCTGACTTATTTGCCAATGTAATAGTCCTGGGAAAATTCCATTCAGTCCGGCAGATTTACAGGGCTTAAAGCTTTCAGAACCCATATTACTTTATCTGCCGCCACTACCTTGGCTGTTATTTTCCATTCATGGGATGTTGGTGTGCTGTGGTGCTCGTCCGGCCACTCGGAGTCTGACGTGATTAGACATCCGGGAAAGTGTGTTCCGAGTACTGCACTGGTTTTGTCATCAGCCTTTCTGAGGGATTTTCTTAAATTTTGCGGCTTGGTTCGTTGAGTTAATACTGCTACAGAAATACTAAGTGTCGTGTCTGGATAATACTGTATGTAAAGTGAAGTCATCAAAGTACTGTTTTTCACTTTTAAGTTCATGTTTTCGATGGCGGTTTTTATTTTTATTAAAAAAATTCATCATCAGTTCAGTTTATTAGACATAACACATGAGAACAACGTAGAATATCAATACACTAATATTAAACACAACATCAAAAAAGTAAGCAACAATATTAAATTGAATAAAGATAAACTAAGTAAACTGAGCCCCTCAACAAAACAATTAATTAACGAACGACAAAAATTAAACTTGTATACACCAGAATATAAGGCTGCAGACCGCTTAGTTAAGCGTAGTATTCGTAGAGATTTAAGGAACTACAATACTCGTGTCATCCAAATGGCGCTAGAACAAAATTGTTCGCTGAGGGCAGCAAAACAGGGCTTAGCTAGCAAAGGACGACCAACAATAGCTTGCCTCAAAGATAGTATGGGCATTAAACATACAGACAGGGTAAAAATTATAAACATATGCACGGAATATTATAAAAATTTGTACTGTGAGAAATCGACTTTTCAACCAACTTCCTGCGAATATTCGTGTTCCAATCACATCTTGCCAGTCACCGGTTGGGAAGTACATAGGGCACTACGGAGCATGAAATACAGCAAGAGTCCTGGTGATGATGGCATAACCACCGAAGCCCTAAAAATAGGAGAACCTGTTCTTCTGCCGCATATTACAAATTTCTTCAACAATATTCTAAAAACTGGAACTTTGCCTCATAAATTTTGCCATTCACAGATCATCCTTCATAAAAAGGGTGACAAAACTCTCCAAAACTGTTTACGGCCGTACTAGAGGAGATCTTCAGAGAGGGGCATTTCACTCGGGGATAAGAGATTAACTAACCTCCGATTCGCCGATGATATTGTTCTCTTTTCATCTTCAGCCGACGAGTTGAAACTAATGCTAGACGACCTTAGCATGGCAAGCCTCAGGGTCGGACTTCGGATGAACATGTCAAAGACCAAGTTGATGACGAACACCACACATCACAAAGTCGAAATAGAGGGCGAGGAGATTGAGTACGTCGATGAGTATCTTTATCTAGGCCAAATAGTCTCTTTCCAGGCGAGACAAGAAAGAGAAGTTGCGAGACGCACCGAAAACGCCTGGAAGAGCTATTGGGCCATGAAAGATCTACTGAAGGGCGATCTTCCATTATCCCTTAAAAAGAGACTCATGGATATGTGTATTCTTCCTGTCCTCACATATGGCGCCCAGACATGGTCTTTGACGGTTCAACAGAGGTCCGCCCTTGGGGTTTGTCAGAGAGGAATGGAACGAAGTATTCTGGGAGTTAAACTTGTTGACAAAATCAGAAATACTGTAATTCATTCCAAAACTAAAGTTTATGATGTCACTCGAAAAGCTGCTGCGTTAAAATGGACCTGGGCTGGTCACGTCTGTCGTAGCAGACGAACGATGGGCCAAACTTACATCAAACTGGACCCCTCAACAAGGGAGACGACAGCGAGGAAGAGGGAACAGGGAGATGTGGAAAGAGAGTGGGGAGGCCTTTGCCCAGCAGTGGGACACTTTAGGCTAATAATAATATTAATAAAAAAAATCATTGTAGTTAAAGTATATATATACAACTTAAAATCACAACAAAATTTCGCTTTCTACCCAAATAGCACGAATAATAAAATTAACTGGTGATTAAATCCACTGCGCAGGAGACGTCGGCTCATGAAGTCGCGAATCGAATAAAAAGAAATAGCCTACGTCTACGTACCGCGCCGCTATTCGCGGCATTCTTACAATTACAAGTAGTTACAAGCTGCATCGCGTTTACCGAATAAACCGGTTAATTTAAATCAAATAAAGTTCTTAAAACGTTTACGTTTTTCAGAAAAGTTCGGAGGAAAACCGAAATAAACCGGTAATAACCGGTATTTTTCAAACCGGTTCCGAGCCCTGGTTACAAGTGACTGATTTGTGAACGGGTCTAAAATTTTTGAGTTGTTAAAATTACCAAGTGGATCAAGATGGTTATCACCGACACGCATTTCAACTTTCTGATAGTCCTGATACCCTAGTAAATAGTATATTGGAAATGCTCGTTTCCTCTTAATTGAAATGAGGTTTCGTTGGCCATCCTTGCATAAATGGAATGATAATAGGGAAATTATGGGCCCTACTTTTACGTCTGCCTCTTTCATAACACCCTCACTTCAAATGCACCTGAAACGGTTTAATTATAAAAAAACTTATCCTTACTCTCCATTCACATTATTCAATTAAAACTCGAACAACGGAATTAATCAAAACTAATCTAATGTGAAGCTCAATTCAAAATTAAAATGTTCGCGTCCGCGATCAAATTTACACGTTTGATTATACGGGTGAATTAAATCTCACTTGTATCCGAGTACATCGTAAAATAGCAGGTTAAGTAGCCGTCGAACAATTTAATAACATTTAAATGGCCGGCGAAATGTTCGGGCGTTGTATTTAATTAAGCTACCGGTCCTTTTGTACGGCCCTTTATGTTGGGTATATGCCCCAAAGAGTTTTATTGCATGTTATTATTTCCAGACATTGTTCGAAATTGCTGGAAGATGAGGTCTAGAGTAAATTTTATTACTTTCGAGGTTGATACGCAATTTGCAAGCGATAATGGTTTTCTATTCGGTCTTAAATGATGGGCATTTGTTTTTAGCACTGTCAAAAATTTAATTCTACAACTATATCTGGAACGTATTTACCGTAAAGTAACTTTCAATTGTTTTATCTTTGAATGATAAAACAGTTTCAAAATTTTAAATTGTTCGTAATTTAAATAAATATAAGTAGGACTATCATTTATGTAAAACTATACAAAGCCTTTTGGAGACAAAGGCAGATAGAAAAACTAGTTTAATATTTACTTATACTTTGATAAAGTTCGTCTAGAGTTTTATTAGGCAAGGAGAAATTCTATTTCACTTTGAGAGACAAATACAATACACTACTTAGAAATTAGATACATAAAAACTTTTTTAATAATGTCTGATATCGGCTAGTATTTAGAAACCTCTACAAAGTTTGGATGTAAAGGTAGTCAATAGTGAGAGTGGACTCATACCGTTTGTAGGTATTATGGTTACAATTTTGAATCACGACGTATTTTAAGGAGGGTTACTTTTATAAAATGAAAATTTTTTCTCACTAAAAGAGAATTCAAACATAAAATAAGCTCTTGTTATGATTTCATTCAAATTAATTCAGCAAAAGCAAATTGGTAAAAAATTTAAAAACCCTTATAGTTTCATCTTGTTCGTTCATCCGTCCATCGTAGTCCCTCCACCAACTTAGTTTTAACATTTTTAGGCTTATGTTAATTAAATTATGTACGAGTACATGCGATGTTTTCAGAGAACTCAGTTATTTTCCCGCATACCCCATCCGAATACAGATATTGTCGAATAACTCTGTAAAAGCATTTCAATTTCATAAAAGTGCTACTATTTACAAGCATGTGTTTGAAAATTTATTTTACTACAAATGTTGGTTATAATTAATGTACTTAATTGTAATAGTCTGAAATCAATCACCCATTTATCTACACACAGTGTGTTTGTTAGGTGTTGGTACGAGACGAGATGTTTTACCTACCTCATTAGTTTCCTGATCTGTTCAGAGGTCCAACTCAATATATATTTGTAGCACAAATAATTATCAACAGGAAAAAAAAACAATTATCTACTATTTGTACATCAACCCTTCCCTAGAACACACTTGTACATTTAGTTACAGCCCTTTTAAAAAGGTACAACCCGTTAATATATTCATTTAATATGTTGAGTTAATTATGGTTTCGGAGATACTTCGACCACATAATGGTTTAATACAGCACAAGAAGCCCGATCGAGATGGAATGCAATTATGCCGGGCCCCGGGGCGTCCCTAAATATTTGGAAATCAAGGGCCAGTTATCTTCAACTCCTTAAAGTGTAGGAGGATCAATATGTTTGGGAAATTACTCTCAGGTGGGCACTGTTTAAGACCAAAATACGGGATTTAAGGTGGGTCATGAATCCTGATGTGAAGAGATTAAGCTGTCTTGTGGCTTTTTATTTACGTTTGCACACTGCACAGTCTTCCAACTGCTATAGACGAACGTTACGTCAGCTAATGTTTGTTATGTAATCATTGACCAAAAAATTTGATACAGGTCTAGTTTTCTTAGTATCAAAACGTATTGCTAATAATTCCTTAGAAAAACATATTTTATTAAGAATAAAGATATAGATATAGATAGATATAGGATAGATATAGATAAAGAAAATAGTTTTGTCAAGCTGTTTTTGTTTCGTGTCATTTAAACTAACCTCATTTACGTATTGAATATGAAATTAAAATATAAGTCATTTTCTACACTTTTCTAACGTAATTGCCAGTCCTGTGTTCTAATTTATTTACGAAGTAGGTACCAAATGCAATATACCGTCACGTCTGTGCTTGACAACTTGTACGGAATAATTTAATTGCATGTCACTTAAACGAGGGAGAAAAACGAGTTGTAACATCCCGCGTCAAAAGAAAAATGTTTTAGTTTCCGATGAAAATACACCGAAAGCATAGAATATGATAGAATATTTATTCTACAGTTGGTTTTGTCTCTAATTGTTTATCTTTTGTTGGAATTGTTACAATTGTTTGTCTTGCGAAGGATTGCCAAATTTGAATAATCAGACAGAATCCTTTTCGAGCTTAGAGGGTTTCTGACAGTTTTTGCTTACTTTTCTTAGTGAAAAGTTCTTTAGATAATACTGTGTTGATTGTCTAGATTTGCTACAAGATCACAAAAGTGATTGTTATGTTACATACGCTAAAGTTTTTAGATGTATTTGGATAACAGCAGAATATTTGTTTCAATAATTTTAATGTTATATACCTCGTAAACTTGTACTGCTAAGTAGGTTGGAAATAAGAATATACTTACTGCCATAAATATTATTCACCTAAAAATACATATAAACTTGGCTTTAAATTCGAAAGTCTGGTTATATAGGCAGGTATTATAACCGAGTATTTGCTACAAATGAAAACAACATTCTTATCTAAATATATAACAGGTACAAACTGCCCAATTCCACAAGCTTGCCAACTTTTCCCATTTCACGGGAAAACCTATTAAGCCCGTTTATCCCTATCTCCATAGAGTTGGATGGATCGCACCATTATAAACCAATAATAGTGTCCACATCCGCTGCAGATGTGAACCGTAGGCACTTCTATGGCATGGCATATACTCAGTAATTACGGCCTTATTGTCTGCCTAGCTATGTGTGTCTATCAAGTAAATTTACCATCACTTGCGGTGTGGAAACACAGCACGGATATTGAACAATTTCCTTGGCTGAACGTAATTGCTTTAATTTCTACAAACACAGGTTGATCATATATGCAGTGCTGTAGATGTTTTGATTCGAATGCAATGTGGATTTGATTCGCATGTGTGCTCGATTAGATTGTAATTCCCGCGATTCTTAAAAGCTTCTGGAATGATTCGATTTTTTCGTAATGGCATCGAAAGCAGTAATTTTGTTAATTGACTTATTAAGTTATGATGTTATGACGGTGCAATGTTCGTCAAACGATCCTGAAAATTTTTAATGGTGTTTCAAATACGTGTTTAATACTCTAGAATAGTACCTATGCAGTCTTACATTTAAAACTGGAAACTGGTATAAAGATAAACCTTGTCTTGTGATAAGGAGGGCTTTGTACAAGGCTTGAGATATGTATAAAACCATAACATAATATTTAGAACATTTCATTTCACGGTAAGGTTAAAGTTTCACTTATAGGCAAACATCATTATTTGTTTAAAGTCTCGTAGATAAATTAAGTATACAAAATGCTGTTAGAGGAGAAACTATGAGTGTGCGGGAAATAATGTTTAAAAAAAGGTACCTATCTACTTTTTTTAAACAGACTTACGCATTTTACTAATACATATATACACAGGTTTCTTCAATTTAAAAAGTAGCAATGCGTGTACTAGATAATGATAGCAAGCCGTTGCCATCGAAATTGATGGAGACCATAGCAGGTTACGTACACTGTAGTCGGGCAAGATGCCAAATAGAGGTCTCGGCGTCTAGTCTAGAAACTTATTACTTAGGTACTATGTAGGAGGGAAGGCTGACTTATTAAATACATTATTACAATCCTTGTGTCTTAAATAGAGTATATTTACGGAAAATTTGTGTTTCTATATACAAGAAGCATAGTTATTTGTAAACTAGGTATGTAACTTACTGGTTTCGGAACGGATTTTCGTTGTATTACTTCAGAGGTTTACAAAGTGAATAAAGAGACGCTGGCTGGTGACTTTTTACCTGCAGTAGACCGTTTACAGCTTTTTCTCACTGCTCGGTGAGTCTTTGTCACAGAAACGATCTATTTTAGATTTAAGAAGTAGATTGTCACTCTCTGAGCTATCTCTAAATATACAGAAAACCACACCGATTTGTTATTTCCTCGCTGGGTGAATGAGAGACAAACCAATAAACAAGTACGTATAGTTATGACGGCCTGATCGGCACTGGTGGCCAAGTGATTGGACCACTGCGCTAAGGGTTGCGGGTTCCGATTCCCGCACGGGACAAATTTGTGCGATCCGCAGATGTTCGTCCCGAGTCTGGGTGTTTGTGTATGTGTTGTTTCTTGATTGTGAAATACACCCACGATACAGGAGAAATTCCTAGTGTAGGGCGTTTTTTTTATTAAAAGACGTTCTTGAATTTTTTTGTTGATAATACACCTACATTCTAAAACAGCTTACCTAGCTTTGCAGTTAGCATCTTCTTTTTATCTGCGGTCGGTTAAAACGAATGCTTCCGCAGCAAATAAACAGTGCTGCTGTGGACATTGATCCTAAACCTGATGCTATATTGAAGCGATTCGGCGAGATTGAGATTTATAACCTCCCCCTTTCACTCTAATGAAGTTCTATTGGTACTATCGCATTTCCACTGAGTTTATTTTACAATAAATAACGGTTTTACTTCGATTTTCTTTGTTCGTTTCTGTTGTAGAAGACTGAGTGTCCTGTTTATAAATATTTAAGCGATGTATATTGTATAGTACCTATTGGTGCGGAGATGGATGACGACTGAGGTTGGATGTCGGTTGTAAACTGGTGTGCCCCATGTAATACGGATAGAATCTCTATTTATTGGTCTTCTTCTTATCGTATGGTTGATGAACAACCTGGTGTCAGAGTTTAAACCGCCTGTAGGCCTCTGATATGACTTTGAACACCGTTGAAAAATCTCTCAGGTGTACCGGTTTCCTCACGATGTTTTCCTTCGCCGTTTTAGCAATCGATAACTAATTTACCTGAATTTGAAAAGAAATTGGTGCGTACCGGGGTTTGAACTTGCGACCTTTGACTTGGCAGTCCAACAGTCATATAACGGCTATCAGTGCATGTGCATTTATTGGTTATACATGCAAAGTAGTCAGTGACCGTCGCTGAGATTGTAGGTGGTAAACGTATGTACTTTCCGAGAGCTACTTATATAGACATCAAAAAAGGTAATAGTGACATCAATTTAGGGACAGGTTAATCAAAAATAAAATACTCAAAGAAAGAAACTATTTGTTTAAGAATAACTTATTTAAATACAACAGTATTATTTATTGTTAAATTGGGTTTTTAATTAACTGCGAATAATTATAATTTTACCAAGAATTGCATGAAAAGGTCACAAACTTAGTTCCAAAGTTTCACAAACAGTTTTCATGGTCTTAAACTGATTAAGGTTTCTGTATTCCACCATCTGTGACCATTACAAATATTTGGGTTCTGTGTTTTAGACTCGAAATGAACTAATTAAAATCGGTGACTTGTTAAATTCTATGAACTTTCGTTATAGAACTTGAGGGTAATTAATACGGGACAATGTAATACTTAACAAGTTTCACTTTTGGTGTTTAAATATTTTGCGTGTGGATATTTTTACTCAAGAAATTACAAATGCCAAAATGCGTCAATTTTGCTGGTGTGTGTTGTTACTAATACTAAGTTTTAAAATTTACTAAACTATAAATAATAGTCATAATTTCCATTACGAATCAGCAACCAAACACTTATGTTTTATTAAAAAACATCTAACGATACAACAAAAAGTGACACAATTCTTAAACAATCCTGTGAACAATCTATAAAATAATTAGTTTTGTTTTAAAAATAAAACGGGAACAAACTCTGAAAGTCCGAAGTTTCTACATCAATCAAAATCTTCCTTAATCACCAACTTTGCTATTAACGGTGGTTGTTTGCGTCGGCGTCGTCGAGATGAACGTGCGGGGTCCCTCCCATAAGTCTATTACCAAAGCCTTGGCCGCAAACCCGCCATTTCACGCCGTATTCGATTGAGCTAATTGATCTCCACTTAGGAAACTAACTCCCAGGCGATTACGGAACTCCCGTCTAATAGTGATTTAAATGCGTGTGTGGGAACATGTGAAAGGGGATTTTTACCGCAAATTATGTAGTTTAATTAGATAATCTATAAACAGTAATTATTGGTTTTCAGCACTTTATTGTAATAGAGACGTCAAAATAGTGAAATTGAGAGCGGGGCTATCTTCATATAACAGCATAAAATAATTACATAGTTCAGAAATAAATCCTAATTACCTATATACATATTATATCAAAATCATTCTTAATATTAATATTCAATTAATAAAAGGTTATTAAAATGTAAAATTTCAGTACTCAAATCTACGCCTACAATTTCGCCTACTTGTTTCTAGTACCTATTGCGTATACCAAAACTTTTTGTATCAGCTGTTATTAAGAACATACCACAAAAATACAAAGAATACTTATTATAATAAATGCGAATAGAATGAGTCGTTTGTCGTACTATTCCATTTTAAGTCATCCGAGGGTATTAAGTACTTTCATTCATAGTCGATAATTTACTCTATAATTATGTCATTAATTATTTCCTTGTTTCCTCTTCACCATATGATAGCTTTACGAACACCTTCGAAAATTTTATTGAACTCCCGAGTAGTAATTATGTTCTCACTCCAAATTATTAAACTGCTTTTGATAAATATTAGAGATAAGTTTGAATTATTTATTACCATTCAGCTCCCTAACAAATACGAGGAATACTTTAGATGGGATAATGAGCTCCCAAATATAAAAGGGCCTATCAAGTACAAGCTTAGAACTCCTTCAACATAAATGAACACAAAGAATTGATTTTTCTATAAATAACTATTGATTCGGTTTTCAGGAATGATTGCGTACTTTATAATATCTTCTCCCTTGTGAACGTGGAAGAAAATTGCAGATTGTGTTTTTGTACATCCATATTTAGCCAAACAACGTCATACTGGATGAGATAATATTAGATGCGAGTACATTACTGGTATAAATCTGGCATAGTTTAAGAAAAGAAAAACATTAAAACATTCAAGTCACATTCACGCAGAATTTCCAAAAAAAGAAATTATTAACACTTGGTCCAACCTGTACTTCAACACCGTACGCTAAGCAGACGCATTTTGCGATGACACACCAAGAAGGCGAAGGTTCCTTATCAAAGAACACGAATCTAAACAAAACAACAAAATCAAAGCATACGCACACTCACATGAATCTCACACGAAAGTCCCAAAGCAATAATTCGATTCCGTTAAAAAGGATTCTCTCGTAGGAAAAGGTTTATTTATTCCCTATAATGCGGGTTTCCATCAGTCACTGTATTTACATAGTAGGCCACTTGGCAATCCTTAGATCATTCAATACCGGATATTGGTACTAGTGGGCTGGAGGTTGAGCATTCGATGTTCCAAGCTAATTGGATCGAGCATTTGGTTTTATATGAGCGCACTTCATGACGTACGGGCCTATAAAATTGGAGCCGAATAAGTATTCAATGAGGAATCTTTTTCTCGTTACCTTTGATAGGCTTCGGATTTAGAGAAACTGATTAGTTTAAATGTTTAGTCGTAGATGACAATATGTGTCTGTGTTTCAGATATATTCTTTTTAAGTTATTTTATTTTTAATGTTTTTATACTTAGCGTGTTTCCCGTATGGAGATTTTACCATACAGATTTTTTTCGTTATTTAAAAGTACATAAGGAATTGGGTAGTACATACTCGATCCTTTTTTAAAATTGTAATGTTAAAAAAATCTAAAAACTAAAATAATGCACCATCTAGACTTCTCAATTAAAAGCAGAAGCTTTATTTTTCCTACCAGGCTATACGTTTCAAAGAATAAAATAAATCTAAAGGAAACAGGATAAATAATAGATGTAATGACAACCGGTGATGCGAGCGCTGCAATGTGTTGCTACAGCGGATATGAGCTGCCGGAGCAACGCGGATGCATCAAGTGATTATGATCGTAGATGGTCCAATAAGCGGCTTGATTAACGTACACGTTGGTGGCGTAAACAGCTCGAGAGTATTAGGGTAAGATCTAATTGTAGATATAGATTTATAAAAAGAAATAGTAACATTGTAGCCGTAGCAATTTTATTCGATGTAACACTTTTTAAACTATTCGAGCAAAGGATGCATATATTTCTAGATATACCTATATTTCTATTTGCATTTTTACGCCGATACTACGTTCTCTCAGATAGCTTATAATTTAAACCAAACTATAAAGTCAATTCATATAAGTAAGACAATTATTATTGTATTCAATGCATCCATTTCCAAATCCAGAAAATTACAAAAATCTTGGCACAGCAATTTCAAAATTAGGTGGTTCAGAAATGTCAAAATGAATTTCTCTTTTATCCTATATGAAGACGCAGTGCGTAGAAAAATTGAGTGTTCCGCAAAATAAGATGAGCAAGATTACTTATGTAGATATCAACGTTTTGCTGCGGCTCAATTTACTGAGAGAAATTGAAATTTAAGACGATTCACCATTTTCAACTGGAAAATTCCTCGCTGAAAGTACTCGTAAGAAAATGGTAATCTGTTTAACCGAAGTATTAATTTCAATGGAACGGTCCGCGGTGGCTTTGAATTCGTTTCTTCAGAATTTGCAAAATCGTTCGTAATACGAATCCGATTAGTTTGAATAAAATCTGCGAATCAATCCTAGTCGGAGACTTTAGGTTGAGGTTTAATGTATTCGGAAAAGTGTTATGTCCGATTTCGTGTTCACATACTTTTATTAGGCTCGGTTAAGGCTCCTTGTAGTCTTTAGTTTGTCCATAGTTAAATAATTAATATTGAATTTTAAAATTAAGAACAACTATCAATGTTATGTTTTTTATTTATTTTCAAAACTAGCTGCATCCCGATTTCCCCGCTACCTTTTTTGGAATACAAATTACCTACCCTATGTTTTAATCTAGGGTGTCAGCTACCTCCATACCAAATTTTATCAGTGTGAAGAAGTAACAAACATACAAACACACACACTTACAAACTTTCGCCTTTATAATATTAGTGTGAAGTGTGATGATTTACAGAGATGACATAGTTTTTAGCAATTCAATAACAATAACAATTTGTCGAAAGCCTACCAAAGTACTTTATAATCAAGTCACTGAGGTTCCACATGAAACTTGGTTCGAATCAGTTATAACTCAACTCCTAACATTTTATTCTCTTTGTAGACAGAAATATAATTTAATTTACTGCTCGCGTTGAACGTAGATTACTCGTAAAGTGAATATCAGCAACCATTTGTAACAAAGTTGGCGGCTAGCAAACAATTAGGCGAAGTTAGGCTGAGGGCTCACGGGTCGGATCTGTTTGCACTAAGTCCATGTTTGTTGACTATAAACATTCCTCACCGGATATTAGCCCTTGTCTGAACGTGTGGAAGAATGAGCTCGTTCAATTTCTATTAGTTCTTTGACACACTTCTCGCAGTTGATCCAGTTGGATCAAATATGGGCACTTGGGCAGTTCGAAAGGATTTACCATCTATTTTTATTCAGGGTGAAGAATAAGTTTCATTTATATATTGTGGTGTAGCCGGGTTTGATTTCCGAACCACGTTAATCATTTTCATCTATATCGCTCAAGGGATTACACGCTGTAGGTGCCAATGTGTTTTTCTTAACGCCATAAATTAACAGTAGAATTTTTAGAGAAGTTAAATGGATACAATTTTTTGGTTATAATATATACCAGTACCTAGATGTATCGAAGTCATTAAAAACCTATATTAAGAACAACAAACACCAGTGTACGTTAAGTAAAAAGCGAAACGTTTGAAAGAGTCCAACACATTAATATTAATTACATTTTCCCTTGATCGCCCGCAATTTGTAATTACGTATTTAATTCTCTCGTACCCTCATTAAAGCAAAGTCCTATATACAAGAAAGGTTAAATCTTTATCAAACAAGTGTCAGAAGTACATTACCTTTCACTGGGCAATGTCACAAAGTGAAACATGATGTCGGTACAGAGGAAAAGATACGAGCAAATTTTATTATTTCATTCGATACTGATTTGTGTGACAAAGTCACGAGAATATATTCACGTCAGATATTGACATTTCCTTCAATAAGAATCCTATGAAACGTCGAAGGATCACAACTTATTACGGCAACAAATGAACCGATAACAGTACAATCTTATATGTCTCTTTATAAAGATGCCAATTTTAACTAGAGCTCTAAAAGTATGTAGTTATTTGCCTTTGTACGAAGGAATGGGAGGTTTTGTTATGCTGGGCGTTGTGCATTATATCGCTGTAGGAGAATTCATATAAACTACGGGCAACTTCCGCGGCGACGTTCGTTGTTATGGTGAGGAAATGGACCCCAGTCTTGAACGGAAAAGTAAGAATTCCGTGTTTCCCCGAAGTCGTGTAAACAATGAACACGCAAATAATCAATACGATTAAGCCGTGTATATTTATATTGCCTTAATGGCGTCCTATCTACCAAAACCGGTTTCTGTGCCAAATATCTGTTAGAAAAAGTTTGTGTGCAACTCTCATTCAAAACCGATTTGGCTCAAGTTGCCTAGATAAGACGATTTTCAATATTCATCACGGCGGGCGCTTGAAACTTGTTTAACAATATTTTGTACCTAAAATACATCCTATGGTATTCGCTTATATCTTGAAAAAGATTAAGACAGTGTACCTTAGTAACGGTAGAAATTGTGCACGGATGATGTTAGATTATAAAAGATAGAAAACTGTATTTTTTGAACATAGCTTGGAGATAGCGTAATTTTTGTTAGATGTTCACAACACAATACAATAGTATTAATATGTCTTCAGAAAATAATCCAATATCCTAACAACCTGGACTTTTTGTGAAGATTGTTTTCTTAGTTTGTGTATTAATGGCGCCTCCGAAAAATGATCGTGCAGTTGTCTGTTTGCGCAATATCATCACGTTGTTTACGCTTAGGAAACAGTCAGCGGTAAATGTGTTTGTTGTCGGAAATACGATAAAATGTTTTGTAATTCCGCTGTCTTCTGAACTTCTGTTTTTACGAGCGATACCGAATTTTGCTAACTTCAGTTTTATATACACGTTGAGTGCTGTCAACGAATTGTTCATTTTCGTCTCCGATTTGGTTTTATATTTTTCCCGGGTTTAAAGTTCTGTAGGTATACCACGTATAGATTTTGTTTTAGACGGTATTCTTTCTCTGAACATTGACTTCGTTTCACGAGGTATAAAATGTATCAATATTAAATCGTTTGCTGGAAATAGCGTTTGAACTATGAATAATATAACTATATCTTATATAAGCCAGACAGTCGTATAAAATAAATAAAATTCAAATAGATTTCTCAATTTTAATCTTGTTGCCATGCCAAGTTATATGCCAAAGGAGATTTAACTTTTTATTTCTTAAATAAACAATATTTTTCGTATTTCTGAAACAAAGAAATCCTCTCTTCACAAAACATTGTAACCCCAGGCGAGTAAAGAATTTTCACTTTTGTCAACCATTTCAAGTGAATGTCTCGAAAGTATTTTCGGAAGTTGTACCAGTAGACTACTGTACGAGAATGCTAAAATTTATATCATTGCAAGTGTAAGATTTACAGCGAACGGTCCGTGCGTGGGGGTTTTCTAAAACGTAGTAGATCTTCCTTATTTATGTTTACAGCTTATACCGGCCGCTTCCATTTCGTATATAGTTTGAATCCGTTTATCGGATTTCGAACACGTTTCGGTCGAATCCCATATCGGTGGACTTGATATATAAGCGTGGTCGGGGTACCCTTATAAAATTACCGCTAAGGAAAGAATCGCTACGAATGAGGATACAATAAGAATATTCAAATGGGCAAGATCGTTCTCTTATATGAATATAGAAAGACGCTTATTTATTCGAGAAAAAAATGTCTATTCATCTACTAGATTTCGACTATTGCCATCCGAAAGAAAATTGGAGCTGTAGGTATGGAAAAAGGATAGTGGATATTTTGGTATACTATGATTACAGAGTAGGAATTTGCTTAGACCACTGACTATGACGAACGTGCGTGCACAACAATACAGGTGTGGCAATTCGTAGCGTATTATCTTTTCGTACGTTTTTATCTTGGCAAACAGAGATAACCTAGCTAACGTTTATCAGGGCTGATAAGTTAGCAGTAACGATTCGATCGAGACGGTGAATGGACAGCACGATTTTAGTGTCCAAATATAAATTGTTTGTTGTGTAAAGTGACTTTTGAGTGAAAATGGCTGGAGCTGGCAGTGGCCCGGCGGTCGGAAAACTGGAGTCACAGATCTATTGTATCAAGTACACGCTGTTTTGCTTTAATGTCGTGTTATGGGTAAGTTTAAAAAACAATATTGTACTTTTTGTCACATTTTTCACGCTCGATACATTGTTGATTTCGATTGACCGTTTGCAAATGGACGAATCACATTAACGGTTTTGGAAATTATAAATGCAATTACGTTGTTTGAGGTAACAATTGTTGTAGTGACTGAGCATGCAATAAAATGAGTCACAGGCTCGCCTCTTCACTAGTATAGGTACTTACTTCACGTAAAACTTTTGTATATGTTGAAAACTAAGCCAACAAGCTTGTAATTAATAGACATAATGGTAGGTGTAAATTCAGTTATCATTGAATTATGTATTTGAGTCACGGCGATGGCAATTGATTAACACGCGACAAACTCGTTCAGTATTGCCAGCTCGTGACATTTTTTATGTACCAGTTTAGTAATGTGTAAACAAGGCTTTATGACTCATTATTCATAGAGGCAACACGCGACGTATTTAAATAATGAACACGGTCGTTTTCCTTTAATTCTTCATAAACGAGATAATGTATTTAACTATCGGTGTAGCAACCACGTTAACATTGTTTAATTATATTTTCTCTATGACTGCCCTTGTTAAATTTCTTATCTTCGCTTAAGAACCTATTTTGTAAATTATAGTTCAACTGTACAAAAATGAGGTCATGTGTAAAAAATAATTTTCTTTTTACGAAGCTATGTGTGGAAAGTCCATTCTTTTTCTCTAATAAGACTTAAGGCAAATTACAACGTACACAAAAGGACGTTTTATCATTTTCATACAACTTTTGAAACGTCAGGAACTTAGTAAGTCCAAACATTAGTCGTTTGACAACGAAGAGTAGATCAAGGTCGTCTCACAATTAATTAAATAGCGATTAGTGACCTGAAAAAGTTCTGTAGTCGCCGGCGCGGGCGGCTCCACCCATTCCTTCCAGTAGGTACCTATTTAAACGGCGACTAACAGTTGAGTTATATGTAGATAGGCATCATTATACTCTGGGGTACCAGTCACATAATTGGATGGTAATGTAATTTGTTTGTAGCCCTTATTAGGATATTATTATTATTAGGTTTTAGAATTTATTTACAATTAAAATTAACGTGTGATTCGGTACGATTAGGAATTACGACGAAATAAATTATTAGTAAAACTAAAAATAGGTATATAACATACAATTGTAAATGCATTAATTAGTTATTGTAGGAATGAGATGCGTGATCGTAGCAAATATAAATCCGTGGTCTCTGCCTACCCCTCTGGGGCGTGACTTTGTGTATGTAGGTATGTATGTATTCGCATGTATTCCCGAAGGCATAATCATTTTTTAAATTAATATTATGCTGATGAAGTTAATAATTAAGTTAAGGACTTAATTTACCAAGAAAATATTTCAAAACAACGAGCTGGAGAAATAAACCAATAAAATAATTTGACAGTGAGTATAGCTTTGTTAGCCGAAATACGTTTCAAAATAAAATAAAACTTTGAAATACCATCCTTACTATCTTTTAGGAATACTAAACAATATATAAAAAGTAGTGTAATTCCACAAATTAATATTGATTACAGTGTGATATCGCACCTAACCTAAAATAAAGGGCCTAGCATAAAGAATGCGTTATCAGCTCAAGATAAGCAGCCTGTCCTGTTTTCCGAGTACTAGCTGTTAATGCTGTCATACTCACTTGTGATTCATGATTGTATACGTTTTATTTATGTTGATTTCATCGTCGCAATATTATTTCCGTTTCTGACATCCCGGTTTTTTATCTTAGAATAGGTGATTAACGCTTTTTACTAATAATATGTACTGTGAAGTTAAATTCCATTTTCTTTGCTTAGTCAAATTTAAATGAAGGGAAATCTGTTGGAATGTTATTTACTATCAAATTAATGCTAATTATAAATGTATTACTGTTAATTCAATTACAAAAAAAATTGCAAAATTATTGGGTAAAAATTGTTGTATGCTATAGGCAGTAATATTCTTATTTATTATATAGATACCTTATAGGTAGGCAAATGTAATGTTTATCATTGTCAGTAGGTATTTATAGTAAGTAAATTCCGCAGTGTCTGAAGACGAAGGTTTTTAACCAGTGTGTGTTGCCAGTGATGACGTATGGCTCTGAGACGTGGTCGCTAACGGTTGGCCTTTAAGAGAGGCTCAGAGTCACTCAACGAGCTATGGAGAGAGCTATGCTCGGAGTTTCTTTGCGCGACAGGATCCGGAATACGGAAATTCGCCAAAGAACTAGGGTCACCGACATAGCTCAAAGCATATGCAAGTTGAAGTGGCAATGGGCAGGCCATATCGCTCGAAGAACTGACAACCGCTGGGGAAGAAAGGTTCTCGAGTGGCGACCACGAACCGGAAGACGCAGCGTTGGCAGGCCTCCCACCAGGTGGACCGACGATATCGTCAGAGTTGCGGGCAACCGGTGGATGCAAACGGCAAGTTGTCGTTCATTATGGCGTTCTAAGGGGGAGGCCTTTGTCCAGCAGTGGACGTCTTCCGGCTGATGATGATGATGATGATTTATAGTAAGTTACAAAAGGCAACTAAGGGATTATGTGAATATTATCGGAAAACATCTCACGCTGTATATCTGAGTATATTAGGTACATGAACTAATTTAACAATGACGCCTGTTTTCCTCAAAAGCTGGACATATAAGTGTTTTCCTTTATTATTCACCCACATTTTGCTGCTCATCATAGGTCTCATATAAGAAGCCTTATAATACGCCTCGCCCAAAGTCCAAGCAGAGCTCCCTCAGAGCTAAGTGCGAGAGATAGCTACGAAAAAAAAAACTGCCATTGATCGGGCCTACACTGAGTTCAACACCACTCACGATTATAAACATCCCCAATTTATACCGGATAAATAAATAAATGAAAGCCTCCTTCACTCCTTCATATATTCAAAACGCAATCATACTAAACTTACAATGAATTCTAGTTCAGCAACACTCAAAAATCAAACCACAGACGTCGAGTCCTAGTCCATAATTTATGTTCAAGCGGTAAAGTTACTGGCATTAGCGACACGTGGTGAAGTCGTCCGCACTAAATCTTGGACTCTCAACTTTGCGATCCACAACTTGCTCCCGATACAAGGGTTAAGCTCACTTAATTAATGAGATCAAATAATATCGGGGAGTGTAGGCGTTAATACGATCGCCAGAATGGACAGGAGCGAGGAACTTAGTGCAGTAACTTTGAATGTGTTTACTTCGTAAATCTTGATGCGGTGCAGCTTCGTCTTCGAAATTTGTTCGCTTTCTAAGGTACAATAGGATGGATGCTGATTGCATGTGTATAACTATACTCACACAATTGCGGCTGAACGACGGCATACCTTCTTTGTTCACCCTTGAATCGAATTTATGCGAGATGATAGAGATACTACTTTAATTTGAGTGTACCTAATCCTTTTTTTTAAATAAAGTATGAAATCATTACTCGTAGAAAATAGTATTAAAAAGGGTATCACAGTCTAGACGGTTATTTTATTATTTTACTTAAACCAATTACTAAGGCTCCCCCTTCCACCCATAGAATCTCAAAAAACACCCACAGAAATGTTTAACAGAACACGAAAGAACAAGAACGTAATTTTCTCTCGTATTTCTTTTAATGAAAACCAGCAGCGCCTTACGTAAAACAATAAACTGCCGCAGCACTTCAGGCTTCGCGTTAATCACCCGAGCTGTTCACTATAAATTGGAGAGCGAGGCAGCGCCAAAAACTGCGGCTCCTCGCCTTCAAGAGTCACTCAAACCGCACCTGAACACTCGTTAAGGTGTTCCTGCAATAAGAAATAATTGCCGAAGTTACCACCCGGTATCGAATAATTGACTTTTGGATTTCCGCCAAAAGGAGTCAATGCAAATGCAAACCTGAGTTGGTTTTGGTTTCTGATTAATGATGAAGATTGAAGTGTTTACCTGACTGCATTTTTATATGCATAGCTCAACTCCTTTTGGCCACGCTTTGATTGAACGAGCATTTCAGTTTCCTTCCGTTCAAATTCTTGGTGCAAACTCTGCGATATTAGAAACTTCCAAATTAATTTTCTTGAAGTAGGCCATCTATTTGGTAGTGATAAGTTAGTACCTAGTAGTAAGGTAATATATTCAAGAAGTGGCTGAGAACACAAAGCATTTTGACTAGGACAACAGATTTAAATATCGGGTAAGATGCCTGCGACTTCAGCATCAGCTATTAAGTAAAAAGACTTGAAGAATTCTCTGTCTCTAAAAAAAGTTATCTAATATACTATTAATACAGGGTTGGTTGATAAATGGGCTGTTCTGACCAACAGAACGTCACAGAAACAACCTTGTGACACGCGACAATGAAATAGAACATTACGAATAACATAAACTTAGTGTAGCGAAATTGTTCAGCGTTTACATAGTACGTAATAGAGTCTATTAACATACGTAATTGCTGAATGCATTTATCTGCGTTAAATACAGCGGATTAAGCAATTAAACTTAGTCGGGTGTTGCAAGAAAGTAGAATTTTGCTACTAAGTGGCAGCCCGCGGCTTCGTTTGGATTCGTCATGTAGATGACACACACACACTTTGATAATTAAGATCAACATTAGTAATAGTTATTAAAGAAGGTAGGTAGGTACTTACTGTTTTATATCAAATCATATGTATTATCTGATTGTATACAGGCATTGTTAAATTGAATTTACAACAAAAAGAGTCAAATAGCTCTAATATTTAGTTTTATTTCAATATGGCTTTTAAAATCTATGTCAAACTTCGAGAGTGCCTAAATTCTAAATAGCGACAAATTCTTAATTAAAGCATCAATTCCATTTATATTTAAAGCGAAACACTCCTCGATCGAATAATTTGATTAACACCTAACAGAAATATCCAGTATTTCTCGGTACGCGGAAGTGAGACGTTTTCAAGACGCTTTATATAATCGCTTTCTATTGAATAAACACATCAGCTTTCGCCTTCCCTTATTTTCCTAGTACGCGCTTACTCCGTTTTCCTTTAATAAAATCGCAATATTAATTAAAACGTTAAACGAATAGTTCATCACCTGCTTGCGATGTTAGTATAACGTTAAATTTCTTTAATTATGTGAGCTTGTTTCAATCGTATTATGGTTGTGGTAAATTTGGAAGAGGAAAGTCTTGGCTTACTCTTTTGTGAGCAAATTAACTTGAGTATAGATTACTGAAAACTTGTTTGACGTAAATATTACGTTATAATAATTTTTCTAAATAAAATTATACAGTGCTGATATAGAAATGCGATTGTAGAAAAATCTTAGAAAGGTACGCATGAAGTATTTGATTTCATAGATCGGCCAAAAATAAGTTACTTTTAGAGAAATGTTAATCCAAAAAATTACGGTTAGGTACTGTTGAGTTATGAGAGCTTGTCTAAAGATTAGCTTTTTCTATTTATATTTAGGCCGGATTCTAGTCTAGCTAATTGTGTCTGAATTAGATTTGGAGCGAAGATTTCTGCTATCCAATTACTAAAGGATACTTATTGGTATTTATTACTATGTTATGTGGCTACCGCGCAGATCAGTCGATCTGCGAGGTTAAGCCGTGCTTGCCGCGGTTAGTCTAGCGTTGGTTCCCCGCTTTCTCAAGTCGAGACTCCTCCATGATCCTGCAACAGCCCCCTTACCATGAACTCTTAAAGCAGGACAGTTGACCATGTGAAAGAGGGGCTGATTTCTCTCCAGCCTGAGAGTGCACTTGTGTTCGCGCGCATACTTGTGCACTATAATATCTCTTGCGTAGTTGGCGTCTCAGCTGAGACGGGCCGCCACGACCGAAATTCGGTCAGGAGAACATTATTATACTACGCTTACACTGTTAGTCACTTCAAGATTTGTATTTTTTGTAACAACTGTCTGTAGTAAGTAGATGTACGAGTAGATACAAACAAGCATGTCTTCCTAGCGTGATGTAGCATTTTCTACAGACCTGCCCCCATACCATGAACAGTTTACGTTGAGGAAGCGAGACGCCGCATTACACTGCACGCAGCGGCGTCTCGCTTCCATAACGTAAACTTCCCTGCTTTAAGAGTTCATGGTAAGGGGGCTGGAGCCACTAAACCCAGCCTTGTGGCACACAATGTTTTAGATTGCTATATTGACTTTATGTGTTTTTCCTTCTTAGTAGGTTCAGTTACCTACTTGCCACAATATAGCAAGAGAGGCTACCGCCCGCTAGGTACCCCTAGCTCATACAAAAAGTTGTTAATTGGTATTCAACGTTATGTTATTTTGAAACATAAAACATGCGGCATACCAAAATAACACTAGAAAGCGGTTGGGATCTGATATACTAGGTACAACTAAATTTGAGGTTCTACTTTTGTTTGGCAGGCCCTAAGTGATTCGCCCTTATCACATGAAAGTTTTACTATCTTTGGAGCAGAGTGGGTGTACAATAGCAAGATACTGCTCTACCTAATTGGTATAGGGTATGTTGGTAATGTCAAAAGTAGATGGAGCCGTTAGATTAATTTCAATAAGTTTCCAATGAACGTGTATTTTCTAAGTTACTATTTAGACTTACAATATTGTGAATGGTAAAATTATTTCCAATCCAATTTAGGGTTATAATTATTCACTGTTTTGAACAGTTAGAGTTTGTGATGAAACTTCCTAAGGCAGTAACCGACTTTGATAACCCTGTCTGTTTATCAACTTAACAACTTGATTTTCCAAATCGATATCTGTCGATATGTAAGTAGTTACTTGCCTATTGGATATTGTTTGCTCTTTTAGGTAAAATCTGTTTTGGGGAGGTTATAAAGCCTATATCTTAATAGCCGATCCTGCCTCATAGATATAACATTTTGAAAAAGCGACATTAAAAAGTATATTTATTTATCACATCATAGTTTATTTAATTTTATTTATATCGCTTTAGATAATTCTTACCTAAGGTCTTATTTAGTGCTATCCTATGCTCGCGACCCGTCTTCGTGGATTTCGCTTAAGAACTTTATGTGGCAACAGTAAGCAGGTTTACCTATTTGATTTTGTTAACAATTATGGGTTTTTATATTTTCCCCGCGAAAAGCCCAATATTTTCAAAATTCAAAGTAGTTAAATTTAATCCACATAACATCAGCTATTTGCCAGTGATAGTCCCGTTAAAATTCATCAGCTGGAGAAGCTATAACCGCAAATTTTCCGCGTATTTGTTATTTTCTCTAGCTTAGGTAGTTATACTTAGTTATATTAAGTATATCATACTTTGGACCATTAGCTATCTGTCAGTAAAAATCCCATCGAAATCGGTCCAGCCGCTTCGGAGATTCATCATCAGCCAAAAGACGTCCACTATTGAACATAGGCCTCCCCGTTTAAGCGGGGGGGTTGCCATAATCCCCACGCTTGGCAAGCGGCTTGGGGATCGTAGTATTGGTGGTGAAGTTACAGAAGACGCTGCTGCCCATCTTCTGGATTTTCCCTTAGTCGCCTCTTACGACAATCACGGGAGGAAAGGTGGTGGTCAATTCTAGGCCGGATACCACACGGCACGGAGATTAGCCGGAGCAAACAGACACAAAACAGTTTTTAATTGTATTTTTGTTAATGGTATCGTACTTACTATATACTATCATATGCATTGAGTAAAAGGCTGTTATTTTGATATAACAAACAGACACTCCAATTTTATTTACGTGTATTGATAACGATGATAAATAAGCTTAAAGGATACTACTAAGAAAACCTACAGCCTTCTCCTCCATGATATCGCATGTTTATGTTATTGGCAGTTCCCCGGAGAAACTTAACTCAAAACTTCACAACTCTCACAACCAAATACTGTTTTGACGAAGTATATTTACTGCTTAGGTACATCAAAATAAAATAATTCCAACCATAACGCGAAGAAAATTGCAGTTAAATACTGCAAAAAACAAATCTAAACTTTCAACTTTGTAACAGTTACAAATTGCACTTTCGGTAAACTAAAAACACATCTGTCAATGTCTGGGCTCCTAGTAGGTACATACAACGTTATTTTTACCTGACATACCCGAAAGAAAGGATGAACTATTACCGTCCAGACAAAATGGCGTCAATTCACAAACATCCTAAATGACACGATATTTAATTGTTATGTACTGGCTCAAATACTAGTACTTATTTATACTTTGTTCAATATTTTGATAATTTCGCTACGTCACCTTCATGAGTACCACTTTCTTCTTCGAATCGGCGCGCGGCGCTAGCTTATTGTTTTACCGCTTCACAAAAATTTAATTTTAACTATCTACTAAGCTTAAAAAATTAAGAATATACTTAGAATTAACCAGTAAATTTCTTGAAACACTATTGTGGTAACTAGAGTTAGTTATATGTACTCGTATATCTAGATTATACGCATATATACCTATAATATGTATATTATGTACTTATACGCGTATAATCCAGAATTTGCTATTGGTTCAACGTGAAGGAGAAATATGAAAAACCCGATCCCTTGTGGCATAGATGCTGTATGAATATAAACAGCAAATAAGACCAACGACCTTTATACAGAAACTAGGGTTCTGTCACTGCTTTATGTCCCAAAAATAATGAAATATCTAAATAGACAAGTTTGATACACAGCATGTCGCATTTCAATCGATTCTTATTCTTGTCATGTGTTTATACAGCTGGGTGGACCTTTGTATTGAGAGTATCTTTGGATTTTCATAAATCAACGTAGGTATGCTTGTGACATTCCAGTCAACATTTTATTTCAGAATAAAATACACAGGGAAAATAATTCTCCTTTGTCCTAAAAAAAAAGGTATGTCTATTCGTTTGAACGTACGTAGAAAATAAATTATGAGCACAAAGGTGACAAGCTCCTGTCAAGCGGTGCTGCGACTGTCAAGCGTGATACAAACTATTTCAATAGTAGGTACATCTGAGCTATCGGTTCAATTGCGCTTTAGGTAATATTTTCTAAGCACAGTAGAACCCAGCCTAGGTATAGCTATCGCAGACCATAGTACCTACGTAACATAGCTACGTAGCTTCACTAAAGCTAGCTTCCACAAGTGACCATAACTAATGCAATAAGTACATATTATGTATTATTTAATAGAGTAAAATCTCAAAAAAAATATTGTGAAAGTAGACATGAATAAACTTAGTACTAATATCGTTTTTACTGACCTAGTCGGATAATTTTAATAATACTTACGACTGACCTATACGCATAAATAGTCCCTATGTGTATTTTTAGCTCTTAGAAAATATATACCTACATACTTTCAAGAAGTAGCAGGAAATGTATTTACAGATGGGTAACCATGTAATAAAAGTTAAAGCAACGACAGACAAATTAAAAGCCGTGCAAGAACCGGGAAATGAAAAGCAAAACTTGTTCCTCTAATTTTCTACTCAACCCACATCAACTGCAAAAACGCACCAAGTTCTGTAGATACTGCAGGTTCTCTTATCACCCTAATTATATGCAGTAGCCTCTTATTATGAGATATATTTAATTATTTGCTCTGTTATATTTAGCACTCAATGTTCAAAGCATTTTCATTTCAGATCTTTGGGCACAATTTTATAAAAATGTTCACGTATGTTTAGAACAATTAGTGAGAGATTTATATGAAAAATTGTATTTCCTCAATTAAAATAATCCTGTTTTCTATAATATCAAATTGCATATTCTATTGTATAAGAGAATAATATTGCAAATCAGCAAACTGGCGCGCAGTGCACGAGAGTACGCAATAAAAATATACAAAGCACTCGACTCATAACTAAATTACCATTTTGCGAGTTTCCACATTTTAATACGTATTCTGCTGAAATAGTTTTATTATTATTTTATAGATAGACGGATAAACCAATAAACCTGGATTTGGATTTTCATTTTTGCAGTAAAATAACTACGTGCGTATAACAATGCTTTGAGTAGTGCTAAAGAATTTCCCAACATTACATTTTTGACTTTATTGTTTTCCATGTCATTCATGTAGAAGCAATACAGCACAAGTTTTTGTTCCCCAAACATCCCTAGTCACTTTGTACGCATAAAATATTTACAACGGCTAAACTATCAATGAATACTGTCGCCGATTTGACTTACCCAAACGTTAAAGGAATTGTTTAAGAACTTAAAATGCTGAGACGAATTCATTCAAAAGAGAGTTGCGTGGAACAGATAAAACGTACCATATAAGATATTCAAATCCCTTAAGTGCACGTTGCGGTTGAATTGCGAGAAAAAGTCCCATTTTGAAACGTTGTAAAACTCTTTATTATTCCAGCTTTGCAGGTGTCTCGAAGGAGATACAATGGGAACCGGGACTGACGGCTGTTACCGTGGAAAACCGGGACACTGCGACCGAAATAATAGTTTTTTTGCGCTCTGCAAAGGTTTGAGCTCGGTCCTGGTTAAGTGTAGGCGAAAAATAGTGACGTTATTCTTAGTGAGGGGGAAATGCGCCATGTTTTGGCTGTATTGTATTTCCAATTATGTATTTGAGGATTTTCTTAAATATTTTTACCAAAAATATCCTGTCTTTTACCAAATTGTTCTAGCTGTACCGTTAAATTGTATAAAAGTTGGTATACAGTATAACACTAGAAAACATAATTTGACCCCATTTACAAGATTATTCTTCGCAACTTTAAGTTAGTAGACTGTTTTTCAGTTAAGCAGTGACTGGTAACTAATATTACAGTATAACAGTCTGAAAGCTCTTGAAACTGATAACAAACTCTACTGAACGTTGTCGACACAGTAAAAGAAAAAGGCTAACCTCTTTACGACAATTGATGTAAAGCCCGAAACTAGTGATAGCAGCAACATAATAATTCGCAACACATCACTTATGTTACAATGTAATGTCATATTCGTACCTAGAATCCTCTCCTGGCATGAGAACGAGCGCTGCGTGAGTTTTTACGACCCTATAAATTTTTAACGTTCCAAAAATGGCGTCTTTTTACTCTCTAAAAAGAGTAAAAACCTGACGTAGTTCTGGCGCGATTACAAAACGTATAACTGAATTCGTTTGTACCTAAATGAATATAAATAATATAATATTTACATCATGCCCAAGTTTATTGCCTTACCGCGGACGACCGTCGCACCATTTTCAGATATAAATACTTACCGTGTTTTTTATGTAAATGTCTTTTTAGTGGTCTCTATATTAAAAAACGGAATATTTGTGGCTGTTTTACGAGGCACGTTTAGTGGTTTTCTGTCATTTCAGCTACAAATTATCTTTCTAAATTAATTTATATTTTTCTATTCCAATTATTTATTATAAATATACCCATTATTTAGTTTATTAATACCTAGCTAAAACAAAGCGCTAAACAAGTCTTTAAATGCATCTTAATTTAAATATAGATGGGAAATAATAAATTTATATGGAGACGTCATTGCCGAAAACGCAATTCATATTTTATATTATCATCTAGCTACATGTTTATGTATTTTATTACATACATGTATAAATTGTTTGGCAGGATTCCAATCGGTATCCAAGAAGATAGTCTTCTGTGTTACACCGGCTTTAATTTAGTTATTGCTATGACTGCATTTAAGACGCACTTGGGTCTTGAAGAAGCTTTTTGTACTGAATACTCAATTATCTATAATAATATGTATATTGTATACTGCATAATTATATAGGAAATATCTTAGATAACTTGTTGAGTAGACCTGGGTTCGATTCCTAGATCGGGCATAGTGTTATTGCGGTTTTTCATTTGTTATTCTTAGTAACTCGGAGTCTAAATTTGTGCCCGATTAATGGAAATAGGCTCGCCTTCTATTACATTGGGAATTTGTGACTCGTAACACAATGTTATACCTGGCGTAATGTGAGTAGGTATACTAAACACCTCTGCCTACCCCTAGTACATAAAAATAATTATGATGTTATCCCTATTTTCATGTATAACTTACCAATATAACGTAATACAAATGTAAATACAGAAAATGAGATATTATTATTCAGAAAAACAACGTTCAATTACCCGAATCAACAAGAATACTTTGTACTCGTATCTCGACAAAATAGTTGTATGATATGGATAATAAGAACATTGAAACGTCCTCCTACAATGTTTTTATCAGCCTTTTATTATAGCTGTCACACATTTTCGATACATTCCCGAAGTTTTGTCGTAAAAGAGCTCATAAAGTTACTCTTTGAATCAAAATACAGTTCTAGTGTCCACCAGCCGAATTAATTCAATAAACCTCGTACTGAAGAAGTATAGCTTTTATGTATGTACTTTTGTTATTCGTCAGCTTTTCAGAGAATCCTAAAAGATAAGAACTCAAAGAGGACGAGAAGAAACAATTTTGTAGACACCCTGTAGATGATCTGCTTCGAAACTTTTTACAATCAAGAAGCTTACTGAACTTTTTATCTATTTGGAAAATTTCTACTTAATGCGAGACTTGAGTTAAGTTTATGATGGCTAACATACTTTTAGTTAGGATTTTAATTAGTTTTCGCTACTAAAATAGCAGTGAAAAATAACAGTGAATCAAAAACGAAATAAAACGTTTCTCTAGAGAAGATACGCGGTATTGTGTGCGTGTTATCCATCCAGAATCAGTAGTTACTCAACTTCGTCCGCAGATGCCTCTATCTATCATCAAGCTTGTATCCAGTGTATCAGAGCATTAACGGTGCTTACATTGGCCTCAGCATTATATGATTTTTCCAACAAACGTACAAGTCAACTTTCCGCATCATTTGGCGAGATACTAATGGATTGCGAACAGTGCTGTTGTCTCGACAGCGCTTTTTGCAGACAAAGTATAATGACGCGTGGTTATGCTCCAGTTCTCTATTTCTCGTTCCTACAGATTGTGTAGACGCCGTGTTTGCTAGCACCGCTACGGCGCTTCGTAATAGTTCTTCTTATATCCGCACGCATCCATTAATCTTTAGTACCTAGTTTCTGAAATATAGTACTGTTTGTTAGTGATATCATACATTAGCATATTTTGTGAGTATTGTATATTCATGACAGCCCAGTGTTCACAAATAACACGAGATGATGTATAAGGCTTTGCTAAAACTTTTTTGCATGTACTTTTGTTTTAACAAATAAGGATATAAGTATGTATATTATAAAATATTATATTTAATAAGTAAATTACGTTACGTGAGCGTAATGATTACGGCTTTTATATATAACAGCACCTACTCGTTCCATTTGTGGGACCGACCAATTTCATCATGTCCCCGAAGCAAAGACAAACAAAATAACAAAGAAGTGACGTGGAAGGTTAAATATGGTTAAAGTTTGAATAAGGAACTTTGCCACGAAATACATACATGCGCACAAATTTGTTTTACTTACTAGGCGACAAAGGCATACATACGCAACGCAAGGGAACGACGACGGGACGACGGAGACGAGTTCGTCGGACATGAGGCAAAATGAATGTACAAAACGCAGGACCACTGTAAGCATTTGTTTCCAGTCCATTGAACTTGCCCCGTTTCGTTTTCGTTTGTCTCTACGGTGTGCAATAACCTAATGTAATTGTGAGGTTTAATTTCAATACAGTCTGAGTCTTCTGGCTGGCTTATGTTTCGTGGGTTTTTTATTGGGTATTTTATTATTATGTAGCCTTCAGTTTTATCCATAGAAGATCATTTAAATAAATAAAGAATTAAATTTTATCAAGACATCTGTATACGCACTCGTTCTATAAACGACATAATTACACCAATCATAAACAAACATGAAATAATTATCATTAATATCTTAGCTGCGAAACAAAGTAACAATCGTAAACTCGTCCAAATTGCTGTTTCGATAACATCGATCGTCTACATTGTGCAAATAACATCTCCATCTTGTATACAAATATATGTAGGTAGAGTAAATATTACTCAGACAATAGCCTCCAGCTTTATCTCTGGCTATTTGGAAGACAAAAACAAAGCTATTATAAGAAATCCCGTGATCTGTGGATCTTACTGGCTACGTATAAAGGTTGACGACTCACTCCCGGCATTAATGAGATTGTAAAACTTTTAGAACGCAACTTATCTATTGCTTGTTTTATATTATTTTTATCGGAATATTAGAAGAAATGTGTATTACTTTAGCTTGTTTTATTTTATGGAATAATGTGCGTTTCGATGCGTTTTTATCGACCTAGTTTGAATAAGGAAGATAAGCTTATAACTTGTACCGGTATCACGAAAAATAAATGATTAAACAACATAACATTCTTGACAAGTATTAAAAGTGAATGTGTGTTGAGAACGACTGTAATTGTGCAGTACTAAAGGGTTAGCACCACAGTTGTGTAAGAGGCAATGAAATGTTAGTGCTCTATTACTGGAGAACTTCTTTAACTGTGTTTACATACACGCTCAAAGCTGTATTAATTGTCGAATTAGTTTAATAACCATATTTCAATAAGATTTTTTCTGAAATAAAGTTATCACAATTTTTTAATTTTGTCATAAGGTTAAAATAAAATGAAAGTTTACTGAACATATTGATATTTTCTAATATTTTTTTAAGATTCTGTCCGTTTGCAAAACCTCTTACAACAGTATTGCACCATACAGCCCCCTTAAACTATCCGACATTAGAATGAAAAATGTATGGGATTGACATATGTCATCGATTACATAGTCGAAACACTATGTCACCCCCATACATTTATCATTCTATTCGATTACTATTCGTCAAGCGTTTTGCCACTTGTCTAAGGGGTCAGATCTACTATAAATTCCCGTCATTCAACAGAGCTCAATCACGATATAATAAGAGAAAAATAACCTATTGATCGATACCCGGCTCTGAAGAGTAATCTGATTACTTAATTTTCTACTAAACCTTGGATTTTTTCTTTTTCCAGTTGTTCGGCTTGTCCATATTTGCTCTGTGTCTATGGATTTGCATTGAGCCAGGATTCAACGAGTGGATGAGAATCTTGGAGCTTCAGAAGTACTTCATCGGAATCTACATCATCCTGATTGCGGCACTTGGTATTATGTTCGTCGCGTTCCTCGGATGCGGATCGGCTCTTATGGAAAATGTTAAACTATTATATGCGGTAAGTTTATGTTTGTATTTCGATAGAATTATCAGTTCTCATCAAAATCTGTTCTATAAACTTTACTAATAAATTAGTCAAGACATTTTATGTCGACTTCATAAAAAAGATAATAGGTATATGTCTTCTTTGTTTAACCTATTACGTAAGGAAGCAATTCTTTATTCGCTATCTATAAATAACAAAAAGAAGTGCACTTGTCTACGCTAGTAATAACTTACTTAATTCTTTTTTCAGTACGTAGCATCACAAATAGCTCTATTTGTGTTTGGCCTTGTTGGCGCATGCGTCGTTCTGGACTTCTCCACATACGACTCCAGCATCCAGCCACTCATCAGGGATGTTATCGTGCGACTGATGAACAACCCGCAACACGAGGGCAGCCGCGAGATTCTTCGGATGGTGCAGGAAGGAGTGAGTATATAGCGTTCTATATATATATAGGTATAAAACTAATATGAAATAAGGATGTAATTGTATTATTGCCGGGCCAAAACTTCCTTTCTTACAAAAAGTATAAAATACTATTAATATTAAAAAGGTGCATCAAATCATTTATACTTTTTTTACAAGCTCTGTTTTATTTAGGTAGTTTTATCGATAATTCCATTCCAGAATTCGAATGTATTAAATAGTATTTCTACCGGACGCTGGAAATTGCTTCAAAGTTAAATAAAAAACAATAATTATACGACACCCTTTGAGGCTGGTATTATTATCCTTTGAACCGGCTTTCCAATTTCATTTCTGACTCAAATCATTATCCAGAGTGGTTGCTGCTGGCAACACCGAATTACTAAAAAAGCTATATATAGAATGTGCGTTGTACATATGTCGATTTTGTCGCAAAAATGAATGTGAGCTGTGATTTTTCTCTCGTCTAGCTTTGGCTACAAAAACGTGTGCCAAAACTCGTACATCTAACGAAGCAAACACCAAAACGCATTTGTCGAATGGGCAGTAGACGAAACTGTCGCGCAGAAGGGTTATGCTCACGGGGCCTACTATCAATTTCAAGTTATAATAGAAGTAACAATAGATGTGGACTTTACATTACGTTGTAAAAATAACGGATAAACTAGTTAATTACACAATAAAAAAATATATTTGTGTCAGCAGAAGTTATAGCATATTATTTTAAATTAATTATTAACTAGGTGAACTAGAAACTGTTTCGTATTAGACAGACAGGATTGACATTTAGAAACCGGATTCGATTTATAAACGTAAAACTACGAAACAATGCCGAGTTGTTCTTTTAGTAGGCCCCTGGTTTGGCAGTTGTCGGGGATACTGGCGCTAATCAAATAGGCCTGCGTGGCACGTTTTGCGCCCGATCGAATACGGCTTCAATCATAAACTCTCCGAACTAAAGACTTAATTTCGGATCAGTTCCGGTCACAAACGAAGCTGTACACGAAGCTGAAAATTTCTGTCGTTGGCACAATTTCGCTTGCTTTCTTTGAATGCCATGATGTTTTAACCTTTTTTCGGAGATCAATGAAATGCAGATGCAGCTGATATGCATTTCCAGAAATGCTCTAATAACTTGGATCTGCGATAAAAAGATCCTTTTGAGCGGTTTTGTGCACAATTTGGGTACTTAAAAGTCTAGTTATTATTTTCTTAAAGCTAATAATATTTCCTTGATACTTATATAAAATATTATTATGTTGCACCACCGCTGTTTCTAACGGAGGACTTATACAATTTTTATGGTCGCCCCAAATGGACAAATGTCTCTCTCCTCCACTGTTTCCAATTATGAGCTATTGTGGTCTAAGTATTGCAATAGGATTTAAGCTCATCCCATCACATAGGGTGGGCCGCGATATCTCTTGTTATAGTGTCGTTCCATAGTGGCGTTACCAATTAAGCTATTTGACTTATCCTTTTATAGATCGGTTGCTGCGGTGCCGACGGCCCTATGGATTACATCAACCTAAACAAGCCACTGCCTGCAGAGTGCCGCGACTCCGTCACTGGCAACGCTTATTTCCACGGCTGCATTGACGAGCTCACTTGGTATTTGGAAGGCAAGACCGGCTGGCTGGCCGGCATAGTGCTTGCTTCTTGCATGATTGCAGTGAGTATTCCGTAGTATCATTGGAAAATATAGAAGGGATATTAATAGAACGTGATCCAGAAAAAAACTGTTACTGGAAAGGTATTGTCCTGACGGGTTCGATAAATAGGCTCCCCACCTGGTACCACGCCTGGGCTCTAAAATCTGATGCTTAGAGCTTTACATAAATATCACACACGTAATCCTATAATAGGAAAACAGAGGTGTTCTTCATCATAAGGAGTCCTTACACCCATATTCTGCCGCTCATCATAATACATTCCATCATGGTAATAGGTGAAGAGCCGATTACAAATCTTGAAGCTTTTAATTAAATAAAAACAAATTAGAAGCAAGCCATACCTTTCTATTTATACAATTCCACGTATAAAACTCAACCAGGGCGCTGACATCTAGCAGTCTTAAATATGTACTCGTAAAACCAGAATATCCAGGACACGCCGGTCGTTACAGCTTAATGAGTTCTGAGCATCTTAACTACGAGAGGTGGAATTGCGCTGACATAATATAATTATATTAACATAACAGTTTCCAGAAAGTTCTATAGTGTTATTATACTAGAATATTCAAGTAGGGTACATAAGTTTAAATATTCTTTGGATCATTGTGGCCTTTATTACTGAGCTTAGTGTTAACCTGAAATTTTATTCGTGCATTACTAGCATTTCTGGTAACACTCCAATTGAACAAGTTTGTTGAAAGGATTCTCAGAGATACTAGACTTAATGTAATGGGACTTATTGAAATGAATACGGATTGATCAAGTATTGATTTGATCTTTAACTTGTGATGCTTATAATGAGTCTGTATTGCATATTATTAATAATAATTTTTATTTTATTCTTCCAAAGAGTATAAAAAAAACATATTACAGAATAGCATTCACATTAATTGTAGGGTTAAGGGTAATTGTACAGAGGCTTTCAAGAAGTGAGTCAACGACTCCTAAACTGAGCAATGCTCGTTCGTATCTTAGTAGTAATACACTGATCATTATTTATTACTTTTTTTTTAAACGTGGATTTTCTCTATATCGTGGGTGCGTTCCACAAACATGAAGTATCACATACACAAACACCCAGACTGGAGACAAACACATGCGGATCACACAAATTTTTGTCCCGTGCGGGAATCGAACTCGCTACCCTTAGCGCAGCAATCTAATCGCTTAGCCACTGAGCCCATCAGGTCGTCTGAATATTAGTATTGAGTTCTTACCGTCTATAAGTAAACTTAAGGGAGACAAAAGCTTTGTCTGCTAATGTAATTTTAATAGTGTCTTTCATAAGCTGCATAGTATACACTGCAAATTTTATTACTATTGGTTTACCTCTATTCTTGTGACACACAGATGGGCTTCAATAGAAGATTTAAGTTCTTCATTATTTGTATCGTTCTCCTCGACAGGTGGTGAATGCTGTCATGTCTCTCGTCCTGATCCAAGCTGTGAAGAAAGAAGAGGACGAGGCGACCATATACAAATAAGTCTAGGTTACACAATAAACATTCATTATAATAAGCGAAGGTTTATTTTTATATTCAACAAATCCGACAGAAACGTAATTACTGTATGAAAACTTCCACCGTGTTTATGTTAGGTAAAACTTAGATTGTAATTTTATGTAACCGTTTGTTTTAAATAAACTTTATTTTTTACTGAAACCTGTTTTGTTTAAGGTAACAATATGAATTTATATGTTTCAGAGTATTTTTTAAGTGATCACCATTATCTGTTTACATAGGTAACATCACACTCATTCTAATTTCGGGAAAATGTTGACCAATCTTTAAGATTTGGTACTATTTTCACACTATGCTTTAACATTTTAATTTTTTGTAACTTATTTAGCTAATGTATAGGTAGTTATACATTTTGAAGTTTAAATATCACTTGACAGATACGGTTCTAGCTTGTTCTGGACCGTCCGGTGAACAATATAAGGTTTTATATGATTTAATAGAATACGATTTAAATAATAAAATTACTGTTAGCAACAAAACGTATTTTCTTTATTTGAATCTTCTCCAACAATACGTTTGACTACTGAGAATGAAACAAACTTATATATTCAAATTTCAATTAAATGTCTGCATAGTTCATCATCACATTGAAAACTCTAAGTTTGAAGTAGCCCTACTCTGGTATACAGTAAGCACTGTTCAAAGTTTAGAGATGGTTTGAAACAAGCTACCTTTCCAGTGGTTCATGAAACATTTTACTCTGATTAAATTAAACTTTGGAAATAACACAAACGGATCTTTGCTGTGTTTGTTTAGAGCGAGCGCTTCGATGGGTGAAATGATTGCGAACTGCGGTGCATTTCTATTTATCATTTCCTTTGGTATTTATGTTGATTCGCTATTGCTCTAGTGGTTCATACTTTTCTTTACCTTGTGATAATATCAAATAACTTATTTCAATTAAAAAGTCTATTAAGGTTGTCCGGCAAAGATTTTGTTTGATAAAGTAGCTTCTTTAATGTTCAGGAAACGCTTTGATGCAAGGTGTGTGTACTTATACCTATAGATTAATTAGGCCTCTAAAATCATCGTTCAATAGGCAGTTATGAGCAAGTCGATCCCCGTTATATGTTTTAGCACATGTTTGTATCGCAGAAACGTCTTTACTGAATGTCAGATAATCTGATTATACTTGCACGCTGACAAGAGTAGATTAATAATAAGGCCTCATAAGTCATCCTACAATAGGCACCATAAACCAGATTCAGTATATCTCCATACGTTTTAGCACATATTTGTATCGCTACAACGCGTCTTCACTGAAGGTCGGGTAATCAGATTGTAGTTACGCTCGGACAAGAGTTCGCCGGCAGTTCGTTTTGTATAAAACGGTCTGGTCACCTAGAAAACGATAGGGTAAAGAAGTTATTCGGTTGCAAAACTTCCCGTTTTAAGCCGGACAGAGAAAATATCCGAGTGTGATCATGTTGTTAAAACAAGATGACGTCACTAAACTAGTTTTATCACTTTTAGCTTTAAGTAACAATACGTATCGCGACCGTGGTAAATGGAAGTTAAATTCTGGCCTCGATCGACCTCCGTTAGTGAATGTTTATTTATTCCTCGCTTGGTATAAACTGTGACTGTTGCAAATAACTAGCCAATATCTATTTCACTGCAGGCCAAGGCTACTTCGCACACAGCGAAGGAATTTATTCACTACATTTGCTTATAGTTCGTTGACGATTTCAGACCCACAAGGTTTTATCACGATGTTTATCCCTACAGATAATATACATAATTATGTTAGAAGTAAACATTCATTGGGTACCCTGATAACCTAAGATATTTGATCTTAGACGCAGCGAATTCAAACGTTGGTCGAGCTACGACAAAACTACACTTTTGAAATTGTGGCACTTTATAGCCCTTAAATATTATCTTAAAACATACTTTATTAGCACAAAAATATACACAACATGTCTTAGGCATCTAAAGCCAAATTCAGTAACCTAGAATGGGATTTTAGCACGTAAAACGTTATTTACTTACTGTATAAGTTACTACCTTATGTGTGTATATACATCTAGATAAGACATCTCATTAACTGAGTCTTCCGACATGCACAAACGCCCAGTGCATATTGCCTAGCGGTCCCCTTCCTGCCAACAAAGGCAAGCCGTTGAGAGTTGAAAGGTATACTTAGGGCTTCACTCTTGTTATATTTCTTTTCAATATTCTATTTTATACTGGAGACTATCATGCTTTGAGTAACTATGATGCCTTATTGATAATGTCTTTCATGTTATAGAGCTTCAATATTTGCGCACTGGATCACTGCTAGAGTTGTGAATAGACAGACTCGTGTCCCAAAATACTTTAAAGACATTTAAGTTGTCAGTAAGTCTGAGTTCCTTCCAGTTAAATAAGTAATTTGTTACAGGTCAGAATAGTATTAATAATATCTCATTGTTCGGTAGTTTACAAAAACATATACCTATCTATACCATAACGCCTGTAAAATATGGTGATAGACAGGGGAGTTTATAAATATCAAAAATGTATACGGCATATATTTTGACAAAGTCCCACAAATTTAAGGTCGCAAACTCGCAACCCACTGCCATTCATTAGGGCTAAGAATTTATAGAATGGATATTATCATTTGGCTTACTGCTCTCATAAATCTATATAATAATTTTACATCTTAAATAATAAGTTCCATAATACATGCCACTAGTGCCTCACAATGTCTACCAAAATAAACACAAACTCGAACCGCAACTGCACCTGAGCGCGATTCTAATAAAATATTCATAATTAATATTCTCAGTGTGTATTCTGTTGGTGTAAGTATGACACACGGGTGGGTTTCACCTCGCTTTCAATACGGTCTTGCGATGCACTCTCACTTGAAATTAATCTGCAAGAAGCCATTGCGGTGACTATTTACAAAGCGTCCCCGGAGCGTATTTCCCCTGACTCTTCATTCTACTTGCAATGACTCAGGGCTGGCAGGAGACTGCAGTAAATAAAAAAGTACATTTTATTTTTATTTTTTTTAAACCGCGGGAACATTATAACAAAATAAATTGAGTCAATGGGTTGTAAAAGGTAACCTTAAATCGATATTGAGCTTTGTAGTATCAAACGATTAAGTTAACAAGACCTGAAAATGCATAGGTCAAAAGAATGTGTGCGATAAGATGGAAGTAACACTAAATAAATTGTACTCTTGAGTTTTAATTAAGAACCACTTAAAGTTATGTATGTGTAGGTACTTGGGCATACATATTCTTACTTAAAGTCTGAAGGTAGAATATACATTTCTCCTCTAAGCTCTTATACATTCGTCATCAGAAATAGTATTGATGAAGTTACGTCGATTTTTTGTTATATAACCGAATATCTCTCGCTCCAATTGCACACATTTACCTAGTAATTGATAACATTACATTCCGATTCGCCTAATATTGTCAAGTTTACTATTGAACGAACGAACGTTAGCATTACCTGAGCGAGGAAACTTGTTTAAGCAAATCGCACTCGGGAAAACATTTAGGTAAACGATGGATTGAGAAGAAAACAAACATTGTTCACATATACATTTGAGACGATATTATATAGTATTCATATTTATATACATACCTAACTTAATATATATACATACTTGCCTATATAAATTAGTACCTATATGATATACTAGAGTTACTTGTTACTCCTAAATAACATTTCTACCCTATATTGATTATCCTTAATAACTTGTGAACACAAGCAGAGATTACCTTAATGGTTAATTAGAGAAACTGTTGCTTTCAAACTAAACATAAAAATCAGTGTACCATTAATAAGCGCAAAACGGGTAAAATGAGAATTTCACCCATTTCGCGTATAGTTCGGCGGATAGTTCCAACGTAATCCAAGTTTCGAATTAACGTGGAAATTTGCAGCTAAACAAGCAACATTTGTGTAAACCCTACGCGTATTGCCAACGAGGCCCGTAGACATGAGTAAATAATTTTCCTGATTACCGTGCAGCGTCTCCTTCGTGCAAAGCGACGGAGTTGTCGTCTCGACCTCGACAAAAATATTAAAGTCCCCCTTCCCGACAGTTCCGTAGCTCTCACCGTGCCTCCTTCAAGTTCTCGCAATTGGAACCGTCTTGATATTACTCGACGAGCAAATTGATTTCCCGTTACGTATTTCGAGAAATGCAGCTAAATGTGAATTCAGGTAAGTTGGCTCGATCCCGCTCCGAGCTCATTTCTATCGAAAAACGAAAGTTTATCCTGAATTGTTAACTGTATTTGACACGATTTTATTATTGATTGCTACATCGCTTCTCTAGTTTGCTCTGTTGGTTCAGTAGATTGCTTTAGAGACTAGTTTATGTACCTACGTTTTGATTGTACGTACTTTCGTATTGACGTTATAAAGTTGTATCGAGGCTAAAAATATGCCTTGACCATATTGACCACCTGTTTACTTTCCATGATTAACTCTATAGAATAGTCACAACTTGTACATTAAATTAACTATAAGCTTACTACGTTAACGGTCCATTGATGTTGTAATTCATTCTCATTTAAATCCAGTAAAAACGAAGCACTTAAACCAGTCTGTTCATTTATAACGGAACATGTTTATCGCGACAATAAACAGCAATCACTGAGCATTGGAAATCAAAACAGGTATTACACAATTACTGTTGTTTGGATTCAAATTTTCAATATATAATATAATAGTTATACTTATAAAAGGTTATTAAACCGACTAGCTCTTTGTTAGTTCAGGATCCAACAAACAAACAAAAGAGTAATTTACAAAGCTTTGTTTACTTGTTCTAAAATAATAGAATCGCAGAACGAACAAACCAAATAATCACGAAGCTAAAAAGCGCACACAGGAATATTCTCGTCAGTTAAAATGAATGTTGGATTAAAGAAATAATTCTACGGGTGTAAAGGTAAAAGTCCATTGCAAGCTGAATACTCTAAACTACACATATGTATAACGAGAAAAGGAAGAGGTAAGTCTGTAAGCTGTATTGAAAGAGATGTTTAGCGCGGACGTCCTCATTTCGCTTGGCTGTCAGTGTTGCATTGGTTTTAGGAATCGGGACGTACGAGTGTGTACAGTATGTGGAGAGTACAATTAAATTTTGCAGGTAGGGGCCGCAGTCCGAGAAAATGTAATAAGCGAGTCGCCTCGGAGCAAATATTTAGACTTGCGTTGCGGCCACGTCGTTAGAGGAACGATAATGTCTGTTTATATAAGTTGACGATGAATATAGCGTGTTTTAACAAGAAGAAAAGTTTGGTAACTACCTACTTATTTCAAAGTACATGGTACTTTGTACTTTTGAAAAACAAAAGTTTTTTTGGGACGGTAAAGCGACAACTGATATATTACTGCATTAGTGTTTTGATTTTCATAAACTATCCGCTAGTTGTGCGGTCCACCTTCGGATATTCTATTAATACAACAATTCTTTCAATCTAATATAGCCTTGTTTCCTATTACACTTCTATTGTTATTCGTAAGCTCACGTTGTTTATTAAAAAGTCGAATACAAATACGTTTCTGAGTGTGTTTTTCTTTTTTCTTTTGTATTTGACTTTAGCCTTTTAACCAACCCCTTTCTACCCTCGAATTGGATAAAGAGAATTCAGAAATCGTAACATGAAAGCAGTTACATATTCTTAAACCACATTCTGTTGTCTTATGATAAACGATTTAATTTCACCAAAAAGGTTCTTGCAAATATTCTTATTACACGTTTCTTTTTAATGGCGGTGTTGGCTTTTTATTATGATTGTGTAAAGGTATGTAGTTCCTATTCCTTTATGTTTTGTTTAATACTTTATACAAGAAGTGTACTTATTGCTGTATGGTAATGTTGTGGTTCTTAAACACAATATATTGAACTGACAAGTGTCCATCTCTCCTGTTTAAATAATATGATATATTATATTGATATCTCATAAAGGCTATAGTTAGATAGGGGCTCTAAGAATTTGTTAAATCGGCAATAAAATAATATACATGTAACTATGCCTACCCCTCTGGGAAGCAGGCGTGACTTTATGTATGTATGAAATTAAGCCGGCCTTATTAACCCAGTGTTACAGTGTCCAAACTAATGTAATTTAATACCTTTTGACTCTAAAACGTTTAAAAACTGGTTGCAACACATTCAGTGATTACCATAATGCGTTTACAAATAGGTGCAAATAATAATGGAGTGCTGAATATTGTTTTAAGCTCTGTGATTGTATAAACAGTGTTGGTTGGTAATTGGAATAACTAATGAATAGGATTCAAGATGTAAGTTTAAATAACTAGCTTTTTGTCGAAAAAATTATATTGTGGTACATTCAATTTACTTTAAGACCTGTTCAGATCTAACATTGTCAAAACAAAACAGGTTGACGAAATCTTAATTTAAAAAAATATATTATCACGAACAAAATGAATACATAAGTATTTAATTTATAAAAATCTATACTTATAATAAAACTGTAGAGAGGTCAATTCTGTACATTGAATATATATTCAAAATTAATATTGGAGGATGACTGGTGATCGATACTGATGCCAAAAATGCAATCAGTAAATTTTTTGTCTGTCTGTCTGTCTGTCCGTCTGTCTGTCTGTCTGTCTGTCTGTCTGTCTGTCTGTATGTGCACGCATGGGTCAAAAACTACTGAAGGGATTTTAACCAAACTTGGTACGATTGTAGTCCATACTCCTGGGCAGGTTATAGGCTATATAACATAACGCTAAAACACATAGGAGCTGAGCAGTAATGATAAATTTGAAGCAAGTCGGATGAAAATGCGCTTTCGAGCTCTTATCCTCGCATTCGTTGATCATACACCAAAAGTATGTATTACAAAGATGATGGTCTCCAAAAGATCTACAAAAAAGTCTTCAATAGTATATATCTATCTTTTATAAATTAGCCACAATAACGTGTTTGATCGTTAGGCAATTCTTCAAAGTGTCTCAACACATGACAACCCGGAGCGTGCATGGAGGGTAGTTTAACAAGATTTCTATAAGCAGCATTGGTTGCACCCGCTATATGTAATATTATAGTAAGCACATGACTTCGAAAAGACATTAGTGTGTGCCGGGATTTGAACTTGCGACATCTGACTTAACAGTCTAACGGTCATACCACTCGGCTATCAGTGCATTAAGTTCCTTGGAATAAGCGCACTTTAGATTTTTAAAATACAGATACGTAGTTTTTAGATATAAGTTTAAAGTAGGTATTATTAAATAATAATAATAATTAGTTTGTTTAGTTTTTTTTGGACAAACATCTACGGATCACACTTTTTTTGCGGGAATCGAACCCACAACCAATCGCTCGCGCTCAAAAAAAATGCCAAGGATAAAAGACAACCGTGACGACCTGATTGGCGCAGTGTAGCCACTGCGCCAAATCAGGTCGTCACGGTTGTCTTTTATCCTTGGCATTTTTTTTTCTACAGCAGTTTCAATGTACAGAAACTCAGAAACGCACAAAACGGATTTATTTATGTTCTCTTCTTCAGTTATATATTATTTTCAATAGACTTTCTGTAACTTCCGTAATTACCGTTCAATTTTTGCGGTTTTTTTTTAAATACCGGAAAGTATTCTTAGTTAAATAAGTGGTTTAAAGATTTTTAACCTACTTAAAAAAGCCTACCTGGTAGGTATTTTTTTCTGTTAAAAGTTCAATTTACTACTGGTCTTTTATCCGAAATACACGCGGACGAAGTCGCGGGCAACAGCTATACATGTAATAAAATATTACGGCATGGCGTAAAAACTACTAAATCGAATTCGCTCAAACTTAGCTAATATATTAAAAACAATTTAAAAATACTTTTGCTGTTTCCGAATTTCCACGCGGACGGAGTCGCGGGCACATCTAGTCAATAATAAAAATATTCCTTAACTCGATAAAAAATACAGCATGATTTAAAATAGCAGCATACGGAATAAAATGTTTCTTCACATTTATCATACATTTTTCCTCTGTCTAAATATTTGTCCCGAAGACAGTGCATAATACATGTTATTTTAACTGTATCCGCCGGTTACTGTTGACAGTAACCGAAACAGCGTAAAGGTTTGCCTACGATGTTTGCCCAAATACCCCAAGGTACGCCACGGATCGTCGAATATCAATGAGCATTCACTGACAGACAACAAATATTATTTATTATGTATTTTGTGTGTATTATTATATAATTATATCAACATATAGCTATCTTTCTGCGGGGTAAATGCCCCTTTCATAGAGTTCTTTCTGCGATTTTAGACTTGAAAATCCAGGTTGCATCAATATTTTTTTTACTTCGCCATTATTCAGTGGTGTCTCTGATTAATATAATAGACAGAAAAGTCACAATAATATTCACCTGGATTGAAACCTGCAAGCTCCATTTGAGGAACACAGTATTCATTTATGTTTCATGAGTGTTAGGATAGTATATGTATATAGTTTAATGGAGATGGGCTAGGCAAGAATGCCCTAAACTGAAGAGCATGTATGATAAATGTAATTAGTGGAAAATGTAGTGCATGAGGCTATGTTTACATTTTAATAAGCGCAAATGCTTTGCGGCTTCTCCTAGGCAATAATGCTGAAACGACACTAACCTATGTTATGTCAAAAGTTTTATGACCCGAAAACAATAAGACACTGTACCGCTTTATTCACATGAAAACATTCACACTTTTCTTTGTGAGTCAGCAAGAATTTATACGCAAATATGTCAATATTGTTTTATGTCTGAACGTAATAGACTATAAATCTAGCCCCAAGTTGGTTTTAGTATTTCTTTTTAGAGGATAACATGTTATGAAATTCTGTAAGTGTTTTATGTATGAAAATATTGTTGCACAATGATCGTATTACACATTTACATACAATTACGACATTAACGACCTAATTGGCGCAGTGACTAGGATCGGATTGCTGTGCTAAGGGTTGCGGGTTCTATTCCTGTTCGGGACAAAAATTTGTGCGATCTGCAGATGTTTGTCCCGACTCTGGGTGTTAGCGTATGTGATATTTCATGTTTGTGAAACACACCCACAATGCAGTAGAAATTTCGGAGTAGGGTGACGTTTTAAAAAAAGAACAATAATCATACCTGAAAGAGCAGATTGTAATGTATTGCGATATGGTTTTGAAATGAGACCTATTACTAGGCATCGAGCCCATACCGTGTTGATCCTCTCTTAGACTTAATTTGTAGCTTTTATAGATGGAATATACGTCTGTGTGTTGTTAATTGTATTATGTATCTGCTACATGTCATATATCCATAATAAATAGTCGTAAGTAGGCCACACCTGTGCCTAATTGTGTGCTTGTCAAGCATGCATGGACAACCGTTTGCACGCTTGCACAGCTGCTATAACCTACATAGTATGCTTGAGCAACCGTTAGTTACTGGTCATTGCTTATGAAGACATTAAGGTTCAATTCACATAACCATCGTAGGTTATGTCGCGTCGTAGCGATTAAGTAGTCTCTGCTACGGTACTTACGTAGCCCGCTACAGCGCTACGGTGCTACGCTCTTGATTCGTTGATTGCCAATATGTTCTTAGTGCTGAAATGACATCTATAGCCGCAATAGTTGTAGCTTATTTGACCGCATTGAAATAATTTATGCTGTTTCGTGTAGAAAGTATTATTACTTATGCCTCATAACAAAAAAAATCTTCCCGTAAAATAATAATCAAAAAAATCTTCCTTATCTGGAAGATTTTTTTGAAATGACGGGTTTTTATGACCATCCTATCCCATCATATCATAGTTATTTTGAACAAATCAGAAAAATAACAACTCAACTGCTTTGCTAATTTTCTGTAGTATTCTTCCCTTTCCTCCCAGTTTCTTTTGTCAATACTTACAACCAAGTAAGATATGAAGCAAAATAACAATAATTTAGCACATAAAAAGCTTACAGATCATCAGCTAGCTATAATTTTTTAAAGAATACCAAAGTAATACTGTTATAAAAAGTATTACAGTGACAACATCCTGAAATAAACATTATGAATATGGAACAGAGTTACCCAAGTAGAAATAAGGTAGGTGCTTCAAAACGCGGTACAGCACACATTCTATTTGAATCCAAATGATTTCGAGAGGCAAAGGAAAGCTCACCACACCACAATTCAGTTTCATTAGAATTGAGATGTTTAGTACGATCTTCATACATTTTACATTAGCACACGTGACCCAATTCCAATTTATTTATTTTGAGAATTTAGGTTAATTATAATATTATTATTTTAGCTTGGATTTTGCTACGCGGAAAAAATAAAATTCTTTCTTTTCTCCATTCTGAAAAAAATATCTACATTGTACTTACATCATCATCATCAGCCGGAAGACGTCCACTATTGGACAAAGGCCTCCCCCTTAAAACGCCACAGTGAACGACAACTTGCTTAGAACATTTTATTTTGTTCTTCTCATTCTTCTTAGCGTGTCGATGGCAAAAAATATGTGTATATAACAATAATATATGTATGTAAACACTAATTATTTATTATCCAAGATTAAATTAGCTTGGCTCGCTTGCTGAGGCGGTCATAAGATCCTTCTCATTGCTTGTACATAAAATATTTTTAGGTTTGACTTAAAATAATACACTAAGCAAGTTTGAAAAATGCTACGTTTTGAATATCAAAAAAATTAAAAAAATTTAAATAAAAAATTATAACCTCCTTCAAAAAACTCAAAAGTGAAAAATAATATTTTATCACTTCACTTTACATAAGCGAAGTGGAAGTCGGCGCCAAATCCTATGCGTTCGCTTAGTTTATAGTGTTAGCTTTTAAACTATGAACCACGCACGTATGGCAGCATTCTCATAAGTACTATTTTTCTGAATCGCTTAATGGATGTTGGGATTTGGCACCGACTTCTACTTCGCTTATGTAAAGTGAAGTGATAAAATATTATTTTTCACTTTTGAGTTTTTTGAAGGAGGTTATAATTTTTTATTTAAAATTTTTTATTTCACGATTTTTTGGCTTTAGATTCTGCTAATGTGGTTTTGCTATTTGTATGACCATTTAAGCGATTTAAATTTTGTTTTGTGAATTGGGTATTTAGTGAAATATAATAAACCACACGACGATAGATCGTTGCAGGAAATGAAAAGACTACGAAATCTGTCTTCCGATAATGAAGGTAGATAAGTAAGTCAGTAGTACATAAGTAAGTCATAATAAATCTTTTATTTACGAGACAAAATTATCCAATGAGTCCTCCCACCCTGGGTGGAGGGACTGTCAGACTTGTACTGACAGTCATACTACTGTCATACTCATCCACAGTGTTCCTTCAATAGCCCTTTACGTTCCTTTACGTTGTGTGATGGCGTAAACAATGCTTAGATATGCTATAGCAACAATCGCGGTTAATCTGCTGTTATTTATTGAAGAGTTCCCCCGATTTCTACAAGATCCCATCATCAGGTATTGAAATGGTGACAATGGGACCACACGGGAAGCACCAGCTTTCAAATAAAAAAAGAATCATGAAAATCGGTTCACCCAGTCGCAAGTTATGAGTGAACAAACATAAAAAAAAAAAAAAAAAAAAAAAAATACAGTCGAATTGATAACCTCCTCCTTTTTTTGAAGTCGGTTAAAAACAATTTAGAACCGTATTCTTTTAAACTCAGTAGGCACACCGAATTATAAATGAGAAAACTAATTGTTAAGTGGTTTAGAATTGTTTTATGCTAAATATTTGAACATGAAAAATCTTGCACGCTTTCAAAGTAACAGCGGTGAACTTAAAAGTGCTCAGCAGTAATTAAAAACGGAGCTTAGCATAAAGTATGGCAATTGCTCAATGTCGACTACTCGACTTTTGAAAATTTATTTTACCCCGAAACTTCTCACTACTTAATTACCTACTATGAATTTTATTTTCTGTATTAAGTATTCACTAAATACTCAGGAACGACTCAATTGGTGCAAGAACGAATAAAATTGAAGCCAAAGTACGTAATAAAATTGTATTCCTTTTTTAAATTGACTTGAAGTTGAGTTTAGAATGCTATGTTTTTTTTACTCTTAACTTTTTTATAGCACAAACGGTCTTTCCTTTTGTTGAGTTCTTAATAGGTTGTGTTTAAACCTTATTGTTTGGACCTTGGCTAAAGGTGTCGCTAGGATAAGAACTAGGTAGTCCACTGTAGGCTCTAGCAAGGATTGCGCTGTCACGTGGCGCCTATAAGGATTGTTCTCTCACTCTCTCTCTTTAAGTCTATAAGGATTGTTCTCTCACTCTCTCTCTTTCAGTCTATAAGGATTGTTCGGCGGTCTGTAATTAGATGTGCTCATTCGCAACAAAAACTTTGATTTTAGGCACTTTTAATAAAATATTGATAAAAAAGGCCAATTACCCAAATAGATCACACTTAAATTATAATATCCGTATAAAAAAAAAAACTATTTAACGAAGATTCTTTACTCGAGTAGATAATATAATTAATATTTATTTTATGCCGAGATGAGCCCGTCAACGTGCTAACGGAAGTGTTGTGATTACCAATCCAATTGCAACCATAATATTTAGTAATTATTGTCATAATCACATTATGATTATGACAATAATTACTCGTGGCCATTCAGTAGTCAAAGGGGAGTCTGCGAATGATGATGTAATAAAAGTATAAGCAAAAATACATAATTATTAGGTACGTATGTCTTGACTACCTGTAGAAACACGAAAATAAACAGTTACTAACTCATATAATTTCCTTACGGCAGTAACATGCTAACTTATCAACTATCTAATATTAGAACTTTCGTCTCCGTAAAACTCAATTACTAAGTGAATCCTTATTAGAATAACGAAGTACTTGAAGCGTGCGTCAACTCCATAGCTTATTTAAGTTTGCGTAAACGTAAATTTATAGCTTACGTAGACGTTACGTAGCTATATAATTTACATTACGCAACAAATTTCCTCAAACACCCACGCAACAAGATAATCCGAGTCTCCCCTCTCGTAGGGCTTCTATTCTCGCGGGTTTTACTCTTATCTATTATACGAGGGATACGCTACTGCAAAACAAATCACCAACGAGTCTTGATAGTCGGGAACAAGTTTTTCATTAATATTCCATTCATATTCAAATCCGATTCGACAGGCGTTATCGCGGGGCGTTCCAGAATTCGGATCACGCGCCTCCTCGTCTCTGCTCGCGAACCACGAATATCATGGATATCGAAACTCGTGATTGGCTATATTATCAACGTTAAACATGACGGTGTGATTTAAACACCCATTGTTTGTTCGTTTTGTTGGCAAATTGAGCTGATTTGTTGCCGAAGGGAGTGCGCGTCGTGTTACGTGACAGGAGACAGTTGTTGTTTTAATGTTGCTTATCTTTATGTTTTCTTTCCTTATGCAAATGGTGATGGTAATTGGGTGGATACCAGTGTCATGATAACTTTGAGGTCGAGTAGATAGCCAAGATAGTGCTAAGGTATGTGTCGTAATTTTAACTGACTATTTGTGGAGTGAAATAAAAGAAAGAATATAAAAAATAACGTGTTCTGTCGTGTTTGTAACGTGATTTACATAGAGTGTGCCTAGCCTATTTTGTTTATTCCATTACAAGAAAGTAATTGAATAATAACCTTCACGTTCTTTTTAGAAGTCATTTTGTGCTTACGTACCAATAGTTTTAATACAAATTATTATAAGATAAGATAAGATAAGATATTTTATTTGTTGAGAACATGAGTGTACATACAATTTATACAAGTGCATGTAAGATGGTACAGTTTGTGAGATTCCGTCATGCTTGCCATGTTAGAGGCGTACAAATATTGATTAATATAATTACAACTTAATATTATTATATATAATTAAATTAATCTAAAAACTATCTTCTAACAAATAATCGGTAACAGAATAGTAAATTTTTCCTGCTAGAAAATTTTTAACTTTGTTCTTATCATATTTATTGATTAACAGATCCACATATTAAATACGTAGCAGGTTTTTGTAGAATAATACATTGCAAAGTTGAAATATATTATTGAAATATATTATCTGCATACGTTCTATGTTTCAAATAAAACCAACTGATAGTTGCGTCCCTTGCTTTGAAAAGTATACAATCCTCACATTACCATCTCTTTACATTTTGGAAGTAGCGCTTTTCGTAAAACGTAATCCTTTTCGTTTCAGGCTATTGAATGATGTAATTCCTCGAAATAGACGCGACAATGGCAGGATATGCCTTCAGACTGCAGGAACAGCCCTTGCGCAAAAGTGTTTTTTGTATGGCTCCGATAATATTTAATAAATTGCTTAAAAGCTGGAGAGAACTGCCATTAAGAATATTTAAAACAGTGATTCCCAAAGTGGTCCAGGTGGACCCCCAGGGGTCCACGGGAGCCTTGCTGGGGGTCTACGTAGGCGTCAATAAAAAATGGGGGTCCATAAGATGTTAATAGGGGTCCACGAAAATTTATCTGCATATAGTTTTTATAAGGGCCTACCTATATTGTTTTAAGTACCTAACTAAGCAGATAACATTTTAATCTGGCAAGCGACTCTTACTTGTCCAAACTTGCGTATTCGATATTACAATTTCGTGTACAGACTTGCAAAGCGCAATCCGTCCGACAATGCTTAGTGCTTGTTTAGACATGATCTTGATCAAGACTATAAATACTCGATGCCAAAGGCATGCTCATTTATTTGTTTCCGGAATTTCGAAAAAGAAGGTGTGAGAAAATTTATATTAGTGTTCCTAGTGCCGGAGAAAAGTAAGTACGTACCTTTTTTTTGTTGTACCTAGTTCTTAAGTATTTTGTTTCGTGTACTGGTCGGTTGATAACAAATGCTTGTATACAATGTGTCCTAGGGATAAGTGACCGCCCGGCGTATTTAGAATATTTGTACAAAATTAAATTAAGTAAAGACGCGTGACGTGCTGCAGTTTTTTTACGATATTTCCTAAGTTTGTTCATCTTTTTCCATTATTTTTGTTTACTGACTAGCCGACATCATAATTTATCAATTAAAATCATTAGACAAAACTAAAATGTAGTAAAAAAATTACTTATATAAAATCACTAAGGCCGCTAAGTCACAAATGTAAATATAATTATTAATGATTTCGTACAAATATTCAAAAAACGCCGGGCGGTCTTATCGCTCGGACACATTGTATATAGCTAACTTAGTAACTTACAGATATTTTAATTGTCCTCTTTCGATTTGAAGACAAACACAGCACGTTTTATTCAATTGTTTTTTCACGAGAGGACTGCCTCTCTAAAAAGGCCGAAAAATCAATATTGCAGAGCAATTACTGTTTTATAAAACTACTAGCGCGTGAACTCATTGATTTAATGAAATTTTAGTTATTGTTTTTATGGTCACTTTTTTGGTCAATTTGGGATTTCGACTTTTATTTTTTCCTACACAAATATGATCAATATTCGATACTGAGTAAACTAATTTTTATTTCTACTATTAAAAAATTGTGGTAAATTAGGTATTTAACATTGATATCGCTTCGTGAAAAAGTCTGTACTTGTCTTAGCGGTTTATTAGTTGGTCCCTTTACAAGCCGTAATACTTTTTCAATATAATGATAATCATAATAATATAAAGCTGACAAAGGCTGCGTTGTGCTACCTATATTCAAATAAAAACTTGGTTACTATAACATTTTTTTTTACAGGGAAGGTAACTGATACAAAACATGGCTACAGCAAAGAAAAAATGTCGACAATACAGTGTCGATTATTTGAAATATGGTTTTGTTCCATCAGAGGCAGATAAACACTTGCCCATGTGCCTAATATGCAATAAAGTTTTAAGCAATGACTCTATGAAACCATCAAAGCTCGAAGATCATCTAAAAAGGTGTCATACTGATAAAATGGGTAAAGATTTAAAATATTTTCAAACATTGAAGGAAAAATATGAAAAGAGACCCACCATGCACAGCATGTTCGCTTCAACATCTCAAAGTAACGATGATGGCTTGCGGGCATCTTACAATATCTCATTACTAATAGCAAAATCTGGAAAACCGCACACTATCGGAGAACAATTAATTTTACCCGCTGTTGAAGAGGTTTTAAAAACTGTTTTGCACAAATCTCCATTTGACGTACTAAAAAGAATTCCATTAAGTAACAATACTGTACAAAGACGCATTGATGAAATGAGCTCTGACATCGAAAGTTTTTTGTGCAATCATCTGCAAAAAAGTCATTTTTCTATACAACTGGACGAGTCAACGTTACCCGGTAATGAAGCATTATTATTAGCATATGTCCGATTTATCATGGAGGAAGAAATTCACGAAGAATTGCTATTTGCCAGAACTTTGGAGACTGACACTAAAGGCGAATCAATATTTAATGTCCTGAGTAATTTTTTTACGGAAAAATCGATTCCATTTACAAACATTATTTCAGTGGCAACAGACGGAGCTCCTGCAATGGTAGGGCGATATCATGGGTTTATAAGTCATCTCAAAAGAATTATACCAGGACTTACAGCTATTCATTGCGTAATCCACCGACAACATCTTGTGGCGAAACATTTAAGTGACAGGTTGAACCAATCTCTTCATTTTATAATAAACGCTGTCAACAAAATTAGAAGCAATGCATTGAATACGCGTTTATTTGCTCAATTGTGCGACGAAAATGACGAAGACTTCCAACGACTGCTCTTACATACTGAAGTACGCTGGTTGTCGAAAGGTGCATGCTTAACGAGATTTTACTCTGTTTTCGATTCCGTATTAGAGTTCTTAGAAAGTAGAGATCCAGATTTAAAAGAAAACTTGATCAAATTCAAAGGAGACATTGCGTATTTGACAGATTTGTTTAAAAAATTTAATGATATTAACTTGCAGTTACAAGGGGACAGCCTGAATTTAATAAAAACAAAGGGGATAATTTCGGCTTTTCTTGGGAAATTGAAATTTATGAAGCAAAACATTAGTCGGCGCGAATTATCTCAATTTCCAAACTTGTCGCAGGTAGAAACTATTGATGAGGATATCCATACCTACAGTCAACATTTAAGTGCCCTGCATGATGACTTCAAAACCAGGTTTGAAGATATGCTGACGATGGATATACCACCATGGATCGTAAATCCATTTGATGAAACTGAAGTGGCCAATGTATTATTACAAGAGGAGCTGCTTGAGCTAAGCACCAATGAGGAGCTGAAGGTGAAATTTAGAAAAGGCTACCAAACATTTTGGCTGCAAGCAGAAATACACGAAAAATATCCTGGACTGTGGGAAATCGCAAGGAAATTTTTGATAGCTTTTCCCTCATCATACCTTGTCGAAAGAAGTTTTAGTGCCGTTACAAACCTCTTAACAAAAAAAAGGAGCAAACTAAACATCACAGAGCGGGGGGATTTGCGGTTATTGCTCACAAAAATAAAGCCAAACATTGATCGTTTGCTGACACTCCATCAAATACATCCTTCCCATTAATTAAAATTATGTCCACAACCTATAAGTATTACCTTATTATTATTTTTTTGTAATTCTTTTCTTTTAATTAATAAAATGTTATAAAATGTACCATTTTTCGTTTTTATTTAAAATTTAAAATTTTAACCTATCAGAATATAGGGACGGAACTCAGAAGCGACACAATTTTTATTTTTTGTCGACTTTAACAATGTGGTAGGAATGTAGCAGCAGGGGGTCCACCGACACCAGTTTAATTTTGAAAGTGGTGCACGAGAAAAATAAGTTTGGGAACTACTGATTTAAAAGAACGCTTCAAAGATTTCTGCTAAGTAAATTGTATTACAATATCTCAGATTTCCTTAATGAAAACGATTTTGTGCTTCGAGTGTTAGTAGGGAGAATGTTAGAATAAACTAGTACCTATTATGTAATGCTCATTAAATATATTGCATTCCGATTGGTAAAATATGGCTGATCTATCTACATTTATGTATCTAAATAACTTTATTGTACCCATATTTGCAAAATAAATTGTCTTTGTCTTTGAGAATAAAGCGAGGCCTAAACCGGCAGTGGGAGAAGTCCGACTATAAAATACTATGCATTAGTTATAATTGTAGATCGTACTCGCATAAAAAGTTGCAGTTTGCCCATTGTCAGTTTGACAAGTATGGAGCCAAATTGACAACAAAAATATATGGTCCTTCAAGGTACAGAATTCTTCTTGTTTGCATGTCAGGGACCTTACTTAACTGGTGATAGCCAAAGTTTAACACATAATATATTATGCCTGTGTAAGTTTTTGATAATAATCATTTTACTTAGGTATTTACCTATTGTTACACGGCGGAATGTTCCGGTCAGTGCATTAATCCATCATTTCATTCCAACTCAATCCAAAACAAAATTAACAAGCGAACCACCAAATGTAAAGTCATTATCGAAAGATATTCCACGGTAGATATCGGTTGAATTCCAATGCTATAAACCGTTTATGATTCATGTTTATTCAAGCGTAGCCGCTGCGGCGCACTTCAGTCGTAAACCTCTGTTTACTGACTTTATAATTATTATCCTATAGCTTTATAAACATTGTCTATCATTGATCTGTAGGGGGATATGACTGTACGATGCCATAATGGATTTAGAACTGGATAATTATACAATAATGTTTTAAATTCAGTGTTTGTTTGTGGTTATTATTTTCAGTATGTAGAAAAATACGAGCAATATTAACAATGTAATCTTTTTTTATTTGCTGTTGTTGTGATGTTCCTTAAAGTTGGACTTCACATCGCTGGCAAATAGCTGATAGTATGAGCAACTTAGGCTACTTAAAATTACGAAAATATTTAGGGTTCAGTAGGAAAAAAAGAAAAACGTGGGAAAGTCGCGGGTTATAATATAATTATTTAGCCTGACTTCAATTAATTTTCGGATACCTTTCTAAGGGTTTATAGTAAAATCAAATAAATTACTGCATTGAATAATTACTTTGAAACAAATATCGAACATAATTATATAACACTATCTCTTTTAATCTTATAGCTGTCGTAATATAAATAATTAAGACAAAATACAGCGTGTTAATTATGATATAATTAAGGGCGTTAGTCTGCAACCACATTAATGTACATAAAGCTTTGTAAATTGCAATTAAATGGTATATGTATTAGTAATGTGCTAGTAAATTTGCCATCTGCTGGGATTGTGTAGCAAAGATAAATGGAATGAATATCACTCTGGAGGCTTGCACCTGACAGCAACGAAATATTGCGAACGCTTATTTGATAGCAAGCGTGTCTTTATGTGGTCTTTGTAATTATGAAATAACTTGGTATACTTTAGCCGTTTTATGTTCTTTTCAATCGCTTTTGTAGTAATAAATTTATAATAAAAAATATTTTTAAACACAAGCTTCTAAATGAGCTAGGCGCAAAGTACTAGTGAAGACGTATTAAACAAGCCTAAATACGAAGCAATCTTATCGATTGTGTCATTTCGTTACAGAGTTCCTATGACCACCTTCTGACTCCATCCTCAGACCAGCTCAAAAGTACCATAATATTGTATTGTCACACACTTCAATCAGATGTCAATTCTAATTTAGATTGCAAGATTTGAACTAATCAAACTAACATACATACAAATATTGCAAGTTAAATAAAAGCTTGTAAAAAGGCAGTAGCGGATTCGACCCGTATGTACGTATGTTTGCCGTGTGGTATCCGGCCTAGAATTGACCACCCCCTTTCCTCCCGTGGGTGTCGTAAGAGGCGACTAAAGGAAAACCTAGAAGATGGGCAGCAGCGTCTTCTGTAACTTGACCATTAACACTGTCCAACCAATCCCCAAGCCGCTTGCCAAGCGTGGGGATTATGGAACCTCTTTCTAAAAAGGGGAGGCCTTCGTTCAACAGTGGACGTCTTCCGGCTGATGATGATGGTGTATGTATGTATGACAGACTATTTTCTCAAAAGCTACTTTTCGACGTGTAGAGTACACGGTGTTTCTTGGCGTATCGTTAGTTTGTTTCGTTACATTGGTAAAAGTTAGCTTAAGTGTTTACTTGGTCGGTCTACGTCACAAACTTTAATGATCACCGTGGCTACTACTCGTATGAGCTTACATGGCAGGTTGCATTGCTTGCATAGTAAGGCTCTCGGTCGGTCGATCGGTCTGGTTGCACTCAGTACCAGTTTCTAATTGATAATCTTATTCATTAGATTAAATTATCTTTATGACGTAGCATTTTTATTTGCCACACTTGTTTTACAACACTTACAATATTATTTACAATATACCCCGGTACTTACGTGTGTATTCGGGAATGCCCAGCTAATTTCGGTTCGGCTTGCGACTCTGCCGCGTAACCAGCTCATGAATAAGGGCTCCGTTCGAGTTCGAAACTAGTCGGGTATTCCCGAATACACACGTGAGTATAACCGGCGTATATAGTCAATAATATGGATAACACTCACGAAATTTATTATAGTAGAATTTTTTAAATAATTGTATAGTAGGTACATACCTACCTACTTACAGTATTACATCACATTTTGTGAAGCTGTTTAGATGAAAATGTAATATTAGTTTTACTTCAATGTTGCCTAATTAACCAAAATTACAATAATAATGCTTATAATTATATTTTCAACAAATTGATGTTGGTACTCTGTGCTACAAAAATATTAAAAAACGTCTTTTTAATTATTGCAGCAAATTACTTAGAATTCAATCATCAATTAATTGCCAACCTTTTAAAAAAGAAGTAAGAAAGAAAAAAGAAAATCTCATTAAAAACTAATCAAGAGTCTTTTCAAAAATGTTTTGATTTTAACAAAAATGTGTTTTTGAAATTGCAAATATTATGTAAATTATTTGCAATGCTTTTAACTAAATTCCATTAATGCTGTGGGTGCTAGACCGAATAATGTGCTTGTGCTATTAACGGTGTTATAGAGGTTCAGTTAATATATTATTATTATTTATTCAGTGACGGTTGGCGAATATCATCGATACATGAAAATAATAAGGTATATAAAAAATTAAAATTCATCTATTTCAGGAGATAAATTCCATAAACAAATGCTTGTAATGAAGTGTGACAAATTTTCATTTTCTTTTTAATGATGTCGTTGAACATTTACATTGAAACATGCAACTTTTTAGATACTTACCATAAATTATAGAATCTACAACGTACAAACATTGTGAGGTAATATGGCATACCTGAGAGATTTTACAAAAATGTGTAAAGCCATGTCAGAGGCCTACAGTTTAAACTCTGAAACAAGGTTCATCAACCATATCAACGATAAGGAAAAAAGGTGCAACAGTCCTTTGCCACCACAATTCCTGTTAAAAAAGTAATACGCGCGTCCCTCGAGCAGGTTCATGCTTTTCTAAAACATAATATCATAATTAAGTCAATTCCCAACACATTATCATACTCGAAATTGTAAATAAGACGTCTACATCTGCAGTTTTCGGATGTAATTGGCAGGGGAGTGCGTCTCAATGGCTCTGGGTAGCTGGTAGCTATCATAAAATATTTTACAACCTTCTTAAATCGAACATTATCGCTGTACGAAACTCCCATGAGGTTTTGCGACGTTCCCTCATAATATTTTGCATTATTTTGGTCGTTGAAGATGAGTGTACGGTATTTAGGTGTTCTGGAGCGTCAATTTGGTGTGAAGTAACATTTTGTGTAATTATTGTTGTGTGTTGTTTAAGTTTACGATTATTGTTACAATTGTCTATATCGTATCTGTAATCGTTGGGTTAAAAATGTGCATTTGGCTTAATTATTTCAATTCCAATCTGAGATTATTATTAGAGAGCTAATGATCAAGCTTTGATTGCAGCTTTAGGTTCACACGATATCCACCTCAAATGAGAATATTATAGGGAAGATTGAATTTTCTTACAAAGCTTGCATCCTTTTAATAATGATGTCAAGCAATGCGAGTGCACTCAACTTTTTCTCTCTAGGTCTATGCTTAAAACCTTGAAACTACTTGCTGACTAATTTACAATAATATATATATTTCACTCTTACATCATCGTAATTAACTACGACTTTAAAAACAAAAGCTTGCTTCACTGTCACATTAAACGTCCATGTTGATTCTTTGATACGAACTAATGTCCCAATTACATACGTTCTTATACACACAATATGTTCTACGATTACCTAGCTCGAACCACCGATAATTGTATTATAGTTTCCAAGACAAAGTCCTTCAATTATACCTGTCTTTAGTACGATTGCATTTAATAATCCTTGATTGGACTCGGTAGGACAGTTACTTAAATATTTATCTCTGGATTGCTTAATACGGGGCACGTGACACGCAAGGGTCCTTGCTTTACATTTGTTGAGCATTTAAGCTTAGTTTAGACTAACGACAGTTAACCAACGCCTATCGATTTAATATTAGGTAGTTAATTAGGTTTTAGCGTCGAACTTTAGCTAATTGTACTTTGAGTCAACGTTCCACTACGAACACAGAATAGAAAATAAATATAAGAATGCGATATTTAAATGGTTTTGATAAAATTTAAGTATATTTTAATTACTTGTAAGTGTTGTATTAGTAATTTGGTATGGTCTAAAACTTGTATGGATAGTTGATTGTGGTTCATCTCTCAAGCTTGCAACATTCACTTAAAACCATTATGTTTAATTTTTGAGTAAACTACTAGTGATAAGTGAGAAATTAAAATAAAGTACCTATAATCACATAATCATATGATTTTGGCCAATTTTTCGCAGACTTAACTGAAGAAACAGAAATAAACAGCTTCCATTCTCCCAAATAAATACATCTTTAACATAACCGCATACATAACGACCAACACATTTGTTCGACTTTATTCGTCAAGTGCTATTTACGCTATCCTCGGTAGTAGGCATCGAATCAGCGTACTAAAGCGCGGGAAACCAGCAGACGTTAAACATGAAATATTCCTGGCAATATATTTGTATGCGTGTCGTGAAGCCTAAGCGGTCGTTTATCAATATGCCCTTCGGCGGATCTCGCCAAACGACATACGAAAACATATGAGAAATTACAATGGCAATGTTTGCCGAAAACAAAGTTAAGCTGTGTGTTCCTTGAGGCGTCTACTGTTGTGACGTCACTAGAAGCTTCAGACTTTTTTGTACTGTTATAGAAAAGGTTAAAGATCGAGGCAATGATAGCGAGATGAACAAGGCAGCTACATGAGGGCTGAGGCTCTAATAGGTGGAAAATGGAATGAGCCTTTCCCAGCAGTGGGTCTGGACTGATGGGTGATTACACTACTGCACAATGGGTTTTGAGGACGATCTTCGCTCAAGAAAAATATTTGTGGTAAAACAATAATTCCTGTATCAAAATTATAACTGCAAAAATCCACAAATTGAATTTTTTAGACAACCGTAAACTATAGTTGTACAGGATGATATTTTAACTTCTACTATTCACAGCAAGATGACAATGTATTGGCGCTTAGTATTAATGGTGGTTTGTGCAAATAACGGTACATCTAGAAAAACTCGTAACCGGGCTGGTGTGGCGGAACTCACAGGAAGAGAAGGGGGGGTGATCTATCTGTTGCCGGAAACACACAGCACATTATTCAGTCGCAGCGAAAACAAAATACAATTTCTGTGTCTTTTCGAATTGTGACGTCATTTTGTACAAACGATATTAATTTTAAAGTATGAGGTTGTATTTGCTTGAGGAAATGCGAACCCGGCGGATCGCAAGTAATGATTGAAAATACTCTACTTAAAAAATTAACAGTAAAGTTGAATATAGGTTTATTTTAACCTTACATGTTTACAAATTTTAACTACATTGAATTCATACTATATAGATTTCTTACGACAAAACCTATCGACTTATCGAAAACTTATCGACTCATCACATACCCGATGTAGGTATGGTGCACCATCGCAGGACATGGCGCACCTTTTCTACTGCTCGTCCTGCACTACCACCTGCACCATCCAGGACACGATGGAGGCCAACGACCGGGCCATCCAGGTAGCGACTTTTTGGTCGAAAAGTGTCTATATCATTGAAAGGAAAAGAAGAAGAAGACGATAAAATGAGTCGTACATTATTATACATGCTATGTTCAGTGGCAATTTTAATAAGCTTGAGATTATTTTTGTGAAATTGTCTCGAAACAAAAGAGCGAAGTTCGCACAAACAAAACGAAGTCATTTTTCAAATTTCCTTTATCAATTTAGATTCAAGCTTAGCATGGGCAACATGCTAAAATGGCACCAAAAGTCATAAAAACGAAGTCATCTAAAACTGGAATCGTTTTAGTAGGCGACATTTAACAAGGAACGAGGAACATTACTTTGATGACTCAGCTGATGCCTTCATTACAGTTGTGTAATATTAGATACTTGACCTTGAGAAGCGGTTAAATGTTACCTGTGAACTCCACAAGCCATCACGTGACTGTCCAACATAATGAATTTGGTAGATACTGTATCCCCCAGTTATTGTACCAAATGAACTGTCGCCGAACTCTATGTGTCGAGTTTAAAAGCGTTTCTTATCACACCGTTGCAATGGAGCAACATTATTGTTGCTTCTAGACGCTAGATGTTTAGTTATTACAGTTTCTTCTAGAATAAGCACACACAGCGCTTGCGTCACATAATACAAAACATAATCATCATACGGAAGCCACAGAAACATCTAAAACATTATGAACTCGTCATCAACACGTATATTTTAAGACCTCATTGTGCCCAAACACGACAAATATTCCGGTTCAAGTAAAAACAAAACAAAACGTTCAAAACTTTTCCTTACAGCGGTTTTATTGCTCTTGTAAAACAACATTTTGCTACGTTGTACAAAATCAGTCAACAACAAACTCTGAATTGTTGAAATGTGTGAATCTTAGACCCTCGTCGCTCACCTGATTGCGGAATGCAAATCGGGCCCAAGGGACCTTAGCCCTAATATGTAAACAGAATAGAGCTTTTTATCCCTTACAACAGTCACAGGAAACGCCGACAAACCGTAACAGACATGTGAGTAGCTGAAATGGTTTTGAATAGTTTATAGTGCTTTATTTCGCTGGTGTTTTATTATTTAAGGCCACTCCGTCGCGTGGCATTGTCCACATTCTTCTTAATTTCCCCGAAAAAAAAATGTTCTGATGGAATTTCAAAAACGTGCTTTCGGGCCTCTGTTATTTGTGAATTTTCACACTTTATACAATTCGCGTGTTGACTTTTTTATGTTGTTACGAAAGTGTGACGTGGCATTGGTAAAATGTACAATGTATTTTTGGCTGTTAGCCTTTGTTACGGTGGCACTTAGCGTGTTTCACTAGAAGTCATTTCGGGCCAATTAATAAACTTCACATATCTTTTATATAATTATACTTATATTGTAAAATTTGACGTGTAAAGGGACGATCGCAGTTTCCCAAACTGCTAGTTTTCTAACCAGAAAAGAATATACATTATATAAGTAGGTACTTATAATACAATTGTAAAAGAAAACATAATAAAGGTATTATAGTTATATAAGGTTAGTTATTATATAAGGTATTATAGTATTATTATAGTATATATATATATATATATATATATTACTATTTTGAGTGACTTGAAAACCAAACCTGATCGAGTTTATTCATACCAAACACACTTAAACTCATACTACCCTAAGCGTTGCAGTATTGATTTCGTTTTCTACGAACCGTTTATTAGTGCTACAATTTCCTCGCTATTTGTTTATAGAATAATAATATACGCTTACTTACAGAATACGTTGTCATAAATAACATTTAAATAGCGTGTTATTACAACGAGACAATGATAGCCGTTGATGGTGTCAATTTAAATTGTTAATGTTACAACGGCTGCTTCAGGTAATACGTTCTGTAATTTACAAGATGACAATAAATACTTTTTATATACGATTCAAACTGTATGCTTTTCACGCCTGTTGCAAAAGGAATAGGCAAGAGACCACGGATTTCGATTTGATACGATCCTAGGTATAATTCTTTTACCTATTTCACACTCATCATATTCTTCATACACGGTCTTCGCTTAGGTATATTACTTCTTAAACGCTTCTATGGCACTCTGTCTCTCATAGGAAGTTGGGGTTAATAAAAAACCGTTATAAAAATGATTGTTTCATTTAGTTTTTAACAAAACCTCTAAGGCGCGGCGCTTATTAAATACGTAGATATTATACAACTATTTTATAGGTATTAGAATTGTACAAACAAATCACGAGAAAGCCGTTAACACAGCACCTCTCCTAAGTCGGGTAATAAGCTTCTGAGTTAAGAGCCCCCGTAATTTTAGCGTGGGGTATAACAGCTGTGGCCTAAAAGGTACCTAGATAATCTGATAATGTAAGGGGTGCTCCAAAATAACAATTTAAATTTCCAATTAGTAAGGTTAGAAATTAGTTGAACACGTTAATATTTTTATTTGTTTAAAATACTTTGTTATTTCATATTCGTAAGTACCTACAAGACTTTATTATCAAGTGTTAATTGTAGAGCCTATGACCTTACTGACAATATTATTTTTTATATATATTAGGATTCAGTTAGCAATTGAAACGCAGGTCCGCAAAATTCCACATAACTTAAAGTAAGTATATTTATTCCGAGTTACATTAACGATTCCGATTCCAATCAGACTTGAATAAAAGTAAGTAATACTTTTTAATTACTTGCTATATTAGTACTTAATATACGGATTACTTATTACTTTGTTGGTAAATTGCACCTACCTAGTAAAGATTTATTCGATTTTTGACTCGTTTTTAAGGGTTCCGTACCTCAAAAGGAAAAATGGAACGCTTATAGGATCACTTCATTATCCGTCTGTCTTTGTCAAACCCTTTTTTTCAAGAACGCGTCAGGGTCATTTGAAGCCGGTAAGGAACCATCAGTGCGCCGAGTTCATCTCGCGCCTTGACCGGTTTTTTTTACTTGCTATGATAATTCTAGGCCTTCCACCTAGCCGCAGTACAAATTATGCGTTCTAAAAAAGTAATTGAAAGGGAAAATAGAAGATGGATAGAATAATTAGATACTCTGAAACCATCTGACACAGTCTGTTACATTACCATGTTATGTACAACATTTTTGAAGCGACGGAGACGATTGCGAATGAATTTCATCCGCTAAATATTTATTTTTGCGACATCAAAGATGGAACATCAAAGTATTTTCTCATAGTAAATGAGCTCTATTTAGTAATTGCTTCAGCTTCATACATGAATTTATTGAGCTGTCATAATTACCTACTGATGACATGTACATTTTTTTTATACCTGACATGTGTGTATCAATTTTTGTTATGAAAACATGGTATTTCCTGACTAACTATGTAGGTACTACCTACATTAAAGGTACAATGCAGTACTTAAGTAACTTTTTACAAGTTTGTTTAGGCCCCTTGTTTATTTGCTGTTTCTATAGGCCATCTGCTGTTGAATTATAGGCACCTTTTTACACCTATGGACAAAAAAGGAATTATTATAATGTCAAATTGTAGCTACGAGTATGATTAAAACTTCAAAATACAACTATAGCTACAGTTTTGTATAATTAACGAACTACACACTAATATTACTATATTTTAATAATAATGCTATTAATTTATGTCGAAGCATTTTTATAGTTATGGTTTACTTCAACGAATATTAATTTAAAAAGTTTTACTATTAACACGTATTTCTGAGTAAAACCGCGGCTGGGTATATTAGTTTGTTATTTAAATTATATAAATTCTGCACACAATAAATAAATTTGAATCTAGTTTTGTTAATTAAAACATCAGAACTGAAAATAATTCAGCTGCTTTCAGCATTCCTTACATATTTTATTTCGAAGGATAGAATGTTGATGTAGTAAAAATCGTCACTGGAATATTTTGACGCACTTATTTGCAACTATTCTAATGTAGCATAGTTCTATTTGTTACTTGATGCATAATTAACAGTACTTTAAAAGATGCTTTAATTTTTTAATCCATATTACATTCTGCCGCGTTTTCACTAGGCGACATTTGTCCCGCGACTCTGTTGCTCGATACGAAATTTACGTGTCCCCCGCGATGTCGCCCGACATCGCTTGCACCATCTACGGGTCGCGGGACTTGTCATAATTCGACTGCCACTGGGCAGTGTGAACCAGGCAAATGTCGAGCGTCATTTTCCCACAAAGTCGCAGAGACAAACCAAGTGAATGATGGGCGACATGTCCCCTAGTGAAAACGCAGCATTCTACTTTAGGGCCCATGCTTATAATTAAGTTGGTAGAGTGCCTATTTTAATTTAGACATCACTAAGAAGTAACACGAGCGTCTTTATAAGTAACATAACAACATCTTAGAGAATCTTTAGGAAGGAAGAGTATTTGGCATCGGATTGAGATAAGAGCACTAATAACGTAGCATTATTCGCAATCAAACGAAATAGAATCACGTTTGTTTTTCAAAGATATCTAGCGATAAATCTGTAGGAAAAGAAACAATCCCCTTTTATTCCAAATAGGGGTGTTCATTAAACTAATTATCCTCGCCTAAGTCCTCTCCGAAGTTACTGGAGATGTTATCTATTTAGGGGCGTTCGTCCCGTGTCCAGTCCAATTTCATTAGACCGACAGTTTTTCGTAAGAACAATGGCCGATGTTTCGTTTCCACGGACATGTATCGTTTATTTCTAAGTCTTAATTGTCTGTAATTAGGAAATTGTTTTCTGATTCGGTAACAGACAGGAGAGATTAAGTTGAGTGAGTGTGTTACTAAGAAAGTGTTATAAATATTACAGTAATGAAAATGTTCGAATAGACCAATAATATCTTATATTATATCATGATATTGCTTACGCGAATAAAACGAATTGTTAAGTATTAAGTACCTATGTCAGAGCCGCAGTATATGAAAAGCAGATACTACTTACCTATAGCCTGCTTTCTGGGAATCAGGGGTAATTTATGAAGTAATTAAAAGTTGATAAATTATAAATAATAAAATCATTTTTATTATGGTTAGAAGTAGGTGTACCAAACAAAAACACAAATATTAAATCCAAATCCATCTCTAAAAATGCAAAGGTATCGAAGAAAGAATCAAAACACGAATCATTCAAAGCAAATTAAAAACTAAGCCGAGTAATAACTCAAACCGCACTGGACATAAACCAGAAATAATACCGTAAACACGACTCGTAGATCCGTGTTCGATATTCGAGTAAAGTCAACGTCGACGGTGCGAGATTTGTGTTCGAAAATGGATTGAAGTCGGCCATTGTTGCCAGAGCCGTTGACTAGGAACTAAAACCCAATACTGGTGTCTACGGATCCAGTGGTATTTGCCGAATGCCTTCCGCGTTAAGCCCACCGTGATAAACAACCAATCAAGCGGGTTAAACCTTTCTGTGGCTTTTTAAGCTGTGGGATAGTTTTGTTTATTTCAATGAGGAAAGTTTGCAGTAGATAATAGGGATTTAGAATATTGCATATATTATGTACTATGTAGCTCTATTTATATCATCGGCTTTCTGTATTTTGCCACTATTTAGGTTATCTTAAGCAAATGATATAATTGTAAAAAGAAACTGGATTTTCCTTTTTTTTTGTTTTTAATAAGTTAAAATACAGTCGTTATTTGATTATTACTTACTTAATTAATTTTAAAATTAAAAAGGTAATTGAAGATTTTTATAGGTAATTATTTTTCCCTATGCGACAAATGACACAAAGATACCCAAATAAATTCCCAGCAAATATCGAAAAATATTTCCTATGCTAAAAGTGAACCGTCGTCGCTGCGATAAGAATTACAACTTCAGAGAATTTGCAATGCATTTCAGCACAATATGCTTTAACGGATCAAAGTACCTTTGGATCGGGAGCTTGCAGAAAAGGGATGACTCTCTAATGGAATTGGTTCTTTCCAGCTCCGTGCATATTAGACAAGATACGATCGTACGGTAACAACACATAGGTTAGGAGCTATCCTTTCTATCCGCGGACGATTTTCATGAAGATGTCCCTTCAGATATAACGCGAGGCGTGTTCCGAACCTCTTTGTTTTTGTTTCGCGTCTCGACATTTATATCGGGAATAAATTCTATGCTTTATGCGTTGGGATGTGTTGTCACCTATACGTTTTTACGATCTTCCTCGTAGTATTGGGGTTCGAGCCCTTCATGTTTATAGAGATATGTTTTGAAGGCGCCACATTAAATTAGGGAGTATATTTTGGTATGTTTACGGCTTCATGTTTTTCCATATTTTGTGACCTAACAAATAAAAGTGACAATGTTAAGGTGCTATATTATTTTATAAGTTGTTTTGTACGTGTTTGAATGTCGTTCGCGTTGTGGTTTTTTTATTGAGGATATTGGATTGTTTTTTTTACTATCCGGTTTTTTATTATGATGTTTTTAGTAGTGTGTTAGCTTAGACGTTCTAAGGTCCTTATCATCAATCATTGTCACCACTTTACTTAAAATCTGTACCTCTTAAAAAGTTAATTTGTAAGCAAAGTAAAGCTCATTGAACAACATTATTTACAGAGTAAAGTGGGTGGGACTTGGTATAACATGGGACGGCTTCATCAATTCCAGTTTGATTTCAATGAAGCGCTTTCTTATTCAGCGGGTTTCGTTAAATAACAGCGTCTATTAATTATCAATAGCAGTAGTATTGAGGTTGAAAGCCGCACCCGGATTGATTTATCGCGTTGAGCGCCGACTGATGGTGTGTGTACACTGGAGGTGCTTTGAAGTTAATCATGACCACTTAATACCGGTTTTATTCTGTGTATATCAAGGTCTATTGTAGGATTACTGTTCTAATAAAAGGTATCTGAAACGACGTCGATAATAGGTATGATGAAGGTACCTACTTACCTCGTAATGACGCTTTCAACTATTATTACCTCGCAGTTGCGCGCGCGCAGTCTTAGCGAGCGGTCGAGTGAGCTGGTGACGCTAACGCGATTGTAACTTTTTTTCGCTTACCCTCTTTTATTTTTTTAATTAATGCTAACTGATGAGTGACAATGTAGAATTTTGTGACTCAAGTGGAAGTGAGATAGTGGAAGAGGATCTTGAATTGGAGAGCGAGCAACAAGTTAATTTAAGGATGGAAAGAGAGAAAAATACGGAGTTAAATAGAGAGCAACAAGTATTACCGGAGAAGAGAGGTAGACAGGATGAGGATGAAGAAACAATTGAAGGTGATGATGGATTCATAACCATAAAGCGTGGGAGTAAACGACCAGCACGAAGAAATTCAAAAAACTTTGAAAACTTAGAATTGAGGTTTTCGAACAATAATGAGAAACCCAAAGAACATATTGTGTGTATTACGGCCAAAGAAACACTACCGAGGCAGTTTGGGATGGCAAAACTTTTGAGATCTCGTAATTTAGGAAACATAATTAAATTAGTGTACAAGAACCCTTTTAGGGCGTTAGTATATTTTGATAACAAAGAAAATGCAGTGAAGATGTTAAATTGTGAGAAATTATTAGACAACTTGGAATATAATGTCAATATAGTAGGTGATTCATTGTTAAGCTATGGTTTACTGAGACAGGTAGACTTGGAAATGGAAGATAAAGAAATATTAGAAAACCTGAGGTGTGATTTCGAAATTATATCTGCAAAACGACTAAAAAGACAGGATAACGATGGTAAATGGGTAAATTCTGAAACAATCCGCCTATGTTTTAAAAATCATAACCTACCGTCATATGTATATGGTTTTGGGTGCAGATTCCAAGTTGAACCCTACATTTTCCCTGTATCCCAATGTTCAGTATGTTGGCGATATGGACACCTCTCAAGGACATGTCCATCAAAAAAAGTAATATGCCCTAAGTGTGGAAATAATCACGCTAACTGTGAAACAACTACTTTTCAATGTATAAACTGCAAAGGTACACATATGGCAATGAATAAAAGATGTCCTACCTTCTTGAAGGAAAAAGAAATAAGAAAAATTATGTCGGAAAAGAACTGCAGCTATCGGGAAGGATTAGAAATATATAAAACCAAAGGAAAAATACAGGAAAATAATACAATACATAATATGGATGTGATTATGAATAATGAAACAAATAAACAGTTGTCACAAACAGAGAACACTCAGGAGACAAGACCGAGAGGAACATACAGAGAAGTGGTTGTTACAGAAGCCGTGATACATGAGGAAATGATTGTATCTGAGGAATCGGAAACGGAAGACAGTCAGAAGTTAGATAATAAAACTAATAAGCAGTCTGAAAAATCAAAAAAGAAGAAATCACGAAGTAAAAAAACGAAAGCAGGGTTGTATGAACAGGAACCATTACAAAAAAATATAAGTGAGATTGAAAACATCGATAACGAAGAGGATAAACAAAGGGAAACAGGTGAACGCAAAGATTACTGGTATGGACTATATAAAAAAATTAAGGATATAATATGTATGTCGAGAAATAGCTTTTCTAATAAGTTGGGTTTAATTATCAACATAATTGTTCGGGATTGCATTGCACTATGTTTGAAAATAATAAACGGTAAAGATATTTTATCTCAGATAATTTCGTTCTCCTCTAATGGATAATTCTTCACTAGTGGATAATTTTAACAAAAGTTCTTATTTTATAAACATATTGCAGTGGAATGCTCAGAGTTTAAGACCTAAAATTTCAGAATGTCAAGCTTTATTAAGTCAGGAAAACATTTATATTGCTTTAATATCAGAGACTTGGTTAGAAATAGATTCATCATTAAATATAAGTGGGTATAATATTTTTAGGAATGACCGAAGCGATTCATATGGGGGAGTCGCTATTATAATACACAAATCAATTACAGTACAGTTAGAAACTTTAAATCATAGTAATTCAGGAATAGAAATAAAATGTGTTAAACTTTTAAATTGTAAGGAGATTAAGAATATTATCTTGGTATATTGTCCTTCCTCGGTGCATACTATCCAGTCTGACTGGGATTTGATATTCACGAAATGTAATAGTAAGTGTTTAATCGCTGGTGACTTCAACGCCCATCACCATAATTGGTCAAGTAAATCAGATACAAGAGGTACGATGGTTTTTGATGCTGCTTTGGATGCGGGATATATCTCGCTTAACAAAGGGGCAGGTGAGCACACGCGAATTAAGATGGTAAATGGTTATTTACAAAAAACATCCCCTGATATTACATTTGTTTCCACAGATTTAGCTTGTAAATTTGAGTGGCATGTATTGAGCGAAAATCTTGGAAGTGATCATATGTGTATTAAAATTAAAAGTAATTATAGGGAAGCTACATACATAACTAAAAAACGTAAATATAAATCGGCCAATTGGAAAGGATATACTAAAACTATAGAAGAAGTTATGTTACCATACTGTGGAGAGTTAGATGCGCAACAAAATTATGATTATTTCATAAACATTATTAATAGTTCGGCGGATAAATATATACCGTATACAAAGCAGCTCACGCATTATAGACCAGGTTTCCAACCAAAGTCTTACTGGAATGAAACACTCTCTAAATTAGTCGCCGAAAGGAGGTTAGCTCTAGGTAATTTTAGGTCAAATCCTACTCCCTTCAATTTAAACATTCTAGAAGAGAAGACAACAATCGCTAAGAAAGCTATTAGTAAAGCCAGATTAAATGAGCGCCGTAATTTTTATACAGGCATTGATGAGTCAACAACGGTGCCTGAAATGTGGAAGCGAATGCGATGGTTGAAGGGGTGTAGCTCTGCTAAATCACACCCGTCAAGGGACCAGAAAGTATCCCTAATCTGTGGTCTAGCTCCTGACTATGTATGCTATGAGAAACCAACATTTAATTCATCAAACGTACAATTAGAACTCCCGGTTACATTACATGAACTGTGTAATTCGCTAAAAACTAAGGATACAGCACCTGGGCAGGACGGGGTTTCTTATTCAATGATATTTAATTTACCAGCCATTGGAAAAATATTTTTAGTAAATTTGTATAATGATATTTTAAATACTAGTATGATACCCGTACAGTGGCGTGACATAGTATTGATGCCTATTCCTAAACCAGCTACAACTTCAAACAGCAATCCAAAATTAAGGCCTATCTGCTTAATATCATGCATGTGTAAGATTTTTCACTCCATATTGACAAAACGCATTGAATGGTTCATAGAGAAAAATAATATTTTATCCCCATATACGTCGGGTTTTAGAAGGGGGCAATCATGCCAAGACTGTTTAACGAGATTGACCACACAAATTCAATTAGGTTTCTCAAAAAGTTATGCAACAGTTGCGTGTTTTATAGATGTTGAAAGTGCATACAACAATGTGTTTATTAATAAAATGTTATCAATATTAAATGAAATCGGAATTGGTAACAAATTATGTTCATATTTATGGACTTTTTTGAATGAAAGACGTCTTAAAATTATTGATGAATTTAATGAAAATGACACTATGATTAGATATACAAGCTTAGGATTAGCCCAGGGTGACCCTATATCACCAATATTATTTAATGTCGTAACATTTAAATTATTCTCAAAAATTAATAATGTACATATGTGTCAGTACGCTGATGATTTTGTCTTGTATAGTACAGACAAAAATCTTTCAGATAGTACAACCAAATTACAGGAAGCATTAGATATATTTTCGTCTTGCCTGAGTGAATTAGGATTGTGTTTGTCAAATAGTAAATCGAAACTATGTATTTTTAGCAGGGGATTTAGGAGACAAAATATTACATTGAAAATAAACAACATTGCTTTAGAATTAGTAGATAGTTATAAATATTTAGGGTTATGGCTAGACCGATCGCTACGATGGGGACGTCATATTAACGAGGTAGTCAGAAAGTCACAGAAATACTTAAACATACTCAAAGTTCTAGCAGGTACTTCTTGGGGTATACACCCCAAACATTTACGCAGAATATATATAGCAATAGTCAGGAGTCGTGTAGACTACAGTTGTTTTATTTACGACAACAGTGCGAATTCACATTTATATAAATTGCAGAAAATTCAGAATCAAGCACTGAGAATTATAGGTGGTTTTATAAAGTCTACGCCGATCCACACCATGGAGAGTGAGCTATGTATTCCACCATTGCACATAAGAAGAAAATTCCTAGCCTACAAATACTGTTTAAAATCGTTATCTTGGGCTAACAATGTAACAATTAAATTATTAACAGAATTAAATACGTTTATTACCAACAGCTATTGGACACGCAAAAAGATTCCATTACTTGTGAATGTTATTAATGAAATTGAAGATGTTCAGGTAGCCTCATCCTCTCCATTGGAGATGTATACCTTAAAAACATGGGTCTCTTACATTGATACAAATAATATAATCTCTGTTGATTTGGATAGTATGCATCAAGCTAAAGATTGTTATGAATTAAATCTGTTGAGACACACTATAATGAAAGAATTAATAGAGAAATATGCTGATTGGGTAGCAATTTACACAGATGGATCTATGAGCAAGAAAGACAGGGGAGCTTCATTTTATGTTCGCTCGCAAGAAAACTCAAGTAGATGCTTAAAAGTAATTGGAAATGTGTGTATCATGTCGTTGGAGCTTATTGCAATCTCAGAGGCACTATCATATATCAAAACCATTGGCGACAATAGAGCTGTTATATTTTCAGACAGTAAGAGTGCTTTATATCATATAGCTCGATGCGCCTCTGGTTGCAGAGGTACACCGATAGCATACGAGATACTCTCTAAAATCCAAGACATAGCGGAGAAAGGAGTGGATCTAAGATTGCAGTGGGTTCCTTCGCACATTGGGATACATGGTAATGAGGAGGCAGATAGATTGGCGAAACTTGGAAGTACTGAAGGACAAGAAATTTATGTGAAACCATATTATTCAGAAATTTTAACAAAATATAATAGACAGTGTTATGATTTATGGAAGGAGTATTTCGATCAGAGGTCACTGGAAAAGGGTTTATGGTATAAGACTATCCAATATCAGCCTCCTCGTATACCTTGGTGTACATATAGTCGTCTAAGTAGGAAACTGATTATTATAGCGCACAGAATCAGGACCGGACATATTCCATCAAACAAATTTGCCTTTTTAATGGGGAAGGTCCCTTCCCCTAACTGTAATACTTGTGGCGTAATGGATGATGTATATCATTTGTTGATGGAATGTGTTCAGTTTCATGCGAAGAGAAAGGAATTATTGGAAAAATTAGGTCTGGATATATTGCAAGTCGGAATCATGAACTCCTTACTGTCAAAACCTAACAGTGAAGGTGCTTGTCTATTGTTTAATCTATTGGCACCTTAAGTTAAGCTACTTAATGATAGTAATAACTAGTGATTATGATTAATCGGACTGACATATACATGTAGTATAAAAGTCCAAAAAAAAAAGAATAAAAAAAAAAAAAAAAAAAACTATTATTACCTTCGATATTATATTACAATAAAAATTACCAACAACTTCCGATTCTAGTTTGAATAAAATTGGTAATTCTTTGTAATATTCAAAACCCAGATAGGCTACGAAATTGAGAATGCATTTTGGATTGTATAGAATAGAAATGGAATTATCTTTTCTTGGCGCCCGGCTGATGGTAGTAAATGTTGAAGATTTGTACCGTGTGCGGTTGGATCGAGCCGGACAGCCTGGAATCGGCACGTGACAGGGTTAAGAAATCGGCTCCCGTATTATGCCGTAGTCAAATAGAGATATTTTGGTTTCCATTCAATCTAGCGCTTGCATTTTGAAATATTATTTAGAAGTATATTTAAATAAGAATCATGAATTTGGGTCGGTTTATCAAAATTATGATTACTAGACAACACACAACGGAGGGTCAATGCTCAATAATCTTTTATGTCACTCGACAATTGTATAAAGTTTGGTTGGATAAATAGCGAACGGTTTAAATTATTATACGATTGAAATAAAACAGTTTATACAGATTTTATCGCGATTTTATTTTGCTTTTTTGTCTCGCGACGTTTGGATGCATTTACGTCATTCATGGTCACAGGTAGACTGGTCATTATATAATTATATACCATTTGTATGAAAGATCAAGATAATCTAATTGTACTAGGTATCGCATAACAATAATGTATGCCACAATTTACTTAAAACACAAAAATAATAATCTTCAGTTTGCTTAACTTACACCTAAAAACAGTAAATTCGCCTGAGCAGTGTAAACGAACCGTTAGGGCAATGTACTGGAATTTTGTCCCATTCCTAGCCAGTGTTTCCTATAATTAATGATCGTCGCGACGGACGAGCAATCAATATTATTTATATAACATAATTACACTTTGGTACAATGAATCAGCTTTGTTCTAGTAAAGGAATGTAGTATTGACTGTGTAGTTGACCAATAAGAACTCGCACTGATTTAGAATGACGTCATCAATGAACTTTGTGAAATGCAATACGCCCACACCATACGCTTACTTCATTGGAAAGCGCATGCGTCATGCAAGTGTATTACGTCACTGATTAACTTTGTATTTGTAAAAATCTAGTCTTATTTATGTTGTTGTAACCTTTTACACATTAGAAAAAGTACGTTATAACGCAAACGTAATTTCGATACGAAAGTAATAAGCTTCTTTATTTCACGATAAACATTAAATGGATACTATCTACGTACCTACTCTAAGTACGTTTACGTACGTTTTATATAAATACTATTACAGTTCTAACTATTGCGTTATCTAGTTGAAAAGACTGCAACAAATTACGATATATATTTATATAGTATAGATATGTTAGGATATATAATATAGATTTATTGAAATATGGCAAGTTACTTTTATGTGAGTCTTTACTCATTGATTTTATGCTTCATGTACACAAAAATTATGTCTACGATCCTAATATAAACAATGTTTATTAAACTTAATTGTATTACATTTTGCCGTGTGGTATCCGGCCTAGAATTGACCACCCCCTTTCCTCCCGTGGGTGTCGTAAGAGGCGACTAAGGGAAAATCCAGAAGATGGGCAGCAGCGTCTTCTGTAACTTGACCACCAATACTGCGATCCCCAAGCCGCTTGCCAAGCGTGGGGATTATGGCAACCTCCCCCCTTCTAAAAGGGGGAGGCCTCCGTTCAACAGTGGACGTTTTTCGGCTGATGATGTGATGTATTACATTTTACAACGTTTCCCATTATTATAGGTTAAATAAACGAATTAAGTTTCATGAATTTGTATAAACTCAAAACGTATTAGGTAATTTGATTTGGAGCCTTCCATATCTCTTTATAATAATAAAAAACATGAATTAATGTTTTGATAATTCCTCAGAGTAAACCACAAACATTAAAATGGAATCGTAAAAACTCCACTGGTTTAACTCATTGTTTTATGGATATTGTTATGACTGAGTTTACTGTCAAAGTTATGGACGGTGATAATTATATTCAAAATATTATATCATAACGGAATAATAATAAAAAGAAACAAGACCCATTAATATACTGAAACTTATCGTCCAATAAAATGCTAGTTTCGAATTCGTGATAAAAATAAAACGTAAAAATATAAATCTTTATGTGTCCGTTGTTGTAGCTTTGTGTGTTGTGCCATTGTCGTTTTTCCAATAGATTTGCACTAACAAGACAAATAAATACGGTTGGCACGGCCCGGACGGCCTCCGGTTGATCATATTTCGTTTCAGTCTTCAGATAAACAGGAAATTGCAGAAGAAAACCATTGTACATCCTCGTTATTTTCTATTTTTAGAAAAAATGTGACGTGTTTTTCTTTAATTAAACCTTTATTTTTGTCATTATATTGAGAACGCTTGACATAAATGTAATTGGGTTTTATGAATACTAAAACGTACTTTGAGTTTTTTACTTACCGAAGTGGGTACATAATACATACGGGATTTAAGAATAATATTTTTACATTGCATAAACAATAGCAGTACGGGGTGTTTCAAGACTATAACAACAGTAAAACTTTAAAACCGTGTGATATCCCGCCTAGAATTGACCACCCCATTTCCTCGCGTGTGTGTCGTATGAGGCGACTAAGGGAAAATCCAGAAGATGGGCAGCAGCGTCTTCTGTAACTTGACCACCAATACTGCGATCCTAAAGCTTGGGGATTATGGCAACCCCCCACTTCTAAAAGGGAAAGGCCTTTGTTCAACAGTGGACGTCTTCCGACTGATGATAATGATGATGAAAACTTTAAAACACTCTGTCCGGCCTGTGGTTAAAGCCCAAATTCAGTTCTGAAAAACCTACCCATTTGGCTGTTTGAGCCATTCTGTTAATTTCTTAAAAAACAAAAAAGTATTTTATATTCATCTTGACCAACCAACTCGATATCTACAAAAGGAAATTCGAGCTCTCAAAGAATTTAGTCGGGCCCAATTTTTAATCTTGTTATCTGATAAAACGTAATGATTCTTGAACAACATTGTGAAAAGAGCTAAGAGTTTGTACAGTATCGTAACTTGGCAAGTCGAAGTAATACTGAGCAGTTACAGAAAGAATGCTCTTGACATTTCAATTATGGTTTATCTTTAAACTTGCTTCGTGGGGGACTCGAACGAAAGCCAAGACTAACCAGTCTCGAGATAGCTGTTCGGATACAGACATCAAAAGATTATTTTTGTAACAAAGTTAAATGATCGCTACAAGCTGATTGTAATAAGAAGAAATACCTCATTGGTGGTGTTACGTAGTGGTCACTATCGGTAGCGTAGTTTTTCGTTTTCTAAGGTCATAAATAGGTGTATTTGCTTACTGTGTACATATAAATTCATCTAAATGATGGTTTGGAATAAAAATATACCTATATTATGTTTAAACTGGACTAATAATGCAATAATTTTTCTTTCAGTATCTCAGTAGCTACGAAATTTGTCTTAGCAATAAATTCAAATAGGTTTATCAGTCATCCTCTTACACGCAAGAGCTTACATCGTTCTTGGTGAAAGGTATTGGTAGATGTGGCTATGACTACTGTTTCCGGGAATCAATCAAGGGCGTGTTGATATTATAAAATACGTCAACGACTGCGTAAACTATGCCTCTTTAAGTTTAGTTGGTTTTAGACCGCAAGTAATAGAACTCTCTTATGATTTTCTATGATCTAGATAAAACTAAATGTATTTACAACTACGGTACTGATGGTAATGTCTTAATCTTTTTAGGTCGAAGTTTTACATCTTCTCAGCCTACCTTAGATCAGCTCAAAACTATGTATTTTCTCTCCATTTCATTGGAAACCGTCGAAGTGTTATAAATCTTGGAGTAATTATACGAAACTTTGACGTCCGTGTAGACATAAGCCTCCATCTACATAATATAAACATTTTACTCATGTCTTAAGTTCGCTAATTGAAGCCCTTCGTATTGTTTATGCATGAACTTTGGAATTTACGTGTCAATCCGTATTAGGGAGAGGGTTTGAACGAACAGGTGTTTGTTTGTGGCTTACTTAGGAGTAAGATGTGTTCAAGAACTATCGTCTATTATAATATTTGAGCATTATGAAGTAATAAAATGTTTTTTAAATCGATAATCTCACAGCTTATTCAAAAGGCTATCAATGCGATACTTTCAATGTAAAGCAGGTTGTACCTATGACAAAATTTATATATTAGGTATCTGTCTATAAAATAATTTCAATGTGTTACGGTTAAGTCGTGGTGGCCTAGTGGTTGACATACCGGATTTCTATGCACGAAGTTGCAGGTTCAAACCTAGGCAAGTATTAATGTGACTTTTTAAATGTCATAAATACTTTCTAAGATATTCTAAGACACCACTGACTGACGGTGACGGAAAACATCGTAAGGAAACCTGGATTTAATTATCTGAAATCGCCAACCCGCAGTGAGCTAGCGTGGTAATTAGTGCTCAATCCGATATACGAGAAGAGGCCTTTGCCCTGCAGTGGGACAGTTATAGGCTGTTATTATGTATATATTATAATGTGTTATGGTGGTTATTCAGTGAATTCATTCAACTAGTTATATTCGGCATTTAATTGTTTCTTGTAAAAACAAATTCAAGGAGTTATAGTAAACATTTTACTCACAAATATAATTTACAAACAGCCTATCCATTAAATACAGTTTGTGAAACAGTACGAACGGAATAAGACGGTATGGGACTCGGAATACTCTGATAATTGGATCAGGGTTACGAATAATACGGTTCCTCAGAGTTTAACATCAGTCATCAAGTTATTCTACTATTCTCAGTAGGAACGCTGTTTTCATTATCTAGGCCAACGAGGTCTTTCTTTTATTATGTTTCTTTTTTTTGAAAAAACATCGCCCCACACTCGGAATTTCTCCTGTATCGTAGGTGCGTTTCACAAACATGTAATATCACATAGACAAACACCCAGACTCGGGACAAATATCTGTGGATCGCACAAATTTTTGTCCCGTGCGGGAATCAAACCCGCAACCCTTAGCGCAGTAGTCCAATCGCTTAGCCACTACGCCAATCGGGTCGTCAAGGTTATGAAAGTTAAAATAATTTGTGTTTACATCAAGTTCTTTTGTGATATTACGCCAGGCCTTTCGAGTATAAACAAATGAAATTTTACAGGCACATTTAATGGGCTTCGTTTTTGTAAAATTCAGGTGGGCAGAGGGAGGTTTTATGTCATCGAACCGCTCTCAAAAACACGCCCCTACACCAACCCTTATCTTCGGAACAATTAAAAAATAAAATCCAAAACGCCGGAAACATATCATTACGCTGCGACCCAAATTAATACGCTTATAAATACAGATAAAATATAAGCGGTCATTAAAAAAACCGCGTTTGACGTCACATAGGGTTACAGTATAAAAACATAGCTAACAAACAATGGGCACAAAGAAAGGAGTTTTATTTGTTTTTGTGTATTCGTTATCTAAACCACTCTTTGTTCAGGGTTTTCAGTGAGAGCCTGGGGCGAGCTCGGTTTGCTTTATCTAGCCCACGCAAAAAAACAGCTTTCAAATTACCTGTAATAACCTATAGGTACGTTTAAATAACTACGCTTAATGTTACATTATTATAATATCACGATAAAAAGAAATAAAAAAACACTTTATTACAGTGAATAATTATAAGTATAAACTGTAAGACTATTGCATCAAAGAGATAATATTGAGTACCTACCGATAAAAACGCTTTCAAAAACAACGTCTTATATTACGTTTCTTTCTACAGCTTTGTGGATTCCGTAAACAAGACGCTGAAGGGTGAACTAGCAGTTCTTCAAAATAATATTGCTTTTTTTATTTTTCCTGTGGTATTTTTAATGCACTTGCATGAAAATATCGCCTCGTTTGGTCAATACATTTGACTCATCTACCCCGTATTCAGAGTCCAAAATTATTAATAATTCTCTACGTTGCTACTCTTCATTATGAACAAAAAGCCTAGGTCTAACCTATATTACTCGTTAGGTTAATCAATGAGAAACAATGGTTAGTTAACTGGATCCCAAAATGCGTTTGCATTTACGATGGAATTTAATCAAACCCCAACGCATTTTAGCTTCTCATTTGTTTGCTGAACCTAACTATTTGAACGTCGATGAGATTTTGTATTCAGTTTGGAATAAGTGTGTTTAGAGATTGAATATAGATACGGGATCAAAATGATAGTGTATAAAAAGTTTTGTACTGATTACTTTTTCACAAAATGTTATAATCACTAATTGAATAATATTTAAAATTAAGTTTCGGTTGGTAGATAAATGAAAATAAATATGTAAAACAAGATGAACTGCGTTACGTATTAAATAATTAATTGGGATAATTGTAACGAACAATAAATCTTCCAGCAAATTTATCTGTCGATAAATTTATCATCATTCTGTGAATGTAGTGGTCCATGAAATTAGAATTTCGATCACAATATTTTATGTTCGTCCATTTGATTGGTGTTTCAATCACCTTCAGCAGAATCTCATTAATGTTTATTACCGAGGTAATAAACCATCTGATTTCTTTGTTTTTCTTGTTTAATTGGCATTTAGCTATCAGTCGCAGTGTTTGTTGACTCTATTTCATATAAAAATCTATGTCTGTTCATTGTATTAAAATTAAGTTGATAACCAATTCGTGGGGAGGTTTTGAGGGGAACATGACACGTTTTATACAGACGACCTGGTATTAAAACAATACGTGGGGCTACCTCAGTTAATTTTAACTTTCTACATACCTACATCCTAATCAGAATAGCTTACTCATAGGACCTATATGAAAACTATTTTGTATTTTTCTTTCAAACTCTTTGGTATCAAAGTAGCTGATATCTGAATCTTTTATCTTATCTATTGGAATCTAATTTCATACACATTTGAATACCGACAACAGCACTCAAATCCGAATGTTACCACGTGTTATATCAATTGAAATTTCACACGCAACTTCCTTGTAAACGCCACGAGAGCACATATATCGACCACAGTCGGGTCCAAATGTCCAATATATTTCTTTCAGTAATTTCATTAATGGCCACAAATAACATTCAATGTTAAAATTTATGGAGCGTAAATGTTTTACGTACATTTTTTATAGTGCCTTTCAAGAAAATAACAGGCATTTGAAGATAAAGCGTTTTCCTACTTTTTTCTCTACCCGAATAAGGCGAATGTATTCTCTAGACCCAGTAAATGGGATGGGTGTAAAAATCCTTTCCAATCTGAACCTCTAAAAAGAATAGAATAAACAATAGTACCTTCGTGGAGCGTTCCTTATTATTTAAGAGGACCTGAATGTTTAATGCATGAACAGAAATATATACGATAGACTGAATAATGTGAGCGGTATCATTCGGATGATTGCGTTTATGCACTAGTCTAATTCCAATTCGGATTGTATTGGTTCGTTTCGAAGAAATGGCGAACGCAATATTCAATATTTATGATGAAATTTTATAAAATATTTTTTAATTGTTTTAACTTTAAGGTTTTTTATGACGATATAGAATATCTTTTGGATATTACATTTTATAATACACAAATTTTAATTTCCAACACAAAAACCACTTAGTTTGACACACACAGTTTAGGTCTGAAACTAATATATCATTTGCATGTATTAGTGTGTTTTGATACTTTTCACCTGGAGAAATCCAAAACTATTCTCTCAAGTCTTAGCTGACCAGATGGTACATGCTTATGCATAGAAGTCGGCTACTTCCTTCATCTATGATATGACAGGTTACAAGTTTCCCAGAGCACCTGCTGTTTAGCTTACCACTAGTTGCCGGCCACTGTTTAGCTTTGCGCATTATGATGTTATTAGTGTCCAGGTGGAAACTCCATATGGCTCACCTTATAAGGTAAAGTGGGGTCATAAATAAACACGATAAATTAGTACCGCTATAACTGTTACAAATGCGTGGGTCGTGAGCTAAAAGTCGCCAACTAATAATATATCACGGTCCTAGATAAGACTGCCACAGATTTATGTTTTGCAATTTCTGAACGATACCGTACCAGATATGTTCCGATCCCATAATGGTATATCTAATTTGTGAAAAATGGAAATTAGATTTAACCTTTTACTGATAACGGAGGGTCCGTTTAGGTAGGTACTTATTTTCCCTGTATGTATTTTATTTTGGCTTGTTGAAGAAAGCCTAAGTGTTAATCAGACTGATTGGTTTGGTATATAAAAACTATAAGACTAGATTGTCAGAAAGCTACATGTAATGTTACAGCTGTAAATGTTCTTTCATCTGCCTTTCAGTGTAACTTGAAGCTAAATGTCCAGGGCGGGTTTCATAGTCAGGAAAAAACACGCGATAAAAACCTTTTCACTTTAAAGCATATTAACATAATATAGCCTATACAATATACGCAATCACATATTTCTCAAGGAACATTTTTATAGAGGCCATTAAGGTAAACGTCCGCGCGAGTACGGACTATTCGATATCGACCATATAAGAGTTAACAACTTCATAAATTTTATAACGTGCTATCAATAAGAACACGTAAAGGATAAATATTTTATGTGTGATTTTTATTACTCACACGACCCGTGTACTGCCGTTCATTCAATGACATAAAGATAGGCAGGTGTGCGATTAGTAAGTACAGGCTTGGGGCCTGGCTAATGTCCTGACGACAAGATTAAAGACTTTCACGTTAACATTTCACTTATGTGTTTGAATATAATTGAAGCTTCGGTTTTTGTCAACGTTGAAGACTATGATAAAAGGTTAGATCAGTTCCATATGATTCCTGGAAAATTATAGGTCTAGTATAGTTATGTTGGCATATAATTATGGGTAAAGAATATAATATTTCAGTAGAACCTTAGTGTGCGTGAAGGTGTTATAATGTGTGGGAATCAGTTTCCGACATACATACATAGATAATGGTCGTTTTAAAAAATAGAATCATTTTATTAACATATAAATGTCGCTTTTTACACGAAGTATAGGCTTCGCTGTTTATATATTATATATTTAAGAATTCAATACGTTCTGTTTTTTTTTTTTTTTTAAACGGTTCTCACAATCTAGGACTCATTCTGGCACTTTCCTTCACCACCTATCTTAAAGTCTTGTATTACAAAATTAGAATACAATAACATAACAAATATCGGGTATAAAAAAACCGCAACCATCCAAGCCACTACAACCTTCCCTAGAACCTTTTATTAAAACTTTAAATCAGTAAATGGTGCGTAGGTATTTTGTCGGCGTCACAAATATTCCAGGCCACGGACTTTAAGTTGTAGTTTCACGTGAGCCGGGTATCCCGCGATCCTAATCTCGACGCTTGAATAGGGACAAGCTGAAAGGGAAAAATTATGGGATCAATTTCCCTGAAAGTTAAATGAACAAATTACGTTTTACACGTAACGGGCGTGCTATAGAATTGGGGGGTTTATACGTCGGCCCATGATAGTGGAATGTTTACGTTCTTTATTGCTGTGATGTGACTAAAGCGCAAGTGTACGCTATTATTGCTGAAGAGGTGTATAGATGAGTTTTTGCTATGAAAATTTACTTAGGTAAACTGTTTAAATTTAAATCGCAATTTGAAGCTGTCGTTATGATAATATTTCAATTAGCTATGTTTTAAGTTATACTTTTTATGTTTTTTTATTAATATCGAGGTTGACTTATAAGGATAGGTACATAATTAACTCTTACAACGTTTTTTTATACTCGCCTGTAGTCAATTTCAATAATAGCAATAAAATTATTCTATAAACGTAGACAGTGGTAAGCATTTCCGAAAACATAAATAAAGATAAAACAAAAAACGATATCCCACTGTATATTTTTATTAAAAAACAAGTATCCTTTTCAAGACAAAGCAATTCTGCTGACATTGTTTAAAAATTGACTCCCTGTAATCATTGAATCGGAAATATCTATAGGGTGCGTAGAAACAACGTAACGACATCTTTAACGAGGGTGTTGTGAGACAAAAAATATTTTCTGCCGATTGGATGGGTGTCGTTATAAAATGTCTGCTTCAGTAAGTATGTAGGGTCTTATGTAAGGATACTTTTGTTTGTGATATTTTGCTTGGTTTGTTTTTAAATCGTGGATGTGATTTTCCGGTGGTTTTTATACACTTTTCGGTTTTTAGTTTAAAGAATGAAAAAGAGTTTAAGCAAATTTGTTTTGGTAAATTTTAATTATGTTAATTTAGCATCAGTTTACAGTAAGTGGGAGTGGACTGTAATAGCACACTCTTATTTGAGTTGTAGGTAAATTTTTGATACAGACAAAGCAGTGAACCTATTTCTATTCAATTCAAAGCCTCGTTATGTAATTGAGAATAACCTAGGTCTAGTAAAACCCAACTTCATCTATTGTACATGTAATCCACTACTTAACGTGCATTTTCTTGACAGCACCTCCTAATTTTTAATTTAATGACGTCACTTTTGGCATATTCGAAGTCAAATTTGGATAATGCTGCGTAGGTACAGAAAAACATAGGACCATCTCAAATAATACACAAAACACACACAAAGATCACTTAAATCAGGGCAACGCACACAAGGGGAGCGACATTTTATTAAGTTAAATAATAATTAAAACCCTCACGCTATTTAATATACGTGTTTACGGCAGTGTGACGTGTTGGGTGCGGCGTACGAACATGTTTAATTGAAAATTGTCACGCGACATTGCCGCGTGTTATTTATAACTACTTGTTTGTTGCGGCAGAAGGCACACTTCTTACAGTAACTACCAAATCGCTTCTTTGTTTATCTATTTAATTAGTACTGAAGTATGCAATGAATGATATATGATTTAATTTCTGCAAATAGGTTTTATTAAAAAACACATTTACACGTATTTTTTTAAACTCGTTAGATGGCGTCGGCATTTCCTAGCTGACTACCTTTGACAAGAAGTACCGAAAGAAACCCAGGAGTTAAGGTCTCTTTTAAAGTCCAGACAAGTTCAATAATTTATGTGAGAACAATGTAGTTAGTCTGATAATTCTGATTGACGATCTGATGCATGATTAGCTCATGTCATGTTAAGAAGATAAGCCACACAGCATACTGTGTATTTGTAATTAATTACCTATTTTCCAACGTAGAAAGTCTGTAACGCACCAGTGCAATTAATAGAATCCAGGTTTGCTCCGCAAGATCCGGTCATCGGTAAAGAAACACAGAATATTATTTTATTTGCTCAAGGTAACTGACGTCTAAATTTCAAGACAGGTAATATTATAGCTTGTTGTAAATTGATAAAGGTACAGTTATAGTCACATAACATAATACTATTATAAGTTTACCATAACCGACCTATAATCAGATTTACATTTATATTTTAGAAAAAAACCCACTCCCTAATCAAGGAAAATGTTTTCGTTCCTGTATTACAGTACTGATATATACTTGTATAGTGGCTACGTACATTCGACGTAGGTCGGAACTATCACGTGTAACGTTTTCATTCTCGCTAATGTCACTTTCACTTTATGACTGGCCTCGGATACTTATTTATCATCTTGAGGGTCGAATGGCGAATCCTTTAGTGCGAGTGTCATCATTTTTATATCTCGGAGTTAAGCGGGGATACTTAAGTCGTGTAGTAAATGTGAATCTTGTTGAGTAACTTTGCTGTGATATTTTCTTCGCGATTCAAATCACTTTCGGGGTATCGCGTTTGGTTTTATTTTTTATTTTCGATATCCCACTTACGTTTTACTTTTTTTGTAAGTATTTATTTAAACAACACTTTTAATTAACGCAACAGTGCTGCAGTAAGTACGTGACTATTGATTGATCCTCTCTAGACTTCTTTAATAATATGATTTTACTCAAATTGATCAAAATTCAATTCCTCCGTAGAATAAACTTAAAGTCCTGTACGCCAATGTTTTAGCGTAACAGAAATAAGTTCTTTGAACTTCTTTGAATTCTTTTATAAAAAGCAAAGAAAGCGTGATATATGTATTTCTCTTCTAATGTTTAGGGAGAACCCACAACCTACAGCGCAAAAATGCCGAACCCAAGCTCCCAGATTAGACCCTACACTAATCGAGAGGTTTATTCACTTGTAGGATATCGACTCGATATTATCAATGCTTATCGTAATTCGGAATCTTCTATCGAAAATCTCAAAAGTATTGTTGAGGACAGAACGTGCTTAAGCACCTACGTGTTATGCTTTGACTCGTCTCTTTTTATAATATTAAACAAATAGAAGGATCGTTAAAAACGTGGAAATAATTAAATGTTCCCCTCAGTGTTAAATATATTTCTTTTTTCATTTTAATCGTGTTAAAATTTGTATATATTTGTTAAGTTATTTGCTGCTCAATTTCATGGTACTCTAAATATAAAAACACTATTTTGAGTATCAAACTACCAAAACCATTTTGGTGTGTTTATTTAAAGTATACGGCAAAATATTTCCTACTTTTCTTATCCCGTTCAAAAATGATGCTAAACATTCTCGCTTATAAAGCAGTTTGGGCCTTAAACGGGTACATACGATCATCCAATCATGGCCTGAGCCATCTTATTTGACGGAGATAAAGGCCTGTAAGATGAGATCGATATTCCTCGAGACGGACAATATTCTACCCTATGAGCTCTCATCTTTATTCTATGTTGGAAGCACCTTCATTCTTCCTTCATTTCACGAATTATTTATACAATGCTGATCCCACTTTAGGCTGCACTTGATGAATGACTTTCATTTTATCAGTGACTGCCTTCTTTCTTGGTTGAAGGTAATCGATCGGTCGTGAAGTCATAATAGATGAATAACAATAAAGGTAAGGGTAAAGTCGTATTATTTAGTTAACAAATACTTTTTGTGTGTTATGACAAAGAAAAATATTATCTGAATAGTATGTAAGATTAACCTATATTTCCACCGACTGAAGTCTATAACTGTAGATAATGCTCACTTACTTTCGAAGCCGAAATATAAATTTCACGAAAGAAAAGGAAGCCTACAAATGTATAATATATTTATTAAACAAAGGAACGCCACCATCCAAATTCTGTTACCTTTACAATGTAAACTGTTTATTCGTTTCAATAAGACTAAGATCACAGGCCCATAGCAACCAATTTCACACAGGAAGCGGGTGTATTTACATAGGAATGAAATGAAATTTTCTTAGGGATCCTGCCTAGAAAGATCTACATATGATTATTGAGTATTGTATTTTGAATGAATTACTTTTACAAATTGGACTCTTTTAATATACGAAACCGTTGTTTCATGTTTTGGAGGACGACTTTTTGTATCGATTGTTTTACTTTCATTCAGAAGAAGGTTGGCTATATTTATTAATCCTTACTAAAATAAGCCTATAATACGACGATTTTATTACAACAATGTACTCACTACTCTTGTATAATTTTCAATCCGAACTATGAATCTAGCTTCTAGTCAAAATATAACTTTACAAGCAAGGTTATTTCTAATCTGCCTTCATGTCATTCGCTGATGCATTCTATCTGTCAGCGTCTAGCATCAAGGCCTTAGGAGTAATTTTTGAATACAACACAAAAGGATTAATTAAATGAAAAGTAGTTATGATGATGTTACTGTAGTTGACCTGAAACTTGCGTGTATTGCATACTATTTTGAACAGGCTTATTAAACTGTGAGCAGGTGTGTAAAATTAACGTAATAAACATAACAAAAATATAAGAGAACCCTCCCCTTATAAATGAGTTCGCAAATCATTGTAAACCGAAAACTATCACATTTAGACACTGTATTAGAAATTAGACGTATAGTTTTATTGATGTTTGGAAACCGAAATCGAATCGAAACCTTGTGTTGTAGTTAAATTGAATTCTAGCTATACAAACTTTAGTCTTTTAGGCCTATTCAAGTAAATAGCAACTGGGTTATCTTGCCATCAAGCACGTGCTGCAAGCTATCGGCAAGCAAGCTGGCGATTAATACGCTATTATGATAATTTGAACATCGTTAGCGGGTTCATCATGATTGTGTCTATCATCAAGGTTAGTCTTATTCGCAATTATTATTATCGTAGCGTATTTTGTTATAAAAATCTGCCACTTCGACGGCATAATATTTTTTCTAATAATAATCGATTTTGACTTTACAACACCTATATATAAAAATACACTTTCATATAATTTGGACGCGTAGTGGATATCATCTCTATTGTGTTTTATGATCCAACCCGTCTATGACTTAAGAAAATAACAGCAAATATCTATTCTCTTTAATCGTAAATCATAGAAACGGATAAAACGCCTCTTTCTTGGTATATTCCCTTTATTTTCACGTTTTTATCGTGAAACTTGGTGCGTTGTAAGGAATGGTTTATTTATACAAGTATTCATACTGAAGCTTTATTTCACCGCAAGAAAATCCTGGATATGATGTGTGTAAGGCATGAGTTATTCTGAATATTTCCACTGGATCTGAGAGCCGGGATGTCAAGATAACTCGAAAAATAATAAACACGTCGTGCGTTGTAGTCGTACAAAATTACTTTGTGAAGCGAAAATGAGTTCTTCTTTCTTCAATTTACGAAATAGAGTCTGGATTAGGACCGTTTTAAGAAAGTGTATTACATTTTCTAAATCTAGTTTTTATTCATTAAAGAACTTGAAAAAAGAACTTCTAAAGTTGACGACGTATTTATATATTTTACCCGTTGCGAGGTTTAGTTTTCGGACTGAAACGAACCTTTACATATGAGTTTCTTTCTTGTTAAAATATAGATGTTCTAACTAAAATAAATCATAAAATAATGAGCTATTTATATTCAGAAATTTTCTTCTACAGTATCAATCCAATTGAAGAAAATGAATTCCACGTAGGCATTCGATACGTATCCCAGACGTAATACATACTTGCTTGTAATGATTATAGCAACCATTTGGCCAAGAAAGCCAAGTGGGCTCTTGTTAATTGGATTGCTTTCATTGATTGTTTGTGACTGTAATGTACAAACATAGCCCTTTTAACCCTTTTATAGTAAAGATCTGGAACCACAGATTATTTGCTTCGTCTTTAGGTCCTATATTAACATTTATTGAGATGAATACAAGCCCAGTCTTAAGCCATGAGTAATTTTAAAAACGAAATGCTAAATTGGTCTTGTGCCTGATTAATGGCAATATGACGACCTGATTGGCGCAGCGGCTAAGCGATTGGACTGCTGCGCGGTTGCGGGGTCGATCCCCGCACGGGACTAAAATTTGTGCGATCCGCAGATGTTTGTCCTGAGTCTGGGTGTTTGTGTTTGTGATATTTCATGTTTATGTAACGCACCCACGATACAAGCAAAAACCCTAGTGTGGGGCGACATGTTTAAAAAAATTGGCTCGCCTCATTATTACATATTAATTATACTGTCAGGCGACTATTACCATCTCCTTTGGGGAATACAAACACATACATTTAATATAGAATAACAGAAATATAAGTAGGTGGGCTATAAGTATACCCTATTAATATTATTTTAGTTTTATCAACTTATACTTAACAGAACTTATTTTGTTAAAATTATAAGAGACAGTTTTATGTTAGCATGAATTTATGATGTCGTGCGTTCCACTTGTAGGACTAAGGCTACAAGCAAGTGTTTTAAAGTTCGTAAAAGGCTTGTCTAAACGTTGTCATGCTCCATTATCACGTAACCAAGTTTGTTACGCCATCTTTCTCGTAGGTTACCGAGATAAAAAAGGGCTTACGCTATTAAAAAGTTAAGCTGGGAACATGTATATTTCTCAGATTGTCGAATAGTCCATTTACCATTAAGCCGCATACAGGTAATATTTACTTAAAGTTTGCCCGGTACTGGCTACATAAATGTCTAGAATACCTAATTAGTTGCCTGTATCACTAAATACTTTTGATTCCCTATTCTTCAATTACCCAGTCATTGACCCCACTATAACATACCTTCAATGTAAGTACATAAGTGATAAAAACAAATGGTATATTAATACTCTACCCAACGTATTTAGGCAAGCAGTTTTGCAGTAGATATGAATCGCAAAATCGCTAGCCAGACTGAAAATGTAATTAGCTTTCTGCCTTTATGCTATTTCAGGGTTCATCGGTTTTGCTATCTATATATGCTTTGACTGCAAATGTAATCGACATTCGACAATCTCCTATATGCCGTCGCCACACAGAAATGTCATTTGGCCAATCATCAAAGTGACATCGTGTTTGAACTATGACTTGCATTTGCTTTCAGTAAATAACGTGAAGCAAGGTAAACAAAAGCCGCTAATAGCAGCTTATGAATTGATACTAATTTCCTAGCACTGTTTGAACAAATTGCATACGTTCCGCCAATATTCCCTCACGTGACGTGAAAAGATCAAGTTTTTCCATCAAAAAGGTACAAAATGTAAATGGAAAAATGTAGAGCCTCGACCTCTGACGCTTTCGGCTCGACGCCTCCACCATAAACAGTCATCAGACGCCAGCCTTCCCAAGCATCGGACAAATTCCTTTGATCTTGTTTAGGGTAAATCTTTTCGATTTATATGTTAATTTATAAATTTGAATCTGCGGCACCGCATCTCCGGGTGTTACTGGTTAATCCGTGTTCTTGTCTGCCAAGACTTATTCCGTTTCATCTTTTTCAAACCCGACTGTAATTGATTGTTTTATTTTATTGCAACTTGTTTCTTTTTTGTTGATTGATAAATTAGGACGTAAAATGATACCTAGGTCCGAGGTATGCAAAACGAGTGCTCCTTATAGGAAGTGAGTGGAATTTCTTTGCGCAGCACAAATTTTACGAGGACTCGTAATTTCCTTTGATCCCTCATCTATATTCAATGATCCGAGGACCGTAACGCTTCGTAAGCGAATTCATTATATCCGTGTGCTCTTTATATATAACGCGGGCACCTTCAAGAATAATTTATTTGGAAACGAGTACAATTTACACTCTTCCAAATCAGGGTAAGGGGTTTTTAACTTCCGACGTTGAAATTCCTCGCGCATCAACGCCAGAGAAGATAACATAGGTACACAAAAATAAATAAATAAAAATTTGAAAGGCGTTCTAGTACGTACTTGTACTAAAACTAATACTTGAATACATACAAATCACTTACCGGTATATCCTAGGGTAGTAAAACGCTTGTCGGAAAGATCTGTATATCAAGGAACGTGACATTACCCAATTTTTATGTTCACAAAAAAAAACTTCACGTCGTTCGCTGAATCGTTTTTGTGAAAACAACGGGGGCAATAAAGGGTCTTATTGTTATCCTTTGAATTTATATCCAGATATTATCGCTCTCATAAATTGCTACCACGTACAGTTTTCTCCAAATCGGATGCTTGAAAAAGTGACCGGGGGATAACCCTACCACTTTATATACGAGTCGCCGATAAAAGCTAATGTGCCTTTTATACTGCTCTAAAAAAGTACCGTCTTTCAGTAATATCAGGACGTAACGAGCAACATGTTTAAATTAGAGCGAAACGATTAAAACTGAGCGTAAATAAAAAAGCTTTAATTCGCAATCCGGCGAGCAGCATCTGTTTTCTAATTGAGACATTAAGCGTGGGATCGCTTCAACGGGTCTTTAATAACGCGCATATATTACTGATGGCAGGCCAAATGTACAGCATTACAGGATCGGCGCCCGACCGGCTAAATTATGTCCGTTACTCGCAATCGTCGCCGGGCAAAACTCCCGGATAATTGACACAACGACTGTTGAAATATACTCTCCCTGTTTTCGTGTGCGGTCTTCAACATATTTCGTGGAGCGACGAACTTTTAGACGTCCCGACATGTTGCCCTTAATATGTTTTGCTGAATAACTAACTTCACAAGTGTCTTGCGAGCGCTGTGTGTTTTTGTCGTAATTGTGCCATTCAATTTGGTGTGATGTAGGCAATGTTTTTGAGATATTGGCAGTTTTGTAGAATAAATTGGAGCTATACGAGAAAACGAGTATAAGAAAAAGGGTTTTTATACTTCACAATAGTACTATTCATGTGATCAGCATGTATGTGATATCATTATTATTTTATTCCCTGGTGAGGTCGATAGAAGTCTTGCTTGGTGCCTCAACGACATTTAGCTAGCCTGGAAAATTGTGGGTATCTCGTTATATTATGTATGTAGAAGTGTTGCCATTTGCACCTCGGGTATTCTTAAACCTGAGTTTATTCTTAAACTCCTTATCTAACAGCCATAAGAAAAATGACTATATCTCAACTAGAAAAAGATAAACCCAGACTACTATAGTCTAGGTTTATCTAGGTTTTGCAAAGGCCCTACAGAAAATTACCTAAAAATAGAGTTAAATTTTACGCAGATTCACTTAGGGTCCGTATTTTTATAGGTTAGGGCATTATTCTATCTCAGTTACTCAAAATGAGGCGTCATAACAACGCTTTCAAAACTTTCTTACAATATGCTATTAGTGCCCCACGTCGGACACAATAACATTGGATTACACATTGTGTAGTACATGTCTTTGTTATCGCATGGAATCTACGGGCCCGGGCAATGTATTGCAATAACCGCAAAGCCTGTCTTTTGCATTCTGCCGTTAAATGAAATTGCCTGTTCTGTAAACTAAATGTAAACTTTGCCGCAACCCTGCTTAGTCGGGAAGTACTGTTTTAGTAAAGTATTTCCTTTGTAATAAACTAACTAGGTGTCGCCCCTGGTTTCACGTAAAAATGTTTAACACTTTTTTCTTTATTTATTACCTTGACTTTCTTTGTACAATACTGGTTATATGGAAATGAAGTTTTAAGAACTTGGACGTTTGTTACTACGAGTACTTATGTATTTTAGGAATGATTTAAGTAGCGACGGTGAGCGGTAGTAGCGTTTGAATTTTAACGCTTACATTATCTACACTACAATATTTACTTGTATATTTTGCGCTCATGTCGCAGATATATCAATTTCTATATGAAAATTGGTAACTATTTTTCATTATGAATCACCCTATGTTAACATTTTGGTGATCTTTACATTTTCATTTTGGTAATTATTTATAAGACAACTTTTATAAACCAGTCGATTCTACTTTCACGATCCCGTTGTTCTAAAGCGTATGGAAATGATACGTATAGAAAAAATCCACAGATTTCACTTTGATAAAGCGAATATCAGTTTCACGAATGTGTACCTTTTTGCTGCGAACTAGATCGTTTCAAATGTTTTTGTTGAACGCTCCTGCAGTAGCGCGAAAGTGATTTATCATAAGGCAACATGCTGCGGTTGAGACGAAAAATAAAAGTAATTCCTTTTGTATTTGCCGAGTTGGGCGGTCGCCTGGAGACATATTTGTCAAACGCTTGAATAATGGACCCTCTTTGATGTGAGTCACCTATAATTCTCCATGATTTCGTATCACTGACAAAAGATGACAAAAATGTATCACGATTCGTCCTATGTAATTAATACTGAAAAGGTCAAGTAGCAATCTTTTTTGTTACCATCCTACGTGTTTTGGTTCTGGTGGTTTATACAAACATTGCTTATATAAAAATGCAACTTAGAAGCGTGAATATCAACGCAGCGCCGCTTCTAGTCATAAACGTCCATTATCAAGCAGAGGAGTGCTTCCCTCGGCACTCTCTCCAAAACATATTTCTAGTGTTAAGAAACTGCGCGACCAAGCAACCCCGTTTCTTCACTTTTAAAAAATAATCACGAAACGTTTATCTCGCACTCGTTTGTATCGCCGTTCGGTACCGATGGCGCACTAAATGGTTATAACACTAAGTAGCTGTTACTTTTACGTTCGCAAAAATATTATTTTGAACGCAATAAAATTCTTTCTTTATATCTTCGGTGTCCATGAAAAAGACATAACAGTGTGCGTTGAATTTATTGTAGCAGACGAGGACCCAGATGGCTTTCCTCATAAAATACTACGAGTGGTTCTGTTGGTAGCAACGTTATACTAAAGATAATCACAATTTACGGGAGCCCTTTGGCGAAATTTGGAAATACTTTCCCTTTACCGTTACGTGTGAGCAATTACAGCACCTTTAATGATGTAGTGCCGGTTGTGAGTTCAACTTACGTTAATGTTGTGCCGAAGGGTTTTTATTGCCACTTATGTAGTTTCGTCTTTTAGTTTAGCGAGTTTTTATGTTTTGGTGATTGTTATTCAAGTTGTAAGTCAATTAAGGTTCAAAAAGCTGAAGCTATACTTTGTTATATGTGTAAAATTTTCAAATTATTATTTTTTTTTTTTTTAATTTGAAGCCATTTGTATTTTTATGTTTATGACTGTTATCAAATCATATTTTCGTCAAAATTGTTTCCAATATGTTACTAAGAAATATTTGCATTCACACAGTTATCGCAATGTGAGCGATAGTGTTCTCACTACCTAGATGCCGGCAAGAAACGCTACCTATCTTTATCCTCTCATAGCTAACGTTTAGTCTAGATCGTAGACGTTTATTTGAGTAATAACCGACATTTATATCAGAGAGACAGAGCAACTTACACGAAGAAGGTTCAGAATAAAAATTGGAAAGTAGCTTAAGTTCGCTGAATTGCAAATGAAAAACTAAAGGTACCTACGCAGAAAACGACGCCTTTATTTTCTGAACTTTTTTACACTTTGCGTGCAAGTCTTGCAAGTATAACCTTCATGAGTGATGAGGTGCCTAAGTACGGCCTTATTGGTTAAGTCTAATCTCTTTATCACGCGATAACATTTTTTCATATGCCAATTTTATTAGCTGATGTCAATCCGAAGAAGAATATACAAAACAGTAATCTAACTACGATCCTTGTATTGAAAGACGAACGATAAATTCACAGAAAAGAATTTCGACATTTGTGTAGTTACTGCTCAACATTGCATTTGATTTTGATTAATATTCCTAAAGTGTCTGCAATAAGGTCGATGACAAATAAATCGTCGTCTATCTTAAATTATATTATCATTCCATTGAAACTTTTGCTCATTTATTTTAGAACTTACAAACTTATCTTTTGCAGTAAAGTGGATATGAACTTCGAATTTCAACTATTAAATTTACGTTCGTCATGAAGACAGCCAGTGTTCAGATATTAAGACATATCACTCTGATGTCTAGACAGAATTTTAGTACGACCAATCTTCTTGCAAAGCTTATTTCACTACCTACAATTGTGACTTATGTAACCTTAATTATTGGGAAGGAATTTCAGGAACTAAATATTAAATAACCGACTAAAGTTATTATGTAGGGTAGACAACCCATTCGTTGGCATCTACCCAATTATTGGACTTGGCATTAATATGATAATATTTTTAAATAACAAATTAAATTTCGCCCATAATATGTTTGGTTATTTCCTCTTAAAACAATGTCATTCTGCACATAAAAAAATCTGTAACAATATGTATAAACTTATATTAGTAAGTGTTGCTACACGATGATAAAGACATGAGGTAAAACAACCAAATCGTTTTTAATATCAACGCTGAGAAGGGGAAATTAAATTTCCTTTTTTTAGTGCAATAGAAAACTACTGGCGCGTGGCGTCCTGAGTCTGAATTGCACTCGCGGATAAAAGAGCGAATATACGCGACTGCTAACTATAGAGAATAAGCATAATAAATGGAATCTTGGAATGTGTCTCTTCGCTTACAGAGACTACAGAACTCCGTCTACAGTTAATAAAGAACATTTATTTGCTTATTACAATTAGATTTTTCTTTTAGCGCATACTTCGTGATAATATTTATTTTCTAATAAATTACATCAGAAATTTACCGTCACTAAATAAATATTTATATTATGTTTTTTAAATGTATTATGAATAATTAAGGAAGGAAATGGAGTCCTTTGCCATACAGTGAGACGTGATCGTGGCAGAAATAAATAAAAGTAATAATTACTAATTATTTTATTTTACGCTATTCTTCAAGAGATCTTTAGCATTATTAGGCAGTGCTATAATAATCAATCGTCCTCCAATCGAGTTCGATGGCGTCGTTGTTTTATTGGGTTGCTAAGCGTTGCTGAGCGATCCTAGGTGCAATTCCCAGACTGAGAAAAAAGTTGATGGAGCTTACATAATTGGCGAAATGTGTAAATACTAAAACGTCTAGTGTTTCCTGTAGGTATATTAGCTTATCATGTTATGAAACATACTACACCACCCACATGAGAAAATATTAGTGCCTATCTTCGTTATTTAATTTACCGCGATCAATGTATTACCGATACGAATAATTAATGCTAAAAACCGCATTGTTACCGAAACTATAAATTTCCGTAGATAGTAGCAGAATAATGTTTAATGTCCAATGAATATTCTATCCGTGCGTTAAAAGGATCAATCAAAATGTACACTTTGGCTACAGAGATGCTTTAAGTCATTGTTAATTATAATGATATTTATTAATATTGCCGCGTGGTGTCCGGCCTAGAATTGACCACCCCCTTTCCTCCCGTGGGTGTCGTAAGAGGCGATTAAGGGAAAATCCAGAAGATGGGCAGCATCGTCTTCTGTAACTTGACCACCAATACGCGACCCCAAGCCGCGTCCCCAATCCCCCCCCCCCTCCTAAGGGGGAGAAATTTGTTCAACAGTGGACGTCTTCCGGCTGATGATGATATTAAAATTAAGTGCACTTATAAAAATAATATAATTTTACCATCATCAACTGAAAGACGTCCACTGTTGGGCCTCAAAGGCCTCCCCTTTAGAACGCCACAATGAACGGCAACTTGCCATTTGCATCCACCGGTTGCCCGCAATTCGGACGATGTCGTCGGTCCACCTATAAGAATGGACAATTTCCACAAAAAAAAAGTAAACCGAGTATTCTTAGCATACATTTTTTTTCAACTCAGAAAGTTATTTATCGTAGATTTAAAACGATAGGCCAGTCCTGGTGGCCTAATGGTAAACGGAATAGATTCTCGTATAAATAGAGTCTCGGATTTCGTTTCAACCCTAAACGGCAAAAAAACACAATTACCAATAAGGTCATTGTATTTCATTCATATTCCACTGACTAATAATAGTGTTCATTATGCCACAGCTCTACCGGTTGAAAGCAAGCTTTATGTAAATTATGTTCCATGTATAGTGCCGCAATAATGTTCATCTGAAATTGGATTATCCAATTGCCATTCAAAGAACAAAAGGTGGTCCAAACAAAAGATATCGGGCAAACATATTGTGGTTTTAGATCAGTGTTTTGTTTTGTTCTGTAGCCGTACGTGAACTAACATCCAGTTTTTGTGGACAACGGGAGGGATTGTTAGGCAAGATTTGTGTTCAGTGAACAAAAACCTCTTTTTTTGCTTATTATCCTCATTGCCTTCGTAGAGTGGAGCGGTATCAGTGTGAAGGACGTGGATCTTTTAGTACGTGTTTACTGTTTATGCTCTGCCGCTTATGTGGGAGGTTAAGTTATGAACACGACGTGTTGCTACGTGTTACGTCATCGGCTTAGTACTTGTCCGCGCTCTCTACGGTCGTGTTGGTTTGCTTTCCCATTGGACTGTGTTTGAGGGAACAGAGAGTGCACTTGTGCAGTATCTTGAGCGTTAGTTACTCTCGTTGAGATTGGCCGCCGTGACCTAAATTCGGACATGAGAACATTACTATTATTTTCGACAATGGTGTAGGTATTATTGCAACGAATACGCTGAATCATATTTTTCCATACAATTAATTATGATAATAGTAAAAAGCTTTTGTTGTGTATACTACGAATACCATTGCGCGTTCGATTGCCTAGTATCGTGTTTAAAGCAATATCTAATCAGTACTGAGTATTTATAAATTAATTTTAAACTAAACTACAATATATTTCATGTATAAATAAATATTTTAGTTTTAATTTCTATGCGCTACAAGCGCAGCTAACTCTGCTAAAGTTACGAATAGTAAAACGTAAAAGTTGAAGTTGAAATACGTAAAAAGTTGCGCTTCTATTTGTCACTCAACTGAACCCAACTGAGACTGAATGGCCCCTGGTGTTACAAACTGAGCGGCAGGTCAAAGGGGATGTCGGGATTAAATGTGACTCAACAGTGTATCAAATCATTCGTATTTTACAAGCTGGACTGAACTATAAAGAAGGACAAAAGATGAGTACAGACATAATTTCCGTACAATACAAAAACACTCCAAACAAACTATTATTAACAAATTCCAGACAAAATAACTCGTATAAAAAGGGATAGCCTTTATGCGAAACTGCCAAATCAACTTTGGTAGTCTTAATAACAAGTTGGTACATCATAAAAATGTTAATGCCAAACATTCTTTTAACATCAACAAGAAACAAACTGTAGTACAAGTCGGCTCATAAAATTACGAGCGGCGCGACGCAGGCCCACGTTCAATACCCTCTCAAGAAGTATTACTCGTATTATGAGGGGTCACAAAGTGAGGACGGCGATATTGGCAGCCCTTACCGAGCGTCGTAAGAAGGTGAGGAAACTTCACATAAAACCTAAGGAGGCAGGTGCATTCCATTTCCAGGGTACCGAAATGTTCGCGTATTTCACGCTCGGCGCGTCATTACCGCTCCTTACAACGAATACGCTCGCACGGTGTGTTACAACAAAAAGGGTAAGTATAATAATAAAAATCTTACGGCGTCTAGAGAGCCGAATAAAGTACGAGTCCGTGTTTTGCCTGTGTAAGCGCTATTGTCTGTCGAGGCAGTCGTATGTTTTTGACTGATTGTCGTTTATACTGCTTACTTTGACTATAAAGCTACGTTCTTTTAATGCCCGTCTAAGATGTTCAGGTCTTACAAACAAAAAACATAAGCCTTTGTTCGTGAGTTTCTACGAGCCCTTTTGTTTTCTTGACGCGTAGCCGATTTGCTACAACTGTGTAGTTGTTTGTTGTAGTACTACGCTGCTACGCCGTAGGTTTACTGTAAGTAGCATCGCAAACTGAATGGCATGGTCTCTTAACAAATTCACTTTCTTCCGTATCTTTGACTATAATACGATCGGCTTCTGGCTACAAAATAAAGCAAAAATTCATCAAATTTATTAGAATATTTATTACCGACGGGTACAGTATACGCTGTGCCAAAAATGGTATGGGTAATACTAATTTACATTCTGCCCCCTTACCATGAACTCTTATAGCAGGTTTCAAGTTTACGTTGTGGAAGCGAGACGCCGCATCAAACTGCACGTAGCGGCGTCTCGTTTTCACATCTTAAACTGTTTTGCTTTAAGAGTTCATGGTAAGGGGCAGGTTTTTGTGTCAGAGCTATTTTGATAACAAAAGCTGAAATAAGTTACAAGTTCAATTTTATACTGAAAGCCCGGTTTATACTGAAACTCCACCTAAAAATATTTTAATAAATTATATCAATTTTTCGCCAATGTTTCTTCGAAAATTACAATTTTATTCTACCGATAAAGGCAACATTCTGTTTTGTTCATTAGCTTTTACATTTTGAAGTTACATGCTTGTGAAGTGAAATTACCTTATGTTTTATGAGTAACTTTACCATCATCATTATACCTTACATATAGCTGGACCGATGGCTCTTGATCCCCTTGTCTTTCTCTCTCGGTCTTATCAGATGCAGCTGGATGTTAATATGCTACATGTACCTAACTACCGCTTCACCAGAATTCCAAAACCCAGTTACTGGGTTATACGATAACCCTTAGAGACAAGACTGCTAATGATAATATAATAATAACATCAGATTTCTTTAAATTGACAGAAATATTATTTAGTTAAATGAATATTTTCTTAAAATATTTTAAAGCTGAGTTCGAGAAGCAACAATGTCACACTAAACTTGTATGCCAAATCCACTAAAAACGTTTTATATTAGAAATATTAATAACAAAGTAAAATTAAAAAAGCGCTCCGCATATTCGTTACCTAGTTATATATTGATAGCGTTAAATGTGAAGCAGAAATGGAAAAATGGCAAACACTAGAGTATGAACACAACGTTTTGTGAGAGAAAAGTGGATCATAAATATTGAACAGAAAGTTTTCAGCGCGGTTGAAAATCTATCATGTTTCATAGCAGCGATACCCAAATGATGGTTCTAAGCTAGCATTATATTTCATAGAAGTTTTATAGATACTTGTGTTGCATTGTAGATACAGCTTTTCCCTCGTAGAACGCTGTAGTCATACTTCGCTCATCTATTCTAGCGTCGAAATGAACAATACAACTAGAATATAATTGTATTTTTCATTTTCTGTAAAATTTCTCCTGTATCGTTTCACAAACATGAAATATCACATACACAAACAACCAGACTCGGGACAAACATCTGCGGATCGCACAAATTTTGTCCCGTGCAATCGGAAAATGAAATCGAACCCGCAACCCTTAGAGCAGCAGTCCAATCATTTAGCCGCTGTGCCAATCGGTCGTCAATTCATTCCGAGGGAAACGGATTAGCCAGTCAGCAGGTTGATAGCAGGGCTTACTATCCAGGCGTGTGGCCAATGATCTATTATATAACTAGTGGAGGCTTTTTTGATGCCTACACGACGACGTCTTCTTCGATAAGTCAATCGGTAAAAAAATTTGACGCGTATAATTTTTTACAACGTTTACCTGATTCGGTGTAGTTGGGTATTCGAACGACAATCATGCCTTTATAGAAATGTGATTTATCAACAAGTTTTAGGAGTTGACTGTCCAGAGTAATGCGTTGAAGCATTTTCTTTAAGCTTTTAAAATCTCACACCTTTGTATTATTCAGTGGTTTTAATAATACAGGCATGGAGGAATGTTACTTCTGTTCGTTTAGGACTTATTTTCAGGGTTATGTTACAAAATAGTCTTTTAAATTTTACACACTGCATTAAAATATCCACGGCGTTATAATATAAAAAAGAAGCAACAAAGCACATTTTGTAAATAGCTTGCTACTGAAGTTTTAATACATATGTTGTACTACTCACAAGATTTTGTTAAATGTTATTTTATTTTGATTACATTATTTCTGTTTGAAGTAAATCATTTTCGAACAATAAACCTCTACATAATTTACCGAAATGTTGTTCAATATGGCTGCCTTTATTGATCTTGGTTATTACTTATGTTTTGCTAACTTTTGGAACAATAATATAGGCATTCTATGAATTAGAAGTCATCGAAAGATAATGGGGGTCGATTTCTATTGTTTGAATGAAATATTGAGTTAGTTTATTGTCTTTTATTCTTATTGTTTGCACAATAGTCTGCGTTGGAGTATTCCACACAATTATCTTGTTTCGTTGATTCATAGTCTTATTATATTTTTCATTTTAAAACAGCGGAAAAGTGTTGAAAGCCATTCTCGACGGCAACTTGTGAAAAATGGCGAGAGACTGTATTATCGCGGATTATGAATCGCAATAGATAAGGCATTCAGCGTGCCCTCATTAAAAAAGGGAATCCGAGGAAAAAATAATACAAAAATTCAGTGAAAGCCAGTCTCATTTGTCAACTTCCTCGCATTGCATGCAGCGCCTACATCACTCGAGGAGTGGCCGACTTTTTATTCATTTCAGTTTTACGACGCACACAACTTTAATAACTCACTAACAGAAAAAAATACAGTTCTAAAAAAATAACATTTTCATCGGTGTCATGGTTCGGTGCGATTTTACGCGGCCGAGATACGAAAAATGTAATTGGCTGAAGTGGTAGACGAGATAATAATTTTATAACGTTGTTTTGTGAATTTTGAAGCTGTAAAATGGCGGAATCAAGTCGTTTTTATATTTAAATACGCACAGTAAATGTTACTATATACATACCTATACTTATTAATGAAATACTTAGGTAGGTTAATTAATAGTTTAGTTTAACATTTAGATAGTGAGGCTTAAATGCAGTGGTATTTTACGTTTAATAATCAATTATGTTGTATTACGAAAGTTTTGAGTATACCTAGCATAACATCGCGCCTATATTCACCGAAGGGGTAAACAGAGGCGCATTTATCGTACACCCACATTTCACCAGTTATAATAAAGATTACAATATAATAGGGGGCGAGGTAATAAGTTTTGAGTTTATAATTATATAGTTTTAAAACAAAATTATTATGACTTTTTTGGATTAAAAGTCTCATTGGATAACAGGACCTACCATATGTTCTATATTTACTAAATTATTATAGACATGTAGTAGTTCTTAATGAAAACACAATCAATTTCACGCAATGAAAAAATATTGCAGCGTCATCATGAAAGAGCGATTTATAATTGACACTTGATTAAATTAAGAGCAATTTATTGGTTCAAGTTACTATGTTTTGATTACATTTCATAGGATTTTGAAACCGTTTTTATTGTTATAACACTTTAGTTGTTTGAATACGAGCTTGACTATATCGAAATCAATATTTGTTTTATATTCATATTTTTCATTTATATTAATATTCTAAAAACTGTACACAAATACTAATGATACATGACTAGGTTACTTGACCTACAAGATATCGATCTTACATAGTTTTCAGGATTGAACTAATCGATTGACTGAACTGAAAATGCCTAGATATTATAATAATAATACCTTAAAACATAGACTCGTAATAAAAATTATTTACTCAACAACAATGTTGCACGTTAGTAATTACATGTATTTTCAAGTGTTTAAAATTAACCATGGACATTATTTCAATAGAGAACCACATAATTAACAGCAAAGTTAAAGCGAAATATACATTTAATGAATTTTCATGAAACAACATTGAGTTTTGGTTTCTTCCATCTTATTACGAGCGTTTTCATCTCTGATAAAAGTTATTATTTAAAATATTTTAATTTAATTTCATTGTGCCGTTGTAAATTCTACCATTGGATTGTACAATTTCCGATATTTACTAAAATATAATTTATTAATTTTTGAAGTATTATCTTTTAATCCTTGTAACAGTTGGGATTGATTATACACCTGCATGACTTTTTTTAATGGTAGCGCGAATGAGGTAGCTTTCACAGAAGAATAATAATTATGTTTTTATGTAAATCCAACTGTATATCCTACCGTGTGAATGTGAGTTTCGATGTCTGTTACCAAATCACGCAAAAACTATACACTTTTGAAAATTTTAATATTGAAATTGATGAAATTTGGAATTCAGAATGCTTTCATCCCGGAAAAGACGCGTTAACCATTTCCACCCTGCAAGTCGCGGGCGAAAACTGGTTGTTAAATATATGTTATAATTGGTGAGAAAATAAATAAATATTATTATTATGTATCTCTTTCTTCTTTACTCGGGCTATCCACCGTGTGGAAGATACCTGGTCTTTTAAAAGGCTTACGTGGGGACACAGGTCCAACACGCAGAGCCCGTAGAGAACTTTAACCTTAAAGGGAATGGGACACCAGCTAGGTACATCACACAACTGCTCTATATAAGAACAGCCATGAAAAGTCCCCAGAAGGTGCAGGACTATTGTGAAATATGGAGACCAAAATACTTAATTTGGTCTATTGTATTGCGATGTTTCGTGGATTCATAAATATTATTATTATTATTATAATTACATAATATATTTGACAACTAGTTTTCGCTCATCAGGTCCATGTAAATCAGTATAGCTATGCCTAGATAGAAGTATTTATTAGTAACAAAAGTTTAATGCATAGATAATAATAAACGTTTTTAATATCAGCCTGTAACTGTCTCATTTGAAAAGGGAATAGCACCGGGACTAGCTTGCTGCGTGTTGGGATTTCAGATTATAACGACCAGACTTCCTCACAGGATTTTCCTGTACTGTAAATCAGCTGCGTCTTGATTTAATAAAAATGTACTATACAGGCAACTTTACCAGTCGACAGCGATGAGAAAATTCAATGCGTAACAGTTCAATATTTATTTATTTTGTTACTTTTATATTTATTTTAACGCTGCATATAATAATAGTTTTAAATTGTAAATAAAATGTATATTTTTTAATTGATAATATTATAATACGTTAAAACATAACTTATCTTACCGCTTGGGCTCGTTTGTTCAGTGATCAGAAAAATATTAATTATTAAGTATAACACAAGAAGGTTTCGAGCTCTTAACTATCTTCAAATAATGATAGGTATTATCAGTGTAGAAATTTTAATTCATTGACGTGTATTAAGTAATTCGGGACAGTTCAGGCAGCGTGTGACACGCAATGTACATGAAACACCTTTAAAATTCAGTGTCATAATTGGTTGGTACATTAATTAGTGGCTCCATTGTTTTGGCCATTTAATTGCGATGCCGTCACGTGCCTTCCCTGTTTTAAAAATACACATTATCTTAATTACAGTTTGCCACGAAACATTAATTTGTTGGATGGTGCGAAGTCTAACTTACGATTTATGCCTCAGCGCTTATTATGTAATGTAACGGTTTGAATATTTTATTTAGTTAATAAATCCAGTACATAAATGCGTTATTTATACATTAGTAAGTATTTCTCAACATAACGTGCCGCCTGTAGTTCCCGAAGGGGTAGGCAGAAGTGTACCTATAGTAGGTACACCCACATTTCGTCAGTTATCTAATAGGGTCTCTATGTAATTGGGGGCGAGTGTATTGCCACAAATTTAGACTCCGTGTTGCTCCTGAGAATTACCTAATAGAGAACCCAGTAAAACATTGCCCGATATTCGAACCCAGGACCTCATGCTCAGTAGTTAGGCTTAGCGACCACTGGAGTAACGAGGTGGACAAAGCATTTCGACTGGATACAATATTCTATGGCTGCGTATTATAAAGACCGTAAGCTGCAGGTGTAAGTTGGCAGGTTTTTGAAGGTAACACAAAATAATACCGACCGCAAAACTAGTATTTCATACCTTTGAATACCATACGTCGAGTAGGTATAAGGTTATAGCCTGTTATTCTCTGAGTTGTTGGAATCAAATAATTATAGATCTCTCTACCGTTTGAAACAACTGCGTCAGATCCCAAAAAACGAAACCTTAAAAGTAAATATTATTTATTTATTAGTGATAGCTAAAAATTCGTCCTAAATGTAACGTCAATTTCATGCAAGAATAACGAAAAAGGAAATCCAGTGGAGTGACACTTTTGAAGGCGTCGACGTTGATTTTAGAAAGAGCCTTTGTTTCTGCTAACCATACCGCCGCGTCCGCCCCTCGTTGATTTAAGTACACAATGGGATCCCTCTTACGTCCCGACAATACTCCGATAGCTTAGAAAACGCTCACAATAAAAATGAACAAGACAATACTTTTATTGAATAGAAATGAAGATATGATTTGCTCGTGACGTTTATTGTTGGCGGTCTCTCTTAATTTCGATATTCAATTTCCATTAGTATTGGTTCTTTGTGAGCGCTTTCAATAAATAATAAACAAATGTAACGGCGACGCTAAACGAGTATAAATTTTACCTGTTGTTTGATTTTAATAAAGCACGCCTTTATGGCTTCTGTAAGTGTTGCCAGCCACCATCAATGTAATTTATGAGACGGTAAAGAAGAGTAATTCTGCTTATTAATTTTGCGCGGGCGCGTCCCGAGGTGCGGTTTCCCGGCTTACATGACTCAGGCTCTTTAATCACGTCTCCATGCTCTATTTAGCGAAATAGCATTATTTCGCCGCCTGATTACTCAACGAACCTGCCAATAATATTAATGACGATATTGATCTTAGTTTAGATAGATAATAAATGTAGGTAAAACATTTTTTCAAATATTGATTTAAACTGAACCCCTTTGGTATCTATTTCATTTAAATAAAATTCTATTTGTTAGAATTTTAAATCGATATCAACAGAATGTTACTGCTGAATTGCCCATCAAATAAACCCCTTATCGAATCATTTTCTTTCCCCTTTCACCGAAGAAATGCCCGACTCCATAACGGTAGCGCGTTGGGTTTCGCCATTGTTTTCGTGTTACGTAACGCGCCCGTTTAAGTTAAGGTGCTTTATTTGGGAAACGGACTTTTAGGGTTCGGTATGTGATAACAATAGTCTAAAGGGAGCGTATTGGAGTGCACGCGACCTCACCCTGTTCATGTTTTCAAACGTGATAGCCGTCAGGTAATTATAATATAATTCACGCAACCCCAACGAGCCTGACTGTGAATACACGAAGTATTAAGTTACTTGTTAAAGCATCGGCTAACGTGTACGATTCGTTGATTTTAATTGGGTAAAAGGAGTCGTTTGTCATTTTGTTTTACTCGTGTTTTGTCCATCGTATTTTTGATAACAATGTGGTATAATGCGGTGGCAGTAACAAGGGTATACGCAGTACGTAGTAAACATTTAATTAGTTGAATTTTGGTACATTTTAGTGAGAGTTAGAATCACGCGATATAATGGGGCCTTTTGTTTGGGCCGCGGTCGTTAGGAGCGCCCTCCTAGTTTAAGTGATAAATTACACGTAACAATTAAAAAGTTACGTGGGTCCGCGCTTAGCCGTTACTAATGTACTCTCAGAATATTCAAAAGAGTGGTAAAATATTTAAAAAAATATATGAGATCGAAAAAACAATTTGTATGTTTTTTGTTGAGTGTAGTATAATTATAATAATAATACTCGTAAATAATAAGTGACATTCAAAAAAAATAAAAAGAGAACGAGAGAGATTGGTACCAAAAATAAGTTTACATTTTACAAAATCTTAAACTAACAACTCGTATGAGTTAAAGAAAAATTACCAGCATTTACTTCTTAGCGTCACAAAAACTATTTGCTGCAAAACCTTAGAACATTAAAAATATTGTTTTACGACACGCAACGTTATCGCTCACCCTTAACGCACGAAATTACAATATAAATCAGTTTTTAAATGAAAGAAAAAACTGATTTAGTAGAAATTCAGCGTTTAAAAGCAAAACGTGACTCGTAGACATAACGCTACGGCGCTACAGCGCTACGGCTGCCGTAGAGCTGCTACGATAAATCGTATTTAATTTATATTGTAATATTATCGCTATGTGTGCTGTTATTTGATTACCCCTATTTAGCTCTGACTTAGATTAAAGTGTAAAAGTAAAAAGTACGAGTAAATTGCGTGGTAAAGATTCTTTTTATAAAAATGTAAGCTCAATTTATTTTAACGTCAATTTATGCGTTGATATTACTTAAATTCTTATCTGAAATAGTAATTTAAATTTGTCTAACGAATCAACCAACTAAAAACATTTACAGCTAAGTGGACACCCTGTTGTCACACATCTCTCCGCATCATGCAAATTTATGTTATTTGTACTATTTGTAGATATAGCATTAAATTTATTAGTTATAAGTAAGGTGATTAGTTTTCCCTGTATTGTGTGTGACAATAAAAATCTTTTCTTCCTTTCTATTTAAGTTTCAGGACTATACAGTAAATATAGGATTGTTCGAGGGGCACATTAAATACAAAACCAGACGTGCATAACAGCGTTTACCACAAAGAAAGGTCTTTATTCACGAGATAGTGATGATAAAGCCACATACAGCTAACACCACAAAAGAAAACACGCAGACATCTTCAGTTAACCTTCACCACATTTTACATACACCGCTATTGTCACATTAAAATGACAAAGTTCACACTTAAGAATAACAGTTAACGAGAACACAAAATAAAAAAATACATCAACGAACAACATTGCCGAGTTCTCAAATGAAAATCGTGCCTGGCATTTTGCCTATAGTTCGTAATATGTAAGATTTTATAGCTTTCATCGTGCACGAGTTTAATTTCATGTTTTATGTTTATTACTGTGTGACCACGCTACCGACCGGTCGAAATTTTAAGCTGGGAACACAACGAGCGACGCAGAAGCTCCACTACTAATATTTAAATTGATTAAGCAGACTTTTAAACTATCGCGTTGCATGATTATAATAAAATTACAACACGGGAATTAACGCGAACTCACGCATACCTTTATTTGGCTTGAAGTTTCGACCAGGTTGCACCGGCCGTGGTTGCAAGCAGACTTAAGTAGATGATTTTTCATCTACCCCCAATTTTTCAACTAGTTGGTCAGTTTAGTGTCTAGGGTAGTTGGAGGTCCGAATCTGTGATCTGGTAAATTGCATGAAGTTCACCTTCTGTACATATCCATCGCGCGTTAGAATGTTCTAGGCCATATAAATCCATTTAATAACAAACATGTTAATTTGTTTATTGCTAGCCGTCATTCGGGTCTTCGTTTTCATTTCGTTTGTTTTTTATGGCTTAATAAACAAATTTTGTTTGCACGTCATTACGTTCGTAATTTAAAGTCGCATATTTTAGGTATTTTTGAGATAACTTTGTCAGGCAGATATTTAGAGACGTTTAACGCCCTGGGGCCTTTTCTTTATTTACGCCTATTTACACAATAAATATATGTATATATAATGGAATCAAATATCAACAATTTAGCAATCTCGCAAACCAGTCTGTGAAAAAGTAGATGAATTGCTGTTAGAATGAATTTACGTATAAAAATAATTATGAATACTGAATAGTAAGGATGAATAAATAGAATAAACTTACTGAACTGTCAACCAATTACCGATATTTGATAGAACAGTAAAAAAGTTAACAGCACGCAGAATTCTGATCCATACCAGCAAAGAAATGAAAAGACACTTGAAATCGTATAAACATTAATGTCAAAACAAACATGCAGACTCCGTTCTATCGAACAGCAACAAAAGCTTTCAAAGTAAACGAATCCGAACTTTATATCTGTAATGAACTCGCAGAAGTAATAAAAAAACAACATTGTAGATTGCACGGTGCAGTTTATTTACAAGAACAAACTACCGAGCATCGTGACATTTATTGAGACGATCGTGTATTTATGTACTTTTAATGGCATCGCACATTACCCGCACAGTGCTCCCAACGACGACATTAGCAAAGAAAACATCACAATTGATGTTATTTATTCCAATCGCGGCACTATTATGCCGAACTCGAAACTTTTTATCGCTCATGCACACTTTATCCTTTTGGCCAACACTACACGATCAGTTTATCTCTATATTTCGTTCTCCATTTCAGGACCAATTTTTCTCCTGCATGAGCTAAATGTCACATGAAAACTGGTCATGCCGTGGTGTTGAGATCAGCCAGTCAACAGATCCGGTAGCTTTGTGGTGGTATGTAAAAGTAGGTAAACTACCCTAAGCGCACTGGACATATTAGTACATTGTTATATACTTGTGAAGGTGGTCTACATTCATCCTAAAAGACCATAGATCGATGCAGTCAATAAAAATAATGACAAATTAAAACAATATTTTTAATATCAACGGACTATCTTGCTAAACTCTTACCCTCTTATTCATAAACGAGGTTCATACCGGCGTTTACTAAACCCCGTATTAAGTCTATTGACATCTCTATTCTTCTTCATACAAACGACAGTGACAGGTATAATTTAAGCCTTGGTTTAAAATTGTATTTTTTTATGTTGGGGGTTAGAAACCACTGCCCGTAGATTCAGAGGTTTCAAAAAGATTTGGCTAATACTAGTGATAGTAAATCGTTTTTAAGAGCCATTAAATATGCCCGTTTTAAGTTTGATAAACCACACTGCAGCACTTAAGTACAATACCATGACGATAAATATTGAGCGTGTAGCGTACGCCTATAGGTTCGCTGTGGTAGCAACATAATTGTGAACGCTAAGCACCTCTTATGGCAGTGAGTTGCAGAAATGTTCGAGTTTAGTACAATGGCTCTATAAATACTGGTTGATTGCCAGTTATTCCAGTTCCTTTAGTCGACTTCACAACCTGTTCAGGATTGGTTCTTTTTACGGCTGCGAGGGAACGTATTTATGGGTTACATGTTATTCATAATTAGGTTTTGTAGCTTTATTAGCCAAGTCATAAAATAGACTGCCTCGTTGGTCTAGTGGTCGCTAAGCGCGACTGCTGAGCAAGAGGTCCTGGGTTTGAATCCCGGGTCGGGCAAAGTGTTACTGAGTTTTTCATGAGGTAATTCTCAGTAGCCTGGAGTCTGGATTTGTGCCCGGTTGATGGCAATAGGCTCGCCCCCTATTACATTGGGACTTACAACATAACTGGCGAAATGTGGGTGTACTATATGTAGGTACACCTCTACCTACCCCTTCGGGGAATACAGGCGTGATGTTATGTTATGTTAAAATGGACTTGAACAAGTTTGTGTATTTTGGATGTCGAGCACTCGTATTTAGGGCATTATATTTAAACTCCTTTTAAAACTAGTTATGTCTGTAACTTACAGATCCTAATAAAATTTGATACGAAGATATCCACCCTAAGTAGCGGCTCAGGCTACCTATTATCCCGAAAAAGCCGTAACTAACCATGCGATCAAAGCCGTGGACTAAAGCTAGTGTTTACAAAATGTGAAGTAATATGGAATTGTAAGTACAACTCCGAAGATAACTACATGGCTTAATCAATTTTATAAATTCATCATTTTACCTTTCTAAGTACTTTTGATAAAGGTTTAGGTAACTAAAATAGTCAACATAGTTTGAAATTGCTTTTTCCTTTAAAAAATAAATAGGACAACATTATTCACAAACATAACATCTACTAATACTACTATTATTTGCCATGGCAACTAAGTTTACTATGAAACCCTCGACAAAGAGGCTGGCATTACACTAAGCTCAGGATATCTTGGCACGCCACGGTATCTATGGGATTTGTTTATTTCCAGTATAGAGATAACTGCAGACCCTCGTTTTGGAAGTTATGTGGACAGTAAAATGGTGATACTTATTGACACTAAACCTCTATCTCTGGTACGGATTTTAAGGTAATGCTTGTGACTACTTGGTACTGAAATTAGGAATTAAATTACGTGGAAAACACAATTTGTATTCTGTGTTGTCTGCCCGTGAATGCTGTAAAGGATTCGACGACGTTTCGAATCGATAACCAAAAATCGAATTAAAACCGCACTAAAATCCGAAAAAATAGTTTTATTACAACAAATTGTATTGTTTGTATTATAATATGTTATTAACGTCGACATTGTAAATATTCTGTAATACTATAACTAATACCATTGATATACAAAAAAGTAGGCAGATCTTCAAAATTGTTAGTAGTCTATTTTCTCGCTCATCATAATCATGTCATGTTGTACATACTTTTGGATGTGTATGAAGTACCTCAAAATTAAGTAACTTGAATGGAATAACTTTTTAAATAATGAAAATTAAGCTGCGTTTAATAATGTTGGGAAGAAGCACCCGTGTTATTCTTAAACAAGAGTTCAATGTAGCCAGAATAATGAATATTTACGACGCTCGCAGCTCCGGAGTTACGCACCCTTATCATGATGTACGGAGGGCGATATTATGGTGGCTTCACACGGCGCGTTATAACACGGGCCGCGCCGTCCGGAGCCGAATTTTACGAGCCAGCAAGTACGACAAACGAGCTCGCGCTTCCCCTTCTCACGGCGTGTTGCTCGGCTCGGCGTGGCACGGCCCGTGTTATAACGCGCCGTGAGAAGCCACCATTATAGGGTATGAGTGAGATACGGGGCCGAAGGGCGATGGGACAATGTACGGGTGAGAGTCTCGTTAAACTTCAAATATAGGCGTAGAGTACTTCTTTTTATGGTTACTTTGAAGGTATTTTATTTAAAGGGACATCAAAATGTATCAGGCTGAAGATATAGTTAGCAGGTGAAGGTATACACTGACTCTTTTTATGTGTCTGTATTCTCCACAGAATTCTATTTGACGCTAACATTTCACTAAAAAGTACAAAGGCCATCAGGTACAATTTATTAGTCTGTGGAGTTTGAGGAATGAAGTAAATTCATTAAACTCCATACAAGCACTGATAGCCAAATGGTATGACCGTAGGACTGTCAAGTCAAAGGTCGCAAGTTCAAACCACGACACGCACCAATGTCTTTTCGAATTCATGTGCGTATTATAAATTAGTTATCAGTTGCTAAAAACGGTGAGGGAAAATATCGTGAGGAAACCAGCACACTTGAGAGATTTTTCAACGGTGTGTAAAGCCATGTCAGAGGTCTACAGGCGGTTTAAACTCTGATACCAGGTTGTTCATCAACCATACGATAAGAAGAAGAAGATGAATTTCTCTATGTTGAATTTCTCAGTGTATTTAAATCTACTTACGTTTGTTCTACTGTCAACTGATGTGAGAGTAATGTGCCCGTACTGTAGCCCATATGCTATACACGCGAAATGACACAGGAATGTATAGACCTATATAAAAACTAATCTTAGCTCGGAACTGCGAGGAAATGACGGTTGGACTGATATCTATCAATAATTTCCTGTAACGTCAGCTAGATTAAGCATAAGGACATCAAGAGTTAACACTGATATCGTTTTACGAACAATTCAGTAAAACTAACTCTGATAATAAAAAATAATTTTGGATACCCATATTTAGGCGGTAGAATGGCATTGCGATCCGGCCTCCTTGCAATCAGAAGTGCAGCGCAGGCGTTGTGAAGTTTTTAGTGGGTAGGTCACTGTGGATCTTATCATGGCGGAGAGTCTTACATACCCCCGTCGTCTTCCAGCGGCGGGAAATAATGTAATGCATTTTAATGTAACGAAACAAAATACTTCTGAGGTACATCTCAAGTCTCAAAGAAGCTTAAATACCCTAAACTGAACTTCACAAGAAAATACTTGACCTAAATTGATAAAGGAAATTTGAAAAATGATGGACACGAGCAGGACTTGAACCTGCGACCTTCGCCGTACCTGACTGACTGACTGTAAATGAGCCATCGTGTCACTGCTCGCACCCATCGAATTTCAAGTTCCCTTTTAGTATTTACGTCTTAAGGGTGACGTCAGGTATTATCTGTTGGAATCTATGATTGCCAACTCAGTGTTATACCTTTACAGCTATAAATCACTGAAATGATAATACTAACCCAAATTTATACGACATTTTGTGCCATTTTTGCATGTTGCCCATGCTAAGCTTATATCTAAATTGATAAAGGAAATTTGAAAAATAATGGACACGAGCAGGACTTGAACCTGCGACCTTCGCCGTACCGTGGCGCTGCTCTAACCAACTGAGCCATGGTGACACTGCTCACACCCATCGAATTTCAAGTTCCCTTTTAGTATTTACATCTTAAGGGTGACGTCAGGTATTATCTGTTGGAATCTATGATTGCCAACTCAGTGTTATACCTTTACAGCTATAAATCACTGAAACGATAATACCAACCCAAATTTATATGACATTTTGTGTCTTTTTTGCATGTGGCCCATGCTAAGCTTAAATCTAAATTGATAAAGGAAATTTTAAAAATGATGGACAAGAGCAGGACTTGAACCTGCGACCTTTTATTTACATACGCTGTGATAAAATATTTTCTAGATAATATTATGCTCATCAAATGACTATAGACCTATAACACTATTCAAGAAAATGTTATTTACTGTCTTACTCCTTAGTAATCGCATTCTAGCAAGGTTATTAAGTAAACAGCCTATCTGCTAAGCTAAGGTGGGATAAAATATATGAAACTAAGTAATTAACCTAAACCTAATGATTTTAGTTTCGTAATATCTATTTATGGAGCTAAAGGAGAGGTTCATGCCGTAGTTATGACACTACAAGTTTGTTTTAGTATAAATTTACATTTTCATTACCGTCCCATTTTAGCAACATCGTCAGTAAATTCTGAATAAAGCCAATTTAGATAAGATTTTATGTCCCAAGCACGTACAATTACTTAACTAATACGAGTATTTTATTAAATTACTCCCAAGTCTCTGAGAGTCCCAGTTGATTCGAGACAATACTTCATCAAGCGTCCTCGCAATTTAAACTAGACTAGACGTAGGCCCGAATCACTGAGTCCTTAAATCAAGTACAAAATACAAGCCAGTCATGACTTCACCAATTAATGAGGGTACAGTCAGATCTTGCCGTCGGACCTTTACAATCTAGTGCGAACATAAATTGTGATAGGGGGCGCTCAGGGGCTTGTTTAATTTCACGACTGAATAAATCCAAATGTTATACCGCGGAGACCCGCGCTGCCGCACTGACGTTTCCATCTGTCCCGTCCATAAAATTCTAGTGCTGCCCCCTGCCGAAAATTACGAGAACTGTACTATTATTAAAGTTAGTTCCGACTATCGATATGTTTTAGTTGTGTTTTTAATCGAACGAGCATCGAGTACGTTACTTTTTATGCTACTGTACCTAATAACGTTATTCCTTTTTACCCGACTACGCGACGCAAAAGAGGGTAATGTGTTTATTGTTGATGAAAGTTGGGGTCAATATTTAAACACAGAATTAATACATGCGTTAACTATACACCCTTAAACTTATTGCTTCTATGAATAAGGTAACGTATTACCATTATTAATAAATGTTGATGAATTGTTTGAATTTATATTTTGAATAGTAATTAAAACGGTTTAAAATAAAGTCTAAAGAACATCAGTTGTTTCACATAATTATGTGCAGTATGCGTACGTCGAATCCTATAAGTATGACATAGCCAAATCATTTCCTGGATCCATTTATTTTCTGACCTATGAACATTTTTCCAAAACAAAAACCAATTTATATTCTTATTCACTAATAGTATACAATACTTACATCTAACTAAATATAATTATTGTGAATATGTATATCTTCATTGTCGGTAGCAGTTAGCAGCCCTAGGTAAGGCTACCCCCAATTACTTTATAATTAAATACCTACGTAGATGAAGTGTTTCTGCCTTATTTACTATTACATGTCTGATGCTGTAGGTATCGATATGTATATAATATAAGTCGATGCTATATTATTCTTTGAAGAAGCAATTGTTACACACATGAGAAACTTCATTTGAAATTGAATTAACAGTTTTTACACTAATGATATTTTATTAACACGTAAATATTTAAATAATGATACTGAAATTATTCAGTTGCGTTCGTAATTATTTTGTTATCTGATTAACACATATTTGTCATCGGCGTTCGGGTTCAATGTTGTTAATTGAATTAAAATGTTGATATTAAAAATGTTTTACATTGCAAGTACATTTACCAATTATGACGATTTAATATTTATACAAATTCACAAATACTTTTTATTACCTAGCTATGTAAATATTCTAGTGACACATAATTATATTGAACTGAAATTCTACATCAAAGTTAAAAAAATGTGTTATATTATCAATCAACATGAGATAATTTAAAAAATAACTCATTTCAAGCCTAAAACATTAACAAGCTTTATGCCTTACAGTACTTTATACATTTGTATTCAAGTTTTTAATTCATTAATTTTAAGTCTATTTGGGACGAATTAATCAATTGGTAATGTCTGCATTTTGTTTTTAGGTAATATTTTTATTATGAGGAATGTGATGCGAGTGAATGAGGCGAAAGAAGTATGTCAGGATCGTAGCAAATGGAAATCCGTGGTCTCTGCCTACCCCTCGTGGAAATAGGCGTGACTTTATGTATGTATGTATTTTTATTGTCTAAGGTTGCATTTCCGTAAATAAGGGAATACCTATTATTTTTATGGATGAAATACAAGCCATAAGCAAAGAATACTCTTATTATTAAAAAACAAAACCAAGCAAATAAAACCTTTAACAAAAACTACCATGAAATCATCACCCATCAAACTAAACACTAGAACAAAATAGAAGCTTGATCCTACATGCACATACGCGACAATATGGCTCCGCAATTTGTACTGTTTGATTCCGTTTTCAATACGACCAAAACAATATCGGTATATTGAAGAGTGAGCAAACTGAATGGCGGCTGCAATACAATACATGGGTTCCCTTATTGAATATTTACTCAACAACCAACCACAATTCAACTATGTATCGTTGTCAGCATTTATATTGGTTGTATGCAATGAGTGTTTAAAGGGCACATTTCATTATTTGTGCATTCAGTTTGTTTGCAGTTAGCGTGTGTGATTTACCGCAGGAGGTCTTCGGTAATTTTTACTTCACCTTCTCACGATTGATTCATGAATCATAAAATGTGGGTAATAGATTAGGGTATCCTAGTACGGGATGCAGTACCGCATTATTATTTTTTAACCTTCCTGTGAAATAAACTTTACTTTAAAATATTATAATGTTAAGAGAACAACATGATAGCTCAGACACCCAATATTAACTGTTTACAACATTTGAATGAATATAGTAACTATTGCGTGAGACTGTTAAGTGTCCCCAGCGTGTATTTTTTTTAAGCTAAAAGATTTAACGTTTTATGCATATTGGACATGTTTAGTTGTATAGGCATGTTCCACTTACCTAACTAAATACAACGTAGAATAATGATGTCGATGTTACCATGCTAGATAAAAACATAATTTATTTCGTTCCAATAAATCAAAATCTTACCAGTTTCTATATGAGATTTGTTACTTGTTCTGGATAAATAATGTGTGGGTTGTAATGTAACATAATACCATCCAGTACCCTTTATTGTATTGGAAATAAGGACGACATATTGTTACAAAAATAGGCATGAACAATAAGAGATCATGAACAATGAGAATTAATGATTTGTAGACAGTACAGTTTTTAAGAAATTACCTTCATCGAATGTACAGATATTGCGAAAACTATTTGTTTTAATTGCAGTAAACACTGTGCAGGAGATGACGTCATTATTTTCGGAGATAAATTTCTCTATCTTTTGCTTAGTGAACTTTGGTATTAAGAGTAACGACACTAAGGTTAATGTCATTTGACACGAATACAAATAAAAAACTCAACAGAAAAGCAGCAAGCAAGCTCAAGCATTGATGATAAAAACCCAGCTTCATTTGCATTATATCCGCAGCTAATATTAGATTTCCATGCATTAATTATGTAAGTAAGTAGGACACTTACATCTACGTATATTAAGCTCAACCAACACACGGCTCACGAATGTTATAACAACGGGTGCTAATTATGAAAAGCTATGGGTTCGCGTGCAGTCGCCGCGCGTAATTATGCTAATCTTATTAGTCAATCCACTTCGCCTTGCAGTTTTATGTTTCTGCACAAGCTCTGCATAGCGCGCGCATACAACTACTCCAATAGCGTCCAATACTCTCTTTACTTCAATAGCGTGTAAGCCCGAACTGTAATTAGCTATGCTATTATCGTGATCACTAAACTATTTGAATTTATACTACCTAAGTTCAGTTCACATTATTATTCAAATTCATGCACCCATACCCCATAATTACTACATATAAAACATGATATGACATTGATATAGTTCAAAGTTAAATCAATTCTTATCAGCGATTTGGTCGCACAAAAAGAAACAATTTTTTCAATCGTCTAACTTTTACGACAAAGAGTAAGTACGGATTTACAGCGAAAGCCCCGCCTTTGTAACTTAGAAAATTTCACTTAAGAAACAAAAGTACTCTAATAAAAGAAGAACAATCATAAAAAGAGAGATGTAAGAACGCACTTTGTTAAAAATATCGGCGACGGCGCGTCGCGGTCATTGGAACACCTTACAGCAGACGTGCCATTTTAGAATTGCAACCAAGAAAAACGTATAGCTTACAAGTAGCTATTTGAATTTTGTTGATATTTTGTCAAGGACGTTATGGATTTTGTTAATTGTAAAAATGTTACTATTTACACAATAATAATGAAAGACATTTATTATCGCCATGCCTAATCGAATGATAGGAACAAAAACTACCATTTGTAGGTATTACCGTTAAATATTTAATTTCAAAAGACTTACATTATGACACGTTATCAAAATAATTATAATTTATAAGTATCGTAAAAGCTTTTAGTACAAAATGGTTATATTAATTAAATATTCAAAATTGATTTAAAGTGCTTCGCGCCCATTGTATCCCGTCCCTTTTCATGACTGTCGCAAAGCTGATCTCTTTTGCTTGACTTAATTAATAACGACTTTTATCAGGGTCTGCCTTCAAAGGAAGACTTAGGCATTCTTGATAAATAAGCATTGTCAACTTTAACTATATGTATAGGTACACTAGCTCTTCGGTTAATGGTTATAAGGTTGCCATTGCGAACATCGTGCGTGACGTTGTTGAGTCCTAAGTTTGACAAAACTTTTATCATAAACCTTATTTTAGGTTATCTATGTAAGTTCGATAGATATATACACAGTCGCAGTCTAGAGTAATATTTGAGTATTTAGAAAAATGTTAAAATAATGAAGAATATGTACAATAATATAAGTTGATACTTAAGTATAAGCCGTCAATACTTATTAGCAATCAGTAGATTACGCTACACAGGTTCCGAAACATTAGGTTAGCTTAGTCAACAAAAACTTGTAGTTATAGTTAAGTGTAGTTATAAACTAAACTCATTAAAAGTTACCTTTCCACACGAAGCATACACGTCTAATAAAAAATAAATAATGCCTTACTGACCTAATATCGATCACAACGGCAAATATTAACAGAGGAGTTATGGAGAACAAATTCAAGTGCACAAGTGTGAGCGCAAACACAGGTGCACTCTTTATTCCCCCTTCATGATTCCAATGGGAAGGGGATGATGGGATGGTAATTCGACATGACTATAAAGGCTAGGCGTTTTAACTTCCATTCCAAGGCAAAAGCTAGATACAAATAAATAATGGAAATTGTTTATTTCGCACCACACTAAAATTACAGAAATATATGCACAGAAAATACAAAAGAGTACGAATATAATAGGTACAGCACAACATTTTACGACTTCAGTAAACAAAATTTTACTATGTGGTGGTTATGGAGGTCACATAATTTTCGACCCTATCCCCTAACCTAGGCGGAAACCTGTATCACAGGAGAAATCCGGTATTCCTGTGTGAATAAAGCTCACCCATCAAAAGATTGACCGTGGCAAGCGATGCTTAACCTCGCAAACCGATTGATCTGCACAGAAGCCGTCAGTCTGTAGCCGCAATGTACTTAGTTACGATAACCTCGTAAAATAATAATAGTTGGTAAAAAAACGATCTTCGGTACCCTAAAAATTAATTTCGCTGTTCGCCGCTCGAAAGAAGGCTTTGGATAATTTAATTCTGACTAATCCTGTTATCAGTACTTACCGTGCACTGATCACAGACTGAATGCGCAATTTTCTTTCATATTAAAGCTGAAAATTGTTTTCTGAGAGTGCACTTTTTGTTATGCGGGTATTTAAGATAGGGAACAGCCGACGGTTTTTTTTTGTTTAAGGTTTTACTAACGGGGCTTTTAGGTATCTTAGGCTTAAATTGTATTTTGTTAGACAAACACATGTCGTATAACTAAAATATATTACGATACAATTATTATTCTACTTCCTTTTAGTAATATTATGTTACAATCAACTTCTATTGTTTATTTTTTAACTTTTTGCCATAAGTTGGGATCATTTTGGATAATTCTTCCTTTTTTCAGTTAAACATTTAATATAATCATAACACAAAAAACATCGTTAAACATGCGTGCCAAGAAAACTAGTCTAATTGAAACAACCAATCGTTAGTCTTGAAAATTAAACAAGTTAAGTTAGCAAGACCCTTTTAGCAACGACACTCTCTAAGTCTTTACAATGTAAATTTGAAAGAAGGCATATAAGGTTCCAAGAGCATAATAAATATTATTTTCTGAACCTTTTAAAGTAAGCAAGAAAAATACAATTTACCAGCTGCTTTCAGCTAAAAGGTAAAATAACGTTTTCAGATTAAGCCACGTTTAAAACTAACATATTCATTAGGTTTAAAATAATTTTACTTTGAAAAGGACCCGCTCGTTCATGGAGCTCCAAAGACTGCTTTAAGGACATCGTTATGAAGGAAATATTTTTTTTCAGCGTTTTATTAAAGGAAGGTAATTCTCGTTATTAAAAGGCACCATCAATGTCGTGAAGAGTTCAGTTATTATCTAATATTTTATAGAGCACCGTAACGCCTACGGCCTAGTAAACAACGCTACCAATATTAATTAATATCTACATAAAATGTTAACACATATGTTTATGATGACAGGCAAAGGTTATTCTAAACACAGTCATTTTCAATTTGCCGCTATATGAGACAAGAGCATTAAATATGTGTTCACCTATCATCAAAACCAACGCAAACACTGAATCCCATATTCGCCTCACGACGGCATATGATTTCCCGAGCACTCGAGGGGCTGGGTGTCACAGCAATCCTCTTATTTCATTTGTCAGGGTGACGCGAAAAATGTCCACGACCGCTGACAATACGCGATCTGTCAGCCCGCGCGGCAACACACACAGACAGACAGGACGGATCAAGACTGATGGCTTTATCACCGCCATACCGTTTTTTGTCACTTGCTCGGCCAGTTCTGTTTAGATTTCGTCTACTTCATCAAATCGTTGACCTAATGGATGTCCATATGTGCGAACAAATAAATGGCTGATGTGGCTTGATATTTGCAGACGCGCGTTGTAGATGATTATTTTTTTATACAGTGGCCAGACGAGCAGTTTACCTAATGTATACAAAAGTTATCGCGGTTTATATTTTCTACACATGGTAATTATGACTTTCCTTACAGTTCGTTTCACATAACCTCTCCGCCTAAACGTCTTCATAGTTAGGTAGCCGTTATTTGTCACATAACTCGTCAGCAACAATTGCCACGCCACTGTATTCTATGAGAGCGTGTTACTTCGCCAGTCAAGCCAATTTGCTAGCTGTAGCAACCTACCAGATCAGCTAGGCCCTACCGTTGCCAGAACAACGTAACAAGATTGAAATAGTACACTGATCCAAAAGGCGAAATCTCCCTAAACTCACTAATACAATGAAGGCAAATAGCGTAAAGTAAATTTAATCAATTCTGATAAATTGTTAGTGTCAGATTCTTATTAACGGGAGACGAACCCTTACGAATTGGAGGCGAGGACGGGGCGGGCTGGGGGTCGCCAATTAACGCACGTATTAACGTGGGCTCACCGGGCCCGGTACTATTTGAACGCGGATCGTGTCTCGCTCTACAATTCCGGGGACACGAGACGGGATTTGCTTAAATTCTCCGGAGACCCTCCCACCGTTCCGTTTTAATGGTATTCCATTGTGATTATTGATGGAATACATTTGGAGCTAAGTTTCTTGCCGTTGTTTGAATATTTCATAATAATACTGAAAAATGAAAGTTGCACTTACAATTTAAATAATCTTTCTTTAAAGTAATATATTAAAAATGTATTCTCAAGAAAAGCAAATCGTTTTAGATTCGCTAGAGATGATTATCTACAACTGTATTAAGTTACAAGAATTTACATAAACATAATGCAGAATTCTCAAATTAAATTCAAGATGCTGCCTTCCAAAATACGACTATGATCGTATTTAACAAAACCGGCCAAATTAAAACATTATTATTAATTATGTTGTCAAATTAAATCTCCGTGCAGAGTGCGTTGTTTGTAATTTCATTAAGGGTATCATGTAAAACAGTAATTTCGTTAAATAATTGTTACCATAGAGTTCGTTCGCGTTTATTAAAGGCCATAGATTTCGTGGGTAGTCCGGGTGAAATTATACGAACATTATCCCTGAATTACTGCCGCTAATATGTCGGTGAGAGTCTCGACTTGGATGTACCGTAGACACTGAATTTTACTGAAGCCTTACGTTTTACCATCTTGAACACAATTAATGAGATTAAGGAGTTTATTCTAAAGATATTGTCGCTTATTCTTTGATAAATTGTATTTATATGTAGACAAAGGGTATAATTTATTACGTGGATAACAGCTTTTTGTGTATATATGAAATATACAATGTAAGAAGTAAAGCTATTTTTCATAGATAATAGTGTTGTTGCGATGAACGGTTTTATATTTTATCATTAATATGTTGTTCTTTTAATTTTTGTGTGAGATACGTTTATTTCCCGCTGATCTTAACTTGTTTCCCAATTAGGTCATTCCACATTGTCCAATGCCCAATGCCATCGTAATAAGCCAAAAAGTAGTAACAAACTCCACGTTGAGGGTTAAAAAATCTCACAAAAACACAGACCAAAAAACCTAAAACCTAAAAGGCGGACACACAAAAACCATTTCATTGCAAAGTTGTGTCATGTATACGGCATTAAAACGTACATGTCAAACAAATTAAGTTCTTTCGAAAGTTACGCATGAAGCGGTAACAAAGTTGAGAGTGCCGAGTCCTGTCGCGGTGGTGGCGGTCGCAACTCGCTCGATACGCGAATACCGAAGCTCCGTGCCGCTCGAACGGGCCTAAACTGAAATAGGAATTGAATTAGAAAATTGAAAAAACCTTTAATTAGAACTAAAGATAAAAAGGAGATTGAACTGAAATCTGGTTTCTTACGCACGTTTTGTGTAACGTAATAGGATTGGAGGACTTCCAAGAAGTTATTTTGAGGTAATAGGTCGGTGAAACCTAAGGATCGAACCGGGTTTTACTTTAAATTATGCTGAGTTAAGAAAAATACTAATAGTATAAATAGTAATAGTAACGTAGTAGTTGTTAGTTAAGTGCCACAACAAGTGATTTTCTTTTATTGCTCTATTTAACGAAAGAATGGAGAGCAGCTGATACTTAAAAGTACTTAATAGTGCTGTAAATACGTACTTACTCAATAGAAAAGAAAAATTAGCAATGTATCTGCGATACTATAAAATTTTATAATACATTGATCGATTAGCTCTACGAGTCTTTTTGTTACTTTTGCAGTGACGTAGCTTAGGTACTTCTCCGATAGTGGGTATAGCTATAGGTACATATATATGTATTAGGTACGTGCAATTGAAAGTTATACCAGTCTCAATCATCAAAGAGATTTAATGCAATCTCGCATTCGCAAACTGCCTGAGTTTTGGAATAGAAAAGCAATTAAAAACATATTAACATACCCAGCGCAGATCCGGCAGCGTTTGTCGTAGGACCACCTGCGACCCATTACCGAAGAGTTAATGGCCCATATTAGGCCGTGAAACTATTTCAACTGCTGATTCTATGGCAGTTTTGTCCATCTCTTTAACAGTTCAGTGCTTAACAAGTTACATTTAGTAACTACCTACGCAGAGTAGTAAAGTCAGTCATTTAGCTCGATGCGAATGTGGATGCGGATCGTGACTCTTTGGAATTTCATTTTGTAACGATACGTGATTTTGACGTGAAAAATATTCTGCACAACAAAAATGTCAGATTGAATTTTGATGTTTGTATTTTTTTAAATATCTCTATTTTTTATATCATAGGACATCTCGCTGAAGGGAATGTCTATTCACGACAATCCACAACTGATGCGTTCTTCTTCTTCTTATTGTATGGTTGATAAACAACTTGGTGTCAGAATTTTAAACCGCCTGTTATATGCCTCTGACATGGCTTTACACACCGTCGAAAACTCTCTCAGGCGTGCCGGTTTCCTCACGATGATGTCCTTCACCGTTTTTAGCAACTGATAACTAATTTACAGTACGCACATGAATTCGAAAAGACATTAGTGCGTGCCGGGGTTTGAACTTGCGACCTTAGACTTGGCACTCCAACGATCATACCACTCGGCTATCAGTGCTCTCAACTCTCAACTGATGCGTAATGTACAAACTTACATGTCATGTCTGAATGTCTAATGTCTATACTACCTCCGTTTTGTAAACGTAAGTAGTCATTGGCCATCTAAAACTCAGCAACACGATAATGCTACTTAACTTGAGAGCTTTCCTGGTCGAGCCAGGCCATTTACGAGATGTCGTTAACTCCTGACTTTAGGTAGACTCCACGTTTATTCCACGTTAAATTCTATCGTATTTCTATGGTTGTATTGATTTTATAGAGCACAGGGTGCTGTTCGCCTTCTTCTTCACTGTTCACTGCTACTTTCAGTGTTATACATAACCAGTAGCTGGTTTTACAATATATGTTCGCTTGAAATGCAATTATTAGACGCTAAAAGTACGTAGCTGATCTATTAATCCATTTGACAACTAAATATCTTTGAAGACGAGAATGAGATTTTAAAACAGCTGCATGCGTAAATTAGCACCCTCAAATAAGAAATTACGTCTTCATGTCTTGCTATCCTAGACTGTCCTTTAGATAGTTTCCGTAGTTTTTATCATAAGTTGGAACGCAATCTAGCAATTAAATATTTTTCAGTGCATTTTAAGTTTATTTTAATATGCGTTTATGAACAAGCGTAGGTAAGCCAGCGTTTCAGAGTGTCACGTGATGTTTTTTTAATTTGAACATACGTGTATGATACTCTCGCGTTTTAAAGCATCGTGATCATTTCGAAATAACGCAATTAAACGTTAATTAGAGCTTGCAAAGCCGCTATAATTAACACGCTGACCTAAAAGTCACATTGGTATGGGGTTTTGTAAAATAGAAGGTTGATGGTATGAATATTCAAATGATGAATTTAGTTGAACATAATCCTCGTGGTCCCACAAAATAAAAATTAATTGATCAGCTATGTTGTTGAAAAAATTATTTTAAACCATTTATTAATATAATTATTGATTTAAGAATTGATGGTTTGTAATTAGTCGTTTGAATGCAAATAAGTATTAAATTGCATTTATCCCCCATAACCGTTACGTTAGCGTGAGAGTCGTGACCGCAGGTTCCTTGATTCCAGCTACTGCGCCTACAATTAACCTCAAGCGAACGCTTATAACGAATGATTTCATAAATCACCCAAATTGCCCTTTATTACGCATCTTACATCACTTTAATTGAGACAACCGACGCAATGAGCGGTGAATTTTCGGCAATTTCCTTCGGTCGTGTGAGCATTTCATTTTGTTTTATTTAATTACTTGAAATATTAGTCTGTTATTTCACTTTTCATCTTTCATTTTATTCAGCTGTTAAGAATTTTGCAAAAGTACAATTTTTGAGAACGAACTACAGATTAATTATTTCTTAAAAATATGCACAATACATTGTCCTCCGGTATTTCTCGAAATAGTGATGCGACACTTACATATCGCCAGATAGAAGTCCGATAATATGTGTTAAGTTGTAAGATATACAAATAGCAAGTTATATAACTAACGGTTCGCTATTACTTAGGTCTTATAATGAACCTTACTTGGGCCTAAAGCAAATACTCCCAATAATAAAATCGTCTGCTTTCACTCTTGACCTTTGGGTATCACTACCTGTATGTAGGTATGTATATCGGTATTTTTATAACAGCAACACGTACAACTGATAAAAATTCAAGTCATCACTGTTATTGTTAAAATATGAAGCGGATAGAATTTTTCATCGGATTTTACAGTGTTAGGAATTCCTAACACTACCTATGCTAAATCGGGAAACCTTGGATAACTATCGATTTTGACTTTTAGTTTTAACAAAATTGACTTTGGCTTAGGTTACCTACCTACTGCATTTTAATTATAAAGTAAAAGTACTTCTGACATAAAAAAGTCGTCATCTTATTTGTAGTCGGTCACATAGGAGGCTTGTTGGTTAACCTACCCATGTATGTATAGGTATTTATAGAGATACTTATGTATACCAATACGTACATATGTATACCAATTTTGAAATTGAACTCTGTTTGTATATCAACGTTACAGCTTATATGATTGTGGCAGCATTATGTTAATTGTTATTGACAGCAAGACATTTACAAGCCTTATTATCCTTACAATTTATAGCAAAAATAATTGTCTGTTTGTTGTCACTTATCATATTGTAATAATATTTAGTTACTATTTTATTCCAAAAAGCCGCGACAACAATTTTCATGCGGATGAAGCCGCGAATGGAAATTAGTGTTCCGCAAGGTAAGCCAAACTATTTACTATCACAGTATTACTCTTGATGGCGTGTTTCTAACTTAATAACACACGGTCATGTTATTTCTTGTTTCATTGCTCATCGCTTATTAAGGAAAAAATTGGTGCTTTAATTCTGCTCCATTTGCAAATGTATTTCTTCGAACTAATGGAAATGTCTAGACTTAAATTCGTCAAAGCAATGCTGTCACTAATAAGCAATTACTTGAAAATAGCCTAAATACATTTTGAGCCAAATTGGAGAATTTAAGCCGCTGTAAAGGGTGGAGAACCCAAAAGAAATTGCGTCATTTGAACCTCCACCGGCAAAATTAATCAGCTTACTACAATATGCTTGGCAAACTTAATTTTAATTTTAATTAAAGCCGTTTGGAAACACCCAATTTTAATTCTTTTTTTCCATCAATGTCTAGGCAGAAGGGACGTGTTTATTTTAATAGTTTGCGGTTTTTGTACATCTGGCTTTAATGGACTGTTAGTAATGTGCTTCTGGCTAATTAACTACGGTACATTTAAGCCCTAAATGTTGTCTTCAGCAGTCATTGACCTAACTAACAAATTTAACTTGAACAAGTGAACTTTTGTTCCGAGTTAAGACATATTATAGTTAACTTTTACACTACTTACTTGACCGAATGAAATATTTAAAGTTACCTTTTGCAATAATAATGTAACTAGCTTATCCTAGAAAAGACATTAACAATAATTTACTGCCTTTTGCTGTCTTAACAATTCTAACTGAAGCAACTGCCGAGAAATGGCTCTAACATCATTAGGGATAAAAATAGGGTCAAATATTACAAAACTAACTTCCAGCCCGTCCGTTCAGCGTATTCTCTCGAGCACCAGCGTAAATAAACTTTACTAGCTCTAAAACTTGCCGTCCCGACTAAATAAGTATGTATTTCGGTAGAATTATGATTTGTCGGTCCCCATAGTACAAAGCTGAATAAATTTTATTAAATCCGGGAACTCTTTATGACCGGAGTCAGCGCCGCGTCCCATCTAAGGGATAACGCAGGATTTTTAATATAATAAATCATTGCTTACTTTACTTACGTCTGCTGTGTTAAAGAATGCTGATTATCCTCCCACGAAATTTGCTTCGGCGAGATTATAACCGCTTGAGGATCTGACGTCAAGGCGACTTTCTTTTTTTGTTTGAACAGTGTAATAAGAAGTGTGCTTTGTGTAATTTGGACGCGACGGAAAATGGAGAAACTTGGAATTATTTTGTAGGATAGCGTATAACAAACAATGCTACTTGGATATTATTTTTAGGTTCCTTTTATGAAGATGTTTTACTGATTTAGAGAATAGGTTCTGTTGTTGAAAATCTATGCTTGATTAGACCTACTACTTATTTGTTGAGTTTGCTTTCGTTGTATTCTGTTGGTGTATTTCTGTTTTTCATGAATAATTATTTGAACTGTCTATAGTCCTTTTTCTATATTTAGTCAGTGGAAATGAACCTGAACAAGAGACAAATACCTACAAAAGAGACAGGTATATAACTAATAGGAGCGAAGTCATGTTGTGGGTGATGATGTTGGGATGGAATGAAATCTATTATTTACAAGTAGGTATTTCGAATGTATACAATAAATTAAATGTACCTTAAAAATACTATCATCATCATCAGCCGGAAGACGTCCACTGCTGGACAAAGGCCTCCCCCTTAGAACGCCACAATGAACGACAACTTGCCATTTGCAATACAATACCATACTTCATACATATTCTGTTTAAAGATTGTTTAGTGACTCATTAGTTAATTGTTTACTTAATATAATGCTCTGGTCCAATAAAACTGAGTTTTGTAAGAGAACGTCGCGACATTGTCGTGTGAGCAGCACGTAACTGCATGTATGCTGTGGATAACGGTGTGAGTTTCACATTTATATAATATCTTTAATTACCTATATTATTAATTAGATACAATGTGTAACTGTTTGTTTATCCCAAATAAATAAATAAATAAGTAACGTCAAGGGGAAAATGGATGTACGTATACGTCGGAGCGAATTATACCTCCGTAAGTTGTGAGAGAACGCTATTTCAGAACCTCAGGATAATGTTGCTGGATCTATTTTTGGGAAATATTTAAAAGATTATTAAGAAAATTATTAAAGTACCAAACTAAATTTTTTCGCACGTAATAATACTTTAAAGTGCATCATCTACATAATAAAAGTTAGGTTAAGTAATTATATCGAATAAATGGGTTGTTGGGTACATATCTATGACTGACGTGCAGTCATATTCAGCTTTCAGCTCCAGTATTTTTCAAAACCTTACTTCAAGGTAAAAATAAAATCGGTATACGATGTCGATGAATCAATTGATAATTATGGAAGTTTGTTTTATAACGAAACGTTTAGTTATAACGGTACAAAAACCCATTTGATTCATGTAAATAAAGAGCATCGTCGATATGTCAACACTCAACCACAAGTGAACCACGTCAGCTGTAATTCGAACCAATCATACGGTCCGTATTCCGTACAACATCATAATATCCTACGCAACAGTACCGTGCCACCAGGCGCCTGATCCAGCCTCACCGCAATTTGCCTCCAAATTCACATTCCTGCGTATTTTAGCTGCATTATTTTTAAATTACCAGCACTGGCTTGATGGCGATTTTATTTCCTGGTGTTGGTGCAGGAAATGGAGAAAACAAAACAGTGCGGATGGAAATTTGGATTTAGCACGCTTTGTGGAGATTCTGTGTTTGAATAACATTCCAAACCTTGATTGTTCTATTGTTTTGTTAGTAGTAAGAGGTAATTATGTGGGTTTTTCTTTTCTTTCTATCATCGTGACCTCATCATTAAAAAAAAAATTAATATACATTCATCATCATCATCATATCAGCCCGGTATCATCTACTGCTTGGTATAGGCCTCCCTTTGTATACATTACTTGGTAAAAAGATAAGCAAGTCAGCGAGTTAGTTAAGGGATGAACTAGCTAAGGTGTGCTGTACGATGTATTGAGTTCAGCAGCGTCTCACTTCCATAACGAAAACAGTCCTACTTTAAGAGTTCATGGTAAGGGGGGAGGCTTGAGTTATTTTCATTAGGATACATCGACATAACTTCTGTTATTAGGACTCCTCTTAACTTATTCGTTATTATTATTTGTTGTATATTTCAAATTATCGTACCATATACTTAAATCTTTAAAAATAGGTAAAATTATATCATCATAACTCTATACACCTCGCCGTAGTTAATTGAAAGCAGTTCTGAAATCGACTAGACAGATATTAAAACTTTCATATCAAAGAAAACATAAAATTTGTATGGAGCAGCTGTACGACGATATTTTAATATGGTCGTTAAACGTGCAAGCAGATGACACAAGATATAGCTTGAGCTACTACTTTAACTAGGAATTAGTCCAAATCGGAAATTTATTTTGAACCACTTTTTGTAAATTATACATAGAATGACTTGTCCGTGTCTTAGATGATGGGTGATGTTTTAGAACTACATGCCTCACAGAACAGCGGTGGTCCATTATCTAGGTTGTCCATAATAGGTACGTTGCCCTAATTCACTGTAAGAAACGGTATTATCATATGGAACCGCGAGGTCCACACCTCGCGGTTCCATATGATAATACCGTACTCCTTGAACTGAAATGCAAACTCTACGCAGCGTTGAACACGAATGCTTACAGAATAGCGCCTACCGCTGCATCTTGTTAATGCAAATTGTATTCGCACATCAACGTCTAAACGTTGCCTGTATACTTTGCAACTCTACCAAAATAGAAGGAGTTAATCATTTTAATTTAATCAATAGGTGGTGGGTTTGTAGCTACCGCCGATTGGTAACGTTAAGGAGCGTTTACTTCAGTCTATACACAGATATGTGCCGGTTTTTACCCATTGTGACCCTTCCGTGCTTCGGTAAGGTCTCTACGATTGTGCAAATTTGTCGTCCCATTACACTATGAGTGTAAGAGAATAGAAAATGCAACTATTTTTATTCTTTTGAGCACACACTTTTATACTATTAGCAAGTGTTATGTTAGATCAAACCATATAACGTTAATTGATGGTATAATACGATTACTTCGACTCTACATAACGAAGCTGATTAATATCATTGAAACATTTTGATACCATGTTATTGGATTATTGTTTATTATTGTTTGGTTGTTTACGACCTTTCATTGATACATATTGATTATTTAACATCGTTATTAATGAGGCTTAGCGAGATTTTTGACCTCACTGGAAAGTTTTAAAAAGCTTTTAGTAAAAAAAAAACTTTTATTTTTCTTTTGCAAGGGCTTTCAGAAACCCTCTATCTTTGAGTTGGCTTAAATTGAACAATTTAAATGCAAAATACAGTTTTAAAATGTGCTTGCTCAGCGAAGAATATTGTCTTTGATGCACCATCGTATATTTTGAAGCTTATCTTCGATGGATAAAAGAAGAAAAAGAATTCTCTGTACTTCTTCAACATCATGTAAAGGCGTCCACTATACAAGTCAGTGACTATACAGGACAAAGGCCTCTAGCAATGGAACAGCCTTCTTATACATTTGTTTATTACTTAATCAATTTAGTATCAAAATAATTAAAGCAGGCGCTTATGAGAATAATAATATAATTTGGCTGTTGCGGTGCGACGCTAAAGCAATCTTCGCCATAACTAAATAATAATTCAACGTTCTCTGCAGTTATGCTAGTAAAACTTGAGGAAGCTATTTTACTGTAATTGACAAAACGACTTGACATGCAATTCTCAGACTTAGTTCCTTTGAATAAATAGTAAGATTGCTTTAAAATATTAAACTAGTTTGCGAGACAAAGAAGTTTGTAATACATGATTGTTTTATCAGTGCGTATTACAGTTAGATTGCAGTGGGAAAACGCGTACGGATAACGGTTATAGGTAGGTACCTACTTGTAGTTATCTATACTATACATTATCTGTTCCTACTAATATTATACAGAGGTAAAATTTGACTGTTTGTATGTCGGGGGTAAACTCCGGAACTATCCATCCGAATTCCTTTATTTTCCGCCACAGCAGCAGTGCACCCAAAATTCTTGCACTGATATTTAGAATGGATCTTCAAGGTGGACATAGGGAAAGACTTGAATATCGAATTTCACGCAGACGTAGTCGCAGGCGAAAGCTCGTTTATAAATTTATTAGACTTCTACTTTTATATAGGTATCCATATTATTCTTTATGGAACTGATTATATTTATTTCCTTTTCGTAAATGTGTTGTAACCAATTCATTGTCCTACTATATTGGCCCACAAAATACTACCCAATTTGTTACAAAAAAAGATTATTTACGTGAGTACAAACTATAATGGCCATATTTTCTTCTACACACCCAGACAGACTGCAAACATGTATTATTTATGGTACAATAAATCTATATAAAGTGCCTGTTAACTTAAATAAGGTAACAAGATGTGTCGACTGAATTGAGTTGGAGATTCTTTTGATATTCAGAGTAAAGTAATGACTAAAAAATAAATAAAATGTAATTAGTAGGTACCTAGTTGTGGCAGTTTAGTGGTATACAGACAGTCTGTACCTACTTTGACAGCCAGTGAAGGCTGTTAGTAGGTATCACGCAAAAATTTGCTATGAGAATATGTTACGAACAAAAATGTAATCAACTTACCTACTTCATGAAATTGTACACAATTTAATGAGTAAAATAACCTTTATAATATTACTGTTGAAGGTTAATTAGGTATTTTGTTTCTGTTCAAAGCCTATTTGTAATATTATTATTAAAATGTAAGTAATGTTAGAAGGACCTACACGTCGTATAAAATAATTGCCGTTTTGAAAGTGTTACAATTTAAAACACAGATTTAATTTGTGCAAATTGCATTGAACCAGGAATAAACGAAAAACGAATGTACGTACAAAAAGACAGGTATTACGGTACCCACGTTATTTATACCGTGATTTAAACCAAGGGGCTCCTTAATAGATTCTCCCAAAGGTCTATTTTCTTTTAATTAAAACATTCGTGAATCGTAAAACGGTATAACCGTCGCAATTCTTTTCGCAGATGAGGTACTTATATAAAATATGAATTCCTAGATGTAGTCATAAACATTTTAACTGGAGCTAAAAATGTGGAGTTTATTTCACGTATAATTTAACGGCGCTGTTTGGGGAGGAATCAAGTTCAGGGTGTTCCATATCATTCAAATTATTCTTCTTTATTAGCTCCTTTAATGTATCGCTTGGAGGGTAGGAGTTAATGACTTGAGTGTAAAGAGCGACTGCCTCGTTGGTCTAGTTGTTACTGAGTGCGACTGCTGAGCATGAGGTCCTGGGTTCGAATCCTGGTTCGGGCAAAGTGTAGGGATTTTCCATTAGGTAATTCTCAGTAGCAGCACGGAGACTGAAAATTTCCCCGGTTGACCGGGGCTTGCCCCCTATAACATTGGGACTTATAACAAAACTGCGAAATTTGGGTGTTTCTTCTTCTGTCGTGTCGATATGACCCGTAGACAACAGTGACATCTCTCGCCGTGATTAAAAGATTAATGAATCAACAGGTTGATGGGGAAGCTGATTGCTTAGGGTGCGCTTGGGTGATCAATTTACTGATGATTAATGCACTTGAAACACACTTAGTCAACGTAGTCATCATCATCAGCCGGAAGATGTCCACTGTTGAAGAAAGGCCCCCCTCTTAGGGGGGGGGGGTTGCCATAATCCCTACGCTTGGCAAGCGGCTTGGGGATCGTCAAGATAGAACCCAAATCGTATCATTATTCTGAAAAAATTAATCAACAGATCAAATTCCACATTAATCAGATAAAACTTAAATTAGTTTCAAGTAACAATTTAAATACTTTAAACATTCCAGCTGTAACGACATAAACTGCTCTTCATTGTTTATAATAAACAACTCTATTTACGAAACATTCACTCCTTCGCAAAGTATTTTAATTATTTCGAGGGTATAATAAGCGCGAATTAAACTTTTTAATCAGCATTATACAAGAAATCTTGTTAATCCGAAATGATTTGTCTCGGCTTTAAGTACAAATTCTGGAATGGTGGAACCCCGTTTAATCAAAATCCTCGGAACAATAGAGTAATCAGAAATATAATATAATTTTCGTGTTCATTATAAGTCTATCGTGGGAGGACGAAATTGATCATGGCTCGCTGCAAATGAAAAGATCCCAATCGTGCTCTATTACAGAGGTTGATGACTAAGCTGTTACGCTGTTACGTACAAGTCTCAACATTCTTTGCCTTTTCGTTTATATTTTGATCACATACTATTTGCGCGAAAGATATAAAGGAGGCACTTAAAATACTTAGGTATTTTCAGTGTGGAACGGTTTAAGAATATGAATCTGATGAACCTGATGTAAACCCGATAAAATGCTATAGGTTTGCCATGGTGGAACTTACTTCCAGACAAAATAATAACTCAGCCTACACCTACGGAGATTACACTCATTATACTAAACCAATTAATTTATCAAAGTCGTTTTTTAATCAAATTAAACATACTTACCGTGGTATAATTTATTTTATATAAAAGCCCCCGGCTGCATTTACAAGTCTCACCGTAAAAAGGACGATGAAAGTTATGAGGGTAGGGGAAATTCTCGTAAATAGCAGTGAGGGAGAATGGGGATAAAGGAATAATATATCAATACGAATCTTTAATATTCGCGCGCCGCTCCCGTAAATCAAAACGAATGAAACCGGATCATAAATCAGGCTGCGTTTTTGCCTATTTTTAGCGTTTCAAATTGTTGTAAAGAATGCTAGGAGCAAGCCAATGTTGTAATTAAACATTTTCGTCGTGCATGTTATTTAAGTCATTAAAAGTAAATGCTGTTTCGTGCAGTCGCATCGAATAAGAATTCGATAAGCGGAGATATACAGTATTTGTATTACTTATAAAATAACTTGTATGGGGCGTTATACGATCTGCATATTAAATATTGTATTATTTACAGGGATTTTTTGAGGACTTTTCAAAAGGAATGCAACAAAAATTTAATGGTGTCAATTCAGGCATCTAAAAATGACCCTACCTGAAGTTATTACTGGCTCTGTCGTCAGAATTTGGTTGAAACTTTCGCAGCGCTAAAGAAGAATATAGAGATATTTTGCAATAATCCTTGCAAATCACATAGTAAACGTATCTACATATATACATAAACTAAAGAGAACATAATCACCAATGTAAATCGTACCTACTGATTTATTTACGGTAACACCTTTTGAAAACGAATTCTCTCATGAATTGACTGTTATTCAAAAGTGCATTGTCGCATACTGTGATTAAATTTTGAACGAGTCCCTCAATATTGCAGGGCTTTCGTTCAATGGGAGGAGTAGCTCAACTCGTCCATCCTCCGTATACGCATTTGACGCATTTACATTCAAATGAGCTATTCAGGCCACTAGCAAACCCGTTATTTTGTCGAATGCACCATTTGCTTAAATTTTCAATACGAAATACCAGTAAAGGGAGTTTCAGTTGCCACATCAGACCAGTCGAAATGTGACTTTTATTCATTCAAGTTCGCGATGCGAGATATTTTAAATCGAATTCGACAGTCAATGATATTCAATCTTTGAAAATGTTTAAGAATTTGAGATGTAAGGAATTGACAAATAATATAAAGCCTTTATATTTGTACAAGTATATAGAATATTATAACATCCTTTTATACATTGTATGCATCGCGTAGGTACTTTCATCTTTATTAGTTCTCTTACCGGACTTTCTCCGGTTTCATAAGACCAACGTAACTGTTCTTATATTAACGATAAGTTACATACTAACTTAATTAAAAAATATTAGGTTTTTGTTATGAATATGGCTTGCACACATAATATTTATACCTACTAAAACTCTGTAGGTACTCTACATAAAATTCTCTCCTTAATTTAGTAGTTTTAATATACGTAAACTTATGCAAGCTGTATGCAATTTTCCTCAAACTTTGCACCTGTTAAGCTCTATAAAATTTGTTTAACAAAACACTCTTAGTTTGTGTGTGGGAAATTCACAATTAAGCTGGTATATAGTACCTACGTACTTAGGCATTTAGTATTGTTATTTACTAAATGCATACGATAGTATACACGATATTTGTTGAAAATTGGCTGGACCGATTTTGACGAGACTTTCGCTGACAGAGAGCTGATGGTCCGGGGTCTAATAAAGGCTACTTCGATTTTCAGCAGGACATTTTCTACTGTGGAAGCAAGATGGCGCTTCGTGCAGTATTGTACGTCGTCTCGCTTTTTGGGCTGGCTCGTAATCGCATCTTAATTGAGAAAACTCCCCTCTCCGCGCAGAAGAACTGTGCAATGTTTTTCAAGCACTTGTTGCAGTTTATGGCTTGGTGATAGCATATAGATAGCATAGCACTGATAGCCGAGTGGTATGACCGTTGGACTGCCAAATCAAAGGTCGCAAGTTTAAACCTCGGCACGCACCAATGTCTTTTCGAATTCATGTGCGTACAATAATTAGTTATCAGTTGATAAAAACAGTGAAGGAAAAAATCGTGAGGAAACCGGCACACCTGAGAGATTTTTCAACGGTGTGTAAAGCCATGTCAGAGGCCTACAGGCGGTTTAAACTCTGACACCAGGTTGTTCATCAACCATACGTGAAGAAGATGGATTGGCTAGGTAATATAAATGATTCCCTAGATCAACAATTGCTTCAGCTTTACCTGGGATACAATGTTCCCGTGCACCAATGACAAAGGTACCAACTATAATACCTACCTACTATAGTGCAGTAGAAACCCTATAGCTAGGTAAATTAAAAGAAATTAAATACATAGACTAGATTGTTTTAAGTAATAACGAAAAATATACTCAATTGAATAGTTTAAAAAAACCTAACATAACCAGAATTAAACAAAGGTGTTTAGTACACCGAAAGCTTAAAATAAATACATACCAGCCTATTACGCCAACTGTACGTAGGTAGTATATAACCTAATAACAGTAGATATATGTTTATCAAATAAAATATAAGATTGAAAGGTTTCATCGAGCCTTATTAGATAGAATTACGTCTCTAGACAAGCAATATGTAATCATGTTTAGAAAGGGAATAATAGAACCGGAAACATAGACATTATTCCAAAAGAATATTAGTCGAATTATTACCGCGACCCAATTTATCAATGTTCGCTTGTCGATCCTTCCCGTTACAGCCGATACTTTATTTCGATTTCCCAATAAATTTGGTTCAATCTCACTGAGAGCCCAGTTTATTTCTCGATGGCAGCCAAAGAATAAATTTCCACTTCGAATATTAGAGAAGTTTCATCAAGAACTTTCACAATAGTCCCCCCTCAACTCAGCCCAAATGCCGTTATTCAAATTTTACTTTTGATAAGAAATTGAATAGATATCCGAATCACGAATTGTTGCTAACTTTAATGGTAGCAATAAAACATTTATTTGTTTGGATGAAGAAAAAGAATCTGGTCAAGTGAGAGTTGATTTTAACACCTAGGGCTGTGTGAATAACGATAGAATGACTTTATTAATGGATAGAATGGGTCGGCAGGGAGGGACCTTGGATTTATCATTAACACGAACGTGGTTCACCCTTTGCAAACTTCCTGATTAAGTATCAATGTTTATATTTATCTCATCCTTGTAAAACAACAAAAACCATGCAAATATTGCGTTGGGTGTTATAAATAATACGAACTACGTATCAACAGCTCTCATAGAATAGATAACAACAAAAGCTTTATTAAATCATCGCTACCAGAGATAGGGATAACTTTTAAAAGAAATCTCATCGTCCACACTTTTTTAATCATGAGATCAATGAAGCCTATCTACAAGCTAATCTTTCGTAATAAAGTGCACTGTATTTTTATCTTTACATTAAACTTTTTATTCCTTTTATCACCTAAAATACCCCATCCCTAAAGTTTATTTTGAAAGCGTCAGAACTTAAAGCCTTTTCGGGTTATTGCTTTTTTTTTTCAAAGGGGCCGTCGCATTGCCCCCTTGAGTATCGAAGACACATCTGTAAATTGAAATGGAAAAGGGTCAAAACTCGTAAGGGTAATAACTATAAGTTTTGCGATAGGTACCGGGCCCTTGATGTAACCTTGGCGATATTATAAAATAATACGAAGCTCTTCAAAGACCGAACCGATTGCGATTATGGGAAGCGTACTCAGTGTTCAATTGAATGTGAAGTTGATATTTTGATGTTTAAAGTGGCCCCGGTCGTCAATAAAGATGAAAGCTGAAGATGCTATGAAAAGGTCCTCAGTCCAAAGGTGCCATAGCATTTTATTTTTTTGACAGACTGAAAATATGAATAATTAATGAACGGTCTAATACGTCATATCATGTTTTTGACGTAGGTCATAATAAGCCACCTATTACCAACATTAACTACGTTATCAGACCCAGAAGTAATATACTTACACCGCCACTGCACAACAATTTATTTCGAAATGATATTAACTTTACCAAGCTGAAAAATCATCGCTGTAGATTTTTTTTTCTGGAAAAAACGTCGCACCACACTAGGAATTTCTCCTGTATCGTGGGTGCGTTTCACAAACATGAAATATCACATACACAAACACCCAGACTCGGGACAAACATCTGTGGATCACACAAATTTTTGTCCCATGCGGGAATCGAACCCACAACCCCTAGCGCAGCAGTCCAATCGCTTAGCCACTGCGCCAATCAGGTCGTCAATTGTTATTGTACGATATAAAGACATCGAGCTTGAACGGCCAGTGGCCCATTCCGTTCCACTCAAATAATTTTCTTGATGGATATCTTTGGATCTTCTATAACCCATATAATATAACAATAATTATTTCCGACTAGACATCCAAAACTAGTACACAATTTCTGGGTCATAGATAGATATTATATTTATATTTAAGTAGATTTTAAGATTTGGTATTTTTTTCTATAAAAGCAATACCAATATTTAGTTCGAGATCCTAATTCTTAAAGTAAGTAATAATTATTATTACATGTTTGTAATTTTGCCAAAATCATATTCAGTAAAAAGGTTGGTACGTAATACCTTGCCCTTTACTAAATGATCACGTGTAGGAGGGATATTATTATAATTTTGTATAGAGATGAGTTGTTTGTTTGATCTTTCTGTAATAAAAATATCAAATTCTGAACTAGTATATTTCGCCCTCATGTTTTTGTTATAAAGTGCTCAGATTTCATTTAACCAACCAATACGAGATCGTTGGTTTCTTTTTTCATGGAATTTCTTATAAAAAATACTGTAATTACAATTTATGGGGATGACATAATGTTTCAACTATGTTATCGATGACGTACGTCAAACTTATAATTATATTTTTCATGCTATTCGATTTGTATTCGTCAAGCGTTTTGCCACTTGGCTAGCTGGCTTGGCTGGACAGGTTTTGATCCTTCATTGTTTGTCCTGTGCAACCTCACTCCCATATTCTTCCTGATTCATGACAACCGAGCGATACCTACCCGATACATCTTCGTTATTTTTTCCGCTAGATGTGAAGCAAAACAGGGTTATACGCGCTCCAGACGTCCTTTGCTGGGCAAAAGCTTCGGGTTTCTTAATTGAATTAAATATTTCAAATCTGAAGTATTTTTTTCTTCTTTTATATCTTTGGCTCTTTTATTATTAATATGCCTTTATATTGTAAATTGAATTATTTTTAATTTAAACATTCAAAACCAATTTCGCAAAGAAAAATACCAAGAACATTAAAATATACAAAATTCTGAAAAATGAAATTACGAGTTCGCAGAATGTGAAAGAAACCTCCAACAAAAGTTAAATAAGCATTAATATAATATGTGTGTTTAGTTTCTAGGTACAATATTATATAACCTATGTTTTACATTACTCAATTGGGTAGTTAAACATTAACCAATAATTTCAAGATATTACTTCACTAAAAAATGATTTATTTTATCCCTAAAAAGCCTATATACTTTAAATTAAAGTTCGCTTTTCATTTGCTTTCAAATCAATAAATAGTAAGTTCACTGAGTTCAAACTAGTCACGTCACAGGTTCCTATTGCCATACAAAATTTATGGATGAATAGCGTTTTGACTTAGCTTATAAAAAGTATGTCATTTGATTGGTGGTCAAAGAGTATTTTGATTCCCTGCTTTTGGAAGACAGTAGTGATAAAGGAGCGAGTTATTTCAATACCTTCCATGCGGACAAAGTCACGCGCACAGCAAGCGATATAATAAACTGCCAGAAATCAGATTCGACTGTACTGTATCGGACAAAATTGGTCCTCGCGCTTGATTGCACATTCATTTGGTAATCAATATTCGTTCATTGAACTTAATTTACATTGTCAAAACATATGCGCGGTAATAAAAACATCGGGTGATTAAACACGTGAATAATGTGTTGACTTTTTGTTAATAAGTCATTTTAATTTTGTATCATATTGGTTGTGTTTTAAAGTTAATTGCGGAGTCAATTGGTATTTTGCAGAGTTAATGCGCGAAGTTTTAGTTGACTGCACAATATAAGCAAAACTTGCGCATAATTATAATTTCTTAAAGACTGCACTAATCTTTGAATGACTAGATTTTCTTATTTGCACCATCACTATTACTGCAAATAACGCTAGCCACACGTAAAATATCAAGAATTGGAACAATGGATGTTAATCAATTAAAAGCCAAAGACATTCTAACGGCAAAACGCTATTCACCAAAAACACAAATAACTACAGCGGTGTTAGAACAAAGCTGAAGAAAAATTAACTTCAGTTCCCGATATGTATGGAACGCCGACCAACCGTCACCTCGTAAATGGAAAATCAACCGTTGTTAAAAGAGCCTTGTCGCCTGTCAAAACCGTTGTCGCAACAGAATCTGTCAGTTTTTGTCGATACAGAAAGGTTCCATTGATAACTTTGTTTTGTAGTTGAAATTGTACGGTGTAGTGTCCCGTATGGTCTTCAGTCCAATATGAGCAAAAATCAATTTCGTCCGTTCTCGGCTGAATGCGCCCTTTGTGTGACAGTGAAAGGTTATCGATGTTCGTTTTCACGGATCACTAGGGCTGCCGAGCTAACTCGCAGCAGGAGGATGATATTGTTATGTAACAAGGCCAGGCCGTCAATTGCCTAATGGGAGTCCGGAGTGCCCGTATTTGTGATTCATATGTCCATTTCTAACTATGGTAATAGCGGAGTAGTTAGTAGAATTATTTTGCTAAGTAAAAATTTGACTATTACTTTACAACACTGCTTTACTTTATAATTAAAACACACCTCCAAAACACAAATCGTTGATGTTGGACATGAAACCGCTAGTGTCAAGTGGAACGGGAATGGTTACATCAACCGCATGTCAGATGATATGTGGGCAAAAACTACCACGGTGTGGATGCCTCACAACATCAAAAGACGTCGCGGCAGGCCCAGAAGAAGATGGCAGGACGAGCTTGACTCCTATAAGGATACATGGAAAACTGTAGCTCACAACTGGGAGGAATGGAGGAAGCAAAAGGAGGCCTTTGTCCTGCAGAGGGTCGACCAAGGCTGAAATAATAATAATCGTTATCATTAAAACATAATGTGACATTTTTTTATTAAAAAAAAACAAAAGGGTTAGCCTTTATTTATTTACAACTCATAACATAATGACTAAATACATAAGACCTACCCTTTAAGATAATACTGGCAGGATACATAAACATATATTTTGTACATCATATTTACTATGTTTATTGCTATAAAAGTCAACGAAGCAATGCAATAACTCTCCGCGAAATATGTGACCACAATATGGCACAAAATAATAAACGTCAATGCTTATACATCATGTAAGCTAAAATCATTTGGATAAAGTTTAAGTGTTCTTTATACCCCTGAGTTTGATGAATGCTTATCTAAGTTTAAAGTTATTTTACATAAGTAAAATAAAAGTCAAGCACTGAAAGTTTTAATTAGAGCTCAACTATTAAAAAAACTTCTAGAAATCCAGACTGATTTCCAGCAAACAAGGCTGGAACAAACAAATACTTATTTTATAAATCAACTGTTCAAAGTTGTTTCAATTGTTTAGAGCACGCACACGAGGCTTGTAATTTGTGATCCACAAACTTTTTCGTTAGGTTAAAAGGCCAGCAACCTTTTCGTAGAAAAGATAACATGTGACCTCACAGAACGTGTTTAATGCAGTCCCGTTGAGGATTTTCTCTTTTTAAGTCAGTTTGTTTTTGAAAAGTAGTTTGCACAGCGGATTTTGTGGGACACACAACTATTTTCAGCGTTGATACGACTAAATTGGACTGATATTTTTACGCAATATTTTCGAAAATAGAATGTTTTTTTAAGGTTTTGCAAAATAACTCAATTATTTACAGTTATATATCTGTTTACGAACCATTTAGCCTCCATTTTTTAATCTAGTCCCATTACAATAAGAAAATTGCACTGTTTGTTTGCTACTCATTTGCCTATTCATATTTTTATTTCTAAGGACCAAGTGGGATCGCAATAGTACGTACATCTATGTGTCCACAACTTTTGGTTATTCAAGAATAAAATAAACAAATTATATTCGCCTCCAACAAATGTAGTTACGTAGCAATAATAATATTTTTCTAGGTCAAACACAATTACTTATTGTTCGTCAAATTCTTTCCAAATCGTCTAGACTCTAGACTAACAAATATTCTTTAGCCTAGAAAAATAAAAATATTACTTTAGGTACCCCACTTCTCGATACTTTCCTCACAAATCATACATGCCTTACTTACAATGACAGAAAAATGAATAGCGCTTACGAACTGCTACACAAAGGTTTCCCTTAGTGGACCTTTTAAACCTTCCAAATAGAGTGGAACACGTGTGGTCTATGACATTTAGGAGAATTATTGCCAAGTTTATTGTTCTTCATTATGATACCTATGGGGCGTGTGGCATTCAGCATTTCTGATTTAACGCAAGAATTTCCGATATTTCACGTGAAAGACTTTAATAAAATATTTCTCTCCTTTCTGATATCAAAAGGTGAGTCGTGCGGACCATCCGATATTGTTAATTTGAAATTTATTACTTTCATCTGAGTAGATAATAAATATTAAACATAGTTATATAAAGGTACTCCTGTTTTATAACTTACGTAAGTACCTAGGTATACAAAGTAAAATATTTTTTGTAAAAGGTTAATGTTACCCGAGTATGTTTACGGAATGTCTGTGGGAAATATTAAAGTAAATAATATAGCGATACTAGACAAATTTTTAAATTGAGCTTGAAATGAGAAATCCCGCGAGAAATTCCCTCGTCCGCCCTCCCGACAGTTAGGGTGGTGGTAAAGAGGTTACTACTAAGCAAATTGCATTCACCGTTGTGGAATTACCGTGCCAAGTTTTCACAAATATCTCGATGAAAATTTCTCACATGTCAAAGCTTTGCTGATAAAAAGGAACGGATTGTGCCTCGACCGCACGCTCTCTGAAATATAAAACGGGTGTGTGGACTGTGTAATATCTTCCACCTTATTGAGATTACCGACTTGTTCTTTTCCGCACTGATGACGTGTCGTATCTCAGTTATATAGGTACCTAAGTATTCTCTAAAAAAAATCAGTTGAAATGCTGCAATAAAAAGTTATTACACTTATCATGTCACTATCAGAATACTAACGCTGCTATTTTGCAAATAAAGTAGGTACGTAATTTCGTATTTTGTTTAGTCTATTGCAAAGCTATTGTATAAAATTAACAAGACATGATTGTTTTAAATATTCGAAAAACAGGGTTCTTTTTTAGTTTTTGAATATTTAAATGATGACTATGCAACCTAAACTTTTTCGAGGGTTGTCCTGAGTATAAATTAAGGGCAGGTTTTATACTCGGCCAGGCTTACATAAGGGTGTCTGGATATAATTTAAGTGTTTAGATACTCAGCAAAAACTCAACCCAAGAGCTAGGTTTTTTACTATTTTCAGTATATTTTAAGGCGTAAACAGCGCTGGCTATTTAGGTAACAAATGGGTCCAAATTTTTTAAATTAAAATATTTTGTATCTCCAACCCGCATGAAAAAAATGCAACCACGTCCGTATCCTGGCCGGGGAAATCATTCTCCAGAAGGAAAGACGTTAACGTATAAAAAATTTCATTAAAACATGCCACGGTCAAAGTGCACTGAATTCACGGCGTGTCGAAATTAATGTTGAATTTCGAAAATGTTTCCAGTAATAATTTTTATACAACCAGCAAATAACCGGTTCTCCGTCTCTCTCTTTTTAATCAAACTTGCAATAAGGTCACCTTTTCTATCTTGCTTTAGTTTCATAAGCGTGGCTTCTTTGAAATATGGCTGTGTAGTATAAAATGTGCATTTTTTATTCGAGTATCGTCAAGTCAAAGGAGAATTTAAATACGAATTTAATAACGATATCCCGACGATACTGGCAAATGTAGACGTAGACGTATCTTCTCCGACATTCAGGATGTAATTAAAATTTGAGAAGAGCATCTCTTATTAAACTACCTTGTTGGTCTAGTGGTCGATGACCGCTACTGCTGAGCATGAAGACCTGGCTTCAAATCCCGGGCCGGGCAAAGTGTTATTGGTTTTTTTCATTATGTAATTGTCAATAGAAGCACGGAGTCTGGATTTGTGCCTGGTTGACAGCAATAGGCTTGTCCCCTATTACGTTGGGAGTTGGGACTTAAAAACATAACTTGCGAAATACGGGTGTAATATACACCTCTGTCTGCCCCTTAAAGGATGGTGTGATGTAATGTTATCATACTTATTTTTTTTCCCTTTTCACTTGTTTCAATTTTTTTAATACGAATATACTTAATCGGAATAGGTTCTTATATAATAAGCCACGTACTCAAATGTTACTCAGTAAACGCCTCCTCCAACTAAATTTTTTGTTATGCTTTTCATTAGAAAAAAATTAAAATCTCCGCAGCAAAATATTGAGCCATTCTGCGTGACCATTACGTAATCCAGCCAACAACATTGTATTTTTAATAAGGTTCAACACCAAACAAATCGTTGTAGTTTTATCTCCGAAGTTTTTGTTTGTATACCATTAAGTGTAACAAAGGGAACTGTAACAATTTTAGTGAATTAAGCTCCGGCCCTTAGCTGCTCCCCTTTATTAAGAACGGAACAAAAACCAAGAGATCCGAAATACAAATGAGACCTATTATTCTTCTGAAGCCTCTCCATTTGTACTAGGTGATATTTTTTACTAACTCAATAAGTTATGTGCCTAGTTACGTCGCTTTTGCTTTGACAAAAACTTGTGTGTCATTAACATAACATTACGTCTGTATTCCTAAGGGGTAGGCAAAGGTGCATTTAAAGTACATAAATAATTGTTTTTTCAATGTGCTTAATAAGAATGAAAATAAACCTAAAAAAGGCAAAGAATTGTATTGGAAGTTCCACCGTTTTAAAGTAAAAAAAAAATACGCATAAAACATAATTTGTGTTGGACAACTTCCAATTTCGAACTTAAAATAAAATTTATTTGCAAAAGCATGATGATGCACAGAAAAATGCAAAAATAATGAGCGACCATAAATCCACAAGTCATGTAGTTTATCAATTCAATGAGGATGAACCGTAATAATTCTGCAGAAAACAAAATATTTCAGCGCAGTGCATCAATCGAATTTTTTGCTACCAACGTAAAATCTATCCAATTTTAAAATCGTAGCTATAGAAATTCTCGATTTATCATACAAGAGATCTACGTCAGTTGAACTAGGTTAGTACCCACTGTATGAATAATAGTGCACTTTATGTGACAGAGGGGATTTTCTGGGAAATTCGTGTGAATAGTATGGTAGCCCCTTCCTTACCCCAGCTTTGTCCACCGCAAGGCGTTCATCCCTGCGGAAAGGACCCAAGGCTGTGAGTCTTTGACAAGGGTGTTAGTGTCACAAATTAATATTTGTACCTACATAAATTAATTTTAATGTTTTGTAATTTGTCTGTTAAGCAACCTGTTTGGAGGACGTAATTAATCGGAATGCGGTGTCGACAATTGTTATGTGGAATGTTTTATTTTCATGATGTGCTAATTACTTTTTTTATTAATTAAGCCTTTGATGTTGATAAGTCTTAGTAGAAGGTGAACGTTTAAAATTCTGAAACGTTTAATGTAATTCCCCAGAAAAGCTACAACAGTTCTACAGAAATTCACAAAAAAGCCAGTACAGATCGCTTTATACAAACATTTTCGTGAGTACATCGCCTGTAGTCTCTGTGATATTTTTAAACGTAAAACATTGAAGATCTAGACAATGGCGCGCTTCACTACTCACAGCATCAATATCCGTAGTTAATCCTGAACGGACTAAGATTTCTACTAAACCAGAAATTTTACCATTCTCTGTATCACGTACCTGTGTTATGCAATCCATTTTCCTAGATCCGCTATCCGATGTGAAAATACAAGCTTCGCTATATCGATTTTACTCTCAATTCCACACATATTCGGTCCGTTGCACCTTTTGGAGTGCAATAAAAATAATCTTCTTTGTTCAGTGGTCCATGCGAGGTTGAAAACGAGCGAATGATAACAAAAGCTGCTCGAACGCAACACACCTTGTTATTCCAATCTGAAACTGATACATTTATTGAGCTTCATACATTTTAATTGAAAGGAAACCAAGTTGAAAATACACTGATAAATGTACAGACAAATAGTGGGATTTATTTATGTTACTTAGTTTGGCTGTAAATACTCTGTTATCATTCGTTTTCAGCCATATTATAATAATTGTAATTACTAATTCATTTGATTAACGAAATATTTAAAATTTCCTTTATTGTCATGATTTCCTGCATTCCAACCAGGGAACGTTTTTGTGATATACCTACAGTAACAGAAAATCATCCATAAAACGCCTGCTTATTAATGAAAGCAATTCTTAGATTTGCTATAAGTTTGGCAAACTCGTAGGGGAGACCTGTATTGAAACTCGTTTATTAAATAAATGTCAATAATTTTTATCAAACAGTAAATAGTAACTAACAGTTTGATTCGTTCTGATTTTCTTCATGATAATTAGATATCAATAATTGAAAACTTGCATGATCTAAAACCTGGTTTTGATTTTGTTTAGTTTATTTACAAAACTTTATGAAGGATTTTATCTATAAATTGTTACATGGGTGCCGCAGCCCAACACAAACTATTTTTATAAAATAATTAAATCAAGGGCTTAAAATTGAAAAAAGCAATCGTTATTATCTGCAGCGCCGCTCCGTCAGCGTCGGTAAAAAATCTATACTTTTCATCGTCAACGGTTGCTTTTATTACGCATGATGTTTGAAAATATAATTTTAACACATAATTAAGCTTCGGTAAAATTCACACACCCTTAAAACCCGTTAGGCTACCGAGCGTAAGGATTAAATTCGATTCGATACTAGTTTCCTGTAGAAAATTTTGAGCTACAGGCTAAAAGTGGCTAGCTGCTAAAAGTGTTTGTGATATACCTTTTACAGAAAATAAACATTTACATTTCGGGCTGACAACATTTCCTTACTCCTAAACTATAATAATGCCATTATAGGTACCAAACAGATATTATTATAATACCCAAAAAAATGCTTATGAATGGAAACCGTACATTTTTATAAACATTATTTACAAGACATCGACTTAGCCACATAATAATTACTATTTTAATCTCACTCAGTCTCACGCGTCCTGGACCAGGTCTAAGTATATTGCAACCATTCAGTGTATACTGTACAGCAAGAGCAATTAATAAAGAAAGCGTAGCAGTGCTTGTTAGCATGCAAATGCCGCAATCCTCGGAAGATTCTGCGGCAATATTCAAGTCGTTAGTGTTTGTGCAGCCCACTGCACAAGTGCGAAAAGGGTTCGCCGCTTCGCCAATGTAAATGACAATTTAATAATAGCAACGCTCTTTGCAACGTAAATTACAAAAGCTTTTATGAGATTTGAACTACTTTTTTATGAACGGCGCGTTTAATTTGTTCTACTTTTATGGTTTTACGCTTTTAATTTGATCGTTGGAATTTGGTTTGACATTAACCCGATACTAATGGGTTTATCTGGTAGTTTAGCTTATGTAAAAGCCGCTTTTAAGCTTGTAAGTGCTTTTCGACGAAGTAAAGGCAGATTTTAGATAAAATTTCCTTTTTGCAGTTAAAAACAATATGCAGTTTATTCTAAAAACAGCTATTCCTGAACCAATAGTTTAATGAACTGTACATTAAACCATTGGTTCAGGAATAGCTGTTTTTGTTTTTAGAATAACGAACCAAGTTGTGGAAAAAGTCTTGACGTACACTTGATCAAACACATATTATGCAAGACGGTATATTAATATAATAACTTTACATAGATACTACACAACAAATACGCAAGATTTCGTAACTTTTGGCTGCACATGGCGAAACTTTTAAAAAGTTAAAGTTATCTGGATTTTATGTTCCAGTTTGTTTGTCGATCGTCCGTATTTTTTGCTCCTAACACAAAGGGCTGTAAAAGGATGATTCAAAGGGACATCTTCGGGAGGGCCAATTCTTCGCTTCATTTCCCCTCCACCCGATCCAACTTAAAAGAGTGATTTGCGTTGTTTAGTCAATTTGCTCTTTTTACAAAATTTTATGTGTAGATGGGAAAAATTTGGTATCAAGTTTATGAGTTTAAGCAAGCGTAAACTTGGCAAAAAATTGTTTAAATAAGTAAGGAAAAAATATTATTTAACTATTAAAGATACATTTTAAAGAAGGAAGTTATTAGAACAGGATTTAACAAAAGGTTCATATCATATTAGAAAATCCTGGAAATGGACCCAAAAAGCCAAGGACTTTTTTAACAATTACAACTAATCTTATGAAATATATGACTTTTGGTGCCATTTTATTTTATTAATCTTATGAAACTTAATTATTTTAAACTAATAATATACATTTATTAAAAGGCGATACCACACACTACTAACCTAGGAAATATATAAAACACAAGTTTCCAAGATAATTCGTATAAGCCACAGTAACCTTGAACAGCACAGCCGTTGACTTATTAGATTAGACATGAAATAAATGAGATCACATTACGGAATCCTATTGTGGCAAATGTCGTGATCGTTCCATGCCGGTAGTTGTCAGCGAAGCACGGTATTAGCGGGAATGTATGCTCTAATGTGTATGTTTATGTAGACAAATGTGTTCCTATTATCATTGAGCTCGGAGCTTTATTCGGAATATAAAAAATCTCGTAGCTGACATGGCGATATATTGCACACATAATAAATTATACATTGAAGACAATTTCAAATTCGAATAATGTGTAAGCAGTTAGATAATTGTAAATTATTTTTTCTGGAAGAAGCATTACATCGATAACCATAACCGAAATCTTTAGAATAAGTTAAGAGGTTTAAGAAAATGTCTGAATAGAGCAATATTGAATCCAAAATTATACGCCTAATTAGGGTACCCTATCGTCTTAGTTATAAAAAATCCACGCATAAAACAACACGATTAGAAACCCAAAAACAAAAGAAAAAAACACGAACTCTTGAAAAAGTGCGTGTAATGCTTATAAACAAATATGGGCGCCCAAAAGTTTGGGATAGGGAAGAGGGTCTCCGTTCCGCTGAGCTAGCATCGATAGAACTGTGAATGTGGAAGAAATATGAAGTGTGCGGGCATCGTAAATATTAGCGTTCGGTATTACGACCGAAATTGCTAGCTGAGTGTCGGGCACAGGTTCGCTTCCTGAATCGAGGAAATGTTTTTTGGTTTGTAATAATTATTCTTGTTCCATATTCGTGACTTCGTGTCGTGATGCAGGAAATGTTTGGGACTTTCAAGCCTTGTCTTGGTTATAATACATTCTTTAACTACAGTCATTCTATCTTTAAATACATTTGTACTATAGATCGCGCGGAAAGTTCATCTCTGTGTTTAATTACTGAAGTAATGAAACGCGGAATCGAAAGTTGTGTTTTAGGATTCTCTTCATAATTTCTGCTAGATTTGCAAAGTGCAGATTTTTATGAGACTGGTTTCAAGTGAAAAAGATTGCATTCGAAAAATTTAGAATAACGAACCTTACTAACCAATATCATGCAAAATTATTAAAAGCTGCTCCCTTATGTTAACGAATTTATCTGGATTAAAAGCTAGGAGTGTTATTATTGCCTTAATTTCAATCGTATTGCATCGTGTCACGTCGTTTCAACTCAGATAAGCTTTTACACATATAGGGAGGGTCGCATTACTGTCTACGTTTAAAATACGGTGTGGAGTCACAGAAGTACCTCGTGTACTTATTGGATTTGCTGTAACATTGTCTAAAGTTCCTTAATCTTATTCATCCCAGATTTCCCATATTATTTAGTTAACTGGGCAATAATAATTCTTGTCAGAGCCCGGTTCTCAGAATAATATTATTAAATTTAGGTATTGTTACTGACGGCCGTGTCTGGGTCTAAATGCGGATAGTCTTCCCGCCTGATTTAATTGTATTTACGCTTCGATGGCTTCATGAGATTGAAATAAGATATTGCGCTAAAGATTTGTGTTAAGTAATTGGATTAATAATTGATTTAACAATTACAATAAAATTTGATGTTCATTATTGAATTTGAAACTTAGTTTGATTCGCAGTGTGAAAGTTTGGTTTATAGAAGCTGTCTTGGGGTTTGATTCAAATAAATTAACGACTTACGAATATTGGTTTTTCGGCCTTTCGCCTAACTATTATTGTGTGCATATATCAATAAGTTGGTACTCTATTATTTGGTCGATATAAATTTTTACAAAATATGTGTGCCTATATTATGTAATTCTCTACGTTTTACGCTCGATATTTAATTTTGGGTAAAAATGGTATAATTACAGGTCACGTTTTGTACATTTCCATAAAACACTATTTTTATGACGTTCCATTCTACCTATATACCTAATTTCTACATGATAATTATCAGCCATGATGTTAATCTCTTGCATTAAATCATATTGTAACATTAAAATACATTATTAATCGAAATAATAATAATTTACAATAAAAAATAGTTACAATAAGCTGAGGCTTTGTTCAATGTTAGTGAATGTAGTAGAAATGAAAGTGCAACCTTTCGAATGATTATTTATGTGTGAGTTCGTTGATTGTGAGAAGTAAACATTGATAGGTGTCATAAATTTGTTTTTATTTGTTTTTTTTATTAATGGTGAAAATGTTGAGTCATTGGCTGGACCGAACATGGATAACTGTCTAATAACTCCATCGCAGGTAATTTCTAGTCTTATTAATCATTTGTAATATAGAGAAGTACATATTTTTGTTTAGATTGTAATAACTGGATTATATAATTTTTAAACTTTATTATGAATTTTGGTAGTAAACGAGTGTATTTCGTCGTGCTTAAAGAGTGCTATTTGATGGAGTCCCAAGCGTCGTATCTCATATTAGAAATGTGCATTAAATAAAACTATGAATTATAGCGCCTTTAACGGTGTCCCTAAATACATTATAAAGGATTAATAGGACGTTGCCTATAATGAGTCCTGGTTTTCATGAGAGCTTTCTCCTTTACAGTAAGTTCTACCATTCCACCTACATGATTTGTTTCAGCCATGTTTTGGTGACGAGTAAAAACTTTATTTAAAATAAGACGGTTGCTTCAGTTCAAAATATTATTAATAAGTCATCAAAAAATCCTTTGCATATCCGTTGATCAGGATAATAAATTTAACATGTTATGCTTTATTTTATTATTGCAAAACAATAGAAATGCTTTTATACCTGTTATACTCAGAAAACAGCACACAATTATGCAGCTATTTCATTTGTTTTTGCTTTGCATTACAACTTGTACAGAAATTCATTGGCACCATTTGTTAAATAAACATATTATGGAATTATTCTATTGTATGATGTGCACGTAGGCATGTGGGGTAACCAGAAACTGTGTGCACACTGATGAATTCACATAATATCACAGATATTTCATGCGAAGCGTGGGAGAACAGATGACGCGATTATTTTATAGCCCATTGTTTATTTGGTACTTGTTATTAATATTATTATGTAGGAATGAGGAAACCTCGTGATGTTTGCCTTCGCAGCCTCTTGTTTGTCACGACAATCGCATTTCTATTAGACCACAAGACTATAATTAAAATAGTTATGTGTTTGCCAATAACTTGACGAATAATGGAGTGGGTAGGGTTAAAGTTCAGAGTCAATGTAATATGTAGGTACACTATAGAAAATAATATTATATTAGACTCTCAAATGTCCTTACAAGTGTCAATGCTTCATCATTTTTTTGTGATTCATGTTGGTAAAGCCTTTGAGTGTCTTAATTATGACTAAGTACTTATACGGAAAAAAAAAGAGCTTTTAAGTATTTATCAAATACGGTTAAGATTCTTTATTTCCCATATGAATAAAATATTTACTTACATGAGAAACACACAATTATTACACTTTAGTGACAGTAAAACGCATGCAGGCGAATACGAATAGAAACACTACCATTACACACAATTATACAATTTCTTTTTTTTTGTCACCATCTTTAGTTGCACCTATAACCTTTTATTTAAGTATTTTTAAATTAAATTTGGAGATCACCGAAAACAAGACAGCAAATTACAATTAGATTTTTGTTTAATTATAATAAATATTTAATTAATTATTCGTTATTTCTATGTAAGGTAAGTTGCAACATGCATGCATAGTCCACTTTAACATAATGAAATCAGTTGAATATAACAATTTTGAGAAGCAGGTACCGTTCGTATTATTAGGCACATATTTTCTGGTTTTTGAGAACCGACAGCCTTGCGTTGGGTACAAAACATTTTCGACATTCAAGCGTAATAATAACTTTATCTATTGGTATCAAAAACAGTATTAGGGTAATCTTATGCTGCAATACATGATATATTGTCAATTGAATGAACATTTATCAATACACCGTAACATTGCCTATATAATGTAGGTACAATATCCATCGTACCTGCAAAGCCAACTCGGTATAGGACATGGTATACCTCACATCAATTTAGACGTAATTTCTCCTGTGATCAACCCCCTGAATATACTTGATAATAATAATTTCCTGACCGAATTTGGTCACAGCGGCTTCCGCTTACCTCAACTGAGGCTAGCCTACTGCTACTAGATACAGAGTGTACCTAGTTTGTATTCTCTCACCCTCATTACGTAGTCCGATGTGACGGACGGGTTTGCCGTCAGTGGTTGATCAGACCAGATGCTACGTACCTACTTTCCGATGAATATAGCGACTAAAATGAATTCAATTTTCTTCGATGTATAGTTGAACAATATTAAGGACCTAATACTGCTTTGAATAGATTTTATTTGCATACGGCTATGCTATTCTGAAACAATAACTTCATCTCGAAAGTCACCTTGCTATGCGCTGTAGCGCAAAACGCGTTGACACTCAAAGCTTACCGCGGATTTAGAAGTGAGTTCGTAAGTGATGTCTTCAGAATAGCATAGCCGTATGCAAATAAAATCTATTCAAAGCAGTATTAGGTCCTTAATATTGTTCAACTATACATCGAAGAAAATTGAATTCATTTTAGTCGCTATATTCATCGGAAAGTAGGTACGTAGCATCTGGTCTGATCAACCACTGACGGCAAACCCGTCCGTCACATCGGACTACGTAATGAGGGTGAGAGAATACAAACTAGGTACACTCTGTATCTAGTAGCAGTAGGCTAGCCTCAGTTGAGGTAAGCGGAAGCCGCTGTGACCAAATTCGGTCAGGAAATTATTATTATCAAGTATATTCAGGGGGTTGATCACAGGAGAAATTACGTCTAAATTGATGTGAGGTATACCATGTCCTATACCGAGTTGGCTTTGCAGGTACGATGGATATTGTACCTACATTATATAGGCAATGTTACGGTGTATTGATAAATGTTCATTCAATTGACAATATATCATGTATTGCAGCATAAGATTACCCTAATACTGTTTTTGATACCAATAGATAAAGTTATTATTACGCTTGAATGTCGAAAATGTTTTGTACCCAACGCAAGGCTGTCGGTTCTCAAAAACCAGAAAATATGTGCCTAATAATACGAACGGTACCTGCTTCTCAAAATTGTTATATTCAACTGATTTCATTATGTTAAAGTGGACTATGCATGCATGTTGCAACTTACCTTACATAGAAATAACGAATAATTAATTAAATATTTATTATAATTAAACAAAAATCTAATTGTAATTTGCTGTCTTGTTTTCGGTGATCTCCAAATTTAATTTAAAAATACTTAAATAAAAGGTTATAGGTGCAACTAAAGATGGTGACAAAAAAAAAGAAATTGTATAATTGTGTGTAATGGTAGTGTTTCTATTCGTATTCGCCTGCATGCGTTTTACTGTCACTAAAGTGTAATAATTGTGTGTTTCTCATGTAAGTAAATATTTTATTCATATGGGAAATAAAGAATCTTAACCGTATTTGATAAATACTTAAAAGCTCTTTTTTTTTCCGTATAAGTACTTAGTCATAATTAAGACACTCAAAGGCTTTACCAACATGAATCACAAAAAAATGATGAAGCATTGACACTTGTAAGGACATTTGAGAGTCTAATATAATATTATTTTCTATAGTGTACCTACATATTACATTGACTCTGAACTTTAACCCTACCCACTCCATTATTCGTCAAGTTATTGGCAAACACATAACTATTTTAATTATAGTCTTGTGGTCTAATAGAAATGCGATTGTCGTGACAAACAAGAGGCTGCGAAGGCAAACATCACGAGGTTTCCTCATTCCTACATAATAATATTAATAACAAGTACCAAATAAACAATGGGCTATAAAATAATCGCGTCATCTGTTCTCCCACGCTTCGCATGAAATATCTGTGATATTATGTGAATTCATCAGTGTGCACACAGTTTCTGGTTACCCCACATGCCTACGTGCACATCATACAATAGAATAATTCCATAATATGTTTATTTAACAAATGGTGCCAATGAATTTCTGTACAAGTTGTAATGCAAAGCAAAAACAAATGAAATAGCTGCATAATTGTGTGCTGTTTTCTGAGTATAACAGGTATAAAAGCATTTCTATTGTTTTGCAATAATAAAATAAAGCATAACATGTTAAATTTATTATCCTGATCAACGGATATGCAAAGGATTTTTTGATGACTTATTAATAATATTTTGAACTGAAGCAACCGTCTTATTTTAAATAAAGTTTTTACTCGTCACCAAAACATGGCTGAAACAAATCATGTAGGTGGAATGGTAGAACTTACTGTAAAGGAGAAAGCTCTCATGAAAACCAGGACTCATTATAGGCAACGTCCTATTAATCCTTTATAATGTATTTAGGGACACCGTTAAAGGCGCTATAATTCATAGTTTTATTTAATGCACATTTCTAATATGAGATACGACGCTTGGGACTCCATCAAATAGCACTCTTTAAGCACGACGAAATACACTCGTTTACTACCAAAATTCATAATAAAGTTTAAAAATTATATAATCCAGTTATTACAATCTAAACAAAAATATGTACTTCTCTATATTACAAATGATTAATAAGACTAGAAATTACCTGCGATGGAGTTATTAGACAGTTATCCATGTTCGGTCCAGCCAATGACTCAACATTTTCACCATTAATAAAAAAAACAAATAAAAACAAATTTATGACACCTATCAATGTTTACTTCTCACAATCAACGAACTCACACATAAATAATCATTCGAAAGGTTGCACTTTCATTTCTACTACATTCACTAACATTGAACAAAGCCTCAGCTTATTGTAACTATTTTTTATTGTAAATTATTATTATTTCGATTAATAATGTATTTTAATGTTACAATATGATTTAATGCAAGAGATTAACATCATGGCTGATAATTATCATGTAGAAATTAGGTATATAGGTAGAATGGAACGTCATAAAAATAGTGTTTTATGGAAATGTACAAAACGTGACCTGTAATTATACCATTTTTACCCAAAATTAAATATCGAGCGTAAAACGTAGAGAATTACATAATATAGGCACACATATTTTGTAAAAATTTATATCGACCAAATAATAGAGTACCAACTTATTGATATATGCACACAATAATAGTTAGGCGAAAGGCCGAAAAACCAATATTCGTAAGTCGTTAATTTATTTGAATCAAACCCCAAGACAGCTTCTATAAACCAAACTTTCACACTGCGAATCAAACTAAGTTTCAAATTCAATAATGAACATCAAATTTTATTGTAATTGTTAAATCAATTATTAATCCAATTACTTAACACAAATCTTTAGCGCAATATCTTATTTCAATCTCATGAAGCCATCGAAGCGTAAATACAATTAAATCAGGCGGGAAGACTATCCGCATTTAGACCCAGACACGGCCGTCAGTAACAATACCTAAATTTAATAATATTATTCTGAGAACCGGGCTCTGACAAGAATTATTATTGCCCAGTTAACTAAATAATATGGGAAATCTGGGATGAATAAGATTAAGGAACTTTAGACAATGTTACAGCAAATCCAATAAGTACACGAGGTACTTCTGTGACTCCACACCGTATTTTAAACGTAGACAGTAATGCGACCCTCCCTATATGTGTAAAAGCTTATCTGAGTTGAAACGACGTGACACGATGCAATACGATTGAAATTAAGGCAATAATAACACTCCTAGCTTTTAATCCAGATAAATTCGTTAACATAAGGGAGCAGCTTTTAATAATTTTGCATGATATTGGTTAGTAAGGTTCGTTATTCTAAATTTTTCGAATGCAATCTTTTTCACTTGAAACCAGTCTCATAAAAATCTGCACTTTGCAAATCTAGCAGAAATTATGAAGAGAATCCTAAAACACAACTTTCGATTCCGCGTTTCATTACTTCAGTAATTAAACACAGAGATGAACTTTCCGCGCGATCTATAGTACAAATGTATTTAAAGATAGAATGACTGTAGTTAAAGAATGTATTATAACCAAGACAAGGCTTGAAAGTCCCAAACATTTCCTGCATCACGACACGAAGTCACGAATATGGAACAAGAATAATTATTACAAACCAAAAAACATTTCCTCGATTCAGGAAGCGAACCTGTGCCCGACACTCAGCTAGCAATTTCGGTCGTAATACCGAACGCTAATATTTACGATGCCCGCACACTTCATATTTCTTCCACATTCACAGTTCTATCGATGCTAGCTCAGCGGAACGGAGACCCTCTTCCCTATCCCAAACTTTTGGGCGCCCATATTTGTTTATAAGTAAGTATGTTTATAAGAAATCAGTTGAATATAACAATTTTGAGAAGCAGGTACCGTTCGTATTATTAGGCACATATTTTCTGGTTTTTGAGAACCGACAGCCTTGCGTTGGGTACAAAACATTTTCGACATTCAAGCGTAATAATAACTTTATCTATTGGTATCAAAAACAGTATTAGGGTAATCTTATGCTGCAATACATGATATATTGTCAATTGAATGAACATTTATCAATACACCGTAACATTGCCTATATAATGTAGGTACAATATCCATCGTACCTGCAAAGCCAACTCGGTATAGGACATGGTATACCTCACATCAATTTAGACGTAATTTCTCCTGTGATCAACCCCCTGAATATACTTGATAATAATAATTTCCTGACCGAATTTGGTCACAGCGGCTTCCGCTTACCTCAACTGAGGCTAGCCTACTGCTACTAGATACAGAGTGTACCTAGTTTGTATTCTCTCACCCTCATTACGTAGTCCGATGTGACGGACGGGTTTGCCGTCAGTGGTTGATCAGACCAGATGCTACGTACCTACTTTCCGATGAATATAGCGACTAAAATGAATTCAATTTTCTTCGATGTATAGTTGAACAATATTAAGGACCTAATACTGCTTTGAATAGATTTTATTTGCATACGGCTATGCTATTCTGAAACAATAACTTCATCTCGAAAGTCACCTTGCTATGCGCTGTAGCGCAAAACGCGTTGACACTCAAAGCTTACCGCGGATTTAGAAGTGAGTTCGTAAGTGATGTCTTCAGAATAGCACAGCAGATCTGAATCTTTTTGAATAGGATCGATAAGAGAAGATAAGATAAGATAATTATGACACACGGTTTCTTAATAGAAGCACTTATGTCATATTTGATAAAGTGTATGTTTAACATACATAATTAGTCATTATTAAAACGTGAAAAGGAAGCGTATAAACAAAGAGAAAGTAATGGTATTAAAAAAATATCCGTACACAATTGCAGCTCATTTATCAAGAAAGCAGAAATCTTGTAAAGTTTCTTCAAGAAACATTAACTAGGAAAGCACTCATGTCTCCAACAATATTTTTCAAGTTAAAGGAATCGTCTTTTCTAGCACTGAAGTTTCTTATCGATACAATCAATGTTGTATTGTTGCAAACGACTATGCCAAGGGGTGAATATTCTGAGGATGCGATGTGCCACTTCAATTTCCCTTAACTATGCATCGTTTTATCACATTACGTATTCACGACTCCCTTGAGAACACAGTCTGTAAATGGTCAGCACCATGTACAAAGACTAAAACACAAAGGAATGGAAGACAGGACAGTGGTAATATACCTAATTACATAATTATAACTAAGAATATATTCTTGTTTTATATGAATAGATAAATTGTGTTTTTTTTTTGCTAAAGAGCAAATGGCATTAGTCCACGTTTGTACAAACTTGCATTTTAACTTACTGAAAATATTAATTGGACCAAATGTTTTGAAAGATTTTTCTTGAATGATTACCAATTCGTAGGCTTTGCCTATTGTTATATGGGGAACACAACAATACATACCCGTTGCTATTGGCGCACCGATGTGCATTTATTGCATTCACATAGATTACATATAGTAGATAATAGACAGAATAGATAGAAGATATAGACTTTGACATTAGACTGTATGTTGCATACTTATGCCATACCTAACACCTATTGATACTTTTTCTAATCTGGTCTTTTGCTAAAAACTGGAATTCAACTGAATTGAATTTCGGACGAAGACTACCTAAAAGCATGGGTACCTAACTACCTACGTTACTCAAACGTCGCAACTTCTTTTACAAAATTTAGTCTTTGACTAAACTGTAAATAGTTGCATTTGAGTTCTCCGTAACGCTATTTCTGCATAGTGAGGTAAGTAAATGCGCATATGTTGGGTGTTCTGTTGTCTCCCTAGATAATTGCGCATTTCGCAGAGATCAGAAAACAATTTGGTTTCACTGCAGTTGAAACAATGCAGTTATCTGAAAACGGTAAATGTGGAAACATTTGCAGATTGCATGTAACGCAAATAGAGGGTAAAGTAAACTGTTCCTGTGTTATTTTCACAATCAGACACATCAAGACAGACTATCTACTTATACTAATGATTTTTCGTAGCACGAATAAGTTCTATCTAGACTAGAGATGGTGTAAATATAAAGTAGGTAACCATACAATGATCTGACCATCATAGTAGAAACCCTTAATCTAAAGCTACCAGTGAATAGGGTCGTCGTTATCTTAGGCCCCTTTGAGGCGCGCAGCTGATAATTGAGATCTATTATGACGTTATAACTTTCAAAGAACATCTGAGTCCCATTACTGAGGACTCGTATTAAGGCTACCTGATCTGAACATTTAACCGTCAGACGGAAACGATCCGATGACGTTATGTAGGGACGAAGTTGAATACTCAATATGCTATTTAGGTAAAAGGGTTTATCGATGATAGGAAATTCGATAATACCATCACGCAGCTTTGAGGGTTTTATTCATAATAGAAAATGGGAGTAAACACGTTGATATTCAGCATGTGTGCGGCGGTTTTGGATCGGCGCCGGAGGTACAGGGGTGTTGTGAAATCCATCAATTTTCATATACAGGGGTGACTAATATCGGGGTTCGAAAGATAATTAGTGTTATTGATGTAGGCACAGACAGACAGATTAGAGCGCTTCAATAATATCTGGCAGTGCAATATAGCAATCAAATGTATTAGATTAATATGTTGATTGTAATGTTATTGAACGAGGTTATTCCAATTAGTTTAATGTAATAGATATTTCTTTTGTGTCTTCAAATAAAGCCTTAGTTGTTAGCGACAAACAATGTGATCATTGTTCGAATAATCACCTAGTTGACACTGATATTTTATTTATCCTTATGAAATTTCAGCAACCGGAGTACAATATGTATACATTCTAAGACTTGTTTAAACAATTGCTTTATAATAATAATCAGGACCCTATAGTGAAGGGCGCTAGAGTATAGATTTGCGGTTGTAAGTGTAATTGCCATATGCGTTGCAATTTATTATCTGCCTACATTATATGTCCTGGTCGTATAATGCAGTCATGAAATTTACTTTCGGCAGAAAATTCGATCGTGGAGAAATATTAAAAAAAAAAAACTACACATAGCAAGCAGAGGAAGCTTAATCATAGTGAGTTCAGAAATCAGAAATCAGATACAAAGATACTTACATTGTAAAGCAATTAAAATTAACTTACAATTTAATTACTCTCCCTTTAATCCCGAATTCCCGATCCTCGTTTCCCACGCCATCGTGACGTACATAGATTAGGTGCAAACCAATATCGTGTAATCCAGTCGTCGCACCATCATAATCAATTATGTTGAACAGCCTTCGATTTATTGCTCGAGATTAGATCATACCGAATTATATTAACGGTTAAATGGCTGCGTCTCGTACCGTGAGTAAACTGTAGCGCTCGGCTCTACCCGCACGTAATCATTGCTTGTGCACGAGTGCTTGCATATGCATCAACAATCCGTAGAAACAACAACGTATTGGAATGTTTGATTAGTTAGTGTGCAGATTGGAACATTATTATTAGGAACGTCTGTTTTCCTGAAGAGTAAGGTAGAGGTTTGCAGTGTCTATTTCTCTCACGTTTTGCCAAACAGTGATACTGTTTTGCGAAGAGTCCTAACTTTGATGCAGAATATTCTTAAAAACAACCCTGTTTTGCATCGGCACTAAACCTAATCTAGATGAACAATATTTTTATAGTGCACAATACATCTGTATGCAATCAAAACGAAAATAAACAAGGATTAAATTGTTCTTGGAAATGCCAGGATGATTAATTAATATTTTGCTCTAGTTCCTACCTACCAGCTATTTCTCGGTAATTGAGATTGCAACCAAAAGTTAATTACACACTGTCTCCTTCCGGAGTAATTTGGTTCAATATACGTAGATTAGTAAAAAATACTAGTTATCAAATAAATTTTAAAAGCTCGTTGATTATGTTTTGGTATTGCGATGATCTGATAATCTCATTGTTCGTTCGACATATTTTACTCCACTTTCATTACCCAAAATGCAGAAATGTAAAATATAAGTGTACCTAACTACAATGTTGTCTTGTGTGTTATTGGGTTTTGCATTAGGCAACTCAGTAGCTACACGGAGTCTGTATAGCATACCTGGCGAAATGCGGGTGTATTGTCCGTACACCCCTGCCTAACCCTTCGGGGAACACAGGCATGATGTTATGTTATGTAACGGTTGCTGGTTCATAATAAGCCTAGTTGGTAACAATTTTTAGTAAAAAAAACAACCCATAAAGATTTTATTTGTATAAAAACGTAATATATAATATATACAGACAGATATTACGTATGATAACAATGACTAGGTACCTTTTATAGCATATAAATATGTATAATCTAGTGATCCATTACTTAATCTAAATAATCGTAAGATCTCATTGAATCTGTCGCACGGATCGTTTATGCCATGCTCAAAGATAATAATCTCAGATTATTTAATGTGAGAATCGACAGGTAAATACTACTACAAAAAGTGAATAGGATATAGGGTTTCATAAAGTTTATTTGTTTGTTTTAGCAATTAATTTGAATCCTGTATTTAAAATCCTACTACTGTTTTAAATAAGTACTTGAACGTTTCAGACATCAGACAATTGATTTAAAACACGAGGCAGAACCGATAGATATAATATTGATTGTATTATTAGTTATATGACAAGAGCTTTCAAATCGCAAAAGGAATCCTTTGATGTAACTTGCATTCAATGGTAACATACGTATGAAGTTTGTGATCGACACTATTGTCTAAAGGTGCGTCTACACTTGTAATATCTGTCCGTAACAATTTGCCATATCACCATTTCTTTGGAAGTTTGGTATGGACCATCGCGCCACTTTGTTACGGTCATAGAGGAATGTTCGTTGATATGTTACAAGTGGGGACGCACCTTAAATCTCTCTCGCTCTCCGACGCTATCCAATTGACATGCTAAGTTGCTTTTAACATGTCAAACAAAATTGTTATACTAGTTTCAAAAGAGCCTTTGTTGATTGTAAACGTTTACAACTTGTAATTGGTATTGAATGCTCGAGTCGAACTACGAGCTACTATTATTGTTGAAAATGACCGCTGGTAATGTTGGCTTGATTGTTATTAAGTCAATATGTGAAGTAAACTAAGGAGACGAGCTTGTTTGGTCTATATGGGATAATTAATTTATAATAGATAGGTATACGATATTGTTGTGTATTCCTTTTAATTAAAGGTAAATCGAGACATTGATACAACCGTCTTGACTAGATAGTGATAGCTCAAGTCCAAACGAGTTCAAATGTGATTTATTAAACTCTTATCTACTTTCTTTATTAGGTATTCTATGTCTTTTGCCGAAGGGTTAAGGATATTTATTAGGTACGTTTATCATATATAAATATGGATAGGTATGTTTAGGAATTTATGGAGGTTTAGTGTTTAAATAATTGAATATCTACTGGTCAAATTCTAGTTCAAATTCCACATTCTTCGAAATTAATTACTTAAATCACAAAATAATGGGATTGCAAATCTATCATAACCGCCTATTAATAGTAGTTAATCGCATTAAATGCCCTATTTATCACTCATAATTTCAATAAAGGGTGCATAAATTCGAGAGGTCACTGCTTCACAGGCCATTATTCCGTAGCTCCGTGTTATCCAGTAATCCAGTCTTTTGACAAAAACGCTTCGATGTTGCAACTTTGTTCAGTGAAATAAACATGTAACTTTAATGGAGTATACGTATTATAAGCCTGCGTTACATGTTCTGAATACGTACCAAACTTTTATTTTACCCGTACGTTTTCAACACGCTATTTACGGCAAAGTTGGGGATATTCATAAAGTAACTCAATGCAAATCCGTCCACAGTATTCGCTAACGCTAACTAAATTAAATTAGCTAAATAATTTAGACAAAACAGTTCGTTATAATTCTCAGAAAAGTAATTAATTTTGGTTGGTGCCTACACAATTTATAAATTAAATTTTAGGTTGGAAAATTGATTGTATTGAGATTGAGGCCTACTTTAAACGTACTAGAATATATTTTTAGCGACAAAAATCCGGTAAAACAATAAATATACTAAGCTACTTAAAAAGTCAAACAAAAAATAAAGTCGTGACAGTATAAAAGCATTTATTAGCAATCTATTACTTGACTGCGTATATTATTAAAAGGCGTTTGGTAGTTTAATATATAATTAAAGTCAAATTACGCAAGAAATCAATATCACCCAATCTCTACGCCAAGGCATAATAGCCGTAATAATTTATTCAAAATATGACACTCCTTTGTTAAGTGGAGCTGTAATTTTTGTGTCTAATATATTAAATATTAGATTCTTATCTCCTTCCGTAATAATGTTGTACAGTCTATCTATACAACCACACGAACTATATTTGTGATTAATGATCTCAATACTAATAATCAGTCATATGCAAGGAAATAATTATGTACATTTCAGCATGATAAAATATTGCCTATGACGGTAGTTTAAGTTTAGGTACACATCATCATCATCATCAGCCGGAAGACGCCACTGTTGGACAAAGGCCTCCCCCTTTCAGAAGGGGGGGGGGGAGTCTGCCATATCCACACTTGGCAAGTGACTTGGGGATCGCAGTATTGGTAGTCAAGTTACCGAAGACTGCTGCCCATCTTCTGGATTTTCCCTTAGTCGCCTCTTACGACACCCATGGGAGGAAAGGGGGTGGTCAATTCTAGGCCACATACCACACGGCACACGTAATTTCAGTTTATTATAAGTTTACCGGACCCAGCAGACATCGTCCTTCCCGGAAAAGTAGCGCCACCTACTAGGTCCAATTGTGTTTTCAAACCATTCAGGAACCCATTGAAATATACATACAAAATGTTATCTAACTCGATCCAGCCGTTTAGGAGTTAGGTGACAAACATACGCACAGAAGAATTACATATATTAAGATTATTAGGGGCCTATACATTTTGCTACTCGTCATAAGGTCCTCATAATAGGTGACGAACCAAATCACATGGACTAAAATCTTCATACTAACACAAAATCATCACGTGACCACGAATTTCCATTAGCTGCTTTCCTAGCAGATTCCTTTCACTTTATCCACTAATAATATTCTTTGGTAAACAAAAATATATTTGAATTACCTACGTCATGTATTTTTATTACTTAGGTACCTATATACTGCTTGTACATGCAAGGAAATCAATATTTAATACTCGCCATTGTCCAAAATAACCCATGAAATTAATTTTGTATTTGAACACATTAATTAAACGTTCGTAATAATAATATACTTCCCTAATCAATTCCAACTGTCAATGAACACTTACGCAAGCAAAAAATGCGTACGCGCAATTAATATCACACCTACCGACTCCATTATAAAGCTATGAATTCACTGTATTATATGTGAGTAAATGGATTGTATATTGACAGAAAAATTGCAGGTAGAGAATCTCCACGAGTGACGATACATACGTACGTCCGGCGCACCCTGGGCTGTCAACCGCACTACCATCCTTGTTGACTGGCCAATCTACACACCACGGCATGACCTGTTTCTTTATGACACGCAACTCATACCGAGATAAAGACAAAGTCAGAAAGTCTAATAATAGCAGGCTTTTAGAAATAACATTGCGCAATAATTAGCTAAGTTTTAGGAGTCTACTCCTTATAATTATCGTATGGTTGATGAACTACCAAGTATCAGAGCTTAAACCACCTATAGGTCTCTGACATGCCTTTACACACCGTTGAAGAATCTCTCAGGTGTGCCGGTTTCCTCACGATGTTTTCCTTCACCGTTTTTAGCAACTGATAACTAATTTATAGTACGCACATGAATTTAACAAGTCATTGGTGCGTGCGGGGTTTTGAACTTGCGACCTTTAACTTGGCAGTCGAACGGTCATACCACTCTACGGCTATCAGTGCTCACAGTTTTAGAAGTAAAAATTCTTAATGAATTGAAGTTTTCAGTTTAATCTTCAGGTAAAATGCTCATGTAGTAGTAGTCCTATACGGGAAAATTACAACCGGTGAACACAAAGCTTATGTGCGCGCACGCAACGGTAGTATTTAAAACCATTAAACTGTTACAATAATTGTAAATGTCTATATGATTGGTCACACTTGCACAATAGCGTGTCGACATCTAAATTATTTATTGATACCGTATTTATTGGGCTTGATCTGTGATTTCTATTGTGAAATAAGTGTGTGTAGGTACCTACTTAGGTACTTTATACTTAATTGACAACAATTAGGCTCTAGACAGACGGACTGCATTTCAACTGCAATGCAACCGCAAATTGCAGTTCAAGTGCAGTTTGAATGCAGTTGACACGACTGCAATAGAACTGCATACCAAACGTGCAGTCCAATTGCAGTTCAATTGCAGTCGGCGTGCAATAGTGTGAACGTTTGGTTTGCAGTTCTATTGCAGTCGTGTCAACTGCATTCAACTGCATCCGAACTGCAATTTGCGGTTGGATTGCAGTTGAAATGCGGTCCGTCTGTCTAGAGCCTTACGCTACTTAGTGCGGGTGTCAAGTGAATACCTGAAGCTTTTCTAATATTTGTTCTGCTATTCGTTTTCATGTTCCCATTTAGGGATTAGGGAGATGCAAGAAGAAAGCCTCCACGAGTTACGATTTTTAAGTATGTCCAGCGCCCTCTTGACGGTCAAACTCGCACCCATCCTTGTTGACTGACTAATCTACACCACGGCATGACCAATTCATTTTGCTATTGCTATTGGCTCATGCCATGCGAAGAAGAAGGGACTAGGGATGTATTTTTTTTTTCATTTCTCCATGTGACCGAATCACTTCCTTGTGATAATGAAGAGGTACTATAACGTACTAATAAGACACAACTACAACACGTTTCAAATTCAATAAAAAGATTACACAATGATTGAGGCCTTTTGCCAGGAATTTTTATTAAAAGTATGCTTATTATTGAAATTCTTATACCAATATAGAATATTACTGTTTAAGTATTTATATACATCAGCCCTCTTACCGTGAACTCTTAAAGCAGAACAGTTTACGTTGTGGAAGCGAGACACCGCATTACACTGCACGTAGCGGTGTCTCGCTTCCACATCTTAAACTGTCCTGCGGCAAGGGGGCTATATTAACAGTTATTCAAAAATAAAAGATTTCCGCAATACAAAATAGTTTAAAAAAAATGTAACAGAGTATAAAAAAGTATTGTAAGGTATATTTAATAAACGGGCCTAATACGTCAGCTAACGTTACAAAAGTCTAAAAAAAATAAACCACGTTATTTGAAACAGGGCAGTTCAAATTTTCTCTACATCCAATATGGGCCGGTCATGCGTACCTAGTAACAGTATTTGCAATGCCAACAAACAAAATGGAGTCGGAAAGCGGCATCCAACTATTCGCAACTATACAAAGGATCACTAACTGTGAAATTCGGTACTACAATTATTTGTTTCCGATTGGAAGTTGGGAAGAAAATTGTGATGATAAAATGTACGTAGTTATATATAAAATAATATCTAGGTTACTTGTGATGTGAAGGAATAAAATTTATCTTGTGTTACCATCATGTTGGTCATCGTGGTATTTGGTCACCAAGAGATACTTCCTTACATAGTAGGAGGTGTGACTATTGTACTCACACACTCACATCCCGTCAAATATTGGGCAAAGAAACCATTCAAATGATGATCCTAATAGCCTAATGTTTACTAGCACTAACAAATGATTTCAATTACCTTTAATTTTATAAGCTCTAAAACTTATTAGATTAAAAAACTAAAATCGTCTACAGTTCCATTTAAGCGCAGCTAACATCGATAGAAATAACTATTGTTTCAATACTGTTTGGATTCTGAATACAGCTAAACTTATGTTTCACTTTTGTAACAACTTTGCTAACAAAAACATCCCAAGTTTATCTATTAAGAGCTTGATGAAGAGAACTGGGGCAGCATTTGTTTTATTAATCCCGGGCCGTTACTGAAGGAAGAATCTTGCTTCGATTACAATTTTGTACAATATAAGCTTTTATGAGTTCTAAATGTCCGTGGGGGGACGAATTAATATAATACCTGCCGTCACCTAGACAGCGAGTCATAAGAAGCAATAAACCTGATGTCGGCGAATTAATCTGATAGACATACTCATCTAGCCCAGTTTTCTTTAAGAAAAATAATGTCGCCCCACACTAAGAATTTCTCTTGTATCGTAGGTGTGTTTCACAAACATGTAATACCACATACACAAACACTCAGACTCGGGACAAACATCTACGGATCGCACGAAAACTAGCGCAGCAGTCCAAACGCTTAGCCACTGCGCCAATCCGGTCGTCGTTAGCCATGCATGTTCACAAATACATGCTTTACCACAGCAAAATGAGGGGTGGAATGCAATCAAAAATATCCACACTGCGTTTCGCTAATTTATTCAAGGACGCATTTTTTTAGATTTATGAAATAAAAAACATACGGTAGTTTTCTTAAGCCTTGTAAGAAATTCATGAATGATTTAACAGCAAAGTTTAATTAATCGCTTTTTAGGGTAATCAAAGCTAATTGATCGAGCTCAATCATTGCAGTAAATTGTAGCCACGCGATATTTCACGATAAGTTAGGTACGCTCTCTAGACGTAGGTACCTACCTACATAGTAGTACACGGTCATTTTATGTGATAGATTGAGTTTTATTCAGTAGTGCGGAGTTTAGTTTAACTTACAACCATATTGACAGCGCAGTGTAATTATAAGACTGTTGCCGATTTAATCAACAATTATATTGGTAAACTATCAGTTTGATGAAAAAATATCATATTAGCAGAATTACCCATAATACAAATTCCTGTCATGGGTTCAAATCCAAATCCTGTACCTGTTTTAACACTGGCGGCTATAGCTGTTTACTAGCAAAAATAAGAACGTAAGGCTATTATCCTTACGACCACTAAACCTTGAAGACGTTCTCGCCATACAAGTAATTAATACTGCTTGCTATACAAGGAGTCCCGACAGGTACCTAGCCTATAAAGTAAACGTTGCATTATGAAATTCCCTGCGACACATTATTCTAAGTAAATTATGGTGCTAACAGCAAATACTAAAATTGTTCAAATATCACGCGTTGTTGGCTTGCGGCGTTAGATGATAAGCTGCAAAGGTTCATTTGTTGCACAACTTTAAGAGGTACCTTAGAGTTAGCGGTTGATTATGGTTTTTGGGTTATGTGTTAAGTTATTGCTCTTGAACATTTTGAAGATCTAGCACATTTTTGCAGTTTAGAGTTACGTGCGCTAACAATTGGGTAAGAAGTATTGTTTACACTGATACCAGGAAATCTTGGAAGAATGAACTTGCAAAAAGCAACAAAATATAATGAATTAATAATATTAGCCTTCAATTGTTTCATTGTACGTCAATTTTCTTTTCATTTAAAAAAGAGTTTATACTTTGCGTTTTCCGTGTTCCGCGATTTTAGGCTATTAAGTAAAGATAACATCGGGATGTTTTCCTTTGAAGTCTGTGATGTCTATTAATACAAAGAAATTAAAATAATGAGATATTACTCACGTTTAGTGCCTAGCCTTGTTATCAAAGCACTCACTGATGCAATGTAAGTGTCATATACGCGTAATAGCATTCTCATATTGTTTTTATCGTCGTCAAACAGCATCGTCTAGTTTCATGGCCCGATCGTTATTTACAGGCGCACTCACGAATCTTCTGCACTTGATGTTGCAAAACCTACGTCATTGTCGTGAATACATTCACGGTGAGCGTGATTTAATTGTTTAGTGAATCCGTGCTCAGAATGTTCGTGTATTGTATTGCTGTTCTTTGGTTGTTGCATGTTTGCAGTTGTTGACATAGTAAATAATGCTTCTTAGCTCTTTGCAAAAGACCTTTTGTAGAGCAAAATATGTACCTGAATGAAGTATTTATTGCGTATTATTTTATAAATAAAAATGGTTGGTTTCATCTTTGTAGACTGCAGTTTCATCTAGAGATATCAGTCACCAGTTGAATTTTCAACCAATAAGATCATTATTTTGTGATATTACGATAAAAATATACGAAGTACCTACTCAGAGATACCAACATAGCTTCTATCTTTACCCCATTGAGAAGATATAAATGCATTTATACATTAATAAGTCATTGCAGCACACAAACCCATTTTAACAAGTTTTAAACCTATTAATGGTGTCCCCATTCCGAAACTTCAAAGAAAGTGTTGTTGAACATTATTTCTGTAATGTGTTAAAGTTTGGCTGTAGAACTGGCACTATTGCAATGCATTGCAGTAGCAGTTGTAGCCCAAGTTTCTAATTAGTACCGCATTTAAAGAAACGCGTGTGTCGTCCTGGCTTGTTAGTTGAATGTGTGTTCTTTTGATGAAGTCGGCTTTGAATTTTCATTTTAATCACTTGATTACCTGCGTGTGCTTATACTAATGCATTTTTATTATTACCTTTAAAATATGGGGATAAACCACACCCATCAGTATCGATTGTTCGGTACTAGTCTATTGAAAAATATTACTTACTTAAACGACTACGATTTTATAAGGCATATCACTTCTATCAGAAAAGATTCGCATCTTTTCTGATAGAAGTGATTTTCACCCCAGGCAACCATGAACACTTTTCGTAACCGTACCTATTTATTAGAAAAACTGTTCTGACAAGACTACTTAATATCCGGCTTAATAATTATTATCACGTCACTACTTAGCTATCACGCCGATTCATTAACTCTATTCATTATTATCCTAAAATCTTATAAAGCCAAATGAAAAAAAAACGTATATGAAAAGCAAATGAATATAATACGAAATACGATTTCGAATATAGTGATTGGATTGGTTAAAAAGTCCCGAGTCAAAGCCTTTTAAAAATGCATCGACGCAAAAAATAGTGACGCGACCAAATTTTTTTAAAAGCTACAAAAATATCGGCTTTATGCGTTGACATTCAAACTGGGAATATAAAATGTAATAATGGTTGCAAATGACGGATGATATTTTATGAATAAAATGAATGATCAGGGCAGTCTGCAGAATAAATCGAACGTGGTTTTCCTTGCCCGTAAAATACTGGTATTCACTCGCATCTGGTCCGGTACCCATATTTAATATCGTTATAAAAATATTAATGCTGTTGCTGAAAACTCTCGGTGATTGCAGACGTGACAAAAAAACCTGTGCAGCCAGAGAGTGCACCACCAATTGAGATATGATCGATGGGGAACATTTTATCAAGAAGGACCACCCTCATTTGTGGTTCTGCGACTTTCAAAATCTTAGTGTATTCTATGAAGGTATGGACACTTTATTAAAAACACACCTGTGGGCGTCATCTCCCCCGAATTTTGACTGGTGATATAAGATTCATTTTCCTCATGATATTAAGTTATCTTATCCTATCCATCCTCTTAAAAGCAGCCCCAAAACTAAAGGTTACGAACCACAGCGCTAGACAAATAATTGGCAAATAATTTCGTGTTAAAATTGTCATAGCCGAAGAACAATCTAATAATATTAAATTGTCAAATATAGTCAGTTCAAGATTACCACAGCAGTATTAAAAGTACGCTCAAGACATTTATTTTGCAAGTATCACGTCGTCTCATCTGTGTAAAAGTTAAAGAGAAAAGCAAATAGCAAGCTTATCCTGACCTAAATAAGTTGGGGTTTTAAAACACGTTTAACATTTATTACAAATCCTGGTTTTCTTTTCTTAAAAAGTCATTTGCAAGAAATGTAAGCAAAAAGCTTAACGAACTTTTGAAGACTTTTATATTTATATCTGCTTCCTGAAACAGTAATGTAACTTAACATCACGCCTGTATTCCCCGAAGGAGTAGGCAGAGGTGCCCATTATAGTACACTCACATTTCGCCACTTATGTTATAAGTCCCAATGTAATAGGGGCGAGCCTATTGCCTTAAACTGAGCACAAACCCAGACTCCGTGCTGCTGCTGAGAATTAAGTACAACCCCTTGTCTGTGGACTAACCGTCTCCCGGTATGAGCTGTCAGACGCCGTGTCTGTGGGCATACCGGGAATCGGTTACAAAACAAATTGCACGTATTTCGCTTATATTCGCTTAAATCTTATTAGAAATGATATTCTAACACATTATTTATGTTTATGGATATATAAACTAGCATAATATGCCTACTTTTTGTTAAAATATACTAAATTACGTTAGTAAACAACTCGTAAACATTGACCTTGAATGACGTCATCGCCGGCGAGCATTGTTACGTAAAATAAATGTTTATTTTGTGTTTATTTTATCATTTTGTGGTTGTAATAACATTTTTAAATAAGTATTGTTCAATATTTTATACTAATAACACAATATTGTTGCGTAGGTAGTTATAAAATTGATAAAATCGGTGTCGGTGTCGGGTTTCAAAGACGTCGTAAATATACCTACATTTTAACAATGTTGCAGTTATAAATAAAGGAAAATATTACTTATAACTCGTAACTATGTTATCTCTCGTCTTATTTGAATCATTAAAGTCCTATAAGACTTATTAGAATCGCAGATGTTCCAATTGGAATGAAAATTGGGCGGAAAATTTGGCGGAAAAATGGCCGTCGCGGGCTAGTGAAATATGACACTCACAGATAACCCCTTAGCCTACATTTTGAAAGCCCACAGTCAAAAGGTTAGTGGAAAAACCCAGTAACACTTTACCTGACCCGGGATTCGAACCCAGAAGCTCAGCAGTCGAGCTTAACGACAACTAGACAGTCACATTGCAATGCATATTTTGAGTCCGACTGAGGCTCATTCTGAGGAACTAAACTCTTATGAACACTGAAGTACCTATAATTATCTTTCCTATCCGCAGGACAGGTTAAGAGTACGATTCACTTTTCTTGCCGAGAGAGCGAATTGCGGAGTAGCAAAGCTAGTGTTGTCCTTGTGACCGACTAGAATATAATTAATGTAGACGTTACATTGGGCTTTTCCTCAAACATGCAAAATTTTAACTAATGATTAGAAAGAATTCTCATTTCACATTACCTGAAATATGTCGAAGGGGCTTCTGGTTTTACCCGGGACACTTGCTAACCAAAAACAAGGCTTTAGCATTAAAATGTTTTCAGTGTTATTAGACCCTCAGCCGCCCATTTCCATACCCTTAGGGATTCTAGAAACCACAGCTTTTGGATACGATTAGTGAACCGGACATTACTATATAACGCAATATACAACATAGTTCAATGTACCTTCGCAATTCAAGAAACTATTTCGTTCAGAATGACCAGCTGTATACATTAAACTGTTTCAATGGTTTCTTAGTAAAGGATCTACATCGCGCGCTATTCCTAAGGACTATCGTCAATGGCACCTTTTTTTTTAAAGCCTAGATTGTTTCCCACTGCTGGGCGAAGGCCTCTCCCCTGGTTTTCCAATTACCCCTATTCTCGCCCAGCACTGGCCAGCCGCTTTGGAAGGCGTCCAAATCGTACCGCCATCTCCGTCTGGGTCTTCCGCGTCTCCGGCGTTCATCTTGTTGCAACCATTTGGTGATTTCAATGGCACCTGAAACATCATTATTCAATTGAATGGAACTTTCGGATTAACATTCAAACAACTTAGAATATAGAATATGCTTTATTGTACACATAATTTTAAATTTAAAGGGTACAATGGCGGTCTTTGTTAATCTTGTAACAAAATATTTTGTTTAGTAACTCCTTTGTATGTATCTATATTACTACCTTTGTAATGTAACCTTCTTTAATACAAATAAAGAGAAAATTACTTTCTATTGAAACGTCAACTTATCAGGTTATGGGCCCAGCACGCTTCCACTGCGCCAACTTATCAGTCTTATCACTAAAAGCGATATCTACCAGACAATCTTTGGAAGGACAAAAATTTATGTTTTTTTTTTTTTAAAAACGTCGCCCCACACTAGGAATTTCTCCTGTATCGTGGGTGCGTTTCACAAACATGTAATATTACATACACAAACACCGAGACTCGGGACAAATATCTGCGGATCGCACAAATTTTTGTCCCGTGCGGGAATCGAACTCGCAACCTTTAGCGTAGCAGTCCAATCGCTTAGCTACTGCGCCAATAGGGTCGTCGTCGTCGATTTGACATGGGAGGGGTAGTTGATGGTGTACTGTTCGTATATAATAATACGATGGCTACGTAATATTATACATAACTATAATACATACATTAATAAATAATATATAAATGATACTATAAAATATATAATTAATACTATAAAATAGTTACAGTAGAAGTGAAGTTTTGAATTCGGTTGAAAATGTATCTTCACCAACGATTTGAAAGCAGCCAGCGGTTGAGCTTGCTTAACTGGCAACGGCAACGCATTCCATAAACGTACAGCCTGTAGTCTTGTGTAGTTCGTGAACGATGAACGAATAGGAACCGTATCTTCGCACTGTACTAAAAGAAACGTTTCCGAACGCTTTTTTGTAATCGGTCTAATAGGTCAAATAGTTCTTTTCGATCTCGTACATTGTAAACCGCGCGATCGTATTGTGCGAACGAGAACGAGAAATGAAATAATAATATCTCTAAGTAGTCTCTGTTACAGTCACTGATTGTTTGATATAACGTAGTGATTGTATTCGCTTTGGTTTTTAATTTATTACAATGTCTTTGTTAGTACCTAGTAGAGAGCGTATTTGGCTATAATTAGGCTCTGAGGTTCGCGCTGTGCTCTTTGGAAATGCTGATCGAGAGCAGAGACACATTAGAGCTATTAGAACTAATATAATGAACTAGTTCACTGTCCGAAATGAACTAGTACGGAGCGATATTAAAAATGACCGAGCAGGCACAAGACTAACAGCCTGAGCTGTGAACGACTTATCGACGAACTTTGTGGAATGTGAAGGCATCTCAAGTCTCAGGTTTTCCGATGATCTTAGGTGTCTAGAATGTGTCTCTTACTTACTTAATAATTAAGCTGGGGTGTTTCGTAATATGCGAATAAAGATACCTTGTATAATGATATTGAAACTACCAAATCTGTTGTGAGATCTGGCCCTAAATAGCAAAGCTAGAAAAAACGCAAATTCACTAATTATCTCGCCTATCAGACGATAAGGATCGGTAGCTGAGCATGTTAAAACCTCTACCGTTGACACTCTGATGGTATCTCTCATGATTGAGCGTTTTTGTTTTAATTTTAATTAGAACAGCAAGAATTAAGTGGCTAATATAGGTTACCGGAACACTCGGCGCATTTTTTTGTATTTTTATCAACACATTTTTTCATTGTAACTGTAGAATGTTTGTTAAATAACGTTTAGTTTTGTAGTTACATATGACACCACATTCAGTTAGCTATTTCAAGAAAACTCGACGTTTATTTTCATTCACAAAACGTGCTTTTTTTATGTAACGTTGCGTTAAATATTTAGATAATAATTTATATAATGAATATAGAATGATTGCCTCTGTTAAGTAAGTAAGACTTATGATATACAATGCTCTGGTAAAGCCTCATTTACTGTATCTCATTGAAATATGGGGTAACGCAGCCAAAACAAATCTAAAACCAATCCAAATCTTACAAAACAAAATAATTAAAATCTTACACAATTATGACTTTTTAACACCTTCAAAAACGATTTACAAAGAAACTAAGTTACTAAACATAAACCAACTCTATACATATAACACGTGCATACTTATATATAAAATCATACACAAACTCACACACTCACACATTACTTTCACAAAGAAAACATACTCAATACGTAGAGCTAGTCACCTCGTTTTACCTCGCATAAGAACCAATTATGGAAAAAATAACTTAACCTATAGGGGAGCACAGTTATATAACAAACTTCCAAAACATGTAAAAGAAGCGACTTCTTTGAACATTTTTAAAAATAAGTTAATTAATTACATTTACAACAGTGAAACATTACAATAGATAATAAATTAACGTATAATTTTTATTTTTAAAATCTTATTAAAACAACAAAATCTTTTAACTTGGACCACCGCCTTAACGCATGAATGCAGAGGACTCGCTTCTTATTGTTTGTTTGACAACTACCTACTACCTATTTAAGTTTTTTCTTTCACCCGCACCGGGATATGATATTATAAAATTTTTATGTTCTCATGTAAGTGACGATTGTCTTAATGGGAAATAAAGTTCTTTAAACCGAAACCGAAGTACCTACTTAATGAACCATCCCTCGCGTATTAAACGATGAACTTGTTCAATTTTCTATCGACTTTCTTTTTCTAAAAATATGTTATAGTAATCATTACGGCAATCGGCATTCAAATAAAACAAAACTTGTAATAGGGCTTTGTGTCATTGTATTATTAGTAGTTACATAGACCGAGTACATACATAATGGTCATGTACGATTTCATTAGGTAATACAAAAGCAACGCTTCAAAGGCAGACTAGGTGTACACAAAAAGAGTTCGAGCGTCACTTTGCCATTTATGTGTACTCAACTTTACAATAACAAAAATATAAACAGTAAGTTAAATACGTAGAAATTGTAGAGTTGTTAACATTATGATTGTAATTTATTCATTGTGATCATACCCTTTAATAATTTGGTAAACAATAATGTTATTTTTCATTACAATATTAACTGTTATTTTATTCAAATTTTCAGACATTGTTTATCATTTAACTTTCTTGGGTGCCGTTGAAAAGCTTGAGCCCTCAAAACTTTGTAAACTCAAGGGTTTAGGAATTCCCCTTGGTTATCAGTTGAGAAACTGCGATTTATTCGTCAGCTTTGACTGCTGAAGCTCTGAAAATCAAACAGCCTAGCCACTTATCAGAAATTGACTATTTAGACTTCCGCGTTCCAATGTATTTATAAATAAAGAAACTCACATACATACATACGTGAACCCTGAAAACATTACACTCCTTTTTTTGGGCAGTCGCGTAAAAATTAGGTATAGGTATAGTAAATCGATAACGTTACCAACATCCCTAACATAGTGTATTCAACTCCGGGGCATATATCCAATCAAACACCCCCATAGAGGCAAGCTTTTGTCTTTAAAAAATATAATATGAATTTGCATTAGTCGCATACTACAACAGACCTACTTTAAGTAATATTCTTATAATGCATTTCCGAGAATGGCAGTCTATCGCGTCCACGTGCGATCTGTCCCAAATTCCTGACTTTCACAAGTCCACCTTTAGTATTATCTAAAATAAAGGCATGAATAAATAAAATTGTTTATTTTGTTTAAAAAGCATTTATAACGTGAACTCAAAAAGGTGGCCTTCTGTAAAACCTGTATTGTGGCATCACACGCGGATGTTTGATCGTGTAACACACGCATCGCCGAGCGTACACTGCCTTGTCACTCCGAGTTAGTATTACTAAAACTTTCGTTTATTTTGTTAACTATTTATTGTTGCTACCGGCGAAAGGTTTTGTTAAGTGTAGTGAATGAGTTTTAAACTTTATTGGGTATTATTCCATTTTTAAATTCGACGAAATTTTACTTAAGTATGATTTCAAAAAGCAAGCACCAGAATTAAAGGACCTAACTATGAAGTAAAAAACTAACTAGGCATGTATCCTCTAGTCAAAATAACAATAATCAAACGCCTATGATAAAGTCTATCAAATCATTTACAGAGAAACTATATTGCTTTATCTCCATTTCGTTTAAAATAATATGTTAATACACATAAGGCTTGGTAATGCGTTGTTTGAGCACGTTAAATAATTATTGTCTGAACATCTTAAATGAAGTACCCAAAATATCAAACAAAATGACATCTTATTCATCTTTAATAATACAGCAAGAGAGTAGAGTGACCCATTTTGTCCGGGCACTTAGATATTGTTGCCACTTCGTGCGGTAGAACTTGGTTCGGCGACTTTCGTCACAATATTTTTCCTATTTGACACAACTGTGTCTAGAAGTATGTATTTATGTGACTTTTAGAGTAGTATGCCACTAAGAGATTTGCACTACTCACATCTTAACTCTTTGTCAGTGCAAAGTTAGTAACTCCATGTTCAAGCTCTACGGAGTTATATTGTTGTATGACAACTTGTTGTTCGCTGCGCCGAGTACACGTGAAATATGATTTCGAAAGTAGAACGCATTTATAGGTAATGTGATGTCTTGACTCTACAAAATTATAATAGATATTTTAGAAGCCTTTTTCTTCTTCTTTAATTGTTTTTGCATTGTTTTCGACCAGCAGTGACATAAAAGCTGACAATAACAATACTAGGGCACCTAGAGCTAAGTAAAATTGAATTGAATTGTAATTTTTTAGTAGAAAAAGAGGTTTATTTACACGCATAATCTGATGACTAAGCATATGTGTAACTAATGTCTTATAAAAAACAGATGACAACTCATTAAACAGCAATGCATTTTGAGCACATGATTTATGCTAATAGTCATATTTCTAATAATGTTATGACATATTACTCTATGAATAAGACATTAATCACTTTCAAACAATTTAAACGCGACCAATTATTTTTGACGGGCTTTTAAATATTTATATCCGCATAAATTAAGTTATGTTAATTTGTTAATGAAATGTATCTGATTATCGTTAGGTACTTAGTATTAACACATGTTTGACGTAAGACCTTCACCTTGGCTGTATGTGTTTAAGTCAATCGACGCTACTAAAAAATCTGTCTCGTTGAAATGTTATAATTATAACAATTCAAGATCGGACATTGATATTTAAGATTTCTTATCAAAATTATCGTTTCATGTTTTTATCGAACTTTTTTGGGCTTAGGTATGTATATATTTGCATATTATTGTTATAGCGTTATTAATTAAATCAGGATACGCTGGCATCAAAATTATCCTTCCCTGAAAGGTACTTCTGTATATTTAAGCTAAGTTTTAATGCTATCACATGGGTCACGTAATACCTGGGCTTCCACGTGTAATTTTAGCAACCATTTTTATCTTTACATCGATCAAATTCTCGCGGCATTATGCTTTTGCATATCTATGATATTTTGACGGGAAAAAACTAGATATCTATATTTTGATTAATGAACTTATTATGTAGTATAATAAGTTGTCTACAAAAAATGAAAGAATATTGATTATTGTGGGTACCAAAGTACAGCCACACGTTAACTGTAGCCATAATAATGTACTAATGTAGCTATTAAGTTTACCTTTATTATTAATGATTAAATGCCTGTCCGGATACCTTTTATTGGGTTTCGCCGAATGTCTGCTAAGCAATGATAACTCGACTTATGCTTAAATGTGAGTGACAGCATCCAAAAATAATTACTAGATAAGTAGTAGGTACAGGCCTCTTACCATGAACTCTTAAAGCAGGACAGTTTACGTAGTGAAAGCGAGACGCCGCATTATACTTACACTTACACATCTTAAACTTTCCTGCTTTAAGAGTTCATGGTAAGGGAGCTGGTACTTATTTCAAAATTCTGCCAGAGGATCTAGTAAAGATACATTTTCGACTGAGATAAAGAGTAGCTGAAGTTCCTATATTGTACCTACTATTTGAACGCGATCATAAGTATTCTAAAGCAAGGTGAATAGTCGGTAATATTTCTTTACGAACATTGTGTGACTTATCTTTGGCAATCGTTTATTAAGATAAAGGTTTGGTCACGACTAATGCCCTTAGCACCTACCGTTACATAACGTACCGTAACTATACTTCAATTATTTAATTAAAAATCAAACGCTATGATACTGTCATTGTGAAATATTAAATTACTATAACAGATCAAACCTGCAATGGGATAGTAGGAGGCTCTCCTGCATTTTTACTATCCCTTAAATTATATAATTAATTAATTACATATCTACCTAAATACAAACAAGATTTGTTGGCGTTCAGATACTTTTCGTCGACATAATTTATCGGTGACAACTGATGGTGCCGTGTGGTATCCAGCTTAGAATTGACCACCCCCTTTCCTCCCGTAAGTGTCGTAAGAGGTGACTTAGGGAAAATCAAGAAGATAGGCAGCAGCGTCTTCTGTAACTTGACCACCAACACTGCGATCCCCAAGCCACTTGCCAAGTGTGGGGCTTATGGCTACCCCCCCTTCTAAGGGGGAGGCCTTGTTCAACGGTGGAAGTCTTCCGGCTAATGATGATGATGAACTGATAATATAATGATTAATAAATTCATTAAAATGTTTTTGTAGCTTAAGTCATTATTCTAAAATCATTTAAGGACCGTATAAATGTAACATACTGATATAGGTCGGTAAACAATACGCCAATTTGCATTATGTTAATCTCTGAGTTTGCTAGCTCATTTGTGTAATGGTAAAACATAAGGCAAATAGGTTTAATAGAGCATGTAAACATGTCAAAGTTTCTACTCGAACTAATACTGTAGTTATGTTATTTTACATCGTAATAACTAGCATAATTATTGCATAAGATTAGATTGTCTGAAGTGATGCAGATGCGTTGTGAGCCTTAGTCTTTGTCTATTAAGGACTGTAGTTTGAATTCTAACACTTTAAAGATAAAGATAGTATGTATTATTGTCTCCTATCTGTGGAAAGAAGAATACTGTTGCCTATCCACATTTTGCCAAAGTGCATTAGTGCTAGTGATCTCTTATATTTGTATAGGCATATGGCAAATACACTTCACAGGGAAATTTTAGAGCACTAGTATTTAATCAAAGAAAAATACAGCAAATATTATTTGTCTCGCTGTTACACATGGCATTTCCGTGCAGAGTAAACCAATATTAAACTATTGATGACAATTTATTTCTTAAATCAAAGAAAGCGATAATTGTGGGAACTGATTAAGGAATACGTGAAATATTACCTACCTACTGATATTCAGCTGTACTGATATAAAAACCATACGTTTTCATATACCTTTTTTATTGACTGGTAGAAATTGCCTAATGGCATTAAGTCCACCTTTGTACTAAAATATAATAAATAAATAATATAAATACTTCTAGACAGCAGGATAAGCTATCTAACATCCAAACCTAAAACTATTTGATAAACTAATTGATATCACCAACACACGTCTATTGTAGATAAGGGGCCATGGGTTGCATTGTCTGCCTGTCACTAACGTATATCACATTGTGCAGGAAGCGACCTGTCAATTGTATGTCGCATTGACAACTCCATATGCCTCATTGACGTAGGTTAGGTAATGCTCTGGAGTTGGCTTTAAAGGGATTTTGATTTATAGCTCATTAGTAGCTTCGATAGCAAATAGGAGCTTCGATATTCGGTTTAATTGAATTCATCCCACCGTTATGTATTACTATGTTTATATAGACGTCACATTGTAGATATGAATTGAAACTGTCTACAGAGAGAGAATAAAATTGTCAATGCAAAATGGTACCTATGAATGATAATGATACAATTTGTTTAGAATTAATTTAAGCTTTAGGCTTCTTTGCTAGATCTGCAATAAGAAAGTTCGTATACCTATTTTTAAAATTGTGTTTTTGAATGAAATTGAAATAAAATTTAATTTATTCTGTTTAAACTTACTTTCAATGAAGTAACTTAGATTCAGAGGATAATCTTACCGCTTCGTCAGTATTCTTTTTCAATCATTTATCACAACTTTGTTAGGCACTCCTCTCATAAAACTTGACTGGCAACAGAAAACGAAGCCCTTAGGTTCTCATAAAGACAAATATAAGAGTAATAAAAAATCAACCTTATAAATGCACAAGTCATTATGTATTTTTAATTATCTCACCTTTAAGTTATTAAAGAAATCAAACGATGTATATTCATGAATTCTAATCTGAATAGCGGCGCCTATAAAAGTTTCAATGGAAATTCTTAAACAAAATAAGTCATTTGCCGCCCTTTTTAAATACAAACAAACCCTTATAAAGCCAGTTATGTTGTTAGAAGCGTTAAGGTAATGTCAAGAGATTTACCTGAATATTCCAAGGTATCTCAGTTCATGGTTACTACTACTACCTAATAGAATGTGCGTAATAAAGGATTCCTTCGCTACCGATGGGTTTTAGTTGTTGTAAACATTACTTAATTTAGTAACACGTTTTCTTATATATTGCATAGTCGGAATTTATAGATGTTTGCATGAGTTTTATTTATTTAAAGGTAGACATTTATGCAATAAATGCTTATCCATATTTGCTATTCTTTACAATTTCTTAATCGTCCTCGTTGCCCATGGCCTATTTATTGTCAAGGCTAATTCACTAAGCACGTTAACGTTGGCAAAGTCAACGTTAGATATGTTTTAAGTTGTATTGTTTAAGTAATCGAGTGATACTTGTTAAAACTGCATAAAAATTCCATAAGTATCTAAAAATGAAGAGTAGTGGATACATCTGCTGAATTGACTGGTATTTTGGCTGTTTGGAGAAATCATAGATGTCATGTATGAATGTAACGACTATTTTCAGAAAAACAATTTATTGTTAATTATTTTATCAGAATAATGTATCGGTCTGGATTTTCCCCGGCTTATTCTTGGCCAACAATCTTAAATAAACAACTAGAATATTGTTAAGGACTTAAACATTTGTTGGGCATTTACAAACACATTATTATTAACAAAATATTTTTACGTGGGCGTTCATTATGATCGACCACCTTGACTAGTCGAAACAAAAATATGTTCTAGTAACCCAAGCTAGCCCGGGGCAGGAAACCAAGCAATTGTTAATTACACAATCGATTGTAAAATTAATATCAATCGTAAGAAATCATTTATCAATATGTACAATATTTTTAAAGGCAGTTAATTATACCTTTCATTTATATTTAATTAAATCGTTTTTGTAAGCTTTAGTTGTTTGTTGATACATAATTTTACAATTTAATGAGACGAATGAAACGATTTTTTTGTATTGTACGAAGTAGCCTTCAGTTGAGTTTGGCAATACAATTCGCAATCACAGGTTTCAGCAATAGTGTTTGTTGGGTTGTGACGTTGTAGTTATTATTATTATTATTCTACAACATAATTTATAAGAACAACATACCAAGAATTGGACATTGGCAGCCCTTGACAGAGACTTATTCTCTCTTGCCAATGTCCAATTCTACGTATTTCATGTTTCATATGAATATATAATTCTATAAGCCAATTAAAAATGTTATTTTGCATCTGAAAAAGTTGTTTTCAGAACATGGAATTGGCATTTTTTTGAAAATTCGCCTTTCACATCTGCCTCCACAGATACTAAAATATTGTTTTGTGAAATATCAAATCGTTAGTACATTGAGAGAACTGTAAGCCCGAGGGAGTGACATGTGGACGGACAGATGTACAGACGGACGAAATTAAAAGGATTTCTGGCTGTGGAGCTCGCAACGTGACTGTTTTTATTATTTGTTCTCATTTTCTGACAGCACCGTGCTATTTTGGTCTAGTCGGTCGGTCTGTAATTTTTGTTGTTATTTAATATAAATAGTTATTTTAGTGTTTGTTAAATATGTATGTGTCATGCATGCAACGTTTTCTATATCTGTTCTCCAGTTCGTACAAAAAAAAAATATTTTGGTAATGACCAACATAAGTGAAGCACTGATAGCCGAGTGGTATGATCGTTTGACTACCAAGTCAAAAGTCGCTAGTTCAAAGCCCGGCTCGCACGAATGTCTTTTCGAATTCATGTGCGTACTATAAATTAGTTATCAGTTGGTAAAAACGGTGAGGGAATACATCGTGAGGAAACCGGCACACCTTAGAGATTTTTCAACGGTGTGTAAAGCCCTACAGGCGTTTTAAACTCTGATACCAGGTTTTTCATCAACCATAAACCAGAAGAAGAAGACCAACATAAGTGATTTTTTTATGTTCCTTTGTGGTTTTTACTTTATGATGATACAACTATAGTATTGGTAAGTTATATAGGGACCTAGGTTTAGAAAAAAAACATGTCAAACATTGCAGTATGTTATACCCCGTCTCAATTCTTGATAGACGGAGGTATACACCAAAATTTCGCCTTAGACAGTAAACATCCTTTTTGGAGGGTGGCGCTGCGCTGGCGCTATTGCTATGCAAATTCCTTTTTTACACGATTGCCCAAAAAAGGAGTGTAATGTTTTCAGGGTTCATGTATGTATGTAAGTTTCTTTATTTCACCATAACTTCTGGATGCCTGAATCGATTTTGATGTATAGAGTGTCGTTAGAATCCTTAAATGAAACATGTAAAAAATATAATTAAAAAAATTAAAACACACGACTACCATGGCAAAAACGAACTAAAAAGTAAAAAAAAGCAAGTTCCATCGCAGTCGGGGGACTGTTCTGTGGGACATTGCCTTATTTAAGAGGTACCCCGACTGCGATAGAATTTGTTTTTTACTTTTTAGTTCGTTTTTGTCATAGCAGTCGTGTTTTTTTAATTTTTTAATGACATTTTTTATTTTTCTATTAAATAGGTCAATAACACTTGTCTATATTTGAAGCGTTTGAATTTTTATGGCATCCTTCAACACTTTAGTGCCATACACAGGCTTGTTTCACATATCCAATCACTTAGACCAAGTTTACACCGTATGCAAATTCGCCACGAATGCAGTCAGTGTGCGTTTGACACGGAGTACTGAGTTATGTTTATAATGCCATTAAGTTCCCTGCTATGTCGGCAAGTGTTTTGCTATATATTAGGCCACAGATGCGTCGTCACGTGAATTATGTTGATCGGCCGCGCGTATGCTCCTTGCACCTAATATATTAGAGCACATGTGTCAATTGCAGTCCGCCTCGTACGTGATGTGGATTGAATGGATCGCTTATTAAGGATTTTGAGCTAAAATTACTTGGGTGTTTAAGGCATTAATTAAATTCGACATGAAAATTATTTAATTGATACATTTTATCACGATAGCAAATAATATTTATAGATTTATAAAGATACAGTTTGTTTTATTCGGCTTATTGTAATTTCTAATGAAATATATATTTTTTTACTGAACACCGCCCAACGAATTTAGGTACCTACCTATCTTATTAGCTTAGCATTAGTACCTATAATCCATTTTTCTCAAATAACATAATTATGAGCATTGCCAACAGAAAAAATTGGTAGGTACTTATGTCTATAAGTATGTATGTATAGTAGTACCTACCTGTAATTTACACTAACTTCTCGCCATTAAATTTCCAATATTCGAAAGGCTTTAAATTAAATTTTGTGTTTCCAGGAAACAATAAATCAGTAATCGAAAAGTGTATTTTTATTTCAATTCAAAAAGTAAAATATAGACTAGCATGTTGACATTGTTTATTCGGTAGGAATTATGTAGGCATGCGACATTTATCGCTACGAAATATGTGGATAACAACTAGCAACTGAAATCCGATGAATTTTATCCCTATAATAAATTGTTACATGATGTATCGGCTAGGTACCTGTAGTGTTCGTGCAATACTCTTAGATATAATAAGTAACAGGATCGTATGTATTTCTGAATATCGGTTCGTATGTTAAGAACTGCGGCTTTTCCCGCGCCTCACCACTGACAGCTCCCTTCAGACTGACCATACTGACTCATTGCACTTCCCGCGGAATGCATAACCGAGACGACAGATACACTACAGTACCTATTTGTGTTATAAAGATAAACTCGATATTTGGTTCCTGCAGGTACCAATACCAAGTACGTAAATATTGTTAATTATATCAGGCACAAATAAACGGAATTTAGTTAAATAAGTTATCTTTTAAAAACTATCATCAGAATTTTATCACAACCATCATTTATTTTATCTACCCATATTTCATCGCATTTCATAAGTTCATGTCCCGAATCTTAGCCATTTTTCGGGCTACCACCCAGTTCTCTACGCTTTCTTCAGGATAGAAGGAAAACTGCACTCTTATTCCCGTCATAAAGACCCTTCGGTGTCCATAACTCGCGCTAGTGCTTTTTAAAACTCAAAATACGTTCAGGAAGCTTTTATAGGAAATGAGCAAGCATGCCTAATTATACCATCCATTGTTCTATTGTTTTCGTACACTGGTTAAACAATTATGTCATATCAGAACCGGCAGCTAGGGCACTCTCCGTGTATATGTCAATCAAATTTCCAGTTAAATTTGCATTTAATCATTTTGTCTAACTTAATATTAGACCGTATCCAAATAATTCAATTAATTCAATTGTTGATGTCGTGAGTAGTTTGTAGCTAGCGTGACTATTCTCAGCTTATTTTGGTTAGATAAAGTCGTAAGACAGATTTGTGGTTGAGCCTAAAATAATTATACGTAAATTGTAACTACAAATACCGCATTCTCGAAAATAGCCCCGTAGATGGAAAACACGTGTATTCTCTAGTTTAATATTTATAATTAACAATTAAGTTTTAAATGTGTAGTGTGTGTCTTGTCTTCTGTAATCTATTTCATAGAAGAAGGCATCTACGCATTCACAATAAGGTTATTCACTTTAGTGGTTAACGACCTCATTATTTGATTTAAAAATATTGGTATTAACCGTATATACTGTGAGACTCCTAACTTTGTCTGAGCGATGAACGTTCCAGCGCACTAAATCATTATACAAAATATAAAAAGTGTTCCATGCCTCAATGTTCACAAATCGTGAACTATTATATTATCGACGGCTCTTTAGTCGTACCTACCGTATTCATTGCATTTATAAATCAGTGTTAAACATTTGATACTTAAACTTTGTTGCATAATGAATGAGCCAATTTGGAATAAGCAGAAACAATCGAACTAACGATCTCTGTTAACATTTAAGCTCACAAAATATGGGAAAGATGGCAATACCAAATGCCATCGATAGATAACATTTTAAAGGGTAAAACTATAGCTGTTTATTACTTCGTCTTGTGGAGGCTTTAAACAATGTTTAAAGTGTAACATTTATGAATACAATGATTTAGTAGTATCACGACGTAGGGAATAAGTAGTTTAGTTAAATAATAATATATATAGGTGTATAATATATGTACGTGTGTTTGAGACTCTTTAGCTGTTGGACGATGACTACAAAATTTTTCCTGTTGACAATTATTAAACCGAACTAACTTAAGAAATGATACACACCTTAAAAAATAACTATCGTTGGCTAAAACATAGCCATGAAACCATCTATTTATACGCAGTATTTATAAGTATGTCGTCAAGGTAAAACTTGCCATTTCAGTCAAAGCCGCTTTTTAAAGAATTCTATAAAAAAAATATGATCCTCATTCTTAAAATCCCACAACTTGATAACTACAAACAATAAATATCATAACAAATTTTACATATCCAAGACCAGGTCGTCACAATTACACAGTTTATAACATCAGTGAATTGTTCGAATGCGCGCGCATGTCACGGCCATAGGTTCACGGCAGCGCGCAGCGCGCTCATTAGACCGAGGTCCTGCGCACGTGGGCGGTTAATATTGCAGCTATAAATTATGTAAAACTCATCACCGGTGATTACGTCGGTATTAGATAATAACCATTATATGTAATGTGATAATAATCAGCGCTTGATTGACGATGCCACTTACTCGATTATTAGCTTTGAAATTTTATGATTTGTCTATAAATTGTACGTTGATGGTATTGGTGTTAATTAATTGGGGATTGTTGCCTTTCGTGCTAATGCGGTAATTAATTTATTATTAAGACATTAGGATTGTTGTTCCATTCACGGAAGGTCTTTTTTGTTCATAAGGGATTTTTTTTTCCATTTAATAAAACTAGCTAATGAAAATAGAAGGTACTTTATAAACGCTTATTAAATTTTGCAAACATTTTTTTTATAAAAAAACAAAGCAATTAGAAAGTGTTATTATTATAAAACCCTTTCTTGTACAGGAATAAAAAACAGATTTCGTGAAAAACTTCAAATGCACAAAGCACAAACACAAAGTCATTTTTTGAAATTAAGGAAAAAGTTATTGAGATCACTTAATTATGTCGTCTTAGCAACACAAAAGAAATTACCAAACATTTTTATTGCGAGTTAAGTAAACAATTATGCCGCTCGACAAAGCGTTCCCGTTTTCACAAAATACTTGTTATTTAACTCCACTAGAAAAGATAAATAGAAGAAATTAACTATAGTTCCTAGGAATTGTTCCCGAACAATTACGTAAGCATGTGGGCTAGCCTTTTGTTCCAAAGGCAAATGTTATTCATTATGTTTAGAGAACGGATCGGTAAGGAAGTTCGCTAATTGTTACTTTTACGAGAAGTTAATTAATTTTCCTTTGGTTTTAGGGACGCCTCGACTTTATAAGTGTATACTTAGAATTAATTCCAAACCTAACACGTCTTAATTTAATTTAAAATTATTTGTGTTTCAAACTCCATCAGCTTCCGTTGCGTGTTTTGAAGAAAAATATGGTTTCATTTTAAACTTTGTTTCGTAATAAATTGTTGGGGGAAAATTATTAACTTATATTACGTAGGTACCTTATATTTGACCTACGAAGCCTGGAATAGAGTAAGTTACATAGAATGATAAAGTCTCGTAATGATAATTTCAAGAAGAACCAGCAGCGATCTTGATACTTTCGTACTGTAAATATGTGCTAAGTAGATTCCAGCGCGCGCATCGTAATTATGTCATCCTATTACGCATTATAATTATATTCACACTGAATAAATTTAAACCAGTATTATGTACCTTCCCTTAGTAAATACCGCATCACGTAGGTGTGGTTCCATTGTCAATCAAAACAACGTTGAAACCTTGACGCTTTTGACTAACTAGGGAACTGGTATTTGGCAGCATCTTAAATTATTTCTTTACGTTCTTCCTGCATGCGATGACATTGCAAATAGACTTGTCTGTCAGCACGTCTGATTGTGACGTCACAGTTCACACCTCGTTTAAGACGTAGGAAGCACAATTGTTTCACATTGTTAGATCCTGTTTGGAACTCTTTGTATGTAAAGTCATCGCCTAATGTACCTCCCTCGTGGATGTAAACAAAACATTACTATGACTGCCAAAAGTTTTTATGGCTGTTTTGTTCTCTTTTCTTAAATGTTATGACATTACAGTCAGGATAATTTTATCGTCCCCTAAAGTAAAGGGGTGAAGTAAATGGAATGAAACTATTTTTACTTCACTTTTAAATTGTTTACTTGTGTAATATTGCGGGATATTTTAAAACTATTTGAATAACGGAATTCCTTGACTTGTTAAAAGTGTCTTATATTTATAAAGTCTTCTTAATAGGCTTTTTTGTAACAATAAACTGTAAACAATAAGATTTTTTGTTTGTTTGACATGTCGGACGTAAGGAAGATGTAACCAGATTCTCAGTCATTACTTAAAATTACCTGGCTACTGCCAAGAGGCAAACAAGCGTCGTTAACAAATAGCAATAGACTCGAAACATAATATTTCTTAGTATAAAGCGTTTAATACACCTTCGGGAATAACAATTAAAAAAAGAATAAAATTAATTAAGGGTTTTCGTTCTATATTATTTCTTGGAACAACTACTAGTTACATTTTCCCAATGTTTCATCAGTATGGAAATTTATTAAGATGCGTTCGTAGCAATCGATGCCCTATATTAGTTATGCAAATTATTTGTGAGGGTTGTGTAATCGAATGCTAATAACATTGTATTGAACAATAAAAGGAATCAAGCGAGCAGCTTGCTCTCATCCACATTTGCCTTTAAATATATATCAACTGCTGATACGCTACAGTAAGTGGTCCTGATAGGAATGTGTCACAATTACATTGAAGAACAATACATTTGCGATATTCGCTTCTGCATATCTTTGATACCTAAATTAATAAATTTTGTTAATGTGCTAACTTACATAATAATGGGAATAGTTCTTCTCTATAAAAATATTGATTGCAAAATAATGAATGGTTGGTAAAAAATAACGTAATATAAGTTGCAATCAATTTTTAAACTTGTCTATTACACGACTGCCCAAAAAAGGAGTGTAATGTTTTTTAGGGTTCATGTAAGTATGTATGTGAGTTTCTTTATTCCACCATAACTTCTGAATGCCTCAACTGATTTTGATGTATGGGGTGTCGTTAGAATCCTTACACCATTGCAAGTAACATAAGCTATACAAAAATGAAACAAAAATAGAAATATTATTAAAAAAATAAAAAACACGACGATATTTTCTAAATTCTATATTTTTTAAAAGTTATTATCTAGGCAATTCTTTGTGTCATGCCACCTCTTAAGTACTTGTATCTTCTTAAGTATTCTAGAAATACTCTTTCTCTAGTACAATTTAATACTTCACCTGGCTTTTCATTAGAGCATCTTTAATCTGGTGCAAATTATGCCCGCCTACGTCGTTGTCATAATAACGATGTATCATCTTAGAGTTGCTAGCTTTGACATTAATTCAAATGTTCATATTATAATTGACTATTATCCTTAAAGTTTTATGATTATGATAATGCTCCTTATGAGGCCAGGTGACACAAACGTAGTAAACCAATAAAAGTAATTTAATGTGTGAAGTGTATTCAGGACACGAGAAGAATGGATTTCAAGGAAATATTAGTTATGCAGCGTTAAAACGTGTGCAAAACTGTCTTTTGTTAACGAAACATTAACAAAAGGATGTTAGGCTTATAAAGTAATCTGTTTTGTTATTATGTCATCACTAAGCAACCATTTTATTGTTCCTTTTGTTTGTTATTCAAATAGTGTATCATAAAGTTCATTCTATTTCAGATTCTGGCTTCGCTTTGAAGTAAATAACATTTTATATTATGCATTAAATTACAGAACTTTGTTCTAAATCTTTTGCAGATCCGTGATTCAGTTACAGCGTGATGTAGCAACAAACATCTTATTAATATAATTCAATCATCTAAATATGAGTAGGATTTTATACAAATCAGAGTCTACAAGGTCTTCGGTTTAACGAAGTAATAGTATTCGCTCGTGACTCCGGTCGCGCGGGAAAATCACGATTATTTTACAGCAGATGGTACTAGGTTTGTTAGGTAAATTTATAAATTACGAGCGTATTATTCTTGTTTAAATACAATTTTACATGTACTGGCATTTTGTATAGTTTTTTGGCACTACTGGCATTTTCTGATGAATCTCGTTGCGACCTTCATGGTATTAAAATATCGATGGTTTTATATTTTGTTCCGTATATCTTTTGCAACAGGATCCATTGAATACGAGCCCATGATGAATATAAAAGTAAATTGGTACCCACAAAAATAATTTAGGTCATACTACTGCAGGACTACAACGTGTAAAAATATTACGGTAAGCCACTGATAACCCGGTCTATAACAGAAGAAAAATAACTTATTTATCAAAAACACACACAGTATTGTGACTGAAACTGTGAGATAGCTTTACGTGACGATAATATGAGGTGATAAAACGAGGCTTCTGAAAATTCTTATCCCTGCGTAGCTCGGATCGTATTCGTCTCTTCACTTCAAATACTTGAAAATTGCGGCACTCTGTGGGAAAGTACCTGACAAGATTGCATTGTTGTAACTTGATAGATTGTTTTATTTTCTATCTCTTTTTTGTTGTAAATGTTAATAGAATTCTTGAAATATTGTACCTATGGCCTGATTACAGCTAAATAGATAGTGTTTAGAAGAAATAACAAGGGTAGAGCAAAGTTTAAAATACATAATAATGTCACTCAAGTCAATATCACCAATAGTGACGGCGCCTATTCATATATTTGTAAAAACTACGCAACATGAGAATCTAGTCAATCGAATTTGCTTAAATGTAAAAATTTAATATTATTTTGCTAAGTATAATATAATCAAAAGGTCGTCTTGTAAGTTGTAAGTTTGTAGCTCAGTTAAACACGATGAAAGGAAAAAATAATCTAACCGTCTCGAATTTCTCTCAAATTAAAATGTATAGTACAAATATATTTACCATAAAAATCTGCTCTGTAATGAATTCAATAATAAAATGTTTGACGTACTTAAATATTCATTATGAAACCTTTAATATCAACGATTTCCTGTTATCAAATTAGTGCGTCAAAAATTCTTTTCATAACTTTAGCCCGAATACCTCAGCAATTAAAATCAAATCAAATGACGAGTGATTCGATTTAAAATATTCGATTTAGATTATTCCAATGTTAATCTTTGTGCGTTACTAATTTATTTCCTACTCATATCGAATATTTCGATAATCGCGATCATACGTATCGATACGCTGATTCGGCTCAACGATAAATGTAAAGCGACTTACATTCTTTAGGTTCGAATATTCAGAATAAATCTCTGCCCACAATAAAAGATTTGAATAATCCAATTGTTATCAAGACATTGTAACTTTGTTAGATATAAATATTGACTAGATATGTCTGCTGTATCGTATTCAATAAAACTTCTGAGACTAACTAAAGTTTTGTGTTGTAGATAGTTGTTTTAAGAGGCAGTTATAATATAGAAAAGTAACAATATATATCAATAAAAGTTTAATATTTTAAAGAAATAAGACTGACGGAAAATCTTGTCAAGTAAAACACGTTGACTTATGAATAGAACCGAAAGCTCCCGTTCGGCAGCTGCATTGGCGAACACTAGAACCAAACTGACAGGACTAGGCTTTAGTCGACCTATTCTCCATTCAGGGTCCAAATAACGATAATGATTAAATACCTTAAGAATTATGAAAGAGAATGAATAGTATTCAGGATAAATTGCTTTTTTTTGTCATGTAGGAGCTTTTGCTCTTGTATCAAAATATGTTTGCGTTATTACATTATTTCTCTTATATTTATAAAACATGGCGTATTTACTGTATTGTTCTACGTATTAAACCTAGCGCATATATACAACTTTTAATCGAACAACTGTTTAGCTGCATGTCTAAAAGTCTATGTTAATAAAATATTATGTCCAAAATAGTTGATAGCATGCTACTCTACATAATTTCCATAGACGTATTCATCATCAGCCGGAAGACGTCCACTGTTGGACAAAGGCCTCCCCCTTACGCCACAGTAAACGAAAACTTGCCATTAGCATCCATTGGTTGCCCGTGCAACTCTGACGATATCGTCGGTCCACCTGGTGGGAGGCCTGCGAACGCTACGTCTTCCGGTTTCCAAAGACTTTTTGACGTACTACTAAATAGTTTTTTGAATAAAAGTTGTATGTATGCGCTAGAGCGTACCACATCCAGCTGATCTATTTAAATATCCATGATGATATTGAGAGCAGTAGGCTCCAGGGTTAAGGTAGAGTCTAAGGTAGCCTTGAGCTTGACTCGTGACTGTCAGTCTGATTGGACCCGACACGACGCATTACGCCCAGCGCAACTGACCTAATCAAAATGTGATTCAGTTTTTTGAGACATCATGTTTTTTGTATGTCTGTTTGTTTAGTTTAGAATGTAAATGTCAGTGGAATATAAGTATAGTGTATCAAACAATTCGAATTTTTTGCTTGTTGTAATGTCATCTATTAGACGCCGGTGAACGTAAGAAGTTTAATACTAAACTTTGCGCTACGTGTCTATTTTATGACGTCAGTATTCACCTAAGCTGTATCGTCTCCTACATTATACAAAAGCAACACCCTTCAGAAATGGGTTGGTGTAATCAGGCGACTATAATAATTAAATAACACAGAAATAAGAAAACTCATTCAATAAATTACTCTAACTAGGGAAGCAATAATAACTTTGTTGCTGCAGTTAAATTTCCCTTTACACACGCAAGTTGATTTTTAAAAGGATGAATTTTTGACTAGATACACCCCGTATAACTGAAATTGGAGCTAGTATGAAAAACAGCTTTTATCATTTTATTTCATTATATAATCTAAATACAGCTACATGCGCGCGCGTCAGTAACGAGATTAATTAAGTTAGGAAAATAAACTTTAATTTAAAAAAAATGCGTCCGATGTTTTTAATGTTTGTTGTTGCTTTTGCACACACCGCATACCTACTTACACCTACATATTTTTACGTGTAACTTCGTTTATTGTTATGTACCTACTATTTAACAATACTTACTAAATCATATTTTTGTTTGATACTCTTGTATTGCAGCTGACTTTCAGAGTAGTTATCACTGTTTATCGGACATCTAGGTTTAAAGAAATTTATTTTCTCTTAAGAACATACAGAGTTCACTTTTTCGCGAAACCAAATAGAGTAATAATGTGTATTAATTTGTATTGATATTTTATAACCTCATTTTAATTAAAAGTGTTAAAAAATACAGTACGTCCCTATTTCATTCAACATACGAAACAAAGCTAGGTGATTAAATCAACTCGTCGTCCGTAGTAAGGGCCGATGTTTACAACTGGGATTTCCTCAAGTCGGCATCCCCGATCCCACGGTCCCCGGCCAGGGGTATCAACACACTAAAGTAGAACAAAAAGCATAACGTTGGCTCACTGCGACTAATTACGAATTACTAATTACTGCTCTCCTGTTTCTGTAACTTTCAAAGCTTCTGTTACGAAGTTGTGATTCACAAGTTTTAGTATACAATATTATTTTCACCTCGTCCTACATTTGCTCTTGGGATTAAAACAAAAGTTTCTAAGACGATCTTAAATTTCAAGTTTATTTGATTTAATTAGATTTTTTGAGCACTCTTAACGCTCGTCTACCTTTTATTCGGCAAATTGATTAAAAATACTTCTATCTAATTTTAAAGGTTTAAAATTAAGTGCTACCTGACCTCTCCGTTTCAAATTATAATTTCTTAGAAAAACAATAGGTATACCGAATTAGATTAACCGTCCCGTTTAAGGCTGGTTTAAAAATACAAATGTATGCTTCGCTTAGTACGACACACAGTGCACGCGTATACCTAAAATACAAGTGGGGTAAGAGTTGCCCTAAGTCCATATAAATATGGAACTGAAGCAGCCTACGACTTTTGCTTGTTGTGATAAGTGACAATGTCAAATGGACAGTAGCTTACAAGAAACTACTGACACTCATAAAACACTTCTTTCAAATCCTACAACCATACAAAAACCTTATTTTATCTAAGAAGAACAGATTTTTTCAAAACAAGGAGAGCTTTTACATAAACAATTTGCCCGAAATATCGGGACGAGTAGGTTGTTACCGAAGTGTTAAGTCACGCCACAGGAGACGGCATAATAATTCAGAGTTTTAAACGAGTTTTCGTGCAAAGAACACGTGCAAAGAGTGCTAGCATCTCGGGAAGACGGGAGTGCACTTCAACGGAGAATTTCTCACATTTCTAACCTAAACGGGAGACGCTCAAGTCGGTCTCGAGATTATATCCACACATCTGGCCCTTTTATTAAACGACTTTAAAAAGAAAACACGTTGCGGCGTCCACAAAGCTAGAGGGAAACATCTTTGTGTATTCAACAGTGCGTAATGTTCGTGGTATGGAGAAATGTAATACTATTTCAAATGAAAAATGCTTGATGAAAACATTTTTTTATACATGTACAAGTATATTTTCTATGAAAGTAAGACAGTAATACGTGTATTTCATTCGTGTCTTTGAAAGCTCAAACGTTAGAGGTGTTTCTATTATTTGTAAATGTTTTTTAAACCCATATAAAATATTTAAAAACATGTTTCAAATTAATAAAGAAGATACATTACTTCTTTGTTCGTATACTTTCTGCATTAAAAGCAAAATCCTGATTACTCCACGTCAACGAAACTTGGAATCCGAATAAATATTATATTTAATAAAACTCAAGTTATTTAAATATATGCAGTGATTAACAGCGCCCGCTAGTTTTCTTATGTAAAGCCCTCGTTAGTCGCGTGTGGTTAATTTACACAAAAATGTATTCATCGTATTTAGCTGAAGAAATAAAATTACGTTGCTGCCTATATCAATGGGGGCTAATAAAAATAAGTAAGACTGGTGGCGCTGCGCTAAACAGTAAACATGTTAAGTGCATTTCGTAGCAGAATGTAAATAATGGCGATACTGTGGTTATCGTCCGAGCCATAGCAATGTGGAATTTAGCAAAATATGTTTGCATTTCTTATATTTTAATGTAATTTGGAATTATTATTAGTGGAGGAATCAAATTTTACTTTCTTTATAATTATTTATTTTTAATTAACTTATAATTCTATGTTGTCATTCCATGCAATTTGAACAAAATATCGGGCAATCTTTGGAATATACAATATCTACATTTCTCTAAAAAATTTAATTACTGCAATTTTATAATGCTATATTACCCCCATATTGCAGTTTTAACCTTTACAAAAGATCTCTCTTGAAATTTTACCATTGAATGAAAACCTCTCCACACAGCCTAATTATTGGCTAAGTTTTACTCAAGTATCCATCCCCATAAAGAAACCAAGGACGACCAAAAGCACGTTGGGTTGACGACGTAGATAAATTAGCTAAGAACACCTGGACAAGAGACGCTCTAGACAGAGAGGATTGCCAGAGAAAAAAGGAAGGAAGGCCTATACCCAGCGGTGGGTGATACCGGGTTGAAATGATGATGATGATCCATCCATATAATTTTTTTTTTTTTTAAACGTGCCCCACACTAGGAATTTCTCCTGTATCGTGGGTGCGTTTCACAAACATGAAATATCACATACACAAACACCCAGACTCGGGACAAACATCTGCGGATCGCACAAATTTTTGTCCCGTGCGGGAATCGAACCCGCAACCCCTAGCGCAGCAGTCCAATCGCTTGGCCACTACGCCAATTAGGTCGTCAGTCAATTATACATCCACAGCTAGGCAAGCAACAGAAAGTTATATAAAAAGTAAACTACTCACAACAGAGGGTTAAGCACCTAATTAACTTTTTAACATGATTTACATAAGCGTTGGTGTGGTTCCGTTTCCAGGATTTATCAAAGTTGTGTGTCAACAAAGCATTAGGTAAATATAATCTACAGTAAAGTCTTTAGACTTACTACACATGCGAAGTTTTTATGTAGGCGGCAGCGGCGGGGTTACGCACGTAATGTGGCATACATTACTTGTGTTATACAAGTATTGTGTTAATTTACACAATTGTGACGAACAATGAGGACTACATTAATGAATATTTTAAGCTTGCTAATATGCAATAACTGCCCTTCCAGAGTGGAGGTGGCGATAGGGCTACTGTAAATGCTGTTTTATTTGTTTATTAATGATTATTTTATAATAATTTAAATGATAATAATTTATTGAATTCTCATGTAGCTACGATTATGATTCTTTGTATTGATGATGTCCGAAATAAATAATTTATTATTATTAATATTATTTAGGTTATTTTAAACCTCAACAAAAATTACTCAATTGTTTAAATATAGAACTACGTTCACAATTTATCTGGTCTTGCTAAAAAATCGTTTAAGGGGATTAAGGCCACATTACCTATTTACCACAGGAGTCCAGTGTCACAGGCCTTAAAATAGATTTTTAGGACTATTTAAACTTGACTTGGACTAAAAACCACCGCTTTTTCCCTACCCAACAAATAAAATAAATAATATTATATGTTATCACGAACTTCATGTCCGAATCTAAATAAAAATAGTGACAATTGCTTTCGCAGGGTCCTCGATAAAATGAACTTTTATGACCCGACATGATCGTTCGTTGAGTGCTTGTATCTGCCTTGTGATCACGTAGGGCCGTTCTGAAGACCATTAACGTACAGTCGGCAACACAGGTGGTTTTAAAAGTTGATTAATTTAATATAATGAAAAATACATATATTTGATATAAATAATAATAGTTTGCATTTTAGGAGAGTCCAAAATGTATATAATTTTTCTTAATGTATTGTAGGTACGGTAGGTAGTACTTTGTAGGTACGTTTAAATCGTAAAATATTATACAACTCAATTCTACTTTAAGGCAACTTATGTTTGACGCCTAAACTATTCAGCTACTTTTGTTGGTGACTGTATTTCGCCTACACGAGTTGTTAACGTTAAAGGTATGGTTTTGAACTTCGTCGTTTCTTTGACGGCTTTATAGGCTGCAATACTATTGAATGTCTTCCGACAGAAACGCCTTTCAGAGTATTTGTTTAATTAATGGTTGATTAACAAATTATCTTCGTTTAAGACTGGGTTCTTTGTGTTACCTGTCGACCTGTGTAAAGCTTTAAACACAAGCTTGTATCTAAAGGCCGGTTCTGACGGTCATTACGTCATGTGTGCCTTTGTTGAACTTTTAAAGACCTTGGCAGTTAAATTTATTTTATTTGAGTTGCCCTTAACATTTGTACCTATTTGTTTTCTTATATTTATGAAATTATGGTCATATTTATTAAGTCTTAAACTTAAAATAAAAGTGTAATTCTTGGTCGTATTGGTGTCGAGATAAACGAAATTACCCACCAACCACTTCCATGTAGGTATTATTGTCATCTTCAATATAAGTCTCAAGAATATTCCCACTACACCCTAAGATCTGGTGCGTCATGCACGTGATCTCACTAATTGTCAGGAGTGAATTAAGAACTGTTAAGAACGCACAAATTTGGAGGCAATTACTGGATACTGGTTAAATAATCCTTTAATGTTCAAAAGTCAACAAAACTTCATACAAATCCATCCATGCTGCTAAAGCAAAACTACATACAATCCACAAAGTTTCAAACATTCCAGCAATATTCTTACAATCACATCCAATATCGATGCCACATCGTTAGCGGTCTACAAATTGGCATTAATCTGAGTGCAATAATTGGATAGAATGCTACGGTGTCACTGAATTGTTCACATTCCAGTCTCGGATACAATATGTTAGAGTAATCACGACGTTAAGCCGCCGATACACTGGCCGAAGTGGCCAGCTATGGAATGCCGTGTCAACTGATTGTTCATGTTACTGCGTGTTGACAAAATGGTATACCGATTGTTCTTTTTTTCATGAATTTCGATAGAGATTTGTTTTTTGATGTTAGATAATGTAATTGGGTATTTTACTTGTGTACCTAGTAAGTCATATTATTTTTATGTTTCTTTAAAAAAAAACTTTGCCCCACAACAGGATTTTCTTCTGTATCGTGGGTGCGTTTTACAAACATGAAATATCACATACACAAACACCCAGACTCGGGACAAACATCTGCGGATCACATAAATTTTTGTCCCGTGCGGGAATCGAACCCGCGTCCCCTAGCGCAGCAATCCAATCACTTAGCCACTGCGCCAATCAGGTCGTCACATTTTGGTTTCCAGAGTATATATAAATAATAGCAAATTAGATACTTACCTGAAACAAAAAATACATCTCGTAATACCTACTCTTGACCTATCACAAAATCAAGATTCCAAAAAAAAATTGCCAATATGAATTTCACTGCATACTACCTATGCAAATACCTGACAGAAAAATATGAATCCTATTCACTACAAAGCGAGCTTCAGCAGGCCAAAGTTAATCCTAAGTCGAAGTTCAGTGAAACGAAAAAACATCAAAATATTTTCCATAAAATACTCCATTGGATTTCAACAAAAATCATAAAAGTTAGTACCTACACAACAACAGCGGATTTAAATTGCTGTTATACCAATTACCGGTAGATAAGCTTATTATTTTCACAGCTTTTGTATAGACAAACTATCATAACGTCAAATACATTCCGCTGTTAAAATAGATTATCGATGGTCGATCATCAAAGGTCGATCAAAAATAACCCTTAACCTATCCGTTATGCACACACCTTAACAAAAGCAATGAAGAGTTAAATATCGCAGTCGTGTATCACGTATCGGTTTATACAGAAGTAGCTCAATACTGCAGGTACACGACGATGCATTGCCTATTATTAGGTACACCTCTCGTTAATTGCCATGTCAAATACAACAGCATAAATTGCATTCTAGGGTTAACGACGTCGTGATTGTGAAAAAAAGCTAGCGCATATTGTGGACGGTAAATAGGAGGTTGATGTTAGCAACGATATCGGTAAATAAGTGCGCTGGTGACGATATTGCCTTCGATTAGTGTGGTGCAAGTAATTTACGCTTTGATAGAAACATTTTATAAAAGGGCTTCATTGAAGTCTGCGTTTTATTTAACTGAGGCTTATTAGATAGTAGAAAAACTTCATACCTTATTCAGTGATTTTTTAACAAAATTTACAGTCTGTTTAATTGCCTCGGTGGTCTAGTGGTCGCTTAGTGCGACTGCTGAGCATGAGGTCCTGGGTTTTAATCCCGGGTCGGGTAATGTATTATAGCGTTTTTCCATTAGGTAATTCTTAGTAGTATATTGCACGGATTTTGCCCGGTCGATGGCAATAGGCTCACACCCTTTTACATTGAGACCTTTAACATAACTGGCTAAATGTCGGTATACTACTATAGGTACACCTCTGCCTACCGCTTCGGGGAACGTGATCTTATGTTATAATTCTGTCTAATCTTTTGGTACATTTTCTTCTAGTTAAAGTCACAACCCGGTCTTTAAGTAAAAAAATACGCATGTTTGATTAAATAATCACGCTTGTCCGCTTACACTACTAAGTGCCCGTATACCGTATTATATAAAATTTCGCTGCTATAATAAGACGTCATGTGATATAGAGCACGACTTAACCCATTTATCAGGAGCAGACAACAGGCTCGTATACAATATGAGTCCATACGAGTGTACGCCAGTAATTAATGATAGAATGAAGGACGTAAGTCGTTGGCATTGGCCGGCCAGCTGTGAGCACGGGCCGGATAATGACTTAGCCTGATTTCGGCACATAAAATAACATCAGTCTAAGTAAATCTGGTTGTAATCTGTATTTTCCTTAAACGGTTTAAAGTCGTTTAAAACTATTTCGCAATCGATTTACAATTATGTACGATAATTCGGAAGTACTTATATAAACTAGACTAGCCTAAGATATGCAAACTATTCGTTTGTAACCACGTGGACTCGAAATCAGTGGCTACAGTGCGATAAATTGCTACGATTAATTACCTTGCGCTAAGCAAACACAGAAAGTTATCTAAGCGATCAGTGTCAAATATTGCCAACAAGCTATAAGTTAGGTTATAGGCTTGCTGGTTACTTTATTTGAGACAAGCAACACGCCTAAATTAATAATTTAAAAGTCAATGCGGCTATATCATTAGATATTGGAATAGATTTAAGGCAGCTTGCACAATGACTTACTGTGCTAAGTAGCACATTTAAAACGCTGTAGACTCTCAATTACACTTCTAGCAAGAAAATGGTCTTAATTTATTTAGGCATCTAAGATTGAAATTGAGATTACATTCGGCTTAATTCTACCTGCCAATAATGTACGGACGTAAAATAAAAGTGCATGACATCAGACTTTCTCACCCTTAGTGCATGCAACTAACGACTGCACAACGCTTGTTACTGCTAAACACGAGCGCAATTTGCTATAAAAAGTCATACTAAACAATATAACTATTATTACGAAATTGAAAAACAAAAAGCAGCTCATAACCACAGAGCAATGAAAAAACAGAAGTGGCAAGCCTTGCAATTGATCACTAATAGCACGTTCCTTTGACACGCGAGTTCAGCACGCAACTGGACGAACGTATTAAAATCATAACTCAAATGTGCAATAAGTCAACGGTCGTCGGTCAGTACCCTCGTAATCCGTGTGACTTTAATAAGCGCGTTAATTTATTCGAGTGAGCTCGGTTACCATGTGCGCCGTTTTCAATCCATCATCGTAAAATTCGCTGACCGGTGACCGTTTCATAATATCCATCATTATAACGTTTTGCTGGACGTGTGACAAGTTTTATGGCAATTGCAATGGTGGCAAATTGTTTGGTTAGATATTTATGTGAAACTGTATGGAAAATGTATCGTCATTCGTATTGGTTTTAGGGTTTGCGATTCAATTTGAAGCCTGATGCAAAACATAAGCATAAAATATGTCAGCATACAGTTACTATCTAGAATCTAGGAACACTTAATTCTGTATCGCATTAGCAAAGATTGTAAGAAAGTAAATGATTACTAAAAAAAATAACAATTATGCGCTTTGTAACAAATTAATTTTACCATAGATTGATCATAGAGAGACGAGATTTTTGTTTGAGGCGTTAATGGAATTAGAAATATATCTACGTACAAATAGCCACGAATATATTGCTTCGCTGGGTAAACAAAGATTGATTGTCAACCTTTACACCAGTCATAACTTGCAATCTACCAATCTATCGCCAGTGATATCGTGAAATGGATCGCCGAACAGTCGATTCAAATTGCATAGAAATAAACCGAGGCACGTATGTTCTGTCCTGCCAGTTAAATGCATGTATTCGTGTTTTTGACTAGTTTGTATAAAAAATAGAGACTTTAATCACCGGCAACATTTTTGATGAAAGTTATAAAACACTAGGTAGGTAGGCACTTTTTGTTTTAGTAAGAACATTAATAAATATTTTATTTTAAAAATTGCTCGTGATACAAAATGTCCGTAATTATATAAACTTTGAAGGTCTGTGTCTTAATCTAACTTATAATAATGCATAAGACAACACACTTCCTGTACGTTTGATTTTGATCGTATAAACGATTGCAAACGAGTCTTTGTATCCCCTATTCGGAAGACCAAATAATTAATTAAAACAATTCCCGCCTTAAAATCCTTTTTGTCGCAAAAGAGGAACGCTGAATTAACTGATTATCATCCAAACGCTGGTGAAAATTAATTTATTATGTGAAGCCGCAAAGTAAGGATACCGGATTAAAAATTAATTACAGTTTCAAACTAAGCTTTTGGGGACTTGCGAACGAAAAAGTTTATCGCGCTTTTTCACAAGCGATGAATTCGTCCGAACAGATTAAGTGAGATTTGTTAAAAAAACATCGGACTGTTTATGAATACAGATGAAGATTAACCAGTTATATTTTTGTTGTCAACGAAAAAATACTTAAGTCTTACTTTTATTTTTGGACATTTTGTTAAATTAATCATTCTATAGCTATGCTATGCTTAAGCTCACATGCTTAGCGTTTCATGTCTTTCTTATTGTTTTATTGACGCTTCATAATACATAAGCTTTTACGAGCATAATTATATACGTAAATTTTACGAAAGTCTATATCGTACTTTTAGTTATTTCAGTAAGTAGGTAATTATGCTGCACAATATATTTTAAACCATTTTTTATGTTTAGACCAGTAGCACAAGCTCTCAATGATTAATGCTCATAAAAACGAATGTCTTGTGTTTCAAGTGCAGGTGATGGTGAGCAAGAGAATCACTATGCGTCATAAATCAATATCTTACACGGGTGTAACGTTGATAACACGGAGTTAATAATCAGAAAATTATCTACACGATACGGAAATCGACCTTGAAGGCAAAGAACATGATATCCGCCCTTGGAATTTCTTCTTTACAAGTAACTGAAAGTTCCTAAGATATATTACGGTAGTGGTAGTTTCCAAACCCCAGGTTTTCTTGGTAATTCCCTCGCGTGCTCGTGTTCATAACGACAGGACAGCATAGGGTAGGCTATTAATTATAAACGTCTCACTTAATACAAAACCTTAGTAAATCTGACAGGGACTGGGTAACGTAGGTTATTTAGTTCACGAATTAAATGGCAATAGTTTTGTCATGTCACGAAAGGTTTGCCCTCAACTTTATTGATGTTGAGACAAGTTTTAGTTTGTATCAGTTTGGGATACAGCGTTCGTAATGGATATGTAGATAAATATGCTTCTAACTTGTTTCCCGTTTCCCTTAAAGGGTTGAATGGTATCGGTATATATCATTGTAAATAGTGCGGGTATACGAGCTCGAATAACTCTATATGTTTTTGGAAATACGAGTATGCGGGTTTACGTAATGGTAAACATTCTCTGAAACCCGTAAGCTACCAGAAACTGTTTGTACATTACATACGCAAACATAAAAATGAAATATTAGTTGATATAGAGTCTATTTTCCGATGGAGTACACTGAGGTTAACTATTGCAAAATCAATTTTACCATAGTAGGCACCAAAGCTTCTAAAGATATTAATCCTAGCGAGAACAAAACTTACAAGCCATTTCTAAGGCTTTTGAGAAACAAAAAATACCACTAATGTATTTGTCTTTTTAACAAACACAGATAACAATAGTAGGTACCTATTTATCGTACCTATATGATAATCAAAATTATTTTTTATTATGTGAATACTAATGTACCCTGTTAAGAGAGGAAGTCACGATTATCTAATGCAATAAAGCAATAGGTACTTAAATTGAAATTCAAATTCGGATTGACAGCTAAATAATAATCCTGTCATGGTTCAAGAGACTGTCAAGAGCCTACCGGTACCAACTAAATGCAAATCTACCCATTCCTGATTCCTTTGTCGTGGACTGTGGACCGTACAAATATTTCTTTTGTTTCGATTCCCTATAATATACTCTAGAATCCTTGACTCTTTCTCTTATTAGATTGCATGCATATAAATATTTTGATGAACCGACTTTCAGAAGTGGAAAAAAGATTAACGAGATTAAAATATTGTCTGTAGCGAGGCTGCGTATGCGTAGATACCATAATTGAGTATCGTCACTCGGGGAGTCCCTTTTAATGCCCAGTACATATTTAATAATCGTTTAATACAGTTTTGTGGACTATAATATACAATAAGTTTACCTGTAATGCTTTAATAATGATAATAAATAAAATAATAATAATTTTATGTAAGGTGACGGAAACACCCTACAGAAACCTTAATTTAATAATTTTAAATTGCCAACCTGCAATGAGCAAACTTGATGCATTATACAATGAATGCTTGTTACTTCTTTGCATGAGAAGAGGCCTTTGCTCGGTAGCAGTACATTTTGAGGCTGGTATTATTGTAATATTGCAAGTTAAGCTTAAGAGTATCTAGGTAATATAATTTAATTTTAAAAAACAAACATTCTATCTTATTCTTCTGTCTAAAATTCATATTAGAACCATAACTCTACAGTAAATCTTCAGTGATGTACCTCTGAGTACCCCGTGGTTCCGGGCGGTCGGCAACAATAGCCAGTGGAGACCACAGTTCCGGCTACGGAAATGGTGTGGCCAGTACCGACGGTACGAAAGTCACTTACCCCGCGACAAATGTGTGGAAGATGCTGCGAGAAAAGCTGTTCGATGCACGTCCTCAACATCATAACAGATAAAACTTATTTACAAGCAAAAATGACTTCAATAAAACCATTGTCATCGTAAAAATGGTTACGATTATTTATCGGAAATTCCTCTAAAATGATTGGAAAGCATTCTTAAACTTGTGTGAATATAATTTATACCTAGATACTTAATTTAATCAAAGACATAGTACAAACTAAAAATCAACGAGCATGTTCTGACCAAGGACATATTCCTTGTATATTCGAAATACAACCCTAAAATATGCATCATATCAAACCGCCGTTATTTCAGAAATATCTTTGATCTATTTCAGTTTAACGTTCAGTGTAAAAGCGACCACAGCGAGCGCTTTGCTGATGGATCTGGCTTTTAGCGATACTCGTACATTTCTTGCCTTCGCGCCGAACAGTGGCGAGCTTGGTTTCATACCGCCTTTGTTTAGCGACCTGGATGGAAAGCATGCGATCAATGTTTTCTTAAAAGCATTTTTGTGTGTTGAGTTTGTTTTTGCATTGTGTGACCAATATTTTTATTTTGAGGAATTACTATCTTTATCAAGGAAAAACTGAATAGGTACACTTTACCGCGTCAATACTTTTGGCACAGACTGTCAAGTGAATGACAGGTCTTGCTGTATAATGCCCAGATTGTATTATGTGTTTTTATAATTTTCCTTTAAAATTTAGAAAGGTGTAAAATGTATTCATGGGTCCCCTACGAAATTACCCCTTTAAATATTAAAAGGATATAGACAATATTAAAGCAAGTGGGAAACAGTAAATTGAAATTCGGAGTGTTTTGGTTTATGAAAAGTGGAAAACAAGACACATCGTAATGGAAGCCCACACTATCAACAGTTAGTACCTAGGTAATAAATTGATGCCATTTTTTTCTTTAAATGCCAAAATAATAAGTGAGATACTTATCACGACAAAATGAATAAGATTAATCTTAGCACCATAAGCGCACGATCAGAATCATTAACGAAAAATAATTAATTCAAGACATATTATAAGATACAAAAGCAAATTCACTCCATCCGTTTCCATGGAGACCTTTAAATAAAAAGGCCCGTTTAGACCATACTGTATAGGAATACTCGCGTGTTATTTTGATACTGATATAACACAAGTCAACAAGTGTAGTTAGCACACATGCTTTATACGTTAGTGCACTACTTAGTTTTTGCCGCCTTTGAAAAGTGTTTTTTTGTAAATCAATTCAAAGTCGAAAAAGATTCAACCCAATTTTGACTTTATTTAAACTGAACGAAGTAGGTAGTGTAAGCGTATTTAAATAAACCTCGAGCTTGAACAGAAATATTGATACACCTTTTCACCCATTAAAATAATTTACGAAAATTACGCGTTCCCATCATTACATTTGGTGTAAATGCACCCTAACGCGAATCTATGTGAAGCTAAGCCTCAGGCCATTTTCACTCTTAACAAATTTGACTCGCAAATCAACGTACCATTGTTCTTTGAGTTTCGTTCATTAAATGTTCAAGTATTCGCGTCTTAAGGCACATTCTTGCCGGAATTAGCCGCTGTTTATTTTATACTTGTAACAATCAGACGGAAAGTGAAATAAGGATATGTGACGTCATCTCATTACGAGTATCGCGTTTTCTTTAAGTGAATCTTTAAACAGGGTAAGATATTTGCTTTTCGTTTTGTTTATGAACAGAAATTTAGACCCTACCGTACTGGGTAGGGTCTAAATTTCTGTTTTTTGGGTTTCTAACAGAAAAAAGACAACCTAACATGTTTGCCTTTAGCGTGTCCACAATAGCCGCTGTTGCTTTATAGATAGATTGATTGATTGTGGTAGATATGAAAAAAAAAACTTGAGTGGAGATGCCGATCATTTTTTTTTTAATTTCGTGCGGCAAATACACTTAAAAATTACCAAAAAGAACACCTTGAACACCAGAACACATTGCTCAATACAATTTTAATAAATCAATGAATCATTTTTACGTAAGTTTTGAGACGTCTTATAGTATGCACATATGTAGGTACATATATCTGCAGTTCATACTAATTCACACGGCAATGTGCTGGTTCTTGCGAATTCCACATTGCGTTAACTCTTCACGTATACTTTATAAATTTTCACCCGTGATGAAACAATCTCGCTCTTATTTCACTCCAGCACCTTGAGAAGGGTTTAATAACGATACTTGCTTAAATTAACGTGGATTACATTTTCGCCTTTAATAAGTAAAGAATTCATTTTCTTGGTTTCATTCATTTTACATTAAATTGCGAAATGTATTCAAAAATGCATTGGACTTTTAAAATGCAATTGAATTTAATATTGCTACTCCTTTACAGATTTAAGAGTCTTGGCCATTAGGTGGTTTTTATTGGTCGTAACTAAGAAGCAACATTTGAAATTCAGTGCTATTAAGTTCAAGCACAGCTGCTTACTGTGGAATCTTAATTTTTATTTAATTACCTATAGGTACCCTTATACTTAGTGTTAGCTAACTTTTTTTTTAATTATCACCTCGCCCCTCACTACAACTTTCTCCTGTGTCGAGGGTGCGTCTCACAAACATGAAATATCACATACACCAGCACCCAGACTCGGGACAAACATCTGCGGTTCACACAAATTTTTGCCCCACGGCAATCGAACCCGCAACCCTTAGCGCAGCAGTAAGTGCATCACGATAATAGCTAAATAGGCAATTAAGTAGCTAATTTAAAATCAATAAACATTATAGTGCTGCTTAAAAGCAGTCACTATAGTAGCTTATTAAGTTTAGCTTAAAGCAAACATAGGTACTAAGACCGAAGCAAAGCAACAATATTTTAGCTAACACACAATTTGCTGAAACTTCGACACACCCATCAACCGTAAACCCCATCTTAGGAAACTGTTTCCGAACATTATACAGATCAAACATGGCAAACTGTTATCGCCCCCTCGAGACCTATCCGTATTCCGTCACTAACGATGTTACGTCGTAAGATGACAGGGATCAGATTAGACCGTCACGGCCAGTTAGATTGGAGTGCATTTCCTTGCTCAAGGGCGAGAGGTGCCCAGTAATGGAATATTTACTACGGTGTAATAGAGTGACCGTATCGAACTCGTAAACACCTGATTAGCAAGTTGCAGGTTCTGATACATTTGGTTTATGTCCGATATATGTCAACCGTGAGTGTTGACTTAAAGTTTGAGCGCTTAGTTGTGTTCTAAGGTAACATGAACTCTCTGGATGTTAGAGAACATATCTAAACAAATATTTAATTTGATTAATTTTTCATCAGTTCACTGGAACGACTGTGGAACGAATGGCCGGTGCCTGTCAGACGTGTTCTGTAGCGAGTTCTAAAAAGTTAGTGAAGGACCATTACCTTACGTTAACATTACCTAAGTATATATGTAAGTACTCTGTGTTCTTATTTAACTATATTGTGTGTTTAAAGTCTGTAGTTCTTATATTGTGTGAAAGTTGATATACCCTCCTTGGCGTTCCTCTACTCGCGTAATCTGTCAAGTTCATTATTTAGCCACTATACCAGATTACGAAATAAAAACACTCGACTGACAATGCAAAAAGTCGAACAGAAAATCATACAATTGCCATAAAAGTTGAAACCCTATATCCTTATAAGATAAATAAATAAAGCAAGGATAAACATTTCTGACGGATGAAGCGTGTAATAAGCGAAAAAGATCAAATGTTTTGTAGAACGGTGCATGAGTGCACAGCTCAGCGTAAATCTCTCATGGGTAAACGGACTCGAAAAACCAAGATGGCCAACCTCGAACGTAGCAAACTTAATTTGTGACCCGTCCCACAAAGCGAAGCGAGCAAGGGGTGCCAATATTCGAATTGGAAAATTTTATATCGCCTATAAAACATGACGAAAACAAAGTGCAAAGTTTGTGGTGTGCAACTGTTATGCGGACTTTTTTTATATTTTATGCAGAAATTATAAATTGGCTTAAAATTCGGTGCAAATATAATCATAATAAATAACTGCAAAAGATTCGTGAGATAATAATTTTTTGGTACAAATAAAAATAATTCAAATATACGTCCGTCTAAAACATACTAAATTATAAATAGAACAACTGTCACAGTGTAAACATTCTCCCTATTATCCCACACATGTCTTTCCCCAGGGTCAACGTAACCAAAAATAGAACAAAATAATTCCATCTGAATCAGCATAACAATTTTACTCTTAAATGCTTGAAATCAAAAACGATACCGAGAATTAGATTTCTGATAGAATGAAGGGATTACGAATTTTCGCTGATGGAAGGCTATAGGCAGGTATTTGTTCTATTTAAGTAATGAAAGCGACTGGTATCTGTCCGATAAATCAACATGGAGGTCGAAAGCGGAGGTGGCTGCAATATTGACGGATTTGTTGGTATACGTACCTGCTAGCTATAAGGCTACGTTTCCTTGTTTGCTTAATATGTTAAGTGAATGTTTCGTTGTTTGGGATCGATTGATTAATAGACTGTTTGTAAATAGTACGAGTAATTATTATTTGTGATTACCACGCGTACGGCGTTTTGTTCGTAGGCTGTAAGTGTAATAGTCCTTTGAAGTTGAATGTTTTAAAATGGGATGTTTTTACCGTAATGTAATGGTGACTTTAACAGTATTCGTATTTGACGTAGACAAAACCGCTACCTGATTTTCTGATATTTACAATGTAGATAGAACCACACACGGTTCAGTCGCTACAGTATTAGAAACTGGGTGACAATATATGCTTCAGGGAGCACGTCAGATGGTCAGTCTTAGTATCAAACGAATACAAGCTCATCTGGACCTGGATCAACTACAGTCAAAACTAGTCCGCCATCACGCTTGCGTTATGGGTTATTCAGCAGAGATAAACATACATCAAGCCTTATATTCTCTGAACGGGTAGATAGAGGTGTATTAATAATAATAAAGTTAATAGTTTTCTGGGAAATCGCTTAAAAAAATAGGTTCATGAAGAGAACTTACCCGAGAACTATACCGTGGCAGTAAGACTTATTTTGACCTTGCTGTAAGGCATACCTATACACGGTAAAGGTATATTAATATGTAATAATATAGCTAGCTGTACACGCAAAGAAGATGAAGTTTACGCTGTAGTTGACATTATTCAAAAAAATGCTTTCTGATTGTTGATGATTAATAATAAAATATTGGTTATGATTTAAATCAGATTATTATCAAATAAATACATCAGTACTTTCTATTGAAAAATAAACCTTTTTATACATGTAGTACCAGTTCAGCTAGTCGCTAACGTAATTGTTCTAGTGGCTCGGTTTAACCTTGTCACCGGCAAACTGTAGTTTTTCCATGGTTTACCCCGTTTCATCCCCTCGGGCATTGCACGGTGAGAAATGAGTGGATGTGTAGAAGCTGTCTTGTATGTTAACGTTAAAAAAACTCTTTAGTCGTTTTGATAAACCATTCTTTTATTTTATTTGAAGCTGCAATGATTTATTTTGAAAGGTAATAAAATTACTTTATTAATCGTCGTTTTTTAGGTTTCTCTTAGAACACAAGATATTTATAAAATTCTAAATTGCATTTTTTCTTTTTAATGTGTACTTAAAGATTCTTAAAAGCACATTCTTTGAGCTTGCATCGTCTCCTTGAAGGCTTTTATGTGGCATTTTCGTTCATTCATATTTGATTTACTTTAAGAAGGCATATACATTCTGAAGAGTACCAATTTGTTTAACCCATTTCTTTGATGTCGTTTGAACTTGCACATGCTTATTTTATAATCCTGGAAAAAGCTTATATTATAACATGGGAAACGTGTATTAAAATGAATTATTAAGGAAATTTTGGCAAAGGGGAACTAAACAATTGAAATTAGTATGATAAATTTTCGATTTTGTTTTAACTAAAATTATTAAATATATTATAAGTATAGATAACTAACAACGAAATTAAGTTCCCTGTAGTTTTGCTAAACATAATTTCTAAACGTTAATTCGTGAAATGATTTTCCAGCTCACAGAGCCAGTGTAGCTTTTAAAATTACTTGGTATATTCAGCATTTTAACTGCAAACAAACATGAAAGAGTACAGTATTATAGTTGTGATTTGTGCGCTGCCCGACCAGCATAGTTGCAGACACATTTCAAAGCGCCAACGTCCGGATTTTAAAATTCTGTATCGGGCTATATACTTCAATGAAATATACTGCATATTATCATCTTAGGAATAGCCTTTTCCCAACTATGTTGGAATCCAGTGTTTTTGGTTGCAGCTGAATACCAATGTTCCAGATGGTGCGACTGCCTCTCTGACCTCTGGGAAACAGTTACTGGTTAATGTCCCATAATACTGAGTTATCAGACTATCGAGCTTCAGACTACCCGAAACGCCGGCCGACGGCAGATGAAGGCCACTGAAAGACCGCGGCAAGTGCGACTTATTGCACGCCTAACGCCTTGACTTCTTGTATGACTTATCATTCTATATTTGCGACATTTACTTAGCCCTTCCAAAAATACCCTGCATGTTTAGCAATTCACGAAAAATACACCTTGTTTATACCATTGTACTGTATTGTATTAATCCACGAGCATACCACATTACTAAGAGCCATGCACTATGTAGACGGTTTGCGAGCATTTGCAGTGCATGCTTGTATGCGTACCCGAGCGTTGAGAGATCGTTTAAACTTGATGCGGCCTACGTAGGGAGAATTCTTGCCACATTCAGAGTCTAGTTTCGCCATTGCATTACGACGAGCAGTGAGTTTGAGTAAAGCAGACAAAAGAACTACCAAACGACTTAAATTCTTTAGATTGTGATTTTTTAAATTGCACCTGTAACAAGGGTTATAAAATTTACCAACAAAACCCTCTACGAAATGCCAATCGAGAAGCTGCTTTAAATGCACATAGCTTTGGTCAAGTAAGACGAAAGTATCGAGATTTATTTTAAGCTGAAAAATAATTTAGAGTTATTAAATGTTACTTGACGTCAAGTAGGTCATCGATAGCTTTTTGATTAATCACGCGTGTCATTTTTCCTACTTATATTAATATAACACTTCAAACAATCCATCGTCTTCTCCTCGGTCTTTTTTTATTGTGTGCCTTTGCTTAGTCTTTTATCTTCAGTAAGTATATAGCATCTTTCTCTTTTAGTCATGCATGCATTTAGACATACTGTTCCTTTTCCACTTTCTACCATATTGCCAATTCTAATACCCGATTTCTTGTCACACTTGGCAATCTTCAAATTTATCGCATCTCCAATTTTTTTTTATCTTACACCATTTCCTGTATCTTACACCATTAGATCAAAATTAAGAAATTGAAATATCGATAACTTAGTATATGTATACCTAATTCTGCGTTTTAGTGTTTATAATTATATAAACAGTCAGTAGATAAGGTATGTAGATCGTGGAATAACAAAGCGTATGAAACGCTCACATCAAAACAACGTTAGCGTACTTAGTATAAAAGGAGTAGTGCGAAATAATACCTGGATCCACACAAAAAAGCAATAAACACCGAAACATTACAATGAAAATTTCTTAGCGTGAATACTTTAGTTTCTACTTTAATATTGCGAATAAAAGACCTGGCTCGCATACCTGCTGCAGGAAATGATCTCAAAAGTATCTCAAGACATATTCAGAAATTCTTCTACTAGCACTGCAGAGTAAGGCTCTATTGTTAGAAAGGCGAATTCATTTCTAAATAACTTCCAATGTTTTAGCTATAATGTTGGCTGTTAAAAATACGTATTTAAAAAAAAATAACCTTTTTTGTCAGTGTATTATAATAATTTCATGTGCTTTTTGGCTTTAACTTCGCGTTGTACGTGACAATAATAACCTTTAATAAACAATATAAAGAATGGTAGTACCCACTTATCGTTTTATTAATTTGATATTTCTTGGTTACCAACGTGCATTGATTGGACTGTCACGTCTTGAATTTAGCTTTGATATTTCTGCAATAGAATTTTTACTAAATGCGTTTGCTTTAATTAAAACTCCTTTTCAGCTTCTATCAAGTCCATGTCAATCTTCTCCAAGTTTAGTTTAGCTTTAGTATCATTTTTATTGCGTTGCGAATGTAGATCAAATTAAAAGCAGCGGGAGCTATTTCACGAACAGATTCAGTAAAATATTGCCGCTAGCTGTAAAGCTTTGCCGTTTGAGTTAATATCTTATTACTTCTCCGTACTTTACACACGTATGAAGTTCTGTGAATGCAAAGAATGGTTCCACGTTTATTTTTTATTTTTTTGCAAGGATGTGTGTTTTTATTATATTTTTATAATAATTAACTTGCGTCGTAGGTTTACTGAGAACGTTTTGTTGGAATCGCTTTTGTTACCTCAATATTTTTACTTTTATTACCTAGTTTAACCATCAGAAACCACTAAGAAGTTGTTTATTGTAAGTTAAAATGTTTTATACGAAAAGTAAGCACTTTAGGGGAAAATATTACTTCATAAAATTATAATCACTTAGAATATTGCTAAGAAAAGTAATGTTGAAAACAGAAATATGTACTTAAAAATGTTTTATACCACAAAAATTACTCATATAAGAGCACTATACAAGAAATTTATAAGTAAGCTTTTCATGAAAAGTTTTTTATAACTATAAAAAAACCTTAAGTACCTACTGTAAAAACATTATGAAGAATTTATTGCAAAGTGAAGCCAGGACCTATCACTAGATTCATTCTATAATTAAAAAACTATATCAGCTTTTGTTTTACACAAAGTTCGTTTCCATTCTTTGCACGAAACAAAAGAAAAATAATGAAACTTTTCTTATTTAAGTCGGACGTTGGAACTAAAGTAACCCGCCTTTAGATTTAAATCTTGCGGTCATTAGACAGTCAAGTTAGCATACATTTTAATATCACGAGACAGCTGTGACTCCGAAGAGACAGCTTTTGCAAGATGTCAAAACAAGTACATTTTATTTATATTTTCTTGCCTTCTATCTCCAACGAAAGGATTTATTACTGCAATATATTGTTGGACGTGAGACAATGGATTTAATGTTTGAGCCAACAGTTCCTTAACATTGCTTGAATCTTCGCAACATAATGATAGATGGTGTTGTGTTCTTTTTTATTTTATACGGAAAATTACGGTTGATGTAATCACAATACATTGTCATAATGTGTATCGAGTTCGAATCGAAATCGAATTAAACTAAATATTGGGTAATTGCTAAGCAACACATTACAATAATAAAATTATGATCTTCTTAAATTATAGTAGTAGTTCTAATAAACCTTTTTACTGCCTTAAATCCGATTACGCGACGAACGAGTGAGAGTGTTATATTACGGGGCTTTAAACAAAACATTGAATAAAAGATGATCATCATCATCAGCCGAAAGACGTCCACTGCTGGACAAAGGCCTCACCCTTAGAACGCCATAATGAACGACAACTTGCCGTTTGCATCCACCGGTTTGGTTCACCTGGTGGGAGGCCTGCCAACGCTGCGTCTTCCGGTTCGTGGTCGCCACTCGAGAACCTTTCTGCCCCAGCGGTTGTCAGTTCTTCGAGCGATATGGCCTGCCCATTGCCACTTCAACTTGCATATGCTTTGAGCTATGTCGGTGACCCTAGTTCTTTGGCGAATTTCCGTATTCCGGATCCTGTCGCGCAAAGAATCTCCGAGCATAGCTCTCTCCATAGCTCGTTGAGTGACTCTGAGCCTCTCTAAAAAAGATGATAATTGATTACAAATCAAATAAATGTATGTTCTATGTATGTGCCGTGTGGTATCGGGCCTAGAATTGACCACCCCCTTTCCTCCCGTGGGTGTCGTAAGAGGCGACTAAGGGAAAATCCAGAAGATGGGCAGCAGCGTCTTCCATAACTTGACCACCAACACTGCGATCCCCAAGCCACCAAACGTGGGAATTATGGCACCCCCCCTTCTTGAAGGCCTTTGTTCAACAGTGGACGTTTTTTTCGTTCGTTTTCGTGATGATGATGTTCTATATCATGCAATAATCAAATTGACATTAATGGTTGTGTCAGAATTGTAGCTTGTGGAAATCCATCGCTTCTTCCTTCGGTTTTGGATAATCAGCATGTGTATGTAAATTTACAAAACAATCTTTAGAAGTGGGCGTATTTTTTGGAAAATATATAAATTTATTATATCGTAATATTCCTACACGGCTCTAAACCGTTATATGACGGGTGCAAAATCAAATTAATTCTCAGAAAACGGTTGGTAAGGCAAGGGCCGCGGGCTACGGATGAATGAATTCCAAGAAATTCCTAAATCACTTTTCTTAGACATTAAAACAAAAGAACAAAGCTTTGAATGCCTGAGGCACATCCACTAAATTCTTTTTTGAACATTAGGTACCTACATTGCGTTGACTAAAAAAAATTCATAGTTCGAGTGACCAGGTTTTGTATTGTAACAAGGCCTGTTGATTATTTTAATTTAATAATGCACAGCCAATTAATATTTATTTATTGTGTTCGATAATTACACATCGCTACGACCACACTCACAGTATGTGTAAGCGGATCACGAAGCATGTTTGCCAAGCGTATTAGTAACCTAAACACCGCTGTGAATTCCAAACACTGAACTTGATCTCCGCTACTTCATCTGATTACTTCCGTGCTCTCCTATCTACAACGACCTATCGGGGGGCGGGGGAGACCAACTTACGTCGGTCGGCCCATATAATATAGAGTTACGTCGGCGACAGAATTAACTGGAGCGCGTAATGTTTGACGGTGTATTATTTAGACGAGTAAACTTTAGGTCTCTGATTAAGCTTTTGCTTGGCTTCGAATGTAAATAAACCTTCAAAACTAGACAAACAAAAACAAGGAATAAGAATCTAGTCGAAGTTAAAGGAATTCTCAAAATATTGTCTAGACGTATTAGATTGGATTTCGGTTTTATGTTTCAATCAAATTTAGTTTCACTGAGCTAGCGTATTCTGTTTCAGTAATTTTTATTCATTTGAAGCATATGAATTATTTGCTTCGCAGTGATTTTGTTTGATCTGTTTTTAAAAATTTATTTTCAGTCTATAACTTGCCTTGAATTAGACATCGCAATATCAATACAAGCAAGGCCAAAAATCATTACCCTCTAAGACTCATTATTTTTGTTTTATACCTATCACCGTGTTTAAGTATCTTTATAAATATATGCCTAAGGTTTAGAATAAAAATAGCATTATGACGGTCTTTTTTGTTCTAACACTCAGACTGAAGAAGCTCATCATTCTTTAAAGCACTTATATTCAAAGGCGTGAGGTATATCTCACCTCTGTTTAGTACTTCGAAGAATACATACAGGCGACAAGATGACGTCATAGATATACATTCTTATCAACACCGCTTATACGACGCTTCCAGCCTTATCGCTGACGTAAAACAGACAATTAAATCGCAGCTAATAATAATTAGTACTTAATTATAACTGTGTTCCACGTCATATCCAAATCAGATTCCCATATATTGGTTTGCACTTAATTAACCGGCCTAATTAGAATGACGCGCTGGTCAAAGAGCTGATGGAGTGAAATACGCCTCGAATACTGGTAATTACTTATACCTTAAGTTTGGGGCTAAAAGAGCTCCAGGTAACTGGTATTAATAATGATAAAAATGTATAGGTACTTACATGAATGTTGTAGTTGGACATACATCTTAACACACTGGCAATTACAGACCAGCCCCCTTAGACAAGTGGCAAAACGCTTGACGAATAGAAATACGATGACATGTGTCATTCCCATACATTTATTTTCTATTCTATTTCTATTCGTCAAGCGTTTTGCCACTTGTCTACGGGATCAGTCAATCCTTTTACGTAAATGAATTGAATTGACTTAGGGCCTGTTTCACCATGTACATGTAAAGTGTTGAATAGTTACTTCTTGATTAACGCTATTCAGCAGGTAAAAGTTACGAGTATCTTCTATAGAATCTTAGTTACATGCCAGTTTTTCCCCGGATTAATGTTACTCAGATATAGTGAAATTCGTATGATTAATTACGGGACTTTAAGTGGCGGTTAGTCTACTTGACAATTTACTTGTCGATGGTGAAACAGGCCCTTAATATATTACGTCATAAATTAAATAGGTAAATCCATAGCACACATTTATCATTATATTCAATGTCTATTCTAGCTTTTTGCCTCTAGCCTAGTGCCCTATATATTTTTATTAGATCAACAAAATATGATGGTTGTAAATAACGAATTATGAAGCTAATAAATTATTTCATAATAATTTTCAACGTCAAGAGCCTTTTAAGAACGTTATATATTACCGCACCTTTGCATGCTTCCTCGTGTTACTTCAGTTTTCAGTAAATGCGTCATTGCTTCAGATTAACGTAGAACTCACATTAGGTTTGACTGCATATAATTAACTAATGTAATTACACACAATCCAACAAAGCTAATTATGTACGCGAATTGGTGAATTTGTTACTTGCTTAACGTCACACCTCTACGTTGAATTGCCTATTCTGTCATTGGGTTTTACTAATCACTGGGTACTTTATAATAAATAAGACGGCACAAACCGCATTTTTAGGTTAGTAAACGAAGCTATATTCAATTTCAAATATGGTTAGAATTTTTACTTGTTTTAAAAAAAAAGTCGCTCCCCACTAGGAATTTCTCCTGCATCGTAGATGCGTTGCACAAACATATTATATGTTTGTCACAAACACATCACATAAGTACACAAACACCCAGACGTGGGACAAATATCTGCGGATCGCACAAATTTTTGTACCGCAATCGCTTAGCCTTACCGCTTACCGCAATTGCTAATAACGATGGACTAAATAAAAGTTTCCCAAATTTTTTTGGGAAACTTTTATTTAGACCGTTCAACGAATTCTGATATCTATTGCAATGGTTATTAGCAATGCTATTGTAATTTGGACAAAGTAGTTTTGCCTTCTGAAGATCTTAGCACGTTAAAACTACGTGCAGTACCTATGTGTGCGCAAGTAAGTCTAAGATGGATTTAAAACTATAAACCTTTAATTTTCATCAATCATAACTTTTAATAACGGCAAAAGGTATAAGAGATAAAGACATATTCTTACACGAGCTTCTACTTTCCGTCAAAATTGTTGAAATATTAGGTTGACTATACTAATGTTAATACTTAATTGATTTTTAATTTAATTAGCAGTACATGTCATGATGGTATCCAAAAACTATTAACTTTTAACGCTTCGGTCACTCTAGCTCGCATTGTTAATTTTGTAATCGTATAAATTTGTTAGTTACCAACAGCGATATCAGTTATGTTTCATGAAAATCCAATAGTTTCAGAGATTTAGTATGCTACGTCCTCGATAACTATCCACATACTTTACCTAAGTTATTAAACTCCGATAAACGAACAAAAACACGAATACTTTTATGGACATCGGTCCAATATATTATTTTTGGCACCTCACTAACTCTCGCACATAAAAACTTTTAACTACAAGTAACTGTATGTGAGAAAAATAGCTTTTCCTTTGAACAAACTTCGAAGCTGAGTCCGGTAATAGTGGATACCCACAGTTAGAGCAGTCAGTGGATTTGGAGCGAGCAATATTGATGGATTCTCTCTACGTTATTGCAACCCTCTAATGGAAACAGATTGAGCTATTCTTGGTAGAGGCATGCCTTTATTCAATTACACCCAGTCGGCTTTCAGCTCTATTTTAGTATTAAGCTTTGAGACGCACTATAGAAGCAGCAGTCCTAGTATATGCCTAGGATATTCACTTGATGGAAAGTTCATATTGATCGGTGGGAATAATGGAGTACAATATGTGAACGCTAGGATTAGTACGCCAGACGTTAGCATAAACAGGCAACGTATCGTAATTCCGAATACCACATTAAGTCAAGGCTTCTTAGTAAATATCTAAGCAAAGTGATATACACTTAACTAAGTGGTGCTTAATACAAGTATTATGTTTCATTCGGCACAATATTTTAAATAAGTACTTGTTTATTCAAATGCTCATGCTCACATATTTCTTTAGATAATGGTTAATATTTTGAAATATAATCATTGTGATATAGGTATATAGAAATTATATAGGGTATGACCGAGAATAGGAGGATTGGAAAACCAGGGGAAAGGCCTTTATCCAGCAGTGAGAAACAACACAGTCTAAATAAAAAAAACCGACATAGATACTATATTTTATTAAGTAGTCTGAAATACGTATTAAGTATCGTACCGATGAATACGATACGTAATTAGAAGTCACGATTATCCAAATATGTTTAGGTTTTATAAAACAAAAGCAAATAGCGGTTTACACGTATTCCACTGTAGGCTGACTTTGAGGGACAATAATTATAGACGGTATCATAAGTAAGAGGATACAGAATGTTTCCCGGAAACTTCATTTGATTTCAACGAATTGAACACCAGTATTGAGGTTAATTAATAGCTTAGTTATGTAGAATTCCCGTGGTAGGGGGTGAATTTCAATTTATTGGTAATGTGTACAATCTTCCAAGAAATTGTATTTAGTTATTACAAAAGCTGTCCCCATAAATGGGGCAATAGGCTCGTTCTTCTACATGAAACTATTTGAGTACTGCCTCATAAAACGTAGGTGTGCAAATAGAGCACTTTCCTTCCACCTTCGGAGAATCCAGGTGCGATATTGTCAAGTCAAATATTATTGAATTAAAATCATGCGAATGGATGTGTATAGAAATCTTTGTTTATTTCGAGTAGTCCAATAGCGTCCACTTGTATAAGTGACATGTTTTTATCCAGCATTTTGGTTCATACAGTGACAATAAAATACTTGTAGTAATATCATAGCAGTAGTTTTTGTTTTATTGCATTTATTTTAACCAGATCCCGAAATATGTGAAGGGTTAAAAAAAAACAAGGCGAGTCCATTTAAGAAAAATATCCAAATTTGCTCCTAGAAAATAGGTACACTATCCTCTTCCTTGAAATTTATGTTCCGAATATTTTAAAACTGTAAATTACAACGGGTTAAATGGCACTGAAACGGTGTAGCACTTCGTAAAACGAGCCGTATTCGTGCGACCGCCACATGCAATTTAACCTCATTTGCATATCTTAGCTGGAACGGTTATTGCTCGTGCCAATGAACAATTTTGAGCCCCCGTCTCAGATAGCGTTATATGAGGTTGTAATGCTATTACTTCGACAAAGAAGTACTCAAATCTATAACATTATTTTAATGTTCCGATTCCGATTTTTGAATTCTGATGTTGTCATGTCAATTCAAGTCTAAATTATATCAACCTAGATTATACCAAAACTATGATAATTTTAAATAAAAAATAAAGCCAATCAGGCACTAAGAAGGTTGGATAACAGTAGGTATTAACTAAGAGAGAGGTTCAGAAAATTAATGAGCCATTAAATGGTTATGTATCTATTAAACAACATCAACTAACTACCTATGACAGAGCACGGATCTCAGCTTAGAGCTAGATTTAGTTCGGAGTGTCTAGGTATAATGCTACTGGTTTAGCATGGTCTTACTGCAGGGCATAGAGATCCGACGAAAAATATAGTTTCTAAAGAACAGAAGTCTGAGAAACGAACTAGCTTTAGGGTTTGAAGATCTTCTTAAACAAAAGAAAGTATTTTGCTTTGAATTTTGTGAGTAGAAATAGAAAGTAAAGTTGACTTTACATTGTGCTTTTGTAATATAAATAGTTTTGAGCACATACTGTCAATATATGTGTTTTGAGTAACACTTATGGAAAGAATAGTATTTTACTTATAATGTGTACATGTACCTACGTTTAGGAGATCCGAAGAAGTAGTCAGTACAGTTCTCCTAAATTACAACAATCAGGAATCCGTACTACACATCGCTGAACACAAATTCGATGTAATAGGTAGCGAGCCTATTGCCATTCATTGGGTGCACCGTGCTCGCCACTTAATCACGACTAACTTTACCAGAGGAAATTGTATTCTAGATCCATTTACACCGTCCCTTTATAGATAAATGTTATCCCAACCCTAAAAACACAATAAGAACTATATTATGAGGTTGGGATACAGTAGTAAACATAACGGCGTCGTCGTCAATTTATATTATTCATATCTACTGTCTAGTTTGAAGCAGAACCACTAATTAGATCCACGTCTTGCGGTTTTCTCGACCGCTACATTCGGAAACTAAGCTTGACTTTATCCTGTCCCAGATAAGCTTTGTCCTGGATGAGTCTGAGGTCAAGGTATTAGTGATTCGACCTTCCTCTAACATTACATTAGTCTGTTACGTAAACCTTAGGAATCGTTACGAAATGGAAGCCACGCGTTTTTCTAATTCTCTTAGCTCGTCAATTATACCTTCTAGTTATGTAACCAAGGTAACTACGGTGTAACTAAGGTAGTTTTATAAGTATATACCTACATTATACAACCTTAAAGTATTTTTGATCGTATAAACAAATAAAACTTTTTATGGAAGCCATAACCTAAAATATAAAAAAGTACAGACCGAAATTCAGCCTTTCCCAGAAAACTGAACCAAGCATAAAATAGAATACGTGTACCGCCTATTAATATAACGTGCCTATTAGTTTACGTAAGGCTTGTAGCGAACTAGGAGTTGCAACGTCTCGTGTCAAACGTCAAACGCAAGAAGTTGCGGTCTGGATTCCGCCGCAACCACATCGTGCAAGTGACACTGCCCAGTCTGGCCGATGCACTGCACTGTAGTAAATCTATTGTCATGTAGTGCATTGCTTACAACTATACAACCTTATTTTTTCATTGTACGAAACCTGAAAATATTTTGTTTAAAATCAGTAACTGAATCAATTGTAATAACTTTCACACCATGTTATATTTTGTCAAAATGTGCCGCACGCGCCGTAAACGTATTTTTGCGCAAACAACGAAGCAACTTAACAAACCTGTAACTTTGTGAATTTTTATTAATATCAGTATATAAAATGTGCTTAGAGCACTTAAGAAATTTTGAAATTATTTCTATCTCATGAAAATATTGTCACGTGTCTCGGTTTTCGTAGGTATAAATATACTAAAAGTAAGGTTGTATATCAATAATAATTATGTTTGTTCGCTAAACGTTGTAAACTTCAATAATTTTCTGTTCTTGCTAAAACTAAAGGACACTTTCAAATTCATGAATTATAATTAATTTGATTCAATAAGAAATGTTTCCTACGAAATGTAATCAAAATTGATCATTCAATTACTAGACCTCAGTAATAATACGATTGTCTAGACGACGTCTTGTACTTTAATCCATAATCCAAAATTTCCCCGTTAGCGTGTCCGCAGTGAATTTTCGATGTATCGTAAATTACGTACTACTAACTGTTTGTGGGAAATGCCACATGCTACAAATTGAAACTAGAATATGCATAGGTAACTAACAATTAGCCCAACTCATGAGTACTGGTACGTTGGGGTTGAATTTATGCATTTTGGTTGCAACTGATTTCGGCGCAATGAAATAATGCTTAGACATTAGACTAGACGTCTACGTTACCGGAGATACTCTGACGTAATATGGAACGTTTGACGCTTGATTGCCGATATTTCATGCATGTTATACGGAAACCTGCAAGATTTGCCTTCAAAGTAACTTAAGTTTTGCTAGTTATGCGCTTCACTGCGGTTTCCGTTAATGCAAGTTCGCATGACGGCAGCTTTATAGATATTATGATCTCGACTTGTACCAATACTATCATCATCATCATCGGCCGGTTGCAGTCCACCGCTGGACATAGGCCTCTCCCAAGGTACGCCATAATAGTCTTTTTACAATTTTCTGTAGGTATATATTTTTGCTTTGCAATTTTGATGGGGCTGGGAACCTTTGTTTCGAACTTTTATTGACAATTTAATATTTTTCCTCGATAACTAAACATCAGCAGTAAAGCGTCTGTTAATTTACGCCAATAGGTATTGTTTAGTGCCCATTTATGAGTCGGGATAACATAATATAATAAACATATAAACACCAGCTATAGGGTGGCATCGCTCACAAATTCACCTGTTTCCCTGTTCAGGTCCGCAATATTGATGGAAAGGGGAAATCGGATCATGAGAATCATTAAACCCTCGGGCTTCATGCGGCAGTGCTAGATTAATGCCCCACCTGTACAACTTTGCCGTCTGGGACTTTCATCGGGTAATACTCCGCACTTATTAGATTTTCCTCAGCAATTTCATTCCGGAAAATCTATCTGGAAATTTCGAGGGCTTTTCTATAGGCTAGGTATGTTTTGTCTGCTGTTATAGGCAAAATGTGCAGACTACTGGCACAGGTAAATAAGGTCTGTATTCGTTAAGTCAATGGTAAAGAAGAATTAATTCCCATGTTATGTACGTGAGGTTAAGTACCTAATAGCTGTACCGGCCGATCAACCAAAGTTAAGACGCGCTTGCCAGAGTCAGTCCATAGATGGGTGACACCGTGACGCTTAACTTGCTGTCAATCGTAGATCTTTCCTGAAGGATTTTTGACAGCTGTCACAAGCGTTCACCAGCCCTAAAGTCTGTTTACATGTTTATATAAATACCTACTTTTAATATTATTCCTTTCAGCTGGAAGCTAAGCAATAATTTGTTCCACAATTAAGTCCTTAAACATTGTAACTCTATAATTAAAACCGTTCCAAAAATCAACATTCCAAAGCTTGTGTATACAGCTGCGAATGATAGTACGTATGTATTAGAAACACTACTGTAACATGTCACAACAAAGCGAAGGATCTCAGGACGTGAGTAGAAAACGTGATACACAACAATCTAGCAGACGATTAGCGCCCTTGCGAGCCCTGTCGGCCCGAGAGCTGGGCCGAACGAAATAAATCTACGTAATTAATGTCAATCAACTGTAACTGGTTTTAGATCGCCAATTAGCGTAGTGTGCGGTGTATGGCAATTGATAGATCGACTCACGAGTATTTTGTAGACATGTTTATTTTGTTTAGGTTTCAGACATTAGGTATTATTATGAATGTTGTATTGCCTAAAGTTGAAATAATATTATTCATTAAACTTTACGCCTCTGGCGAACGACAGGAATCGTAATCTTCAATCGTACAGAAAACTAAAAGCATTTTAAAACCGTGCTAGTTACAGCAAACTTTAACACAACATACAAAATCTAAAAATGAAATTAAAGTACCTTACTCGTTATGACTAGCTTAGGTATTCACGTCCCCATTTCTCAGCTGAAGTTAATTAGCTAAAGTAACATGCCGCAAAATAGTATGCGGCAATTAAGAACGCCAAGCTTTCTTCGTCTGAGAAACTCCCTTACTTTACAGACTTAAATCTTACTTTGCGCGCGCAATTTTAATGGTTTCAATGCAATCTTGGCGTGTTTGTTTTAGTGTTAGTGCTAATTTTCTATCGTTTAGTACCGAGCTAGAATGTTTAATGCTTGCTAGGGAAAGTCAATGGCAGTTATGAGATGTAATTTAGTGAGAATATGTTGGATATATTCTTACATCTACATATTTAAGGAGATAGCAATTAGATGTACTCATCTAAGCGTTATTTATTTATTATTGTAACATAGTAGATAAAAATTGACCGTTGAAAAAAAAAGTTGTTTTATAGGTGTTAACATAAATACTAATATATTATAGATACCCCGATACCTAATACTCCCAAAAATCAAACAAAGCTAAAGGTGTCTCCAAACATCGAGCGGCAAGCGCGCGCGGCAGCCACGCTCGGCCTGCCGCGCTGTGTGTGTGAAACATTAATTCATTTATTGATTATAGAGTTATGGGATCCTCGATAAAAAGAATACCATACTAAAGACAAACGTGAAGACTTATGGAATTAACCCTTTATTGTTATAGTTCTGATATCAACTATAGCGCGCGGCGTATCTTGGATGTTCCGTGCAATACTGCCGCGTAAACATTTGTCGGCTTAGTCCTAACTAGAGCCGGTAGAAATGAATCCTGCAAACGCCGCGTGTTGCTGCCGCGCTCTTGCCGCTCAATATTTGGACACACCTTAACGACACCCAATATGTTTCAATTTATGAAACCGTTTAGGCTATAGTTTACACAGCGTGCCAAAAAAATTGCCGATAAATTAGGTTCTTACAACACTCGAAAAATATAACCCTCATTCTGGGCATTCGTGTAAAAATAAGTAAGACATTACCAGTCTCTCGGCCTATAATATAATGACGTAAACGCTATCAAAATAACACATGGGGAGCTAGCTGGTCACGGCAGGATCTCGCGTAATTTTGACAAATAAGCCCGCCGCTGCACAGTAATCAAAGTTATTACCCGTCCCGTCACGGCCGAGTCACGACTTACATGCTTAAAGATAAATCACATACAATACTGTAGTAAAAGAAACTTTCTTTTATTTGTATGGGGTATAGTAACATGGTACAAGATTAGATATTTTATTGAATAATATTGTTTGAGAACTGAATTTGGGACTTGTGCAAATTTTTAATATCATTAATTTAGGTAAATAAATACACATAATTATGTCTTTCTACTGATAGAATAATTTCTCATTGGTGTCGTGACTGAATGACTCCTAGTCTGGAAAAAGTATTATTTGATTTTCTGTATATTCTCTATCGCTATATCGTTCTAATATCGCGTAAGTATAAATACGCAAATTTCAGGAGATTAAAAAATCTGCAGTATCGTTCGGTGCACCACTGATGCATCCGACGTGTTTTTTTTTTATATTACCCCTTCCCATTGGTTGAAGCTTACGTGTTTGATTCGTCAAACGATGCGAATCGCAATTACTTATGGATATACGAAAGGTATTTCATAAAAAACTTACGTGCTCTTTCTTAAGTGACATACATGTATTGTGTATGTAAATCTATTCTTCTTCAATGCTCATATAACAACTGGTTTTATTTATAAGTATCAAATATATTATAATTAAAAGGACATCAACAAAATAATAGTCATTTCAAATAACACTGTTCCTCTTTAAATAAAACCTTTAATAGCTTACACTTAAGTTCACGTAGACATGAAAAACATATGCTTGGACATCGTAAACAAACCCGCTTAAATATTATTTCCCAAAAATTTTACGCCATAATAATACAATATAAAATGAGGTTTCTTTTGTAAAGTGCCACATTAAAGTAGTGCCACATTTGACTAGTCATAAAGGTCGGTGTTATGGCACGGATTGTTTCTAGGAAGCCACTGTTCTGGCATATACCTATGGTGTCGCCGTCTTCTCGTTTTCTTATTCTTATGGTCCTCTTTACAAGGATCGGGTGCGCAGGGGGCACAAGGTTTTGGTTTTGGTACGTGAGAGCATGCTGGCTGGCAAGGAGGTTCGCGAGCGGCCTGAACCGCGGGGCAGTCAGGACTACAACCTCGTTTTATCAATTGCTTCATAAACTTCATGAAGTATACCAACAGTAGTATCATGCTCGCATAACATATTACCTTCTCTGCCACTGCATCTCGCGTAGTTCTTTTAGCTAACATTTTGATATTTGTGTTGTATATGTTTTTATAGACGGTATGTCATGTAGCACTTTATAATTTAAATGGGAAATACTCAGAATTTTGTTACATTATTTTTGATTAAATCTTACGTCGACAAAGCGTCGACTGTCAAACTGATATTTGATGTTTCACCTTTTAATTCAGCATAAATTTATAAGTAAATACTTTTTAACATTAAAAAGTTTGAATGCTACGCTGTGACAATCTTAGGGACACAAAATAAATAATTATATGGTAAACGCAAATAAAAATAATTTAGTGAATATACCTAAATTTTAAACGAAAACGAAATTATTATATTTTATAGGTTTTAATTTACCTGCTCTGTTTAGAATCTCAACAAATCTAAAAAAGCAATATAAGAATCTGTCTTATCGTTCATTATTTATATTTTCCAAATATTACAACAGGCATAAAACTGATGAAACATTTCTCCGCATATACATTTCGGAATACTTAGGCAGAAAACGCCGCTTTGAAGTAAGAGCGTCAGTAATGAAAACAGTACAAATTCGTGTTATATCAAAGTTGACGTACAGTGTAATAAGTTTATCTAGTTCGTGTCTTTAGCTGTATAACTATCATCTCACTTCGCTGTTGTAACAACGTCACGTCTCACGTACAAAGTCGTTATCAACGCTAGCATTTATGTCAGTGGTCTAAGTAATAAGCGGTTATTATCTTTATCATAAAATAACATCACGTCCGTACCTACTGCCCGAAAAGGTAAGCGAGGTATAGGACCTAGTTATCTAATAGGCCAATAAACCGGGCACAAATCCAGACTCCATGCTAGTGAGAACTGCTACCACCTTATGGAAAAATAACACTTTGCCCGTCCCAGGTACAAAACGTAGGACCTCACGTTCAGTAGTCACGCTTTGCGACCACTACACCAAGAAGGCTGCATAATTCGAAGGTATTGAAGAGTGAACTGGAAAAGAGACGGCATCGAAAGGGAGCTCATTGACAATCTTAAAGAGACAGAACTTTCTCAAAACAGCGAAATCTATATAATTATAAAAAAAGTATATCTTCGTCGTTAAAAGACATAAACTGATCGCTTCTCGCGAACATTGGAAAGACAGGTATGATACCTAAATTATTGTAGTGAGCCATTAAGTTTAGCCGTAAAAGGAGCTCTTCATGACGTCATCATTAAATGCTACAAAGTTTCTAGATAATTGCTTTTTAACTTTGTTACTTGTTAATTTATCAGATATTTACGAGAGGTATTTCACTTTATTAATGAATATTATTATTTAATAAACTTATAATTGGCAGTCAGTAACTATTTGGAACTAACATCTACGAAAACGATAAAAACTTTCACTGAACGCGTCAGCTGAAACGAAGCTTGTAGCACCATAATATCTTGCATCCTTGTAGTGAACACAAACTGTGTTTTATCATTACACTCATCGGTTCACGAAAAAGGCACGATTTTTCTCTAAAAGCTGCATTAATCCTAATATTTCAACGTACAGACATTTATCTACTTACGGATCTCCTATCTCGACCCACTCTCGGAAATAAATTATTCACAGTTACTTACTGTACGTTAGATTGTGAATTGTGCCAAATTCCAAGTCTGCATGAAAAATGTTAGTGGCCTGCCCAAAATGTCCGGCGTAACGTAAGTGGTTGAAAATCGTTTCAGCACTGGCCGACTCCAATTGTTGGAGATTTAATGGCTGGATTCTGTGCATTCGCCCGATAGCACTAAAGCGCTTTAGTTAAAATGTAAGCCGAAGGTAAAAGCGCTGTTAGGGTGCATTCAAACGATAAGGCTTTTGTTCATGTTCACATTTACTTTTTATGTGCCATCGTGCCGACGTAAGATAGCTGCATGATATGATGCTGTCGAAAATGTATGCTACATTTTATGCAGATACGGCTAACGCAATTTCGTAGCGTTTTAAGACTTATAGCGTTTGAAACTTATTTCTAATAAATACACTGTAAATATAACTTGAAATATGTTTTTGCTTACGACAGACAACACTCTTGTTAAGTGTAGTAATCAATTTCATGTTCTAACTAATGCATTATTGTTTTCCATTGACTCGTTATTTTTTCTTTTTCGTGCATGTTAACATCTAATTGCATAAAAATTTCTGAAACATAAACAGTGGTGTAGATTTAGGAACCCAGTTAGCTTTATATTATACACCGCCCAGGGAGCGTCGAACCTACACTAGAAGTCTGTCACGCGCCTAATGGCGCTTACTATTACATTTGCCTACCAAAATATAATACAAGAACACAACGACATTAAAACACTACAAAAATTTTACGTTCCTCGGTAGGGAATTATATCTATCGTATCGAGGATTCCTCTCAGGCCTGATGGAGTAGAAAACCGAAAATGTTTTATAGCTGAAAGCTAAAATTTTACACCTAAACTTTCAAACATGGTGTAAAAATATTCATAAATATTTGGCATCGTAAAATGTAAACTTCGTTCTGTGTATATTTTTAAGCTTTTACTATAGTAGTAAAACTAAAACAATGGTTATGAATGAGTTCGGTTATACTTTTCGACCAGTCGTTTGTCATCTCTGCGTAGTATTCTTCTAAGTAACCGCTATAATTATGATGAACAACGAAGAAAGATTTTTTATACCAGGTGGGTGATGTTACGACCTACGGCATTAAGTAGTTTATTAGCATTTATCTCTCTCAGCTTATTCTGGGACAGTTTCAACTTTTTAAAAGGGCCTTTATCAGCAACACAAGCAACTGTATCGCTAATGGCACCGCATAGTTAGGTTATGAGACTTTAGAAGACTTACATATTATAAGTAAGTTGGGTTTAGTTTTCTAAAGTCCTTAGGGACGGTAGGAATACTAGTCTGTAAAACCGCCGAGAAAATGAGCCGGAAGAGGTTAAAAACCCCTATTTGGCTAAATCTAAACCTAGTATATTTACGAATATTAATATTGAAGGATGAATGAGGTAAAACTACTGTACCTATTCCCTTGTTTCAGGTATGTGGCTTGCACAAAATGGGTAAGTAATCCCAAGCTACATGTTTATTACCTATGTGGCCATAAAAATGTTTAAACTACTACATGTAGACTCGACAAAAAAATTACCAAAAACGCCCGCACTGCTACGCCCGTAAACTGGATTTTTACGGTCCGTGTTTTAAATTTGAAATAAAATAAACCACACTATGTACCTACCTACTGTCAGTTAATAATAATAATAATAATGTTTATTTCTCTCAAAAGGTACATATTTGGTACAGAGCAGCCAAATATGTACCTTTTGAGTTGGTACGTCACTTTGGTATTGTTCTTGTATGAACGGCCGCATCTATATTGTCAGTGTTTGGGTTAGACGGTAAAAACGAGGAAGGAATTTACGTAAGTAACAAAAATACAAGAGGTTCAACGTTTACTCCTCAATAAGGTCATTTAAAACAAGTAGGTATAACAAACACTTTGGATCGCTGAAATAAATAATGTTTCAATACTGACCCCAGCCTACAATCAATAAAATAACTTTACCATCAGGCACGAAATACGTTTTTGTTCTAAATACAGCTGTACCCGATTGCATGTTCAGTTACATGGGGAAACCCAACCTGTCAGTCTTTTTTGTCTAGACCGATAGCAGGAATACTAATTTTGACGTTTGTCCCGGAATAACGTTTATTCCGAATCTGATAACTGCTGAACAGCAGGACATTCATTTTCGTTGTACTGTTTGTTTTGTTTTACTACGAAGGCTGTCGTAATATTAGTTCTTCGTTCTTAACAAATACGGGATATGTATCTATGTTTAGGTACAACTACAAACTGTATGAATAAATAAATACAAGCCAGCAATTTAAAGATCAAAAATGGTATTACAGAGAAAATTAGTTCCTTTATTCAATGGTGGTATAACAAACAAACTGGTGCTAAAACAAACAGCTAATATAGTTAACATCAATGATTTATTATTTTTTGTAATTTTTTCAGTCAAGTTTCGAAGCATCAACGTTTTCCTGTAAATATGTTTTACCAGCAGCGGGTAAAACCCGACACATTTCTATGTAATCTACACTCAATATTCTCCAAATGGAACTGAACGCACAATAAACCCGCGCCGATTGTATGTTTCAGCACATTGTGAACTAGAAAAATGCACTTTTATGGGACAAATAAATTTCAATTCCACTTGCGTTCGTCGGCAATGTATCAACATTGGAACATTTATTCTGTCTCAGTGAACTTGTTTACCGCAGACAGGAGTACCTACTTGGTTATGCATGCCGTGGCGCGGTCAGCAAAATGCTCTGCCAAGTGCATTCGATAAACGCTACCCTCTTGCAAAAGTTACATTGTGCCTCCCCGATGTCCGCGGATCGCTGCCATATTTTGCAGTGGTTTGAATTATTAAAATCTGAAAGAAAATACTTATTTTCTTTTAAGAGAGGAATTATGACTTGCTTTGTATCTGGATTTGATATTGCGATGAAATGAAACAGATTGTGTTGATTCGAATTAGGTGTGGATATTCGTAGTTATAATTTATGATGCTACCAATATAAGTGCTATCAATACAACTACAAGATATTTAGGTAAATCATTTGCACTTATATCACAATTTTTCTGTTTAATTATCCAAACTGTTTAAACATCGTACGTGACACCTTATTGTTATATAGCAAAACGATACCTATTTGTTCTAAAAGGTTCCTTTTCTTGCGTAAGAAATACTTTGACAGAATACACAAAGATAATTTGACGAGTACCTTTAAATAAACTAATAAATATTGCATGAATCCCAAAGTGAAGCATTGATGTGGCTATATTCTGCTTCCTTGACATTACTCTAAGCCAGATAACGAGGTCAGAATCTATTATAATATCAGTATACGTTATCAACGTCTACTGCTAATTAATTGATTGCAATTGAATAAGCAAGTGACTACTTGTAGTCAATTGGATCACTTGAACATGATGACAGCTTGTTCCTATGGGAATGATGTTATACCGAATATTAATGTTTACGATTTACTTACAATCGCATTAAATTGAATAGATAGATTGCATCGTAATAATACAATGATGAATACAAATTCTCTGGTGAATGCGAATATTAACCTACTAACAGCTCAAGAAGGACATAGACGATGTATCTTGCACTAGCATTTGCGAAATTCAATATTGCTTTTAATAGTGTGTATTTGTTATACCGTGTTCTATGAATACAGCATCCTTTTTTTATTCGTTATAATTATTACATAATCATAAATACTTACCATAATAATGGTCTCCTTACCAAATTTCGGTCACGGCGGCCTTTCTCAGCTGAAAATAGCCAACTATGCACGAGATATTATAGTGCACAAGTGTGTGTGCAAACACAGGTGCACTCCCTATTCCCTCACTCTAATAGTCCAATGGGACGGTAGACAGACACGACCGGAGTGAGATCAGGCGCAGGACCAACAGTTTAACGTGCCTTCCGAAGCACGTAGGGGTCTCGACATGTTAAAACGGTCACCCATCAGAAGTCTGACCTCGGCGAGCACGGCTTAAATTCACACATCGACTGATCTGCGCGGTAGCCACATAGAAACAAATATAAGTCCTTAGTAGAAATAGGTACTGCAAGCATAATTATATCAATTCATTGAAACCTGAAAATGTAACACAGATTTTGATAATGTGACATCTATTGCCGTTCTCTTTTCAAATGGTTTCGTGCATTATTTCGTCGAAAATCTGACAGGCACGTAAATCACTGACTTAACGACCTTCTATTGTTGATCCATGAGCACTGTAACTCAACCAACCATTTTACGCTATGTGTCTGCTGTCAGATAATCACCCACGAATTGTTGGCCCCCAGTATTCTACCTAAACAAGCGACAGCAAGTGTCAAATATCAAATATCCGCCATTAGACTTGTTTATTTAGTGTGTTGGTGCTGTCAACGGCAAACTTGCGGAATTATGTAGGTACGTCCAGCGCAAACTAGTCTTCTGCTGTTCGTGACACACGACCATTACGGATGCGAAGCACTGATTATTTTGCAACTAACAAGAAAGCGCTTTGAATGTTAAATTGCCTACTTTTTGCAAGTTATTTGCGGCTTTAAAACTGTACTGTATAATTATGCTAGATTAATAGATAGGTAATTCGTGCCTTATATTTGTCGGAAAATATACTGTTTATATTAGGAACCTAATTATAAGGTAAATTTTAGTTTCCTGGTAGTACGCATTTCGAAATTTTAAATTGTGCCTTTGACGACGTCACTATAAGTACTGAATAGTTTTTCCTATGATGTGCCTTAATCAACTGCAATTTTGGAGCCTTTATTCCCGTGAGTGCTGCGACATATTTGTGTTAGACTTCCTCACGTAGGTACAAGTTATTGTAGGGTAGTCTTCTATAACTCTTGCTAATTTAGTTCATGGCATCGGACGCGTGAAGTTGGCATCATCCTATTGTTTGTCATACCTGCCAGTGTATCTCGGTTATTCAAGTCTAAGTCACTTGTCTAACTATATATTAACTACTCCCGGATAACATTAAACTGAAGGCACTTAATGAAAGTTTTCATTGCGTTGTGTTTGCAAACAGCTCTTACACGTGCAACGTCGTTTTCTTTACATGTTTTAAACTTATTGTTATTGGCGACTTACCTTTTGACAAAAGTAAATCTTGAAGACTTTGAACTAATAATTTTTCGGAGTATGTTACAGACATGGCCAGGCTAAATCGTCAATTGTACATTATCAACATAACAAATGGGTAGAAAATATTTTAACCAGAATACCTACGGGGATAAAAATACTAAATTTTGATCTCCAAACTAACCAAATAATATATGCCAACATCGTACTCAAATTTATGTAATGTCGTAATCATCGTCATCGTAACGTATACTTAACGACTAACGAATTTATGTAAGGTCTTTCTTCTGAAGTAGAAAAGGACTTTCATAAGGTCAACTGTCATACTAAAGGTGAAATTATAACACTCTTGCATTTGACGTTGCCAAAAACCGAGGAGAGACATGCAAAGTTAACGTAGAATAAAACATAGGTAATAAGTGTGAGTGTCATCTAATAATCGTAAATAGTCTGGCCCTTCGATACGTGGGAAGGAAAGAATGAACAAGGGTCTGAAGGAAACAAAGCTCTTATCGCGACCGAAGAACCCGTTAGAAACTTATTTATATACTCTTACAATCTAAGCAAGGGAGGATGTAGAACTTCTATGCTAATGTCAAACCTTGGTACACTTGCAAAAGCCGTAAATACTACATTACTAAAACCTCATAAATAGTTGTTGTGACCCACCAATGAACGCAGCAATAATCATTTCCTCCCATAAAATGTGACTATGCATGACCTTCCATTCACAGTTTAGCACAAAAACAAAGCAAAATATCGGACAATACGCAATGTAACTGTAAGCACAACTAATAATCATAAACAGTTTGTCACACGAACGGTCGACCCTCAGATGTACAACAACATACTGCGTAATTTCCTCTTCAGCCACGATTCAATCTCGTGGAATATTTCGTGCGATTTGCACCCTCCCATATTCTGAACACGCAGTGTTACCTGACAAATTTATCACTTTCCAACATTTCCTAGAGCCAGGGTTAGGTAGACGCCGCGTCTTAAGTGTTGTAACATAGGAAATTTACTTTTAGGCTTTGTGAAATGGATTACTTTATGCTTACATACTAATGCACGTAGAAAGCGTTGTGGCAATTTACCGTTTGTTGAAATCTCTCTTTTTCTTAAATGTACGATATCTTTCGAAAGTCAGCTGGTCATAAGTTACGTTTCCGTTATTTCTGTAAAATCATGGACAGCTTCAATCAGAATCAGTATTTTATAACCACCATCCACCGCAAAATTAACATCCCGAGTTGCCTCACTTTACATCAAGAGATAGTGCCGACAGAATTTATGTGGATGACAAATTTGATCACATTACTGTAATGTATAGGGGTGGAACTATAACCAGCCGACCGTCACGTGCGCGGCCCGCCTGTCATCCCATCTGAATCAAATCATTTATGTCCTGTTTATGTTTGGGCCAATCTGTATGATTATTTACGTCATTATCCGTATGCGCTCGTTTGAATTAATTTGTGCGTAATAATACTTGTGCTACTTATTATGGAAAGCATGGAGATATTTAATGGTAACTATCGACTAGGTTGACTAGTAGTTCTGGAAACGGCAAAATGTAGAAAGAGCCGAATTAGTAGAAAGAAATCTTAACTACGGTACACTATAAGAATAATAAGATTTTAGCCCCATTACCATGAACTCTTAAGCAGGGCAGTTTACGTTGTGGAAGCGGGACGACGCATAAATGACTGAGTTACATAGGAACATACATAAAAATAACAACTACGTACTAAGAAAGGATATAATAAATATCTCTACTGAAAATGGAACGTTCAAGTTTTAATACATACATTTATTTATCAAACTTTATAGCCTTTCAAACAAAACCATATTATATTGTTGATTTGCATCATTAACAGTGCAAAGATAATTAGGTGCAATCTGAGGCCGGAAGGGACTCACTATGAATATATGAATTTAGCCATCCACTGACCAACCGTAGCAAGCACAATTTAACTTTAAACACGGTTTTCTTCTTACCTATTCAACTAGTACTTATTCGTTGTATTTATAACCGCACATCAACTAGTAAATTTTGGGAGGCAGCTTCATTCCCTTTGATTAAATACCGTTACTATAATTGTCTAAACTTCATTCGTCGTATTATCTTCATCGTAGTGATAGTCTACATTAAGTGGACGTAGTGTGGTAGTAACACATGATTGGCCAACTAGGCTTTTATCGCCTGGGCAGGATGTTGATTTTAAAACCTTTCCTTCATTATTTGGGACATCTAGCATATGTGGCGTTAGCACTAGATACATCATATAGGAATAGCAACTCTTCATCAGGAGACGATGTCTGGTAGAGGTGCGCGTCCCCTGCGACTACAGCTGTGATGGCGATGAGGAACACTATTACTTTCATTGTTGAAGCTGTACAGGACTGCTGTAAATAATAATAATAATAATAATATATAATAATGTCTTTATTTCTCCTCACAAACAAGACCTCAACATACAATTTAACATTTGCAAACATAAAATATACATTTTTTCAGTCTAGTGTATGTGAGAAGCTGGTGTCTATTATAGGTTTGCACCTGTATTACAGATCACCAGATCCTCACCTCACGGTACAGGTATGGAATAACAAGTAAATTAAGTAGGATTACGTATGGAGGGATTTATTGTAGCTTATACAGTTGAAAGGAGACAAGACTTAAAAACTAACATAACCGTAATATGCCCCTTTTATATAAAACAAGTAGGTATTTTAGACAATATGTACTACCATTGTAATCTTCTTATCGAATGGTTGTTGAACAACCTGGTGTCAGAGTTTAAACCGCCTGTAGGCCGCTGACATGGCTTTACACCGTTAAAAAATCTCACTGATGTGCCGGTTTCCTCACGATGTTTTCCTTCACCGTTTTTAGCAACTGATAACTAATTTATAGTACGCACCTGAATTCGAAAATACATTGGTGTACGTACGGGGTTTGAACTTGCGACCTTTGACTTGGCAGTCCAACGGTCATACCACTTGGCTATCGGTGCTATTGTAATACAATCAGGCAACAATGGGACAGTACAAAGCTTTATGTACTCTGATATTTATTGCATTTTATATACTCCAACTGTATTTTACCATATTTGCATATACCTACCTATTTAACCAATTCTTAGCTAACATTACATTTTTGTGATGATGCTTATTTTTAGATATATCGAAATAAATTGAAGTGTATAAAAATCTTTTTAACATAAGTTGGATAACGTGATTTTTTTTTAATTTTTTAACTTTATTGTAAGTAATATTGGCAATAAGAATGAGAAATTCTGAAACCGTTAATTATAAATAAATTAATAATTTACTAGTTTTATGCAAATTACAAAAAACAACCTTATTATCATGTAATGTTGAATATTTTTAACCATTTTACCAAATTTCATTCAAATTATAAGCATTTGTCAAGCTTTTTATGTTGCTTATATTTTGGTTTCATGGCATCACTTTCTAGGTTTATGCCTAAAACTGTTTTTCAAAGCTTGTGTTTTGTAAATCGATAATGTAGGCAAGGTTTTATTTTACTTTGAATATTGCTGGTTTTATTATGAAAAATAGTAAATTTACCTCGTTCAATTTTCCAACAACTAAGCGACACACTCGTTTTGAAGGACACCAAACAATTGTCGTATATCCAATTTTGACATGGATTTAAACACAAAAATATCGTAAAGGAAAATGCGCTACCTAACAAAATTGATTAATGATGAATATGAGCAGGTAGCTGTCATGTAAGTTAATTAATCAATACACATAAATTAAATGGGACAGACTGTTTGTAACATCAAAATAACAGCTTTTTACTCAATGCCTATGATATTCTACACGTTACAGCTAACAAAAAGGCTATTTTAAACATTTTAGTCTGTCTGTCTGTATGTCTATTTGTTCCGGTTAATCTCCATAACGGCTGGACCGGTTTTGACGGAACTTTCACAGGCAGATAGCTAATGTTATGAGGACTAGTAAACGCTATTTTAAATTTCAAATTTTTTTGGGTTCCACGGGAAAATTACAAAAACGCGGGAAATTCGCGGGCTTCTCCGCGACGGCTGAACGGATTTTGACGAACCCTTCACTGTCAAATAGATGATGCTACAACGAGTAACTAAGGCTGCTTTTAATTTTGAAAATATTAAGGTTTCGTGCTACTTACTATAGGTACCTACTTATTATGGAACGCACGAAGATATTTAATGGTAACTATCGACTAGGTTGATTAGTAGTTCTGGAAATGGCAAAATGCAGAAAGAGCTGAATTGGTAGAAAAAAATCTAAACTACGGTACACTATAAAAATAATAAGAATTAATTTAATTTAATTTAATTATTTATCGAGGCATAAATTAATCGGACAGAAATAATACGCATTTATATATATTTAGGTCAACAATAATAAATATGTGGAAAGTTATGTTATTAGCGTTTCAACATAAACATTGAGACGAAATACTCTCTTGCACGAAAAGTGTTATTATTCCTTATAAGATTTTATTAATGACAATTATTATAATATTATTTAGTAAGTAGGTACCATATGTTTATTGTTATGTTATTTATTATTATTTAGAGTTTGTTTATATTTTAGTAAATTTTCTCTCAATTTTGGAAATTATCCTAAACTTTTATTTGCACGCCACACCAGGCGCGGATACAACCCTCAAAAAAAGTTGTGGTCACAGCCAATTGAAAATCGGCCATTGGATATAATATCATCATTCTGTCGATCTCAAAAGATTGTGAAAGTGACGTCACACATCTATTAGGTATCTAGGGTTGTGGGCATGTCCATCGTGCCCACAACGGTGGATCCGCGCTTGCGCCACACTTGGCAGAATACGCTGTGAGCCACCGATTATATATTTGGAATATAATTTTAAGATCTGTTCTTAAGATATGTACCATATTCAGACACATAGAGATTGGTAATTAATGAAACTTTTTTTTTACTTTTTTTGGAATCAGGAAACTGTTTGAGATCTTTTTTAAATGTTTATGTGTAAAACTGGAAATAAAAGGCTTTTATTTATTAATTACTGATAAGCCTGTATGGTAGGTATATACATGTATTTTCTAATCGTTGCGTTGGCAACGCTTGGTTTTTATGCCTTGGTTGGCATTCTCCTTTCTATTAAAACAGGCATAGGTAAGGCTTTTCCTCTCTTAAACATATCTAGAGCATCCGTTTACATAGCTAGTCGACGCATCGCATGCGTTTGCATAAACTTAATTTGATAATTTCGTGCTTAATTTAATGTTTATTAAATAAAACAACAACATGTTTGTAAATCCATACGAAATTCTTATCACATTCTTCTAACTCTTGCCCAAACACTTTTACTGCCTCTTCTGGATTATGCCGATGTTTCCTACCTTGATGCTACGGAGGAACTTCTCAATAAACTCGAACGTCTGCAGAATCTGTGCATCCGCTTCATTTTTGGTCTTCGGAAGTACGACCATGTGTCTGATTTTCGGGCCAGACTGAGGTGGCTGCCGATTCGGCAACGTCGAGACTTACATAATCATTCTCTTCTATACTCAGTTCTTCATAACCCCAAATCTACAGTCTATCTTCGGGAACGATTTGAGTTCCTTGTCCCCAGGGGAAAACCTTGTCGGACATCTTCCTCTCTTCTCCTTCGCACTCCTCTTCACTCCTCTAGTTGCTACGATAAATCATTTACTATTTGCGCTGTGCGCCTCTGGAACTCGCTTTCACACTCCGTGCGAGATAGTCGTTCGTTAGATGTTCTCAAGAGAAGAATTAAAGAGCATTTCCTTTCTACTTGAGATATAGTATCTATAATACCTATATATGTATATTTATGTATGTACTTTATTTATTTATTATGTATGTAATGTTGAAAATTGTAAAACTTTTATGACAATTATTGTAAATTAGTATTTCTATATTTTTGTTGTGCACTTATTCTGTCCTTGCCAATAAAATCTCTGTATCACTCAAAGGTTTGCTGTTAGAGAACTCAATTTTGAGTTAAGCTCGCCTCTGTACATCATCTTTCTTGTAATAATATCTTTATGTATTTTATTGCGTGCAATAAAGTATTAAGAATTCTTACACAGTTACGTCGTATGTTCATTTTTGTAGTGATGTGACAAAAATAGCTAGGCATTTGTTACATTATTTGTCGTTATAAGATACATTTTTGTTTAAGAATGAAAATTAATTATATACATATTTTCTTTTATATAACTGTCTATTCTTGCTCGTATTACTAACTGACATCGGCGCTAAATTAGAATAATCGTCTAAAACGAAAAACGTTTTTTTGGAAATTGCGAAGAAGGCATAAGAATTCATAATAATATAATAATGCAAGTGAATGAGAGTCTGTTTAGTAATCTATAATATAGCCCAGTCTAAACTTTTTCCTAAAATGAGTGAAATTGAATTATTTTATATTAAATAATATTCCGAAATATTAGTAATGCATTCCTATTTCTTTACACTAGTTACAATTAGAAATTAAAGGCCAGACAAACAAGTATTTTATCTTAATTTGTTATTCTGTTTTGGGTTGGTTAAAATTACTATCAGTGTTATTTATTGCCCATCACTAGTATATACATAATGACAGACTTCAGGAAGGCATAAATCAATTCAACTAGTAAATTTTGGTAGGCAGCTTCATTCTCTTTGATTAAATACCGTTACTATAATTGCCTAAACTTCATTCGTCGTATTATCGTCAGGGTACTCATAGTCTAAATTAGGTGGACGTAGTGTGGTAGTAATACATGATTTGCCAACTTTGCCTTCATAGCCTGTGCAGAGCGGTGATTTAAAAATCCCTTCATTATTTGGGACATCTAGCATATGTGGCGTTAGCACTACATCATAAAGGAACAGCAACTCTTCATCAGGAGACGATGTCTGGTAGAGGTGCGCGTCCCCTGCGACAACAGCTGTGATGGCGATGAGGAACACTATTACTTTCATTGTTGAAGCTGTACAGGACTGCTGTAAATATAAAACAAGTAGGTATTGTAGACAATATGTACTACCATTGTAATACAATCACGCAACAATGGGACAGTACATATCTTTAGCACTCTATAGGATATTTATTGTATTTTATATAAGTCAACTGTATTTTACCTTCAAGTTAACAAGGGAAATTAGAAAAAGGATGGACTCGAGCGTGTATACACAGGCGATTAATATAATTATATAAAAACATGATTATATGCATTTACGTTTTTAACCAGTGGTTAGCTAACATTGCATTTTTTGTGATGATGGATATTTTTATCAATCGAAATCGATCGAAGTGTAAAAAAATCATAACTGAAAATCTTTTTAATGGTCGGAGACCTTAATCGTACCATAAGTTGGATAACGCTAATTTTTTTATTATTTTTTTAACTTTATTGTAAATAGTCTATAAGAATGGGAAATTCTGAAACCGTTAATTTAAGATTAAATAATTTACCGATTTCATGCATATCACAAAATAAAACCTTATTCATCATGTAATGTTAAATACTTTGAACTATTTTGCCATGTTTCATTAATATTCTAAGCATTTGTCTAACTTTTTATGTTGCTGTTAATTTTATTTTGGTCTCTACGCATCACTTTCTACGTTTGTGCCTTAAAAATGGTTTCCTAGGCTTTTGTTTTGAAAATCAACAATGGAGGCAAGTTTTTATTTCACTTTAAATATTATAATTCACTAATTCACTTTAAATAGTAAATTTACCTCGTTCAATTTCACAACAACTAAGCGATACACTCGTTTTGAAGGATAGATATCAAACAATAGTCATAACCATTTTGACATGGATTTAAATACAAAAATCTAGATAAGGAAAATGCGCTCTCAAAAACAATAATTTGATTATGGGTACCTATCACGTAAGTTAATTAATCAATACACATAAATAAAAAGAGGCAGGCTGTTTGTAACATCAAAATCATTTTACTCAATACCTATAATAGTCTACACGATACAGATAACAAAAAGGCAATTTTAAACATTTTTGTCTGTCTATTTGTTCCTGCTATTCTCCGAAACGGCTGGACCGATTTTGACGGCACTTTCTCTGGCAGATAGTTCATATTACAAGGTCTAGTAAAAGGTATTTAGAATTTCAAAATATTTAGGGTTCCGCGGGAAAATTACAAAAACGCGGAAAATTCGTGGGTTAGAGCTTCTCCGCGACGGCTGGACGGATTTCGACGAAACTTTCACTGGCAAATAGATGATGATATAACAAGTAACTAAGGCTGCTTTTAATTTTGAAAATATTTAGATTCCGCAGGAAAAAATAAATACCCTAATAGGGGGCGGGCCTATTGCTATAAATGAATATTCAATATTTAATCATCATCACATGAATTTAATTGGAATCAATATCATCAGCTGGAAAAATTCCACTATTGGACAAACGCCTCTACCTTTGGAGAGGAGGGGGGGGGGGTGCCATAATCCCCACGGCTGGCAGGCGTCTTGGGGATCGCAGTACTGGTGGTCAAGTTACAGAAGTCGCTACAGCCCATCTTCTGCATTTTCCAAACTCCACTCCAACATTCGTAGGTGGTGAGGTTAAGTAGGTAGAAATTAAAAATACCAACATTGTCACTTATGGTTATTCAAACTCGTTAATAACGCCCAAATTACTTATTTAGGCTACACTGACACACTGTAATCGCATGATTCACAATCACTATCAAAATTGTTTATTTTCCTGGTTTAAAATAATTATAATTATTATGGTAAACATGACAGGATAAATAAGTGCAACAGTTTTTCCTAACAGTTCACCGTACGGCGCTAATATTGCTGTGATCCACAAATATCCAGAGTATGTCATATCATAACACATGTTTTCTGAAAACACTCCCAGTATGTCACAATAAAAGATTTAAATAATTAAATTAAAATGATGTAATCGTAAGTTGAAACTAATGACACATCTCATATATCAACGTTTGTACCGTGACAAACCATTATAATTGCCACCACCTTCAAGTAAAGGACTGCGTCGTGAGGAGCTCCACACCTTAAAAATAAATTCCTTACGTGATTATGTAGTCCTGTGAGGATACAGGCTACATGTTTAGGCTAGATGTTTGTACTTTAAGAGGTGGCTCCGACTTTATGACGGATTGAGCCGGCTGAAAATTTTGTAATAATTATAAGGGAAAGATAAATAAAAAGTAGTAACCATAATTTATTAAACGTCGTACAAATTACGATGTATGATAAAAATACTAGATGTGTACGCTGTACAATGTACATACAAACAAGCTAACACATTTTTGGATATCACTCTTGTAATATCCAAAAAAGTGGGCAAATGTGTTCTTCTTTTAGACCTTCTCCACATTTTGCAGATAAATGTGTCATGTAGGTACGTAAAGTGATTCTAATTGCCATATATCGGGATAGTAGCAATATAAAAATTCAAGCAACCGTCAGAAATGTTCTTTATGTGAGCCTAGTATAGTAAGAAACAGATATACGTATAATTATTAAGTGAGCCTGTCACTATAACAGCCGAACACTACACTACTCGTAAAATCCTTAATAAACAGCTAATAAAAAAAATGAATTAGTTATAGTAAACATTATACCGTTTATGTAACACCGGCCTATTATTCACCATTAACAAAGGAGTGTCATAAAACTTTGACATTGAACATATTTTCGAACCACTGACTCCTCTCATTTTCTTAGAGAATGCCTCCCACAAACCTGCCTATTACTTATTATAAACGCCTCGATGATTACTCACGCTAAGGCTGCGGCACATCTAAAGCGATTTTGGTGCTATACGGCCCCCTACGTAAGATTATTACATTTTCTTTGATGTTATAATTGTTGGCGCATACACATTACTATATAAGCATTCAGTCACTGATGATCATAAAAATTATGCTTAGAGACAATCATTATGGTTTGACTAGATGTTTTGGATTCAAAATTGTAGGTTCAAGATATATTTTTGATTAAATTAATTCTTGTCAACGTCAATAATTATAACTTATACCATAGTTTGGCCGCGTTCCTGACAGGTCGTATCCAAAAAGACGATGTAACTTTGAAGTGACGGATCATTTTCAATAATAATATCTCGATCTTTTATTTGCTCTATTAATGAATAATATGATTAAAAACAATTAATGTGATAATTTCGTGCTTAATTTAATGTTTATTAAATAAAACAACAACATGTTTGTAAATCCATACGACATTCTTACAAAGTTACGTCGTATGTTAATTTTTGTAGTGATGTGACAAAAATAGCTAGGCATTTGTTACATTATTTGTCGTTATAAGATACATTTTTGTTTAAGAATGAAAATTAATTATATACATATTTTCTTTTATATAACTGGCTATTCTTGCTCGTATTACTAACTGACATCGGCGCTAAATTAGAATAATCGTCTAAAACGAAAAACATTTTTTTTGGACATTGCGAAGGAGGCATAAGAATTGATAATAATATAATAATGCAAGTGAATGAGAGTCTGTTTAGTAATCTATAATATAGCCCAGTCGAAACTTTTTCCTAAAATGAGTGAAATTGAATTATTTTATATTAAATATTATTCCGAAATATTAGTAATGCATTCCTATTTCTTTACACTAGTTACAATTAGAAATTAAATGCCAGAAAAACAAATATTTTATCTTAATATGTTATTCTGTTTTGGGTTGGTTAAAAATTACTATCAGTGTTATTTATTGCCCATCACTAGTATATACATAATGACAGACTTCAGGAAGGCATAAATCAATTCAACTAGTAAATTTTGGTAAGCAGCTTCATTCTCTTTGATTAAATACCGTTACTATAATTGCCTAAACTTCATTCGTCGTATTATCGTCAGGGTACTCATAGTCTAAATTAGGTGGACGTAGTGTGGTAGTAATACATGATTTGCCAACTTTGCCTTCATAGCCTGGGCAGAGCGGTGATTCAAAAATCCCTTCATTATTTGGGACATCTAGCATATGTGGCGTTAGCACTACATCATAAAGGAACAGCAACTCTTCATCAGGAGACGATGTCTGGTAGAGGTGCGCGTCCCCTGCGACAACAGCTGTGATGGCGATGAGGAACACTATTACTTTCATTGTTGAAGCTGTACAGGACTGCTGTAAATATAAAACAAGTAGGTATTGTAGACAATATGTACTACCATTGTAATACAATCACGCAACAATGGGACAGTACATATCTTTAGCACTCTATAGGATATTTATTTGTATTTTTTATAAGTCAACTGTATTTTACCTTCAAGTTAACAAGGGAAATTAGAAAAAGGATGGACTCGAGCGTGTATACACAGGCGATTAATATAATTATATAAAAACATGATTATATGCATTTACGTTTTTAACCAGTGGTTAGCTAACATTGCATTTTTTGTGATGATGGATATTTTTATCAATCGAAATCGATCGAAGTGTAAAAAAATCATAACTGAAAATCTTTTTAATGGTCGGAGACCTTAATCGTACCATAAGTTGGATAACGTTAATTTTTTTATTATTTTTTTAACTTTATTGTAAACAGTCTATAAGAATGGGAAATTCTGAGACCGTTAATTTAAGATTAAATAATTTACCGATTTGATGCATATTACAAAATAAAACCTTATTCATCATGTAACTATTTTACCAATTTTCATTAATATTCTAAGCATTTGTCTAAGTTTTTATGTTGCTGTTAATTTTATTTTGGTCTCTACGCATCACTTTCTACGTTTGTGCCTTAAAAATGGTTTCCTAGGCTTTTGTTTTGAAAATCAACAATGGAGGCAAGTTTTTATTTCACTTTAAATATTATAAAAAATAGTAAATTTACCTCGTTCAATTTCACAACAACTAAGCGATACACTCGTTTTGAAGGATAGATATCAAACAATAGTCATAACCATTTTGACATGGATTTAAATACAAAAATCTAGATAAGGAAAATGCGCTCTCAAAAACAATAATTTGATTATGGGTACCTATCACGTAAGTTAATTAATCAATACACATAAATAAAAAGAGGCAGGCTGTTTGTAACATCAAAATCATTTTACTCAATACCTATAATAGTCTACACGATACAGATAACAAAAAGGCAATTTTAAACATTTTTGTCTGTCTATTTGTTCCTGCTATTCTCCGAAACGGCTGGACCGATTTTGACGGCACTTTCTCTGGCAGATAGTTCATATTACAAGGTCTAGTAAAAGGTATTTAGAATTTCAAAATATTTAGGGTTCCGCGGGAAAATTACAAAAACGCGGAAAATTCGTGGGTTAGAGCTTCTCCGCGACGGCTGGACGGATTTCGACGAAACTTTCACTGGCAAATAGATGATGATATAACAAGTAACTAAGGCTGCTTTTAATTTTGAAAATATTTAGATTCCGCAGGAAAAAATAAATACCCTAATAGGGGGCGGGCCTATTGCTATAAATGAATATTCAATATTTAATCATCATCACATGAATTTAATTGGAATCAATATCATCAGCTGGAAAAATTCCACTATTGGACAAACGCCTCTACCTTTGGAGAGGAGGGGGGGGGGGTGCCATAATCCCCACGGCTGGCAGGCGTCTTGGGGATCGCAGTACTGGTGGTCAAGTTACAGAAGTCGCTACAGCCCATCTTCTGCATTTTCCAAACTCCACTCCAACATTCGTAGGTGGTGAGGTTAAGTAGGTAGAAATTAAAAATACCAACATTGTCACTTATGGTTATTCAAACTCGTTAATAACGCCCAAATTACTTATTTAGGCTACACTGACACACTGTAATCGCATGATTCACAATCACTATCAAAATTGTTTATTTTCCTGGTTTAAAATAATTATAATTATTATGGTAAACATGACAGGATAAATAAGTGCAACAGTTTTTCCTAACAGTTCACCGTACGGCGCTAATATTGCTGTGATCCACAAATATCCAGAGTATGTCATATCATAACACATGTTTTCTGAAAACACTCCCAGTATGTCACAATAAAAGATTTAAATAATTAAATTAAAATGATGTAATCGTAAGTTGAAACTAATGACACATCTCATATATCAACGTTTGTACCGTGACAAACCATTATAATTGCCACCACCTTCAAGTAAAGGACTGCGTCGTGAGGAGCTCCACACCTTAAAAATAAATTCCTTACGTGATTATGTAGTCCTGTGAGGATACAGGCTACATGTTTAGGCTAGATGTTTGTACTTTAAGAGGTGGCTCCGACTTTATGACGGATTGAGCCGGCTGAAAATTTTGTAATAATTATAAGGGAAAGATAAATAAAAAGTAGTAACCATAATTTATTAAACGTCGTACAAATTACGATGTATGATAAAAATACTAGATGTGTACGCTGTACAATGTACATACAAACAAGCTAACACATTTTTGGATATCACTCTTGTAATATCCAAAAAAGTGGGCAAATGTGTTCTTCTTTTAGACCTTCTCCACATTTTGCAGATAAATGTGTCATGTAGGTACGTAAAGTGATTCTAATTGCCATATATCGGGATAGTAGCAATATAAAAATTCAAGCAACCGTCAGAAATGTTCTTTATGTGAGCCTAGTATAGTAAGAAACAGATATACGTATAATTATTAAGTGAGCCTGTCACTATAACAGCCGAACACTACACTACTCGTAAAATCCTTAATAAACAGCTAATAAAAAAAATGAATTAGTTATAGTAAACATTATACCGTTTATGTAACACCGGCCTATTATTCACCATTAACAAAGGAGTGTCATAAAACTTTGACATTGAACATATTTTCGAACCACTGACTCCTCTCATTTTCTTAGAGAATGCCTCCCACAAACCTGCCTATTACTTATTATAAACGCCTCGATGATTACTCACGCTAAGGCTGCGGCACATCTAAAGCGATTTTGGTGCTATACGGCCCCCTACGTAAGATTATTACATTTTCTTTGATGTTATAATTGTTGGCGCATACACATTACTATATAAGCATTCAGTCACTGATGATCATAAAAATTATGCTTAGAGACAATCATTATGGTTTGACTAGATGTTTTGGATTCAAAATTGTAGGTTCAAGATATATTTTTGATTAAATTAATTCTTGTCAACGTCAATAATTATAACTTATACCATAGTTTGGCCGCGTTCCTGACAGGTCGTATCCAAAAAGACGATGTAACTTTGAAGTGACGGATCATTTTCAATAATAATATCTCGATCTTTTATTTGCTCTATTAATGAATAATATGATTAAAAACAATTAATGTGATAATTTCGTGCTTAATTTAATGTTTATTAAATAAAACAACAACATGTTTGTAAATCCATACGACATTCTTACAAAGTTACGTCGTATGTTAATTTTTGTAGTGATGTGACAAAAATAGCTAGGCATTTGTTACATTATTTGTCGTTATAAGATACATTTTTGTTTAAGAATGAAAATTAATTATATACATATTTTCTTTTATATAACTGGCTATTCTTGCTCGTATTACTAACTGACATCGGCGCTAAATTAGAATAATCGTCTAAAACGAAAAACATTTTTTTTGGACATTGCGAAGGAGGCATAAGAATTGATAATAATATAATAATGCAAGTGAATGAGAGTCTGTTTAGTAATCTATAATATAGCCCAGTCGAAACTTTTTCCTAAAATGAGTGAAATTGAATTATTTTATATTAAATATTATTCCGAAATATTAGTAATGCATTCCTATTTCTTTACACTAGTTACAATTAGAAATTAAATGCCAGAAAAACAAATATTTTATCTTAATATGTTATTCTGTTTTGGGTTGGTTAAAAATTACTATCAGTGTTATTTATTGCCCATCACTAGTATATACATAATGACAGACTTCAGGAAGGCATAAATCAATTCAACTAGTAAATTTTGGTAAGCAGCTTCATTCTCTTTGATTAAATACCGTTACTATAATTGCCTAAACTTCATTCGTCGTATTATCGTCAGGGTACTCATAGTCTAAATTAGGTGGACGTAGTGTGGTAGTAATACATGATTTGCCAACTTTGCCTTCATAGCCTGGGCAGAGCGGTGATTCAAAAATCCCTTCATTATTTGGGACATCTAGCATATGTGGCGTTAGCACTACATCATAAAGGAACAGCAACTCTTCATCAGGAGACGATGTCTGGTAGAGGTGCGCGTCCCCTGCGACAACAGCTGTGATGGCGATGAGGAACACTATTACTTTCATTGTTGAAGCTGTACAGGACTGCTGTAAATATAAAACAAGTAGGTATTGTAGACAATATGTACTACCATTGTAATACAATCACGCAACAATGGGACAGTACATATCTTTAGCACTCTATAGGATATTTATTTGTATTTTTTATAAGTCAACTGTATTTTACCTTCAAGTTAACAAGGGAAATTAGAAAAAGGATGGACTCGAGCGTGTATACACAGGCGATTAATATAATTATATAAAAACATGATTATATGCATTTACGTTTTTAACCAGTGGTTAGCTAACATTGCATTTTTTGTGATGATGGATATTTTTATCAATCGAAATCGATCGAAGTGTAAAAAAATCATAACTGAAAATCTTTTTAATGGTCGGAGACCTTAATCGTACCATAAGTTGGATAACGTTAATTTTTTTATTATTTTTTTAACTTTATTGTAAACAGTCTATAAGAATGGGAAATTCTGAGACCGTTAATTTAAGATTAAATAATTTACCGATTTGATGCATATTACAAAATAAAACCTTATTCATCATGTAACTATTTTACCAATTTTCATTAATATTCTAAGCATTTGTCTAAGTTTTTATGTTGCTGTTAATTTTATTTTGGTCTCTACGCATCACTTTCTACGTTTGTGCCTTAAAAATGGTTTCCTAGGCTTTTGTTTTGAAAATCAACAATGGAGGCAAGTTTTTATTTCACTTTAAATATTATAAAAAATAGTAAATTTACCTCGTTCAATTTCACAACAACTAAGCGATACACTCGTTTTGAAGGATAGATATCAAACAATAGTCATAACCATTTTGACATGGATTTAAATACAAAAATCTAGATAAGGAAAATGCGCTCTCAAAAACAATAATTTGATTATGGGTACCTATCACGTAAGTTAATTAATCAATACACATAAATAAAAAGAGGCAAGCTGTTTGTAACATCAAAATCATTTTACTCAATACCTATAATGGTCTACACGATACACATAACAAAAAGGCAATTTTAAACATTTTTGTCTGTCTATTTGTTCCTGCTAATCTCCGAAACGGCTGGACCGATTTTGACGGCACTTTCTCTGGCAGATAGTTCATATTACAAGGTCTAGTAAAAGGTATTAAGAATTTCAAAATATTTAGGGTTCCGCGGGAAAATTACAAAAACGCGGAAAATTCGTGGGTTAGAGCTTCTCCGCGACGGCTGGACAGATTTCGACGAAACTTTCACTGGCAAATAGATGATGATATAACAAGTAACTAAGGCTGCTTTTAATTTTGAAAATATTTAGATTCCGCAGGAAAAAATAAATACCCTAATAGGGGGCGGGCCTATTGCTATAAATGAATATTCAATATTTAATCATCATCACATGAATTTAATTGGAATCAACATCATCAGCTGGAAAAATTCCACTATTGGACAAATGCCTCCACCTTTGGAGAGGAGGGGGGGGGGTGCCATAATCCCCACGGCTGGCAGGCGCCTTGGGGATCGCAGTACTGATGGTCAAGTTACAGAAGTCGCTGCAACCCATCTTCTGCATTTTCCAAACTCCACTCCAACATTCGTAGGTGGTGAGGTTAAGTAGGTAGAAATTAAAAATACCAACATTGTCACTTATGGTTATTCAAACTCGTTAATAACACCCAAATTACTTATTTAGGCTACACTGACACACTGTAATCGCATGATTCACAATCACTATCAAAATTGTTTATTTTCCTGGTTTAAAATAATTATAATTATTATGGTAAACATGACAGGATAAATAAGTGCAACAGTTTTTCCTAACAGTTCCCCGTACGGCGCTAATATTGCTGTGATCCACAAATATCCAGAGTATGTCATATCATAACACATGTTTTCTGAAAACACTCCCAGTATGTCACAATAAAAGATATAAATAATTAAATTAAAATTTGTAAGTAACCGTAACGTTTTTAGCAAGTGATAACTAATTTATAATACGCACATGATTTCGAAAAGACATTCTTTTTCTTTTTTTTGTTTTCTTTTTTTCTTTTATAATTAACCTAAATTTGACTAAAACGGTCCAATTTATTTTTATCTTTATTTTAGAATTTATCAACCGCAACAGCAATCATAATATTTACTTTCGACGCGCGACGTTGACGTAACTTACAGCACTGAGAGCCGTGTGGTATTACCGTTGGACTGCCAAGTCAAAGGTCGCAAGTTCAAACCCTGGCCCGCACCAATGTCTTTTTCGAATTCAAGTGCATACAAAAAATTAGTTATCAGTTGCTAAAAGCGGTGAAGGAAAACATCGTGAGGAAACCGGCGTACCTGAGAGATTTTTCAACGGTGTGTAAAGTCATGTCAGAGGCCTACAGGCGGTTTAAACTCTGACACCAGGTTGTTCATCAACCATACTAGGTATAAGAAGAAGAAGAATTATGTATACCTACGTATAAAACTTTGTTAACTGTATATTGTAGTGATAAAATACATAAACTCAATACCACACAATCATATCATCTTTGACCTTTGTGTCTATTTCAAATGATTTAAACACATCATGCCTACTGCAGTACTCATTATAAACTAAATCTAATAAATTCATACAAAATATTCCAAGCGTGCAAAAACCGCTAATCCTGAATATTACAGTACTTATTATACTATGTGTATTTAATCTTGTATACAAAGTAAACAAAACTGATTTAATTATTATAAATAAGTGGTGCACACACCACAATATCCAACACCTAGATTACAAATTCGACCCATTTATAATTGATTAAATACAACTAACAGCTTCCAAATGAATTAAATAAACACCATTTTATATTTATAATGTAGTGCGAAATGTACTGACAAAATTTAATTAGGTGTCATTCAGTTGATGGCTTTTGAATTTTTGTTTTAAATAGGTAGCTTAATTAAAAAGTGTGCCATCTACCTACTCTTAAAAATAAATAATGATGCTTTGTATGCATAGCGATTGTCTCACATTTTATAAATCATGAATATGTATTACATTTATAATTTTCTAATAAAGATATGTCTATAATAAATACGATTTTTTTTAACGTTGCCCCACACTAGGAATTTATCTGTATCGTGGGTGCGTTTCACAAACATGTAATATCCCAATCACAAACACCCAGACTCGGGATAAATATCTGCGGAGCGCACAATTTTTGTCCCGTGCGGGAATCGAAACCAGTCCAATCGCTTAGCCACTGCGCCAATCGGGTCGTAAATTTTGACGGAGAATTTAATATTATGTCGTTGGTAGACTAGGAAAAGAGAGCAATAAATTAGTTAAAAGCAGTACTCTTTCTGTCGAAATTAACATCACGCCTCTATACCCCGAACGGGTAGGCAGAGGTGTATAGTACACCCACATTTCGCCAGTTACCTTATAGGTCTCAAATGCCAATGTAATACGTGGCGAGCCTATTGCCATCAACTGGGCACATTTCTAAACTCCGTGTCGACTGAGAAATGAGAATTACCCAGAGGAAAATCCAGTAACACTTTGCCCGACCCGGGATTCGAAATCAGGATCTCATGCTCAGCAGTTGCGGTCAGCGACCACTAGACCAACGAAGCAGTCAACTAGTTTTATAAGCGTGGAGATTAGCACAATAATGAAGTTTATACCGATCAGTAGTAGGTAGGTAGACTTTTTATCATAGTTGTCAGTTAAACACTTAAATACAGACTAAAAGGGAACTTGAAATCCGATGGGTGCGAGCAGCGAAACGATTGCTCAGTTGGTTAGAGCAGTGCCACGGTACGGCGACAGTCGCAGGTTTAAGTCTCGCTCGTGTCCAATTTTTTTTTTATCAATTTATATTGTCAGTTGTTTAAAAAGGACATAAGTAGGTATATATAGGTACAATTGCATCACATAAATAGTTGTGATTACATTTCATATCGAACAAATCTGTTCCCACTAAACGTGCACATTTTAGTTATTAATTACAAGAACCAAGACGCTACTACGTGTCTCAAAGTTTTGACGTGATCTGATGTCGAAATCGGGCTTCCTGGAAATGAAAAGGGGGTAACATGCATGCTAACAATCTCCCATTATAACCACTAATGCCACTAATACCTACAATAAGATAATGGCAGTCTGTAAAAAATTACATAATAATATTACCTACTGTTTTACAGTAAGATGAATGAGGTTTATGGAAATAAAACTTAACTTTCTGAAAGTGTTACTTGGTTACTAATAAGAACCTACCTATGTTTAAATGAAAGCCATGAAAATTGGATATAAAAAACATCTAATATAAGGTTTGAATGTAATGCACAGTATCACTAATACGACAAACAGTCTTGTGCTATTATAAGCTTTGTATTATTTCATAGTGTATCTTTCTGTGGGACGCTGACCTTTCTAAGCCCTACTGTCCTTAACCCAAGGCGTGACGAGTCGACCTTCCTCCGTCTACTCCTGCTATAATTCACACTGTCCGACCTGGGTGCGTCTACCAGCTATGCAGTGATTGTCTCTTCTCTGTACGTTGCCAAGGTTACCATAATACATAAAATAATAACGCAATTGTTTTGCTAAACCCACACGGTCGAGAGCGTCGTTTGAGAATTAAATTTAATTGTTCTCGATATGCCCCAAAATAAATCGGTGCTCGCCAAAGCGGATTATCGATAGATCGGTTGCAAGTACCTACAAGGATTTAATTTTAATAAAAACGGGTTTTCAGAACCACTTTTATATTGAGGGCTTGTACTTTTGGCTTTGATGGGTAGCGATCTAATAACCATCAAATTAAAACATGTATGTACATATATAATGTATATTTAAATAAAACTTTAGAAGAAGAAATTCTATATTAATATTAATCTCCCTTTTACGTTAAATAAGATAGATCTTGGATACCTACGGCAAGGGCCGGAAAAGTAAAATATTACAAGCTTCACCAAATTTGGTTACGTCCAATTAAGTTCCACAGTCACAGTGTCAAACACACTAATAATACTAAATAGAATAACTTCTGTGAACAAGCTTTAATAGTAACTCAATTACATTAAGCACCCAATGATGCCTCATTTTGAATGTTAATCAGTGTATATTGTGCATTTAAAATACACTTAAATGCAAATCATGTGTCGAATTTCATTAAATCCTTAAATCCAAATTAATTGCGAAAGATTATGCTCATTGGTTTGTCATGAAAATGCAAACATTCGAGCATATAATGTACTATGTATCTAAATAGTTGTATATGCGTATTTGTCGGTGTTCGGCACAGCTTGAATGCGGGCTGGGACAGATATAACAATTGTTGATTGTCAACTTGTCTACGTGGTCTGATAGCCAATGAGTAGACACGTCCATGAAATGTTTTCAATTGAAATGGATTGCTGAACATACCTAAGCTTAGACCTGTTTAGCAAAATATTTTGATTAATACCTATTTCGATTGCGTTAAATATTACTGTTATTTATGAGTAGGTTAAAAACTCAACTACGCAGGCGATAAAACAATGCACAAGTATGCGCGAAAACACAGGTGCACTCTCTATTCCCTCACTCTCAGATGTGACGGTAGACCGATACGACCGGAGAGAGATCAGGCGCAGGACTAATGGCTTAACGGGCCTTCCGAAGCACGGAGAGGTTTGGATATGTTTAAACCGTCACCAATTACAAGACTGACTGCGGCGGGTACGGCTTAAACTCAAAACTATAAGAAGGTAACTAATAATATCCTCAGTCCAAAAGGTCATAAAATGAACGTAATTTCTACAGCCGCACCTCAAGACAATGATAGATACGTAATTGAATGCTATTAATATTGTAATTGTACCACTAATGCAGGGTTACCTACATATTAATAACAAGTATGAGTAAGCTATAATTTCAATTAAAGGTCGAGAGGCATTTTATTTTTTTATTTTATTTTATTTATGGCATGCGATATTTCCGTATAATTTAATTTCTAGGTTCACTGCTAGGTATAGTTTCAATTTTATACAACAGTTCATTAACCACAATTCCATTCCATCCACATTCCATCGTCATTAAAGCGTGACTATAGAATCTATTTTTTTTATAGGTAGGTCCTATAGCAAGATCAAGTCGTTTTAATGATCAAATCCGTTACGAATTTCGTTTATAGAAGTAATGTAACATCTTATTCATTCGATCGACTTATCTTGGTATCACACCTCCGTCTACGGTAGTCCTCTAACTTCTGGCAAATAAAAAAATCGCCTCATATTTCAATTCATTTAAGTACACTAACAGGCTTTTTCCTCGGAACAATTGAACCCTTGAAAAGTGTCAGATACAAAAAGGTACAATCACGTCCATTGTAATATTTGTAATATAAATTGTTATTAATAACGATAGGTACAGTTCAATAAAAAATAATGGAACACTAAATGTATTTAATATCACAATGGCAAAAATATCATTAAAGGTACTTAAATTCAATTTGCTGCCTATTGTTGTCACACAATTGCGCACTAAACGCTTGGTTTTAGTTCCTGAAATGTTTAAACTTTTTACGGAAGTTTGAACGTTTTGACACTTCAATTTACCGAGCTGTCAATTTTATTTATTTCGTTCTCTTTTTACGTTGGTCACACGGTTGTTCGGACTTTTTACAGTAAGTCCAATGACTTACAAAAGCAAAAAAATATTTCTTGCACTGAGAATTTTGCGCTGTATCGTGGATGTGTTTACAGCCATGAAATTCCCATGTACAAAAGCCTACGCTCAGGTAAAATAGTTTTGAAATACACTTTTCATCCTGTCAGTTGCTAAAAAGTTAGTGCACAATAAAATTTTAAACGGTTGATAGATAAGTAGGTATACATGGAGCTTTAATAGGTATATAACAAAATCAATAAAAACGTAATAGTCTGAAGGCAAAATCAACTTTTACCTTCCACGAAAGGATTCATCGGGCCACTAAATCATTCAGGCAATTTAATAAAAATGCGCATAAGTTTTTGCGATGTCACTGTCCTCATGCGGTATGAGGCAAGAAGCGACAAAACTGAAACAGATTACAGCTCTCCTTTTTATATGCAACAGATGTTTGGGAAGTCAAACATGTTTCCAAGTTCCGAGCGGCGATGCTAAAGTGTTTTTACTTTGTTTTTGTTGAGGCTTTTGTGGAAACTTAAATATCTTTAAAATTTTATTCTCATTTGCAAAATAACGAGTGACCAGCCCCCATACCATGAACTCTTAAAGCAGGGCAGTTTACGTTGTGGAAGCGGGACGCCGCATTACACTCCACATAGCGGTGTCTCGCTTTTACATAGTAAACTGTCCCGTTTTAAGAGCTCATGGTAAGGGGGCTGTACCATTATAATGGGAGCAAACAGAACAGTAACTTACGTCACTTTGAACCTCGTTTTGGTTAAGTCTGGTCTGATATATAGGTATGTCCCTCAATTTCGGCTAATTTAACAAAAGTCTATAAATATAACATTATCATTAACAGCTTTACCAGCTGAACATAATCCTAATAGCTGACACATTAATTTCTAGAAATATATATCACTGACCATATTTATCATACTGACCGAACTAACATAAATTAAACATGATTAACTGTTTTTTATCTCTGTAATGGCTGCACTATGTATTGCGACTGTCACTTGCGGGATCATGACTAATTGTTCCACGCACCATTTATCAAAATCCATTCACCGCGTTTAGATTCTATAGGTACTGACAGATACACAAATGGCGCACCTATTTAGTCCCAAACGGTGGGTGTATTTAGGCTCATGTATCTTGTATATAAACGCAAAGTTGGTGATCATTATTGATTTGGTGTTCGGTGTATGCAATAAAATTGCCCGGTAATTGTGCCCGGTAGCAAAAAAATTGGGCATTTTTATGTTTTGTATTTATTTATCTTAAACGTCAAAACTTACCAGTGAGTCTGGCTTAGACTGGCTGTTTTATTAACGAGGCCTTAAGACTCACCCTCTCCCAGAACTCAAGACTATGATTAATCTAATTGAAAAAGCACTCTTCATCGTCGTTCGCTGTAACAAATAGTCGAAAAGAGAAAATAATAGAAAATAATAGATGACTAGTGAATATACTAAAAAACATATCTCTTCTTTGGCAGTCGGGTAAAAATTGAGTAAAAATTTAATTATGAAAGTGCAATGTTTTTTCATAACTTAAAAAACAAACTTTCATAATTAAATTTTAATTACAAAGCGTTAGATACCTACTTATTAAGAAAAACTCATTTTAAAACAACTTTGTCTCTTTCAACACACATATTACATAATTACTACGTGGAAATCGAATCAAATGAATGTAACTTTTAATTTGTCTCCGACTTTATCGAGTTCCTGTAATGAACTTAATTGTTAGTTACTGCTTTTAAAACCGTTTAAGTAATAAGAAGTTGTTACTTCTTCTTTTTTTTCTAGTTTTATATTTTCGTTACCTGTCATTTGAAAAATCCAGGCTGAATATATTTTATAGTTTACTACAGAATGTACCATCAAAATCTTATGTGCTTTTTCACAATTCAAGGAATTTTGGCTAATCTTGTTCTTGTTCGACGTCCCGATCGGCGCAGTGATTGGACTGCTGCGCTAAGGGTTGCGGGTTCGATTCCCGCACGGAACAAAAATTTGTGCAATCCGCAGAAGTTTGTCCCGAGTCTGGGTGTTTGTGTATGTGATATTACATGTTTATAAAATGCTCCCACGACGCCGGAGAAATTCATAGTGTGGGGCGACGTTTAAAAAAAAAACAACTACACAATGAAAGTTATACTTTTGCAATAAATTATGTTGTTTACATCTTTCAAAGAAAATTGCTTAATTAATAATAAAAATAATTTTAACAAAGCCTACCGTCTCCCAACAAGACATTGAAAGACTTATTTTCCTCAAACCCACCGTTGAATAATCAAACGCTGTACGTACTGAAAGACATTAAGCCATGCTTTCGTATCACTTGAGTACAAAGCTGGCGTACGTGTTTCAACGCCAAAGACGTCCTCCACAGTCGGAAGTTATAGCTTTTGTTCTGGTCGGCACTCGCCGTGACTTTTCTGCAACACTTAGCAAACGTTTAAAACTCCATTGTTAAGCTCGCTGACGTTTTAAAGCTATTTTCATTGTTTCATCCGGCACATTAATATGTTTTCACAGCGAGATTGTTTATAATTGTGTTACGTTAAGAATTAATGGGTAAGGGATGGGTGGCTGTGATTTATGTTTTGTGTGTTTTGATTTAGGATCTTTGAGATAAATAGCAGGATAACTTGGCCTCTGTAGTCACGTGTTTTGTTAAAAAAGCGAAAAAATGGCTATGTTGTTTTTTTTTGACTAAATAAGAGTAGCAAGCTTTGCTAAATCACGTCATTTTCTAGTGACTGGTGCCGCTTTAGCTTTGAGTTTTATGATTGCTGATCTAAATATTTGTGTTTAGAAAACTGCGAAATACATTTTAATCCATTCATAGATATCCATATTATCTATTACTTATTTTAAAATTTACATATTATTATAATAAGTAATAGATAATATACGACAAATATTATTATATTTTTATTATATTAACCACTTCGCCAGTACATCGATTGCTCATCGCTCATTAATGATGCTATGTAAGTTCCAATCGAACATACGTTTACGACGCGCCACAGGCGGTGACGTCACTTGTGACGAACGCAGTCATCAATTACGAAGGGCTATATTTCATGTAGCGTATTCAATAACATAACAATTTTAAATACCACTTACCTTGAATATGATCCTTTGAATAAAATGTCACGTGTGCCAATGACCAGTTGGCCACAAGTAATCTCTCAGTAACTATTGTTACTATCACTATTGTCTAGATCCCGGTATATCTCAGCAGGCTAAACTAGGCAAACAATTCAAATATTAGGTATTTAACATAGTAAACATTCTATTTATGTATGTATTGTATTCATGTATTTTTATTTTTTCTTGCACCATTGGGTAATATTATTTGTCCTACACACTGTCGTCTTCATTTCAAATGTATTTCTCCCTTCGCAGGACTGCTGGAAGAAATTTCTCAATGAAATATGCAGTACCTTTGTAGTATCTTACTCTACCTATATGTTCTTTCTTTTTATAATATTTCTTGTGTGTACATAAATTGTTAATAAATAAATAAATACTAAATATTTTTCTCTTTGTCATATTATTATATTTATTTTTAATATAACATCGAAAAATACCTTTATATTACTAATGGATTACTTTGCTTTAGTGCTTTTCTTGCTGACACTTCAATAAACGTCGCAATCACTAACATATGAAATATTCTATTCTAACGTTTATTATTTGATAACTGTTTTATGATGAACATTAAATTGATTGAGTACAATCGCTTCGGTTCTCGCCTACGATAAGAACGTCTGGAGATCATACGATAGAATATGATTGTTTTGTATAATTGCGTTATTGAATTAAAAAAGTACATAGAAACATTACGTCACTCCCGTTTCTTAAGGAGTCAGAAACTACAGATATCTATTTACTGTGATCCTGGAATATCTTCACATTTTGATGAAATATAATCAACAATGTCAATAAAATTTCCTCAAAATAAGGGGTGGCCCGCGTTAAACTTGCATTTTGCAAGACACGTAGCACCATCTAGCGGCCGAAAGCTATAGCGACCGTTAAATGCTATTGTTCTTTCCCACGGGAAAAGTAATTTTTTTCGTGTGAAAGGTACCCTACGTACTTTTCGCTACTTCTGACAACATTTCTGCAAAATTTTATTATTATCGTATCAACGGTTTAGGCGTGGAAAGGTTACAAACAAACAAACATACTTACTTACTTTTTCATTTATAATACTAGTTAGAATTCAAAAGGCTGTAGGTACATTATTATTAGGCATTAATAAATTATAATTATGATAAAATAGCTTTAAGCCCCTATTATCTACTTTAGAATATTCAAAATACTAACAAGGCTATTAAATAGAAGCAATTACGCTAATCACATCATTTTATCACTATAAACACTTAATCGAATACTCAAGTTGACATGCTCTTAATACAAACGCTACAATTAAATCTATAGTTTCCATCAAAGTCCTTTTCACACATTCGCTTCATTATTTAGTCGGTATCGCAGTTAAAGTCGCAACTTGGCGCTAAATCTTACATTCGTGTCGTGACATAAATCGACCGTCAGATGCACACTGCACGGGGCCGATTCCCTCATCTGTCAGAAGCGAGACAACTAATTTGTCTGCCATGTAAACGCGACTCTGTATTGCGACTACGAATTTTGAGAAGCGAATAAATCTTGGCGCTCGTTGCGATTTAAACGCAAGTTCGTGCCAAACCTTACTTACCTAGTATTTGTTTTCGTGTTTTGTTCACACTGTCCAATTATTTTCGACTGAGTTCTACCCTAGTTATTCCACGAAGCTTCGCAACTGCTTTGTTCTTGGTTTGTTCATTCTGATTACATTGTAATAGATATGTCTGCTACAATAAGGCGCGGCAGAGAGCTTTAATGTGTAAACCTGATCCGTCTTTAAAATAACAATATCAGCTTGCAGTGTTTAGTACCGTTCATCATCTTCCTTTTATATCCAGCTTACTTAGTAACCTTCCTTATTCTTCTTCCTTGCTACCTATCGTCAAGTCATGGTCGATGTTTCTCTATCTATTACAGTATGAGTCTTTTCCTCTTTTCCTGCTCAGAAGAAACTCCCATACAATATATCTGGCGCCATTGCGCGGTTGGATCGCTGGCGAATTATCTTGTAGACCACCTTAGTGAATCTTATCATCATCTTCATCAGCCGAAAGACGTCCACTGTTGAATCCTTCTTTACGATCTATGGAACTTATTCAATAATGTTACTCAATTAGCGGAATGGTTGCGTATCATGGCAAACTAGGCTAGGCTAGATATTTTTATGTATAACACTTGATAAATCACCAGAATATGATCTAATAAATGTAGATTGATCTAGCCACTTACTAACACAAAATTAGTGCGACAAATCAACATTTTAAATTAATTAGTAATTGCTACCGCTGGCTTATAAATCGTTACATTATTCTAGATACCGAATTAAAACATAAAGCACTCAAAGAAACCGTGAACAATAATTGTTGGTAATTAGGAAAATAATTAAAACAGATTAGATACTTACCAATCTACTGACAGGTAGACAATTCAATTATCTAATTAAAAATTAAGTAGAGACGCAGAAAGCTCGTTATTAAAAAAATCTGTAATTGGAACTTTAATCTGAAATAAATTAAAATTTGGTAAAAAGGATTCTTTATAAATAAAAGCCTACACCGTTTTTATAATAACACTGTTACTAACCTAACTCTTAGTTCGGCAATATTTTAATGCAAAATAGGCAAAATTAAAAAAAGGTACAATGAAGTTTACAAAAATCATTGTTTTAACTTAGTACATTTACTGAGTTTCTAATTCATGGAGTTCAGTAAATCTACCAAGCAAAACTGTGTCGGTTCTGTCACAGATCATTTTCATTGTACCAATTTCCTACACAAACAGTAAATAAAAATTACTAAGGTGCCATTTAATACTGCAGACAACGCATAAGCTAAAATAAAAAAAAAACTGATTACATTGGATCTTGAAAAGAAATCGTCTACAACAAATCAAATCTTTTACACGTACGCATTTACAACTAAAGCCTACTTCACACAAGCGGCTATTACTCATCGATCGCTACCCGTGACTGAGCCGCGTATCGCTTAGTAAACACTCGGCGTCACGTCGTACACTCAATTTGTAGCCATTGCCGCCCTCTGTCGGTATAAAGGAGTTCATGCAATATGCACTCCGCTTTATACCCTGTTATACACGTGGATATTTTTATTTCAAAATTGGACGATGTTTAGCGATTTTAGATTGTTGTTTTAACGTTTAACTAGAACTGTTCCGTTTTATTAGGTTGTTGTTTTCGTGTTCATATCAAAGAGTATATGTAGGAATAGTGCAGAATGTAGTAATAGTTGCGAAGTGGTTTTCGTTGGTTTATTTTTCTTACACATAACCAACAAGACAGTGAATAGATATTGTGATAATTATGTTTCCTAACTATGGGACTACGAAATGAAAATGGAACTCTGAAACTTTTTTACGCAAATAAACAATTATTATTATTATAACTATTTAATAAAGTGTCAACTAATAAAAAGCCGTAATTCCAGTCGTTCCTAATAGATTTGGAGTATGTATTATGGAGACATGGTTTCGTAAATTTTAGTAGGCCATGTTGTGTGCGAACACAGCTACTCTATAGACAGCTGTAATTAACGGTCATCAGGAATTATGGCATAGGCATTGTTTGGTTGCTGATTGCAAAATTATGTGATTCGTGTAAAGGATTAATTCGAAAAATGTTATGTTTAGGTAACAAGGTAACAGGATTCCTACCTGATTTCAGACCTTTCACAAATGAAAATTTCGTAGTGCTAATATGACAATCATCATTATCATTTGGGCGATATAATCGCAAAGCGACAAAGCTCTTTAATTATATTAAAAAAAAATCATCATCATCATCAGCCTATCTCCGTCCACTGCTGTTCTATGTCCAGTGGATATATGTCCATAGAACAATCAGAACACAGGCATTTAAAACCTCGTCTCAAAAATACCTAATATGCCAAAATTCCTGACATTTTACCTATTTTGTGCATTGTAATATTTTATTATATCTTTCGTCGTCAGCTAGTCTCTATTGAGATTCGCCGTGACCAAAATTTGGTCAGGAGGATATTATTTAGTCATAAAATGTTCACTAGTATTTTCGGCCTCCCCTATGAAATACCAGTCAGCCGTCTAGAGTTGTACCAAGCGGCTCCCGTTATCATCAGACCCCCTGTGGGGGGCCGACCAACAATGCCTATTCTAGTTCGTGGACGACACTCTAGAACCTTTTTCCCTAATGGTTATCGGTTTTGTGGCCTGTACGGTACTTACAACGCGACGTCGAAATAGTAAGGATTTGGATGACATTTTGTATTGTGAATATAAGTGCTTGCACTGAGATAATAATAAAAATCTTGTGTAAGTAATTTGTGTCTGGGCAAAGAGCCTAGATTCCTACAAGTACGACACGAGCGACTTATACTTAAAAATACTTAAGATCAATTTCACTACCAGATTGGCGCAGTGGCTGAGCGATTGGACTGCTGCGCTAGAGATTGCGGGTTCGATTCCCATACGGGACAAAAAATTGTTTGATCCGCAGATGTTTGTCCCAATTATGGATATTGGTGCCTGTAATATTTCATGATTGTGAAACGCACCTACGATACAGGAGAAATTTTCAGTGTGGGGCGATGTGTTATAAATCTCGGAAACATGTAACAACTATTTGCTTACCTATGTACCACAATAAAGAATTTTGTATTTGTATAAAATGATTAAAAAGACAGTTTTCTAGATTAGATAAAATTAAGTTGCTTTAATTTTGGATAATGATGATGAAAATTTTCGGACAAGGAAAAAATGTCATGTACCCGAGTCAAAACAGTAAAATTGAGCCGAATTAACATGCGTCCGTTCCCTGTAAAGGAAATACGATACTTATCTTAAATACCTTAAAATTATCCAACTTGCGTTTGGCATACATTTGCCAAGTTTACTAACTCGATTATTCAAATTGCGTAATAAATACCTAATGAATTATGTCTAGTTTGTACTAAAAACTAGTTTTGATAATAACCTTTATTCCGTAGTTTAAATTTCGCAACAGCATAAACTAGGTGAAAACTAATTGGTGTAGCACTCATAAATTTAAACTAGGAATAATACCTATAATTTTGTACAGTGGTACTGGTGGATTATTTTATTCCTTGCTTGAAAACCTAAGTTAGAGTTATTTTTATTGAGACAAAATTCATTAAAATATTATAGCCAGAACTAACAATGTTCCTCTTATCAGTGTTACACGTAATACAGATGTAAAAAAATGACAAGTCAATAAATTTTTTTTTATCAACTTGCTAAAAACCCAGATATTGTTATCTGGTGTTTTTATGTCCACGAGGATGCTGTTGTTAAACCAGTCACTGAAGAATCTTTCCCAATCACTATAAATAGTGTACACACAAAAACAACGGTCATCCAATACAATTGTATTACAGTAGGTATGTATTGCAATGAGTTGAGTAAGCTTGCTAAACCGAAAACCAGATGACATAAATATTAACGTCACGATAATACCGTACGTCATTAACATATATCATAATAGGTACCTACTTGGATATCAGCTCCCACACGATACCTAACACTCGTAAATGGAAAGGCTTACGACCCAGGTGACGGTTGTCAATCGTCAGGACATCCCAAGGATCAACAAACAATCGTGACTAAAGGCTCATTGTTAGGCACGAACCAGTTCTAGCCATCGCCAATCGCATATTTATGTTAATTTGTCGAAAGCTAATGACGATTGTACAATTTAATTATATTTGCCAATACATAACCGTTACTCAAGAAACCCTTGAAGGTTGGGTGTCTGTTACAAATTTGTTATGTTTGGTGCTATGAAATATGAATATATAATCATTAGATTAGATTTAGTTATGAATCTAATCAAAGAATTATACCAACCTATCTTTTCACCAACTGTTACACAATTAGAAATCGAAATATCCATACCACCAGCTATCACTGTTGACATTAATTTTCACTCAGTGACAAGTGCCACTAAAAAAGTCGATCGATGTCTATAAATCGCTCAAGGATGTGTAATGTTACTATAAACGATCTCAACACATCACAAGGCTTATTGACAAGGCGGTCAGTTACAATATATTGCTATCCATGGAAATCAGACTTCATGACACTTGAGTAGTTAAGTAAAGCTATGATATATGTTGAATCTTGGAGATGGGTCAACGCAAGTTGCGTTGATTGCCCCGGGACGGGGGACACGGACGAAATCGCGTGCAGAATCAAGCATATATACCTACATAATTATGTAGATATATTATTCCTTCTATGTCTAGTCAAAGTAGTCAAACGTTAATAAATGTGTAAAACAATTAATTTTGAAACGCAACTCTGTTGTAAATTTACGCACGACGATAAACAACTGTTTAGGATAACTAATAAGCGTGGTCGAAATCTGTCAGTATTATCTAGTTCCGAGAAATTAGCATACGAAGGTAGTGCTTAGGCGTGGTCCATATGCTATTATCAACGGCATGATAAAATGTTAAGGGGGTACTTATGCTAAGCGTTTAGTGAACTTGCGAAATGACCTGCATTGACTTTGTGATTTACGTATTGTCTCATAATTTGTGAATTATAGAAGGGTCCGAATATGTACCTTGAGGCATTCCTTTAGGTGCTAATAGATAACAGGTGAAAAATTGGATTTCGATATATAAATGTAAAGGAATGTTTGTATGCTTGCCCTCTATGCGTTCCTATACCCTGGACATATTGATGAAACTTCATTATTATTGAGAGGGTCTCTGGCCCATAAATATTAAAAAAATATACAAAATACACGCAGACACGAAGTCGCGGGTATCAGCAAGATTGATTATTTTTTTACTTTAATATGATTTTTTGTAATTAAATATACAGTCATTACCTCTCTTTGAAGTCCTTATCGTTTAATTCAAATAATAATATTAGAAATCAACATTATTAGTGCTCATAATGAACGGTTTGTATAATAAGAGTGTTTCCTGTTTACTTCGGATGAGGGCAACTGCATTGTAAAACAATATTTTAATTAACATAGCAACTTAACTGAACGGCCTACAAATAAATTAAAAGGATTAACAAGATAAAAGGAAACTTAGATAGAGACTTAATTAAAACGACTTAATTAATAGTAGTTATTAAGCATTTAAAAAACTTTTATAGCAAAATGAAACAAAACAATCATAATATAAAAATTGGTAATGTATGTAGGTAAGTCACGTGATATTTCTGTCGTTTTAGTAACTATTTTAAATAACTAGTATGGCGATTGTATGCTATAAGCTTAGACACTCCTTTAATGTGATTGCAATCAATAGTTTGGAACCAAAATTGTGCCAAAATAGTCAAACACAATTTAACAGCTCAGTGTTATAAGAATAAAGTAGTTTGTATTCTAAAGTCTTGGCGAATAAGGGATTCGGTTCAGCGTGAGTAGTGCAGCTTGACTGCATTAATAAACTCGCTAAGTTTTTTGGCAAGAAACTTGTTTGCTAGTGCTGTGGTTAAAGCTTTTACGGTGAGCAGTGCGCGGTCAGTTTTACACCGCTCGCCTGTTTGAACATCGTTAAAATTGAATTTCCCTATTTAAAATGCATGAGGTGCAGTGTTGCAATCAGTAATAAAACAAAATTCACTACGCAATCGCCCGTTTACAGAATTTATGTTCGTAAGTCGAGATTGATAACCGAACGGAACAAAATAACTTGACATAAATAGAACACTTGTCATATTTAATAAATAACAGTTTTAAAATGAGAAAATCCATTTGCTGTCTTAACCTATTGTATATCGTTCTGAATGATAGGACAAACAAATTGCCGGAAATATTTGAATAAGAATGGGGACATTCTCGAGGACACTAATGTGCGAGGCGGGAAGCCCGGACGGTGAGGGCGCCCTTAATATCTGTTTTATTTTTTCCGGATTTGTATGAATGAGGACAACAAACAGCGCACCCTCTATTGTGGGGATGCCACAGCACAAAAAAACACGTTTGCGCCCAATAATATTATTTTTGGTGAGTAATTTTATGACTTTATTTGCCGTCGCGTTTGTATTTCGGCATAGAATATGAGGCAATATGTAGATTAGGAACTGAGTTCAAACAGAATAATATTATGATGTCTTTGTACGTAGAGGCGTAGACAGGATCAATTGTAATTAAATGTCACCGAATAGCAATTGGTAACAAATACATAGTTCTAATGTTCGCGTTGTTGACACATACATACCTACATAAAGTCACGCCTATTTCCACGAGGGGTAGGCAGAGACCACGGATTTCCATTTGCATATTTCGCGTTGTTGACTTTGACAAAATAAACTGCTAAGCGATCCAAGACCACACAATACAACTGGATCGGTTACCACGTTTTCTTTCAATATTTCCCAATTTGATACGGTATTACACGCCTCTCGGCAAGACAATGGAAAGTAATCGTCAGTGACAGGGGAGTGGGCTAAATTTCGTTAAAATAAAAGCGTACAGAGAGCGTAAGATATAGCGCCTACGTGGTCGCCGTGAGATCCCGAGAGCTCCTACAATGGAGAATTGGAAAAAGCTTTTATAATCCGGCACGTGACACACATGCTCAAGCGGCCATATCTTAGGGAACCTCCTACCCACATAGTACAGTAACAGTCGCAAGAAGCGCTCATAATTCTTTTTTCAAACCTACTATTATGTTTCGGAGAATTCGATGTAAACACGACGGTTCTATTACAGGTAAACGGATAAGGTATGAAATATTTGTGTTTCAGTTTAGGTGCACTGCAAATAGAACGAGTTTGTGAAGTTATCGTTTGGCTAGACGGCGGTATCAAATTTCACTTAAAATGTGGCTACTTAAACAAAATCCAGTTGAATGTCTTTGTCTTAAACTTGATCACTTAAATAATATTTGTTGAAGTAGAACTATTTAATTTAAATTCACTGATCTCCTTTTCGGAATGCGAGTAGGTATTTTATGGTCGAGTATGAGAAAACCGAATAACATAATTCAATTTGATGTTGGCGCCGAAACCATAATAACTCTAAAAAAATATTTATTTTGTGTTTTTAGAAAAGCGAATGCCAAAAAAGTTGTTCCAAAAACATTTTGTAGCGATGACCCCAAAATAAATCATCAATGTCAAGACCCAAAGAATCGTGTTTTTGGTAATATATCTTTTTAGTCTATAAATTAAAATAATATAAATGGGAGCAGATATAACTCATGCGATCAAGACGGAGGTAGGGCTGCCGCATCATCGTAAGAAATTGTATCGATCCTTCGGACAGGAAAAAGATAACTAGTTTCTAACCACGGTATAAGAAAAGGAGAATGCCAAATATAAATCAAGTGCTAAGGAAAATTGGATTACAGATATTTTATTTATATCACAGGCTGTCAGGTGGCAACCCCAGGTTGATCGTGCGCGTGTAATATCCCTTGATATTCACCAGACAGAAACTCGATATCGTATCCCATTAGTCTTTTCACATTGTCACCGTGCAAGCCTACAAAAACCCAGCTTTTCACGCTATGTGAATGTCAGTAATGGATAATGTTACTTTCAATGTGAATTTATGTAAAAGAAGTCGAGTATTGCTTATACTTTTTGTCCCTTTGAAGCTACATTCACGGATTTCTTCGAATTGTTCTTTATTATATTCTTTAATATATGCCGCGCATACTAAAACTTCCAGAGATGAATCTTTCCGATACTAACGTAGGAAGCTACTGTTCATTGCAATCCCACAAAATTGATAAAGAAGAATATTTTTTAACGTTTTACTTAATATTTTTCCTATTACTATAAATACATAAGTTTAATCGCTTCATAAATTAAAAAATATTTTTCAACATTTATGACATTGAAAAACTGTTCTTTTGCATGACCTTTTCCAAAGCGAATGAAAATCATTTATTTTTAAGCAAAATAGGATTACCTCAATGTCTAGGCTATGTCATTTAGGCTGCCTGTTCTATGGGGGATTTACCACGCTAGAAAATTATTTCAGTGACCCGCAGGCTTTACCTTTTGTGCATGTGATATTTCATGTCTGTAAAACGCACCTACGGTACAAGAAAAACCTAGTTTGAGGCAACGTTAAAAAAACAAGAGCTGTTTTTTCGTCCCCGCTTTGTGTGGACTTTCGTTAAAATAACACTTCACGTTCGCAAGGACGGAACCCTGGATGAAAGACTGACTCACACCCGACCACGTTTTTCTCGTTTAGAGTGACAATTTTATCATTGAACCAGTTTGTTTATCAGCATTCAGACCTACCTTCCGACTTGGTTATGTAAGCTCTGGCTATCACAACATTTTTATTGTTAAAATTTTACCCATAAGATAATACCCCGAAAATAATTAATAGTGCAACGAAGAAAGTAAGTACAAAATAAAATCATGTCACATCTAAGACTAGGCAAACAAATAAATCCTTGTGTCAAAATAAAAAGATGTATTTTATAATCTAAAGCACGTGTTTTTATGAACCTTGTCGTAGACGTACTTATATAATGATGAACGATAAAAAATTACTTGGTATTAAGAAACCCACAATCCCACTAAGTATCTAATAATGAATTCTTCCAACAGAAAAGAAACGAAGAAGACTTAAGGATTGTAACATCAATAGCCAACTTAAGTTATTAATTACTTCATAGAAAAGACCTTATTTTGTTGACAGCTTTGATTTTATATTACTAAGCTGTCAACACAGTAAGTGCTTATAAATATTCTAAAAGACAGTTTTGACATTTTTCGATACTTTAAGCTGTGATTAAATTACTGAGAATATTAATTTTGTAGTAGCCGAGCAGCCTGAAAATCAAATTTTCTTTACAAAATAAAACGAGAAAATTTGTGTAGATACTTACTGAATATTACAAACCAGATTAAAATGTTTTCTTAATATCAGTCAGAATTTCTAAATTAAGGTTTAGGCTGTAAATTAAACTTTAATATCCCTTTATTATTAAAAATGAGAGATATTTATAATTAATATGAAGAATATTAAAATTCTATATAGTAAATATGATTAGACACATTTTTCATAAAATATAACATAACATCACACCTGTATTTACCAAAACGGTAGGCAGAGGTATACCCACATTTCGCTAGTTATGTTTTAAACTTTACTTAGCGATCACTAGACCACCGAGGCAAACATTTTTCTCTTTTTGAATATTATTCCCTCTACAACGTAAAGCAATTTATTTTTACATATTAGAAACAAAGACGTATTCGGTAGTGAATTTTTTAGTAGGATTTATGTAGTAACGACTACAAAACACTGGCAAAATATTCCCAAAAATAGTAATTTTCTGTTGAATTTTTGAATAGTCATGTCTACGTGGCGTAGCTGAGGAAATTATTGTTTTATTCATAAAGCTAGATTTAGTTCACGTTTATAAGTTCAACCTACTAAAGATGAATGGAATTTTTTCTCTGCCAAATTTATCCTGCTCAAAGAACCCAAAATTTCAAAAATGTAAATAAAAATAAAATAGGACGAAATTCAGTAGTAAATAAAAAGTAATTCACTACTGAATTTCGTCTTGATTAATTGTTTTTGAGTATTGTATACTTTTCTAAGAAAAAGTTCCTCCGTTTTGAATGCTATAATTATAATTATTAAGTATAGATAAACATTATAATATAATTTAGATAACCATAATACGAAGACATAATCCCGCGCGAATACTTTACTGCAGCTCCTTAATACTTTACTATCATCCGTGGCATAATATGAGTTAACCCGAGCACCGAGTTTCCTTCACACGAATTTTCAAAGTTCATTTTCATTCAAAATTACTGGCAATTTGCAAGCGGTAATTCTCGACGAACTTTGATAGTTCCGAAATAGTTTTTCATACAATTGCGTGTAGTTAAAAACTTAGACCGTTTAACAAACCGAATAATTTACATGCTTTGTCTTTAACCACTGTGAAATATAATAAGCGGACTATTCATTTCTTATGTTTCTACTTGTCTCGTAACCCGTTCGCATAACCCTGTAATTATTAAACGAAATACAAATAAAAATGTAATTATAGTTGGTTCATATTTAAACACAATTATAAAACTGAAACACACTGAAATATGTAATTTAGTGCGAGTTGAAAATTGTTTTAATCAGTAGAACGATTCTAAAAATAACAAATAATTGCGTAATTATAGAGGTATCTATAATTACGCAATTTTTTGTTATTTTGTTAAATGATGCCACTTGAAAATGTATCGCATCTTATTCTTATTTTGATAATATTGGTATTATTATTAGTTCCAGTAAAATAATTAGCTCTTATTTAAGGTTCAGTAAAGATACATACATAGGTACTATATCTGAATAAAATAAATTCACTCCACAATCAATTATTACACCTCTTGAGGAGCAAACGGTCTCTATCCTTTAATGACGTCGCCTTACAGTAGGAATATCTCCTATTTAGTAGGTACGTTTCACAAACATGAATTATCACATACACAGACACCCAGACTCGGGACAAACATCTGCGGATCGCACATATTTTTGTCCCGTGCGGGAATCGTTCCCGCAACCCTTCAAGTCCCCGCAAGTCTTAAGCGCAGCAATCGGATCACTGAGCCAAAGCAACAACCAAGCCTTTTAAGGTCCTAGACCTACGACCTAGTCTTAATAAGAAGGTCCTAAACAAGCAGACAATACCCTGTTCACAGAATCAGACACGAGTAGCTAAGACTAACTTCAGTATTACTTAACATTCAATTTCACAGTATCAACCTATCATTAGATAGAAGGGATATCGGCATTATTGATCGGTCTAATCCCGACGTAGTTAGAATTAATAGACAAGTTAATGGTACGCCTTTGTTAGCCAGTTTTAAGTAGCACTTACCTACGATAAGACTAAAATTTAACCGACTTGTTATCTCAGATATTGAATCGAAATCAATCTTGTATCGAAATTGTTTGGTATTGAATAATTAATAGCCTATACTTAATCAAGACGAAATTCAGTGTTCTCATACCTACTAAAGTCGTGCGCTAATGACAGCAGACTGCAGTTACCAATCTAACTAGGCAAGAGATAATAGTAATTAAAACAGTTTAATAAGGATTATTATGAGGTTGATATTAAGTAACTGACGATTACTAAGTACCTACTATGCTTTCCTGTAACTGTCTCTCTGCTAGACAAAAAATCTGATCGATTTCAGGTCAGTAATTAGTTATCAGTTGCTAAAAACAGTGAAGGAAAACATCGTGAGGAATACGGCACATCGGAGAGTTTTTCAACGGTGTGTTAAGCCATGTCAGAGGCCTACAGGCAGTTTTAACTCTGACACCAGGTTGTTCATCAACCATACGATAAGAAGAAAGTAGGTTCAGGTTTTATTGCAGAGATCTCTTGCATCGTAAGTCACTACTACGGAAGTAAAACTGATATGCTTTATATTATACCGGAGGTGTGTACCGAACATTTCTATCTGTCGCTAGAACTCTATGTTAATACATAATCTATCTACATTCGTAAAGTATGTAAATTAGTATGAACAGTCTCCATTCCCGTCTTCAGAGTTCATGGTTCTTAAGTCCAGTCATCCCATTTACGAGATATAGCCAACTTTTTACCACAGCTTAGCTTTTAAATATAAATTAAGATGTCTCACCGTAAACAGGTTGAAAAATATACAGGGCTCATTCAAACTTTTTACATTATTAGACTCCAAAGTTTATGCTTTAAAATAAATTGGGAACAGAAGAGAATCTCACTGTCTTGAAAGTTTCTTATCCCTGACGTTGTTCTAGAAATAAAAGGTCGTAGTCACTTAAAAGTTGCGTTGGGATCTTATTCTTATAAATAGGTATTCTTCCTATTATAAGGGTCAATTACTGTTTTAGTTATGGCACTTGTAAGTCTACACCTAAACATGACGTAGGTTAGTGTAATATTATTTACGCCGTAACTTGATGGAGTAAGCCATAAAAGTACAAACAGAAACATAATAATTAATAAGTTCTTTTTCTTTCTTTTACCTCATTAATATTAACAGAAATGTCTAAGACTGTTATTTATTTGTATCTTTATATTTAAGTCTAAGAAGTTATCTCGTAGCCGGCGCATGCCGCCACGGCCACCTAACGAACAACAACCTAGGGAGTAGGAGTGGCTTAAAATCAGCGCTGGACCTGGTCATGCTTGTCCCGGTACAGAATTTGCTGAGTCCACTTCCTTTTGCGACTGTTTGTGCAATTGTTTTTTATAATGTTTATTTTCGTAAGTGTCTTTGATGTACTTAGCAAATTACGTCGTTTTAAGTTCTACTGAACCGTCAAAAACATAATTCATGTCTATTTGTTGAGCTAAAAAACTTCTATGTTAAGAAATTTATAGGTACGTCTTTAATGAGCTTTGAGAAGAGCTTTAATGAGATGGATAAACTAAAAGAATCGTAAAACTACCTCAACGATAAAAAATGTTTGACTGCGCATGATCATAGTACCCGCAGGTACGCACTGAGTGTCAGTTATTTGTCGCTTCAAATGGCGGAATTTTAATATAGGCACACACTTCCCGGTGGCTTCCCCCGTCATGTAACATTTATGACATTATTACACCGACGTGTGCCCTTATTATAAAACAAACGCAAACAATTCGGCGTGTTTTACATAATCTCTCCAAATTGGATGGATATACCTCGGCGACGTGCCGCTACTAAAGGCATTATATTGAACGTAGATTGCGTGCGCGTGTTTATGAACGCACGAGCACAGAGATTTATTGTTTTTCACAATATTATTTTCTCCGGTTCTTTTTTGCTGGATTATTATTTATATTTGGTAACTCACCTTTACATTTCGATGTTTACTTAACAATATGGCTTTGTAAACAAACAAGCGCGTTTAAATCGTTTATTTAGTAAATAATTCAACTGAAAAACGCAATAAAGGTGTTAAAAAAGGTTTTAGAAGAATGCCAGCAATCGGAAAACAAACAACAATTGTGTAAACGTTTTCAAAATTACACGTGCTTTGAAAATCGTTTAAAGCTTTAGCACGAAGTTTTTGTCTTTGAAACATAAGACCCACCTTTACAACAGCTCTCTTTGAACATCATATAATGATCTTGTAATAAGATCATTTTGTGTATTATTATCGGAGACACGCGAGTCTCGCGACCTCAGAAAGTTTTAAGAAATTCCGTCTGAGGCGAAATGCTAACTCAAGGATATCAGAACTCTGTCATCAATGTTTAAGCTTTTGGTACAACAATGATTCATGTTTTGTTAATGAAATCTAGAGTGTAATTATAATCCGTTAAAGGAAAATATACTAATGGCAATGCAGCATAAATTTAATAATGTTTAAGCACAACACCGAGCAAAGCTTCGGTACACAATATTGATAACATAATGTATTTATTATGCAACGAGTGCGCTTGCGTATTATCGTTCTACCAGATAATTGGATCTCACCACAAAGCGTCCATTTGCGCTACTTTCCAGCTAATAAGAAGTATAAAAAATTAAATTTACAGTGAAAATACACCATCGATAAAATCACGGAGTACTGCTCGCTTCATATGTGGAATTATGTTAAACCAATGGAAATTCAAAAAGCAAATGACCACCCGCCTCTAACGAGCGCGCTGTGCGAATATTGGCAAAGTTCTCTGGTACAGTGACTTTCAAAGTGAGTGGAATTCCTTTGGGAAAGGAATGCGGAAAAAACACAATAGTTGACAAAGGTAAGGGAATTAAAACTGCAAACTGCAGCAGTTAGTGCTAATAAGTAAATACAAGACTTTATATATTACCAACTACAATAATACAATTAAAATTTATCTTAATAAACGTTAAATGAGCAAAGGACTTGATTTTGTGAACGCTAAATTATAGATACTTGGAAGTATAGTTATATGCAAAGGACTGTCTAAAACCCTTTACAAAGATAATTTATTAGAGGACCAAAATTATATTAAAGTCTAAAGCTTCCCCACAATTTACATGACAATACATGTTTGTTATAAAGTTTGAGAGCCACTGCATTGTATGGCGGACTGAGTGCGGCTGGTATTATTAGATTATGGTGCATACATTTTTGTAATCAGACATATCACTTTGAGATGCATCTGTGGAACGAATAGCGGTTCATCGAATTAGCCGACGCCGCCGGATCTGGCTGTCGTCTGGTATGGTCTCGTTTTGGTTCATTTACATTTGTGGCGTTTTACGTAAAGTGGTTTTAAATATGCACTTACTACTACAAAGTTTTTTCGGATATTTTTGCAACTAAAATAGAACCACTGGCATAAAAGACCGAGTGATTAGTGTTTACTCTCTAAGGTTTTTTATTGATTGTTATATATTTTTTTGTAAATAAATATTACTTCATACAGAATTTGTCAAAAACATAGGTTAATTGCAATTTTGGTTCTGATTTACTTCTTTCCATATTCTAGTTGCAATTAAAATGCACTATGAAAAATTATAACCACAAAATTTTCATAGTGCAGTGATTATATAACTGAACTCACCTGTCGCCAATGAAAATAGTTCAAAATGAGACCAGTCCGTGGAACAGTCGTTGCAGAGTCATTCACCTGAGTATCTCACGTAGTAGAGCTCTCAAAATAGTGTGCTTGCAAGCTATCGAAAGAGTACAGGGGTATTATGCTGTAGTGCTTCAAATGAACGTTATGGATGAAATAGTGAAGAAAAACGTAAATATTCATTCAACTTTTTATAAAACTAAATGTTTAGAATTTGCGGTTAGCAAACGTAGAAAAGTCGATTGATTTAAACTTAATAATTACGCCGCAACTACCGCTGTTCCATGAAGTTGTTTTCCTCGAGTTAGTATATATACCGAAACCTATTCACTTTGGATTAGACAAATAATAAATATTTGACTATTAGGCTTCTGACTAATCGTTACGATGGTCATTTGTACACAAAAATCAACTAATTTCAGCAGTTGTCATGTTTTAACCTGCAATTTCTCTTTTTCACGTTCCAAAAAAGATGGAACCTAAAAAACAGTCACCAACCCTAGGACTGACCGCGATATATTCAGCCTAACCTCTCTCATCGAGATTGTTTCGAACTTTCTGTACAAATCGAAGATATTGGATTGATAAAATAAGTTCTATTCAATTTCTATGATTGCCCAAAATAAATATTGAGTACTAGGTACACAAGGTAACAACCACAAACGTGTATTGTATTAGTTTGAAACAACAAAACTGTACGAATTTTGGGATAACTTAACCAAAACTCATTTATCGATAGTCCCTAAATGATTGGACTACACTAGACTATTTTGGTAAACCGTAGATACTAATTCCGAGTCTGAGCGTTTTAGCGTTTGTGCATACTAGACGCAGCTCGTGACTTTGTTTGCATGTAAAAAAATCCTGACTTTTTCGGGATTAAAGTTGCCTACGGCAACCATGCGTATTATAAATTAGTTATCAGTTGCTAAAAACGGTGAAGGTAAACATCGTGAGGAAACCGGCACACCTGAGAGATTTTTCAATGATGTGTAAAGCCTTGTCAGAGGCCTACAGGCGAGTTAAACTCTGACACCAGGTTGTTCATCAACCATACGATAAGAAGACCTTGAAGGTTCATTATACAACCTACATATTATATCAATATTCATTACTTGTAATTTTATTGTAACATGTTGCCCATGCTAAGTTTAAATCCAAATTGATAAAGGAAATTTGAAAAATGGTAGAGAGCCGCGCCGTAGATCGGCGAAACTCGCAGGTTCGAGTCCCGCTCGTGTCCATCAGTTTTCAAATTTTCTTTTATTATTATTATTATAAGCCCGTATTATCCCACTGCAGGGCAAAGGCCTCCCTTCCCTCCTTCCACTTGTCTCTGTCTGCTGCCACTCGACGCCAGTCCTTAAGGTAGGCGTCTAGTTCGTCGCGCCATCTTTTCCTCGGCCTGCCACGAAGTCGTTTGAATTTTCTTTTATCAATTTGAAATCAATGTTTGTGAAACGCACATAAGATACAGTAGAAATTGTGTGGGGCTACGTTTTTTATTAACTATCTTATCTTCAAACCCATTGGCTCTCTAGCCCCAAAAATGTGCTAGTTTAGTTCAGTAGATAGGTATTTATTTATCCTAAGCTCCGTCAGTCTCTAAATCTACCCAGTACCGACTTATGTTGGTTTTACGACGGCAAGTCACCGTTACTTAGGAAGGGTACCCTTTAGTTTGATGGTTAAGCAAGTAACACCCTAAATTAAGGGCAGTCGATGAAGGTTTATGGCCCTTCTAAGTAGTTAGTCCTAAGGATTAGAATGAATTTAACGTAAAACGCGTCTTATTAAAGTCCGTGCTACACAACAGAGATGATAAACTTATTATGAAGTGTGTATTCAGGGGCCCTAAACAAGTGGCAAAACGGTCGACGAATAAAATGAAAGCGTGTGGGGATGATTTAATGCATCGACAATCCATCAATATTTAATTTTTAAAATTAAATCATTTTTTATTCTATTTGATTTTCATTCATCAAGCGTTTTGCAATGTGCTAGAGTCCCTGAAGAATTTGAAATTTAAATCTAAATTTTTTCAGCCAAACCTATAAATTGTTTCAGATTATTAACAATAGGGAAAAACAGTGGCATCGGTATTAAATGATAAATGATTTTATTTCTGCAAATAGGTCTTAAAAAACACTTTTACACGTCATTTTTTTTTAAACTAGATAGATGGCGTCGGCATTTCCTAACTGACTACCTCTGAGAAGAAACACCGAAACAAACTCAGGGGTCAATGTCTCTTTTAAAGTCCAGACAAGTTCAATAATTTATGTGCGTACAGTGTAGGTGGTTACTTACATATATAATTTTAATAGTATTATTAATTCCCCAATTGATAGGAGAGAACATGAGACAAATCTGTGTGTTCCAAGCCTTTTTTGTTCGACCTATAAAGTTCCCAAGACGCAAACGTTTGCGTTATATACATAGTTCTTAAGTTCACCCTGAGCTTAGGTCACAAAACGATAGCTGAGTTGATAAAAAACTATTTTATTTACTTTTATGCTGGCACACAAATTAATAGAGATACTTAGGTACTGTATAAAACTTGATTCTAACCCCGTTTGTTAAAGATTGCTCATTTGAAATCTGAATATTTTCTTTTCGTTTTTAATTTAATTTAAATATTACTTTTGATAAAAAATATTTAGCAAAAGGCACATTTTCAATCATCGTACCGACATTAGGTAAAAGTAAAATATCAACTAATAATAAAATCAAACATTACGTAAATAATTTCAGAAAAATCTCGTATCACTGGGGAATACTAAATGTAATATAGTATTTAAATAAAAGTTATATTACTATTCCTTGAAGTGGATAATGCTGAAAAGAAAATTTAAATACATTTTAACTCGTAGTCCTGTTATTACGGATTCGGTTTCTCGTTTAATTAAGACCTTAACCTTTTTACTTGATCGAATGAAATGTGTATAAAACAATTCCGAATCTTAACTAACTTTGGTTTGCTTTATAAAAATAATATCTTGTATCTAAGAATGTAAATTATGACTTTTGTATGTTCCCGAAATATATAAGCCCCGTATGGATAGATCCACACCTTCATTTTGCTAGAAAGTTATAAACTGCATATTATCCATATTCATCAGAGAGCGAGGTTTTGCCCATAATATAGATACATTTCATATTACTTACTAGTCTAAAATTAACATGGTGGCGCACTCGCCACCATGTTAATTTTAGACTTTTAGATTTTTAGATTTTTTGTGAAATATGTGCACGGAACATGTCTTGTTGGTAGTTTTGCAGAGAAGAACTAATATTTAATATAGGTTGGTACACTATCACCCGTTCAGGGTTATACCCAGTAGTAGGTATTGTTGATTTTGAACGTAGGTACGTATAGCGCCGACTTAGAACTCAATGAGGCGAGTATATTTCCGAGAACTGTATCGAGCTCAATTATCATTTCGTACTCCTGCGAATTTACTAAAAAAAAACTGGCCTCACTTTACGTTATCTAAGAATGATTAAACCTGCCAAGGTTTCTTGAGGGTAATGAGCGAGAAATAACGCTATAACTTTTGAAAAGAGGTATAACTATAAAACATGAAAGTACACTTTAAATGCACAACCCTAAAATGTCTAGGTGGATACAAATCACCGCCACTGAGGTCCTTACCCACACAGAAGTAAAAAATATTTCCTAATGGACGCATTTAAAAATGTAGTGCACGTTTAGTGGGAAGATAGTTGGAGTTGAAATTTTCTTTTTGAGAGGGAAAATTTTCACTCTCGCCTCCTCATTAGTGCGGGGAGGCTTTTGAGAGAGCGCATCTCGCTTTGCAGCTGCAATTCACGTTTGCACACGTCTCGTATATATTTATAGTATTTCTAAAAAAACGTGTGTGGATTAACACTTAGGTAAATTTAGTGAGCACTAGTTATGTTTTAATAACATTTACATCTGTAATTTAAATGACCAAAATCATAATTTGAAAAAGTAAAAATATACCTAGTGAAACTCTAAATAAGAAGCTCAGTTTGATGAAACTATTTTTTGTCTGATAAGTATATTACCAGTAAGACTATAGTAACACCTTCTGGGCACGTTGGGGACGTTCGCTGCACTCGAGTTAGTACCGTAACTCGGTCATTGACACACATCAATCGAGTTTTCAAGTTCATCGATCTAATTGTTCGATAACGATACGTTCTGAATGATTTTCTAATCGATACATTGCAATCGATACGTTTGTTTTGAAACAAGAGCACGTTGAATGGTACGTGACCATCTATAACAAACGATTACGCAAATGTTATTGTGCTTTTATTAACTGTCAATTCATTTTAGTATTGTGACGATATTTATTTTGTGCTTCGTTTAACACTTTTCTATTTAATTCTGCTATTGCAGTGCTTTTACGTATTCGTAAAAGTGATTTGATAACGGTATCTACCTAATTAAAAATATAAATACGTATAACGAAACTTGTCACCTCCAAAGATTTTGCAAGATTCGTTTGAAGGGTCCAAGGGAACAAAGTACACCTAATAGAGAGATAAAACTTATTCTTGATGTTTATTCCAATTAACAACTATGTGTTTTTGTTCTTTTTAAAACCTCGCCCCATACTAAGCATTTCTTGTGGGTGCGTTTTACACAAATGAAATATCACATAGCAAATACCTAGACTCGAGACAACATCTGCGAATCACACAAATTTATGTCCGGTGCAGAAATCAAACTCGCAACCCTTAGGCAGCAGTCCAATCGCTTAGCTACTGCACCAATCGGATCGTCATTTCTTACAAACCATACGTAATATTACCAATAATTTATTATGAGATACACGCACAGTATAAATTAATTAATACGCTAGGTTGTGGTCTCTATAAAATCGTAACGTTAAATACCATTTATAACCTAAGTTGGACAAATTATAGTTATTCCAAACGAACATTTTTTTACATTTATGCTAGTATTTGCTTTGCTTCACTGCCGTGCCTAGCAATTATCGTTCCGGTTATTATAGGTTTAGGTGTTAATTGAACCACTAGCGTAATTTTTAAATGTTTATTAATGCAGTATAGAGCAGTCTTGGTGCTTAAAGTTGAGAATTTATGCGCAATTTTGCCGAAATGTTTCGCTGCATACATTATGTATTATATGGGAAATTCGATATGTTGACGTTATTGTATTAGCATGCATTTTCGTCGTTTTGTAAGGGTGTCAGTGTTCTTGCAAGTCTTTGATTAAAACGTGAATATTTTAAACTAACTAGCTTTATGCAATATAATTACTTGGTATTATATACCTATTAACCCCCCACCCTTATAAAAGGGTGAGGCCTTTGTTCAACAGTTAACGTGTTCCGGCTGATGATGATGATGACTTACCAATTGGAAGAGATTTTTCTTGTATTTACTAACTTTTTCCACGTTAGGTACGACATCTGCAGTGCCCGCTTAGGTGGTTTACGGTGTAGAGATTAAGAACCAAATCATAGCGAAAAATGATACTACACCACTTCAAATAAAATAATTAAAAATTTCACCGATATTCAACATTGAAACATCATTATTCCTGTATGCCCATCATTATTGTATGCGTCTCTTTGGCTGTCAAATAAATGTATTTTCTTTCTTTCTTTCAAATATACATCAATATCAAAGTTGGTTTCTTAAAAAAATAATTATATAATAAAGATTGACTACAGCACTGAAACCAAATATAAATCATTTTTTTACAAGAAATCATTGCTGGTACGAGCTCAAAAGCTGGCGAGTACTGAGTACGTAGTACCAACACAAGCAATGCATTCTATACACGCGCTGGCTGTACCGTAAGCAATTTGTCAAAGAATTTCGTGGAATGCATCGGCATCTCGAGTTCCCAATCTTCAGACGTCACACATGACTCTTAAGAATTTGTTCAGCGGTATGATACAAATTTGTATTATATAAGATCATGTTTGTATTCCCTATAGAAGGGAGTGGAAGTCTGATAAGTATAATAGTCTGAGACTAGGTGAGAGTCATTTTTACAAGTAAAAGTAAAAGCTTAGTGGAATTCATGGGGTACGAATTCAAATTATAGGCTGTTATCGAGAATTATATAATAAAATATTTACTAGGATAGTACCTATTTAAGACTTTACGCATGGTAGTTATTTGCGATTGTTTTAACTAAGATATTTATGACTGACTAGCTGCGCCCCGCGATGTTACCCGTTACATTTTTTGGGATAATAAGTAGCCTATGTGTTAATTCAGGGTGTCAGCTACCTCCATACCAAATTTGAGCAAAATCGGTCCAGCCGTTTGAGCGTGAATAAGTAACAAACATACAAACATACAAACACACAAACGCACAAACACTAACAAACTTTGCCTTTATAATATTAGTGTGATATATAGGGATCTGTAGTGTAATATGGACAAATTGTATGAGATAATATGAGTATGTTATAATTATGTTAGTTTTAGGCTCACAACACGGTGCTAACCATACAACCACCAGATCTATCTAGATCATCTTAGTACGTACGTTGAATTTTGTTTTTGTCTGTCTCACTATAAGAGTTATGAAGGCCAAACCAGGCATGACAAGACCTAACAAAAAAGGCCTCTATCCAGCGTTATAACAACGTCGTACAAGAAATATTGTGTGTGCATTTCATCCAATCGCCTTACGTGAAACCTTTTGTCCTTTGTACAACCTGCCTTTGTCAGTGTAGCCTCTCCTTGTCGAGTACAGATATGCCTTTCGTTTGAAAGCCTCCGCAGTAAACAAACTGTTAGCTACAAATGGCGACAGTACATCAATACTGGCAGATTTGTGAGCCATGTGAGCTCTATAGTAGGTAATATGTTTTTCTCAGTTTCTGGCAGCGTAGACGGAATAACAAGGGCTTTTTTATCTGGTGTTGGATAGATATAATATAAAAAACTCGGTTGTATTAAAATATTTGCATGGTTGGAATATAATTTATCCTCAAATCAAGGAAATGAGGGTTTTGGTATTAAGGTTTTTTCCTACTAATGTTTAGGTAAGTGGGACGAAACCTTAATACAACCCTCTTATAAATAATCTTAATTTCTTCAAAAAGGCAATTGGATAAATAAACTTTAAACATAATTATAAACAGAAAAAAATCTAACAAAAGCTACGGGTTAAGACAACATCATACTTGTAGGTATATTTTTATTATTCTCTCCTCCTCTCCTCTGAAATCAATCTTTGTAACTCGGCGAATGCTACGCGCCTTTGAGCAGTAAATTAAAAAATAGTTGATCTTTTCCATGAGGTGACTGACCTGAAATCTAAATAAGATGAGCAACGCAGAAAAGGAAAAACCGATAATTATAATGATGGAAATATTCTGCTGCCCTTTTTAATAACTTGTACGTGTCTTTTTAAAGAGTAAAGTGTTATGGAGCTCCATTATTCTTTTTTTAATCTATAGACAAAAAAAGTAGTAATATAAGTTTTGTTTCATGTTTCCCGACATTTTTATTTGGGTGTGTAAAAGTGAATTATTACAACTCATTTTATCATCAAAATACTGTTATTTGCAAAAGTAAGAATAATATTTAATAAAATATGAATCATTCTATATACCCCCTATAAATAATCGAAATCATTCATCATATGAATTGTGAACGTATTGCAAATAAGTGGTCTGTCTCGCATTTCGTTGTCACATCAGCTTTCATAATAAATAAAGTAAATCGTTCGTAGTCCGTAACAACAAAAAGTCTAACGCAAAAGTGAACGTTTGTGACACGATAAAGCTATTAAGTAAATATGCAATTAGGTACCTACCAGTTACCATTTACGTAAACCACTCGAGTCATCGGTTGTCCTCACCGTAGCATCCTGTTAGCCTCGCAACCTTTTTTCTTTCACTATTTCGCTCTAGTTTTTCCGCGTTGAAACAGGTTAGTTGCAACAGGATATGTTAGAAACTACAGAGTTATGTTACGTGTTGCATTTTATAGTTATTTAGGTGAACATCATGTGTTGTTGCAATTAACTTGAGATGCGTAGTAGTGACAGGTTTTACTAAATGTGAATTCAAGTTATTGCTGCCTTTATTTTGATGGATGTCTTTTTATCCGTGAGGTATATGAAGGCAACCTCATCTCACTTCTCTAAGGTTCAAAATTCAAAAGTCGATAGTTGAAACCGTTAGCAGAACCTTAGGTACTTCGCTGTATCGCGGCTGTTAGCTCCAGCTGATCATTATTAACCATAAACTGACCCCTGATGACGTACACGACACTCCCTTTTGCTTCTGTTTCTTTCCTCTATTTCAAGTTAGAAGCACTGATAGCCGACTGGTACGACCCTTGGACTGCCAAGTCAAAGGACGCAAGTTTAAACCCCGGCACGCACCAATGTCTTTTCAAATTCATGTGCGTACTATAAATTAGTTATCAGTTCCTAAAAACGGTGAAGGAAAACATTGTGAGGAAACCGGCACACCTGAGAGATTTTTCAACGGTGTGTAAAGCCATGTCAGAGGCCTACAGGCGGTTTAAACTCTAGACACCAGGTTGTTCATCAACCATACGATAAGAAGAAGAATTTAACTGCATACATTTATTCATTCACAACCTTATCCACAGTCAACAATAGCTGGAAACTATATGTATATACACTCATAAATAGAGAGTATTTACACATAATTAAGAGTAATGAGCAATGAATCATATTTCTGTTTACACAACATTGAATCAAAATAATGAGTTATGATGTTAGTGTTCACTAAAATCCATAATAATTATTATTCAATGTTTCATTTGTCACTTTCCATTAACATAATTTGTGATAATGAATATTAATTATTTGTTTGAATATCAAATTTACTTATCTATGTACAATCCACCTTCATTATTATATCAGCCTGAAGCACTAGGTAGGAGCATTCTTAATTGATGAGACATTGAATAATCTTCGTTGTATTTTTATAGACATATTTTGGATTATCCGCACAAACAGAGAACAATATAATTCTCATAATTCAACCTCCTTTCAAACAATAACTTAAGTTTTTTTTTCCGAATCTGTGCTGAACAAACCTCGTTAGCATATTGGAGAATATTCTAAGAAATGTTTATGCGTGGGCAATTAGATAGGTCCTCTTCTGAGCTATAATCTCATCAGCCCAGACAGTTTTAAACAAACGTCTGGAAACACCCATAACATCTAAACGACATTACATTGTGCGTAAAATCAACTAAGTATTTCTAATAAATTGGTAACGTACAACGTGTGTTAAAGGTAATCCCGACTAACTTCGAGAACAACATTAAAGTTTATCCGAGCACTTTACAGCCTGAACGTTAGCAAAGTATTAATATTTTCTTTTTGCCATCGCGTCGCTCCGAGTAAGCGTCACCTCGCGCCTTGTGAACCCATTATCATTAATCTTACAGAAGCTACGCTAAAGATAATGTTCTCGAAACTTCCTTATAGAAAAACAATATCAAGTATAATCAGTTATCTTGGAAAATTAAAGCTGGAAAGTGAAGACGTGAACACTTATCATGCAGGATAGAATCATTTATTGTATGTGTATGGTAATATATTATAATTGTTAATGCTTCATTGTTCTATATACTGACAACTATATCGCTAGTTTATTGTAATTTAAGCAATTTAATTCTTTAACTATCAGAGTTAAAGATTTAAATTGCTTTATAGTTTTTTGCGAATCCTAATATTTACCACCGAGGAGGTGGTGGACTCCATCAATATATAAACATTTTTTGACAAAGAAGCTGTATGAAAAGTCTGTTATGCAAAAAGTGGACTTTAATGCTACGGAGAAATAATAAGACACATTTATAGAAAATAATGAAATAAACATAGGTACCTAATAAGTTTAACTCTGTGAACCATGAGACAACTTTTGACCATTCAGTTATCGGACCGAGTCAGTCCCATGTCAGCTCAAAATTTATTTAGGCTATTACTTAGCGCGTAGGCGTTAGCTACAGACCTAACAGTCCTTTACGACTTTACCAAACGATGTAGACCGTATTGAAATTCGCTCAATATTTGAAAATGTTTAAAATCCATTGAGCCGTTGATGCCACAAAATAAAATCTAAACACTTTGACAATACCAATTGGTAAAGGGTTACAACTGATTTCTCCAACATACATACATTACCTACGCATCTAAAACCTTTCGGAATATATTTTATGTCGGCAATAAATGGCTGAATCATGCATAACATTGTGTCGGACCTCCAATTTATCTCGTCAGGAACAATCCAATTATATTTTTTCTGCCAAATAGACACATTGGAGTCGAACGTGGCACTGGATATATTGTCGCGAGTGCCCAGTGCCGCTTCGTTGATTTTATCTGATGTTTTATGGTGTGCCTACACTGCTATGCCTGTCTGGGGTTGCAAATTTACAGGGTAAAACGTTTCGGCCTTGCAATTGTATTATTAAATAACCTTTTTAGCTACCTCGATAACGTCTGTCAAGTGTTTAAACATCGATCAATTGAAATATTAACAATAAACTGATTTTTAAATTCTTATCATTAAGGTAGAGGTAAATGCTTTATGCAAACTTAAGTTACTTAAACATGATAGATATCATTTTATTGTAATCTACCTATGAAAATAAATAGTTATAAAGCTTTTTTCCGAAAAGTAAATTCTATTTACTTTCCTATGCAAGCAACAAGCATATTTGTTGAAACGGAAACATGATGGATAGCACCTTACGGTTTAAGGATGTGTTCAAAAGTTAACTGCCTGTTCTATAGACCCTTTAGGAGGAGCTTGGTGTGCAAAGGTCATCTTGGCGCTCTACAATACAAAATAAAGTTAAACTGTTTAAGGTTGAGCGACTTGCCACTCTGGACACACAGCGCCAATTACGTAAAGTAAGACCTCCCATACGTATACTTTTCTTCGGGTCAACTCTATTGCAGTGCAAGCGAGCCACACAAGGGTTCATCAAATTAAGGGGATCTCAGGGGTCGCCGTTGTCGAAATCGACAAGGAGGACTGTGACTATCTTGAAATAATATTGATAAAGAAAAAAATGTGAACCCGATGGTAAAAACATGAAAGAACCAACTAACCACCAACTGTGTCTACCAAAAGTCTCAATTTAGAAATTGGTGCTCATTGATGAATTGCCTCAGACTACGTAGGATATGACCCCCTCTGTGCATTCCTGCTGTGTAATCTATAACGAAGCAATAAAACGAATAGTAGGTAATAAATCTATTAATTGATTACAACTATCAAACTCCATGTCACTTGCACATGACTGTAAATAATTGGTTATTATATTCTAAACTCCCATAATAGTATGAAATTGTAAAGATTATTTAAATAGTGTAGGTGGATAGCACTATCCTTACCTAATAAAAAGTTTGTTCGATTTAATAACGTTCTTGTTTCTGCAATTATTTTGCTATTCATCCTTGATCAGGCTCAATATTAAAAACAGCATTATTGATATTGATCAGAAAATCTGACAGGACAGCCACTTCTATAAAGTCTCTCTGTTCACCGACCATTTAATTAATGTTCCGCAAATAATTTGCCAAAAAAAAACCAATAGCAATCATTACGATTGTATTCAGAAGCGTCGGATGATCGCCTCAAAGGACCGTTTCTCGATTCAAATATTCCATTTGGGAATAACGAAACAACGGGGCGCCGAAACGCGTCCGGTTTCGACTGAGTAAATCCAATTTTATTACGCTAATAAAAGGCAATCCAATTAAAGCTGGAGATTTTTTACTAGCGTTGCTCGGAGCTGGCCCAGTAGGGCTCTCCACTGAAGGGGCGGCGGGATTCAGCGTGCCACAGGTTTCAAATGTAACTGTTGCTGTAACGAGTACGTGGCTCCTTCACTGAAGTCTTGAGTGGAAGATGTAATGGCATGTATAATTTAAGAGTCGTGGTTTTAATATTATTAAGGCTGCTGTGGAGCCGATTTAAGTATACAGATAGATAGATAGATAGTATTTTATTTTCTCACCACAATAAAGGAACAACATTGGATGGGATGGGAGTGAATAGTTGCTTTAAGTGTAGAATGCCTTAGTTCTAAAATGGGTAAAAGTGTGTGTTGGGTTGTTTGTTATATTTAAGCTCATTGATTGGTTCGTAATTTTATTAGGCTTTGGTTAATATTTATTATAAGGTGTATGACTCAACAATGCTAAATATAAATATTTAATCATTATACACAATTTTTTTTTAAATTGAAGTATCAGCATGATATATGAATTAAACCGTTTTTTGACGATTTAATTCACGTATCATACGTTCGCTTACAAATTCATACGTTCCTAAAACCAAACGGTAGTACTCTAAAATCGACAATGGGTTCCGCCACTTGACCGCAGAGGGTACTAAACATTCTGACGATGACTGTAAAAATGGAAATATTGTGCACAATAAAACGGGATTGGTGTGACATATGACATTCTGAATGTAAATGTGTATGTGTGTGTAATGTAGGGAATTCTTTTCATCACGGACACGGACGTCAGTACATGGTTTTATGGTATGATTAAGTAGGCAGACGAGCCTTGATATGCGCTTAATTTATTTATTATGCTGAACTTACATCTTACCATTCAGCTTCTTATTCAAAATATCAGCTTTAGGAAATTTAACGTTAACGACCTCGGCAATTACTCGTCGAGTGTTTATCCAAGTGTCCTTAAATTGCCATTTTCATACATTTTACGACAACTGTACTGCGTACTGCGATCTTGACCTCTTCGAAGGACACTACTCATCAAGTTCTTTAAAGGCATATCCACTTACCTGTACGCTGCAAATTTACTTTATTAATTTCGTCAACAGATAAATGGGAGATGATATCCAACAGAGGCAACTGACATATTCACAACAGACCTTATGAAGCGATTAACATATTTATTCATCGCTACTTGTATGTTTTGTTAACCACTGCGAGAAAAATATTCACTGCTTTAAAATTTGCTTATCTTAGAAAATAGCATGCAAATACAGATGGATAAAATGGGACACAATCTTTTTAAAACAATATTTCCAAAAATGCATTTGACTCCAGTAAAATGTAAAAACGACGTCTGCGGAATACCGCGTATAGAAGATTTGCTGAGGGTACGTGACCTCCTATTCACCCACCGCTTTCTAAAGCGTTTTGGTCGAATGGATTCCGAATATTTGTATTTATATATGTGAATGTGCTATAATATATTTTATATCTATTCAATAATATTAATTTGAGAATACTAATACGACATACAAACTTATATCGTTACAATATAAGACCATTTATCAATATTAAATGTTTTCTATTAAAGTGACATTTTATGAAACTAGTACAAATGTTTTTGAAAACCTAACATTAAAACTAACATTATAGACTGGCTTTTCTTTTAAATAAAACGTATTTTTTCTATCGCAGGCAATTAAAAGCCAGACCTAAATTTCTTGAATACATTATAAAAATTCAATCAACATCGTATTTTAATGTCACGAGATTAAACAATTGACGCAACCATCAGTATTTTATTTTCTTACAAATATAATATTATTCATAAATTTTACAACAGACCATAAATCTAGGAAATCAACCAATATTTGAAAATATCTCTAGATAGTTGTGCGCCTTGGGGCCTGTGTACACGTGCTATGAACATGCCCAGGATAATTTTATGATTAATGGACTACGTTTCACCGATTCTGTACTGGTTAAAAATAATAAAAATGGCTAGTCTATTCGTAAAAGAGGAAGTGAAAATAATATATGGTTGTCTGAACGCTGTAGTAGTAGCTGTTATATCACTATCATAGTATAAAACAAAGTCGCTTTCTCTGTCCCTATGTACATATGTATGCCTTAATCTTTAAAACTACGCAACGGATTTTGATGCGGTTTTTTTTTAATAGATAGAGTGATTAAAGAGAAGGTTTATATGTATAATAACATCCATTAAATAGGTTAGAAATACTTATAATAATTATATATTTTATACCCGTGCGAAGCCGGAGCGGGCCGCTAGTTTATTATAAGACATTCTTGTGGTTCTTAGTAATTTCAGATTATGATAGGATGCGAATAGGTTGTCCAATTGTTCAATTTTTTTGTTAAAAAAACATTATAATTAGAAGCTTAATTAATTCTTACCATGCAATAACACAGAATCAACTCGTTACTCCTTGTGCGCAAATAACCTCTCCAATAAAAATGTTGAAGACAATATCATCATTTACACATTATCTTTTATATCTATAATTACTGATTTAATATTAATTAAGCGCGAACTGTTACTTTCAAGACTTCAAATGAGCAAATAGTAATCAGAATTTTAATTGCGTGCCCAACCAAAGTAATATTGAGACATAAATGTGTACTAATTAAATAAAATTATAAGCAATTACTGGCTACAACTTAATGTTAGAACCAGTCATATCCTGCGCTAAAAGTGAAACTGGAAGGAAATAATTCTCAGTAAATATTTAGTAACACTTTCAATATCAATTACTTTGCCTTTTGTAATATAAGCATACAAGGTTAGGGATACAAATGAATAATTAATTTAGTTGGACGCTTGGCCATTGGCTGTTCCTACTTTTAATATCATAAACCACACGACACTTGAGGCTCCACATCAGGACTCGCCATGCCTTCATAATTGATGGAAATAACTTTATCTAATTAAATATTTATTATTGCTTTAGAATCAAAGATTGTTTTCCTTTTTTTTGTCAATTGCCATAGAAATTATGCCAAGACAGACGCCGTTCAATGGTTCACTCACTGTATATTTGTATAAGCAAGGAGCCAAGTGTCCGATACAGCATTTTATATATTAAAGCATAAACCGAGTGTCTCGAAGGACTTTGATTGACGTGAGGCTATGACATTAAATTACATCGTAATACGGGTCAATTGTTCTTAATCACCTAAATTTTGACACTGACTGACATCTTGATTGCCTAATTGGGGTATTAGAGCTTAGCCCCCGTTTAGCTGTTAAGGCCAAAAGTTAAGTGATTGTTGGTTTAATATGGCAGCTTAGTATCCTGTCCCTGTACGGTAAAACTTCTTCTTTCAAGTATAAATCTCTACTGGTCTAATAGTAGAAACTCTCAGAGTTTGCTACGAAAGATCTAGCTATAAGCCTAGTTAATCTATATTTTAATGCTCTAGATTTCATAAATTGATTGCTACCAATAAGTACGTAAACTAATAAACAGACACTAGTACTAACTTTCTCGAACAAAAAAACTTCGAATTGCACAATTTGAGCAGCCTGTACCAATATTCAGGACACCGAGAGTGCTATATCAACACGAGCACTTGTCCACTCGATTCCAATTGTAAATCCTCACATCCCGCCGCCGTGATTGGTTGGATTAGTTGAATTAGAACCGAATGGTGGCTAAAAGTTTCGGATTCGCGACTCCGGTCACGTGGTGTGTATGAAAAAGATACAGTTACCGGAAACCATAAAAGGTTGTTATGTGGTTACGTGCAATTTTCGTGCCCCGAATTTTCGGTGTATCGTTACGATGTGACCCTCAAACACTTTATTGCATTCGTAAAATGTATCTCGTAATTTCCATTGGAATGGGATGAATTTTGATGCTCGTGAGGAATGAGTTTTGATTATTTATCGACTATTAGCTATTATTAGAATTCCATGTTGGAATGCGCAAAGAACATTTTGAATACGAAATATTGGTTGGGTACTATCATTTGTGTTTGGAGACGGATAAAACATAATTTGTTCGAACTTCAGCCCGATATCTCGTAACACCCTGAATTTTAATAAATTAAACTCATTTCAGATCTTTATGAGTAAAATTTAATATTTTAATAAACAATATTTGTTAGTCTCCAATTAAGTAATTCGTGTATCAACTGTCACAATATCAGTGTAGATTATTTTAATGCGACCTGTGTCAAAAGGCATTTCTAAAACACACAACAAAACGATGGTGTCAGGAGCATTTACACGTAATATCAAAGGTTCAGTGTTGAGTGTTAAATTTAGTCTCTTTGAGGGATCACGTCTGCAATGAGGAAATCCATCAAAGAACAATGGTCGACACGGTTTAAGAGATTAGCAAACTGTGTCGACAGCCTCGTCCGATGTAGGGCTTGCAAGTTCCGTATCGTAGCAGCATGAATGAAAAGCCACGTGTATTATGTGAGTAAAAGCTATTGAACTCGTAACGGGTGTGAGTGAAAGTTTCGTAATATTCAGTGTACACCGCGTTGCTGTTATACCTTGGACAAGTTCTGAAAACTCCCCTGGTAACCTCTTAAACATAACTAAGAATTAGATTTTTCAGGGTTTATATTAATCTTAATGTAGATGATACGTAGGTATTTATAAACGAGTATGTTTTAAATTACCATCCTATTATGTATGTAACATCTGAAAATTGGCTCTCCCAAATTAAGCCACGTTTATAGAGAATTATCATACCTTTTGAGCTGTGCTGAAAATTGCCAGTTACCGTCGATAAGCCTCGACGGAAATTTTCGCCGACCACATTACGACGGAATATTAAAATTAAAAAATCATTTATCGCTGTAAAGGCTCTGTTCAAAATTAATATACGTGGTGACGTCCACATATTTAATTAAATCATTGTCGACATTTTAAACCAATTGATAAAAAAACGATATATGCCGAATAAATCCAAATTATTCGAACCGTTGATTGCTTGCCGTTAATCACAGTCATCGCAGCCGGCGCTGCCTTCAATATTAATCATACACTCGTTATCTGCAGTAAATCTGGGCTGGCGCACTGAACACTAGTTAAATTGAAAATAATTTCAGCTTAAAACTGGAACGGCCCGTCCGCTGCCCCGTTAAATATTTGAACAAGGATTTTCTGCTAGCCATCTAAAATAAAGGCTTTTCATTAATAAGATTGTATACATAATACGTTAAATAAATATCAACATTCGTTTGCAGAATGTTTTGTTTTTAATTATGCGTATTCTGCTTATGAATGGTAGGACTATTCAACCTCTATTCAACCGTAGATTATCAAGAATGTATTTGGCTCGGCAGCCTCCCCACTAATTACATCCGAGTCCTGAGATCCTGGTCCATTGTCGATGGCCAACGCAGTTTTAATGAAGCATACTTTGAATCTTTTCAACGCGAACAGAAGATTGCTTTAACCAAGGTAAAGCAATGAAATTGAAGTTCCAAGCTACACGGAGGAAAATGGTCGGGGAAGTTTGACTGCTCTTAATTATTGTCTGTCGGTTATTGTGGCTAGTTGGAGTTTGCAAGCCCATAATCGTATATTGGAAAAAATCGTTCACTTTTCAAACAAACTTTATACATTTACGAATACGTACAATGCTCTTCCAAAGCCAGAGTCATAAGGTGATAAACCTGCATTGAGCCCGATAAAACAAAAAAGGTTCACCATTATTACATGAGTCTTATTATTAGTGGTCAAATGTAACTCTATAGTTGTCGATTCTTATTAAAAAAAACCCACAGCCTACCCTTACAAGCTTATTTTTGATTTGCTGAACTGGTATGGATTCTAAAAATACCTTTTTAGTGTCAGTTTATTTTATCAATCCAAGTCCCATCGGAACTAGATTTACCGGCTCGTATTTAGTGGAACATGTCTAAAATATTCTGTTAAATTCAGTGTACAAACGCATATCTCACACACTCAGGCATCTAGACTAGAAATAAATGTTCGTGCCTGATAAAATATTTATTCCGTATCGCTTTTAAATTAAGAAGAGTGTTCGCGAGCAAATGAGGTTCACGTATTTAGCAATTTCCAGGAAGTGGTTTCTTTTTTCGCCGATCGAGCAGCTATACAGTAAACTAATTTTGAATTATAAATATTTTTTGAAAAAATATTCTTTCGATATGGTTTCATGTAAATTTATTCATATTTCGGTCGAATAAGCTTTAAAAGTCGACAATAAAATAGTATTGAAGACGTGTTTTCTAAAAATAATATTTATGTTAAGTTATGTACGCCTTTTTACATAGAAACTAGTGACAGTTAATAAAAATGTTCGGTGTAAACTATTTACTTCGGGTTTGCCCGTGGCAAAGCTGTCATGGTAACTGAACTAATTGACCCGTTTAAACTGAATTCTGTCATAAATCGATTACACGAGTCAATATTTCAATCATTTTGAAATATTTTTAGCCTCAGTTGGCTGAGTGGACCACCGCAAACTACACGTAAAAGTTAAAACATTTTTCAACTAAAAACTAATTTTGTTGAAGCATTTATTGAGTTTCAGTAAAATGTTTTACGATGTTTTTGGAAAAATCATTCATGTAGGACTTAAAAAACTATATCTCTCTCGTATTAATGTAAGAACGGCCATCGCTTCAACATTCAATTAGGTAAGAGCTTTATGAGTTTATTGCATACTCGTAAACTGACAATTACTGACCGCAAGCAGTAAATAATAACAGTGCAGTCAGCAACATTCAGTTGATATGTTTCACTACTCGCATTTTTGCGAAAGGTGAGAATGACTTATATTGCCGATCTGCGTATGAATGTTGCCTACTTGGTGGTGCAAATAAACTTTTTTTAACTACTAGGTACCCTTACAACGATTTTTAGACGGAAATAATAAAAAGTGCATTTATTTATTAAAAAGAAGTATGATAGCCATAATTTGAAGCCGAAAAAGTAAATAATTCTAATCCTAAGAATTAATAATTTTGCAAAATTTATAGGTACGACCTTATTTAGTTTTATGATATTATGTGATTAGTACTTTATCCACTCTAAGAGATAAAATTTAAGACATTTAATTACATGTATTTCTTGATTGCTCTCTAGTATAACAAATTACTGTCATTACGAACACTAATTATAATTTAACGGAAACTGGAGGCTTTAAGCAGAGAACTAGTTAGCACACTACCTTTTCTTGTTATTCGACACACAAAATTATGTTTTACGAGTTTATACACAAGCTTAGGTATATTATAATTAAATGTTAGCCTGACTGAATTTCGGTCACAGCGGCCTATCTCAGTCGATACTAGCAAACTACGCAGAAGTTAATTATTACAGTGTAGAAGTGTGCGTGTAGACACAGGTGCATTCTCTATTCCCTCACTCTCATAGTCTCGATGGGACGGCAAACCGACACGATTGAGGTGAAATTAAAGCAGAACCAACGGCATCGTGTCTTCCGAAGCACGGAGGGGTCTCGAATTGTGAAAAACGGTCACCCATCTCAAGACTCGACGCGCGAGCACTGCTTAACCTTGCAAATTGACTGCACAGTTGCTGTGTAGCCACGAGCTTATATACAATCAAGTAATCTACAACCTGGCTACATACTGATCTCCGTCTGCATAGTTCCTAGCAAAGAATGGGCCAACTATCTTCGCGTTGTTCCATGTTATCATGCCCGTAATCTCCAGGAGTAAACAGAGGTGTTCTTCTTCATGAGGAAGATAATAATAATAATATATATTGATAGAATATTCAGGAAAGTCAGGTAACGAAGGTCACCTTATTTTTATCGCCATAAGATTATTGTCACTTGAAAAAGGAAAATAATATGGAAAAAACCCAGAAATAAAAAGCACTCATACAAAAAATAAACGGCTTAATCGAAACTTGCAATATTTTTAAATTCAAATTGCTTGTCACTTAAACCATAATCAAAGTAACAAGTATGTAACCAGTTTGTTTCGATCGTCTCCTGCATCAGTCGATAAGGTAACTCTAGCCTGCTGTAGGCTTTAAACAAAGCATTAATTAAAAAAAATATTTTATAATGAAAAATAAACTTTGGTATCAGCAGTTATAATGATAATTTATTAAAACACATAATTTAAAATCAGTTCTCGAATAGCCGTACAAATGTAACTGCGAAAATTAATTTGTATTTATGTTAAATGATAACGAATACACATGATAATGTTTTTCCAATGTTTTATATTGTGATATTAATTTGGTAAATGCTGGGCTGTTCCAGAAACTTTGCAAATTGCAAATGGAAATCAGAACAGTTTTTCAATATTGTAAATTAAAGCGTAAACACATGAAATACCCAAAATTACACTGCAAACAATCATGTTACCTAACTTAGGCAGTAAAACAATGACAACAATTTAACATAGAAATTTGCATATTTTCCCATTTTTCAGCAAAAAATGACCGCTTTCTAAGTACCAAGCGCTATTCCATAAACGTACCTATTTTCACACCTGCAACTAAGTCTACTCTATTAAACTGCCCATCAAAAACCTCCGGAGTTCTCGTAAATCACATTTGATATGCGCATGCCCGTAATTTCTTTGTAATACCCATTATTAGTGAAGCGGTGCCCGTACACTGAGAGATCGATATTTGGCTTAAATTATGCATGAGATCGTGGAGTGGAGGCGAGATCCTTTTAAACTGTTACTCTAAAGGCTTACGAACAGCCGCGAGTAACATTGAACATATTTATTAAATTTTTTGGGACTTTTTGGTTTTGGGCGGTGGTTTTTTCTGGTTGTGTAATGTTTTTTAAAACAATGTGTATTGTAAAATGGGTAGTTATATTTTTTATGTTAAGCCGTAGGTACAATGCTACAATGTAAACCCAAAAAAAAAACATTTTTTCATGAGCTATCTTTCGCCCCGACGACATTACCTATATTAAAAAAAATTACCGCATCTTTTCCGGGAACTCAAGTTTATGGCATCTTCTATATTTCAAACTACCACAACTATCAAATTCTACGACGATAGGTAGAGTAGTTTGTGACAAACAACCACACAACTTTCAATAGTTGCCCTATTTTTAATAAATATATGCTTGAAATTTAATGAGAACCTCTTCTAACTAGATCATGAAGTATAAATGTCATGTTAATTTTCTCAACGTTTAGCGGTAATTAACATAAAAGTACTTACGTCAGCGTTATTGTCGACTATGATTTATCGAGTCGGTAGAGTGAATTAACTTCTAGCATGAACTTAGGAAGTCGCATAAATCCTTTTTTACACGCCTAATTTAATCTTTACAAAACTAAAACATGGCGTAATTGGGTTTTTTTTAAGGGTCGCCCCACACTAGGAATTTCTTGTGTCGTGGGTGCGTTTCACAAACATGAAATGTCACATACACAAACACCCAGACTCGGGACAATCAAATGTGGATCGCACAAATTTTGCCCCGTGCGGGAATCGAACCCGCAACCCTTAGCGCAGCAGTCTAATCGCTTAGCCACTACGCCAATCAGGTCATCAAAGTTTCGTGCTACATACCTAATAATAAATGTACCTAAGTATGTAAGTAAGATCAAGAAAACTAACGATAGCCACCAAATTAAAAATTACATAAAATATAATAATATTGTAGTTATGCTGTAATTAAATTAATTCATTGCTTTCGGTTGAGATATATTTTATTTAAAATTAGTAATACTACTGATAAAAAGACCAACTACATGTAAGTAATTACAATATACATACCTTATAAAAATGGGTTTAATTTTCATTAAAGTTTTACACATTTAAATTCTACCTACATCATCTAGATTATTGTGTTTTCGCCGCTTAAGGGTCTCCGCAGCAGCAGCAGCAGTGCCAGCACAAACTGCTGAGCCAAAAACAAGAGAAGGTGCAAGGGAATCGACGCACTTTGCGTCCCACACTAAAAGCCTTCCTAATAAAACTTTAATAAAAGTAGGTTCTTTTGTTTAATTTTAGACAATGCCGACTTCAAAGTTCCTAGAACTTTTCTCTTTATCACACTCAACGCCTTGAACCAACCTATATTAAGCCAAGTGTCAACACAACCCTCGTAAATACAAAACGTAAGCCTTAAAATATTAACGCTTAACATTATTTGCAATTCTGCTTCCTTACTATTTACAGACAAAACCTCATTGACATTCAAAGCCCCAAAAACAAGACGCTTTCGATGTTCGATACAAAATATGTAACACACACAGCCTTAACATAACAGTTGAAGCGGAAAATCCGATATCTTGAGCCGGAGCATTGATGAGCGCTTACATATTCATGAGCCACACCACGCTAGGCAGTACCTATACAAAATGACGGCTGTCAGCGATCAACCACTAAAGCTTGGCAACACTCTGAGACAGACGCAAAGACAAGTGTTTGTGCTGGTTATGGTTGTATAGTCGAGCTCAAAAGTGTTTGGCGCGTCAAGTATCAACAAACAAAAATCATGTCTGATTTTCTAAAGGATAAGAAAAATCTAAAGTATAACAAAAAGTGTTTCGGATTGTATAACTTTATAACTTTCTGCTATATATGTATAAAGACTTTTTCTATCGATCAATAAAAAGGAGTAAATTAAAAAAAATCTTATAGGTCTTTTACTGAGAAAAGAAATAAATAGGAAGTTTTTCATTGTAAGTACATCAGATTTACGTTATCATATTTTATAGAAACCTTTTGAGTTGTAAAAACTGTTCCTAGAATAAACACGTATTTTATTTTTTAATTTTCCATTTTGTTGGTTTTAGGAAACGCTTAGCGTTATAATTTAACCACCTCACATTACACCAGCTTATTGCAGTGCCCTGGTGGACGTAGTACGTTTAATACTAAAAGATGATTATTCGAAGCCTTGCCTTTTCTTTTTTCAAAGAATACAAGTATTTGCACATGATTTAATTCGATGGTATAATGTTTTTCCATGGAAGGAAACATCAAAATGATACCTGGAATTAATGTTCAGAAATAAACCGCAGTAAGAAAGCTTGGAGATCAATACTTGTACTGTACTGTATACAAAGAGGCATCTATTTTCTGCATTAGGACCATTACAATAATATTATACGTAGTATTTGTAGCTTCAATGTGTATTTTTAAATACAATATGTTGGCCGTAGAATTTCTCCTAAAAGGTATGACCCAGACCTAAAACAAAAATTAGGTATCTAAATACTAGACCACAGTAATTTTGTCTGGAGTCGTACGTTCGTTATTTCGCTTTCCATTATAAATTCGATGTGTAAAGTGGCAAACCTATGCCATTTAGAGGGCCCACAGTCCCACACTGATCTCTTATGACTCACTTTACCGATAAAAGAAGCCTTAAAGATAAGGCGTGTTTGTTGGAAGTATAACTAGGAATACCTTACCCGAGACACAGAAGCTTCGAACATGAACATAAATAACTTTACCTAGATTCACCTCTAGCAGTTCTTCTTCACCCAGGAACGGCAAGTCAAGGTCTCACCTCACTGATAGTATGTTTTAATTATCTAAAGCCTTTTTTATTAAGCTGGCTGTGCGGTGTGCGGCGTTCGCCTGTAGTTGAATCTTGCCAAAATTCACATTCAACAGCAATAATTCTCCTAGAGTTGGTAGCCTTGTCATAATTTATTATTCGCCTTTTATAACCATACGATAAGAACCTGGGTAATTTGTTATCCAGGAACATGGTTATTTTGGGTACTCACATATCGTTGTATGTGATAGAACAATGGTACTTACGTAAGCTTCGTCAGTTTGCAGTCTGCACCGCCGTCACTATGGAGCGGCAGGCTTCAAGAGTATTCCCTTGTGGCATGCAACATGAGCACTGCATTTGCTTCCCAAAATATATACGAATCGAATATTCCTTTCATCGCTAGATTAGTAGATGCTGTTTTAGAAAGAAAATCTGAGAACCAATCAGTAATAGAAGATGAGACATAATATACCTAATAATTATTATTCTGTCATCTTGTTGACTTGAAAATCAACTACCTAATGACTTGATGATAATCTTTATGGTAAATGTGATGTGATTCATAATTAGTTAAAGTAGAAACTAGTTCATCGACATAAGTTACCTGTAGTTATTTGTACCTATCGGTGTTATGTAAGTTCTCGTAATACTTCCTAAATAAGTAAACAATTATAATTTTAATTGGCGTACAAATTGTGGGTCACATAACTATTGACCACACTTGGAAAATAAAAGGCATTGCCCATGCACTAATATTAGCTAGCCTTGGTCTGCACAGCTAGCCTGATGTCAAAAAACCAGTAAACGTTCAATAATACTAAATTATGAATACTTATCTGGAACTATTGATACAGAATGTTATCTAAGCCACAAAAATATACCTCTATTAAATTCGGCTGGCATAATAATTAAGTAACAGGCGCTCTATCAAGGTTGTACGGGTCCACTTGGTACCCTAATAGCCGTAGTTTCGCAACACCCAGTTGTTCCAGTTTCGTGCCTAAAGTCAAAGTACAAATTATTTAGGATTTGTGTGTCATAATGTCATAATATTTGATCTTATAATGGTAGCACGGGCGTTAGGAATTTTACCCTGAACCAGTCCGCTACAATTACGTTGATACTATCTAATGTTTGTGAACTTGTACCTAGACCATTAGTCTGCAGACAATAGCTGCGACGTCAATAAGTACAACCATAAAGATAAAATTCAATTAACGCGCAAGCTATTACCATAAACAGTAGTCTATCAAACTCTTAATTGTATTTAGTGTGACGTTTATACAGACACGTGGTAGATAACGTACATGGAAGGGGCGCATGCCGGGCATTGCAAGCCCAAGTTTTATTGCAAAAAGCAGCTAGTTGTCAACAGTGAATCACTGCCTGCCATTCAGTTAAAGCCGCACGGAATTTGAAATTAAAATTGGAACGTTCAATTTGAATAGCACGTGCTTTGGAAGTAGGAGAGGCGGCGCGGCATTCGCATAGCGACGCGCGCTTGCGCAACGGTGCGGCAGGTGCCCGCGGGATCGAATTAAATGCATTTAAACTAAACCGGTCAGGTTACCACATAGCAATTTACTTTAACGCCACAATTAAAACTATTGTATTTCTCTCCTTGGTACTCAAAATCTGTTGAGTACTGTTGTAAATTATTTACAAATAGCAGTAAGCGATAAAATAAATTTTAATAATTAAGACCATGCGAGCTCTTAACAGCAACGGGTCATAAAGCACGATATCTAAAGCCTTGATTGGTACCTATATCTTTAGCGCAATCATGTCCGAGATTTAGATCCTAGGAGCACGCCAATAGTGCACGCTGAATTTCGACACAGGCCATTCGTTACACAAAATAATTGTCAATATCAAACAGGCGTGCTGTTTCCGATCGTTTCCGATTTATCTAGACGGATAACACTGTAATAGTATAATAGGAAATCCTGCCTATATTAGGTGCAGTACCTTTCCAAATCGCAATGATAATAATATTGCGAAATATCGAGCGATACTGTGGGAGTCGAGTCGTCGAGGTTAATGTCGTGGGGAGGGGACTGCGCTCAGATCTTATTCATTCCGACTGGACCTTTGAGCTGGACACCGGGCACGTAACGTTAATTCACACGTCGCTTTTGAACCAGCTGTAATATATTGACTGTAACGTAGTAGGTATTGCAATATTGTATTGAGGAAAGTTCAATAAATATTCGATTAAACCCATTGGTAACTATTGCAACATGCACAGAATAATCTATTAGTAATATGGTAATAGGCTAGCCTAGTGGTAGACCTCGACAGGGTTCAACTTTAATGTATTCATTTATAACACAACACAGTATTCAGTCATTGATTTAATTAAAATCGTGTAGAATAATTATATAATGTGTTTGGAATATATACATATCACTACATAGTATAAAACAAAGTCGCTTTCTCTGTCCCTATATCCCTATGTATGCTTAAATCTTTAAAACTACGCAACGGATTTTGGTGCGGTTTTTTTTAATAGATAGAGTGATTGAAGAGGAAGGTTTATATGTATAATAACATCCATTAAATAGTGGAGAAATACTTATAATATATATTTTATACCCGTGCGAAGCCGGAGCGGGCCGCTAGTTCTGAATATAGTGAAAAGCTTATACTTATCTCATCATCAGCCGGAAGACGTCCACTGTTGAACATAGGCCTCCCCCTTAGAACGCCACAATCAACGACAACTTGCTATTTGCATCCACCGGTTGCTTGCAACTCTGACGATATCATCGGTCCACTTGGTGGAAAGCAGGTGGGAGGAAGAAAATACTTATCTGCCTTCTAACAACAATTTCAGTTTACAGTATCAATTCAGGGCCATGATAACAACGATCGTTAATATTATATATGACCACTAGGTGTTTTTCAATTTTTAAATCACCAATTTTTTCAACTTCTTCTTCCCACGGAGCCTGTTCCCAATAACATTACAAAGTAAATACATAATAAGTTCAAGTATTTGCAAAATTTAACCCACCAAGTCGCAACTAATGAAGAAATAATGTAAATTACTTACATTAGTTATCTAGTATTAACTTTAGATTATACAAACAAGCCTTTACCAATTATAACTAAAATAGGACCTTATAACCAGCAACCCAATCGCATAGCTTGTAACACATTTGTCACTATGACTTGACTTTTCATACCAACTCCTGCCAAAGCATTAGCTATTGACTGCAATCTGTATTATCTAAACGTGTTTATTAATATTTCAATGAAATGTACACTTATACAGCATAGCCAACGCCTACAAATGGAAACTGAATCGCGCGAGCAATTCACACTTACATAATTATTTGCTGCAGTTGCATGTCCTAACGGAAGTGTCCGCCTAGAGAATTCTAAACAACTAAAATTTTATGTGATTTTTAATTTGTTGAACATAGCCCACTATACTTTTGTTGTAAGAATTTCAATAGAATTCTCATACCATTCATTAGAAAATTTAGATTTTTTATCAATGTATCGATTTGATACTTTGTAAGCAACGTGCATTTGTAACTAATTTTACCTCGAGGCTGCGAAATACGACATTTTTATTGCACGTGCCTAAGAGTCTTTAATGTAAGATTTAAATTCAGATTTCAGATAGAAGAGAGATCTAATGCCATAAGTAATTAAGTACCCAGGTATTTATTATGATAATTTGTCAATTCATACAATTTAGTTCCAATTTACCGTGCTTCTATGTAAGCTAATTCAATTAAATTAGCTAATACAAATTACGTTCAATGACTTTTTTTCTAAAACAATCTAAATGGCATCCTATCCTATTTAAGGCGTTTGACGTACGCACGTATAACAACAATTAACCACCAAATATTATCACACGTTCAATACATAATCCAGCTAATAGCCTGAAGCACAGCTCATATAGGTACGAAGTCCCGAACAGTGGCCACACGAGGACCTAAATCAATTAGCCACGACAGAACGTCAAACTAGCTTTATTGTTGGCTACGTGTTTACAGGAGTTTTCAAACGGTCCCTAACAATTGAACGCCAACGGGTTACGCTTCGACTAACGATCCCGATATTTACTTTTAACTGTTGTATTACAATTTTGTTTGCTGTTGCCGCGGCTTTTTTGTTTTTAAACATGTCTGGTCAATTTTAATTGGTATGGCGTTTGTTAAATGAGGTAAAGGTACCTACATTTATAAATGGATTCCTTCGTCAGCTGTTACACAACATCGATTTGAGTCACACTACGAATGAACAATGTATTGCTACGAAGACGCATATTCCCAAACTATAAACATTCATGGAACCTACAGACCTACATACACATACACACACACTACATACTACTATACACGCACCCAAATTCTGGGCCTAACGTAAAGGTATTCAAAACAACTGAAACTAGAGAAGAAAGAACTAGAGTTATCACAACATCTTAACACGTTGACCGTCCGCTAAGTAGACACAACAGTGAAACAATCAATGTGTACCATAAATGGGGCACTGGACAGTGAAAGGGTTAAGTCACGTATTAACAGCTCCTACACCATCATTGTCTGTGACAGACTGAATATATCAACTACGGAATACAAGCAGCTTAAGTAGCTTCGCTCTTGCCACTTCCCCGTCCATAAGCTTTACTTATCCATAATCCTTATATCCATAAATTTAAGCCGAGCACATCAGTTTCAAACAATGTTTGTGCACGCAACGCTACGCTGGTATTACATGACACTGCGATAATTATTGTAAGTATCTTCTTTAGAAATTGTCTAATAAACGTTCTGATGACTCTTCTTTATTTCTCTTTCTTAAACAATTACGGATACTACTAATGCTTTTTTTTGTGTGCAGCCTTTTAGAAATGCATTCTTCTTTTATCCAATCCTACAATTTTAAATTTGGAACATTACTTCTCTCTCTTTTGCATCTAATAATAATAATTAGATACCCAGTTTAATACAAGAGCATCATTAAGGATAGTAATCGTACTTTCCGTTATTAAGAGTAAAATCTCTCTAATTCTACATTTTCTCATGTCACGTATTATTTGAATACTTATCTAATGTATCACACATACATAAAACCAAGTCTCAACCAATTATTGTGACAAACTTTTAAGAACCTCCAAATATAACGTTCGGTTCCAATTATCGTTCACAACCTGTTGTACCCATTGTAACAGGGTCACACATGGTCGCTTAAAAATACTAATTAATTCTCAACATTTTTCGTCCTAACTAACTGCTGTGACATGTTTTTGTCAAATTAATTATATTCTATTAGATAAGAGCAGGTTTCAATTATTAATTTATAATTTATATAATTTGGTGTATATCGTTTGTAAATGTTGTTACAAAAAGTGCGTTTTCGACTCTGCTGCGCGAATGAATTATTTATTGAGGCCTATTCATACATCAGGGGCCTGATCACTCGTTTTAAACTCTTGTTTCGTGCACCATTGTGCCCTAAAAATGGTTAACGTGAACGGATAAGCGATAAAAAAGATTTTATAAGTTCGCACACACAATTTATAGAACACTATTTGAAAAGCAAAATGGTCTTGTTTTTAGACAGGTGGGAATATGATACAAGCCTTAAAGGGCTTGTAGTTTTCCAAGTCATTAATTCTTGTATTATTAGATAGTGTTATACGGAGCTGCTGTCATTGTATCAACATCTTGCTAGTTTGTCTTTCGTTACTTCCGCTAGACGTCAATTTGTAGGTGTCAATACTTATCTTGTAACATAATCATTATGTTCGTTGAATACGGAACTGGTTTAGGCAGTATTATTAAATATTCTATTATATCAGCCCGTAAAGTTCCACTGTTGACCAGGGAACTCATAAAACCGCTCTAAAATTGTGTGTCTCAGAATATTAGGTAGAGTTAGGTACTCAGTTATTGCTAAGTGATTTGGTTCATCTTAACAATATATTAGCACTTTTTTACGACGAGAATATTCTTGTTACAAAAAGAAAACTCAAAGGAACTGACTGGCCACTTGGCCAGTGTCTACACTCAATAAAATAAAATATTACATATTCTTTTAAATTAATAAGTTACCCTATCGCCCTGCATGTATTTTTATTTTATGTTGATATACTACACAAGAATATGGCGATGACGTTCTTCTGTTTTATGCTGATTTATTATTACAAAAATCTGACAGACACATTGACAAGCCGTTGATTTTTTGTTAGTACAATAGATTTAGTATACCAAGTAGTTATAATGTAGTCTTATGGATCGCAAAAATAGACCATAAAAAGCTAATTCATATCAGCACGATCTACTCAGTAATACACATAACGTTTATGACGTTTACGTTGTAATTAAAATGTTATACTTACCCTGTTATACTGTTTTACACATAACTGTAATAAAACTATAAATGTTACAAAGTTAATCTTGATTTCCTTCAAAATAATGCGTTTAAGGAATAAGGAAGACTGATAAAATATGTATAAATGTTTCTCCCTAATGCATATATTATGCGAATGACGTCACAACCTTCAATAAAGTAGGACTGGCAGGTTTGTCTGGGGAGCGGTCAACTAACCTCGACGAAAAGTGTTCATTTGTTTCTTAATTTAATTATATTTTCACGCAGGAGATGCTTATACATTTTATGGGTCTTATCTGATCTTTTGGCATTTAGGTACACAGTAATCATATTCCATGTGAAGGATTTTGAATTATTCTTTTAATGAAATAAATTCCTAAATATACCAACCTATCCCACTGCAAAGCAAATCTCTTTTTACGTGGAGAGAAGGTACAAGACGACGCTGGTTCTACTTCTCCTTCTTTTCAAATTTTCAATGACCAGTATGTTGCCAAGTCGATGGTGGCTGCATCAAATGCATTGGTTAGGTTAGGTTAGCAAAAAATACCAAAAACTACTCTGAGAGCACCTATCACTGTGTCGTGATGGCAGAATATCAAAAAAACATATTGTCTCGACTATGTAGTATGTTATCGATGACATAATATATGTCATCCCCATACGTTTACCATTCCTTTCGATTTCTATTCGTCAGGCGTTTTGCCACTTGTCTAGGGGGGCAGGTTTCATTACGACATTGTTTTGTGAATCAGTCGTAGTGGTTCTGCAATGATAAGATCAAAAAGCCACTGGCCTGGCTTTTTATCGATCCTTATACAATATGCATAGGTAGGTACTTTGATCCGTTAATTACCTTATGTATCACTTAATCTTTCGTCATATATTTACCATCGTAATATTACGTATTAGAATATTTTATAGGTACTTACTCATAAGTGTTGCGAATAATCAAATAAAAAATACATTTCCTTATGAGATCCTCTTTATCTATGCTAAAACATGTCTTTATTGTGTCAAGTTTAAAGTTTTTGTTGTCAAAGTATAAAGGTGAAGGTTCGTCTCGAAGCTTTAAACTTTATGGATTGCAATAAAAAATAAATTACCACAAACACACGTGGCCTGAAGTTCAACAAAATTAAAATAACCTTCAGCCCCCTTACCATGAACTCTTAAAGCAGGACAGTTTACCATGTGGAAGCGAGACGCCGCTACGTGCTGTGTAATGCAGCGTCTCGTTTCCTTATGGTAAACTGTCCCGTTGCGTTGTTGTATCCCAAGTGCGAAGTTTCTAACTGACATTTGTTATACATTTTTATGGTAATCAAGTGAATGCTTTACTGTCTTGTCGACAGAAAGTACTAACAAAAGCTGCATATGAAAAAAAGACGACTAAATTACTTTCATAAATAAAAAAATTCCCTAAGCCTGTAGGTTTATTACACAGGATCTTCAATAGGTAGTTCCTAGTTCGAAGTTTATCAATCCTTGTACCGTTTGGAACGTCGGCATCGGTGGGTTTAGCTTTAGACTGGGTGAAGAGCCCTATAAACACACAAAGACCCTCTCGTTAGAAGTTCGGGTCAAGAGTCTGGTGCAGAGAACTTCTCAGTCCGATACGCATTGTGAGAAGGTCCCTATATCGTTCTGCCCTATTTCGAGCCTTAAGACCAAACTTAGGCCCTTAAACTTATGGGCAACAAAATTTATATTAGAATTGTTTTTAATTTTTCACCGCTACTTATTACGTCTGCGAACTTTCCTACAAATACATTTGTTTTACAATTATAATTTGTAAAGTAGGTATATAACATACTATGAATAGTGCATAATATAATTATAATACTGTTTTTCACCACATAGGCAACTTGCGTAATATTAAATTATGATTGTGAAATAGGAATCTATACCTAAATTCTATTCTATGAGAAAACCTACGTGCCTACATTCACGATAAGTTCATTGTTCCAGCTAATCCAGGAAAAGTTTTGCTAAAAGCATAATATACAAGTTCAACACTAACACTGAGCGTATCGCAAAGCGTCTTAATACAAGTTATCCTAAGCTAATATCTAAACTGAGATGACGCTGAACGCAGGCGGCAGGCATTAGATGGAGTACAGACGGGAGACTGAACCACAACAGTACCTACTGTTCTGCGAATGAATGTAGTAGTAGTAGTAATTGGTAGTAGTTACTTGTGAATAATTTAAAAGGTAAGTCAAGTAGACATTAATTGCATCACACAATACAGTAATTTGATGCTTTATCCAAAAACACACACGCCACCTCAGATGTAACAAAGAACATTATTTTATCGCCCCATATTTTCTGTAATTATATGAAAACTGCTTGAAGATGCTTGATATGTTAGGTATGAGACTCCACGAGCGATGAAGACTCAGTGCGACCGGTGTCCGGTAAAACTTGGGTGGTCAATCTCGTTACTATTGTTGCGGGAATGCTGACATAATGTTTTGATTTAGCGGTACGTACTGTAGTACGCTCGAAACGAGCGTGGCTCCCCGACAGTTGTTCCGTATATTGTACTACAGTCACACGCATATTGTAACTATCATTTCTTTCTGTCCACACAATAGTAAATACGCACCTAACACACCACAAAACTATATTTCTGGACTGGCCAATCATCAATTTCATCATCATCATCGGCCAAAAGACGTCCACTAATGAACATAGGCCTCCCCGTTTAAGTGGGGGGGGGGGGGGTGCCATAATCCCCACGCTTGGCAAGCGGCTTGGGGATCGCAGCATTGGTGGTGAAGTTACAGAAGACGCTGCTGCCCATCTTCTGAATTTTCCCTTAGTCGCTTCTTACGACACCCACGGGAGGAAAGAGGGTGGTCAATTCTAGGCCGGATACCACCCGGCACCATCAATCATCAATTTACTCCGATAAAATAAAAAAAAATAATGCCTTTACAAAAGTGGTTCATGTGTGGCCGGCGACAAATAGTGTCCCGTCTATGCAAATCCGTTTGTGTAGATAGCAGGGTAACAGCGATTGTTCTCAACAAACTGTTATCAAGTTAGTTTCCGACTAGCACAGTAGTCTCATAATTGAACCGGTATTGTTATCGTTAAGAATTAAACGCTGCTTTTATCAGTTATTTGATCGGGTACCTAACGTAGTGTAAGTATTATGTTTCAATAGGTTCTGTAAATTACATTATTTTAGATTATAGTGCTAATCTTCAAATTTTGATTGAGTATAAAACATACGTATACGCCTGCATAGTGTATTCGTTACAAAAGTAGTATTGGTTGTACAAAACACCTCATTCCTCAATTCGTCTTAAGTATTATTGCTTCATGCAGTCCCGCCTATCCCAAAGGTTAGGTAAAGGTCAATGAAAGTTCATAGACTGCGCTTGCTCGGTATAAAAGTCATGGTGTACGCTTTTTAAGAAATATTTATAACTTTACCGTATAGGTGTGTAGCTCTACTATAACTTACAAAACAAATAACGCGAAGTTTTCAGAAACGCGGATAGTTGACATTGTTTTTGACAGCGTTTGTACTACTAAAGCGGTCATAAATCATCGTGTTTTCTGCTTACAAACGGTTTAAGTTCATCACGTAAACTTTAGGGGGCTTGCAGTCGTTGAAAGAAAAATAACGTTTTCTTTAGCTACTGAAAAACGTGAAAACGAATGGTAGACACAGTGATTCTCATAAAACCTCGATTACCTACCATCCTCACGTCACAACGAGTAATGTAGCTGAAACGCTGAATTATTTTCTGTAAATCACAATAGAAGCGAACAAGTAACAAACTTAGTTGAAGCAGTCCATTCACAGTTAGTACGCGGCGTCATCGTATGGCTCTGGCAGTTCACAAACCACTAGTTCAGCTGCTTCTGTTAGCTAGTAAGCTTACTAGACTACTGGGAAAGGAAATGTATTTCTAACCTAATAATCCTCAGTTGAGTAGCAAGAAAATCAACGTGGTACATTGGTTTTAATTACAAAACATAAATAGAGCTGAGAATGGAGAGATGAATTTGAATTATCGATGTCTTAATTAATAAGTACCTACTAGTAGGTACTTATTAATTAAGACATCGATTTATTTTATTCTTAAAACTTAATTTCTGTACCTAATAGTGATCATATTTTGTAAAGAAGTGTTCAGTAGATTACGAACAATTTGCATACAACGTTTTACATACTAACCCTGCGTTGCTACGCTTAAAAGGTTGATTTACGTCCATTCTGTAAAGAGAAAACCGAGCGACTAAATGCACCTTCCATCAAAGGCTGTGCAGTCAAATCCATTAATGCATTCTGTGCTCGTGACGCAATTGTGCGTCCGCGTTGACGCACGCACGGATCAACGCAGTAAATGTGTCAAAGAACACGATTGTGTGCAAGCAGTGACGGGTTTTAGCGCTTGTTAAATGCTTGTTGACGTTTTTAAATATAGTTCAGTCAGTCCGCATTGCGCAGCCACTGAGAAAAAAATTCATTGCAGCATTGTAATTCAATGTATTTACAAGGTGGTGGTGTACCTAATGGTAATGCTAAAGTGCATCTGCATCTAATAAAATAACAATTAAAATATCTTTTTTAATTGTTATTTTATTAGTCCCTGCTTTGTTGGTTGCAGATACCTAGATACAATTGGTTCTCTACATAATTGTTTTGTCCTACGTGGGTACCCATGCACGCAATGAAATAGTTCATCGGGAGTTCTTAAATCAAAATATTATTTAAATTCTTAAATAAGCTACAAATTCATCTAAAATATTATTTGTTCATAAAAAAATTTCGATACCAGAACTTCACTCCAACATGTAAAATTGGAAGTATTCAACCGTGGACAGCTGTGAAATTTCCAACAAAAACCTCACAGCCCTGTCTCATACTAAACACTTGCATCAACAAATACAAACATTACCGCTCAGAACTGTTGCAAACGATGAATAGCCTTTGCCGTAAATAAAACTGTAGCAAACCAAGTGTGAAATGAATCCACAAACAGTTAGCCATGTTTCTTTTTTGAACACGAAAATTTTTTGCCTGAAAGCAAAGCTCCGAATTCCGTTTCATTCAAAAGATTGCTGGCTTTCCACAACATTATACGATTTGGAATTAATGAATTATTGAAATTAGTTTGTTAGTGTTTTTATATGTTTAATTGGTTTTTGGTTTTAAATCTCATTAGGTATAACGCGGGTGTTTGTACCTACTGGGTAGTTTTTGTTCTTTGTTGTTAGGAAGTAATCTTTCAGATATAATTGCGTTTTTTGTTTTTAATGTAGTATCATATATTTAAAGAATTTAATAGTTTATTTACAAGAACAATTTACATTATAGATACACTCGATTTTTATACTACCTACATTAAAACTAATAATATCTATATACAACCAAAAAACATCAAAAAATTATGCACCAAAATATTCCTCCTCATCACTGTCGACTGGTAGGGTGCCCAAAAGGCTGGCGGTATTGCCACGTTAAAGGGCAATGCAAATTCTTTGGCCTAAAAACAAACCAGCCCTTTGGTCACGTGAAAAGTCGACCAACCGTTTAGATATGACTCTAAATAAGAGACACGCACTCGGACCCCATGACCCGAGTGTTTCGACCCCAAACGGCTCAAAAATATAATATGATAGTTTAAAACGTAAGTTAGGAAGGTATAATTATTATGTTAACATTTATGTTATAATCAAACTCATGGTTGGGTCAAAAATTGATTCTATCAGGGTCTTTGTCATACAGGTTGATTTTATAGGTGGTAAATCTATTAAATTTAATAATTGCAACAAAATAGCAAAAGTTTTTTTGATTACAGAGGAAATAGAAAACTTATAATGGCTCAGTCGAAAATGACCACTTTTAAAATGACTAGGTACAGGTAGCAAAATGTCCCTTTCGCAAAATGTCGCCTTCCTCAAACAGACAACAATTGCTTGCATCAGTAAAAAAACTGGTCAAGAGCAAGTACATGTAGAATACAGAGGGACACTGTAGTAATATTTAATCAGTTGCATGCGAACGCCACATAAAAATACAACAAAGCAACTTTTTAATTTTTAATTTGCATAACATAATCCTCACAGGAATGAGCAATCCATTATAAATTACCTTACTTAAAAACCTATTTCAATTTACGACGTGAATTGAATTCGCATGGATGCAAAACACTTAGGTTAAAATCCGTCCGAGCGGCAACCTCGTGGGATCTCAGTCGGCAAGTTTGATTGCCCCTTGTTTGCAAAACAAGGGTGCGGTGGTAACGTCATCCGCAAAGGGCAATGCGGGCAGCCGCGAAACGATCCACTTTGCAACACTGATACCTGCTTCCATAGGTTGCGCAATCATTGGATTCTTCCAATTTTCTTCATGCATTTTATGAAAATAATTTTGAAATGGACTCGATAAATTTCGATTTCCTTCAAACACAGTTGTTTTACTTAAATTGCTTAATTAACAGTTAAGATTGTCATTTTTTTATATAGCAAATAAATAGGTACACTGTATTGTATTGAACTTACCAGAAGTTTCCTACCTAATCATATTTCAAGTTAAAATAGTTGCGATAAATATGTATAGCATATTTTACTCGAAGCGACAGCTGTCTGACCTCTGTAACCCAATTAATAGGGGATGTCGATAACCTAAAGTTACTCCGTGACGAATTTTGGTCATCCGACTGTCCGTAACGACGGTCTGAGGTATTTGTATGACAACCGGGACCAACAGCTTTATGTCCGACATGGAAAGGATGGCCCTTATTGACTAGAGGACGCTCGTTTAAGAATAAAGGACAAGCGAAGGAACCACATAGATTCAATGGTTGGTTGTGATAAACTACGAAACAAAACACTACTTCTTTCTGGCTTGACTGTCTCCAGATATATTTTATGCAGGCAAATTATAATTAGTTTTCTGCCATCGTGTCTGCATATCCAACTATCTATTTTCATAAAAATCTCAATATTAAAACAAGTACCAAACACGTAGATATGCAAATCTTACAGATTAAGCATTTTGTAACAGTCACCGAACCAGCATTTCTACACGCATTATATAGAATACTAATACAACCTTACACATATCGTAGCTTGATCTATTAAGCAAAGCATTTATACAGGCGAACAGCTAAACATCAAAACAAACTAGTGACTCCACATTTAGCTTAGCGAGGCCACAGTCAACTGGGGATCCGTACAGAAACCCCTTTTAACAGATAGACAGAACAAACAGGAGTTTTGGACACACAAACAGCTTTGTGAAAAACATTTGCAATTTCATTAAACAAGTGACATGTATGATGCCATATAATAAGAGTATTCATTATACTGTTAGACTTAATGGATGAAGTGAACTGTAAGTTGTACCTACCAATTCAATTTGCATTAGTACGATTCAGTGGATGCGTGTATTAATTTTAGGCATTTTGTTGAGAGCTGATTTCAGTGAACGTGACTGAATGTGCCGATGTAATTGTGCTACCACGATGATTTTACAGACTTAGGCACTGCGTATTCCTGACGATGTTGTTCCGGAAAGCCCGGATTCTAAGCGGTACACCGAACAATAATTATTTAATGTACCGTGTGTTTACAGCAAGAAATAGTCTCTTTATACGGCAGCACAAATGTAACCAGAGAATTGGATTTACTTCTGTAGCAGTAATATCGTCATATTCGATTAATAACTAATTTGCCGAGAGTGACTGTAGCAAAATTATTTCTTTCGTTGCTTTACATACGAATATCATGATATATTAATTGTACGCAATCGTGCAGTGTATGAACATTTATATAATTAGTATACAAAGCTTTATACCTTTATATAAATTTTTTTTTAAGTGGATTTTTTTTTAATATTTTTTCTTATTTTCATAAATACTTATCGGATAGTCAGAACAGACAATCTATACAGCAAAAGTAAAATACATCTAAGCTTAAAAGGTAAGTTACCATAACATTATATGACCTACTTTGATATGTATCACAAGAAGGAAGTCACATAATGAAATAAAATACGAAATGAGCTAACAATATTTTTTGTGATAAAACCAAAAGAGCCCAAACTTACGTGACCTCGGAAACAATCTAACTTTCGCCGCCTAATAATACTTAAAATGCAAATTAGTCACGAACCTTCAGTGTTATATATAAATGTAGGTAAATGATATAATGTGCCGTTCACGGAGGCTGCCTATCAAACGTCTGCCGCAGATGATAAGATGTGACAATGTAAACAATTCCCTGGCAGCAGATACATTTACAAATTAATATTCAACTAAGTAAGTACTGTTTGACTATTAACACAGCCGAATTACTCCGATATAGGTATAGTCACATAATTATGTCGGTGTGGCTATGTATTCATGACCGCCTGATCGCACGCAGCGTTGATAAGATGCGTTAATTAAACGAGCAAATATTAATAGCTGCAGGTAGTACAAGCAATGTGAATTACAAGGAACATAGATTAAGCCTTTTATAACTATATTTTTAGCTTCATAATATCTGTATGGTGGAAATCGATAGGTTAGGGTAAACGGCGATTGTTATGTAGCGGTTAGCCTTTTGTACTTTACGTATCGAGACCTCGTCGTGCGTCAAAAACCACGGAAGGGTTTAAAAAAGGATTAGAAAAAAACTCGTTGAAAAAATATTTGAATAAGGGTCACTTTACAGTAATGGATTGGCGAAAAACAATTACGTAAACTCTTAAATAGCAAAAAAGTTTAGGTCCGAATTTGACATCTTGATTGAAGCATAGGATTCTCAATAATTGAACAAATCTAAGTACCAAACTTCTCTGGGCCATGTAGAGCTTCACAATTTTTAACTTTAAAACATCTCTTACTTATAAATAATGCAAAAACCTCCCATCTTAAGTCTATTGAAATTTTTATTCTTTGACATGCATCCGAAAGTGACAGATAGAGGTAGTTTAATCAACTATTCAACAGCGTAAATTTTCTAAGTAAGGAGTTTAGTTTCTACTAGTAAGTACGAAAGTAATGAATGTATTTTACCACCAGTAAATCTGAAGCTAGTATTATAACTCATGTAATTTCGACCATCAAAACAAACAAATTGATAAATTTGTTGAACATAAAGCTCATAAATGCAGCACAACACCTTTCGTTTAACAGAAGCCTCGTTGTAAAACATGTTCAACACCGTAATAATTTAGTTCTAGACAAGTTTACAATGCCAGTCACCACACGCGAACCTCGAGACAAGACTAGCTCTGTGTGTTCCATTATAATATGGAATACGCATACAAATCTATTTTAGAATGATTGAAAAGGATTATAAATGATTTCCTAACAGCTTTGGTATTTTACAAGATGTCCTATTAAGAATCCAGTAAATAATTCCAGTTATTGATTTATGATTTATGTTCTTACAAGACATCAAACTAATGAGAAGACGCTTCGACACACCTTGTATTCAGCGATGTATTCATTCCATATACTAACAATTTGCTTTGTGAAAATGAATACATTACAATAGCTACCTATATTTAATTGCCTTTGTAAAAATAAAAAATCTAATTTCCGCTTTATAAACAAAGTAGAAACAGTATTAAAGTTCACAAACTTTGTTGCTCGTCTAGGGATTTGGTATCGTTTTTATTGCAGTATCGAACGGCAATCAAATAAAAAGTCTGTCGATAAAAGTCCAGAAAGTTAAAGGCAGCTAAGTTAAACCTAATAAAGTTAAGAATAGTTCGATTCTTGGGTATTTCTCACCCAATGTTGCTTGAATGTTGCAGACTTCAGGAAACCACGAGCTTACACAGCATACATTGGGACAAAGTAGGTACGATCCTTCTTCGTTCGAAATCTTTGATACAATTGAAGTAGGCTTTGGCGATACAAATAAATGATATCCAACTCTGTCAAATAAAATAACGACAAAATCAAAGCAAACATGAGTACTTGTCAATTATTTCATCTTAACTATTATCAAGTTCATAAAAAGGTAAATTCAATACTGTTTTTATTAGCAAAAACACTTGGAAACTACGAATTTCTACCTCTTTTATTCTTAAACTATTTTTATATTTTTGTAGAGAATTCTTTTGTTTCATTACAAGAAAAAGAACGTTCAGTTTTTATTTCAATCAAGATGTCCCGTCACAGCTGTCGCCTTGGTGGTCCTATTCACACAGTTGTACTTTATCGTTGTACACATTGTTGGCGGTTTGTTGCCGCTGTAGGGCCGCTCATGTCGTCATTTCGGGCTTTATGGCACGAAATAAAGTACCTATGCTGAAATTATGAGGCGTAGCGTAAGCTACATTGTCACACGTGCTCTGAACAAAAGTTTTTGTAGCATATTATTAGTTAGGTAACCACGCAATGATGTTTGACGCTTGTTTCCTGGTAACATTGTGTTAACACATAAAACTGTTAGTTAAAAAAGTTGATTTTTATTGCAATTCACGACAGTCTCTCGTAGTAAATATAATCTAGAAAAAACCAAAAACATTTGACAATCGTAACAATAAAACGCTTCCTATCTCAAAACCTTGAAATGTTTTATTATAAATGACTTACATTGTTGCCATTTAAATAACTACTAAATCTAGCTAATATTTGGGTCAAGCTTAGACAGTCTAAAATAAACTACACCAAAATGTTAATCGACGTGCACTTATCGAGTTATCACAAACTGGACCTGTTCTAAACCGCTATCTAATTCTGGCCTAATATCGCCTGGCAGTAACCTACTGATATTATTATATGTACGTTTTTTAGTTTCTAATGAGCTCAGTTATATAATGTAACCTGTAATTGACTGTACATGAAAACAAAATGACAGTAATAATCTTAATACTGACTAATGATTGGTTACCTGTACGATAACAATAGGTAGCAATCTTTGGTAATAACCCGTTAAAATCAAAGTCTAGTTACGAAGAAAGACAATATGAATACTAACAAAGGACTCACGATCAAGTCTAACTCGTTCTGTCTACTTCTTTTGTTAAAGCTAATACCGATAATACCCCGTTGATAATCGGTTCAGCATTAATCAAATATCAACTCCACGAAAACCGATTAATTGGTTCAATTGTCTGGATCAGTTTGACATTGCACGAACAATCTGTAGACAAAGTTTATATGCAAAAGTCGATGTTGAACTCCCCCCGCGATTGGATTGTCTACGGGGTAAAGTTTGATAGCTTTGAGAAATGTAGTTAGATATAGGAGTTCGTATGAATTATTGCTTCCACACTATGAGCCATTCTAGACACGTAATGGATTCAAACAAACCAACTTGGGTGTTCGCGTTAATTTCGTTGCAAACGTAACCGGGTTTATGCATAGAGCTAACGCTATGAGTTTGAATTGTAGCCGTCACATTTAATAATATTGGCGTATGAACAAAATGGGCGTCTATAGAGAAAAACCGCAAACCGATTTGGTGTCAAAAAGAGCCATTGCTAAATATAGACAGTTTCTGGTGCGCGGCTTTAATAGACAGTGATTTACTCGAGTACGTGCAAGCGGTGCTTGAAAACTGTAATTGTCCGCGCGTCACGAGCGACGCCACATTCCCGCCGAGTGCCGTGGGATAAAGTTCAAAGGGCACATTTGCTATCGGGCCTTTGTATCTTAGGATGCGGTTTGAGTTGCAGCCGCAAATAATGTCGGAGGTTACGTTATTTTAATAATTCACCCATAAATGCAAATTGCGGCGATTACTCATCGTAATATTATGCTACGCGCTCACGTCTGTTACCGGTAAGACCTTACTTAGAGACAATGTCCTTACATTTTCTTTTGATTGTCAAGTTATCAAAGGTTAAGTTTCTAGCTCATGAAATATTTATTATGATTTATGATACAAAGGTAGATTCTTTAACTCGAGCTCATTATTGAGCTCTATTCTAGTAGGTATACATCTTGTCCAATACAAAATCAATTATCTTGTACCAACTTGACTGATCTCATTGTACGTATCTGTAAGTTATTTAAAGTCTCTATTAAGTTGGACTGTACAGCAAAAGTTGCTTTAGATAGCAATTTGTAACGGCAACCTACTACTAAACATATAATAGAGCTGAGCTAGCGACAGGCTGGCAGGTCGCTACACATAGTGAGGTAACCTGATAGGTACCTATGTCGGTGCTCTATCACACTCCGAGTAAATAACTACAATTACATTGAACGTGAATAACCAAAAGAGGATTTAGCGAATAATCGGCGTTCATCGATGAAATGTATAATTTTAAACAGTCAATGGATGTTGAACTATACGTTTGAAGTTCTATTGACATTTCGATCAAACAATTTAGATTGAGATATAATATTTTTTGGTAAATACAGTGTTTAGGCTGACCCCTAAATACGTGACATCTGTATTCAATTGACTTGGTAAGAGACCTTCATTTTAAAATTATAGCGAAGTGTTGTTGTGATAATACCTACCTGTGCTACGTACAATTTTAACTAGGAAATAAATACTTATATGATTTTTTGAAGGCTGTTCATATGTAATGCGATTATGGACAATGGAAAGTCTCAATTAAAAGTGAAGAATCTGAAAAAGAGACGCTCAAAGCAATGAAAGATGGCAGAGGAAAAGGGAGGCCTATGCTCATTGCCCAGCAGTGGTGGGTGATACCAGGTTGAAATGATGATGATGATAAACCTTGTAAAAATAACATTTTGTAAAAACTGTACAGTCAAGATTAAGAAACTTGAAACATTTTGTGGACTATTTTGAGATTATTGATTGCTGCAGGCAGTAATTTCAATAATATACAAAAAGCTGGCCAAATAAAAAGACAAATACTGTGATCTGCAATATTAAAACATGCGGTTAAAAAAGGTAACTTAGACTAGGTATTTAAAGAAATCTATTGACTATCTTTTTCTGTTTGCCAGGAGTAAATCCTGTCCCAGTTTCAAGATACATTATTAAATTATTACATTTATTCTATTGTAAAAAAAATACTTTTTTTTAAGAAACACCTATCTTGTGTAGCAAATCGTAGTGCTGTGTACCTAGTCTCCTGCTTGCTGTATTCCCCGAAGGGGTAAGCAGAGGAGTACCTATAGTACTATCAAAATTTCTCCAGTTATGTTACAGGTTGCGATATAATAGGGGGCGAGCCTATTGTTATAACGGCAACAAATACAGACTTGGAGCTTCTACTAAAAATTAGTTAATGAAAAAACCTTATGACCACATGCTCATCCAATGAGTTCAATGAGCCTACACTAAAATAGTGTAAAAAAAAGATTGTTTTTAAAAATAAAGCAGAATAACTGAACCGGTGCTGTCTTAGTAGGTATATTTGTTAATAAGTAAGGTTGGTACCAATTAGTCTATACGGAACTAGCATATTAAGTTTCCGGTGTAAGATCACTTCGCTACTAACTTGTCCCACACCCCTCGGAACTGGTTCGTAACAAAAGAGCGGTTCAACTTCCTCACGGCCGATACTTTGCAAGTTCTTGATAACCTGCAGAATACTCGGATAATTCCAACTTGCCGACTCACTGTTAGATTTTCTACGTAAGCATTTTACTAGACTATCACTACATAGTTTTGCGTTGCAGTTTTCTCTCGATTATTAGTAGCGACAAATAGGAATGCCAAAAGATGATATATAATTACTACCTGTCACCTAATCGTTTTACCTACGGTGTTAATATCAACCATCTCTTCAAGAGGACTATATAAAAGTATGGGTCTTGATATGCTCGGTGATGATATTGTCATTCATCATCATCAAGATTGGCCTCTGCGTCTGTTAAAGATGATTTGAACTCGGCACTGGTAATAATTAATTAGAATTTTACGCTTTCCTGTTCTGTGAATAAACGATCAATTAATTAATCATTCGGCAATACATATAGCCATATTTGGAAGGCAGATTGGTGATTAATTAATTACTATGCAATTAGAAGCGTATAGGAAACAAACGTTTACGTCATTCGCGTGTCATAGGATTGATAACGCTAGCAGGAAAATGGGAATGATGAGTTTGTTGGCGTTCCTGCGGTCGGTCCCTATATGAACATGGCATTTAATACATAACGATTACTACTAATGTGACGTAATAAGAACAAAGCCAACTCGCAATAGCCAACAGAAAACCAAGGGAAATACGTAATAATGGTCTGCAAAAGGTATATATAGTGTATTACTATTGTTTAACGATGGATTTCTTTTTCCCGGTGTCACATGAATACCTAGTTCGCTAAACGGCCATGTTCTAAAGCTAAACTGGAACACAAAAAAGAACATAAAAGCGCAAGCACGCAACAGGTTAACCGCTCGTTGTTATAATGTAATTCATTTTTCTTATCTAAATAAGAATCTTCGATCGACGCGTAAATTGTACCATATGCACCATGTACTTGGGCGTATTTGTCATAATCAATCATGTGTAAGGTCGCCGTAAACATGCGGCTCAGGTGTTCCTTGTTCCTAGACTAATCTTTATAACCAATTTGATGCGATTTGTTAAAAAATATATTGTACGCAAAATAAGAGTCTATTGATGGACGTCAAGGCAATGCTTGTCGAAGATCAGGGTTTCCTTCGTACCAAAAAAGTAACTCCACTTAATGCTTGTTACTGTTTATAATTTATATGATTATGAAGCTTGAAAGAATATAAACTGTCTTAGTCCAAACTTTTGATTGGAGGCTTGTAAAGGGCTGTGCGTTTTATCACAAAGAACTTGTGCACTTCATTTTTGTTAAGCAGATGTAAAACAATTGCGGCACAACACAAGTTTCACTAGAAAATGCATACGAACAACATACCCCATATACCTACATAAATGCTTTTGCACTAACGAACTAAGTAATGTGTTTAATTGCAAAAGTATGAAAGGTACGAGCACCGTTTAACCCATATGTAGCAATAAAGTAATCGGCGTAATTATGAAGACGTTGCATAACTAGCGAGTGGGTCGACCCATCTCTTTATGAACGACAGATATATCAAGCTCTAAACGATTGCTGCTAAACATGGGCATCTTACAAGTGCTACGATTTACACGCAAGATAAATACACATAAAAAGATGGCAGGAGCCGATTTTTTGACACTTTTTTTGCAAAAACCTGCAGGTCTTTGCATAGAATCCGTTTTTTTATTTATGGACCTAATGAAACGTTGGCCTACACCAAGAATTTCTTCTTAGCACGCACACACCTAATCTCAGTGCACACGGAAAGAAATTCATCTCATGCGGGAATCTTACTGCAACTCAGTCCCATCACTAAGCCACGCCAATTAGGTAGTCAAAAATATTGGACTTAATATACGTATAGTTTATCCTTATTTACTAAATATTACTTTGATAGGTATATACAAGATTGTGAGTAAATGTCGCTATCCCTTACAAAGAATGCGTAGGATACGTAGGATGTTGCCATCTATTGTTGTTATCAAGAAAAACGCTACGATTATTGTTCCCATACATTGAACATACTTATCTATTCAATTTCTTACACAATGATTATTATTACACAGGACTTTAGTTTTTATTGTTTTTATTACGCAACCGTAAACATTACCAAAATTATAAGTTAAGAAACGTTGGCATATTTTTAACACACCATGAACATTGCACTAATCCACATTCACAAGTTGACCAAAATATAATGAAATACACATCGATTTTATTGATACTTTTTTCTTTAATATATTATTATGTAACATGCATTATAAAGCAAAGCAATAAATGCAACTACCTGGATCGAAACTAGGCTAGTCAAAATTATAAATTATGATAATCTTATCGCAAGTAGGTAGCACTCCAACTACATCATCATAAGAAGCACCAACTAATTCCCAATTAGCATCATGTTTCCCAATAATATCTGTCTTGTAATTCAATCTATGCCCTGAATTTCAGTTTCCTTATCTGTGCAGTCGACTGTGCGGTTTTCAGTGAAGTTAATTTGCACTACCTCCCTTCTGCAACTATCTTTAATCCTAGTAATTGGCTATCTTGAGGAAAGCAGCGATGTTATATAAGATCTTACATTATATTCCTAAGCTCTATCCGTGTTGTTGTAGGTACGAGTATTCCTTAAATGCAAAGATGAAACCACGATGTAATAAAAGTTTTATCAATTTATGTTAAAACTATATTTAAACCTTCATACTCCACAATTATCTACACAAAATTAATTTGTGGCAAGGGAACGAATCTAGCTGTCTGTATACACTATGCGAAAGGCATAGCACTGATATTCACTTATTAATGAAAACAGCTCCAAAGAACACTCTTCGCCATTTTCTAGCGTAGTAACTGGGATAAAATTCCCTTATCACTTTCAGTCCATCTTCTTGTCAGATTAAACGTCTACCCTCACCGTATTTCATATCCACACGTTAGGACCACTTTTATAAAAGTATGAAGTGCACAGGTGCAGCCTTAGAGCTTGGTGCCCGATGCGCACATTCCAAACTCAATTTGTGCAGACTTCGGTTTCAATTGTTACAAAACGCAATCAATTTTAATATGCGCCCGCCGTCGCCGAGTGCGGTGCGCGTCACACATACGGACTCACAGTGTGGTGAATAATATGCTTACCTGGATTATATTAATGGAAACATTGTTTTAACATTTTTGAAGTATTAGATACATTTTACTCCTGTATCGTAGGTGCGTTTTGCAAGCAAGAAATATCACATATGTACACAACCGATCGGGACAGACATCTACAGATCTCACAAAAAAAAAATCCGTACGAGAATCAAACCGAGCAAGCCCTTAGCGCAGTCCAATCGCTTAACCACTGCATCAATCAGGTCTTCAAAAGTGAGAGAGAGAGGTGCTAAAAGACAACAACGAACGATAGTAGATTATACATTTGTCGATAAGCACCTAACTATTGTATGACCGGCACACGACAGGCAGTCAACCCCGCTACGATCTTGCTAACTAATCATAGCTCATGTTATGCAAAGCAGATGTATTGTTTAGTTTTTAATCATTATGAATATTTTTTAAAGGAAACTTTTTGTTAGTTACATAAAATGTGATAAACAGGGTATTTAAATGCTTTCAATATTTTGTACCTATATTCATCTACTGGATGAATATTGTAAAAGGATAGAATATAATTATTTTCCAAGAAAATGGTATTCATTAACGTGTCATAAGAATACTAGAAAAGGTACGCACATGACTAAGGCTTACAAATGCATATATGCTAGTTGGCCTTGGAATTTCTTGTGTCACCATGGAAAAATACAATCTTACTCTAAGAAAGTGCATCTTGGATGTATTTATTTGTTACCGACGATTGGTACCGACATATATTTTATTATAAGTGCTCTTTAATACAGCCCACTTACCATGATCTCTTAAAGCAGGACAGTTTACGTCGTAGAAGCGAGACGCCGCATTACACTGAACGTAGCGGCGTTTCGCTTCCACATCGTAAACAGTCCTGCTCAAGTTCACGGTACGGGGGCAGTATGTTGGCAAAAACTATAACAAGTCGTGTTACACGGCTTACAAATTGCTGATATTGGTAGGTAAGAGTAGGTAAAGTTTTAATACGGGAAAATGGCCTTACGTAAAGCGGAACATTATTCCGATTGTTATATCCGATCGGAGCAATGCATACGAATGTTTATGGAGCCAATACTGCCAGAGAATTGTACCGTAAACTAAAATTTACTAGACTAGGCTTTCCTCTTTTTTATCGGCAGTCCATTTTATGCATGCCCATAAAAAACCAATTTAAACCATCGTTTTCATAGATCTTCGTTTGAATATTTATATTTGTACAAGTTTCACGAAAATGCTTGGCAACTGTATCTTTACCTTTGGATGTTTTTTGTTACGAGCTTTATAAGACAAATTGCCATTAATATAGGTACCTACATGTCTAGACATTTAAGTCGTTTCGATAAGTGCTTTTTATTGCTTTTTACTTAAATACATGTTTATAAATAGGTAGGTAGTCATGTATGACTATTGAATTACTTAATGGCGCACTTAAATCTTAGTAAAGTATAGAAAAGGACCTTAACCTTTTTAGTCTACTTACTTTGTTTATATTCTAAATGGAATTGACTGTGTTATAACTGAGATGATTTACTTTTGCTTTCGAGGCAATCTTGATAATAATTTAAAGAGATAATAATATTATTAGTAAGTCTGGATAAAACAAATGGTGAGTAATATCTAAGTTATCACGAACAGTATTAGAATTACCGAATTAGACAAGGTATTTAAATCTACCTATAATGTCCTTCTGACCGAATTTCGGTCACGGCGGCCTGTCTCAGCTGAGACTAGCCAAACTACGCAGGAGATATTATAGTGCACAAGTATGCGCGCAGACACAGGTTCACTACCTATTCCCTCACTCTCATAATCCGATGGGGACGGTAGACCGACACGCCCGGAGAGAGATCAGGGGCAGGACCAACGGCTTAACGTGCCTACTATATATAACTATTTACAACTTGAAAATAAAATGGAATTAAAAAGCCTCATAGTATTCCATCGCCTTCAAAAGGTAACGTTCCCAGAAGACTGGCAGCATTGCCACGTTGAATGCCAATTTTAATTCTTTGACACAAAAATAAACCACCCCTTTGATCACGTGAAGAGTCGACTTAACGTTTTACTAGTTACATAAATAAATTGTTAGATTGCTTATACCCTAAAAATATGATTATTTCATCTGATATTGTATTCTATCCCATATCTAGGAGACACAACTCGTCCAAAGTATAATATTACGCTTTAGTATACCCTTAGGTAGGTTATATGAGAGTGGACCGCAAAAAGTAATATGGGACCCACGTAATGACGTGAAGGATTATGTCACACCAACTCTATGTAACTTTTTAGTGTGAATTGAAGATGTTTTGAGGTGAATAGTAGTAGGCGTGATATAAGGACCATAAAATGCCCTTTAAAATAATGCTATTGCCTATTATTTTTATATAAACTCATCAATGATATTTTAAAAAAGTACAGCCCCCTTACCATGAACTCTTAAAGCAGGACAGTTTACCATGTGGAAGCGAGACGCCGCTACGTGCTGTGTAATGCAGCGTCCCGCTTTCACATGGTAAACTGTCCTGCTTTAAGAGTTCATGGTAAGGGGGCAGATTTGTTCCTAACGCGCTCATTTTGAAGACTCGAAAAGGGGATAATAAATTGTAATCTTGGGTAGTACAATTTTTTTCCGATACGTATAGACTAGTACAGTTTAGACTCAGAGTTTGGAATACTTTTCTCGTTCATTTTGGTAACATATGGGCGGGCGTATCTAAACTTTTTGACATATCATTGTACCTCATTGTAAAATACAACAAGAAAGGGAAGTTTATACTAATATTACGAAGAGGTAAAGTCAGTATGTACCTAATAGATTCTTCGAAACTATCCATTCAATTTCCAAAATTCCTTCACCAATATTTAGAATAGACCATCAGGGCGACTTAGGTTATTTTAATCTCGGAAAACACACGAAATTCCACGCAGATAAAGCCTCGGGCAGATTCTAGAATCTAATCAATAAAGAGTCCCTTTGGGCTTTTCTTTGCTGTCCGTAATAGGATACTAAACTAAAATAACTATTGTCGATTATGGGACTTGAGTCTGTAAAACAAATTTAATTTTACTGGCCACAAACAGTGCGAAACGTAATACTAAAATAAACAAAAAAATATTTTCGATTTATTATGCTCCGCCTCAACCGTCCGGCCCCGCGCAATCACCGAAGTGGAATGACAGGCAGCGACAAGCTGTCTGAAAAAGCCTCAGAGACAGAGACAGCTTTTTTAACACATTAAAGTGGACTGTTTCTATTTTATTTTTGTGCTCGTATTAATAGTAATTGTGTTTACTCGTAAACGAAAAAAAAATTCGTATTCGTAACAGCTCTATAGCTGTTCCCTTAGCTTGTTAACAGCCTAGTACATATATAATTAAAAAGCAAATATAACGTATGATGTCTTCATCAGCCCCCTTACCATGAACTCTTAAAGCAGGACAGTTTACCATGTGGAAGCGAGACGCTGCATTACACAGCACGTAGCGGCGTCTCGCTTCCACATATACATCCACTATATATTTTCCACATACTACAAATTTAGCGCTGCTATCTTGTGGGTATACAATATTGCTTCATATTTCTATGACCCACTGGTATGTTTATTTGTCATATCCCTAAGCATAATGCAAGGCCGAACCAAAAACCCGAATTTAAGTTTATTGTGGTACGAGTATTATGGCAGGGAGTCAGTTCTGTTTGAAACGATGTTTATTAAGGTTATTTGACTATTATAATAATCATTATCATCATTGGCATTCGCATCTATTAGGTACTACACGATTATAAAAGTATAAAATATATGTTTAGGTACAGCTTCTTTAACGCCTTGGTCAACGCTTTTACAAGCTAGTGACTAATAAATCGGTCAATATTTAGCGGTAGTTTACTTTAAAACTACTTAACGTGCTCTCTAAGACGATTAAACGTGTTGAGTAAGCTGCAAGCACTCGTGCATCCTTTGGCATAAAGTTTTGTTTCTTAAACAGATTCTGCACTAATTTTACCTTTAACATTGAAACCATCGAATGGAAATACACCTCGTATACAAGATTACATGATGTGATCTTACTGACATCAGGGTTTTTATACTTATGACAGCCTGCATTTGTCATTAAAACCAACACAATGATTTTATTTTTTCGTAGGTGAAACCACGTGTTGCTCTTAAATTTCTACTAATAAGAGAGCGAAGGACTCTTTTTATCAGTTCTTCAACTTTGTTTAGTTGTTTAAGTACCTGGCCTATAATACTTATATTGTAAGCACAGACAACGCAGTTAACATCAAAATATTATTCCATTATGCTACAAGGAATTTCGAATGAATTATTATGGAAATTTTCATCGAATTGTTCGGCTATGTTTATTGTCAATCTCTAACGAGTAAGACAGATGACTTGACATTCCAGAGAATACGTATTCAAATCCGAATTTGTTTCTCAATTGTAATGATGGATGGCTGCACCTGTGAGGTTGACGGTTGCTTACGATATAAAAAGGAAATTTGGTAGACATCGACATAGAAATAAGATTTTTTTGTGTTTTATTCTTTATGGATTTTTTTAAAATAAGGATACTAATTAATGAATCTGAACTGATCTGAATCTGAATTTGAATCGATTTATTTAATGATCTTGATTTGAAAAAATAATTAAAGTAAAAATAGTTTTATTTAAATGTCTAATATTCGCGTAGCTGATAGAAATCATTATGCTCTATTATTCTCATTATGCTTCTATTAATTTCTCAAAATATGTAGTATTTTCTAAGATAAACACTCTTTGATTATAAAATGACATTGCAATGACGTCACAATTCTCCCTGTTCTTCTTTTCTACCTTCATTCACCACCGTCACCGTGCTCCAGTCAAACATCCTCCGCATGCTTACCCCACAAATGAACTATTTGCATTATTCCAACAGCATCGCAATTGTTATCTTTGCACTCAAAACTTCAAATAAACTGCGCAACTTCAGCCGGGAAAATAATACAAGTTCGACAACGTCATGTGCCACAGGGATTCATACAGATTTACCTGTCGCACTCTGCTTGTATAACATTGTCAAGCATCGTTATAACTTCCAGGGAAATATGTTTGCGAGGGAGTCTCACTATGTGTAGGTACAGTCTTACGTAAATGTAGCTATTGATCATTTTCTTTGTGTGTATGGTGTGTTACAAAAACTTTTATGATAGGATAACAAAGTTACATGATTTTGTTCTCAGGAAAAAAATTACAAAATGAACATTAAATCTTTTCAATGCCTACTTGAAACTATATCTTTGATAAAAAGTTAACTAACAATAGAAAAGTCGACCCTTTATAAATTTGGAATAAAAATAAGTACAAGTTTTGATGTTAACGATGACCTGACTAGCGCAGTAGCTAACTGATTGGATTGCGCTAGGTTATGTTAAGCCATAAAGATCAAATGTTTGTGTGCTCTACAGATGTTTGTCAAGAGTTTTTGTTTTAGCGCACTATTAAGTATAAGTCAAAAGTTTTACCACATCCTTGCTTCTTACCATTTTAGATTATGCTTTATATTGATCTTAATCAGTAAAAATCAACTAGACAATCTTGACTCTTTGTTCTCTAACTTTATTAGTATTGTTTTTTTGTAAACCTCGCCACTCACTAGGAATTTCTCCTGTTTCGTGGGTGCGTTTCACAAAAATGAATTAGTCACATACACAAACACCCGGACTCAAGGCAAACATCTGCGGATCACACTTTTTTTTTGTCCCGCGCGGGAATCGAAAGTGCAACAAGCAGGGAAGCAGTCCAATCGCTTTAAAAAATTTATACATAATTAAAGAACACATAATTCAGCCACAGAAAATAGATTTATACGTCATCATCATCGTATTTAATAAGTATGTAATGGAACGCAATATAAGAAAAAGCCCGCACTAAAGTGAATTAGTGGCTATTGTACGGGAATACACGAATACTGCATTAGGCGAACGTTATCGGTTCAATACACCATAAATGCTTATCGTCTATTGATTAGCACTTACCATATGAATAATTTGATGTTCCTAACTACCATATAACGCGGCAGTACTTGGTTTGACTCTTTACTTTTTCGTACGTGTGACGTAGTTTGTTGTATAAGTAACTTACCAATCTACATACTTGAATAGGTACATATTATAAGCTCTGCTGAACGCAAATATTATAACAACTGATATCTAAGTATTTAACATTGCCTCAACTTATACATTTATTTCGGCGTTACGTATTTAGAGGTTTTATAACATGCCACAGATTAAGTATCAGTATAAGTATCTACCATTCACGACCGTAAAACAGAACCTTGACTACGAAAGCTCAACACAATCAGAATGAGGAACTGTTCCACATAGCATTGTTCTAACTCACTTGAGTAATTACATGTGTTAGCTTTCATATCACTATAATAAAATTAGCAGGTAACTATAAATGCAGCTACAAACACCTACCGTATAATCATATTCCGATACATTCATTATCCTTCGTCGAAGGTCTGTCGGCCGACCATAAAGGTTCTATTATACAACATTACCCACTTGATTGCGCTTCTCTGTAACATTATCACTTCAGTGGTCCTTTAAAATGATTTATAGTCTCACTAGTTCCTTAATTGATACCTATTTGACATATCTAATGCCAACAAGGTAAAAACATTGGAATATTGAGGGTATAATGCTATGTTCGGATCGTACACGAAGTCGGTAATTGGTTTATTAGAAGAAAAACTGTGATTAGTGTCAGATTAAGAGATATACACGGTTTATGATCCTGTTGGCCTGATAATTTATTGTTAGTGATAATATAACATCAGGTCACTTGCGATTGCTTTAGTGTAGATAACCCTTGTAAATTGTATGTTATAATATAAGCATCGCTTCTAGGATTCAAACCATCGCATACATCAATAATCGCATTGTAGAATTTTATAAACTGTGATAAAACAAACACTTTATAAAGTTGGTACTAGACTACTAAGAGCTGAGAATGCGGAGTTATTTTAATTAAATCAATATATAATTATAAACCGCCGACTTATTTCTTAGAGTTTTAGGCTATGTTAAAAATGTGATGTAAGTTGCATGGAAAATAAAGTATGTAATATTAACTTAACTATATTAACTTAATAGCATTGATAGCCGAGTGGTATGACCGTTGGACTACCAAGTCAAAGGTCGCAAGTTACAAAAACCCGGCACGCACCAATGTCTTTTCGAATTCATGTGCGTACTATAAATTAGTTATCAGTTGCTAAAAACGGTGAAGGAAAACATCGTGAGGAAACCGGCATACCTGAGATATTTTTCAACGGTGTGTAAAGCCATGTCAGAGGCCTACAGGCGGTTTAAACTCTGACATCAGGTTGTTAATCAACCATACGATAAGAAGAAGAAGAAGACTTAACTGAAAACTGAAAAAATACTGTGTGAAACATAACGTAGCTGCGTTAAATCCTTTTTATTTTAAATCGTTTACAAGATAAGAGGTTGTGTAGATAAGAAAACTCTTTGAACGCAGACAATTCCTCGCATGCTCTATTAGTTCTTAAGTGGGGCTGCAAATGTTCAGAAAGTTCAGAGATAATGGATGAAAAGCTGAGCTGAATATAGATAGTGTTCATTTTAATATTCGATGTAAACTAAATTCCTTTTGGAGATGCCTGTTAAACACACCATTTGCATTGCAAACGAGCGACTATTCTGTGACATCTTTGGTGAGCTAAATTTAGAGTCAATTTTGTAATCTTTCAAACGCGTTGTTCGCATTTTCACTTTTCTTTGTTCCCGTACCTAAATATTATATTTAAGTATCAATTCGGAGTTACGAAACATCATATAATCACTTATCCCGAACAGATCAACATTTCAAAAACCTGTTTGACAGAGCATTCAATTTGGAATCTATGCAATTTTGAATGAATAATTCATTAATCTTTGGTCGTATTATTTATTCTAGGTAATCTGTCTTCTATGAGATCCTTTAAGTAAAATCATGGTGCGTATTTAATTATAGGTAGGTATTGTGAATTCAAATCAATATTATGAGGAGCATAAATCCGGCGAATGAGACGAAGTATCCAAATATCAAAAAAATAATTCACTATGAGGACATGAGAGTTTCAAAACAATAACTCTCCAAAGTCCTTTTAATTAACTGAAGTGATAGTCATTATGTTATTTTCGTAAATACTTAGATAACAAGTGCATGTATCTATCTATTAAAACATGACCTTAATCTAACATCCTTTATTTAATTTTTTTTTAATTATCCTTTATTTAATATCTGGCCCGTAAGGGCCCAGATATTTTTTGTGAACTTTCAAAGTAAGAAATTTTTCGTTGAGCAAGCAAGACGCCGCAATACATTGTACATAGCGGTGTCTTGCTTCCACAACGGCAAATATCCTGCTTTAAGAATTCAAGGTAAGGGGGCAGTATAGCCAGGAAACTTAACTTAAATTAAATTTCGTAACTAAACGAATTCCTTCCGTAAGCAATTTTTTAAATTGTTATCTGATAACAAAACTTGAAGTGTAAATATATACACTATTAAATTCAACAAGAACAGAAAAAAATGCTAATTATTTCGATTAAAACCAACCAGGCTTGCGCTGATATACTTCAAACAGTAATAAATCATTTAACGTCAACTTATACTGAACATTAAAAACTACATTCGTGTAAAGCATTACCTTAACAAGTAAAGCAATGTAATACAACTTTTGTATAAGCAATAACTAAGTGGGCAATAAAAACTTATGACGTCACTAAGGGCGAAATCGGCAAGATGCTATAACAGTTCCGATTATTATCTCACCCTCTGGAACTCTAACTATAAATTACATCGCTTTTTGCATGCCTTGTACAAAATCGTGCATTGTTAGCTTGGGGTTCAATATTTAGTAGAATAGTTTCACAAGTGGCCCTCATAAACTTGTTCCTATTAAGCCAGGTAGCAACAACTATTCAATTTAGGCAAGTAGCAAAGATAATGCATTGAGCAGACAGGCGCTACCTTTGATTAAATTCTGCAATGAAATATGTATGATTTGTTTTAATGATTGCAACACTTAGGTAAGACTAGTTTCCAAATTGAGATACAGCTTTTTTACTATAATAACTTCCGTGAGTGTTATCCATATTATTTACTATATATCCCGGTTATACTCACGTGTGTATTCGGGAATGCCCGACTTGTTTCGAACTCGAACGGAGCCCTTATTCATGAGCTGGTTACGCGGCGGAGTCTACTACTAGAGTCTACAACTAGTCGGGCATTCCCGAATACACACGTGAGTATAACCGGGATATATAGTAAATAATATGAGATACAGCTGTAGCTATTTTTAATTTACCGAAGGTATCCGGGTCATAAAAGGGCTGGAACTAGTCTGTTGTTAAAGGTGGAAAATGAAACATTTTTATTTTCAGAACACAAGAAAATCATCGAATAAAATAACAAATATGCAAAGCGTATCATTTAGCGATATGTCAAGAATCCTTTAGGCAAATTTTATTTTCATTAATTTGTAGTTATTGTACAAATTAATGAAAATAAAATTTGCCTTTTAGGTAATTTGCCATTGGTATTAGAACTCTAATGTTTTACAATAAATTATTCAGCCATAAAAATAGTACGGGTAACCTCAAATTTTATTCGACTTTGAAATAACATTAGTTTTATAACAATAGTAGTTAGTGATAACAGTATTGATTCAAAAGAAGTACATACTCTTTTGCAGACTTCCAGACTGTACGACTCTTCACTCGTAGCTTCATTGCACGGCTGTCCAGGGTCTGGATAGTTTGATCATGAAAACTAAATACAAATGTTATTGCTATCCCGGACAATACCAAGTACAAATTAATAGGTTTAACTGATAACCGGTTTCGTGATAATTGACAGCCATAATTTATTGTCGATCTATGGCTTCTGCCAAATTCGTACCAAGCCTTACGAAATTCCGTTTTGACTTACCAAGGTCTAAATACTTACTATTAATCTAACAGCGACTTAGGCGAATGAAGTGAATGTTAAATATTATAATTTTGTTCTCTCCACAAACACCTTCAAGTAGAAAACTATAAAAAGCTGTTCATAATCTGTTGAACTAAAGTCAATCTCTTATAGTCTCCAAGACGATTCTAATGTTACATTCGTATTTCACTCACCTTTAAGAGTTCGGAATAAAAACACATAAAGAGCCTGAAACATCTCACTTACCGTTGTTTTTTCTACCAACAACCGCGTTCAAAGAGAAACATGAGCGTTTTTCCTTGAAAAACCGAATCAAAAGGAAATACCCAATAATCCAAACAAGCGACAAGTAGCCGACCTTGAAAATTAAATCACTGAATAAATAAAGGATTTCAAAGTGAAAGCGGAGACTTCTTAATTCACTATTTTCTCTTGGCGACGATGAGCAATTTCCTATAGTAAAAAAGTAATAAAGGGAGGCGGGTAGAATTGCCTTCAGAAGTGAATCTCAATAAAGGCTTAACTTAGTTTTAGCGACCTCCCATACTATAGGGTAAGACTTTTGAAAGGGGTTAAAGAAATACTGATTTGAAGCAGACAAGGAAAAGGTGGTGCGTGGATACGAATAAATTGGAATTGGTAATATTTCTTTGAAATCTCATTGCAATAGTTCCTTAAGAGGATTTTCAAAGGTTTTATCGCTTTATTCAGTTTGGTTTAGCTACCTACTCATGTTTATCGTGCAGGACTGCCTTATGCAACTACGTTCCACGCTCGTAACTCTTCGTAGAGTGTAATAATGATTTATTATGTATTGACATTTATGTGAAATTTAATATTTATAAGGAAGTGAGAAAGTTTTCTTGTTGATTTATTACAGTTTCAATACGTTTTTGTGGAGTATAAAACTTCCAAAAGTTATTTAAAAACAATATTTTAATGTAGATGTATATTTCTGAAATTGTAAATGAATTCAAATGTAAAATCACAATTTTACCAGCAGTTTATTTTGTTCATGCATATATTACCTTCATAAAAAATAAAGTAGATATTAATATTCTTAAAATATATCTTTCTTAAAATACCTAATATATTTAAATATAATTACACACTTTTTAAATGCCTTTAACAGAAAAACAGCAATGATTAAAAACACAAGGAATTTTTCAGAAGTCTCCAGTTTTAATTAAGAACACTTTTTATTCTTTTTTCTGAAAGAGTTTCGTTCAGCTTAATTACGGTTAATACTGGCTCCCCTCTATCATCTATTTTATCTTAGGGCTACAACTCGCTTGTGTAATTAGCCGGCTGATGATGAGTTTTTAAGACGTGAAACAATTCTTGTTTGCCGCTGGCGACCGTAAATATATGCCTGCTTCCAGTAATAAGTTTTAACTATATTATGTGTTTATCATTTGCATTTTATATGTACTTAAAAGTGATATACAATGTATTTGTAGAAAGTGTACATACGTTCTCCATTTAAAAAAAATTGTGTAGCCTAACAAATGTAAAATATCACATACAAACATCCAGATTCATGACAAAATATTTGTGGATCTTACAAATATTTTTCACCTGTGGGGATCAAACCCGCATCCCATAAGTCAGTCGAATACCTTATCGAATAAAATAAGGGGCTTGTTTATACATATGATACACCAGCTTGTATAAACAAATGCATGCATAGGTTTAATTTTACTTTGCCTTTTAAAGAGAAATGAAAGAAATAAACTAATAAAGTTCAACCCGACGCGCGACGATCGGGGAGTAATTCAGGAAGCGTAGTAATTACTAAGAGGCAGTACATTGATCTTACTTAAGACGAGATAGGGTTATCATGGCAGAGTTTAACAAAACAAACTGTAACAACGAGTTGATTACAAACATAGAGCAGTAAATGAATGGAGTGATCACCTTTAGATACCTTTTTTCAGTAGATGCTTTTTCATCAAACCTGATTAAACAAAGAAGATGTTTCATTTTTGTATGGGACTCCGGCCATAACGTGTACCTTTTAGCGAGGTTGGTAAACTAACCGCAGAATAGAGTAAAGTAACTTTTTTTTTCATAACATCTAATGTTTTTTGTGCAAATAATAGATATAAAAATGTTTAACGTTTGTCATGAGTCATAAATGGTTGAAGAGATGACATTTACATAACCTAGAAATATTTTATATTTATCAGAACTTAGTTCAGTTCTGAAGTACACTTCAGGAAAGTGGGTTTTTTTTAACGATGAAATCGTTACACTTGCTTATAATTAGTCAAAAATATGTATAAGAGAATGATTTTACAATTGTTAATAGTAGAAGAACACATACCTTTTATATTTATCGTCTACGTAATATTGAGTTTTGATGTGACATGATTTCAGAACGAAAGCAGGCTATGCAAAATATGAGACGCCATGTTCAATAATATGGCAATAATTGGAAAACTATTGCGTTTTACTGCACAACAAATCAGGCCTAATTTCACGAAAGAATATTTTTCCTCAATCCGTGGTACTTTTTCTTCTTTTTCGATAAATGTACAATAGATGCCTGAAAATGAAACATCTCCTTTAACCAGCACCACCAACCATAGCAACACTAGATACACTCACACACATAAGTATTTGAACAGGAAATTAAAATACGAATAAACAATTTAATACATAATAGAAGCACTACAATAATATTTGCTTTACGTTCTGACTCTTATAATAGAAATTTAAGCTTATGCGGCTGGCTGTACCTATTAATTTTCAGCTGCAACACACATGAAAACGTTATAAAAATGTATAATAACACCTTGCTGGTAATTGTCAACTTACAGAAATTTTTACCTGTGTAACTAACAAAAGAATATTTTATCGTATAACAAAAACGTTCAATAAAGGTCTAATGACACATTGCTTATCATTGTAAACTTATGACAACTTCACCTGTGTAGATAATATAACTATACTCTATCGAGTAACACAAGTACCTATGAGCACTTCATGAACTCGCTACTCCGTAATTATAAATTATCTACAAGTTAAGAGCGGTAGCTTCGAACATAAAACGAGTAATGCTTCGTTCCATTAGGTAAGTTAATTCAACTAACGTTGGGTTTTACGATGCAGCGGTACCTAGTGTAGTGCAATTATAGTGCCTAGTGCCTTATTAACTCTAAATTTTAGCTACAATTACACCATCTTGCTTTAAAATTACAGTCGAGAGTTACTCTAGTTTTATATAAGATTAGGTATGGTAAAGAGTAGGTAACTATGGGATATAAGGAAGGCTATAATTGTTATAGAGTATATGGAAAACTAAAAGTTGTAAGTAACTGGATTTTTACCGCCCGTATTTCTAAGGGCTCGGTTAATCTCAATCCTGAAACGTACCATGTGACTTTCACAATATAGTTCTCCTTCTTTTATCATGTTAACATTGACTATACTCATATTTATTTAGTTCAGAATTATTCCTTTTGTCAATAAACAATCGAACATGATCAATCTAATAGATATGTTATTCCCTTACAACGTAAAAACTAAAAAGGGGTTGACAACGGTCCTTTTTATTGTCGTTTTATTTTTAGTTATACAGAAATTTTCATTACCTATCCTACCCTTTTCCAGCCACCAGATTACTTTCCTAGAAAACAGATAAAGTTACCTACGATTTATTCGACTTCCTCACAACTTACCTGCGTTTATTTTTAGGTAGAAGCCATTACGTTCTGACTATTTAGCAAACGCAATTTTGCAATGTTTACCTTAATGAGACCCCTTCGAATATCTGCGTAAGCTAAAAAGATCCCGTTAAATTTATTTAGAGTACCAACTTAAAATTTCTATTCAAAATACCGTCTGAACGGTTATTGTATAAAATAGCGCAGGTTATGCGCGATTATCATAATGAAATTGCCAGCAGTTCTGGGGGCCATAAGAAAAATGGTAAAATTTGTGGCGTTAAATAATATCGTTAGGAGTGAAGAAAAATGTTCGCCGCCCTGTAGGACCGGGAGCCGCTCCACTCTGAAATTGCAAGTCGTATATTACACAGGGAATTTTCAATTACGGCAATCCTGCGGTTTTTCATTCGTAATGTGACTTTTAGGCAACGCTTCGAGCTGGTCATTCATAACTGCCACGGCCCGGAGCAGAGCTGCGAGGGACTCAATATCTTCGAACATGATTGCCCGGGACACTTGAATTTTTTTCTGTCTTTTACGTTTCTTTGCAGTCTTGCATTTGTTCAAGAAGTACAGAAAAAATGGCAGAAAAGCTTCCTTATAATGGAAATCTACATATTAAAATAAAATAGCTAGATGTTAGCACACTGTTTGTTAATTTGATAATATGGTTGCGTGAATTCAAATGATCTATAATTGAAACAATACGTTTTGGTCACCTTTGTTTTAGCTGTTGTAATAAAAACAAAGTTGCTTGAGCCAAGTTTGTGAAGTTGTCGTACTCGGTCGAAAGACCACATAGGACCTATGTTCATAATGTATAACAACACAAATGACAGAATACGTTAATTACAAAATACTTGATGTGACCGCAGCGGCACGGCCCGCCCACGTACCCGCAATTTACCGCATTCTGAGTTGCCGAAATTAAAAGTACCCTACATTCATTGTATGTGCTCTGTGTATACCCGTGGTGGAATGATTAAGAATAAAGTAAGCAATTTTAGGAGGAGACGAACCCAGTGTGGAAATGGACACTAATCCTCTTACTTATAAACGATGACAAAAGTTTTCTTAACCTGAACATAACCCCCCTTCCTTATAAACGATGATAACATGTGCTTAAGGATAACCACTTGTTAAGTCTATTGGCATCTCTATTTTTTGTCATGCAAACGACAGTGACAAGTATAATTTAAACGATTGTTCAACAATGTCAATTTTTAAAATTAAGGGAAAACTAGCCTATTCGAAGAGATTCTCTATTTTTTTTAAATGCAAACGACATTGACACGATTAATTCAATCAAGTAAGAGGGTAGGAATCAGCCTCATCTTTTACTTTTAGTAAGTGGCAATGTGAGGTATAGGATCTTCATAAAGGAGCAAAAGAGAATCCCACTCCGTCAGCGAGTACAGTCATGCTTGTATGAATGTATGTGTGTGTGTGACTGTGTGTGTGTGTGAATATTTTTTGTGTCTTTTCTCCAAATTGTTCAGAGCTAATAGCGAATTAAACTTATTCATTAAAATGACGCAAGCTCATTTTGGCAGATTTCAGCTCTTGCAATGAATAACGAGAAACGTCAGTCAAGCATCGCCCAGCAACAGCAATAGCTGAGCGCGTCATTTGCTGACCGTGGGTGATTAATCAAGTCAAAGTCTTCTAATCAATGCCAAAGTAGGTTTGTTCTTTTTTCACGCAAGATTGATGCAATATACCTACCAAATCATAACTTTGCTTGAAGATAGTTTATGGGCCAGAAAGTAACATAGTTTTCAATGACTAACATGACATAAATTTTTATTTTCAAAATATTGCATCGATGAGGAGACCACACTCTTTATTTAGGTCTCGTTATCTACAATTTTCGATGGTTTAGCCACTGCATAAAATCTGCCAATCCAAGTATAATCTTGCTTTAAGCCTTCATTAAATCGAATTCGGGCCAAGCCTATTACAACTCAGGTACTAGGCACAATCTTAAACCAGAGTGGTTGTACTGCTACAAAGTAGTTTTAATTAACAGAATATGACTTATGTATGTCAAACTCAAAAATTCTTAACGGTACTCGTCACATATTACGTAACCACTTAACTCATGAAATGGTTTTACAAAAGAGGTTCGATAATAGTAGAATGGTACCATTATTTTTGTTCAAAGTAAAAGTCGGCAGCCAAGTTATTATCCTGATCTAGGTACTACGAAATAAAATTTTCTTCACGTACATTTCTCATTTGGTAATAAAACCATAACAATAAAACTTAACATTTAGAATGGAATATAAAAGGTATAACACTTATACACGAACCATAATTCAGGGAGAATATTAAGCTATTTGAGAGTCGCGCTTTTCAAACCGAACTCGCAGCCCGAAGGCTTTCAATAAAAATTTATTATAATGCAAATTGCATCTCTTTGTGAATGGAGTATGGTATGCTTACTCTCAAATCCTTCCACTCTTCTTTTATAGGGCTGTCTGGTCTAGACGTCGACTGTGCGCAGAATTTGAATGAAAAAATGTTCTTAATGCATATTTAAGAGATAAATTGGATGTTTATTTAAATATGTTTTATTTTTACGTAAGTAATGTGATTAATGATATTTTGGGTACATAACTATTTTAAATGGATGTTAAACAAAGCAATTAAAATTTTATATGCAAAGAAACTCTGTTTACTTTAAAAATGTGTACATTTATACATTTTCCATTTCTTTACAAAACTAGAAATACATTCAGTAGATTTAGGAGACAATATACCTATACCAACATATTTATTACACCAAGTGTACCTATTCTCTGAAGTGGTTTTTGATGCCTAAAACATAATGCCTGTTCTTTACGTCACCTACCTAGCTTGAAAGGAAATTAAATATCTTATCGCTGAGATAAAGTCGCTCACCTTTTTCACAACAGCTTTCGTGATAGTCACTAAATGTTTGGATATGAAAAATGAAGGGAGACATTGGCGAGCAAAGTTTATAAAAATGCACTTTGAATTCTAGTATCTACTTATATCACAAGAGAAAAAAGCAAAGGCATACGGTTAAAGGCTGATAAAAAACCATTATATTTAACGGTCTCTGTTAAATATTTTAAAATATTATTATTTATAATAATAAATCTTTAGGCGTCTGGATGCAAAAATCAGCAGACCGGGCTTTGTGACGTACATTGGGAGAGGCCTATGTCCAGCAGTGGACTGTAATGGGCTGATGATGATAAAGCGCGACGTCTACAGTTCGTTAAATGTAATTTTTAAAAAATATAGCTGATAATAATTAATTTAAAAGGTAGGTACTCTTTTTCCTATAAACTATTGCGTAACCACACTGATATTATTGTCATTGTTCTTTCAACCTGTAGTCCTGATGAAATAAAAAAGAACATCATGACTGAAGCTGACCAACATCAGCACATAAAATGTAAATTAACGTCATGGATAGTAGTACCTCCAAATAATTTCCTAGCATTAGGAGAACGTTCAGGCCATTAATCCGCCGAGCTGTAGCAGAAATTATGCAACTTAGATAATGAGATCTTGGCTCCTATTTCGCTTTCCTCGAACTTTCTGCTGACAAGCAAGAATAATTACTGTAGGTGTGCTATTTTTAACAGACTTGAGGTTCAGATGGTTCTCAAATCTCTCTCTTAATTTGTTTTCGAGATTGTTCTAAAATATCAGCAGTGCACCAATTGCGAAACGGTTGTATTTATTGGTTGGATTGGTTTATACATTCTTTCTGTGTATAACATTTTTAACATATTTTTTTTGGAATCGGAACCAAATCGTTAAACTTGTTTATTTATGCCACTAACAGCTCTTCACAGTCTTTAGTCACATTCATTGTACCTCCATTGTACAGTACTTACTCGTATGTGTAGTAATCATATCCATTGAAAGCACTCGCACATGTTTGCATACTGTTTTCAACTTTTGCAAGCCTTGGTACCTATAACATAAGTCGAATTTTACCTTGGGTACTAGTGTCCAAAAAAATTGTGTTTGAAACTTAATTGCTATGTAATCTGTAATGCTACCAATACTGTGTACCTAATTAACGAAATAAACTACATTATTATTGTATGACGAATTATATTCGATGACCAGATCATATACATTGTATTACCTATTCTATTTCTGAAAAATCATCGACATCCACAGACATTGTTCTCTGGTGTCGTAATTGTTTTTAAAGTTATTACCCCTCCCTAGCCATTACTCATGTATCGTGGGTGCGTTTCACAAACATGAAATATCATATACACAAACACCCAGACTCGGGACAATAAAATGTGGATCGCACAAATTTTTGTACCGTGCGGGAATCGAACCCGCAACCCTCAGCGCAGCAGTCTAATCGCTTAGCCACTGCGCCAATCAGGGCTTATAGGTAGCCCAAACAACCCTATATCGGTAGGTATCAAACCTGTTACTTTCCATGCACAATCCCCTTAATCTAGTCACATTTGCGGCAGTAACATTAAGAATATTAAAATTGATGAAGGAAATGTGAAAAATGATGGACACGAGCGGGATTCGAACCCGCGACCTTCGCCGATCCGTGGCGCTGCTCTAACCAACTGAGCCACCGTTTAAATTACAATTACAAGTCTCTTACAGCCACGTTTCAGCTTCTACAAGATTACGGTCCTACTCCATTGAATAACTAAATGATGTCTTGTAATCATTAAGGATTTTGATTACGTCCGACCATCGCATCGTTGAATTTAAGAAAAGATTTTTCCTTTCAAAAGATATAACTTAGGTACTTTTGTTACGGTGGAGCTAATTACGGGAACAGTAAAGAAAAGTCGAAAGAAAAGAAATATTTCAAAGTGGGTACGTAATTATGCTTTGAATTACGTAAGTACTTTTAACCTAAGAGAATAATAGCATGAATGAATAGATCCCCGTTTTAATATTATTACATTTGTAATTACAAATGCAAATCTGACTAGGAGTTAAAACGAAGCCTTATGTTGGAGCTAAAATGACCTGGATATAGTTACATCGAAAATGATTTAATGTGTGTGTACACGATCATTGTTACTAGATACGTAGAATCTACATGATATATACAAACCAGTTTCTTTTAATCCTCCTCCGATCGCACTTTAAGGTACTAACATAATGATTAGAAAAATAAAACTAGTACCTAATACATTCATACAATCCAACTAGTGGAAGGTGCCCACATGTATTATCCTTTGTCAGCCGGCAACCTCTTATTATGAACTCTTAAGACAGGACATTTTCCGATGTGGAAGCGAGATACTACAAGACACTGCACGTCGTCTCGCTTCCACTACGATGAATATCCTGCTTTAAGAGTTCATAATATGGGAGCTGAATTCTATACACCCCCATTTCACTGCTCAATCACAAAATAATATTACCAAACAACAAATGCATTCTCCCAGAAATGTTTTCATCATTTGACCCTTAACTTTCGACGGATACCCAGCAGAATTATATTCAGTTTCTCTAATATCTTGTAGTGTGAACAGGTAGGTATAACTGGCCCCGTGGGATAGTGCCGTAAGACTCCGTACATTTGAATACATGAAAACACTAATGGGCGTGCTTGTTGCGACGTTACAAGTTATTGTTTAGGGATCAGAGGTCTTTCACAATGCAGCTATATTAAGTCCGTTTGAATTACGAAAACAATTAATGTATTTCTTGGTACCATAAGATAAGTTTCTTAGTGCAAGTAGGATGCCTCTTGTGAGAGTAGACGATTTTTTAAATAAATATTGTAGTTTAATGAGCTATCACAAATTACTTTAACACAATGGCAAACTATCTACTGTTTACATCAGTTTATAAATAACTTTACATACTTAGTATTATTCCATTTATTTATAAATTTTATGGCACCTAGGTACTAAAAGGACCGCTTAAGTAGAATCATATTATTAGAAAATGACTGAAATAATATGAATAATATTGTAACGTCACAAAACCTAATATAGCCTGCGTACATTTTTATCACGGAAATAATTCATTTTAGTAAATATGATTCTTTAAACAAATGAATCGAGTACGATTCAACTTTTAAATGCAACCATTTTATGAATACTAGGAGAATTGTTGGGAATTCAGTAAATGATTCGCCTTTAGAGGCGACCTGCTGAAGTGACCATTTTAGCCGATTACATTTGATGTTTACGTAATACTCGTAAACATAATTTAATCATTTAAATCTTCTCAAAGTTATAAAATATATTATGTATGACGCATCTGGAAAGATTTAATGCACTGTGATGATTTATACGTTGTCTGACGTGACAAATGTCAAATCATATGTTCCAATTATTAACATTGTATATTATTTGTAGATATTAAACAAGAGAGCAAATGTGAGCAATGTGACATCGGTATAAAATTGCAATTTTATCTCAGAATCTTACCTTCTTTCCATTGTACGTAGAGTTCAGTCTCATACAAATATTTTTCGTCGTCATCATCATCATCAGCTGGAAGACGTCCACCGTTGGACAAAGGCTTTGCCCTTAGAACGCCACAATGAACGACAACTTGTCATTTGCATCCACCAGTTGCCCGCAACTCTGACGATATCGTCGGTACTCCTGGTGTGAGGCCTGCCGACGCTGCGTCTTTCGGTTTGTGGTCGCCACTCGAGAACCTTTCTTATATTTTTTATTACACTAAAATCAAAATTTAATTACAGGTGTGACTGTGGCTGCCTCGTTGATCTAAGGGTCGCGAATCCTGAGTCGAGCAAATTGTAACTGGGTTTTTCCATTAGGTAATTCTCTGATTTATTCCTGTAAAAGGGGTCCCCTCCTAATACATTGGGACACACACCACTAACTACTTCTTCGGAGAATATAGGCGTGAAAATGTTTGGTATGTGGTAAAAAATATGGCAAATTTTAACTTGCGTAATTATTAAATAAAATATAAGTAACGAAAGGGAATTTTGTTTGCGTACTGTCAGCGTAACATTGATTAAAATAAAACGAGGCCCCGGTGAAATTAAATTAAACTTCGAATACAAGCCCGCTTCTCAGGCAGTTACAAAACCCAGCTTGCATCAGATAAGATACAAATGAAAATGTAAAACAAACAAAAAAGTAACAAGATTACCGTAAAAGAGAGAAATAAATAATGCAGCTGGAGTTAAGAAACTTTTTAACGCTGTCCTAAAAGTTTTCCCAGTGCTTAATTACGTTTCCATTTATCTTTCGTTGTCTGTCTACGGAACAGTAGCGACTTATTACAGCTTCATCATCAGCCGGAACTTCGGAAGACGTCCACTGTTGAACAAAGGCCTCCTCCTTAGAACGCCAGAATGAACGATAACTTGCCATTTGCATCCACCGATTGCCCGCAACTCTGACGATATCGTCGGTCCACCTGGTGGGAGACCTGCCAACGCTGCGTCTTCCGGTTTATGGTCGCCACTCGAAAACCTTTCCTCCCCAGCGGTTATCGGCTCACTTACTACGGCTACCTCCTTACACTCTTAGGTCTAGTGGTCGCAATGCGCGACTGCTGAGCGTAAAGGCTCTGGGTTCGACATCCAGGTCGGGCAAAATGTTATTAGAAACCGGGTGTTAGAAACAGCACGAAGACTGGATCGGATGCAGTGGTCGGCTAAAGCCAAAAGTCTCGCTCCCTTTTACATACACTTTACGATATGTGGGATGTTATAAGCGGCAAGTAATGTAAGTGTGATATCCAGCCTAGAATTGACCACCCCTTCTCTACCCATGGGTGTCGTAAGAGGCGACTAAGAGAAAATCCAGAAGATGGGCAGCAGCATCTTCTATAACTTGACCACGAATACTGCTATCCCCAAGCCGCTTGCCAAGCGTGGGGATTATGGCAGCCTTTAATGACAGACATAATTCTGCCATGGCCCCCAGTCCCTGGCTCCTCGTTCCCTGGCTCTGGTAGTGGGCCAGGTAACAGAAGAGCAGGGGTGCTAAGAATCACCGGTTGATTGCTCGCTACCATCCCCACTGGACTTTGGCCCTGGCAACGCACAACGTCCGCACGCTCCAGACCGACGAAAAGATTGACGAGCTGGAGCTGGAGGAAGAATTGAGCAGGTTGCGTTGGGACATCATGGGATTATCTGAAATCCGACGAGAGGGACAGGGTACGATAATCCTAGATTCCGGCAACATGCTCTTCTTCCGGGAAGGCCACCGAAAGTCCCAGGGTGGTGTTGGGTTTCTCGCCCGTAAGTCTCTCATTAACAAGACAGGGTAGCATACCTCAGAATCACCGATTGGTATTGGTTGAAGGTAATCTAGGTATGTATATGCGCCGACCTCAACACTCCCTGTCGATGAAGTAGAGGCTATGTATACCTAAGGAGATCTCTGAAGCCATACATAACTCCAAAACATACTTCACCGTTGTTATGGGGGACTTCAACGCTAAGGTGGGCACTCAGACTCGCGATGAGTTGAGAGTAAAGTCGTTTGGATATGGGCAGCGGAACCAGAGGGACTAGCGGCTGGTCGACTTCATGGAGAAGGAGGAACTCTATTTGATGAACTCTGGATGAACTCTGCTGGATGGTTGCTTCCATCCAAGAAACAACCATCCAGCAAGTGGATTACCCCCGATGATTCAACCAAAAATTTGATCAAATCTTTACGCTCAACAGTCGCGCATTGCGACCACTAGACCTAAGATAGTAAGGAGGTATAAATAAATAACTTGGCAAACAGCCATCAAAACATTTTAGGTAAATCAAAATATATTGATATCTTCCATGTATGCTCACTTCCTTATAAGCCTGTAAACGCCGACTGGTAATCATGGGTTTCCCACGGTCCACTATTTATAATTATCATGTCATTATTTACTTTATTCCAGTCGAATATAGCTAATTACTAAAACAACTAATTGGTGAAGCACTAATTGCGCTAAAGGTAGTGTACGAGTTTTGTACACTTCTTGTTAGGTGATATTGCACACTTTTATTGATTACCATAGATGACAAACTTGATATCATCATCACCCGACAGACGTCCACTGTTGAACAAAGGCCTCCCCCTTTTAGAAGAGGGGGGGATGTTGCCATAATCCCCACGCTTGGCAAGCGGCTTGGGGATCGCAGTGTTGGTGGTCAAGTTAAGAAGACGCTGCTGCCCATTTCCGGATTTTCCCTTAGTCGCCTCTTTCGACACCCTCGGGAGGAAAGGGGATGGTCAATTCTAGACCGGATACCACACGGCACAAACTTGATAATTATATTATATGCTAAATGATGATAAAATGATTATTGATATGCTTATACACGATACGCTTGCTGAAAGTGAACAGATTTATCGATGGTTACGAAATGTTCACGTTGGACGAAAACTGCTGACCGCGGCAAATGCACAGTCGTTGGCCTGTACAGGTAGATAGCGGGATCAATCCCCGCACGACACTTTTTATTTGTTGTTTATCCTGGGTCAAGGTGTTAGTGTACGAAATTAATTTAATGTGACAAAAATTCCTATTGTGTAGATACTTAGCTTTAGAGTCGAAATCTACCAATATACAAGAAAGGAAAATAAGGAACACTAACGATTGATAAAAAATATTTTATTGCATGAAACTAAAATCTTATTAAACCTGACAAAATCACAATTAAAATCAAATCTCAATTAAAACAAACGATTGTTACCGAAGTGCCTTAGCTTATCACAAGAATTCAGCAAAGAGGGGCGCTGGGATTGTCTGTCGAATTGAAACTGACGTGAGCTCGCCACCTGGTTCCTTTCGACGAAATTAAAAAAGTTTCAGCTACGCGGGCACTCGGTAGGTCTCGTTCATTTAAATGCTAAGGGATTCCGTGTTAGTATTCATTGCGAGTTTTGTCATTCAGAGAAAAGTTTTGCTTTTTACCAGTTTCACTTCTCGCCGGTTCGTAATTTGCATTTTTTTGCCGCCAATGGTGTAATGTTCGTTGAGGTTCGTTGTTGATACTATATAACGTTATTCATATGTCATCTACACGTCTTAAAATTCACAATGACGACACACCTGTATCTATAGATTTGAAATACCAAGTAGTTGCATAAATACAGCTAATACATTACTTTTGTATACAACCGTGTTGATTGTACTGAGGTGCAGCGATCGTCTCCCCGCGCAGCCGAATAGTAATAAAATGTATCACAACGGGACGCTTCGCATAGATATTAGAACTTAGAATACTATAGTAGGTTGCAAGTAAAAGTAATAAAAAATGACAAATAAATGAAACAGTGCCTTTATTGAATATTTATTAATATAACAACAAAGTAGGTATTATTATTATGATATTACTACTTAATTTTTCGATAGAAAATTTCCAAATATTGATACGCCTCGTACACCTTATGTTAAGTGAAACGGCTAGTATCTTAGCAGCATTGACTACAATTTTAAAATCTATATCTTATGGAATAAAATGCAAATTAAAATTAAATAACTTATTGTGTGCATTCAACCTTTAAATCAACAACAAATAATGAACATTATTTTATGCGCACATTGTTAGACTCCTGTTTTACTCATTATATACATCCGGATCTCCTTGTTGCCGACCCATGTGTAGACTCCGGGAGAGTTAGGACGAGCGCATCCGAACCCATAGGAAGTGATGCCTGCCAGCTTACCGTTCACTACTGCTGGCCCACCAGAATCACCCTGAAATATATAGTATGAAATATATATATAATATACCCCAGATATAAACACACAGTCACTCTTGTAAACAGAGGTGTTCTCCTTTACCGGGACCTACCAACCTGCTTGCCAGCTATCCTTTTTTCAGGTCACGTTGATACAATAGGGGGAAGTGGTGTAAAGGACCCCATATTTCAGTGCATATAGGTAAAGGTAATAATAATCGATTAACGATATATATGATAATATCTCCTGCCCGAATGTCGGTCACGCCGGCACTAAGCCAACTACGCAGGGGGTATTATAGTGCACAAGTATGCGTGCAATGACATTGCTGCACTTACTGCAACAATCATTCAATCGAAAAATATCTTGCAAAGGATTACAAAGAATTTCACGAGGATCTAGACTTCATATGAATACTGTGTATTTTGTTGTGTTTTCTTTTGTTTTGACACAGCCCATTACTAATTTCCATCGCTCCAGTCCATCCTAAGGTTACCTGGAAGATGTCGCTTTTAGCGATAAGGCCACCCTTTGTACTGTAAATATTTTATATTTTTTTAATTAATTACACTGTATAAAGTCTCAATAACGGTGAAGAATAAAAAATATTGTATTGTAATAGTCGCCGTTAAGCATGGGACAAAGACAGAGGTAGACATAAAATTTCCACATTGATTGGGTCAACATATCCCCTTAAAACACTGATCTACGCAGACATTATTGATTGTTGAATTACCTGACAAGTATCCTTCCCACCTTCAGGGAGACCAGCACAGAACATTCTGTCAGTGATACCACCAATGAGATCGTTGCATCTAGACCTATTTACCGCTGGCACTGTAACCTCCATTAAATAGCTGGTTGTAGAGCCACCTTCCTAAAACAACCATAACATAAAGCTAGTATAGTAGGCGTGTATCGAACACCTGTAATTTGCCAGTTATGTTATAGGTCCCAATGTAATAAGGAGTAAGCCTATTTCTATTAACCGGTCGAGAATCCAGATTCCGTACTGCTACTAAGAATTACCTAATGGAAAAAACCTAATAACAGTTAATAAATAATTATATTATTAATATTTAAAGAACCAATTATATAAAAAAAAGTACTTCTAGCTTACAGAGTGGTAAAGTAATATATATACATTATACACAGTGAATGTAAAAGTAGGGACAAAATATATCGAATACTACTTACGCGGGTTGTACCCCAGCCGGATGTAGTGACATCTTCGCCGTCTTGCACGTCATTACCTGAGTCAACCATTTTTATAGCTTTCGTGGTGTTGCCATTTAGAGTCATTCCTCGGCGTACGCGGATCGTTCCGACATCATAGTCAGAGGTGCGATTATTATAACGGGGATGGATTGTGTAAGTCATCGTTTTATACTCATAACCTCCACTGGTTGCAAGAGAACTGCCAATTCGTATGTTTATTCTCAAGATTCTGTAAAACAAGGCAACGTTCGGTTTAAGTTTAGCGTTGATGCAGCGAACAAGCATTTCTCTTATTGAATTTTAAAACATAAACTGTTAGAAAACAATTATTGTTGTGCTGCCAGCTATATTAAATTTGAGAACAATTTTGCATTGCAATCCAACGCAAAATAGTTGAACGATTCGAGTTACTTACCCAACGAGACAATGTGCAGCTGTGACAATACTATATTTACTAATAATGGATCCGCCACATTGGTAATTATCTCTGCCATCAAATAACAGTAAATACGCCATGTGAGGGTGCCTCTGTATAGTAGTTTCAGTGCCACCTACGATTTTACCATCATCACCACTCTTTTGGGATCGACTCTTACCCAAAGCATCTAAAAATAATTAACAACTAGAAGTAGAACAAAATTATTCAGTCAACAATATATACTGTTTATACGTCTCCGAAAGAATAACTACGCTTATAAACTTTAGGTCCGTTATTACCACATGAGTTAAGTAAAGAAACAAGACAATGGTTAACGTACGACTTCTCTAAAATTTCTGCGTAGTTTTAGACCGAATCAAGTCTTAAAATATTTTCTAATTTATATTTTGAGATTATGCAGACATTATTTATACCTATACGAATTGACGAAAGGAGAGCAAAATAAAATATGTAAAATAAATTGGTAAAAGAAATTTGAAAAAAGATGGACACGAGTGGTTTTGAACCCGCGATCTTCGCCGTACCGTGGCGCTGATCTAACCAATTGAGCAATTGTGTCGCTGCTCGCACCCATCGAATTCAAGTTCCCTTTTAGTATTTACGTCTATCATTTTTCGAATTTCCTTTTTCAATTTAGATTCAAGCTTAGCATGGGCAACATGCTAAGATGACACCAAAAGTCATGTAATAGATCCATATCTATCCATACTAATATTATAAATGTGAAAGTAACTCGGTCTGTCTGTCTGTTGCGTCTCCACGTCTTAACCGCTGGACGGATTTTGATGAAGTTTGGCATGTAGAAAGTTTAAGACCCAAGAAAGGACATAGGCTACTTTTTTTTTCATTCAACCCTCTATGGGGTTTAAATAGGGATTACCGCGAGCAAAAGCATAAATAATAATAACCAACAATCTTAATTAACGCGAACAAAGCCGCTGGCAAAAGCTTGTATTTTTTAATTTTAAAACAAAGACGAAAAACAGGACATACCTTTAAAGCAAAATGCGAAGACCACAACTAAGAAAAAGGTAAACTTTGCCATATCCTTTCAGTAACATGAACTGAATGTAAGAATTTTCAGTCGGGTTATGTTTAAATACTTTTTCTGTGCGACAAACTGGGTATCTAATTATCCCAATAATTATCGATAATTGGAGGTCTTCTCGATAAGGCCCCTATTTAATGGCAAACTCTAATTGTTATAATTTCACTTCTAACTTCCTGAGATGCAGATATGTTGTAATTGCCCCCATTATCAGTCACTATGCTAAGGTTATTCGCCAATCATATCTATACTTGTGCGAGAACTATCACTGAAATTGTTTTATTATCTCGGAATTTAGTTAATTATAGGTACGGATGATCTGTGAACTTGAAAAACTGCACTGTATGTCTTATAGTTGTGACTTTGCATTACTTCACTAGACATTTCGAGGAGAAAATGTTTTTTGAGTATCTTTTCTGTGCTGCATGAAACGTCGTATCAGGCTCGTATATTTATTCATATAATATTTTCAAGACGCTGATTTACTATGAAAAAATGCCTGACCGCAATAGTTTAGTGGTGTTTTATGATAATATGATGAAAGGGACGTGTTTTCAAAGTTTTACTGTCGGTCTGATGACAGTTATCGCCGGTAAAATGATGTTACCAATCACGTACTTATTCTACCTGCCACACGTATCTTGTCCATTGCTTGGGGCAGGTGTTTCTAACGTAAGGTTATAATCACTAAACGGTCTATTAACGGTTTCACGTGCACTTGACTGCCGATCTAAATCATGGTAAGTAAAACGTGATATCAATATCTCAAACTTTTGTAATGTGTCTAGTTCTAATAAGTTCTTTATATCATATATTATTCTCTGTGTCGGAAAGCAAGCGGCTACAAGAGGTTTTCATTAATATGAGTGTGTAATAATGACAATAAAATCGGCTGGATATTTTTAAGTACACAGGTTTATAAATCAGCGTTATAATTGAAATCAAGAACGCATCGACTTACAATGTATAAAAAAATAAGTTTAAACTGTTTCTAACTGCCAATTACAGCTTTTTGAAAAACTAAAACTACCTTATGTGTAGGTAAATTATTTTTAAAATAATTAATCCCCTTAATTCTAAGGGGCCTAAGTGGTAAGCGTCCACTGCCTTTGTCCAGCAGTGGACGTCTTCCGGCTGATGATGAAGATGAATCCTATTAATAGATTACCTGTTTTAAGCAAATGTTTGTTTACTTTGCATTGATCACTAGATAACTATAAAACTATAGCTTTATGTTTATTTGTAAGTGAACATTGTTCTTGTGAATAAATAAATAATTCTTAAACCAAAACATGGCAGTGAGTAGGTTACTATGTATGTATTTTACCCAAATTGTAAATGAGAGAATAACCGATCTATATTAATATTTTTTATTTGACTTTGATGCTACTCGTATTCTTATTTTAGGTATATTGTGTAGCTCATTATTCTCTCATAATGAAATGATTGTTAAACCATATTTTTAAAAGAGTTACTATGGAGTTTCTTGCCGGTTCTTCTCCATAGAAACGACTTTTTGGAACCGTGCAACTAGTTTGACGTTTTGTAAGTGCTCTTTTGTAGCCTATATGAAATAAAAACATTATGACTACGACTATGACTATGACTAATATCTATGTAGGCATGGGTCAACTTCACTGTTAGGTATATTTCATTAAAAAAGTCTTATGACGTTTTGTTTTTTATTATACTCACAATAAAAAATGTTATGTTTTAAGTTTAATTAAACAACAGAAAATCTAAAAGGAATTAAAAATATTTATTTTATTATCAATAATATTACATTGTTTTGCCGTAGATGTTGTTTATCAATACAAGTGTTATTTAATATTTTCTTTCAATTGTTTATAAATTCATTTAAAAAATAGTTATAAGATTGTATAAAATATATTTAAAAAAGGCAAGGATTTAGGTTTGTTAGAATTAAATAAAATATTTGCCGCAAACCACTGGAAAAGACTTTATGGTTATTATTAACTGGTACAATTTCTCTATCTTTGTTATTTATTTTGAAAATGAGAGATATTGTCATTGGAAAATAAAATTATGTTAGACAATTCGGCCATCCCGTATATCATTTATATAAGCCAGAAATAGGAAAAGACCAAGGATCGATCCTTGCGGAACGCCCATTTTGATGCAGATGTGCCGTCATTTACGTCAACTTTTACGTTGACTGTGAGAATAGACAAGGTCAGCAGTTAATTAATAAATATTACCCATCTACTGACTAACCGTGATAACCTGAATCGACTGGTCCTTGCAGTGGTTTTTTAGCTTACTTATTCAACAAATCCTTAGGTATTGTGGTTTATAGCCAAACATTAACAAATTAATTTTGGTAGGCAGCTTCATTCCCTTTGATTAAAATACCGATAACAATTAATTGTAGTCATAGTTTACGAATCCTCGTTCTGTTGTAGTTACACATATTCCGTTAATTTTGCCTTTGTCGCCTGAGCAGATCGTTGTAGGAAAAATTCCTGGACCCCCTTCGTTATTTGGGACATCTAGCATATGTGGGGTTAGCACTACATCATAAAGGTACAGTAACTCTTCATCGGGAGACGATGTCTGGTAGAAGTGCGCGTCCCCTGCAACTACAGCTGTGATGGCGATGAGGAACAGTATTACTTTCATTGTTGAAGCTGTACAGGACTGCTGTAAATATAAAACATGTTGTATTATAGACCACTTGTATATACTACAGGGACAGTTCGTAGCTGTATGCTTTTCAAAAGGATATTTCTTGTGTTTTCATGCGTCAACTGTATTTTTCCTTTATTTTTTTCAATGTAAAATACACCACACACATTTGAAAAATAATAGACACGAGACCACGAGAGGTATTATCTTATTAGCTACTTTTCACTTTTAATGTATACACACCTAATATTGTTCTCCAAGGCAAACTTACGATCACTAAAAATGCTACGCACAGTTAATTAATGTGTTTTGAAAACGAACAATGTAGGTAAGGTTTATTTTTTACTTTAATATTGCAATTTATGTTGAATAATTAAATTTATCTCGTTTAAATTCACAGCAATTAAACGACACACTCAGCTAGTGGGATGGATACCAAACAAAAGGCATTTATCACAGTCATTATTATATGAATTTAAATACTAACATTTTGTTACGGAAAACACGCTAATAAACATAATGGTAACAACTATCCTTGTATCTATTATTAGACTCAGCCCGTGACTTCGTCTGCGTGGAAATATTTTACGTGTTTTTTCGGGATTACAGTAGGACATGTCATAATGATATTAGTGAACGAACTGTTTGCTAACATATTTATGAACACTTTGGCAGCTTGGTTAGTTTTGAAAACTGCTTGTTCAGATGTTGGAATGTTCAGATGGTAAATATAGAGGTCCTCAACAATCGCTAATACTCTGGAAGTATCAACGATATTTTTTTTACTTTTTAATAATTTGTAGGTAAAAAACCCAAATAGATTAGGGTAGATACTTACCATCATCACAAATAAAGTGTTAAGATTTTTGTACTGGGAGATATAAAATGATTCCAAAAAGTTTGGCATTTATCCCTGTTTTACCCTACAGTACACCCAAATTGACGACGAAACAAAGCGATCTCAAATCAAAGAAAAAATCGTGTTTAAGTGTTATGTTGAAATCTATTTGCCGGAATATAAAATGCCATTTTGTCAGACTGTCTCGTTGGTTTGGGGGTTGCAAAGCGTAACTGCTAAGCGTGAGGTCGTAGTTTGGTCCAAGTCGTTGATTTGTGTCTACTTAATGACAATAGGTGCCTACACCTCCTATTACTCCGGAATAATGTACTGTAAGTACTAATCGACATAATTACTACATTATAGTGAAATTCATCATCATCAGCCGGAAGACGTTCACTGTTGGCCATCCCCTTAGAGCGCCACAATGAACGACAACTTGCCACTTGCATCCACCGGTTGCCATATTAAAATTACGTCACGGCAATGATCACGAACTCATGCTCCAAAGGTACTCATAAAGGCATGAGTTCGCGTCCATTTCTGTGACTTTTTATTATAATCATGCAGAACGATTAAAGGAAGCGATCAAGTAAACCTGTTTATTGGAGGAACAGCTGATGGACATAAATAATTTCATTCTTCTGGGCTGACATCATTTGAATTCCATCTACCCTAATAGAAAAGAAGAAGCCCTCCAAAGTAGTCTATAAAGATAATCTTTTAGAATCTGCAGTTGGCTGCCAACAAGGAGATCCGCTCGGGCCTGTTATTTTTAGTTTAGCAATCCATCCGATAATTCTACAACTAAATTCTAAATTTAATGTTTGGTGTTTTGATTTTCATCCAGAGAGTTCCATCTCTGGGAGGCGACATAAACACGGTTATTAAAGATTTAAAAAAAGTTAAAAACACTACCAATTTAAAAACTGTATTTGCTACCTACTATGCATATGTCCAATCATGGCTTAGCCCACTGTTACCTTATAGGATAATGCCATAGCATTATCCTCACACACCAACTCACTGCAGGTTTCCGCAAGATATTTTCCGTCACCGTTAGTCAGTAGTGTCTTAGAATATCTAAGAAAGTAATTTTTTAAGACATTGAAATAGTCACATTGATACTTGCTTAGGTTTGAACCAGCAATCTTGTGCATTCAAATCCGGTAGATATGGCCGCCACGACAATCTACTCTTGAAACTCGTAAACACCACTTAAATTAGGTACCTACTTATTTTGGCTACATAAACACACTGCAAACGCATATTTCACAATCACTACCTAAATTGTTTATTTTTCCTGGTTCAAAATAGTTATAATCATTATCATACTCGTGTCAGATTAAATAAGTGCAACTGTTAGTAGTTATTGTCATAACTTCGTACTTACAATAGGTATGTTTGACAACCCTACAGGCGCACTGGCGATGACAAACCAACAGGTTTGCTGCGCTAAGTGTTGCAGGTTCAATCCCCGCACTGGGACTGTAATCCACAAATATCAGTCTGTTTTTTGCCACAATCAAAGGAATTCAAAGTAGTTTGTGAATAACGGGAGACAAAATTAACCAGTTGTATGCTTTTGATTAAGGATAAATACAAGCTGGGTCCGTGACTGCGTCACTGGCTTCGTCTATGTAAAAGTTTTAAAGGACATTGCGTCGAACAAGCAGGTTTCAACTCGATTTTCTTAATAAAACTGCACCTTACTGTTAGTATCCAATATTTGGTCACTCGATTTTTATTAATGTCTTAAAAGATAACCAATATAATTTAACCCTCTCCTGTAATATTTTTAAACAGTTTTCAAACGATACTCAGTTGAATTTCGATTTAAATAAATGTATGTCTGGCGAAAAAAGCTGAATGCACAATGTACATTACATAGGCAAAGGAATTCTTCGAAGAAGTTGGCAGAATACCTACCTAGTTGATGAAATTCGAAACTTCTTCAGCTGTCAAGTAAAAATAAACACAACTTACGTATCCTAACGCCATCTATGAATGTAATTTTGCATATGAAATAACGCTCGCGATGTTTGTAGTTTTTAAACAGATAGCATATCGAATTTAAGTTAAGAAGTAAGTTAGGTAGGTAGGTACCTATCATGCTACAACTGCAATTGCGATTAGTATCATTTTTTAAGAGATTAAGGTAGAGTTATATATACAGATATAGTAAAATATGCTGTGGATAACGGTGTGAGTTTCACATTAATATAATATCTTTAGTTACCCAGATTATTAATTAAATATAATGTGTAACTGTTTGTTTATCCCAAATAAATAGAGTTAACCGTTGATTGCCTCATTGGTCGAGTGGTCGATTAGCGCGACTACTGAACATTTAAGATCCTGCGTTCGAATCCCGGGTCGAGCAATGTGTTACCGAGTTTTTCCATTAAGTTATTTTCAGTAGCAGCAAGGAGTCTGGATTTGTGCTCGGTTGATGACTATAGGCTCGCCCCCTATTACAATCTGACCTATAACATAACTGGCGAAATATGTGCGCCTCTGCCTACTCCTTCGGGGAATACAGGCGTGATGTTATTTCCCTAACCGTTAACTAATATCGTGAGGTACACGCCAATCGCAAAAACATACTAATATATTATTTTTAGCGAAGTTAGCCGTTTCTCTGAAGCTCGCTTATTATGAAGGCGAAAGTTTGAGAGAGTGTTTGTATACTTGTTACTTCTTCACGCTCAAACGACTGGACCGATTTCGATAACGTTTGGTATGGAGGTAGCTGACACCCTGGATTAACACATTGGCTACTTTAGCTAGAGCAATAAACACAAGTTATTTCTTGATGTTAAATTTCGTTATTTTGAAATAACTATAAAGTATTACCTAATGCATAATGTCTACCTCACTATGAAGTCGACCTGGATAGTGATGATCACAATAATTTTATCAGTCTGTGCTTAAATTATATGATGATGTACAACTATCACAGCGTGTCAGTTACAAACAATAGGTTAGTTTTTTACATCGGACTTCAGGATCGTAATTTTATATCAGAGAAAAAAGAGTCGTGTTTAATTTAGTGATAAAATAAAAAAAAGTATTATTTTATATTCTATAACAACAGATTCATACATTTATTATAATATGCTCAATTGGAGGATTAATCAATAAACTGTAAAATTTATAAACATTTAATAAGAAATTGGTAAAAAACAACCTCTTCTTTAAACCTGGCAAAAAAACTAAATTACTAACGCGACATATCGTCAGACTGATACAGTTACGTTCCCTTTCCGGGTTGATATATTATGTGTTACGCTTATGTAAAAAACTATAAAATTAGTTTTCTTTTGCTATCTATATAAAATTTTGTTTCTATATATTTTTCGTTCTGGGTGTTTTTTAACCGATGTCAACAAGGAGGAGGTTCATGTTCGTCTGTATGTATTTTTTATCCCGCGATGCCATAATAGACTTACATAGTTATTATTACTCTTAATAAAATGTACCTTTATTAAGTACTAAACAAAAACCAGATAGACAGAATAATTATCTTTTACCTATGTACGTCTTAATTCAAAGGTAGTACGTAGGCATATAAAGCTCCTGAAGAACGTAAAGCATTGAATAGTAAAACCTTCAATCCAATCGCATCAAGTTTGATTCGAATATTAATGCCACTCGGTGCTAATTGCTTTGTTCAGTAGCCGAAGTAGCAGGAGCCGTTGACAGCACGCACAAACGGTCACGAATCCATCCCAGCTGTCATAACTTGCTTCATTTATTATCGGTAAGGTAAAAGTTTCGAAACTCCCGTCGAGAGACTGTTGGTGCCACCGCGTTGTCGTCTGTTAGTCATTAAATCAATTTAGAATGATAAATCATGACCAACTTCCAGCTCCTTGATAAAGTTTTCAACGATGAAAATGTTTTGTGTATTTCTGTGCCTAATTCATCAGCCATATTTTTCTAAGCTATTCGATTTATTTATGTGCCGTGTGGTATCCGGCCTAGAATTGACTACCCCCTTTCCTCCTGTAGGTGTCGTAAGAAGCGACTAAGGGAGAGAAGATGGGCAACAGCGTCTTCTGTTACCACCAACTGTCTGACCACCAACACTGCGATCCCCAAGCTGATTACCAAGCGTGGGGATTTTGGCAACCCCCCCCCTCCCTCCTAAAAGGGGGAGGCGTTTTTTCAACAGTGGGCGTCTATCGACTGATGGTGACGATGATTCGATTTATAGACGTTTTGCCACTTGCCGAGGGCCCAGGGCTAGTTTAAACCAAAGACATTTGATGTAATGTAATGGATTATCTGGAAATGGAAGAGCTTGACGACACTCTGCCAGATCGATGATGTTCTGGATGAATGATGAACCGAAACATTTTCAAACATTTGCAATAATTGAATGTAGGGTAGGTTCGTACGAACGGACATCAAATGTCTATAGCGATAGTCTATGGAAACTGTAACTGTTCATTCCAGCATCAACGAGTTGTCAAATAACAATATGCAAATAAAAAATTGGAAGAAAATATATTCTCATAATATATTTAACATTAACATAAGTTCAATGAAATCAGTATTTTTACATTATGTTATGCAAAATCCTACACCATGGTCTGATTTAAAAGTAGATGATATGTTAACAAAATTTTTAACAATCGTACTGCAAAAAGTATAAATAGAGAAAAGGTTTCGTTAGGTAAGTACCGACTGGTCATAAAGCAATATTAAAATTTCGAACGCGCCTATTCTGCGCAACAAAATCGATCACGATTTCAAATATGATCACGTAGCGCTTAATAAGAGCCAAAATAGTTCTTCAAGTATTCGATATTAAACGTTCTAGTTAAAATTTCCTCACACATGCGTCAATATCGCTTTGTTTCGCAAGTTTATCGTTACCACAGTATAGGCACTTTGATGCGGTGACAATATGGTGCCTTGTGGCAATACGTAATTTTTATTACGCTAGACTTATTACATGTTACAGGTTTTGCATAAATTGTTTAAGTATGTATTATTTATGTTGCTCATGAGCTTAGTAATACTACAAATGTGTTATTCAATTCGTGGTACGTTATTTTGGTCGAGCTTAAATTAAAAAATATTCTGTGTTCAATGTTTCCCTTTTACATACTTGTGTACTATCTATAAAATTTCCACGAATTACTTTAATTTTAAAAATCAAACAGATCTTCTATGAAAAGACTATCAAAATAATAATTGTCCTTTAAATGAGTTATCTTTCGAAGATAAAGCTGACCCTTGCATCTAAATGATGTCATTGTAGACTCTTATGCGTGTTGAACTTAGATTCCCAAGTATGATAAAATGCGTGAGCGACACTTACAAATGCATAGGTAGGTTAGGTACCTACATACTACAACTCTTTGTAATGATTTCCTCAGTGAGACGCACGACTGCAAACGCCTCTGCATAGATCTGGGTCTAAAGCCCGATGTTTACCCCAGTCGCCCAGTACTTTATCAGAGCGCTTTGACAGTGCACGTATCCTCGCGTCTACAGTCACGACCAATACTTAATAGGATTTTATCAACATACTCATTATCATCATCGAAGAAGCACTCAAAAGCGACAGTGTTTTGTCTTGGAAACATTTTGCTATTAACTGTATCTCATCACGGTCCTTGGAGACATCTCGATGCAGTACAGATTACATTCTTCTACTTCTGCAGTTATATTGATTTACTTTTTACCTGGAATTATCTGTTACAGTCTCTGCGATGTGTATCACAGCATACTCAGCAAGCTATAGTCATTATGACACACATACGTCTTTCACAAGAACGCGTAAGCATCTCCGTACATCCACTAATTAGAACCTATAAGTATCGACAGATACTCTCACGCTCCAATTGTATCTTACTGTAACACAATTAGCATTAAAATCGAGTCACGCTATTTAGGCACGCTATACCAAATGGTTTTACGCAAAAAAAATGCCCATAACTATCGCTAACGTTGCTTTCCTATCCTTAACCTTAATAAGTCGCCCGCGCATACGACGCATTGTGTAGGGTGTTAGATCGACAGTGATATCTTACCGATTTACGCGGTACGGCGTACGCGCGCTTATTTGGTTTTACTTTTAGGTGAGCGTGCGCGAGCGCAACCACGCACTGCTCTTCCGTTAAGACCGCTCAGTGCAACTACGACACTGGCCGAGAACGAACTTAGAACCTCGAATCGTACACTGCGTCAATATCGCGCGGCGCTTCATCTGTGAACTGTGAACTTGCGGACTTTCTTGTGCCAATTATATTGTGATTGTGTTTTGTTTGGCATTTACACGGTAAGTCGCTTGTTTTTAATGATAGATCGTTTAAAGAAAAATATAAACTTTCATAAAATGAAATAGCGGTTGCGCTCTCTCCGGTAGAAGAAAGCTGAGATTAGATGAGCCGGTACCGGCTGATAAATAAATATATTTATTGTTAAGATGAGTACTGTCTCAAGTAGATTATATTTTAAATGTTGCGTTCTATTAATGTTATATTAGAAAAAGCATTAGGATTTTTTTTAGGAATGCAAGAATATATTAAATTAATTACCTTAATAATAATTGGGTCAAGGGCTTGATGCAGAAAGCGGTACTCCTCGACACCGCACGCATTGTGAGGAGGTTCCTCTCTCTGGAGCCCTAACCACCGGTAGCTTGGACCCTGTTCCCGCTGCTGGTTGGGCCCTATTTTTTATATTTTTAAATATTGTATTTTATATAGGTTTTTAGATGAAATGGAATTTAATGCATATTAGGTATATACCTAATCATTATCATATTCTTTGTTTATGAACAATGACCCCTAAATCGGAACTGTTAATAATTCTACGAAATAATTTTAATATAATAAAATGAGGGTACACTTAAAACAACGGATTTACATAGCCAATATTTATGGGTATTTTAATTTTCCAATTAAGCCCTTATAACCAATTAATTCGTTAAAAAAGTATAGCATTTTATTGGAAGTTAAAGGAACAAATTAAAAACTGATTGTTCTAAACGTTTAATTTTGAAATTTGAAACTGGGTTGCGTTGTTTCGTTTAGATTAGCATGCGCTTGTAACAATAAATCGGTAACCAATGATTTTTTCCCTCATTTCATAACTTCGATACGGTTCGAACAAAATGTGTAACATCGTTGAGCCATAACCGTTGAAAAGCTATTAGCAAGTTTCTGTTTTGGTGGAATTTTAGAACAGAATAACCTTTTGTTCGAGTGCAGTGAGATGTTGAGAATAATGTATTTGTGAATTTGATACACCATACGCACCAATTCATCAGCAAAATATCTTTGTTAATTTTTTTCAAAATGTCTACGACGATTCTTTAATGAATAAATTTTTTAAGTATTAAAACGGTAATAATTTTATAGCTATGTGAAAATATAAAACTATGAGAAAAAACATTTAAACAGTTGGTATACGTATTATAATTTTAGTCGTTCCACTGGCGTCGTATTTCTATAAAGATTTAATTAAGTAGAAAATACAAGTGTGTCTAGGTTTCACTTGCTCCAAATGTCTCACGCTCGTTGCTCGATGTTCTACTCAATACAATCATCGCGACCTACAAAATGTAGAAATACTCTCACTGTCACGACGGGCGAAGAGCCGCCTTATGCAACGTTAACAATGACAATAATACTAAATATTTTCGTTTGTCTTAGTTCCCAAGAGGACTGAAACTAATTAATTAAATTAATACATTTTTAATTGTAGTTGTGAGCAAGTTTAAATTAATACTGCACTATGTTTATTTTAGGGTTGAATTAGATTTAAATATTTTTATCTATTATTTTTTTTTTCTTTAAATTTCAGCGAGTTTACTTATGCGTAAATTTCTAAACGCATTGAAAAATTAATTTCCACTTAATATTTACCTAAGGATCTTTTGCCAAATTAGAGAATTAGAATAGAATTGAAGAATAGTGAGAATTAGAATACTTGTCCTAAAAGCTAGTTCTTCACGAAATGCTGGTTTAAACAATGAAATAATTCAGATTTTTGGACTAAGAGACAACGAATGCTTTATTTGTTTAGTATATTGTATTATTTACTTGCACACCTAGCACATAAATCAACCACCTAACATGTACCACGTATAGTGCATGTCCAAAATAACAGACAAACTGCAAACGACTTACATTACATGCCTATTAGGTAAATAACCAGTATTTTTACAACCAGAATGGCATTGCAAATTGTTTAATTAAAACATTATGAATATTTCATACACGAGTTACTACAAAGGCCAGTGACGAAGGTAAAATGCGTTTAAGTAACTTTAATAGTAACCCACAGATTTCTAAACTGCACTTGTACTTAGTTTTGCAATGATGACACAATTCTAGCATTAATTATTTAATCAGTGAACTAATTATAGTCTATTGAGACCTTGTTAATTTTTGGTCGAGTGCGTGCGTAAAGGAGGGTAACGGTTTTCGCAATGTTTAAACGTGTGTGCTGTATTTGACTGTTTTCTTTTTCGTACTAATTTAGGGAAGCAAAGGGTATCTGCGTATATTCAGCATGCTATATTGCCAGTACTCTTAATGACGACCTATAATCCAAAAAAAACATTGTTATCTTGGCCTTGATCATTATAGTAACCATAGCGATATATCAAAGTCGCTTACAGTTAGAGTATTGTGTAAATAGAACAAAGTTACGGAGGTAAATGAGGCAAACAAAGCAGTTAATTAGGTATAAGGGTGCTTATAGACGTGTAACTGATGATAAATGATAAATGATAAATGATTTTATTTCTGCAAATAGGTTTTAGAAAACACTTTTACACGTCATTTTTTATAAACTAGTTTGGACGATGGTGCCGGCATTTCCTAACTGACTACCTCTGAGAAGAAATGCCGAAACAAACTCAGGGGTCAATGTCTCTTTTAAAGTCCAGACAAACGTAAGTTTGTGTGCGAACAATGTAGGTTGTCCGAGATGGTTTATTTTTTAAGAAAAAAAATCCAAAGCCGGCTTGAGTCGACCTGTCCTGACAGACGCCCCGTCTCGTACCATCTGCAGGACATTTGGGTAGGCCGTGTGAGATACTCAAACCGTCAGACATATAACATAGAGAAAAAGTAAAAAAATAAATAAAAAAATAATCCTACATTATTCTCACACTTACAAGTAAACTTATAACATTAAATATAATTACATGTCAATATGTACAATGTAGGTAGCCCGAGATGGTCTTTTGATGAAATAACCAAAGCCGGATTGAGTCGACCTGTCCTGACAGACGCCCCGTCTCGTACCATCTGTAGGATATTTGGGTAGGCCGTAAAAAATGACTCAAACCGCCAGTCCACCTATACTGTACAGTATGCTCACATTGAAATTCTTCATGTCAGTTTGTAAACAAAAATAAAATATAAAAAAAAATAAAAAGATCAAATGATCAAGGCATGTCAAATAATAAAAAAAAGTGAATTTCTATTGTCACGGTAAAAAAAAAAGAAAATAATTAATTAATTAAGCCCAAGCATTTTTGTCCTGTAAGTAGTCTAAAACTCTATAGTACCCTTTTTTACAAAGGTTACGTTTAATAACAGACTTGAAATTATTCATACTTAATTTTTGAATGTTATTTGGGATCTTGTTATAAAATCGTATGCATTGGCATTTTCATTTGGCATTGAAATGAGATGCATAACACACTTAAGTACAGTTGTTTTGTATAACAAATGTGCAATTAATAACGTTCGTAACGATGTATCATCACACACCCATATTCCTCGAAGGTGCGGGAAAAGTGTGCTTTTGCATACCCACTACCCACATTACATCAATCAGGATAAGCTCGTCGTAATAAGAAGCGACCTTATTGTAATTCATCTGCAACTAAAGCCTAGAAGTAGATAACTAAGTAAATTAAAAATTATAATATTCACAACGTCCTATTCATGCTTGGTTTGTCAAACCGCCTCGTCTCTTAGAACATCATACAATTAAGCAGTAAACATAGCACGTTATTATTACTGCGGTTATGCAAAATGATTTATTTGCAAATTTTGTTAGTGCTAAATAATATACCTAAGCATCTGATAATTTGGTTTGGAGTGTTGAATACATATTTGCGTATTACGGTATTACATAATATATTTATTTCCTAGCTTCTGTTTTTATAGATTGATTCTTCGTGAGTTGTATTATTAGCTCTTATTTTTGTTAATTTAACGTTTCTTGTTCTAAACTATATTCATCGATTAAATAAATTCAAGAATTATACGAAGCAGTATTTATTTTTCAAGCAAGTCTACCATGTGGTCACGAATAGCATTTTAGCTTTTTTATGCATCAGTTTATTAAATATGTATACCTAATTACCTATAGTACACGAAATATAAAATAATTATGTTAAAATATTAGCGAAAATAAAAACGTCTGAAAAAAATGGCAGCTGTCAGCTTACTTATTTTTTTTAATAAAAGTCGCCCCACACTAGGAAATTTCTCCTGTATCGTGGGTGCGTTTCATAAGCATGAAATATAACATACACAAACATCCGGAGGCGGGACAAACATCTGCGAACCACAATTTTTTTTGTCCCGTGCGGGAATCGAACCCGCAACCCTTAACACAGCAGTTCAATCGCTTAGCCGCTGCGCAAATCAAATCGTCATTTTTCTAACATGCTTACGTTAATTGGTTATAATTAAGGTAATAGAAATAACGCTTTATTTCTATACCTTAATTATTTATAACCAATTTTAAATTGATACCTTTTATCGTAAATCGAACAAAAATTAGAAAACAAAAACATTGCTAATATATGCGGCTACAATATTGCCGAGCTATTTATTTAGATAAGGACCCCTAAATTGTAAAAACATTAACAGTGGTTGACATACGAAGCCGCTTCGATCCGTTGCGACAGTAAATGCACGACACTGACGTTTCAACAGCTCAAATCGATGAAGTCTATGTCCAAACGGATCACACAGATTACGTTGGCCATTGTCACTGGCAGACTGAACTAATGACATGTTGCTACACTTTTAGGCTTCCCTTTTTTACAAAGTGAAGCATGCTTTTGACTTCTTTGAGAATTTTTATACACTGTCCGTTAAGAAATGGGGTAGGTATGTATTGTTGAATGCTTTTTACGATCTAGGTGTGAGCAAAGTGACAGACGAAACATTAAACACCTCTAAATAGTTTTTTTTATGTTTTGGAATTTATATGGCATCCTGGAAAATATGGGGCTAGCCTATTGTCATCAACCAGGCCCAATCTAGACTCCGTGCCGTTGCCCGTGGCATAAATCAGTTACATTGAATGTAGGGTGACCTGTAAAAGAATGCTACCTATAGGTACAAATGGTTACCTGAAGAAACATCGACCCCATCAATCGTGTAAGCACCAATTAAACCTATTACATAATTACGTCGACACTATCAGTTACATAACCTAAATAAATGTGTGTCAGACCAATGTCGGCACGACGGGCACTCATCGTTCGTTCTAATTCAGTTGACATACGTAAATAAGTGTAGCTCTCAACTTAACTAACCGTATGTGTAAATATTGCGTTAAAACTATTTGTAAACAACATACCTTTTGGTAAATAATCGTAATAAAAAAAATCTGTTATTTGACCTTTTTTTTCTACGTTACTAATTGAGAATTTCCCCAAGATTTTATGGACATGTTTTTATCGATGCACATCCCAGCTCCCAGTCTCACGACAAATATTTGCGGATTATTTCCGTAGCCTTTCTCGGTCTCGACTATGTCCGGGCAGTCCCCAAGACACCAAAACAAAACACTACACTGTGTCATAAAACCGTTGGTACCCAAACAGAAAACCATACATCACAACCACATCGGAAGCACAACCACAAACAGCCCGAAGATCTGCACCGGTATGTGAAAGTAGCCATCATAACATATTCACGGCACGCGAGAATAGGACCGGTAGATCACGTAGCGGTATTGACGCAACTAATTATACATAACGCCTCAATAGACGAATCGACCTGGCGATCGACAAAGCGAAGCGAAAGTCACACGTAATACTTAACACACGCGATACTCTTCGTCTGGCTGTCTAGAATTAAAAACAATGAACTTTTTTTTGATAAACAGTATGTTTTTGTGTAATTTTCCTGGTTAGTGAAGAGTGAGAGGGTTGTTTTGTTTGTCTATGAATAATCGGAGTAATAGTGAGTGGGTCACGCAGTAATGCTGAGCCAATGCGTTAACATTACAGAGGTTGTTAATTCATATAAATAAAGTACTTAAATTATTAATTTTTTCAATTGTTCATAGCTTAGACCTCTTAATTATAGTTATTGCATGAACCATTATGTATAGGTAATAAGGCTACTCCAAAACAACATTTTTCCAACCACCATTATTTTCTGTCCTGGATATCAATGTAAAAGAGACAATTCATTATTATAATAAATTATTGTGAAACTGTGCATAAGTGTACCTACTGAAAATAAAATAAAAATATTTACTTAAGCAATGTAATAATTATATTCGTTCTGTTACTGTTAGGTAGATTATAAAAGAAAATCGAAACAAACTGTGCTGTGTTTATTTACCAAACAAATTAATAATCAGACAAGCTAAGCAAATCAAGATTCCATTTTAATATAGTTCTTGATTCAGGCCGGTATGAACATTTCTTGTTATGTAAATATGCGCCGGCAACTAACAGGAATATTCGTTCTAGAACTCTTTATAACACTTTCATCCAATTATGTAGTCTGTTTATAGAGTAATTATCTTAACTCGTTATTGCCTAGTAAAATAAAATAAAACGAAAAAATATTGAAGGCACTCCCTGCTTTTAGCGTTGACATAAATTGTATAATGTCCTCGAGGTACGGGCTAAGCGCGGGGGAGTCAATGCACCCACAACGAAGTTCAGTGCTCTTCCCGAGAATATTCTAGACACGTGCTGAATGTTAAAACTTATATATCGCGTAAATGTATGTGACAGTTGAGGTTTTACTGAACAACTTTTGAATTCACTCCAGAAATATATTTGGAAAATTGAAGTTCTAAAGACGAATCGAGGCCAAAAGCAAGCACTCTAACCATATATTTTTCTCATATTCAAGTCGTTGAAAATTCTCAAATCGAAAATGTTTGTCATAAATGTTTGTCACTTTGCTCTATGACTGGTTATTATTGCTAACGTATGTCGTCAGGGGTGTGCTCGGAAAACGAGGTGAGGAAACACTTCAAACATTATACCTTGATATATTCTTAATACGTATTTTTATCAAACTTGCATGATCAGAACAAAAACTCTTGTTCTTGCCGGTTTCTTAGGAGGACTGGTAATTTATCACCGCTGCTGCTTTTTACGGGCCCGAATGACGTAACCAGTGAACTCATCGCAAAAACAAAAAAGCTTTTAGCAAGTATTTATTTATCCCTTCCCAGTTTAGAAGTCAAATGAACCCTACGAGACTACGAAGCAACATGTGCTCTTAGGCGATGAACCAGAAACTTTGGAAGTTTCGTAGGACTATTTATCCTCCGGCGGCACCTACACACCTCGTGTTTCGATATTACTTTGCCAACGCCGCCAGGCAAACGGCTTAGACTGTACATGCATACATAAACAACCGATTAGGATTAATAATCTAATATGGCGATTAGCGCTAAGACTAAGATATCAATTTTTATGTAAAGTCATGCCATGCAAATACGACAATTCTTCGTATCGCCTACAAAAGTACCACTTCACGACTAAAACGTGACGCATTATCGCAATTACAAAGAATAAATAAACTTTACAACTGTAAACATTAATAAATAAGAGGATAATCTATCGGAGACTTGTCATAAACCGGCAATGTTATTAATCGTTAGTCACCTATAAGGCGCAAGGCTGGTCCTATACATGTATAAAGAAGAAACTAGGCTCAATCTCGGTCAAGTCGACGGATGAATTCCTCCGCTGCTCTTGACATTCCACCTTGGCTGAATAGCTACATAATACTGCGGACAATAAAGGAAAATACTATAAAGAAGTTTAATTCTTAAATTCAAGTAGGTACCTATTAAACGCCATGTTTGTCCTGTTTAACAAGAGCTTGCACATAAAAGTTTATTATAATGCTTGTAATGTAAATGTCAAATGATTTACAAGATCAAAAGATAGCAAGGTGGTATTTTAATAATACGTCCATTCAAAGAAACCAGTACTAAATATTTTCACAAAAATAAACCATATCAAAAAAAATAGGTAAGGTATTTTTACTAAACTGTATCTTTTTGAAAAAATTATGTTTTTCTACCTAGTGTTAAAGGATTATTTCAACAGACAATTTATATTTAGACCAGAGCTCCACTAAATACAGGTACTACTAATTTCAAAACAAGATCATATCGCTCTACCTCATGTTCCACTCGCAAACGTTAAAACATGATTATCGCTTTTTTTAGTTCTGTTCGAGTCATCATTATAATTTGTTCTACAAAAAATATAACAAACAATAAATTATATAACTCTTCAATAGTTTTTACAATACAATGACCTAATCAAATTCACAGCATATTTATCTGATGAAGAAGATGGTAGATAAAGCCCGACTTTTTACACAGGCTTTGACTGCCCAACTTCGACGACCCGATTGGCGCAGTGGCTAAGCGATTGGACTGCTGCGTAAAGGGTTGCGGGTTCGATTCCCGCACGGGACAAAAATTTGTGCGATCCGCAGATATTTGTCCCGAGTCTGGGTGTTTGTGTATGTGATATTTCATGTTTGTGAAACGCACCCACGATACAGGAGAAATTCCTAGTGTGGGGCGACGTTTTAAAAATAAAAAAAAACTACACAGGAGTTAATAAGTGCACAAGTGACCCTTCAGTCACCGTCATAAGGCGTCAGCGGATAATATACCTAATAAAAAAATAAGTGCACATTTCATAGACACAAACCACAATCATAGTCCGATGATTCGGGAAACCGGCTGAACTTGATCCTTCAAGATACGGAGGAGTTTTCATGTGGGAAGGACGGTCACTTGTTTTAGGACACTAGCCACTGTTAGAAAATCCAGCTGCTCAGTAATCATGATTATGTCTGTGTAGTCGGGTCCTCATGTCTGAGGATTGTGGTCAGCATCAGGGTTGCATCTGAAGTGGATGATATGCCTCCACCGGTTTCCGTCCAGCGCGCCGCCTACCATTACAAAGGGTCTTTCTTGATCGGCCCATCTTGTTTGTGACCGACCACGCGATTTTTTGCATTCAGTGTTCCCAACTACAACTAGCTACTCCAGATTTTTGTCACTTTGCGCATTGTATGGTACGAAAGAATGCGCTGTTGGCCTATGGTAGACAATCGAGTCATACATTTTGCAGCCCATGGTACACGAATAATTCGTCTCCAGCACCACACCTCTAAAGCGTTAATCCTTTTGTCATTCCCGTGCTGTGCAATAAAGCAAGTGTCTAATTAAATAATCTTACAGCAAGACTTAAAAAATATACAAAAATACTAACCGCCTTGTTAATAACATTACTATGATTAATGATTAGTGTGAAAGCAATTCGTTATTTTTCTAAAACACCGATAAGAAAAAAGAAAAAAGTTGTTGATCGTTCTTTGTTTCTTTAGATTTGTGAATTGTTGTTCTATCGAGTTTTTGCTTAAGTTGGATTAAATGAAAGTGACGATCTTAAATAGAACTTGCGCACCAACATCGAAAGGCAATAAAAACAAGAATGATTGAATTCGTAGATAATATTTATTTGGTAGAAACTGGAACTTACTTGATCGTGATCAATGATATGCAAAGCACAAGTTGGAGAAAAACATCAGTCGGTAACTGTCTTACTGATAGTGAACGAAGATGGAACGGGCATTGATTTCAATGAAAGCTTTTTTTGTATTTAGGAACTCGATGATCCGTAAGATGTTAACCTAAATATGGTCGTCTTAGATAGTAAAAATCATATTTGATAACGAAATTATTGGTAAGTAGTTTCCAAGTCCATTTTGTACTAAGAAAGCCGTTTTGGTAGACGTACATACATATCTTCTTAACAAACAAAAAATTATAAAAAAATATATTAAACTAAGGTAATTCTTGCGAATAGCACAATCGGCTTTAATAAAATTAGATCTCGGTAACCCAACTTAACCTAACGAACCCCTAGGTCGTCTAGGAGTCAAACGTTTGCCTTCACGATTTATAGGGGTTAAAGTTTAAATCACTTTCTCAAAAGATTTATTCAGTTTCGATGTCCATAGAATTCTCTATTACACTTTATTAGAAAGTTTGTTCGTTCTCTATTATTTTGTAAAGTACAATTTACCGACGGACCAACGAAGTTCGCAGTCACAGAAAGGTTGGTTGGTATTGGAACGTTGACACTAAAGATTTAAGATTAGTCGACGCAATATTAACTTTCAACTTAACGTTATATCAGCAGTTGTGTAAACCGGTCAAAATGACTGATTTAATTGATTAAATATAACTGATTATTTCTTACAATGCCTAAACAATAGGCATTGCAAATAATTCTTACGCGATTTAACTTAAATAACGAATCCTGACACCGTCGTGACCCGGGCAATGTCCGCAATGTATGTCCTGAAAATCCTTGTTGGAACTAAATACAAAAGTTAGCACAACACCACAATTATTCGCCCAAACTGTAGTTTATTTGTAGACTGCTATTAGTAAGGAATTCGGAACGTGGTACTTTACTATTTAGGTCACCATTATGCCGGCAATTATTCAAAACTATACGTGCCCGCGGCTTTGCCTAAGTGCGGAGTTCTTAGTTTCTATATGCGCTTATTTATAATGCATTCTAACTCTGCGCAAAATGTCATTCAAATCTCATAAACTCTACTACTGTTCTGGTTAGAGTGAGAAACATCCAATCATCAAATACACAGCATTTCGCGTTAATATTATTATAAGATATGAGATACCTGGCCAAAATGAATTGGAGCCTTTTTTGTATCCACATAAATGCAGTTTGCCTCTATAAATATACCGATGGTGTGAATATTGTTTAGCCAAGGATATTTTTTGACGATGACGTAAGTCAAAGGGAATCTTAAAACTTGTTCCAAGAAGAGAGCGCACAATCGTGATTTAGGTACTAAATAAAACAGCAAGAGTAGAGGGCATTCACTCGGACATTTTGAATAACCGCATCGAGACTGCATTTTGTTTATGCTTTTGCCTTTGCAATTCAGAGAACCCATAAACCTGATTGAGAAATCTTAGAACTCGAAAAGAATCTTATAATCAGATTGTCTTACAATATTCATAACAATATCTTTTCATGGAGGATATTCTGTGGAATATTATATAATAGGTAATATGCAATCAATCAATTATTACACTTCGAGAAATCCTAAAGTTGAGGAATTGTATTATTGAAGAATCTTTGTCATTTCGTTCCATAATCAAATTCGCCACCTTTACAAAAAAAACTCGAGTGTCTTGCCAGTGTGAAAAGACCTGAACAATTGCAAATAGGTATAAATGTGACAGACCTAGATATTTTCTGAATCTTGCTACATCGATAGCCAATCAATTTGAATTGTGAAAACCTATCCATCACAGCAGTTTCAACTAATTACCTTAATGCAATTAAGGCAACAAATAATTATTGTATTAATTGACTTAATTAAACATTACTGGTTAAAACCTAAGTTTTTAATACGTAGTAATATCTCTTTGTTGAAACAGCTTTTCAGTAAATAGCAAAAGCTTTTTTCGTTTACCTACAGCAGTCAGAACAGAATAATGACTTGTGTCAATCAAAATATTTTATGCGGTGTATTTAATTTCCTGTAGGTGAAAGATATACTATACAATTTAACTATAGTAATTAAGCTTGATAGGCAAATTAGTGTCGATCATTATTCACATCAATTAAATTGATTGACCCGCTGCCCATCTTCGTAACATAATTCCGTATAACCGTCTATTTTTATCCAAGACCATATTGATTAATAGAGACTAATGCCATAACATTCGTGTCAATCAATTAGAAAGAAGCAGGTTTTGAGTGGATCATCGGCGAGCCAACCATTACGTATTATTACGATGTTAATTTTAACCGTGCGTAAATCACGCAAATTATATCCTAAGCACGCTATACGCTTACTTAATATCATTAACGAGAAAGCATTTAATTGTTTTATTTGCTGTTTGTTTTTCAAAGAAAGTCTGTTAATTTAATCATACATTTTGGGGAAAAAATCACTTACACTACCTATATTTTGGTACTAAGTATTTTGTCTGTCGAATTAATATTTCGTTCTAGGGAAAATTTGATGTATAATTCATTCCCTTTTTTGTGTGGATTTAGAAGTCTACTTCCCACATAAAAGACAACATGCGTGTCAAATAAATAGGAGGCAAGCCTGTTGTCATTCATCACAGGGTTAAAACCAAATAAACTGAAATTAAAAACCAATATTCCCCATACCATAAATAACCAGGCTACATCAACTCAATTTCCATTTAATTGAACGAAATGTAACTGCAGATAAAATGTAATGCAAAATACATTGTAAGAGAAATCGCGTGCACCCAGAACTTTACATTCCCATTCTTTACGTGGGACATTAACATAAATAAACATTTATAACAAGCGAGCCAGCAAAGCGACGCGCACATTAACGCCGGGCGCATTCAATGAGACTCCCAGACGATTTGTGCTCTGGAACTATCCGACGCTCATGTGTTCCTAGTATTTCTCATAATACAAGATATTTTAAGGCTGTAACTGAAACTAAAATTGTATGGAATGAAACTTATTTTTAAAGAATTCACACGCTTATAATTAATTTTACACTTTATTTTTACCATCACCCTTGCATCATTAAACGTGCGAAATATAACGCAATAAAATTTGAATAAATTCAATTAAAACTCAACTCTCACCAAACTAAGTAAATACCTAATACACATAGTCAGATAAAAGAAAATTTTATGAAAGTCGTGAGATAAAAACTAGGAAACCTGTCATTATCATAGTGCGCATAGATAATTATTTATTATTACATAGAGCTTTCATCCTAAACCATAATTATCAGCCATGGCCTTAGGGTATGCTGTTGTCATTACTCTCAATTTCTTGTTTGTCCAGTAAGAGAAAAGACTGTGTTTTGTATCAACGTCGGATCGTTAATTTGTGGCTGTTGAGTTCAGGTACACTATAAATTTAGGCCTACGGAGATTAACTTACTTAAAATGGCAAGGCATGGCAATGAATCATTAAGTGCATAAGTTAGAGATCTTGTTTTTTAAAAATGATTTTGCTCAAGTCTTATTAATAAAACAGGCAACACCTATAGTCATAGGAATATGACTATTATCTGTTATTTATTTCCTGCCGGTATAAGTATTGAAGATTCTTTATGTATACACACATATCAGTACTAAAATCACAATAGATTTAGTATACTAATTAAAAAATCACCGAGTGGAGTAACAATAATTAACAGAATCAGATTGTTTTGTAACTGCGTTCACTTGTTTATCGTGTACCATTTACTCGTTCAATGCACTTCATGCTCATTGAAGGCAAGTATGTTCGTGGCATGAAATCTAATAGAAGCGTTGGGTATCTTGCAATATTGTGTAAGATAAGACTTCTATTTAGTTGAGGGCTCTTACGTTGTGCCCTGTAGACGCTTAGCTGTCAGTTCATAAATGTGTAGCTTTGTCTTTATATTATACTGACCTATATGTATATTTTCCTTGCCAAAACTAGATTGAGCTGACCGAGAATAGAGGGATTTGGGAGCTCAGAGAAGAGGCCTTTGCCCAGCAGTGGGACAGAGACTATTAGATATAGATACATATATTTTTTTATTTTTTTTTAATAGCCTATATTGTTTCCCAATATAGGCTATATATATTATTATTTTTTTTATACATAAAAATATATAAATAATAATAAATATTTTCCTAGAGTTTCAGTTATCTGCAAGACGAACTAAAAAATGTAAGTAAACGTAATATCACTTAGTTATTTTAGAAAAATCTCGACCTGTCCTTTAATTTGTCATGTACCTATCACAGTCAGATGCAAAAATATCAAATGAAGGTATATAATTGTTGATGACCTACCCTACTAACTCTAGCCAACGCACGCTCGGAAAAAGTGATGATTGTGTAAGATTAGGCTAGACCACGATTAACATTTTGCGTGAACGTAAAAATTATGCAAAGGTAGCTGTGAGCTACGGTGTCGCTTGAATGATGATTAAGATGTAAATAAAGATTGCACGTAGTACTTTAACTTCTACGCATGCGTCTACCGGTTTGGGAAGACTACTATTTAAGCAAAGAAATAAAAAGATGAACTATCTTGGTCACGTTTAATTTGCACGACAATTTGTAAGAAACTTGTAGATTTCTCTTCACAAGAATTTTGTAGATTTTTTTATTATTTTCCTGTACCCTTGACACTGAAAAGCGCTTAAGCCGTCTCTAAATTATAAATGAATTTATAATGAGTGAACTCATTTTAGCGAGTTAAAACAGCCAGCAGCAAGATTCATTTTGATATCTTAGTAACGAAGCGACTAATTAGAAATTTACGTGAAACTAATAATTTGTTGAAGCTAAGACTCTGTAGTTTGTTAAAATTATTAACAACTTGGTAGAGATACTATTTTCAAAATAATCTAATATTTAGCTTTATTACGCGTTTTTGAGTAAATAAATGTAGTACAAAATAATTAAAATAGATACTTTTGGAATTTACATTAAGGAGACATAATATTAATTATACTACCTAAGAGATGACAATCCTGGCGTAATGAAAGTAATGACAATAGACACGGTACCTATTAGGTACATGGCTATTATGGGGATGGGTAAATGAAAGGGGGGGTGTATGATGAATGTAGAAGAGTAATCTACCAACTCGTTTGGTGATTATCGGGGTTATTATAAGTATGAATATACATACTACATATGTACTATTTTTACTATCCTATTCTTCCCGAAGTGGTACAATGATAGCACAGAGCGTAATACCAATTATCGTACAACCTAGCAGCCTAACCAATATACCTATATATTACTTTAAATATTTCCCTTTTCAGTCACACGTATTCTAACCCATAAGCACAGATTAGATAATAGTTTACCATAGGCTCAAAAGTAATAAATTTACAAAATTAACATGCTGATGTCAAAGTTCAATCAATGGTTTCAAATCCTCATTTTATTGGTGTAATTATGATCTGTTAACAACTAACCACACGTTAATTGGTCGTTCACGTATATGGTCATTAAATTACCTCAGCCTATACAACGTGCGTACATTATGATTATATAATAACAAATCGTAACTTTGACTATTAATGTCGCACGGTCACGGATAACGTGACTCATCAACATCGCTTGGATTCAAATAAGACATGAGTTTGTAATCATAGTAGTCATAAATTTGTTTTATTGAAATTCTCTATTCAAATTTTTTATCTGAATTACAGTCAGTAAACGTTGCTACACACTAGGAATTCCTCCAGTGGTATCTACTTATAACAGTCTGTCCGCCAAGTTCACAAAGCATAAGGCAGTATTTATTACTTACACTTATAGACTCAAAAAGTACATTGGAGCCTCCAGTGTGACATTGTAAATAGCTAACTTACCCGTAAGGTTACTTAAAGTACCTATCACTAAGTAAGGGGTGTCTTTGTGAAATCCTAACTTAGTGTCAGTTTAAGTAATCATTAACGTCTCTGAGTGCGGCAGTAAATCATAATATATTATGTTCCTATAGTCTAAAAGTTACAGTGATGGTACACAAATTAACCCTATTAGATATAACAGTAAGTTACAAAATCGTATACAAAGAATTTCGCCTTTCTACTTCAGCTGCAATAAAACTTGAAGCCTGCCATCAATAGCTCTTCTACGCGACGTCGTCAACCGCGTCTCTTTTATTTTTAAAGTTCCTCATTAAAAAGGTTGTACTTTTTAGTCTGGACATTGCCAGAGAAAGTTTCTCGTTAAAATACGCCGGAAAAAAACTAAAAAGTATTTAATGCGCAGATTAATTATTACCTCGAACCTTACGACGTACCGAAACAAAATTCGCCTTATTGGTTTTGTGCATGTGGTTTTGGATTCGAGGGCCGGGTCGGTCAATGATCTTGGGTTCTTCTGCCAAAAAATATAAAATGAAATGGGAACGATATATGAATACATTGATGTTGTATACATAATGCAACACAAGTTCTTCGACCAAAAAAGCAATAAAATAAATTTACAGGTTTCCATGATACGATTTCGCGATGTAAACAAAACCTTGCAGACTGCAGCCAGAACTTAAATTAATAATACCAAAGTCATGAGAATCACGTTTTCCAATAAAACACTGTTGTTCGATGGGATAAACACTCAACGATTATTTTCTCGTTTATAAAAAAATGCTAATGACTTTTGCTATAAATAAGCAACAACCTGCCCCCATAGACAAGTGGCAAAACGCTTGACGAATAGAATGATAAATGTATGGGGATGACATGATGTTTCGACTATGTAATCGATGACATAATATGTCAAAAATGTTCATTCTACTAAATTCCTATTCGTCAAGCGTTTTGCCACTCGTCTAAGTGGGCTAGCTAGAATTAGGAATAATATAAATGTCCCTTAACAATCGATTTTGGCACTGACTTCTGGCTCGTGGGTTACGGTCAAGCTGCGTTACTCGCGATCGGTCCGTGGATAGTTATTCATCCCTGGCCCACTAAAACCCCTCCGTGGATTGTATTAGTTTCAAAATTGTGGACACCAGATTAGTGAAAGCTCCGTTTATGATATTAGTATCCACTATCCAGCTACATCAAGTTAGACTGGAGCCGACCCCAAAATAGGAAAATGTGTAGACAATTGTTATCTACATGAAAACAAAACTGCGGTATCGTAGGTACAAAAAACAATACTTAACAAGTAAATAGTATCACTCAATTATAACTAAGACAGGATACCATAAAGAATACAAGTTACACATTTATCCTCTAATAACATCATGCATACAATATTCTAACAGCCAGTATCCACCAGTATAGGCAATTGCAAATGTACAGCGAACAGGTTTCGCGCAGGATTTATTCTCTACAGAATCTATGTCAAGATCAAGGAGTATAACGAGTTTGTTAGTCATCGCACTATGTTTATTTACCGACGTCACTGACCCACAAAAATGTGCATAACATGTATGTAAATAAATAAATAGGCATTGAGATGTTTCTACCGAAATAAAACGCAGTAACTCCGTAATTTTACGTAGTGAGCTTGTAAGTTTTCGATTCTGTTAAGATGTAAACATGTAACACTCATGCTTCTAGGTAAATAGATGTAGTAAAGTATAATTAATGCAACATCAGTCATCATGTTTCAAATGTCTTAACAAAAACACTATTTGTACATTTAAATAATATCTTACGTAATGAAAATAGTATCTAACTAAAAGATATTCATAGTAATTATCTATAAACCTAGTTAACTCTTAGCGAACTAAACAAATTGAAACGTCTTAAACTCTAATAAAATCTTGATTTAAAATACAAAAGCCATATTCCAGAACCGTCTACCAGATAACTTACAAATTGCGTCCAATTTGTACAGCGGATAACACAAAATAATGACGGAATCGATAGTCGATACCTAGTAAAGTTCGAGACTTAATCTCGACTCGAGATTACTGGGAGCCAGCGGGCTATCTGGTACACAGACTACATAGTCTGTCCATTCCGTTACTTAAGAACTTCGACCTGACTCACCCATGCAGTTTTATAGCTGGAACAAAATGAGCCAGAAGCACCTCGACTATAACTTTTAAATTTGATGAACAGCAACTTTAATACTTTAATATTGTGAGAATATTTTTCACTCGCTGCACTTTACTTCGTTGATGCAACGGTTTATGAGTTCGCGTGCGCCGTGAAGATATTTACTTCAGTTTAAACCGATAGCTGTTCAAGAGAACGGAATGTCCTACTTCGTAATGAACAATTTAATATGCTGTTGTAATTTAAGCTTACTAGCGTCTGTTATGTATAGATATATAGATTTATATTGAATTGAATTATTATGATGATGACTGATGGCAACTTTATTTGGTGGGCTGGGTATCTTAAAATATATACTTACACACTTCTTTAGGATAAGGTAAGGGTATGTGTCCAAAATCTGTATCAATCAGTACGTTGAGAAATGTAGTGCAAATTTTAAAAGCGGCCATACTCAAAGTGTACCTATCCTAATCATTTCTTGCGCTCGTAATATAGTGCAAAATATCCCTACTGTAATATCAAGGGACGAGAATACAATTTAGAAATTGCAACTTTGAAATAATAACAGAAAGAGTTCTAAAGCTGGGTACACATCTGTATCGTTTTACAAACGATACGATATCAATAGGTCATGCATTTAATATTTACTGCGAGATGTTACTGAATATTAAGCTCGGAGGATGAGTCCGAAAGTATGTTTTTTTTATGACCAATTCTACTTAAAAAAGCTCGTAGAATTAGCCCATGATATGAAAATACTGCCTATTAAATAATAAGATCTCCTTAAATTGGGCAACTCCTCCTTAAAAAATATAATTATAAAAATAAAGAACACGACCACTATGACAAAAAACGAACTAAAAATGGCAGTGTTTTTTTATTACATACTTAATTAAGTATATTTTTTTATTTGTTTCGTTTTTATAGACTATTATACTCGCGATGGTGTAAGGATTCTAACAACACTTCATCAAAATCGGGTCAAGCACTCAGAAGGTATGGTGGAATAAAGAAACTCACATATGTACATACATACATACATGAACCCTGAAAACACACTACTTTTTGGGCAGTCGTGTAAAAAAAAAAGAAACAGTTTCATTTATGAAGTAGTTAATTTAGTGTCATATACAACAGAACGGCTGTCGCTACTAATGTGGACCCGGCCTAACGTACGGTTTCATATGAATACAAATAGAGTAATTCATACTCGTCTCCAGTGCTGTATTTCTCGGAATGTAATATTTTCAGCATTCCATCTCTGTTGATATAATACGTCATCTAGAACTTTGATTGTAACTCTAGCATAAAGCCATCTAGCAAAATAAATTACTATGTAATGAGAGTGCAATACAGTTGAGTATGAAGTTTTCCATACTAGACTGTATTGTGACGTTACTTTTACACATTACAGACGTGTTACGATAGTTGTTGTAGCTTCGATCTGCACATTAATGTTTACGAGGTTGCAATTTCGAATCCAGAGAAGTAACTACTTAATGACCGTAGGACTGCCAAGTCAAAGGTCGCAAGTTCAAACCCCGGCACGCACCAATGTCTTTTCGAATTTATGTGCGTATTATAAACTTGTTATCAGTTGCTAACAACGGTGAAGGAAAACATCTTGAGGAAACCGGCACACCTGAGAGATTTTTTCAACGGTGTGTAAAGCCATGTCAGAGGCCTACAGGTGGTTTAAACTCTGACACCAGGTTGTTCATCAACCATACGATAAGAAGAAGAAGACTACTTAATATATGTAATGTTTACAATATCATGTGTACTTTCTCAGTTATTATAACTCTAAGGGCCTGTTTACCATCTACAAGCAAAGTGTTAAATAGTTACTTCTTGATTAACGCTAATCGGCAAGTAAAAGTTACGAATATCTTCTATCGTATCTTAGTTACAGGCCAGTTTATCCCCTGATTAATGCTACTCAGATATTGTGAAATTCGTATAAGTAGTTACGGGTGACTTAAAGTGTCGGTTAGTCTACTTGACACCTTACTTTTAGATGGTGAAACAGGCCTTAAGACTCTACTTACTGATAAATGTGCCGGATAAATGGTACCTAATAATAATATAATATGTTTACCACCTATTGGACGACATACCATGTTACTAAGAGAACCTATTAAAATGTGGGAATGATGTTGGCAAAGTCAAGAATGACAGGATCATAGTAGAGGAAACCTGTACTTTATCTGATTTGTCTATCACTTTGCCAAAAACCAATGCCTACCTACAATACAGTCAAACAGATATAAGTATTATAGATACATAATATTATTAAAGGGACTATGCCCCAAAATACATACACCACCGAAGCCACTCTCAAGATTATGAATGCGAGTAACAAGTATCATGCGCGGGCGCACGCGACTCGTCCAGTTCCGGACTCTGCTACTTTCACATGAAAGCGACAAACGCTTCACGGAACACGCCTTTAGGGAATTCATCCGATGCTCATCTGTATATATGATGAGAGAATTGGTAGAGCTGTGAAAATTTATATTAATCTATCTGTTTATTATAGTTGCTTAACTGTCGCTATGCGTGTTCCAAGATTCGGGCACATGGCAGCAATATGACACTAGTCCTAGTGGCTGAGGGAACGGGTAGTGGTACAAGTGTTTGTTGAATATTGGGCGTAATATGATAATATCTTATAGCCCAATGAAATATGCATAATATCGTCTCATGTAAAATTTGGTTCCTTGAAAGAATTATTGAGACGATTATAAAACTTTTGACATCTACGTCAACAAATGAATATCCATGCAACGTAACATAAGCATCCCCACCAACAAAAGTTGAGCGATATTTTATTTATGAATAAACTGTTCGGTAGCATATTGAATACAATCAAGAGGCCAACGGACGGCGACTCTCACCGAATCAATATTCAATGCAGGATACAAGTATGTTGTGTAAGAGTGCAGCTCACTGATATGAGGTTGATATAAGGAAAATATTGTCCATACGTAGCCGTGTCCGCGGCTCCACCCGTCTTATGGTATCTTCTCACGGCGCGTTAAACACGGGCCACGACAGCGTCGAGCCATGAGAAGCGGTTGCTCGGGCTGGTTTCTCGTACTTGCTGGCACGTTAAAATTGCATCGGGGCGGCGCGACCCGTGTCATATCGCGCCGTGAGAAGCCATTATTATAGTGGTCAGAGACACATAATATCCAATCATGCCGTCTCACTTTTATAATACGTTACCCTAAGGTTAATGACCGATGGCGCTGTGGCTAATTTATTTGCACTTCTAAGCGACGGGTTACTTGTTTGAGTCCCGTACCTACAGGATAGAATTTTGTATATAATATAATATGTGATTTGTATTATATTTGGTCCTAAATGTCATGTCAATAACACGCACTACTAAATACAGATATTATCAACCGAGATTAATTCTTAATTCCCTTTTTGAGTATTAATATAAAACCTATTAAGTGGATTATAACACTCTACAAAATAACATAAACATGTAAATGCTAGTGTTTGCTTTCCAATCTAGTTGGTACTAAATGGGGTGAGGTGTTCGAGGAAGTTAGAATCATGTGTTGCAGAAATAGATATGCTTAAGCTAATTCAATAAAGATCTTCAATACGCAATCGTATTACGTAGCTAACGTGTGCAACAACACAATCACTATTAATTAACAGTTGGAAAAAGTGAACTTTTATGTATATTGTATCTATCAAACAATTATGTTTAACAGCTCTTGTTTTATTGTTTAACAAACTATTATTTTAGTTATGTATTGATTTCCTCATGCATTCAACTAAAACATTAAACTGGTTGTAAGAAAGCTAATGAAAATAGTGGGCTATCCAATATCGTGTTATGTAATTATTATTGTTAGATTCAAATACAAACCATTGGGCCTATTAGCAAACACGGAATTTAAAGTTTTGGAGGACAGAACTTATATAATTTTGGTCGTTCATAACAAAGGTTCTCAGATCTGTTCATTTTCGTTCTCTGATCATAAGGATGTTGCATTTAAATTTTAAGAGTAGGGTTTTAGGATATTGTAAGGGTAATATCAAGCACAACACAAGTTTGAGTATTTTTAAATTGTATCCACAAGCTTGTTCTGTTAACCTCGATTCGAATTAAATATTAGCTGTATTTTCCATCTATCTATCTCGAATGGCTTAAGTTAGAACTGCGTCTATAGCACATACACGCCAACAACCAACAAGCGCAAGTTAAACCTCAATGTAAACTTCTAAGCCCCATGACACAAACTTCTGAGTGAGCTTGCTCGACCACAGGTGCTCGATCGAATATTTTTGTCGACAAGCCTCGTCTTGTCTAACACAGACCATCTGATCGATGATCTAATGAACACACAACAACTTTTTTACCATGAAAGATCATAAAAAATAAGTTTGCACACTTTGCACGAGCACGCTACATGCATATGTGCATAGCATGCAAAACAAACCGATTGGATTTATTTATTTAATTGAAAGCAAAAGATATTTGATTGTTAGATTAAATATTAAGATACGACATATAATACAATGCTGTTATCACAGTTTAATATAAATAAAATCCGCTCTATTAGGGCAAAATACTCGACGGAATTATTACCTTATCTCGAGCGGTCGGTATGCTGTCCGCAGCATATTTCGTCCAAACTTCGAAGTGATTATCTCGGATGGTTAAACTCTAAGGAGCCGAGTCTTAGTTGCGCCGTCCACCGATGTCCGGCCGGACACTGCCGAAGCACGGTAATTATAGACCGGCTCTTTGGCACGTCACGTTGTACTTACACCAGATGGAAGTGAACTGGATTTTAATTAGATCTATGCCATTTTACAACTGACTTAGGCAAGGTATTGTCTTTATGTATGTTTGTTTCACGTATTTCAATCAATTTTCTTGATGAAATATTTTAACAAACACTATAAACCCCTGTCTCTGTTGAACAGCAGTCATAGCTATCTCATAAATCACTTTGCCATGTTATTTGCTTTTTTAGGTTGATCTTAGACTATGTACTTGATGGGAATTAGTTTAGCTAACAAAGTGTTCACAGCGGTGCATCTACTGAAGAGAAACTTGATGCATTTCGAACACCTACATAAGAGGGTCAGGACTATAGAAGATTTGCAATCTTATTACAATACCGACGATTAAGACATTTCTTCTCAACAACACAAAACTCTAGTGAAGAGCCAAAAGAACAATGACTTGGAAATCGGCGCCTCAAAACTTATTAAGTCCGCATCTTAAGTCCCGATCAAAACAAGAAGCAAGTTGGGAACGTCGCGAGACTCCCAGTGCGTCGTGAGACCTAATCAGCCGCTTTCAAAGTGCACTCGACGTCCGTACGAGCTCTTAGCTGGATGTTTCTGCCTCGTAACCAACTTGATTAAAACTGGCAGCCGGGACGTAGCAAACTGGCCACTTATTTCAACAAACCACCCCTTTTAGCAGCTGCAACACGTCTATTAAGTTTCGTTTTCGTATTAGCGATGTTTGGAGCGTTTAATTTTTTCTCCCTCTTTGTCTAATGTTTACTGGGGGAGTAATAGTCCGGTCTATGTAAACTTGTTAACCCTCGCGCGGTGAACTTACTCGTTGTATTTTCTGAATTGGGCAGCAGAAAAAAACTTACTCAAATCTTTTAGAACTCGCATTAATACTTACTTAGGTTATTTTTACACCACTCACTTTATTCATAATATTATGAATGCATCAACAAGATAGCGTATATTTTACTATTGACACACTTTACTTGTGCCACATAATAATAAAGTAATATAGAAAACTGTGAATAAGCTTAACATAAAGCTTAATAATATTCATTTAATCGTTATTTCCAATCACGTTGTCTAGGAGTCGACTTCATATAATTTTGTTCTGTCAATTTATGACAATACAAAATCAAAAATGGTGTTACGTTTCTGATGGCCGACGTAATTGCTTTAAGATCATACCAGAAGCAATTTGTCAGTCTTAATACTTAACTGATATCGACAGAGTTATGTCTGCTATAAACTTAATATAAATAGCCGATCAATCATTGTTAAAACTTTCTCTTTTTATGTTAACTGTATAATAGAAATTAATAGGCACATGCCATTTAGTAAAATAAAAAATAAATATTATTTGAAGCTATATTATAATTCCCTGCCTGCCGGTGGTCGCTAAGCGCGACTGCTGAGCATGACGTCCTGGGTTCAAAACCTGGGTCGGGCAAAAGTGTTACTGGGTTTTTCCATTAGGTAATTCTCTTTAGCAGCACGGAGTTTGGATTTGAGCCGGTTGATGGCGATAGGCTCGCCCCCTATTACATTGGGGCCAATAACATCATCATCATCATCATTACTAGGAATTTCTCCTGTATCGTGGCTGCGTTTCACAACAAGACACCCAGACTCGGGACAAATATCTGCAGATCGCACAATTTTTTGTCCGTGCGGGAATCGAACCCTTAGCGCAGCAGTCCGATCGCTTAGCCACTGCACCAATCGGGTCGTCAACGTTGATTTACATAACACGAAAAGATTATTTGCGTTTGCGTTTATGGACTTTAATTCAATATCTTTATTTCTTACCTTCCTTCACCTTTAATACCTTCACAGTAAGCTGTTCAATTAATATTTATGATTCTTATGATTTTAACATTAATATTTTTAGTAAAACATCGTGTATTAGGTATTAATAAGGTCTTATTAATGAATGACTGATAAACACCTCGTGTTTATTTACCTACCTACGATTAAAGCAAAAAATAGAAGATTTAAATTATTATTTTAAGTTCTATGATTAGCCATATTTCATCGTATACATATCACAGCATACATGAAGAATAAAATGTATACTTATGCTTTATTAACCTTTGTGCTCGTTTAGGAAAACATAAAATTGGAATAGGAATTTTAGTATTCTATTTAGAATTCAACCCTCTGGTAATGAACGTAATACACAAACCTGAGATTTATATCGGTTTTTTTTTGAGTCGCTTCTGTAAAATGAATTACGTAGTCCTTTATTCCTTGACCCCAAATCTTTATTACGCTCTTTATATAAATCTGAGCAACATTTACGTACACTATACATATTGAAGTTTTTATGTTGATTAAGGTACATTACGAATGACAATATTATATGCCTATTTACGTTTTAAGTGCAGCAATTGTGAAGTCATTGAAGGCAATGGTGTCTAATAAAGGGCTGGATTCATTAGAATGGTCTACACATATACAATATTGAATACAATAGTGAAACAAATTTTAACCATCCTATAACATTTTGGATTGATTAGGCATTCAATACATTTTTAAAACCAGTTTGTTACGTTACCTGACGTCAAATAGAGATTAAGAAAGACATTTTGTTAATACAAGGATTATAGCAAGTAAACTAATGTCATTTATGATGACGAATTATGAAATGAAAGTTTAAAAACATTACCCAACCGTGTACTACAAAATAAATTATGAGAGTCATCTGTAATATAATTATTATATTTTAAATATTTAATGTTAGTCTATTAATTTAGTAAATTAGGATGATTGTATGAATAAAAATCCGGACTCCTGCACTATAAACCTGTCCAAACATCCTGTAGGCAACTTAACCCGTTAATGTTTGTAAGTCAAACGTCAAGGAATTTTCCAAAGTGTTATACAATAATTGCGATGGTGATTACCCAGTACTGATGCAAATCACGGCAATGACACTTGCATAACCATGGTACTTGATAGTTGCATAGTAAAACGAATCGATCTAGATCGCTCGCTCTAGTGGAAAAGAGTTCAACGCACGCAACTACGCCTCTGCGTCTGCGCACGCATCGTGACTCATAATTAGCTTTCGTATCAACATTCCTTGAGAATTGGTGTATGATATTAACAGCTGTTTACTTCTTTATCAGTTTTTTACATGTTTGTTACTATTACATAAAAGAAAATTATTAAAGCAGTGTTTTTTTAAATTACACGTATTTGGTATTTCACACACACATTTTTAAAAGTAATATGTATTATATTGAATTATAATATGTAGTCAGTTCTTTTAGTATCCTACTGAGGAATGAAATCCTATGGATACAATTAACTTCAAATTACCGTTCATGTACAAAAAAAACCTAACAATAAACCTCAACCAGAAAACTTCATCTCCTCAAAAAGCTCAGATGTTTCTAGAACGTAATATTATTATACATAATACATATTACAGACACGTACTTAGGTTCTTACATATGTTAAATATAACAAAAAACCTGGCAACAGTCTACATATGACGCAACCGGAATTAAATGATCTCGTAATCTAAACGATCTGTTCGATGAAGTTGACGTTAGATAAATAGTGTCACTTGTAGCTCTCTCCGATTAGTGGACGCTGCGCGGGCGCAACAAGTCCGCTTTCTTCCGCACTGACACTGCAATATGAAGACACAGCAATTTTTGCCATGTGCGTACGAGGTACAAAACATAATTATAATACTTATTACAATACGTAGAAGTTGTTTCCATTAAAGTTTTGGTGTTAATTAGATATTTGTATTTTTTTTGTTCTGATAAAGAAGTTATGTAGTTCTTATACTTATAGGGATTTATATCCTTATCAAATCGTAATTTGCCAGCGTAGCTTAACTCGTGCCCACAAAATTGAAATGTTCTCAATGTATGATATTTTTGATTGACAGCGATCCAAAATGTACTGGCCAATTAATGTTAATGATTTATTATTTTTTAATGATGTATAATTTAAAGATTATTTGACATAATATTTTTGTCAATACCAAAAGTCAAAGACCTAACATTTAGGTCTCCGATTAAGCAAAACGGGCAATTTTGTCTACATTATATGTATGAATTATAACAGTCTTGCAAACTATGTGATTATGTTTCCATAACATATGCACGTTATGTGTAGAATCTTAATTATAGCATTAACATTAAGTGAACGTAACTATGAATCACGTTACGGATCTACTGTGTACTGGTAGAAAATATGAAATAATGTTAAAATTGTAAATTAATTATTTTACCTCGTATATGGTAAAGGTATAGAAAGCTGATCTTATCTTTATACTATTTTTAGAGAGAAAGAATTGCGGACGTACTACAATGAAAACGTAAGTCAAATAGATTTGACCACAGTGTTTAGTGGTCAGGTTATATTATACCTATTGCTATAAAATATAAAGATTTATGATTGCTCGGTTATAATTCTGTACGTGATAACAAGATGGTATAAATCTTTCCCGGATACCATTTTATGGCCTAGTAAGCATATTATGAAAATATGTTGAGCAAAAGTTGACAAGATATAATCACAATTTGTAGAAACATATAACACAAACACAATTGGCGAAATGTGGGCGTAGGCTTAGACTATTATAGACAAAGCCTCATAGAACATTGAAGTGAAGCATTTTTTTTAATATGTGTGCGTGACCTTGACAGCGATGGAATGTTGCTAGATAAAACCTTTTTACCCTTTTTACCTATTTTACCCTTTTTACCCTTTACACTTGATTATGCGTGTTAATAAATTTACTATTGATAGCAATATTACTTATACTTTATCTAATCAAACAATTGAATTAGAAAGGGCACTTAAAATAAAACGTAAATCATTTATTAACACCAGGAAAACACAATCCTCCGTTTAACTTTTAGTTTTTATAAAACGGCGCGTCCGTTTTTTTTTCCTACAATAGTTATTCACTCATTTTGTCGTAGTAAGTCACTTGGATGCCTAAAAAGCATAGCAGCCACCCGGATCCACACTCATTTAGAAATGGGTTTACCCCGTTTTTTGGGACACTTCTTATTTCTCACCTTATCATGCTCCTTTAACATATTATAAATACATACAAATACGATTAAAATTCATTACTTTCTTGAGGAAAGTGACTCCATTGGCCTTTTTATGAGCTGTGTTAATATTTTTACACTGTTTAGAGACATGCGACGGCATTTTAATAATTTTTTTTTATATTAAACGGCACTTAAATTTTTAGCGGTCTGCGTGAAACTGGACTTTTCGGCACCTCTTGCCTGTGTGTGCGTAATTCGCGTGTACTAAACAAGCCAGCACCTCTTTTTATGCTTCACTTTGCTTGTTCTTGAGACTTCATCTATATTATTTAATAATCTAAGGGCGCAGGTACCTATTATACCTCGCTGCTGCTCCTTCGGGGGATACAGGCGTGTCGTAATCTTTATTATATATTATTTATCACTTTTAGTTATTTTATATTTATTATTTTAAGACCTGGCCCCTCGTTCCCAATTTCATTGGGACCTATAACATAGGTAACTGGCGAAATGTGGGTGTACTAAATGTGCACCTCTGCCTATCCCTTCGGGGAATACAGGTGTGATTATGATATGTTATGTTAATAACCGGAAATAAACAAGACTGTTGGATAAAAAAATAGAAATTGTATCTTATGTTTATATAGTATGTGTATGTATGTTATGTTTATGGTTATATAGTAACAACCTTATTGTAAAAATAAATATATCTTTTACAATAAGGTAATTCAGATTTTTGCTGGAATTCGGTTCCATACACTACATCTCTTTACCCACAACAAAAGCACCAACCACTAGCTGTCACATACTAATATTTAAAAAACACTATTGATTGTACACATAGTACCTAATCAAAAAAATCTCAAACGTTCAATATAATCATAGGTACACACAATTAGCACGTCAAAGGTACCAATTAAAAATACGGAAGAAACGCGGAACTGGGCACGAGTATACCTCTAATATATTAGTAGGACATGTTCCTTGAGACCGGTTGCTAAATATATGAAACAAAAACTGTTTTACAGGCGTGAGGCCATGTCACGAACGTTGCCCAACGATCCTATTTGACTCGGCACCGCTTCCTCAACTTATACCGACAATTAATTTAATTTATTATAGTTATATTTGTTAATAGATACATTATGTACCCTTTGTGGTTTATAATGGCTGTCAGATGATATTAATTGTTATTAGTCGCTGTCAAAATCAATGTAATCTGGGGCATTTTTTGTGTTGCCTTCCGTGTGTTATTCGACAATGGTATTTGATTGGCGTATGCGATTGAGTAATGTATACCATAATTTGATTAAATACAATAACTTCTTATTAATATCAACTACGGTACAAACATCATTTTTCATTGAACTTTTTCATCATTTCTAAGCTCGCATAATTTACGATAGTTTCGTTTTGTTGCCTTAGTAGAACCATAAATTACGAAAGAAATCATTTTATTATCTGTAACATTTATACCGAAAATGCTAAGAAGCAAAAAATACCCCTGCGTTTTAATTACGCAAGTTCAAAAAAATATTTTGGTAGCTCACTTAAAGGCAAAAAGTTCAGGACCATTTATTTACAAATGAACATTAAAACAAACTTTTTGTAAGGAAGCGGTTGCAAAAATTTAGAGTCACGCACAAAAACAATTTATCATAGTGATTGTTGTCGGCATCTGGGCGCACAAATAAATCGCAGAGTTTTAACATTAACGCGTCGCGGTCCTCGGCCGGCCGGCCCTAACGGCCAGGTAATAATTCCAATCTGCACCATCCGCACAACTTCAAAACGGGCAAACTTCAACACATTATCTTTTAATTTGGACCTCGACAGACAAATAAGATGTTGCCGAAAGGAATTTCATTGAAACAGTTGAAACTTCGGTCGACACAGAATAATTGACGCGAGAGATTGCCGCCCTCCATAGCTGTTTCTAAAGCAATGAGATACGAATTTCTCATTAAAATTTTCAGACTGGAAGTCGGATTCTCAGTGCTCCATTCAATTCCGCCTTTTGAAACTAAATCACAAGTTTTAACGAATTACTTTGACAATAAGGCACTGGATATAAAATTGGGATCAAACCGTTAAAAGGGTACTTATCAGTATCACTGACAAACAGCTCGGAAGAGGCCGGCACAAACTGCTACAGTGTCCTGAAAGACCAACATGACTGTGTGCACCGCGAAACTCGCGATCAATGTTATACCTGTAGTAGTAACAATATAAAGAATATATTCATTTTATGTTCTTTATTGCTAAGTAAAGTAATATTCCTTCAAAGTTTCACAAACGTCCGCCTGTCTTGAAATATTGGTGAACAAATGTTCCCACAGCCTGACTCTCTTAGGAAAATCTATAAAATTTTATCTTTCCCTTGTTGCTCATTACATTTCTTTGTGTACAAGGCTACCAAAATGTACCTTCACTACAAATTCTGACGTTTTATTATTAATACAAAATAGAATTTAAGATTGGCATCCGTATACTTAATGAAGTTAAAGTAAATTAACTGAATATTTTAATAATTTCCTGCCATTAACGTAAAAATATTTAATTCATTTTTGACTAATCAACTTTACATTATGATTTCCATTAGCATTACATTTGATTCGAAATTAAATGAGCTACAATTTCGATTGACAACATGACTTTTATACCATAAAATAAAAAATAATATTTGATTCGGACTCTTATTGGCACCCAACCGAAATTGCATAGTCCTCATGCATGTGATTGTTACCATAGTGGAGCTAAAAAAGTCGCGCGTCGCGTCGCCTTCGGTTTGTTCTCGACGGCGTCGCGACGGGCGTCAGGTAAATCTTTCGTTTTCATCTCAACTTGTATTATGCTAATCACCCGCCTCACTTTGCGAATAGAATGAAATTTAATTTCTCCACAAAGTCTGCCCGTTTAGAAGTTTCTTTTTCTCGACTTATTCAAATAGGCACTCGGTGATTAATTTTTGGAACTCATTCTCAGTTTCATTGAATGAAACAAGTTTAATTAACAAGTTCAGTGTCGGGAGTTCGCATAAGTATTATATCACTTTGAGTTTTGCTATGTTCTGAGTAAGAAACCGAGCCCTCGTTTACAAATATTTGATGTAGCAGTCTGAAGTTTTGCCTTAAATAAGTGGATAGGGATATTATAATATTCTACAAATAGTATAGTACTTACTTTGATGCTTTCTTATATTTAGATAAATTTAAATATCCATTTGATGTATGTACTTAAATTATACCTTTGAGCTCCTTTAATCTAAATTTTGCTGTTTAAAGAAATAATTATAATACTCTACTGTATACATAAAAAAACACAGTGTACTCAATTTTGATTCAATTAACTTTTAGAACAACATTTAATCAAAAGATTCATACATCTACTGTAAGAGTAAACTTGTAAAATGAACGAACTTCAAGAATTTTGTTCGAATCTTCAATGTTTGTTCTTTAGTCAAAGCAATATGTTTATATCATCACAAGGGAGGAAGCAGCTGCTAATCTTCTCGACATAAACCTTCTTTCATATCACAACATTAAAAAAATGTTGGCCACTATTTTGCCAGCAACCAAACGTCACAACACAACAACAGACAACGGAATAGGATAGGAATTCACGACCTCTATACCGTCAATCATTGCCTTAGTTATGCCATTGTCACGTTTTTTTAATTGACAGAAAACATTAATACAATTAGGTCATGCAATATGTACTTACAAAATGTCAGCAAAAAATCGCTAAGTAATTTTACATTATTAGTAAAGTGTCGCGGTCCAACGAATGCGGTTTTCATTTTATTACAGCGATCAAGGATTTATTGTAATGCTATTAGTAATTGAATTCTTTTGTGCCATATATCCTGTTTTTAATTGTGACCAGAAAAAATGTGGAAATATAAAACAAACTGTAAACGGAACTAGAAATGTAAATTAAAATGTAGATTTTTATAGTAACCCCAGTTATACGTATGTATTATTCGTGCATAACTCGGTTTTTCTACTAAGTTTTTACTGGTATATAATATATTACCTATTTATATTATTTATGAATAGTGATATAATATTGAACACATTCCTAAGGATTACGTATTTATACATTTACAAAAGAGTTAAGGTTTTGTAAATAATTCCTTGTTTTACGGTACTCGCGCTTTTCTTTTTTTTCTTACAACTGGCAATTCAATACACTAAGTAGGATTACCGACAGTGATCGAGCAAGGAATGTAGCTCGTAGCATTCTATATAAATACACTGCCTCTCGTAAGGAAAATAAGGGCTATTGAGCACGTATATACTATATACCTCTATAGTACATTCTTACATGAAGGTTTTATTATTTTTATTGTACGATAATACCAAGCATCCTTAAGCGGGGTTGCTTCAGCTCCTTTTGAGGCACAAGTTAATGTTAAAAATGGCGATACCAATTTAGTTTTCTTCTAGCAGTCTTAATAACGAAAATGTTTTGTTTTCTACTTGTAGCCCTAATAACGTTAATAACCGGGTTATTTACGCCATGAGACAACGCTTCATATTTTACGTTCGTTAAACATCTTCTGTAATCGTTATTTTTTGACGTACGTATGTAACGTTAACAGACTTTTTGAAGTAGGGCGGGTCCCTTACGCTACACCATCATAAGTTACACATTAGCAACTTTCGCGGCGACCAGAATGGGTAAACACGAACCTATATAGCACCACCGGCGCAACGGGTTTCCGGTGAATGACGTCACCGTGCGACAGGGTCAATCACCACTCTCTCCGCGACCTATGACTCCAAACATAACTCGTGAGCATCTCTGGTTACATAAGTATTACGTATCGACGCATAACTGTGATAACACGGAAAGAAAGAAATTATCATTTTGTTTGTTTATAGTAACAATAGACCTGTCGTTAGAAATATTATCGGGTTATTTAATCGTAGTGTAAAAGTGAAAGCAATGTGTCTAATTGAGGCTATCTCATGGACTACTGATCTGATTGGACACCTCTGTCACCGATGGAAAGGCGTGGAAATATTGTTTTAATAATCTGTGGTCATTGAAAGTTTTGCGCGCCTTTGCGTGTCCGCTAACCTACAGTGACTTACGATGATATTTTAAATCAATGTATAAAGTTTACAAAATAACTCTAAAATATCATAACCCTTCCTTTTTGCTTCGCCGTAGTCGTGTAAAAATGATATTAGAGAGTGGAAATGTATAATGGAATAGAAAATAATGTTATTCGCAACTCCATTTTGCACGTAATTTTTCTTGGCGTAAAATGTATTACAATAAAAATAACATATTCATAACTGCAAAGTAAGACCAAATCCTTGCAATTTAAACTGTAATTGAAATCTCTTTTGTGAAGTTGAAACAGCTTTTGTTAAAGAGTTCCTACTTGACAATGTCGCTACGGGGTGACTTTAACAGGCATTTCATTATAAATGTATACAACTCGTACAAAAATATAAACGGTATTCACTTATAGCACGACTTTTTAAATTACTTAAACCCATACCAAATAAAACTGAAATAACAAGTGGCTTAGTTACATAAGTAACTATGATTTCCTTGAAATACTACTTATAATAAGCTAAACGCTAAGTTAGACTGTCTCGTTGGTCTAGTGGTCGCTAAGCGCGACTGCTGAACAAGAGGTCCTGGATTCAAATCCCGGGTCGGGCAAAGTGTTACTGAGTTTTCCTTTAGGTGATTCTCAGTAGCAGCACGGAGTCTGGATTTGTTGCCCGGTTTATGGCAATAGGCTCGCCCCCTATTACATTTGGAATAAACCATAACTGGCGAAATGTGGGTGTACTATATGTACACCTCTGCCTACCCCTTCGGGGAATACAGGCATGATGTTATGTTTATTAAGCACAATAACAATATCAAAATTCAGCATCTCACTATAAAATCCTATAAAGTATGAATGTTATTTCAGAAGTAATAATTAAACTAATATTATCTTGACACTCGCACAGATTTGTCGATATGCAAATGTTGCCAATCCTGGTTCCGCCGTTCCGCGCAACGCGATATAACTATGAAGTCGGTTAAAAATGACTATATCACACAAATATAGATTTTATTTTAAAATCTCTTGAACTGTTCTAGCTTCTATGACAGTCGTGTCAAGGGATACATAATGTGACACTGACTTGTATTGTAACTTTACCATAGTGCTTTTAAAGAAGCTCAACATTATCCATAGATCTACTGAAATGTGATATACCTTTACAACTTTACATAATTATACGGTAATAATTTAATACGATATTTCTCTCTATGCAACACTATTAGGACAAGGTCTGAGGCTAGGCCAACAGAGACCTTTGTTCTTATGTTAGTCATAAAAGAAGCATTATTAGAGAAATAACTTAAAAACGTTTTAAAGGGAAATTATTATAAAAAACTATTTTGTATATTTTTTTTAATAAAATGCGATAAAAACCGTATAATGGTTTCTAGTATTCGCATAAATGACAGAAATCATTATGGAAAATGATTATTTATAAGTTAACAAATACGTTACAAGAAAACAATTGAAAATCATTATTCAATCCCGTGGGTACATATGTACCTATCTACTAAGCTAGTGTACATAATTGAATAAGGTGTGTTTATTATGCCGTACTATTGCAACAGAACCAATTCCTTAAATAATTACTTAAGACGCCATTAAAATGTCTCCATTATCCTATATTTGTAAATTATTTTCCTTTTGACACAGTAATTGAGTATTGGACGGTTAATCGAAATACTAGAAAATTATTCTCAAAGCAAGTCGTTAGTAAATGTACATTCTAATAAAATCGAGGGCTGTTTATCTTATATTTTAGTAAGGAATATATTGAGGTGATAAATATTGTCTTAATTGTATAGTTTCATAGCTTTACTTGTATTTCCTATTAACCAAAGAAATAAACTATTGTGTTTATAATGAATAGTACTATGTTTCAAGAAATTATGAAAACACGTTAACAGATTTAAACTACTACTAAACTATATTTGTTATACCTACATATCCAGAATTGAAAGTCCATATCAAATGTTATGACATTATATTTTATTTTAAACTTGTGCTCATAATAATAAAACGAATAAAATATCATCTTAACTATCGATTCAACTCGATTTGTCCTATTATAAAAAGGTTTTCTAGCTATGTCTATTATAACTTCAACGTAATCGGTTTAGGGTGATTAATTAACAAAACTTGAAAGAAATATATTTATCTATCATCCCTCAAAGGTATTAAGAGGTTTCGTTTAACCGTCAAAAAGAATTTTAAAAGCTTGATGAAAGGATAGAAATAAAAAAGGGATTTTAAAGACGTGATTTCAGTAAATATTGAAAAACTATGATTTCAACCACAGTAAAATAGCATTTTAGTAGAGTTTAGTAATACCGACGAAATCAAAAGACTGCATTTAGATAATGTTCTCAAAGTTATAGATTTTATAATCGTGATTAATACTTATTCTTGTATATATACAGTTTCAGGCCCTGTTTCTGTAAATGACTGACTGTATAAATATAAGACTTGAAAAATTAGAACATCTTAATCATAGAGCCATTACACATAATTATGTTTCCGAAACCAATAAGCTATTATCGAGTATTTCAAATGCACTGTTTACTTGACACGACTATAGAACTAAACGGAGCTGTCTCACAACTAAAACTATTTTCACCTCTACGTTGATTACACAATAATTGCGTATGTCATTGGTATCTTCACTCGCTAATCTCTAAAGTCAGGAACCGCCCGAGGCACCGTCAGTTCAAACTGAATATTAACTTTCCCTGTGAAGCGTGATATACTGCTACACGCTAAGATAATTTCGGTGAGGTGACTAACTTAATTATTATCAGCATTTATGTAGAACGAAAATGTTTAGTGGACTATTTTCCCGTTGCTCGTAACTTGAAACAGTTCAACGGTATCTCTTGTTTATATTTTTCGTTGTATCGCTATTGAGAGCTTAGGACATGGCTACGTTGCTTCGTAGGTACCGTGATCAGATTGTGTATAATCTTTATTCGAATTTATTGCTATGTTAATTTGTAATTTACTTAGACAAGTCTTGCCTTGTCTTCTTCGCTATCTGTAAATCTTATGATTTTATCTAATGACATATTATTTTTATTTCAGGAAGTCTTAAAGGACACTCACGGTGTACTTGGTAAGTCAGATCATACATTTAAATACACGATATATTAACAGAAACATTTCTATAATTTCATGCTATAAAGTGTACTTAATGTGTTATAAAACTAGTTGCACGTTTTATGCATTTGTGATGTAATGTAGTCACTTTTATAATAAATAAGAATAATAAATCAGAGAACTTCAAGAAGTATAGTCACGTAACAAGAAGTTAAAGTTATTTTTGCAAACAATAATAGTAATATGTATTCCATTCTACGATGTTCTCTGTTATGTTTGATGACAACTGCCCACGCGCACACCGATCTTAAAGCCACAAAATGGAACCGCTCGAGATACAAAACCAACATTCACTGAACATAATTAATGATTCCAAGGTAGGTGTCCCAGTTAGAACTAACGTGTATTATTTAATTTGGCACGAGCTACATCGGAAACTATCGACCCTCCGGCGCCGGCGGCCGGCGGAAATCAAACTAATCGATTTTCATTTCGCCGACAGGAAATTAAATCCTTTGAGAGTCGTTCTCGATAACGGATTTCAGCTAAGCACGACACGTGTTCGGCCATTTGAGCACTGGATAACGTTTTTTTACATTAACCCCGTCTCAACGACTCTATTATTACACGGCACTCGTTTAAGCTCCGGTAGAATTGGATTTCATAAATTATTCTGTTAATTTGAGCTTTAATGACTGCAGAAAACTGTATTTTTCGTTTTATAAAGCAATGTTAATAAATATTTATTTTGTGAACATGAATTCGTTACCGAGTACATTTACATATTGCAGCATTTTTGTTTTATTTATGGGGTTGGAAATTAAAACAATATAAACAGTTAATATATTATGGAACCGATTAGTTCTATTATGTATAGAGTGACTTGCACAAACTAGTGTTACAAAAAATTAGCTATTTTGAGTTACTCTTGATACGTGAAATCTTATTGACAAATAGTCAATAAGTTTAACTTCAATAAATTCCACGGGTACCGGCCGTTCTTTAGGACTATATTTTTACCTTTCCATAACTAAGAAACTTATTAAAAACAAAATATACAAATTAATTTATAATCATACAATATTGCGCGATCTTTAACCGTACGCTACTGCGCTCTAATTGAAAACGTTTTCCGTTGCTACTTTTAAAACTTCTAAAAAAGCGGGAAACAAATTTAATCATTACCATTTATCATGAGTAACCATATAAAATTTGTTTCATACAAACGTAAATAGACCATGAATTAGTTTGACGGATCATTTCACATGAAACAGTTCTCGGCAAAAACTGAATGGGCACTTAGTACTGTATACTTACCAAGTTGGCAGACTAACTACACGTTGACGGATTTAAGCAAGTGTCCAAGTAAATTGTTTAACTTACCATTGGTTGCACTATTTTTTGTTATATGCTCCAATTGCTAGATTGGTGTGTTAAAAAACAGACCTAGAAATAATCCAGTTATATTTTACGGTTAAGATTAATGTGCTGTAATTTTTTCGAGGTGGTCCTCAGGTTAACTAGCCGGCTTAGTTAACACAAGGTCGGTCAATATGGTACTTACGTACAAATATGACTTCTTCAAAGTCAAATGTAATTTCTTCGTTTATTCATTCTTACTAAAACCCGATCTGTGCATGATTGTTTTTAACTTTTTTATTATCAGGTTTAATCAAGACTTAATTTTATAAAACATCTTTCTTTTTCGTAGTGAACATTTTCATTAATTAAAAAATTCTGGAATTACCTTATAAAGAGTAAATTGTAATATAACCAAGATATTTCGTTTTAGAATTTTTACATGATCCCATTATCTTACAGTTTTTACTCAAATTATGTAATAGTATTGTTGTCTTCATAACTAAAGATCACTTTTCATGTTCAAAGAATGTCGACGCAAAAAAATCTCATGAAACAAAATCGCGATTTTTCATTTACTGAAAATCCATACCTTGTTCGTAAAAATTGAGATCAAAGGTTATACATTATTCGTACTACCAAGAAACTGTACTGAAACAAACTATTATTGGAGAAGCAGGTATGCTTAGATCAATATATTTCATTAAGGACGTATTCTTCGTATCTATTCTGATAGACGGTAAATGTAATAAGGGATGAGCCCCAGGCTACTATTAAGAATCGTATTGCCAAAAATACCCTATAACACATACCTAGATTCATCAGCCGTAAGGCGTCCACTGTTGAACGAAGGCCTCCTCCTTTTAGAAGGCACCCCCCTTCTAAAAGGAGGAGGCCTTCGTTGCCATAATCCCCACGCTTGGCAAGCGGCTTGGGGATCGCAGTGTTGGTGGTCAAGTTACAGAAGACGCTGCTGCCCATCTTCTAGGTTTTCCCTTAGTCGCCTCTTACGACACCCACAGGAGGAAAGGGAGTGGTCAATTCTAGGCCGGATACCACACGGCACATACCTAGATTACAGAATCGAATTCTAAATGTTAAGCTCGGCAGTCGTGTTTGCAGACACGAGAGAACTAGGCCGTTTTTAAGTAGTATCTAATTAAAATAAACTATTTAAAATTGTAGTCATGTGTCTACTTTGCAATCAGTATTTGCTTCCCTACGAGATAAATCCTCGTGAGTGCTTTCAAAAAGGTACATCTATACTTATAATAAAACTGTAGAGAGGTCAATTCTGTACATTGAATATATATTCAAAATTATTATTGGAGGATAACTGGTGATCGATACTGATGCCAAAAATGCAATTAGTAAATTTTTTGTCGGTCTGTCTGTCTGTCTGTCTGTCTGTCTGTCTGTCTGTATGTGCACGCATGGGTCAAAAACTACTGAAGGGATTTAAACCAAACTTGGTACGATTGTAGTCCATACTTCTGGGCAGGTTATAAGCTATATAACATAACGCTAAAACACATAGGAGCTGAGCAGTAACGATAAATTTGAAGCAAGTCGGATGAAAATGCGCTTTCGAGCTCTTATCCTCGCATACGTCGATCATACACCAAAAGTATGTATTACAAAAATGATGGTCTCTAAAAGATCTACAAAAAAGTCCTCAATAGTATATATCTATCTTTTATAAATTATCTATCTATATACTTATAATAAAACTGTAGAGAGGTCAATTCTGTACATTGAATATATATTCAAAATTATTATTGGAGGATGACTGGTGATCGATACTGATGCCAAAAATGCCATCAGTAAATTTTTTGTCTGTCTGTCTGTCTGTCCGTCCGTCTGTCTGTCTGTCTGTCTGTATGTGCACGCATGGGTCAAAAACTACTGAAGGGATTTAAACCAAACTTGGTACGATTGTAGTCCATACTTCTGGGCAGGTTATAGGCTATATAACATAACGCTAAAACACATAGGAGCTGAGCAGTAACGATAAATTTGAAGCAAGTCGGATGAAAATGCGCTTTCGAGCTCTTATCCTCGCATACGTCGATCATACACCAAAAGTATGTATTACAAAAATGATGGTCTCTAAAAGATCTACAAAAAAGTCCTCAATGGTATATATCTATCTTTTATAAATTAGCCACAATACCGTGTTTAATCGTTAGGCACTTCTTCAAGTGTATTAATAAAATATATAAATATATTGTATTGCACATAGATATATCGTTATCAAACTCCAATATTCAAAAAGTACACTTTAATATCTATTTTATAAAAAATAAAAAAAATCGGTATATAAGATATAGATGAAATAAAACTTCCAAATCTCGCCGCGCCAGTATGGGTACGGCTATACGGTTGATTTTAGTTTAACGCGCGACACGGCCATCCGCTGCATTTATAAAAAGGCGGGGGCATTCACGCGCCACCTTATTGTCCGGTTAAGCAGTAACAGCTCCCTCAGAGCTAACTGCGAGAGACATTTTCGAAAAAAAGAAAACGCGCCACCTTCGCTCACATTGTCACTGTTAATGCGAACAGACGTGGTTCTTATTGACTCTTTGGAATCTTCTTCTTATCGTATGGTTGATGAATAACCTGGTGGCAGAGTTTAAACCGCCTGTAGGACTTTACATGGCTTTACACACCGTTGAAACATCTCTCAGGTGTGCCAGTTTCCTCACGATGTTTTCCTTCACCGTTTTTAGCAACTGATAACAAATTTATAGTACGCACATGAATTCGAAAAGACATTGGTGCGTGCCGGGAATTGAACTTGCGACACCTGACTTGACAGTCGTACTACTATGTAAAGATTGACATGTGTGTAAAGATTGACGTAACTTTTTTTTATGAACCGATTAAAATGAAACAAATACTAAATATTATGGGAAGCTGCCACAATACATCAATGAAAACTGCATTCAAATCGGTTCAGTCGTTTCTGAGATCGCACTAGCGTTCAAACGCACAGACAACCCGACAAACAGACAAAAATTTTAAAAACTGTATTCTTGGCGTCGGTGACATAAATACAGAGCGTATAAATTGTTTTTCTTTTTTAAAATTGAATGTACAGACACGGGTCGTTTACGATTTTATTATACGTATAGATATAGATTTTTTCTCATTACCTCATAGACAATAGTAATTCTCGCAGCAAGTAACACATACGGTTCTCCGGAACTTATTTCTGTCAAAGTAATTAAACGACTTCTAGCTCAAAGGCATCCTTCAGCTATAACATCATTGAGGCGCACATTCTAGCAGCAAGATAGATTTTCTATCCTGTGTATAACGATTTCGGCTGAGTGTACAGCCTTATGCTTCGCCATGACCATCAACATCAACCATTACCATTGTCTCACGCAGTCTTAAAGTAGCCTTTAATCTTACGAATACTTAGCTGCTTCTTACACGCACACACAATCGTACGACGCTTACTCTTAGGTCACGAGTTCTCTATAAATTTTGTCTGTTGAGATACTGATACATTGGGATCTACACCAAACCTAGCGAAATTGTGAGAGTAGGTACAATATGTGCACCTCTGCCTACGCCTTCGCGGAATACAAGCGTGTCGTTGTCGTATGTTTTATAACAATATTTTTTATAAGAGTCAACTGCAATGATTCCCTATTTTAACTTAATTACGAATAAACCGACAAACAGACAAAATATCCAAAATAATAGAAATGGGTTGTATTGTATAGGTTTCTAAAACGTCGCCCCACACTAGGAATTTCTCCTGTATCGTGGGTGCGTTTCACAAACTTGAAATTTCACTTACACAAACACCCAGACTCGGGACAAACATCTACAGATCACACTTTTTTTGCGGGAATCGAACCCACAACCAATCGCTTAGCCACTGCGCCAATCAGGTCGTCACGGTTGTCTTTTATCCTTGGCATTTTTTTTTCTACAGTAGTTTCAATGTACAGGAACTCAGAAACGCACAAAACGGATTTATTTATGTTCTCTTCTTCAGTTATATATTATTTTCAATAGACTTTCTGTAACTTCCGTAATTACCGTTCAATTTTTGCGGTTTTTTTTTAATACCGGAAAGTATTCTTAGTTAAATAAGTGGTTTAAAGATTTTTAACCTACTTAAAACAGCCTGCCTGGTAGGTATTTTTTTCTGTTAAAAGTTCAATTTACTACTGGTGTTTTATCCGAAATACACGCGGACGAAGTCGCGGGCAACAGCTATACATGTAATAAAATAGTACGGCATGGCGTAAAAACTACTAAATCGAATTCGCTCAAACTTAGCTAATATATTAAAAACAATTTAAAAATACTTTTGCTGTTTCCGAATTTCCACGCGGACGGAGTCGCGGGCACATCTAGTAATAAATATATTCAGTGCCAATACTGTATACATATGCTCAACCATATAGAACAATATTATCTATCTATATGAACAAATCGGTTATGCACGTGTAACCTATTTTTTTCGCCATGCTTTATTTTTCCACTTGATTTGTACGCTAGTGTACATATGGTTGGACCATCTCAGTCCTACCCTCATTACATGAAACCATCACAACGGACCATCATATCATTGTTTATACAGTTAATCCGATCTAAGAAGTGGTAGTATGACATGTACGTAAGAACACTTCGATTTGTCCGCGAACGCAAGGCGGCGGCCTCCCCCGGGAAATTAAGAAACGAGATATTGCTACTGACCACGTCCCCACATCGACTGCGGGTAGTTGGGTACTATGTACCTATGTGGGCGACTGTTCACGTTTATTTTCAATTATTGGCCCGAATTATTTGTCATGGGATACTGGAGGCGTTTTATACCAATCTGTTGTGTTTCTTTTTTTAAGGTTGAAATAATTGTGGTTGCTGGAGTATGTACGTATGTACTACGCAGATAAAATTGAATTTTTAAATTTCCCTCTGTTTATTATATTCTAGTTTCATGTCATCAAAACGCTCCAGTATTAATTACAATTTGTATTTCATAATATCCATTCCGATTTCACACAATTCAGCGTACAATATGCATCGAATTGAACCTACTTTTACGGATTATGGCGCAATTTGCCTTTGTGATTTATATCATATTATTAAATAAAGCCTGTATTTTGACAGGTTGGAAATTTTAAATCAACAGCACCTATTTTGCTTTGTGAGCTTACTCGTACAAAACATTAAAAAAACATATTCAAATAAGCACGATACAATAATATAAAAAGGTCATGTTAATATCAAAAGGATTCTAAATATTTCATTTAAATAGGGGTGTTTTGTTAATCTTTTGAAAGCCGACGCACGTGTTAGCCGCGAGCCCAGCGAGATAAAACATTTAATATAATTATTTGAAAAAATGTTTCACATTTTTATCAAATTAGGTATGTTGGTTTAGTAGATCTAAGCAGCCGTTATAAGATTAGTAAACCTCATGTTAAGCTGGTAATGGATTTTAATTCTTGAGAGTATTGAATGAGCCTAACGATGCCGTTTTGGTCTCGTCCGTACCTTTTTCCAGATGTGATTTACAAAATGTATACCAAATCTTAAATGCTCTAACACCCTGAATAAAGTCATCGATGTCGATACAATTACATATTATTTTTATTAGATACTTCACTACACACTTACACGGCTAACCGAAACCGCGAGAATTCTAAGGAACGTCGCATTTACTTATCAATTTTATCTGTCAGTGCATATTTCATATAATAGCGCATAATGCGGTGCATATCATTTATAATGTTGTGTTATCGCCTTTACTGCTGGCATACATCACCAAGTGAAATGTGACGGCGGCGTGGTGGGTCCAACTTCATTCGTTTATCATTTTTATAGCATCCAACAACACCGCACGGCTGTCTACAAAGTTTTTAGTGGTTCTGTTTATTTTGAGAAAGTCGCCAAACAAAACGATTTTACTATTTCAATGACTCACAGATTTTTATAGTTTATATTCGTTGGCGTAGCAGTTTTGAATACCTCGTAGCGTTTTTTGAACATACAGGTAGGCTGATATATTTTGAAATTACTACCCATAACTTTTACAATGTTTTTGCCCGTTTTATGTAAAGGCGTTTGTTGGATACTGTATATCCAAGGATTAAGCTAGTGATATAGTATGGAGCCGACTAGTAAAGGGTAACCCAAAATAAAGTGATAGATTAAACGAAATAATGTAGGGGTGAAAGCTGTCTATGGGCATCGTCCATTGTCGACTCGAAGACTTAGCCCGACCATCTGTTAATTCTCTGTGCACATAGGGATGGCAACGTCAGAATTAACTACAATTTACTACGCCCTTAGACACAAGATTTATAGCAAGCGCTATGATCGGTCGCCTTATATCTAAGGCTGAGTTAGGTGCCACAATATCGACATGAAATCTTCTGATACAGTCCAAACTCTTAATTTCCTCTTCGAGTTTGGTTAGTTGATTTGCCAGTTCTGTTAGACGGCAAAACATACTTCAAAATGGCACTCAACAGTTTTAAACAAGAAATTTTGTAGAAACAATTTATGTGAGTTGAGAAAGTCCGTAACAGAAATGTTAGTAATGTTATTTTACAACCATTACCGCTAAAAATAACCGCAACGAATTCGAAACTACACAGTACTAGAGTTATGACATTGCTGCATTATATGATTACCTGTTTCGCGACGACTTAAAAAGGATATAAATAATATTTTTAATAAAAATGAAATTGTTGTCAGTGAACAAACGACAAAACATTAACCACCTGTTGGCTGTCGCAGTCGGGGAAGAAATGAAGATGCCTTATTTCATTAAAACATCCTCATATTAAAGGAGATTGCATTGCGCCTCCACTGTAATGCTGTTTTAAATTAAGACGATAAATGTATGTACGCACTGAGAATTACTCTCGTGTCAGATCAAGGTAACATAAATATTATTATACGATATTTCTTTTATTAATATTAAAATAATGTAAACATAAATATAAGTAAGGATGAAGTGCGTGCAGTACTGTCTGAATGTAACCAACACTTAAACAGCTACAATATTTATTTTATAGCTATGCTTACAATTTACCGTTTTTTTTTTTAAACAGAAATAAAAGTACATTGGATCTTTTCTTCGTATTACACGTGAAACGCACAAGGAAAATCATTATATCGCCACGATGGATACCATTGTTTTGGAAATAAACATTCTGCTGTCATACATTAATTTCCCGATCGTTTTCTCATTATATCTTTTTCTATCCTACGTCTTATTTTTCACTCACATTTAACCCTATAAGCATCATCGCGGTCACTGGTTACCTCACAATTAATTTTCCATCGTATTGTGGCAGTTAATGTGTTAATCGTATTAATTTTGAACTGACTCTGAATATATTAGACCATCTTTGTAAGTAGTGTTATTGAAATATGTATGTATGTACAAAAACAAACAACTTAGTTATAACATTTCTAAACAAATCCCAAAATATTAAAAATAAAAAATCGCCCTTATATTACTTTGTGCTCGATTTATAAATTATCACCGTTCTCTTAAATTCAAAGGCGTGGGTTACACCACGGCGACCTAACAAAGGTTGAAAGAAGAAAAATATTTTTTAAACGTACAGGTACAGCAGACCACAATGATTTATTATGTTTGAACATCCGTGTAAACGTACTTAATAATGCATTAGCGTTAAGTTGACGTTTTAACCGTTTTCATCGCTCGTGGGTACATTAAAATAACATTCATTTATTATATACTGAAAAAAATATGACTTAAGGGTGTGTTAGATTTTTTTTCTATTATTTGCATAAATTATTTATTGCGAGAGTATTATGTCCGTAAACGAACGGATTATAAATAAAATTATTTTCCATCACCCTAAAATCGAGTCAAGAGGAGACGAAACCAGGCTCGTTGAAAACACCTCTTTGTAACCCTTCGGAGATAACCAGCGTGACTATATATACCTATAATGTACAATTGTACATATGTATAAAACATGACAAAAATATTTTGTACGGACCATATATGGCTTCAAAATGTGATGGACACGAGTCTGTCCATTTGAGTGGAGCCGTTGAAATTAAGCGGTTAACGCAACGTTACACACCGGCCTAGGGGCGGTTCAAGGGTTACATCTCAATACCATGCACGGAAATTGCAAGTGACAAAGCGAATATGGAGGACGCCTTTTATAGATCGTGATAACAAAAGATCCGTGATATGGACGCCATCAAAATATCATTTGAATTTATTTTGACACATGCTGCGTGTAAAACGAATTATATAAAAAAATATAAGGGAATGCTACCTGCATCAATGAAATTGGACTGCAATTTCATATTTTTAATATTTTTTTTGTATACTCATCTCCAAATGCTTCAATTTTTTTTAATTTCATTTAAACTTTTTGCGCTCCACATAAGCGGCGCTACTAGCGCGCTACGAGTTGCTATGCTCAATGGCATGCGCCAAAATTTCGACATGACACGTAATTTTATGTTGTTTCTTATTTATTTTAAGACATGACAGCCATATATTTTGTAAATTGCAATAAGCTTACCGCCTAATCATAATGAGAATGTGATTTACTAGCCAAAATGCGAATGTCCGTAGGCGCAGGTCTAATCCCAAGACATTAAAAACAATTTTACTTTTATTAAAAACATTAAAAAAGATTCTTCTTTTTAATTTATTTTTCATGGTAGATATTTCAACAGAAAAAATCATTGTGCTATAACCAAATACTTGTAGCTACTTACAGTACATTTTAATAGAGTTCTAAACTGCTGTGTCGTTGCTCAGAAGCCGAACAAACAAAATGTACCGACATTTTCGTGGCTTAAAGGCCTCTTTGCGTCACATCATTATAATAGTTGGGTTTTATGGTCGTTGTGGAACTTTTTCGACGTAGCTCGAAGTTGGCGCAAGCTGGTGCTTTTGTTCGCTTTATGTCTCCAGCAAAACACTTTTGAAGCCACTAGGTGGTCGCGTAACGTTGTCTTCATAGGTACGGTGAATCGTAATAAATGTTTTTTTAATCTTACTTATAAATATTACCTGTTTTTATACCACTAACAATCATTTCTGTAAAATAAAGATTCCTGCAACATTTTTTATCGCACTTTTTGCGAAAAGAAGATAGAATCGTTTTATTAGTCGGGAACCAAACCACCACGACCCATCCTCCTGGAAAAGTATCTAATTAACAGCTATCAGCAACATTATGCACGATTTCACAAACTAACATCACCACAATTGAAAACAAGGGAAACAAACATTACATAAACGGTATAGTGATGAAAATCCTCCAATTATTCGTGTAACGTGCAATACACCGGTAAAAATGTATTGCTCGCAAGTGGAGTGTGACCGAGTGAAGAACGCCTTGAAATTCCAGCAATTAATACGGTGTAGAATGCTGAGAACTGAATTAATTGAAGTTTTTTTATCCGTACATGGAGCTGCGAGGGCCACACCCGTTGAGGTAAAGGTTCAGATGTAGTATGATACGCTAATCTTTTCACCTTCAAGAAAGGACTTAGTTTTTTCTCTTTCTCTTATGGTAACAACGAGATTTATTTGCTTTATTTTTAGAGTGCAAGGATTTTGTTTGTGTGTAGGTAAACACACATGAAAATATATCTATTAGATAATAATTATATTCATGTAAACTACATAACGTTGCATAACATATTGTTAACATAAATTAGAAAACCCTAACGTACACTGGTTTTGGCTACTTATTGTTATTTTTTTAACTCTAAAATGTTACGTCCGATATTTAACATATTGCAAGCATCCGTTATAAATTGACTTAACGCACTAAGCGTCAATGTTTTGTCATTAAATTCACGCTTTGCCACCTTGCATAATGACGACTCTAGGCATTCTTTGGCATAGCTCATAATTTGTGCTGAACAAAACTATTTGCATAACTAAATAACAAAAGGTGTTAGTTTCAATGAAAAGAGAACAAAAACGTTGTTTAAAACGCCTAAAATTTAGGCGAAAGCGAAATGGCTATTATGTGTTACAACGTTTGTGACAAACTTGTACGCAAATGTCATTATGTTCGTCTTTAGCGAAATGGCAAGACATCAACGAACACTTTCACTCGTAGACGTTGACATTCAAAGAACTTTTGCTCGCGTTACCATATATGACAAGGGCTACTTATCTTATATAATTTGCGCAATCGTCGCATATTTAAATAATACTTCAAGTGTAACACTGAATAAAATACGTAGATTAAATACGTATCCTTTTATTATACCCCTCTTAATGTACCAAATGAATTTCGCAACGATAAATGTCGCAAACTGTTACTAAACACTGGAACTAAGAGTGAACTTTATTATGCATAAGACACACCCACATATAAGGTACAGAATAATTCACTGAGAGCGACGCACACTGACTATGACATAGGCATTGTAGAACTCAATATACTCGAACTTCAAAAAGTAAAAGTGTCACTTACGAAACAAACTCCGTTTGTAAAACGAGAACATTTATGTATTACACAAATCACTGTAATATAATAAAACATAATGTGTAAGAGCCGTAGTTAATGTTCAAATAAAATAGTTAAGAAACTATGTAAAATAGTCAGGTCTTATGACTGCTAAAAAGATAAGACTGTTTCAAAACGCTGTCGCGAAGTTGCTAAACTAAACTAATCTCGATGCCTAACAATCTAATTAATTGCATAATATTTACAAACGTAGAAAGAAAAGAAAGGCTGAGGCAAGAAGTTTATAGAATCTGAAGATAGGGGGATTATTTCGCTTCGGATATTATAATGAACCATATGTGGTTTACATTATTTACATTATTATGTAAGGAACCAGTAGCGTAAAGTAATAAAACCAGCAAAAACATATGAATTCTCTAAAATTTTCGAAACTTTATCTTGCACTGTTTTATGTAATAAAGAATTATCACAATTTGATCAATGAATTGCTATATTTTTATTAGTTTTCAATTTGTTTTTTCTCAGTGTTGTTACCTTGTAGTATTTTCAGCTCCAAAAAACCTTTAACTACAAAATCACGTAATTATTATTATTCAGCGAAGATTGTAGGTCAATGTCTAAGTGGCATGGGTGATGAATTACCAACTTGACCCTTTTATCTTATGCACAGTAGTGCGCATGTCCCCATTTACGCACGATCACATTCTGAGTCCTTGGGTAAATGACAAATCCTCCTGATGTTGAACGAGGTCTGTTCAGTGAGATGCATCATTCAAATCGACGTAAATTTTACTTTACTTTGCCGCTACTTGCTCTTTTAACAGAAACCCATTGAAAGCAATGTTTACTTTACTGTTTTATGTTACAGCTTAGAACATCTTTTTTATCGAATATTCGTTACATTGCACGCATGTGCCAATACTACATAAGAAGCAGATAATTAAATTTTTCCATACAAAAAATGCCTATAAGAAATTGACAGTCGATTGTCGAAAGTTTCTAATTAAACAGTGTTTGACAAGTGTCAAATTTCTAAACAGTCGTCAGTGTCAATGAAACTTATCGATGTCTCACATCGTGGTTAAACCATGCTACAGTTGACAGACCGCACGTAAATTGTGGAAATAGATTCTAAGGAAGAGATTGACTCAGTTTAATGTATGGCAAACTAAAATTGTTTAACTACATCTTGATTTGTCAACCGTCTCGTGTTGATGTTCAGCTTTCTACGCTACGCCAACCATTTGTGTATAATACAAATATTTTTCCCAATTATTCCAATATTGGTCATAGTTTTACTTATATGTATGATAACTTAGTACCAAGTACTGTCAAATATTTTGTCAGACGCAAACCTTATTTTGTTTTCACAGATGTGACAGTATAAATGCAATTCTATAAATTTCTAATTTATTATCATACATTATTAAATCGTCAAAATGATCTAACTGTGATCTAATATTTATGTATTCGCTTCGAAAATTTCTATTTTGTGGCCGCGTCAATTTGGGACTTTATATTTTAAAACAATATGGTAAACCACTGTCCATTTAGTTAATATGCGGACCACGAGTCGTTGGGATGAATGGTATATATGTTGGATTGTGTGCAAATGGCGAGAAACCGCCGTTTCAGTATGTTTGACTCATTTGTTTTATACTTTGATGGTTATAAATGGAATATTAAAAAGCGTGGTGTGCCTAGTGAAACTGGCAAGCTTGAAGCGAGTAGACAAGCTGTTATTGCTTCACAAATACATCGGCTTTTTTCGTATACCAAGAACATTAACCAAGGCTCTAAGATAAATAGAACATGATTGTTCATTTAATAGTTCTAGCTGCTACACTATTTACCCTTTACGGAACAATAGCTATGCAATTCAAACATCAAACAACATTGCTTCAACGGATATTAATTGCATTCTAAATTGCGTTTTTACGGTTCAAACAAACATTCTGGAGCAAAAAATAGAAAAGTCAACCTTCGTGGCGCCTTATAATGGCAAAGATTAAACAATAAAAATATGATTACACAGTAGATCACAGGAAAGGGAAGTGACGTGATACAAGCAATTCTCTTCAAGGATTATAAAATGGATTATACTAATCATGTTAACAAGGTGGATTTATTGTTATTCTTTTGTTTACGATTTTATTACAGTCATTATTCAATGTAGGTACACTTTGTCAGTGCTGGATTTCTGTTATTCTACACATGCTGATACTTAAAGAGCGTGACGTCAGTCGAATAATTTGTTTGTGAATCACTCAAGCATTTGTTTCTGAATACTCTCCAAGAATTAGTTGCAAGAAACTATCTGAAATGTATAGAAAAACAAAACTGATTGTTAAGTTACAGCGACACAACATTGTTTTCCCAATCAAACAAACGATTTACAAAATAGGAATGGTATAACACTATAGTCAGTACCTACTAGGTATAAAACTTTTTTTTATTTCAGTCAAGATTATGATAGTATGATGATGAACTATAAGTCTACGGTCGACGTACTTTGGCCCCGCCCATCGCTTGTTGTCTTATCGTTTAATTTTCGAACGTTTCATCAACCGTTTCTCAATGAGCACGCGCCGCACGTATAATTCACGCTTCCGTGACTACCTCAATTACGTCTCATAATTTAATGGTTGCAAAAGGTAAAAAACTCGAAAGTCAATGCCAGCAGATAGAAATTGGAACTACACTCTAATAGTTCTAGACAATCAATATTTCGAAACATGGCTAAATTGTATCAGGTAAACTAACGGCGAGTTAACACGTGCGAGTTATTGACACTAACATTAACCAATTATGTAAAAAATGAGGCTAATTGTGGCTAAAGTTTAGCTTGCGAAAACCGATAGTTTTGAAACGTTAACAGTTTATCTATTTACATAATTTGTAGCTATCTTTAAAAAAAGGTTTCTTAACTATTTATTCAATTGAATGTTACCAAAGATTTAAATCAACTAAAATAAATACTAAACTATCGTGCATATAACTAAATTTCAATAAAACAAATCAAATACAGTTCATACCAGTTTTCGCAACTAGTAACACCGTATTTCAATTACTTAGAAAAAACAAAAACGTAAGGCCACACAGCTCGTTAAATATTTAGACTGTTAACTGTTCATAACGACTATTATCGCCAAAGAGGTAAAAAGTCTAAAACTGGCACACATGTGGTCCCAGTTTAATAATATTAACATATTAAGAACATGTGACAATTGGTTAGCATATTGCCGTCGGCTTGCAAATATTGTTGTAGAGTAAGTAAGTTTACTAATACCTAAAGATTTCAAGCATTTATTACTGCGTTTAATTACTATTTCCCTGTAAAACTGTCATTTGACGAGAAGAAAAACGTTGAAGCAGTAATAACACTAGCTATAACAACTCTTACTAGACGCTAATCCCCAAGTGTCATTAAAACAAGAATTCCATCACTTGTCTCCCACGCCGTAAAGTCAAGATTTTTTTACTCTCAAAATTTTCAATAAACCAATGCTTTATTATTTGTTTAAAATAGCACAATGGGAGGGTTTTTCCGAAATGAGCCAACAATCTATAAATACGTACTAATCATCTATCAATTGGGGAATTTATGAAGGCTCTATAGTCGTCCGTAACGACCATTCAATTTCCTTTTCAGCATGAATGTACGCAGGAAGAGGGAGCATTTCCCCTCGCCACCCCACTCCCAATCAAGCATTCAATATATACGTGCCTACATGTAATCACAATTGACGTGAATATTAAAGGGACTTCATTTTAATCGGACTTCCGACTTCTTTTAAACCCGAGTTATTTCACTCGTGAAGGTATAATGACGAGCGGGTTTAATTATATTATTCAGGGCGAGCTTTATGTTGACGGATGAGTATGAAATAGATATTGAAGTGATTCGTCATCATTAAACTCGTTAGTAAATATAAAGTGTATGGCGGTCGATCACTCATCGTCTCGACAAAGTATCGGGATCTCCTTCGACGGAAACAAGCGTAACTTATACTCTGCTAATGATCCGACTTAACTTTTAGTAGAAATGTTTAGTTACAAGGAAATACATTTTTACTTACTTATACTACATTTGTCTGTGTCTGTTATCTCTTAAGTTGTAGCTACACTATCATATCATAATCATATGCTATGTATTTACCATCACTACGGTCTCCTACTTCCTTAACGGTGTTTCATTAGTATACTTTCGTTTGAATAATAATCCTATTATACTGGAATTGCCTAAAAGAAATTCAAAAATTTCATCATTTATTCATTTCATCCTTATTTCAATATAAGCTCAAGCCCGTATTTAAACTTAGGAATAGTACTCGGTAGCTGTAATCTGCACAGAAATCAAATAAACAGTTCTCACTAACAGCTCTGGCGTAGGACGAGTTCTTCTTTCACAAAGCAGTTGCGATAATTACTTTAAATGCTCTGTGAAGCTAAAAAAGGAACCAGGGTATTTTCGTACGAAATCCATTTGTCTAAGTTTGTTAGGGGCGAGTGGAGTTTAGAGCCTGCTTACCGGGACACAGGTCGTTAAGTCTCGTCTTGTTGCAGCCGCGTTCACACTGCTCTACAATATACATATCTAACTTTCTTAACAATTATAACACAATGGATCTTGATTTATAAATGAATACAAGACTGATTATAATTATTTATTCCGAGTTATTAAAAATGATTACAAAAATCGATTCTCGAAATTCGTTTACGAATATTTTCATACAATCGAATATTTATTTCGAGATGTAAATCATATTTGTGACCGTCGCGTGTCAAAAACTCACATCAATCATATGTGATTTAATAATCGTTTAAAATCTGACATGTGGAACCACTTTCACTTGTAATGTTTATTTAGTCGATTTATATGTAAGAAAAAATGCATGCTGAATCAATCAAAAGGTACACTTAGAATGTTAGAATTGTGACATGTAAGATTGGCGATGTCAATTGATGCGTGGAAGGAAATAAACAAGGAAGTAATGTAAGATATCATATAGGGTAACATATAATATACGGATGGCGGAAGATGTTCGGAAATAACGATATGTAATCATTATTTTATATTATTATATGCTATATATTATTATTAAATAAAATATAATGTATTTGCAATACACAACATTTCCAGTACTTGTTTATTCAGTTCAATCAGTAGTATTCCGTCCACCATTTTATTCCAACTAAATATTAGATACAGTTAAAGGTGTTTCTCTGTCCAGTGTGAATGCATCTTCTGAAACATGCATCCGTAGGTCTCGGAGAGATGGCGCTGCAAGCGGATCCCGAGATTGCCCGCCCGGAGGTGGAGATCTCTTTATTAATGCACGCCCGTACCCGACGCCAACGCCGGCGACCTAACCAACTTTAAGAAAACTATCTCTAGTCTTTAGACGCGTCTCTCGTTCCCTCATTTTATCTACGTTAAACAAGTAACAGTTTATTACTAGATGAGAAATTCTCGACAAGCAATACCTTTTCCGACCAAACCAGACAATTTTCAAGTTGTCCGCTCCAAGAAAATTACACGGCGCGCGTTGAAAGCGTCCGTCCGGCTACGTTAACTCAAATACTGTCATTAACGAAATACAGTTTCCTCTATGAATACATTAGCAAGGCTTTCGTGCATTGTATACTGGACTTGAGCGTTTGCGATAACGTGAATTTGAATAACAAACTTGTTATGTTCATCGTTAGCTAAAATTGTGCAGGTATGTAAATGTGGGGTGTTATGTGTACGCGTTGAGTGATATGTTATGATAAGTCTGGCGCGGACGCCTCTGCGGTGAAGAACAATGGGTTCCTTCCTGGAGCGGCGAGAAAGTGACTCGCTGTGTTCCCCGCACTAGATAAATAACATAATCTTCCAAAGCATCGCCGCTTTAAAATGCGCATACACTAATAACGTCACGTTAGTTGGAGTTAGTTTATTACAACGCCGACACGACTTATTCATGTTCTTTTTGTGTGATAATGAGGCAGATCGAATTGTGTAAAAATACAAATAGGTATAAACAATGCAACAAATTACTTTTGATGCGCTATCTTGGATGTGTGAACTTAGTGAGGAAGGAACAACACTAAGAAATAAAGGTGGTGATTCTAAGTACGATAAAGTTGATTATGAAACGAATTATTTTATACATTTCCTGACTGATTTTTCTATAAATTATCAACTTCTTATTAATAAAATTTGCGCGTGTTTAATTGTATAGATACACATGAGAGAAGTGAAAATAAGCATTGAAGATGAGAAGATGAACAAGACAACACAATACAACTAAGTATGTATTATGTTGTTTTTGGGTACCATCTGTGCTGAAAGTAGAAATAAATAAGTGGGAAAATGTACTTATTTGCGACCAGTCGGCTTTGATATAGTATCAAACCAAGCAGTTCTTTAGCACAAAACGCAGCATGGTTTCTAATTCCGCGCCTTGCCTAATTTACCGAGTAGTTATCGCAATCCATTCCATAACCCACCGAATTTCGAACGTGACCTGTTGCGTACATTATGGAAAAGGGAAATTAAAAAGTGACAAAAACGTTTCTAGCTTCTTGCACAACTGATCCGCCGCTGTCAAAGACAAGCGAATTTTACGAAACTTGTCGTGATCATTTAACCGCAGCTTTCCGCGTAGCAATTTTATTATTTATACTCAGCCATTTAACTGGATAATATTTCAAATGCTTATTACACGCTGGGTTGGTGCATACGTGACGATTCTGCGCTTGATACGGCACCCCACTATGCTCACGCCGGTTTGCGTCAGAAACTTAGAAAGTTTCTAGATAACTCAAATTACAAACTGTTTTAGACAAAAATAATATTCTATGTACCTACTTCCCTACATAAAAACAGATCGAATAAATATGGACGTTATTCATTTATATGCATTTTATGAGAAAAAATAGATCGCAGAAAAAACATGATTTGTAGTTTGTTGTTACATATGGATAGTAAAATGATAAAGAACGAGATCAATTTACGTTAAGGAGGTCATAAAATTTAACTGTTATCGGTAATTCATGTCCATAAAATACCGAGCAAAGCGGTTTATCAAGTAAAATTGACTTCACAATTTTCTTTATTATCAGTTTTTACACCCATAAAGAGGTTACAGCAAAATTCTGCCGGCAAACTTAAGACCTGTCGCTTACTATAAACTTGCCTTTTACGTCGAACTCTGTGAGTTTTGATAATAAGGTGGTTGTATAGATAAATGCGCTTTACACTTCGCGCTCAGTATACAGACACGTAGAGAAGGCTGAGACAAAAATGGGAATGTATGTTATGACAGGGATTTTTTTGGGAGTGAGACATTTTCGTGGTATGTCCATCTGGTATTGAACGAGGCCGCGGGCTCTCGGTCAGCTCGCCGCAAACTGGTTTTGTTCATTATCAAAAGTCAATAACTTTCCGATGCATTCCAAGTCATGGCCAAGTGTCCGATCGATAGACGTAATAAGCAAATTCCGTTTTATCGACCATTGTCGAGCCCACGTGCAAGTTGTTGTCACATCTCTAGATGAGTGCGATAACTTAACAAAGTTTTACTTTCTTTTGATTTTACGCAAGCGACTTTCGCTAAAAGCATTCTTGTTTATGTTCCTTGACACAATAACGTAAAATTTCTCTTCAACTTAAAAACGGCAAGCGGTATTTAATAATGGTTTTAAATGTCATTTTATATTCGGAGACGAGCTAATCCGCAAGTTACCCGTACGACTAATTAGTTAAATACGTTCCCGTTTGTACGAGTCTATAACTCATGTGTGCAATTAGCAAGATAAAACCCATTCTAGGAGCTTACCGCATACGTAAATCTGAGTATCCGAGTGCAATAATTTCTAACAAAACGCATACTGTGGGCTTGGCCGGAATGTTTTACATTATAAAACAGAAACAACGTAGAGTAGGTAATTTAACTTTCATTTCTAGTTTTAATGTGTTCCTGTTTTTGGCACTGTAGATTGAAAATAAATTTAATTAGTTATTTAGACTAGTGTAAGTAGAGCTACCGAGTGTTGTGTGAGTTCGATTTCGAGCCCAGCCTTATTTTTATTATTTTACGTATATTTTTTTACAGGGAACTTAGTTAAACTAGATAACAATAACACTAAAGTAATCTCTAATTGGCATTATGTCTGCGGTAGATTATCTTTTAGAATTGCCGCTCATAAAACCAACCAACTTAAAGGCGTAAATACCATTTTCTCAGTCATTATTTTAATTAATGACTGTTTTTATTTTGTGGTATAGCCGTTTAGACCACTAAGCTGGAACTATCACTATCACTATATCCAAGGTTTCCTAGCGTGTAATTGTACTTCGTAAGTACTTTTGTGTACGTAAGTTAATATTGTTTTCAAAATGAATGATTTATGGGACATGTTTATGGGATATTATGGTATTAACACTACTGTTATTGCTCATTTAAATAAAATAGCCGAAGGCCTGACCTTAGAAATAGCAGTAACGTATTCAAATGGCCTTTTATTTTGTCATAATATGGTCCACATATTCGTAGTAGGTTACTAGAATACCGCGTCCACTTTCCCTCGTTAAAATGAATTTCGTTTAGGTAGACTTACTTACATAACATTTGTTTGGAACTTTTCGCTAGTTATGTTAGTTCCCATGTTCCCATTTAATTAAGGGCTAGACTATATTCATTAAGCGCTCAAATCCTGACTCCAAGCTGCTACTGAGAACTTCCTAATAAACTAAATAACACTGCCCGACCCGGTAATCGAACATAGGATCCCTTGCTTAGCTGACGCGTTTGCGATCTAGTGGACGGTGGTTGGACCAGCCATGTTTATAATTTAGATTTAACTACATACAATAAAATAATGTATTTGTCCAGTACGTTGTGCTGCATATAAATAAATTCATAAATAATTCCACATGCAATGCACTTTAGAAAAACTTATCGCTCCCAGATATCGTAAATATGACTTTACTTTTAGTTACTTGCAACTAAGAGTTTCTTGTTCTTTATGAATAAAACTTGAATACAAAGAAAAACACATTTGAAGCTGATTCTTTAACAGATAATACAAAGAACAAACTTTCAACTCTAAACCACACAATCGAATCACCATAAATCTCCGTTTACGACACATACGAAACCTTCAGTAGTAATCTGATGCAATCAAAGTTTACCAAGTCGAATTGTAAAGTAACACCCCGACTTAGAGACAAAACAGTTCCTTGATTAATCCCGTAAACAAACGTATTTACACACGTTGCACTCGGGAAACCGGTAAACTAAAGCTACGTCCACATCAAGTACCTATAAAGATAAAAAGGTGATTTGAATTGTAATTTGATCTGTGCTGTGGTCCTTATCCTATCGCGTCGATGACCAACGCTCATGTTGTGGAAAAAATAGCCAATCAGCAGTTTGCTAGAGTGGCTGAGTGAGAGAGCCAGGATACGTTGGGCGATCAATCAAGTATCGTCACTAGCGTAGACTCGTTTAAAGATGATTCTCAGATTTTTAAGACTTTCGACCACTAAATAATGTCGAAATCCCTTTACAACTTTTAACTAGAATTCGTACACACACAACTAGGTAAAATAGCCGCGTAACAAACTACACTTTTGTAACAATATTATTAGGCTAAAATAGATAAAAATATTGAATAAAAATATTCAAAATGCCTAGATTTTTTATCGAATTAAAGGTTTAAAGGTATCGTCAACGCCATCTACATTGAAATTACTGTAAACCGTTTGGTTTAAGTTATCTGTTCTCTAAATAATTTAATCTACAGTTAAACACCGGATCCAGTAAAGGCTGCTCAAAAAATTAATTGAAAACAACGGTTATACGAAGTAGGATATGCCCTGAATTACACTGCTTTACAAATTGTAATGAACCGAGACCGGGTTTTCTAATAAAAGTTGGAATATTTTAATGCAAATTATAAATACAAGCAACCTTTAAAATAGTTAAAATTGACTAGGAATTAACACAATGACGTCTGCAATCTGAAAGCAGTATTTACCAATATTGTCCGTATTTCAGGACTATGCTGGGATTGCAGTCACTATGGAATCTAACCTCCCCCGGTCATATAAATATAACCTAATCATCGTAATGTGTTTCGTCAGATTTTTATCATTTTATCAACAAATATAAGGCTTGCAATGTACGTAGTTACGAATCCTAGCGCTTGTATTTAGTTCGTGTATTTTCCGTTCCCCTTTCACGGTTATTCTTACAAAGCCTGCTTACTGGCGCGGAGCTAATTGCGGCTAATCACAGGAACAAAAATAGCTGCTAAGTAACACGCTAGACAAAATCGATATCTTTAGAAACTGTGGTCACGACTTCCATAATGTAGTTTCAAGTGAATTATTCTAAGAGTTATTTTGCAGTACACCTCTTCTTTGTACCCTCAAGCACTTGTATTTGTGGATAAAAAATCAACGTTTGGTTAATTTTACAGGACACAAAAAAATCATTGATTAGCCATTGCAAAAATTCTCAATTCAAGGTTTTTTGCAATATAGTGCAAACTACAATAATCGCCAAATAAATTATCTATCTATATGAGCGCTGAGAGAGAGAGAGACATCTCGTAGAGGATGAATAAAGTATGCTTTGCGTTTGATAACTGAAAATGTAATAAAACTCCAATACTAACCCTCCCGTGTATACATGCCTTAACCCTGATGAGTTTGAGCGCCGTGAGATGCGTTGTGCTTGCAGTCAAAGCTAGGTATCACTGCGCTCGGTAAGCATAGCGAGAGCGCACTACAAATACTTTAATTCGCTCGCGTTGATCCCTGCGCCAATGAACTCACTGGAAGAGCTTTTAAATCACTAAAATAAAATTAAACGATCATTTTATTACGCAACCATGTATTGGTAGTATGCAAATAGTAGGTCCTTGCCACCCTAAGTTGTTATTTCTATGACAAGCATACTCTTGTGTTAGTGCACTTAAGATTCGTGTTGAAAAACATATATTACTGCAGAGATTATTAATTAAATATAATCTTTTTTTTTATAAGTATGATCTTCTATTTTTCAGGACACGAAAACTTTTGCAAATTCATTAGGTAGTCTCTCCGTATAAACCTACCTATAGCTAATTGTTTTTACAAATTGTAAAGTGGTAAAGTATGATCTTTCACATCTATGTCTCTGAATTATTTCGTCTCTTATTTGTCAAGGTGAAATCAAAGATAATGAAGACAGTAAAATGTATAGACGTGATTCTGCAACCATTATCGATTTAATGTTACATGCATTCTTAGCAATAATAGGTAAGTTTATTACTTCCATTTCTAATAATTATCTTTGATGTCGCAATATAATTATGTAAAATGACACCGGACGCTCATTAGAAAGTAAAGTTAATAGGAATCTCACTTACTGCATATCCAACATTTGTTTTCCGGTAATCTATTATGTTCTTCTTGCACACTGGCTGCTATCGTTGCTACTGTGCTCTTCCGTGATGTCGTTGGTTAATACTTTAACAAAATAGTATAAAACACAAAATGCTTTCTTTCCATTCTCCCAGTGTCATTTGTGGTTTTACATCGCTTAACGTATTTATTGAACATACTTCGTACAATTCGTTCAAAATTTTGGACCAGTTTCTGTCACTTCTTTTTACTACTAATGAAGAAGTAAACTTACTGTAATTAGAGGTGTTTATTTATTATTGTAGGGCTTAAATACCACATCCATTGTCTCCATAGCGGTGCATGAACGTCAGCAAAGCGAAGACTAAATCGTGTAATGCGTTTGTTAAACAAAGCTTCACGTTAGTTGCAGTGTTAATTAATGTCCCCGTCTTAGTTCAGGAACGCTATAATTATAATATACTAGCTGTGCCCCCGACTGCGCTTGCGTGAGACGACGCTAGACGTTTTTATTTTTGATAAGTATCTTCTTCCCCAATAGTTCATTGATTTTACTAATTTACTCAAGTAAATATACCTAAATGTGAGATAAACAAACACGCTCATTTACGAATTTTCTATACTTGTATAAAAAATTACGCTCTATGTTTTTCAAGCAATATTATGCGTATCAGCATATTGAGATGTTAAGGTAATTGTTAAACCCGAAACTTGCCTTTACAAGGCCAAACAACCGAGGGTTATGTTACTTTATAATTGGTTATCATGTACACTGCCCTTGTCTATTTCACTAGAATAATTACAGCATGTAAGTGTTAATTGGGACGTTAGATTTATGTTAGTAATGTTGTGCTGATAACATGCGAACCCTTAACCTTTCGTAGACACGTCGTGTGAGTCTTCTGTCAGGTTAAAGATAAGCGCGGCACGAAATGTCAAATCCTTTTCGTGTACTATCATGTATGTCCTCATGCATCCACTATTTGAAATATTATTCGAATTTTAGCCTGCTATTTACAGTCTGTTCGAGCGAGTTTGATTTCTATTGCATTAGTACACAACTAGAGAAATTGGTTGGTATTGTAAATACGTTTTTATTTTTTTAAGTTACCTAAGCCTTTATATTATTTAAAATTGAAAATTGGAAAATAGTGTAAATAATATTTGGCGCCTGTAGTTGGTTCTCTTTTATTTATCGCGACCCTGCAGTGTCACCTGCTCATGAATAAGGGCTCTGGTAGAGTCCGAAATTAGTCTGGCATTCCTAAATATTGAGGTGAGTAAACACCGGTATATATAAAGATAAATAATATGGATAACAGTCACAAAAGTTATTATTGGTTTTCTTTTGTTTAACTGACAGCAATGAGTCCACCAAATTTAACAAAAGAATAACGCAAATGTGGTGATTGAGGAAAGTTATCAACAAAACGAACACAAAAGCCGCAATTTCAAAAAGTTTAAAGAAATTCTAAATAAAACAAACAATCATAAAAAAACATACTAGATTTTTTCTTAAACTTGAAACAGTGATTGTGTTAAGCCTGGCTGGAGGCTTTTAATTAGGTTTTGCCAAAAGTCTGACTAAGCAATCAGAACTTTTTTAAATTTACGAGACAAAGCTAAAAATCTTTTTAGAATTAAGTATTTAATTTTTATCAAGATTCAGATTTTCCTATTTCATAAATATTTAGGAGAGAAGCTTAACTAAGATAAAGAAAAATCTGATTTTACTTTTACTAAGTGATTTACTAAACTTTATAGAAATCACGTCGGTAAATTATTGGACTGAAATGTAGGATTACAGGTTCGATCCCTGCCTAAGGCAATTATGTATGTATGTTTTCTGTGATAATTGTCTCTAGTTTATGCCTGTGATAATTTATGTTTGCTAAAATACCTAAACAAATTTCGCTAGAAAATTCTTTGTAGACTAGCAGCACGGGTACTGGCAATAAATAAATGGCGTTAGGTACTAGTATTTGTAATGCTAATTGTTATATCAATTAAAGGTTACGTTAATTCAGTTATTACAAACGTGCAACGTCACTACAGCCTTTGCTACTGATGACGTTTATAAAGTTTTTGCACATTTCACTAACACCAAAATAACTCTCAAAGCCTCTCAAGGAAATACCTTTAATTGAATTATAAAGAACTTCGGAAATAGTAAAAAATAGTAGTTCACTACAATTTTTTCTCAACAAACAGTTTTTTTGTCTTTTTTGCACTACTTCTTCGTGATAAAATGCGGTGACTGTAGTCTGAACTGGACCTACGTGCAGCATTAGTTTCGCACTGTAATAAAAATATCTTGAAAACATTATGATCTTTGTACTGTATTTAAATAAAGCCTAGAATGGTGTGAGCTTAATTCTATTATGTCAAAGGTTGGTGACTAAAATGTTTTGGTATACAATATGTGTCTCGTTAATCCCAATAAAAAGACGTAGTGACTATTCAATAAAACTTAGTTAGTCTGGACGTAAGTACATACATACATACAATGTCCATTAAATAGATCCTGAACTGTTAAGGTCGAATATTGATTTAACATAACAATAATATTACAGAGACGATCACAATCGAATCACTTTCATTATTACTTCGTGTCTATTAATTTAATGGTTCAGTATAGTTGTGTACAGTTAATGCCATAGGCATTTTCATCCAGTCGAAACTTCAGGTAGTACAGGCATTGAAACAAGAAAGATGCACAAATATTTGAATCCGGCTGGAGGCTCAAGCAGTCTCATCCTTTTGTCCAGTGACGCCCAATAGGACTAGGAAAAAACACAATATTAATACAACAAATACAAATATACATACAGGACGTATCGTCCTAAATTATTAACACTTGCTAACTACTCATAAGTACCTACGTATTATTTGTAAGACAGTACAAATAGTTAAAGAATCCATTCGTTCCACTCTCGTACTTTTTATTACAAGGTCACAAAGAGGCGTTGATGTATAATAAAACATTGACATTGTTCAAAACATAATTGGTAAGTTGAATAGCAACCTTAGACGCCTGTTATACAATTACGCTGCGGATATGTGCTCATATTACACGTAAGATGTAAGATCATTAATCTCTTATTACCAGATTAGTTTGATACTAGAATCATTAACCTTCCTAAGAACATAAGCATTAATTACTATTCATAATTATTATCCAACCAACAATGAGGAAACTGGTTTTCAAGTAATAGTATAATTAGTTAAACGTCAAAACACACAAACAGGCTGTCACTCGAAACTTTCAATCATACGAGCCGTTACGAGCCCATATTTGTTTAAGACAAATAGATAATCTGTCTCTGTTCATAGTAATTCTCAAGGTAGATACTATTTCCGTTACATACGATAATTTATTATGTCATATTGTGCCTTTTAATTGAGGTGCCCTTCGTAGCACTTTCAGATGTCTGTCACGGCACTCACGGCTTTGAAGTGGACATAAACATGGACGTAAGTTATGACTTGAAACGCATACGATCACGACTACCCGTAGCATTTGTTACGATTGTGGTGCAAGTTGTAAAAGAAGATCAGTATTGGACATCTCGATGATTTATATCGTTATCATTGAAAGTCGTTGGGATTTTTCGGTTCCATAAGCTATAATTAAAAAGTTAGGTAATGAGTATGATGGACTGCAATCATAAACCATATTCATTTGCTGATAGAACTAAAGTTAAAAGTCTCACGGAACTGGCTAACTCAAAATAATGCTAAATGAAAACCACAAAAATACTGAAAATTAAATTTCACTATTTAAACTATAATTAGGAACGTAATAAAAATTCATTTAGCGCGCAATAACTATAATTAAAGACTAAACAAGTTTTTGAGTTCATAATGAACAGTCTATTGTGAAGGTCAGAAGGTAACATGAATTGTTTGCAGCGTGCAGCGGTGACAATCGCTACCTCTCACACATAGACCACGCGCGGTCACCACCGCAGCTCACGATTAGGGTCAAGCTTCAAGGTCCACCATTACATAATTCTTCAAACATTTCGCGGTTATAATCGATACGATATTATACCTACTCGACTACATTGTTTGCGGACACTTCTCGATCGGTTGATCGACACAACAATAGGCAAACAGAAAAATAAACAACTCGTGTTCGCTGAACTAGCGAATCGAATAAGTCATTCAACTGTTTGTTGACTTTTTATATTTAGAATGAGTTTTCGAAGTTTAAGAAAAAACAATGATACTTGTTACTGTTACAATATTTTGGGAAACTTTTCGTTGACATTCTTTCATAAATTTTGTTCTCATGAAAGAATTTCTGTACCAATTTATTTTTTAACACGCTTTTTGTTTTATTTCATATTTTTCTTTCATCCTTAGCAAACTGCGAGTGTGGGGAGAATTTTGCTTTAACTTTTCATCGAAAAATCGCAAATATAATTCTGTTAAAAATTGATATTTATTTGCATCACGAATGGTCGAAAAATTCGCAATTTGTATTTGACGGATTACAAAGCACTATTTGCAAGCAATATTTAGAAATAGGTATCTTTTGAAAGGAAAAAGTATTTTACGATATTGTTTTGTTAAAGGAAAGCCATTTACTGTTCCCACCATTTAAGTAACCTTCAAATGCTTATTCAATTCCATAGCCCGCAATCTTTTGAACAGTAACTTGCATAATTGTTTAACAATAGCATCGTGACTCAGTCACTCTTCGTAAAATCAAATAACACCTAAAATTATCATCCAACCGTAGTAATAACTTCACGCAATATATTCGATGTTCCTCACAATATCAGGTTACAGTCTAATAATTTTGTTTATATTTATGCATTTTAAACAAATCTTCCAATTAGTCAACTGCGCAGATAAAATCCTATAAATTCGCTTTAGTCGTGACTCGCATGTTATTATGCTCCACACGATACCGTGACAGTTTCGACCTATTCATGTAATCAATTGAATCGTTTGTTGAATTTACACCAATTAACTATGTATAAAAATACTTTGAAAGTTTTTTTAGAATCGGTGAATCAAATATCAGCAATTCAGTACCTATGTGGTATTATCAAATTTTGGTTTTGCAAGTGCTACGAATGATGATGATGATAAAAGGTTTCTGTGATGATGTATAGAGTATAGACTTTCCTATAACCATTTTGGTTTATCATCGATTACAATATCAGAAAATTCTAAATACCAATAAAAGTAAGCTACTGGATTCAAAGATTTGTAAGCGCTTTTTTGTAGCCTTATAAAGAAAATACATTTAAAATTAAATATTTTGCGTAGGCATGTATACTAAATAAACTAACATCGCATAATACTGAATTAAGTACGCACCGATACGTCTCTATAGTCCAATCTACATAGAAATATGTGAAGCGCTGATATTCTGATATCCAATTGATTTGTATTGTTCGATAACAATCGCAAATTTACGCAGCACGTTTATCAATACGTAGATATGGCACTAAAACGTTTTCTACGTAAATATCATGACGTATCACCTTGATATTTAGTAGCTTTGTCTTCTTCTACAACCTTTAGGCGCGTTATAATTTTTGGAACAAAAGAATATCAGAGTAGGTACAGCAATTTTGTAACATTAAGATAGGACGTGTTCAACGGTATGTTTAGCATTGAAATGCAAAAATATTATGCGTAGTGTTGCTTAACGCAAACGAACCTCGTTTTAGTATAATTATATAATAGTTAAGAAACTTGATCTATTTGCACTTAGTCTTCACACACACAAGATCTAATCAAAAAGTTTCAAAAGTCCTAGTTAACGTTAAATTTATTGCGAATATAAAATCTAGTGCCCAACTATAATCATATTTTGTATATGGTATGTCACTGGCTGTAGTAATAAATATTAGATAATCTTCAAATGCCATACTATCATTAAACGCGTGTATAAACAAGCCATAATAATACGTTGAACCTCGTCCGATTGACAACCGCACTCCGATCAATTAACTGTTATTAGACAGTTTGAGTTCATTGTCACCGAATGACCCTCCGATACTTAGTGCCACCAAAGTATTCAGGTCAGTTATTAAACATAATCACAATAGCAGCTGATCAATACAAACGCGAAGTACATTCAGCAAATGACCTGTCACAGGGACAACTGATTCATGAATTTAATTAAGATACGACCAGCACAACGGTAGCCGGTCCTTGTCATTAATTTCGATAGGTGTTTGATTAATACGGCTTTGTTTGTATTGTAATTTCAACAAAGGGCACACAAGCATTTACTCAATGCCTACAAATTATATCTGATATCAGAAATGAAAGGTTTGCTATAAAATGCAATTATATTTTATTGGAACCAGTGAATAGATCGCGCTTTGATTTGAGTGCGCTTTGCCCGTGCATTTTTACCTTTGATTGGTAAAGAGAAAATTATGTACGAGAACGTACGAGTAGATTATGGAGTACCGTTTCAAATAGAAATTAAAATGGAACGAGTTTGTATGACCAATATCGGACTAATGAAATGGCTTAGCTCAGTTTTGCGTTATGAGACGCCCCAGTTTTAAATATGCGTGGTAAGGCGTTTATAAAACCTACAAAAGAGCTTACACATCAACGTATCTATTTAGAATACAAATATATACCTACGTAGCAGGTAGAAAGTCTTACTCTTTAGGTTCAAGGTTTGGAAGAAACGAATGAGGCTACAAAATCGAATTATTTTCAAAGAAGTCAGAAGATACAAAAAAGTTTTATCAATCGTGCAAATGTCGTAATGCAACTACACAAAAAGGAATTCCCAAGATATTTTCGCAATTTGCCATAACGATGTAATGCTCATATTATTGTCAAAGCTAGAACAATAGCAGGTCTACCCACGTACCCCGCCTTGCTACACTGTACACGAATATAGGCGTACCTGACTGCGCGCATTTGATGGCCTACGCGTCTCGGGTCAATGTTAAACAATTAAAATGTAAACGTTTTTCGAAATTGACATAACGAATTGTTTAATAATAAAAACATTGAAGTATACATTCCGTCCTTTATTTTCCAAACAAAAGGGGTTCAAGGCAGGCGTGGGTTATTCATTATTAAGTACCTACCAATTTAATTATGCATTTTTCTTTACAATACGATGAGTAGGATGTCTTAAACTGACAAGTGATTAACTAATCAAAAGCCATCACCATAATAAAAACATAGTCAGAAATAGCGATATAAAGCTCAACACATTAATTTATACCTACAAAAAGCATTAAAACAAATCAATCGTTTTGATAGATTTAAAGAAGTTACAACAGCGCTGAAAGATCAACACCCAAAACTTATCTATATCATCAACCAATACTCGTATTATACAAAGCTTTGTTATTTAACCGTGATTAAAAATTAGCGCCCACAACGATAAAATCAAAGATTTGTAGTAAATCGTGTTTATTAGTTGTCTAAGCGTTGCAGCTATCGATGGCGCAATCTTAACCGCCCATATATTAATCTGCTATCTTAATGACTTACTGTAACAACAATTGGATACTTCAACAATACAATAAAGTACTTATCTTATTGGTTTGTGCTGTTTATTATACTAAGGCGGGAATTTGGTATGTTATAATTTATTAACCGACTTTGAATTAGAAGTGGGTTCTCAATTTGATTGTGAATAACATTAGATATCACATGCATAATCACCAAGAATTGGGATTTTAGGAAAATTTTAGGGCCTAACTATGAAGGGGTCAATACAACCACTGACATAACACATTCAAACTAGTCTTCAACAAAGTACGTATAAAGAAGAAAAAACTATTCTAAAAAAACAAAAGAATGACTAAACACCGTCAGTACTTAGAATGTGATCTATATAAATACTAACAACAATACCTGTTGATCCGGCATTCTAATCATGACATTTGACATAAACCTTGAAGGCGCTGCTATGAAGGTTCGTCCATCTATCGTGACCCGACAGTGTCGAGGAGCTTGAAAACGCCCGCCATTGTTAAAGACAACATTAATTACAATATATAATACATTACTTTAATGAACTTACAAAATTGGACCGCAGTAATCGAAACTGGGCTGTGGGACTGTGAATAAAATACATTACAAATCTTTTGATTAGTACTCCAAGGGTATTCTATTAGAGTAGGAATGAACAATCGAATTCAATTTCGAGTAAGTCACTTTCCAACGAATTGATTTCCGAAGTTATGTCGGTTACGCACAAAGAGGTTGCGAAAACCGAAAACCAAACTCTGTAGTCAAAATTACGAAATCACGAAGAGACAAGAACGTTATCATACTAATTGATCATAATACCAAAATTTTGTCGCTTGGGTTTACTATAAAAACCCAGCTACACACATATAAATAATAATATTTGTAGCTGGGTAGTAGGATGCTACAGTATTAGGTAGGAAAGAAAGCATAAAAGATTAATTCAAGAAATTTGTATCCTCCTAGGCCTGAAAATGTCAGGATTACAAGCTTATTTCTCTTAAAACCATATCTGAGAATTTTCTTGTTAACAATGTGCTGCCTCTATTAGCCTCGGATTGCCAAAGGAGGTCCGATTCAAGCGCTCTTTATGACGGTCCTTTTATTAGTTACTTGGTTCACGACTGAGGCGTTATATACTGGGGCTAATAAGGGCTGGGCGATAAATCCTAATTGTATGTTGCTCTCATACTCTGGCGCTTATTAATTGCTAACGTAAGAAAATTTCAAAGTATTCAACGATGGAGATTTAAAAAAAATACATATCAGTATTTTTATCTGATTTTTAAAAGAGGACAGAGTCGTACTGCCGAGCCTATTTTAATGGCGATGTATAGTATACATAGTTGGCTGACAGTCAATTGCCATTTATCAAACAAACTTTTGCACACCCCGGAACGCCCAGACAATTTTCTAGCATAAAAATTCATACAATAAAGATTCACTAAAATAATAATCTTCTTTTTTCGTCTCGGTAGGTACTTCTTCATACCTATACCGATCGCTGTTGATTAGTTTTTTGTTGCAAGCAAATTCTGATAATCATTAGCGCATACTACGTTACATCATCGTTACGTAACCTTTGTTTACAAATACAATTAACTTTTTATAAACGAAATCAATCTAAAGTCAAAGGTACAAAACGACATCAAACAATTCTTATTGTGGCTAATTACAGTTTTTTCTTACTTACAATTCATTTCTCTTTTTATAATTATATTGAATAATGAAAATAATATTTTTTAATTAATTATACGGTATTATTGAAATTGAATCCGGTGCATCAAAGAAATTGGACTAAAATAAAATACTCTTTGTTAAAAACAGTAACATGATTCAAGTATTCATAATAATGCCCACTAGATACGCCAAAGATATATGTACCTAAAGCCACAATAGAGTAAACAAAGCGATTGCAGCGGCGGTCCTTTTATCCTCTAACCCGAGCCTAACTGGTCGTTTCAATCGAAAATCGTCCAATAAATGCGTAGTCATGGTTAATGCATGTCCCGTTATTTTCGGCACAGTCGACAGTCGGGCAGGACATCAATCTGTATCAGTTTGTTTGATTGGCACGCCTGATCCCGCCGCGTCCCTGGACATTTAGCCCCGCCGGTACGCTTAACTCCATCGCTCCTGATTTAATTATCTGTACCTACCAATTCATTTTTCAAACCGCAGTCGTGATGTGCGGAGATTAATGTTGTGTTCGAAATTAAACAGACCCAAAAAGGATAAAACCAAAGTCTACAGATATGATTTTATTTAATAATTTTGGTTAATCATCGTTATAGTGGACCCATCCTAATGATGATTAAACTTCTATGTGATTAAGCTAGAACTGGCAATCAAGTAATTAATGGAAAAGTCAACACTTTTTTCATAAATCTACAAGCTGTGTCATCCTTTATTTTTTGTGGTTTCTTCATTATGTTCGAACGGTATTTCACTCAGTCTTGTAAACAACTATATTATATACCAATAGTACCAACCTACGATGCTAAAATTTGAACTGGATTAACGGATCTTACATAAACTTGTTCCATGTTCGTTGTTTATGCCCGAACCTTAGAATATACCAAATGCCAGCTAGTGTGTCACATCAAATTAGTATAAGATAAAGCATCGTAGCCATAGCATGTACAGCTCAATAGAGCCCCTTTCTAATGTTATAACATCTAACTTATTCATAGTTCATTAGTAAAATTAACGCCATGCCACACACTGAACACAGACAGCTAACTTATGAGACATTAACATGTGTTACTAGGATTATAAATTAACAACACAATTACAATTTACATACACAATAATTTAGACACCGAAACTGTAACTGGCGTATCGCATGTGCTAACTATATATAATCTTTTGAATGACGTAATCAAACTGACGGTTAGTTAGAAGCTAGTTCCGCATCAAAACAAATATTGTTTGGGTATATGCTTCAATGGTAACGTAATTCCATTGTTCGTTGGATTTATTTGATTAAGAGTTGTTGTTTTGCCGACACCACTTGCTAATCAGTGACTATGACTTTCTCCTCATTTAGTTTAAAACAGCACTGATTAGTTATTGTGTTGTAGTACTAAGTGCCATACCTAGTATTAAAAGTTAAAAGTCTAAAAAGCTTTTAAGTGTTGAAAGTGAGAGAGATATTTTATCGAAATACGAACAAGGTACGATCTTTACACTTCTATTTTTACCTAATTCTCCATCCATAACTTAATTCCAGTTTTCTTTATAGTACCAACTTCACCTATAAAAAAAACACATTGCGTGCGTTTAGCACAGTGTCCTTCGATGTATATACCTATTATTGTATCACGTGCATTATGTATATTTCCGTTACACCCATTCAGAACCATTCAAAATGATAATGATGCGATCTACGGTTATCGTGTACGATAATCGTCACTCTGTAAACTCACGCGTGTTACATCGGACAAATTACAGTGTACACAAAATACTGTATTGCTACCCAACGTGGAGGAAACTTTATGACTTTACGATACATTTTTGAAATGTATCATAGTATAGTCATTAAAAAGTCAAGTATCGGTGTCAGTGTGTACTTTAGAAATACTCGCATCTTAAGATGTAGGAAGCGGCTCATAGAAATGATATATTAATGACATCTCTAGAAATCACTTTCATAACACGTACTAGCTAACCACATGTCATAATACTTGAGATTGTAAATCAAATACTAGTAATACACTCTACACCGATTTGAAAATTTCGCAAAATAAAAAAAAACGAGAATATAATTTATTCCTAAATGAAAATCGGTCATAACGCCCAATCCTAACTAGCGATCTACCTCGGTGATGGCGATAGTTCATAAAGTATGGGTGCAAACACATGACAATCTCTACACGAAAGCCCGATGGGACGGTAAACGAACACGACCGGAGATAGATCAGTCCGGATAATTATTTAATACTGCCAGCATTATCGTTTGCTACACTGAGTTGGTAAACAATCTAATACAGGGCCTTTACCATGAACTCTTCGAGCAGGACATTTTCCATTGTGGAAGAGAGACCACTGCACTGCGAGTAGCGGCGAAAATGTCCTGCTATAAAAGTTCATGGTAAAGGGGCACACAACTATACATAATAAAGCGTATTGTAATAGCATACTTAACTTCCACTTATGCCCTTCTCGGTATAATAATATTTGAACTTAAGGTAATGCTATTGTGCATACATTAAGTCACGAAGTCCTAGAACGCCTTGAGGGCGCTTAAATAGCACTTTGCCCTATACAGTATAAACATAAGTTATTACTAAACCTTGTCAAATAGCCGGCAACACAATAGTACGAATGTCGTGGTATCGTTCCAGTTATAATCGATGTCAATATCGAGGCTAACTATCTAAGATAACAAAGAATGTAGAGGCTGTATTGTCTCATAGTCTTCACGACCGCCTCGTTGGTTAAATGGCTGCTAAGTGCAACTGCTGAGCATGAGTTGGGGGATGGAATTCCGGGTCGAATAAAAGTGTTACTAGGTACTTCCATTAGGTCATTCTCAGCAGCAGCACGGAGTCTGGAATTATGCCCGGTTGATTTCAATAGGCTCGCCCCCTATTACATTTGGGCCTATAACCTAACTGGCGAAATATCGGAGTACTATATGTGCGCCTCTGCCTAGCCCTTCGAGGAATACGGGCGTGATGTTATGTTTAGCCTTCACGACTATCATTTAATTTTGGTTGATATAGTCATTAACTTTCTTATCAAAACCTAATTTGTAATTATTTTAATACTAGGACTATATTCCTCGAAGGCGTAGGATTTGGTGTAGAACTACTTATTTATGTTACCAGCACGCCTCTGTCTCTTTCAAGTAATAATAATACATACGAATGAGAAAAACACATAATTAAGATAAATAAAAACTTATATCGATGAGCAATGATTTCTTTCTATCAGTGGGTTCTTTATATTCATCATCATTTATTTTCCTCAGGCAGATTTATATTGAGTAACAAAAGAAATAAATTACAGGTTTCCTCTTAATTATTTATTTGGCCTGTCCGTACTGGCTCTTATTAATTTTGATTAACTCTCTAAAAGTTGGTTTTAAGAGCAATTGTAGTTCAAATTCCATTTTATTGTTCATCTAAGAACAACAAAACACGTGTCGCTTGAAATGGAAAGAAATGGGTTCCCAGTCGTAGGCAGTATGCCAGGGGCCTGTCACCATTTATATGAATTTTACACGATATGTCATTGCTTTACGTTTCCAGTTCAAAAACGTTATATGCTTTGCTGCACTGCGAGTGTGCTATATTCTGTAAAATAAAATAAAGTTCTATTTTTATATATTTCTAGCGTAAGTATAATGCTTGACTTGTTCCGTAGCAGAGTGTATCGTGATTATATGACATATATTTCACTTTTATTGTTTTCAAATGTTTTCTTCTTTGTCCAATGATTCCGATAAACAATCAATTACTAAGTAAGTTACTTAGTAATTGATTGTTTACTTACAAACGATTACTAAGTATCAATGGTCTTTCACAGTTTGAAGTAGTGTAGTAATAAGTGCTACGAATAATGCTACGATTCTCTGTTCGACAAAACTACGCCATTAAAAACTACGCCGACATAAATACTCCAATCTACTCCTATAACTGCGTCAAGGAAACATACAAGCCAACCCAATGCTAAAAACCTTTTCACAACTCGCGTTAATTAGAACAAGTAGATAATCAATTTTCAAAACAGCAACGCAACCTTGAAAATGTTTACATGGAGACCTACATTCTAATAACCTTTGAACACAAAAGAAATATAGTTCAGTGTTCGCTAGAAACATTTGTTGCGATCGGCAGCCGTCACAGAGTTTTGCATAATAATAGCACAATGGTTTGAGTGGTACGAAACGTTGTTACAAAACGAGAAAGAAACACCTCCTTGGGTAGCGCCGCCCTGACGCCGTCGCGACGCGAATAGTGATGTGCTGGAATATGAGAAAGGGGACATTAAAAAGGTTACATCGTTCATGGAATTTATATCAAAGAGTGTAGTAACGACTCCTTATAGTAAAATCTTCTAACTATAATCTGGTAAGCACTTATTCTGAATTTTACTTTGAAGTTAGATTGGAGAGTACAGCCCAGTTTAATTCAACGCAGAACCTAATCAACGAAAAATAAACCTAAACGAATTCGCTCGGGAACCAACTCAAATAATTACAAAAGCATTGCGGTGTCACAAACGCGTCGCAGCCAATTTCAATCAAACGTAAATCTAAACGCTTAAAAACTGGGACGTCCCGCGTCCGTGCACATCACTACGGGCTCATGAATTATTCCGTGTTGTGACACTGGCAGTCGCCCGCCCCAAGCCTATCGCCACGTGATTCGGCTGATTGAATAATGGAATGAATCAAAGTATTTAATTTCTTTGAAACTCGATATAAAGGGTGGTACGTCTTATATGATGAATATTCCATTAGAAATTAGATGTTACGTAACCTTTAGTTTTAGTAGATAATCTTTCATAAATTAGGAGGCTTTCTTAATTTATGTATGAGTATAAAACTGTTTAATATCGCCCAGTTTTAAAAATCAGGGTTGAAAAAGAAATGATAAAAATATTATGTCAAGTTCAACCCAAATATTTCGCCATCAATTTTCATGCAATAATTATAATATCAAAAAAATATTCGTTCCAGCTTAAATGAAGGATCCAATTTATTTAAGTACATAGTACGGATAACATCCGTCTTTAAAATCCAATCTGGCCAAACCACGGATGTTGAAATTAATTTCCGTGCGCCCTAAAAATATATCTCAGTATCCCATAAAGTAAAGATAGGAGGTCGAGTGGAGGAAGAAATATTTTTTGCTCAAATAATTGAGCAAAAAATATTTCTTCCTCCACTCGACCTGACAAATAAATAATTTTCGTATATTTTACTGAAATATTAACATTTTATGTTTATTTTTTCCAGAGTTTTCAACAAGAGGTGCTTCACTGAGTTAATCAAAAAGGTAAGTGTTTTAATTAGTTATGAAGGCAAGTTAATATACTTTAACTTTAATGTAAACATTTTAATAAAGTCAAACGTTGCTAGGAACATTGTCGACATCCGGATAGGAACATGCGTCATGATGGGGTTTTCTGATTGAAGTCTTGCAGCTTGAAGTTATTACCATAATGCACTTACTTGGTATTTAATTATGTATTACCATATCACGTGTCTAAGTAAATGATCAACATCAAATTATAACACGTCTTTCTTTTCTAGAATTGGTTTAATTAAAATCTTATACTTCTTAACACAGCATGAACTTGAACGGGCTTTTCAAACCAGTAATAAAACTTTTAAGCGAATTTGTACAAGTATCTACCTATACAAATATATACCTACGTGTTTTATTGTATACCAGTTTATGTTAGAGAGAACTACGTACAAAATAATTAAAATATTAACTCATTTCTCTTTGTCCTAATATTATAATTATCATTTAATTAATTATACGCTTTCAACAAATTTAGGCACACAATTTTGAATGTCTACGTATTTCAGTCTGCTGAAACAGGTAAATGAATACGCACGTTCAATTAAAATTTTAATTAATCCTTAAACAATGTGTTACTCATCTTAATGAGATTAATTCCTAATTAAATGAGAAATTATATATATGATGATAGGTATATTAGTATATCATATCTTGCGCAAATGTCATGAACTTTAGCCGAAGCTATTATTGTAAGCAAATGCGTAGGTTAAGATATTAAAGGTTGAAACATAATGTTATGAGAATTCACTAAAATATAACGTTTTACCTTTTGTAAGGTTGCGCCCAAGATACTTAAGGTCAAATATTTCAAATCAGATTTGGCGCAGCTGCTTTGCGCTTAGTTATAGTATTTTAGGTATATTAGGCTATAGACTTAACGTAACATATGGATAAATAAAATACAGTTATTTAAACACTAAGCGGCGCCTTGGGTCCCTAATCATAGTCCAGTACTCGTTTACCTGTTAGAAAAACAATTCTGGGCTTTTGTGCAACTTAAATAAATACAATTAAATGCGTTTACTAATAGAACTACGAAGCTCCACAGCTTTTTATAAGCAAAAAGGTCTGTTTTCGTGTACGCTGGTTAATCTATGGGCTTTTAACGATAAATGAAATCGGTTTTTTATTCAGTATTTACACTATGGACCTTTTGCTTAAAAGTTCTCATTAAGAATACCACAAGGTACTATGGGATTTGCGTTTCTGATATAAGTAGTTCACTAGCCACCAATCTAAAAGTTCAAGAAATTTATTTATTATTCTTGTTGCTATAGTGTGAAATTATACCTCTGCTTTATTCAAGCAACAGAAGCGTTATCATACCTTAAGTCCTATTTGTTCAATGACGTATTTCTAGTCAGTTAATATGACTTAAAACATTTTAATTTAACTGGGTTTAACCATAAAACAGTTCCAACAGAAATCAGAAAGGCTTTGATGTCGGTAATTAATTTTAATCGTGTAATATTCAATCCATAGTATCTAATTGTATAAGAGAATTTCACTCAGGCGTTCCAATTAATAATTCACAATACTCTTATTTACTCTAACATTTAATTAAAGTTGTAATCCGGGTATATAAAATTAACAATTCCAAATCTCTAACGATCTATTTCTGTTCGTAGCAATTTACGATGTGCCTTTATTTTGCTGGGTAGATATTTTATAATTAATAACTTAGACTGTGGCTACATTAAGTGTTCGACTACTACTAAGTTTTATAATACTCACACTAATACACTTAGTACCTTTATCTTTCGTAGCCCATATCTGTGTTTGTGTATTACTATGTCACCTAAACTCATCAAACTATGGTAAATAATTATCAATACGTAGGTATTTCTCTCAGAATTATCGATTTAGTAAAACTCGCATTTATGTCATTATTGTAGTAAGAAATTCGCAATTCATCGTCTCAGTTCCATGTAGACATAGTGCATCTATGTCTTATTCTATTAAAATCAATGATCAACACAAAATTCAAACATAAAAGCATAATCTCCAACAACTTGAATACAAAATACCTACTGATTAAAACTCCGGGCACAGAAAGGGCGTCACACATTAACACAAACATTAGACTGACGTACCTTACATTAAAAACCTTTGATGCTCAAAACGGGTCCCGCAAACTAATACCCGAACATATCAATACAAATAAGGTCCCAATAAAATAATCCTGTTAATGTAATTAAGGGAGCGAGCTAAAAGGTTGACTGTCAATATCGGGGCGAAGGGGGCTAAACGGATTAGGGTAAACAGTATAAAGAGCCTTTTGTATCCGAAATTAAATGTCACCCGACGTCATTATTCAGCCTCCGGTTGACACGCATACGACCGTTGCCGTCTGCCACCGCTCGATGCTGGAGATCCAGGGCTTTTAATGAATACGACCGTTTGTCGTGTTCAGACACGACTAAGAGACTGCCAGTGCCAAAAAGTTGTCATTAATTTTAAGAACTTTTTACTGCTGTGAGAAAAAGTTGAATGCTATTTCATCCGTGTCGTGTTTTGTAGGGTTCAAATCTCGCTCATGTCCATCATTTTTAAAAGTTTTCTTACGAAAATGTTGCAGTTGTTCGCTAATGAGCTTTCCACCAAAACTCTATGACGGATCATTACATAATATCGTGTAACAATCGTTACTTCTAAAAGACTTTATTAGCTAACCCATTAATTATACTAGCAACGGCTGTCGAAGATGGCCGCTAAACCAAACTTCGCGTTGTGGAAGTATTAAAATATTACCAAGACTTTAATCCAATTTCCACAAACAATGACACCGTGTTCTATTATGGCGCATTCTCCTCTACGAATTATGCAACACATTTATAGCCAACGCGACAGATAATTTACGTGTGCGGCAATAATATTGCAAATTATTGGATAACGTGACATAAAATTATACGGTCGCATCACAGGCTCAATTTTCATAACGAGTGAAATAACAGGGGAGAGCCGAGAGCCGTGTACCTGCGATTCCAATTCGTTTATAACGTCCAACGCGATCCCCGTACTATCCTTTAATGCGTATTGTTATTGGACACAATAACATTAACTGTCCAATATGTATACAGATTTAAATAAGTACCTACCCAAACAAAATAAACATAAACACATATACATAAATACGTACGAGTAATTGAGCTAGAGACAAGATAATAAATGCCTTTTTTCTTACTGAAGTAAATCGCCCTGTCAGTCTCACGTAATAGAATGCAAATGGGATTTTTCGTCAAGATACAGACGCTTGATAAATTAAAGTTTAATTTACGTGGTTTTATCTACCTTACAACTTTGCCTGCGGCTTCACATTGAAGAAAAGTTGTTGAAAAAACGGGGCTGTTATCTTGATAAACAAAGACAACTTGTTTATCTCAAGTCCCGAAACGGGAGGTATTATGTAATACGGATAGTCTAACAAGAAACTCAATGAACCGATTGACGCAGCGGTTAAGATACAGCTTTCAGCGCTAACGGTCTTGGTTCAATATTTGCATGTCTTGGTTTTTAAGCTGAGTGTATATAAAAATGCAACATCAGAAAGTTTTATATACGTAGAGCACAATATAAAACATTTATAAGACAAATACTGTACGAAATAACTGATTTTATGAACATTGTAGAATTTTGGGTAACCATAATGTTACATGTGAGAACTGGCGAACTAGAGGCCATTATGTAATAAATTGTTCATGTGACACGAGATACGAGGACATAATTATTTATTAACTCTAAACTTGGAGTTGCAAAAAGTTATCACACGAAATAATGTTCCCAAACAACCGCAACACACAAAATTGATTTATTATCAGCTGTATATGGTAAAGGCAAACATTATTAGTAAACCCATAAATTAGCAGTAAGATGTAGACATATCAAGAGCGCGTTCGTTGAGCTTCAAATACACTAAGCATTCACCTGTCACTTTAATCCGGATTAATTAATTGTAAAGAAATGTACTCGTATGTACTTATATAGGTAACTACTACAATATTTACAAATTGGGGCCCGTTACATACGAGTAGATTAATTGCTCCTGTACTGTAGATCTCCAATAATAATAATACCCAATAGTTCCTATCGGGCCTCTGCGTATTGGACCTGTGTCCCCACGTAAGCCTTTTTAAAGACCGGGTATCTTCTGCAAGCTTGATAGCCCGAGTAAAAATAATAATAATAAAATTGAAAAATTGTCTACATCGGTCCAATGATTAGTAAATATTAACCAATATGGATTAGTAAATCCAATTAAATAATTAAAATTATATGTTTTTTTAAGTAGCCTGTTCAGTGTCCCACTGTGCAGGGCAAAGGCCTCCCCATTATTTTTCCACAAAACCCTGTCCTATGCCATTACGGGCCATGTCTTTCCCGCAAAGATGTCCAAATTATCTCGCCATCGCCTTCTCGGTCTGCCTGGTCGTCCGGCGGTGGTATCCATTTAGTGGTAATATTGGCCCACCTTTGTGGGTTCATACGCACGACATAGCCAGCCCACTCCCACTTTAGCTTGGCAGTTTTTCTGCCCACGTCCGATATACCTGTCATGTATAATTACAATTAACCAATAATAAATTAATTAATACTTTGAACATTCAACGATGTTCAGCTACACCTGTCGCCGTCAAATCAAGGGTGAATCGTACATTCCACATTAGTACATGAAAGTCTTAACATATCGATGCATAAATCATTTATGGGTCATAGTCACCGATGTGGCCAAAATTCCCAAAATAAAATAGAAACACAAAATACCCACATTAAGGTATTTCGAGTGAAGTTCCAAGCAGCGCTAAATTTCAGCCAGGTCTTACATTCTAGTTGCGAAAATACCGAATGGTACATCTAGCTCAAGCAATCCGCACCCTGGACAGACCTAGCTATGATCTAGCTGACCGAGTTATTATTTAATCTATTATTTTAATATAATAATTATAAAGTAGCTCACAGGCAAAGAAAAACGTTGTTATGTTAAAGTTTTCTAGACCAATCTTCAACAAAGTGCGGTCATTATTACGTCTATAAAAGTAACATGGTTTACAAGACATTTATAATATCTAGCAAAGAGGTTTGTTAGCTCGCTACGATATCTAACAAGGATCGCGGATAGCCCTTGTCTTCGAAGATATTATCTGTATTGTTCCCTAACATCTATTGTATAGACTTTAATTCTGCGACGTCTTGAAGATTTATTATCTCCATCGGAACTTGTATTTAACCGACGTTATACAATCTTAACAACACATTATGCAATATAAGATAACTTCCTGCTGCAATGGCATTGCTTACTGAATTATCCACTTTATTATCTAGATTTAAGTGCAGATAACCTTAAAACATCTTAAAATGAAGTTAGTTACGCCAAACACTTCCGAAGATTTATATCACCTTCTTATATAGTGAATGAATGAGTTCTGAAGTTTTAAAATGGCATGAGAATTTGAACGTCGAATAGTTCATCTGAAACTATTTAAGTGAAATATAAATTGCGTGTGAATCATTCTCACATTTTTATCAAGTTTACTAACAAGATATTATACCTAAGCATAAATCTAAGTTCAAGCTATACACGGGTATAGATAATTCTATTGCTATGACCAAAACCCACACAAACAACCGAAGCAAATATTTAATAAGTAAATACACTAAGTCGACGTTCACCTAGGCTCAAAGCTGAGTAATGCTCCTGCACATCGTGAGACGTGTAAATAAGTCAACCGAGCGTGTAGCTCCGACAATAGTTTCCTCTGAATCCATTGTGTACTCTTCTTCAAAAACAGATGTCGCTTGGAATAATAGATGTAACTCCATTGCCGCTTGCAGTAGTGTTTTGTAGCCGACTTTGCGTCCAATGCGGGCCCGACCCCTGATTAGACGACTCTGACTCGGGAACTGTCCACAACATTTCAAGGCTTTATTGAAGTTACAGACTTGACATGCCAGTTGGGCTTTCAGCGGCGAATAAGTTTAATCTTCGTCTTGTTTCCAGTAAACCTGGTGGCACTACGATTGCCAAGGGTACTCTTAGTTACTGCAGTACCTAAAAATAACTTAATGCAGTTGTACCATCAATAGGCACCGCATTTAAAGCCGTGGAATATGAAGTAAATACATGAGATACTACGAACGAACGGAATAATTATAATTTACCTCCGTGAGACTAACACACAAATGCAAATTAATTAAATTTTAACCTCGCACAATGCATCTAATCCAATGTGCTTGCACAACAATCGCATATTTAACACTAGAACGCGTCTTTTGTTTGATGTAACAAATGACTGCGTTTAAGAAAACCACCCGTGCATTGTGTAATTAATTAAATACGTAGGCGACAACGATTAGTTTGCAGGATTTGTGAGTCCTTGGGTCCCTTCGGACATAAATAAGCTGATCGTGCATGCAAAGTAAACAAGTGATGTTTTGCAATAGTACCATTGTTTATTGAGCATAACTATGCATACCGAATGTTCGGCATTTGTCGAGACACTGCCGAGTGCCGAGGACGATTGTGAAAATAGGCAACTTGTCAACAGTGATTTATGTTCGGCGCACGGCACCGCATCCTTGGCTCAAAAACTTCGTAAACAAATACACGGTGTAACAAAAGGATTCTAGAGTTGTGCCGCTATTTGTACGGCTTGTTCGTAAGTCTAAACATTTGTTGAAATACGAATCTCTTGCTGTGTAGTTTCAGGGTTAGTTTGCTTGATCAAACTTGGAGACTAGAATATGTATTGATCTTAGAATATCAAGATGTCAAGCCTAATACATAAAAATGTCAAGATATTGATGTACTCGTATGATAAAAAAAAGCTAAAATAAAATAGCCGCTAAGTATACATATAAAAAGAGAACGGTATTTTTTGGCATAAAAACTGTCTTTCAAACTCCATAAAATGCTGTCAAGATGTGGACGACGCGTAAACGAGACAAAATAACAATGCTTTTAATCAAATGTCACAAAAACAGGTAAATACTTTTTGACAGAAAAAATAAGAGTATCGAGGTGGTTGCTATTGTTGTCGGTATACTTTGTTTTTGATTCTGAAAACCATAGTTACCTAGTTGAAATATTAATCTTTATGTTCTTACAGAGATAATAAATAACACCATACCTAACCATAGAACAAATATATAGCATTGTATTTTTAAGCGGGGCAGACATTAAGGCTGAACCATGTTGTCCAAAAAAATTCGTACTATGTCATATATTATGAAATCGAGAAATAAATAAGTGTGTTTTCTAAATTAATTGTTTTCTTAGTAACAACAAAGTCACCGGTGTAGATAAAGATCTTTTTCATTAAAGAACGAACAGAAATCGATTCTGGTACATTTTAGGGGCCTCAAATCGACTCCATTATACAACCAGTACAGTACCTAAAAAATGTACTTTCGAAACGTACTTTTCTGGTGCATTGAAATCCTGAAAATCCGTCCGACTCCGTGACAATTAAAACGTCAATGCCGAAACCGAAGCTCGATATCGCAATTACGTGACTCGTTATACGTTATTAATTGTTTACTAACTGCCTGTAATAACCTGTTGCCAAATATAAACTATATTTGAAGTAATCTGTATCTCCGCTTAATGCGTTATTGTATGCAAAATATCAGGGCTGGTATGCCGAACATTGTTATATCTATAAATTGGCGCAGTAATGGGAACAAAAATGACAAGTATTTAAATATAAGGAATATTAATTGTATTTAAAGGTTAAGTATAAATTCATATTTTCATCATATCAAAGTAGTATCGGGTCTCGAGCCTTGATAATGTGGGCCTGGACCGCTGACATAAGCTATTGATTTCTGTATGGCGCCGTGTGTAGTTTCCTTCTTTGAGGTCTCAACTAAGAAGAGATGAACTTCATGTGTGCGCAAATCGTATAAACTTGTACGCCCATCGTCTTGCCTCTTTACCTGCTATAAATTGTAGAAAATAATAGAAACAATTAAATATTGTATTTTTTATGAAACTGCTAATATTCGGTAATCCTCCCAACTGTTAAAACAATTTTTCTGTTGCAATAGGTACAACTTTGAAATTTTAGAAACATTCATAGATACTGTTAATATCTGAACAACCTGCCCTTGTAATAAGTCTTGCTCGTAATCATGAACCATATCCTTAATCATGTTACAGTAAATTAACTAGATAATCGCTAAATTGTAACACCAATGTTAACAGTAATCAGTGCTCACAGAGGTGTAACGTAAGCCAAACGCCTTGAGAACATAAGTTTCTATTTTTTCACAGCGCAGGGCATTTGCCCAACAAATGTAGCAACAGCAATATAATATAGAAACTAAGGCACGAACCCTTCTAAGATTTCGAAGTACATTGCGCTTTTAAAACCATTAATCAAAATGCAGTTGAATATATCAGTCAAAGTACGCGAAACAATGCGACCGTTCATTGTTTCAGTTAAGTGAATGCGCGCGCAGTGCACCTTATCGCTAAAAAGTAAACTCGATCAAAGGCACAGCGCACAGCAATGTAAGTCGTGGGATCTTCCCACGTGCTGTGAGAGCCTGATAATTAGTCGTTAGCCAACAATTTGCACGGTGTCGTGGATTACGATAAAAAAAAAACTTTTTTTTATTAATACTTTATCAAAATTTAGAATGGAACAAATATAAGGAACTGTCACTCTTAATAGAGCTCTGTCGAAAGCAGTAGATCCCCAGTAAACTCAAATGTAAACAGCAAACTTAAGTGTAAGTAGTACATCTTTGTCAACCCCTTTGAATATAACAAGCTGTACATTACACAAGTTTAATCTTCTATATATCGCTGTCCAAACATTGTTAATGTTTACAATTTACAACTTTATTACGTCGATTAAAGTTTCATAATTTGACTATAATTTGTCAGTCAGTCATTACTGCCACCCAGGAGACTGATCGACTTGTTATACTTGCGACAGTTGGTGAATGACTCAATTTGTTATGGTAATCTGTACAGTATCACTAACTGATGTGTGCGCAGTATCATAACTCATTGTTCTTGCTTAAATGCTCATGCTAATCTCATTCAGAGCCTAAGGTGTTATGCATTTAGGACGACTTAAAATTGTCTTTATAAATATGTATGTGCATGTATTTAATACTGTCAGAGACTGGAGTTTAAATTATAATCTCATTAACCTGACATTACTGAATTAATTATATCTCGACTATTAGTTTTCGCAAATAATATTTGCGGTGACAAACTTACAACTATGAACTCTCTCTGTCGTAGCTAATCATTTAATTTACAGCGTACGTGTGATGTTGGCAGAATGCAGTTACCTATATTGATTGCAAATATACCTGTCACGACCATCATCATCGAAAATCACGATCGAAATTATTGGATAGTGCGCAATCCAATTTCATCTCGGCGCCTGCGTCGCGGCACAATGCAATTTACTAGTCGACGTTTCAACACGCGCGGCATACTCATATTTCCACAGCACACCCTATTTTCATCTTCGGCAAATCCGAAAGATGTCCCTATTTGTTATATGAATGGAACTATTGACAACTGAATTGATGCATTCGTCTCGAAACAGTGACAAGTTCACAAGTTCGGTAACGTCTTTACGAAACCTCTTCGGCGACCCACCCATTGCATATTCCTCACGGTCCGCCGTTTCGAAGTATCAAATTTATTTTTATATGTATTTTTATTGTTTGCGGTGAGGATTGTCGCCTCCTTAGGGGCTGTTTGTATGCGGACTGAGAAGAATTACGTGTGCGACGGAGCGGATCCACTTAAGAAGTAGAGATAAAACAATTTGTTTAGAAAATGAGCTGTATAATGTTTATTTTATTTATTTATTTAAATCACTTACAACTACCTTTACAGGAATCCCATCCCAATACGATAGTGTAGACACTTACTATATTACCTTAACTTACTAAATTGAACAATTAACACTACTAGGAACTTATTTATAATCATTAATTTACTAAACTTATTCTAATAACATAATGTACTTAAAGTTACTTTAATAAAGTCACTTCGTGAACAAATAAAAATGTCTACTTTTTCGGCAACAAGATTTAGCGTGTGTAAAGTTCTTATTAATGGCGTTGTGTCTAATAGTTTAGTCCTGCCCCGGGGTACCGCAAACAGGCGCTGCCGCCGCCGCCGATGTACGCATAAATCCGGCACACATAAGTTTATGCATTGCAATACCCCCGGGTTGCAAATGTTACCATGAAATACTCTAAGCACATATTCTGCCAGTGACACATCCCTCCTGGTTTCCAACTTGTTGTATCCAACCATGCCTAGAACAAACAGGGTTGGATACATCAGTGGATAGAAGGGATATACCCCATAGAGTCTGAGATACAGAAACCTTGTGTACTTATTTTGTATACGCTCCAGCATAAGCTTGTACTTAGCTTCATGTGGAGCCCATATTGAAGCATTACACTCCAATTGACTCCGTATTAGAGCATTGTACAATGTAGCAATGGCTCTGATGTTTGTGAAGCCCTGTGCTGTCCGAAGTACAAACCCCAGACTTTTGTATGCTTTTTTACAAACTTTGTGTACGTGCTCTCGGAATGTCAATTGGGCATCTACACTCACGCCAAGATCTCGCACCGTCTCTACTCTTTGCAACGGCGCTCCGTCCACCACGTAGTTGTAATGTAGTGGTATTCGGGCACGGCTGAAAGATAATATTGCGCATTTGGTCACGTTAAATGCTAACCCGTTCTCGTTGCTCCACTCTACTACTCGGTCTATGTCTTGTTGAAGGCGCAGGCAGTCGCTTTCGTTTTTAATAGCTAAGAGCAACTTGAGGTCGTCAGCAAATAATAGACACCTGGCATTCCTCACAACTTCAGGCAGATCATTAATCATTATTATAAACTCCAGAGGCCCCAAGTTGCTCCCCTGACTTACGCCCGATCTTGTGTAATATTGTTCGGATTGGTGTCCACCGTATTCAACATATTGTTTCCTGTCTCTCATGTAGCTTGCGAAGAAATGTAGCATTTTAGGAGTGCATCCGACTCTCGCCAACTTCGATAACAAGATATCATTATCAACTAAATCAAATGCCTTCTTGAAATCAAAGTAGGCGGCGTCCACCTGCACCCCCGCATCAACATGAGGGACCACATACGCCATCGCATTTAATAGGTTGCTAGTGGTGCTACGTGCTGGACGGAAGCCGTGCTGGGCGTCCGACAGTTGGGGCGCAATTTGTTCGAGGAGTTTTCGTTGTATGGCAGACTCTAATACCTTAGCTGGTGTTGACAGGATCGCAACTGGTCTGAACGACTCTATTTCCGGCTGTGTGTGTGTGTAATGTGGCTGCATATGATATTGTATGAAAGGAATCTGTAAACTAGCGTAGTTTAGTGTTTATTTTATCAGTGAACGTGTCCTCTGGGTGCTATAACGGTTCGCAGTGGAAGGATAAAGCTGCATATTTCTCATATGCAATATCTAAGTCGGGATGGATGGTCCTGTACTTATTCTAGTGGTGTAGTAGCGCAAAGCGCATATTTTTTGCGGCAGAGCGGCGCTCGCCAGTACGAAGTGAATGCACACTTGATTGTATAATTTAGTTAAGTTAATCTCACTGCGAATTGCGCGAAGCTCGCCGGTTTTCAATTTCACATTTGAATGCTATGAACGTTGTTTTCGCGTAAATTGTGTTAATCTCCCCGCGCCCGCGCCGCTTGCGGTAACAATGTAGATGTTACCGGCAATGTGCATAATAAGGAATTTTTTGAATTTCTAAAGGAATGAAGTAAAGTATCTCTGCATGTATTCCGCGAATAGGCAGGCAGATATGTGCCTATTCGTACTACTGTTAGCCAAAAACGATAAATCACTTGAAATGGGAGGCGAGTCAATTTAAATTCCAAACACGCTGGAAATTTCGTAGCTTAAACGCCTAACACTTTTTGGGCGACTTAGAGATCGAAACAAAGACCGCAATTTCGACCGCCACGTTTGTAATCACGTGAAATTTTCTAAAGAATGTTAAAAAATCTTGAATAAACACACTATCGATAACATGGAGACCAATTACAGCGCGGTACGCGATTACTCAATAAATATTCTGTAATCCGAAAATAATTAACGCGAAAATGAACTTAATGAATAATATAAACAGAGGTGCAATCCAGTGCAGTTAACATCTACAATTCAGTGAATACATTACTCGGGAATAACGTAATAAATTAGTTGGTAAGCCCATGTGTTGGGATTAAAGAACTTTTTGTATCGATATCCGATACTGTGTTTACAATAGTTGGTTGTAAATTAGTGGAAACTCTTTCCAGTGTCAAGTGTGTTTACATTTGTGAATCTCACATTACACTGTGAGTCAGAACACATTATATGAGAACATTCTTGAAGCCAGCCCAAGACCGTGCACGTATTTACTACACGCACTACAGTCTTAATATAATACATGAATAGTGAAGAGACACATGCGGCGTAAAACCTCGCATATTATTTGACGTTAACAATAATCTTGTAGTTTAAGCGCATGCACAGTTGCTCACACATCATCCTCCCGTGGGCTTAACGAAGCGGCAAAAAATTTCGCACAAATTCTACAAACAGTTGTAAATTGCTAAAATAAGACGGATAACTAGTGAGCTGAGCCACTGGCCGTAATTCACTGGAGAGAATCTGAATAATTTAGCCAGAGTACGTTGAGTCACGTTTACATGCCTGCATCTAGCGAAAATGTTTTCAAGCAGCAACACTGGGTCCTTTTGAAGGGAATCCAGGAAACTACGCTTTGAAAGCAATCAAGTCGGTGTTAACGTTCAAAGTAATTTCTTTGGCTTCGTCGGTTCTGATAGACGCTCTTATTACGTATTGCGATGGTAATGTAGATGGCATCTTTGAATAGTAACTTGCAATCTTGCTTTTAATTATGGTTAAGAATGTATGTATAACTCTAACAGTTAGAAGAGGCAGTGGTAGGTAATTAATATTATTTATTAGTTGCCCTTTGAATATTTTATATGCATTTGGGAACATACATCGGTTCTTACATGATTAATAATATTTATGGAATATCAATCATAACTAGATTTCATGTTTCGTTCTGATGGCAAAGCCTTTGATTCTTAATCTATGCTTATAATATTAATAACATCCCATTAATTAGCCACGAAACCCCAAAAACCACAAATTACTAAAGCAATAACCAATACCCGATCCGCAATAAGGCACAAAGCCTTGCTGATTCGACACTAATTACTACTTTCGCTTTACAGTTGATTATTGACGGTTAAACCAGGGATCACGATCGCTTCCCGTAAAAGAATCCTGTAATCCGATTAAACCCACTGGGTTTAACCGGGTAGCGTCAACAGCGCACGCGAGCCACCCGGTTTCTTTTTTAAACCGACCTCGAGCATAGATCAGGGGTTGAAATTGAAATGAAGAAAAAGTGTACTTTGGCCCATTGGTGGTGCAGAATATTTGCGTTGTTTACTACAGCCGCTTCTATTGTGACTTAGAAACGAAAGAACAGAAAACAGATAGGTGCACTACACAAGATAAAATAAAGGACAATATTATCACATTATGTGCTTTTTAAAATCCCCAATATGTCGATAAAGTAACATGATTTTATATTGCTCGAGGTATATATTTAATAACGCGCTTATAAATATCACTAAGGGTCGCGATGTCATTATTCTACAAAAAGAAATAACTGTTGTCATAGAAATGCGTTCGAGAACTATCAATTACACTATTAATGTGATCTATAAATCTAGGGTCCATTTACTAGCAGCGAATTCTGTCGTCTGCGTGGCTTATTGGGTGAATTTATCAGTGTCATAGAATCTATACTAACGGGTATTGTATCTGTGATAGGCTAACTTTTAAGATCTCAAATGGCTTTCGAAACTTGGATGCTACATATTCAGCAGGTGGACACTAAACAGGCTTTTACTGATCCTAAAATCAATAGATTTCTATTAACTCGAGAATAAACTGACACTAAGGTACAGAAAGAAACTTCATGACATTAATATTGAAAAGTAGGTATAATATTAATAGGATTATGATTAGTAAGGTAACGTATTATCATTACAAATGTATCGTAGAAAATTCATTTAATGACTCACAACGGCCGCAGCAATAAGCTAGTTTCCTATAAATTTTGCAAGACCAATTAGCTCCGTATCTGCAATTTTCCGTAGTATTTAATGATTGGATTAAGCCTGGTCCACTATAATGGGACCAACAACAAACTCGAAACGAATTGTTACTAAAAATTAACAACGCGAGCTACCATAATCATATAAAGCAATCCCGTTAGTGCAAAGCATTTGAATTTGTATGTGTAACTCGATTTGCGAACAAAAACACCCGAGTGCATTAAAATGGAGTAAAACTGCGAAACGCTATAATCGCTAATTGAGTTTTATTCCCAGTGTTCCGTCTGTGTGCCACCGCGCCACCGCAATTTATTTATTGTTGTTTTAACTTACTTACGTAAAATTTTGTTTTATTGCACTCAGGTATAACTTCGTTATGAATCTCATGAATATGGCCAATGAGTTTAATTTGATAGTAGACTTGTTTTGTTTTTTAATTAAAATCTTAGTTACTCTATTTTATTTTTGTTTCAGGTATGTTCTCCACTTCATTTGTCAGCTTTACCAAGAACAGAAATAACTAAGAACACTATCGTTATTTTTGGAAATTCGCATACATTCGCATACACAATTCCGCGCATCAACCTTTTCACAGAAAAATACCTTAACAAAATGGAATATTCAGAAATATATCGACATTCGACATGTTGACCTTTTCAAATGTTGAAATTGTGACAACCCCTCTGCCCTTTGCATCCAATTACGAAAGGTTGTAATGAAATTAATTAGTGAACTTTACCTGACACTCAGTGGGCGTAATGACGCTAGTAGGCTTCCCGGCCCCGATCTGACTTTCAAGAAAACAAAGTTTAAAACCACCCCCAGATATCGGTAGCTATACTTTTACAATTGGAAGATTACACCAGCCCACAATCGTTTCATTAGATATATCCGTTCAAAACAGAATTTAAAACAAGCTAATATTTTGTGTACTATAATATTATATTATTTTGTTTTCCATTTTTCTAATTGATGTGAATTGCTCACATCAGAAGATCGTTATTTCATTCATAGCTTCGTTGAAAATGTATACGCACAATGTATTGCTTATAATGAATCAAAATTCCAATCTAATATTAATGCCTGTCTTTGCTTGGCTCAGTTATCTCGAATGTAACATTACCAAAAATATTCAGTTTAGTACAGCACTAACAAAATCTACTCCATAAAGCGCATTGGTAAAAAACGGAAATCAAAACGACTAATTTCATTTCTCATTAGTAAGTCGGCTGACCGCGTGCGGCGAATCTAACCAATTTAATTACCGAAGATTAAAACGTAAGATAGAATGCTTTTCAATTTAAACATTACGTTATTTTCCCCGTTACTGCGGAGTAAGAGAATCTCTGAGGTAGAGATACTTATTTTTCCAGGTATAGGTTTAATATTAAATAGTCGTAATTTCTGAAAGAATAGAGGTATTTAATGACGTAAACCTTCTAACGGTAACTGTTAAAACATGTCAGAAGTTGACAATTAAATTAAAGAAAAAATGTCTTACAAATGGTATACTCGACGGACAACGCTAATACATATAACGTCCTCCTGACCGAATTTCGGTCACGGCGGCCTGTCTCAGCTGAGACTAGCAATCTGCGCAGGAGATATTATAGTGCACAAGTATGCGTGCAGACACAGGTACACTCCCTATTCCCTCACTCTCATAATCCGATGGAACGGTAGACCGATACGACCGGAGAGAGATCAGGCGAAGGACCAACGGCTTAACGTGCCTTCCGAAGCACGGTTAAGCCGTGCTCGCCGCGGTCAGTCTTGTGATGGGTGACCGTTTTTACATGTCGAGACCCCACCGTGCTTCGGAAGGCACGTTAATACATATATATATGTATAGATAGCAGTACCGACCATAACTGCAAGCTTCTAACGATATCATCTATGGGTATCAACTTTTTTAATGTTTCGCGGATAGATTTACGGCGTACTAAACCCTTGTAGTGTAATATACCGCAAGCTTTAGCCTTTTTCGTTGAAAGTTTATGCGGTTATAAATTTGGCCACGCCTTGATTTTGGCCCGATAATAGTGGAAAACCTCCATAGATTAGGTCTAAATAACGTAAACTCGGTAACGTAGCAACTTTGATATTGTGCCAGATTAATACGAGCTTTAGAACCTAATTCTAAATAACTTTGTACGGTTCTTAGAATTAGAATTCTTAGATTGAAATTATCCATTACCTAAGAAGTAAGATTATTTTTTGCCACTATTTCTGAAAATGTTAGAACCACAGAAAAGTAACATTTACTTTGACAATAATATTAATATATAATAGCATTAAAATTCCAGACTACGTGGATAGACTGATAATTAATTTAGGAATTTTATTGTAAGTGTTTTAGATGATGTAAATGATTGCAAACAAATTGCAAAAAAAAAACAACGCGGTTACGCGAAAATCGATAACGCAATTTCTGTTCGTACGAACGCGCAAACTAACATAACTATGACAAATAAGCGACCTAGTTGACATAATTATAGACAACATCTCTACGCAACAAAAAGTTTCATAAATTGTTGCACGAATATATTCCCACCTCACCCACTTCATTGTTTTCTAAACTGCACATCAAGTGATCATCTACAATCCGATCTCATTGTCCATCTGAACGATCAAACGTCAGTGGATGCGTCACGTCACACGTCGATATTCGTTCGGGTGACGACATGCGACCATTCTATTAGAAGAGCCATTATAGCCTCGTACAAAGATTGCATTGCTTAACACACGATGTTCGTGCAATCGCGTTGTTTTAGGACAAAGCCTAACGAAACGGGAATGCCTCAATCATCGCGGCATACGTATGAAATTGAAAGCAAATCATAGCACGTTTGCATTCAGATTATAAGCTTATTTCCATAAGTGCCTATCACGCAGGTGCAAATTATCTCTAGTATATGCAATCAAACGCGCAGTAATCACTGGGATTGTGATTGAAGGATTGCGGAGTTAGGGATGCTGTCATATTAAGTAATACTGTGCATGACAGTTAATTTCGCAACTTGGCTTCTGCATCGAGGACGGCTCAGGACAGACCAAATAGGTTTGTTTTGTTATAATTATATTACAACGACTGTATTTTCTGAACTGTTAGGCAGTAGTGTATTGTTAGGTATAGACCCACATTTAGACAATAATAGAAAAAATATTAATGAGTCATATAAATGTTTGTATATTTAGTAATTGTATTAGGTCCATCCACTATATTGTTGATTTTACGAACCTCGGATTTCGTTGAAAATAGGGAAGACGCAGCCATATTAGAGGTAAATTGAGGTTTGGTTTCTATCTCTGACCGAACAAACTGCAGGAAACAACGTTCCTATTTCACGCCAACATACTGGTAGAGCGAGGTATTAAGCCGGCCGAGCTTGACTATTCACTGCTGCTACTAGCGTAACAGTTGACTGAAAAAGATTTAGGTATTTTTTCCAGTCAACATAACGATAGCTCAGATAACACCACCAATCACATGTCTACAGAAGTATTGAAGGAACCAATTAAAAACTATAATTTACTTTAACATTGGGCTGAACTGAACTGACACAAACATAGCGTATTTGCTTTTCTCATTATATTTCTGATTGCAACAACACTTCAAAGAAAATTCAATACGAAAGTGCTCAAGCAATACGATAAATTACTTCAGACATCACAATAATTCACATTTCACATCTGATTGGGTGCGAAAAGCATATTTTTAATAACAAGTATCGGAATAAACATATTTATATTCCTTTCATAACAACGGGGTATATTTTCCACGCCGAATTCTAATCCGCATAAAGGGTAAGTGGATGATTTCTGACGTGCGGACGAGTGTAAAGGGCCGCGAGTGGCGTGTGTCGAATGTGTAACTACGACCTACATTTCGATACGGCTGCTACGGAAACACAATCAAAACTCAATTCGATAACACTTCCAATTTATAGTTGTATCACGCAATGACGACTGACAAACATCACATAAATACTGGTAGAAACATAGGTTCACGTCAAGAAATTATCGCTGAAATTATCGATTAGGTACCGAGTACTTACCTCGGATTTTTTGTACGTGTGACAGACAAAGCACTGCTACTTCATAATAGTAGTAAAATGCTCTATTCTCCTACCTGTATCTCTTCCTTTGTATGATTAACTACTGATAAAGCTTTTATCTTAATAACACTTCGGATCGCGAGCTTTTCAACTATAAAGAAATGATCAATACCGTTACAAATATTAATGCAGAACAATGTGGATATTTATTTAAAATCATTATCAGTCTCGTATAGAACCATCCATGCATGGACACTTAAAATAGTAGGCACTATTATATTTAGATCTGAAGAGTAATACATAACCTTATATGCTGCTAAACTAACTCTTGCTACCTCATATACAGTAGACGTAACTATTAGTTTATTAGACGTATTTATAAATATCTTCTATCGCTTGATATTCTTCCATTATAAGTACTTACTTATAATGGAGATACTTACTTATAGTATACTTACGCTTACTTAAGCGTAAGTATACTTATTTACCTATATTGGAACAAACACTATAAAGTACAGTAATATATCTAAATTAAAATAGTTTCTCACTTACTTAATTGTGAGTGCGTCTACGTTGCGAATTCGCATTCGTGAACCGACTACTGATTAATTGCTGGTACGAAGTACATAGTTACGTGATATGTCAAATGTTTCATCATTTCGTTCGAAGCAATGAAGGCTGAACAATAGATTTTCCAATAAACCTCGTATCGTGAATAGTAATTTGATCTTATCGCAGCAACATTATTTTTGGATATGAATTAAATGAATGATTAAAATAGGCATATGTATTAATTTATTTCATTGAAAGTCCATTTATGAGTTAAGCCTCTTTATAGACAGCTACAATAAACCCCTTCCCATCATCATCATCCTATCTCTGTCCACTGCTGGACATAGGTCTCTCCTATGGCACGCCACTGAGCTCGATCTTCGGCCCTCCGCTTCCAATGGCTACCAGCCATAGTGCGTTCATCGTCGTCCCAGCTGGAAGGCGACCAACGTTAACCGATCCGTGGTCTCCACTTACACACACAAATAAACCCTTTAACAAAAATGTATTGCAGCGGTGATTGTAATTTGTTTATTCTATTGCAAGATTATATTAAGATGCATATAATTTCATTACTTTTGAAATTCCAGATGTGATTGACTAAAAGGGTCTTTGATTACTTAACCACGTCACATATTACACGGACAGTAAAAATGCCTATTTTATTCAGAAGCAAGAGTATTTTCATTCGTCTTCTTTTGTGTCTCCAACTATAAAGCAGTTTTGCTCTTGTAAAGGCTCGAGTGTGTTACTATGCAGTTCATTGCTGCTACTGAAAAATTCCTAGTAGAAAAATCCCTATGCCATTTTTACCGACCCGGAAATATACTACCTCATGCTCGGCTGATTACTATTGATCAGTAAGCGCTTTTTACGAAATGCATTCCAATAGCATACTGCGCTGTACTATAGCATTATTCGTTTTCCCGACATAAAGTTCTTTGACATTCGTGAAATGCACGGTACATTTTAATTTGCTAATGGCAAAGAGTTCTACAGAAACCTTATGAAATATCCAAATACCTGCATAGAAATACCTATAGATATTATTTTGTAGATTTGTGTCAATGGTTGTTACATAGTATAGTAGTTAAATATCAATTTAACGTACTTCCATGTTATTTGGAATTTAATTACAAAATTAATGCAATTCATACAGAATCAAGGTTCTATTCAAAACATTGGAAATTCAAACTGTAATAATTACACGCTCCATACGCGTAATTAACGAGACTGCTTTACAAATGGCTGTGAACAACTGAGCAATGAGTGACATGGGTGACGACGGACGTGCGGCGCGAGACGTGCTTCAGAATAATGACCGCCAAATGAACCGGGGACCGATGTGAATCCCAACACTATGATGCGATTGCACCGCGCAGCTCCGCTGTGAATTATTGGATTGATTGCGCCGTCTTGTTTCATCTGCATGAAGTATTATGTTGTTCATGATTTTTCACGCAGACGTTACTAAATATCATATTCGCAAAATTTACTTAATAGTACTAAACTATGTATTTATTCACATTTTAAATAACACAAGTAAAAAGTGTAATCAATTATTCAAACCTGGATAACTCGAAGATATAATACACACTTCACCGTTATCTCTTCGATCGTAGTTGATAATATCGTGTCAAAGTTTGCAACAATGCGAAACTAGTCACCGGTTCCAATATACAGTGATTCCAGTGCTGCAAGTCAGAGTGTCTCTTATACAAACGCGTGGCTTCACAGAGCAACAATGGAATGCAACAAAGGACAGTCGAGCTAGAATAGCTCGGCTCTATTGAACGTGGATAATCGATGCGGATCAAGTATGAGCGACAGCCAGCGTTGTTGCCGTCGACCTACTCTGAATTACTATGTCAGCTCCCAGCGACTGTAGTGTCGAACAAAAATATCGGTTTCGTGTCGACGAACTAAAGTACGTACGTGTAAAGGATATTTCATTCGTTTGAATAAAGATAACGATCCTCTACGACCCTCTACGTACCTTTACACGTCGCAGTCATGTCACTTAATTCGTCACCCAATAAATCGCCGTTTGTGGTGGCGTAAGGAGGTTTACGTTCGACACTCGACGTTTATATGCTACATAATGGTGATAATATATGACTCCCATTCAAATTTAATTGTTACGAACGAAGGTATACGACTTTACCACTTTAACATACGAACAACATAGGGAAACAATAACATTTAATTTTCGTCGTAGCTTTTAAGCCAATTTATAGCTTTTTTGCGAGAAAGGTTGTTACCGTGACTGCTTATAAAACATTACCAACAAATGTCACAGTTTTTTCCTATGGTGCCCCATGGGGAAACGATGTGACGCTTTGGTTGAACTACGTAACGTGACTTCCAACAAGACTGATTACTCCTTCTTTATTTATAATTTGTGCTAGTTGTCGGTCGACTGAACATGTCAAAATATCTAGCAAATGTATGCATCAATAAAAAAGTAGGCAGTAATACGTCCACTTATCGACAGTCTTACAATTTTAATGAGCTACGAATCAACGCTTTCTCTTCAACGTTTGATTACAAACAGCATACAATTCTCGCTTTAAATAAATTATTCACTTCAAATACAAATATAAATAAATACCTGCTTCATATTCATTAACATACGACATCACTACTATGGGCTCACATTTAAATATGTGTATGTCAGAAAATGCAGAGTGCACTTAATAAAAGCATCGCAAATCTCGCATATGCGTGTCGCGAACGTAAATTGCGAAGACTTAAGGGCCCTTAGTGTTGTTGACAACGGGTGTATACTGTATAGCTGTACCCACAACTGTGCATGTATAGCATGTTGTAAGCATGCTCTCTTGAAACATGCATGTCTACGAATAATGATGCGACCGCGTTGACACACGCGTGACGTTGAATAAACGCCTAGATTACCGCTCGCTTTCATAACCTAGTTCTAACGATATCTTCTAAAACACTATGATACTGGCATAGCAAACATTTGCTTTTCAAATTGAGGCGTTAATGAATTTATTATCGTTGGATTGAGGTTCAGTATGTAGAAGCATTGTGTTTGTACTATGTAAATTAGTAGTGGCACTTATATGGGCTATGTTGACGAAATGAATTTAGTAGATTAAAACATTACCATTTAATAAAAATGTAAAGGGAAAAATTTAAGCAGAGCAAAGAGATTTTATGTGGTATTTGAATACATATTTGAACACAGATAAAATAGCTTTAGGCACATGTACCTGATTGAAACTAATAGGTATTAACCTAACAAATTATTTATTACAACGAATCAACGTAAAAACTTATTAGAACGAATAAAAATAAATAATAAAAAAATCTAAAAGATGAAACTAGAACAAGTATAGTTTCAAGACCCTAGACTTGACTACCGTGCACTCTGCCGACCCTCATTGCAGAGGGTTGATGTAATGTAGTACGTTGTTCATAATTCTCAAGTGTAATGCAACGACTGAACGATGCTTAAGCGTATTGAAAGCATTCTATTACCCAACAAGTATTCATGCATGAATGGAGAGCTTAAAATAATGATTTATACTATACTATAGTGTGCGATGGCCCGAGGCTGTGAGCCGTAAACCCGGGGATCCTTTCATTTGCATGTTTTCCTCGCAATATCTAATATCGGCGCTGGCCGCATCTTACTTTGCTGTATTGGAGCCTTAGGGCAACCGCAAACGGCCGTTTGTATCGCTATTTAACTGACCGCTACTAGAGTTCAGCTATATATTAAAACTGAAATTAACATCTGATAGTTGAATAATTCGAATACACTTTTTATGACCGCAAACATAATCTTTATTCTCCAAAACTTACTCAGCTATTTGAGTGCCTCATATTTTTTTTGATCACTCCTTACTACTTCTTTTTTTTTCAACATTTTAGTTATTAATTAATTAATAACAGGGAAATTGCTTCTAATATAATGTATTGATAGGTTGGTACATCTGTTTATCGACGGTTTTAATTAGCTTGATGTAATTCCTCTATTCACAATGAATGAATACACTGTTGTGGTTACAAACGTTACTGATATACGACCGGCTTCGGGCGCCCTAAACTACACGGCTTTACTGAGACATCTCTGTCCCAATTACAGTAGCATTAACTAATAAGAAATAAAAGGGGATAGATATAAATAATTCATGTTACGGTGAATCTTGATGTAGTCACAATGACCATAGCTGAACGGCTCTTGAACTGATTGGTGATTAAATTTTTTAAAACGACTTCAATTACATTGTAGACGCAAGCAAGTTTTTGGATCATGCACTAAAGTATTTTCATCTTTCGCTCAAATAAATACTTTTTAACAGGCTGGAGTTAGGTATCCAAACCGACACAAAAATGCGCTACACCAACAAAAACATAGAAAAAAGCCTTGTTTATTATCCCGTTGTCCAGCTCCAGTTGCGAACCGAATTCAAATATTCGTAGCTAGAACGTTTACAAAGTAGAATATAGCAGAAACCCTAACCAAATGAATCAGAGAGGTGGAAAAACTTGCGGCGTATTCGTCGGAACATCCGCGTCCAGACGGTGTCGGGTAATAAACCACAGTGAGATAATTCTTCCTAGTTCTCATGTAACACGCTCGTTCGAGTAATGATGAGCCGCTGTTACGTCGAGCCCGAGAACTAATAGTATTGTTCCTTTCGACCCTGTTCGGTACCTGCGTCATTATTACTTACTTTCTTGAGCGTGTAGGCAACATTCTTAGCGTAGAACGTGGTAATTCTTCAGACATTGTTTTAGTGCTAACTATGTCTGCAATTTCATAATATTTTATAAGTATACGATCAGGAAAATGCGATCATAAATCGTTAATTTTAGCAATCAATCGTATTGCTTATTGTCATTTTTTTCTGTTAAAATGAACGGAAACTATGTAGTAAATTGACATAAATATACCAACAATTCTTTGTTCTATCCTTTTTCCGCCGCTTTTAGTATTACTTGTTATAAGTTCCGTTGTACGTACGAGGGTACTGCGTATGCAAATACAAGGAAGTCGATAGCCGACCGCCTCGTTAGTGCCGTCTCAAAGGCATCTATACCTACCAATATATATCCATAGGGTTGCACTACGAGCCGCTTCCATGCAATGGGATTAGCTTCGAGATAGAAGATAACTAAAATACGCCCTACTTTGCCGGAAACCTTTGTTGAGGCAGGTATGGAGGAAGAAAGTAATCTTTACGTGACTAGCTTATTAGTAAGTATTAGTGTCATCTGTAGCTTACCCACGTGATCGGATCGCTTAATGATTGCAGGATGCGCTAATAACATAACATCACGTTGCTAGTGCATAGTAAAATTTTGCTTGACTCAGGATTCGAACCCAGGACCTATGCTAAGCAGTCGCGGTTAGCGACCACTAGGCCTCTTTGGCCTAGTGGTCGCTAACCGCGACTACGACGGTAGTTCGATAGGACGATGTTGTTAGGATAACCGTTTGAGAAGAACAATAACGGCATCATAATGTTATGAAAACATGCTTCAATATTTCAGTAATTTTAACCTAACCTACACCTCACCATTTATGAAACTAGTAGGTATCTACTTATGCTAACATTAAGTTCCATCAAATACACAAAACAATAGCCAACACGTGCTGTTAATAACTGAACTCAAAATTCATTAACTCGGAGTTACTAACGCACAGTTGCACCTAAATGCAGTTAAGCTAAATACTAATTCCCTAGAGCAAAGTTAAAAGTTAACCCTCATCTTAATAGAAATTTCTTTATGTAAATTTTAATTCAAAAAATCCCCCATTCATTCTCGGTCCCGTAAGTCGAATGAAAAAATCTATTAGCCAAGAAAGATGAAAAATACAGTACGGCTTTTCCCTTCGTGCTTATTTCGCAGAGTATGCAAAGCAGCACCAAAGCGACCCTTGCCATCGCACTGGATTGAGCAATTAAAACTCTAATAATAGTTTCTTTATGTACTTTTAATTTAGTCCGTAGCAGACTAAAGAGGACGACGAAGTTAGAAAAAAACGTGTTAATGAGTGCAGATGTCGCTAGCGGATATTAAAAAAGTGATTAGATTTTTAACGACAAACCGTCTCCCAATTTTAAGGAGCAGCCATCAAAAGATTATATTGAAGCCGTGTTTTTTTAGCTCGTCGCGTCTTCCCCTTATTACCTTTTGAAGGTATAGGGAAAGCTTTTAGATTTTCCGTCGAAAAAAGAGAATATGGTTTAAAACGTGGCACATCTTTGCTTGCTATACGTTGGTATTACACATTTGTTTGTGAATTTAGGAACCTTAATAATAATTGAAATCCCGTTAGTCATCATTAAACCGTCTCAACTTCCATCAGCTTAGGAATGCCTCGTTTGGACTAGGCGTCTTTTGCTAATTGCTCAATTAAGACTAGAGCGTGCGTATTCGATTTCTATAGCTTCAAGGAAATTACGTGATTGTAGCTGCACACTATGACTGTATCGACGATAACATCGTAAAGATAATCGCAAGGTGTTGTCCTCAACAAGTGTACTATACTTAATTGCATTTAACATTCAGATGATCGTTTTACATCAATAATAATACTTGATTGGTTGAGAGTCGTGAAAGGAATTACGTGTCATATCTTCGGTGCGAGGTTATGCACGATTCATAATAAACGACGGAACTAAACCCTAAGCACAAACATATGTGTTCAGTCAGTCACGAGTTCTGACTTGTTTTTAACCTCCATGAGATAATAGATTGCTGTTTTATTTTGCTGTACTTCTCCGAACGCTGGAAATTTATCTCGATCATCAAATAATTGAATTCGCGTCGATACGATCCCTAAAGTTCAATAAACCTATTTATTTTATAATTCTAGATTCGATCTAGGAATTACCAGTCCGAAATATTGAAGGTAACGTTATAAATGGCATTAAAAAAATGTTTTATGATTATAATTTTTTATTACCTCGTTGGTAAGAGGTACCAAGTGCGATAGTTCGCTATATTCGATTCGATATTTATTCGATTTTGCTGAAGTTTCGCTAGTGATTCTATAAATATAAATAGTCGCTAGCATAAATGTCTCATGTAATGGCTACATGCTCATTCCATGAGACATTTATGACATAACTAGCGAAATTTCAGTGTACTGAACACCTCTCCCTACCGACCTATTACTGACCGACAAATTAATTAAACAGTAAAATGTCACGCAAGGAACTCTAATATTGACACAAATATGATTGATGGCGCCAAAAAATAAAGTCAAACGAACGCACCATTTTGTGAACAATAAAAGTACTACCGTAAAAGTAGTACCTTGACTTTATAATACTCAAGTCGAGGTTAGGCAATAATTACTTTATTATTCGAAATTCTTGAAAGGAAATTAAGGAAGAGATTAGTGTATCTAATGATAGTTTTATTGATACAAATCTATAAGCCGATCATCTGTGTACCATCATTCAAAAGGAATTTAGTCGATTTAATAAAAATCTCAAGTCACGATTGGTCACGTCATTAATTGCACACAATCTGAACTCATCGGAAATAACCTTAAATTAAATATGATTTAGCTGTTATTTTGTGTATTTTTAAATTGCAAAATATGTTACAAATAATTTAGTAGGTACAAAGTTACAAACAAAGAAATACCTAAAGCTTTTGTTACAGACGCTTCGCTCATACAATACATATCAATGATGACATCTTGCTTGACAGACGTCATAACAAAATACCTTTAACCCAAATCAATACGTATCGTCCATTTAAAGTGCATTTACATTTGTCCTTCCCTGTTCATTTAACAAACGGATGCAGATGGCATGGGATTTGAAATAAAAGGTCATCGAGGCGTTAGCATATGATAACAATTCGTGAAGCACACGACAGCCAGCACACTGTAATTAAACATTAGATTCCATTGCTTAAAGTCTTTGACCTTTGTCAGCTCGAATATTTATCATAGATGTCACTTTTCTGTTATAACTTAGATGGCGCAGGTCATTGTTTTAATGCAATCATTTTTATTAAACATACCTACAACACATACCAATTTCAAAAAAATTGGATTTTTTTTTAATTTTCCGATCCGTGACTCATATAAGCCAACTCAGTTATCGTGTCGCTGCCCGCACATCTTTCAATCATTTTTTAAATTGCCTTTATCAATTTCCTAGGCTAGGCAACATGCTAAAAGTCATACCTATGACACTTATTCGTTAATCAATCAATCATTTAACGATTCGATTGGCTTATAATTTTACATCACCTTACAATTATAATTACATCGGTAATGCAAGCTTTGAATAAGAAACTATTTTTCAATTAAGGAAGAGTAACGTGTCAAATAAAAACGTAGGCACTCAAAATCATGAGTTTTTAGGTAAACTCCTAGTTAGCTCTTAAAATTATACATAGATTCCAAAAGGTGATCTGGTAAATATGAGAGTTATTATCGCCCACCCAATGACGCGGCGCGTTCCTTAGGAGACAACGTAGTCGACACACGGAAACACTAGTTCCGATGTAGTTTTTCCATAAACTGTTGGAAACTTAAATTTATAGTATAGATTTCCCAATCTCACTCGTCTTCGTCCTTGATATGGCGGGAAACAATTAGCATCCGAGAGAAAAAAGATCACTAATATTGCACTCAATACTAAAATAGAATAAACCACATTTTGTTTACTCTAAACACCAGTGGCGTTTTGATACGCCTAGACTAATTATGATTAAGTATCTACAGGCATGTCATAGGTCAAGTTCCATAAATCAATGTCATTCTTTTTTATAATACCTATCAATTACTGATTCTTTTTGTTCATTTTTGTTCAGGGTACCTCACACGATGTTTCAATAAGTCTCGATAAATTGACTTGATTGAATCATCGTGTGCGGCACTTAATTACGGTAACTAGGCTTGATACATTTATAAAATGTATTACGTTAGTACCTTAAATGTAAGTTATAATAAACTGTTTCATAAATAATGTATTTATTGTCCTTGACATCGTAATTCTTGCTAGAGTTTCTGAATTCGTATTCAATTCGCCGAAACAAACATTGCCTATCAGTATTTAGCGTCTGAATAATATTAAAATGAAGAACATGAAAGGACTTTAATTTTCGCGGTATACTGAGAAGGTTTTCCCATTGTTTGATATTCAAATAGAATATCGATGTAATTTTCACGTGCATGAAGCCTATTGTAATGTATCGAGTCAAAATTGATTTCGCAACGTTCCCTTTGTTTACGACTATTTATTATATTAGAATGATGGATTGGTTTCAAAATGGTCCGGTCTGTATAATTGGTTGTTCTGAATAGGATCGTCGAGTGAGCCTTCGAAGTACACAATGGCAGTACAATGACGCCGACCTTGGTGTATTACATCGGTTCAATCAAAATATTGGGGCAAAGGTTATCTGTGAAGCACTCCCCGGCCCGCTGGAGATCACCCACCCATTGTGATAGAATCCTACTTGCCGACGTCAAAAGTACTCGATCCACTTATCGCAGCTTCGAATACCATTGGAGTCACGGTCGATTGAACATTCAATAAGGATCCAGATGTCGATCGCTTGTTTATATCGTACCAATACGATTCCGTTTAAAGGTGTATTTACCTTGTTTTTGCCGGTGTGTTTTTATTCTTACAACTGTATGAAATAGATCATAAAGAATTCGATACCCCTATGTTTATTAAGATTCATAATGAATCTCATTAGCTCATATTTTAGTACTTACAGCTGAATATTTGACTATAAAATTTAAGTCAACCTCCTAAAGGGTAACATATTCACAACATGCCGCGTGTAGGCATTATTGGGTGAAACAATTCATCAAAAATCTAATTAAGTTGGTGGGCGCGGGGTTCCCATGAAACGGTGACAGGAGATTAAGTTCAGCTTTAATTACACCGCCAGCACTATTCTAGTCAGCTTGCTATTTTACTGGCACCACTGTGACAAAGGCAAGTCTCCCGGAGCCAGCACCGCGAACCGTCACCTCATTTCAGCAGCTGCACCACATTTTATTGTTACCAGATGTATTTTCAATTTAAATTGTGTATATAAACCTTCGTGACAGTTCATTTATAAATATGAAATAAGAAATGAATGTTTGTTATTCACTCATTAGAGTTGGCTGCAAGTTAAACTGCAATACATTTTAATATAAGTGAAATATCAACTACTAACTAATTGAGATCACAGTACCAAAGGAGACTTCAGAAAACATATTCAATATTGTAGAGCTGCAACATAAATACACAGTAATTAAGCGCTACTTTATATGCTCGGTTGAAGTTAAAGCGAGCAAGTGAATATCATAATAACTTGGGTAGGAAGCTAATAACTGGATGCAGCGTCAGAATATCTATACGTGTTAACTCTGAAGGCAAGTGACATGGCCCGTAATAACCTCCAGCTTAATTAAAACGCTTGTCGATGGATAAACTATTATCGATACTCGGAGTTTACGTGATGTTAATGCTCTCTATAATGAAGTGGATTCTGACTCATCTTTTGGTAATTAAAATAAAATAAACGAAGACAAATAAGCAAATGGTTAGAACATATAAGTCCTTGACCTTAAGTCGACAATAGTTTCTTCAAAAATAAACAATATATGTGATAAGGTAAACAATTAAGGGATAAACGTTATATTCAACAATGAAAACAACAAATGAACATTGCACCGTTTAGAACAAATGCGGGGCTCGGCTCGGCCACATCGTCTCGGCTAAGCAAAGGAGATGTCACGTGAATGTTAATTCTGCGGCGATTAGTATTCAAGACGAAACAACAACTAATAAAAAGGAGCCACCGTCGGGAAAATTGAAAATATCCGCAACCGTCAGGAAAATGAGGAGACCTCTTCGTCACGCCGTGAAATTAGAATCGTCCCGAGCTCTTCCGATGCCCGTCACGTGGCGCGAAAAGTTTGTTTACGTTGCCATTTGATTATAATCTAAACGAAATTTCCTTAACGGCGAGCCATAGCTTTTGTTATTAATGCCAGAGGTGCTGTTACTTCCCTCGACGTAAATAAGAATAAACATGATTTTGTTTCAGAAAACGTGATGATTGTACTAATTAGGCAGACCTACGTTTTTGTATGTGCAAATAGCACAAAGATTTATTTTCCTTAGCGTTATGTAAAAGCAACAATTACAAACGCTGCCTGGCACCTATAAAGTAATGTTCTCCTGACCGAATTTCGGTCACGGCGGCCGATCTCTTCTGAGACTAGCCAACTACATAGGAGATATTATAGTGCACAAGTATGCGCGCAAACACAAGTGCACTCCCTATTCCCTCACTCTCATAGTCCGATGGGACGGAAGACCGACACGACCGGAGAGAGATCAGGCGCAGGACCAACGGCTTAGCGTGCCTTCCGAAGCACGGAGGGGTCTCGACATGTTAAAACGGTCACTCATAACAAGACTGACCGCGGTGACCACGGGTTAACCTTGCAAATCGACTGATCTGCGCGGTAGCCACGTAGCTACGAGCCCTTCAAAAACCACCTATAAAGTACTCTCGGTATCAAAGCTTCAATAACAATTTTCACGTGTGTAGTAATAAATAGTTGAAACCACTAGATTGATGCCGACGAATGCCAATGTCCCTTAATGGCCCCTAAAACTATCCAGGAATAGTTTAAATAACAGTGTTTCGTGAATAGAAATTGTCGGGGGCTTAGCGCTCAGCCGCTGCGTCCTATTTCCTAAAAGCAAACCAAACCATCGTGCTTTTACTGAGCATTGGGAAACACAAACTGCACAACATTTAAATTAAATTCATGCGTTCAATAACTGCTCTTAAACTGATAAACAAAAAGTGCTTATCCCTGCAAATACAGATGAATTAACTTAGTCTATTCCTACTATTGATTTTCAATTTATAAAGCGGAAGCAAATCACTACAGGTAGATAAAGTTAGTAGGGTAGCCATACTAAAACCGACGAATTGTGGAAACAAAAAAGATCGCTAAGGGGTATTGTTATCAGTGGCCATCTATCTACTGTAATTGGTGACCATTATTGACGAAGATCCCAAGATCCTTTCTCCCCGAATCCAACTGGAATACTTTAAGCTATGTAAGTAATATGGATAGATGTAATAAAAGTTTTGCTCAAACTTGTTCTAACACTTCAAGACCACACCGTGAAAATATATTATCTGCACGTAGTTATAAAAATTACAGTGAATTACTCGCTACAGACTGCCACTTTCAACAATGCCAAAAGAAATGATACAAACCCATATTAATTTGTTACAATGAGCACTGTAGACTAGACGAAATCGATTGTACTAACGAACCGTCTCATATAACTAGAACAGATCTACATATCTAGACTCTTAGTCTTCAACACAAATGTCCTAACTTATTTAAGAAAGTTTTCAAACCTCAAACGAAATTGGCTACATTCAATACGTAGCTACGTATGCTACGCCTTTGAACTTCAAGCGAATTGACTTAGAGAAGACTGAGCTAACGACCATGTAACGATCGAGTATGATAACTTTATGTGTACGTCCCACGATACTCACAGGCACCCTAAATGCAGATAAGCTAGCTTATTTGAATGAGTGGTGTTCGAACCGCAAAACGCTGAACGAGTAACGAGAACGGCCGACCGCCAGTGAAGCCAATAGGCGCAAATGAAAGGGAGACGTGACTACTATTTGAAAGCTAACTCTTGTATGAATTCACTTACATAATATAAACAAGTATTTGTAGAATAAAGCTAAAGCCAATACGACTTGTGAATCAGATAAATGAATAGCATGAAGTTGAATGGAATTATAAATATACAACGGTATGAATACCTGTAGGGTTGCATTACCGTTTCATCAGTAAACAAGGTTCTGTTCATACAAAATGTAATTTTATGTGAAAAATATGTGTGCTGTTTATAAGATACGTGTAAAGGCATACTGCCTAACCGAATGCAGAAGGAAATCACCTTAGTAAATTAATTACAGCATATTAAATGAAATAAGCACACATAATAATATATGAAATAAGTACAGATCTAAGTCAAAATTAGGTCTAAGATGTTTAACTATGTTACAATCTTAACAACTACGAATGTTTATTGAAAAATATATTGCACCCTACTATAAGAACTATAAGATAGTACGTACACAGACAATTCAGTTACCATTATTGTTTGCAAAATTTCCAGCTGGAAGCGCAGATCATGTTACTCGGAGAGTGGAGGTAATGCATATTAGCATGTTCATTTGTAATCTCGGCCCATGCTAATGTAAGCCAAATGTGCGTGCATGCATTAAACATGCAACTGTGCGACACATCCGGGTATAAGGGCTGTCACCAATGTACTACAGTTGTTGTGGGGCTCGTAGCTATACGGCTACCCGGCAGATCAGTCAATCTGCGAGGTTAAGCCGTGCTCGCCGCGGTCAGTCTTGTGATGGGTGACCGTTTTCACATGTCGAGACCCCACCGTGCTTCGGAAGGCACGTTAAGCCGTTGGTCCTGCGCCTGATCTCTCTCCGGTCTTGTCGGTCTACCGTCCCATCGGATTATGAGAGTGAGGGAATAGGGAGTGCACCTGTGTCTGCGCGCATACTTGTGCACTATAATATCTCCTGCGCAGATGGCTACTCTCAGCTGAGACAGGCCGCCGTGACCGAAATTCGGTCAGGAGGACATTACTACAGTTGTCACTTTAACATTCTTTGGATATACATGCAATTAGAGGCGCTTTAGTTTGTTGATCTGTCGGTCGGTTTAGTCTGATGATAATCATGATTAAACATGAACGTACTATCTGTAAGACAGTATCAAGTAATGAAGCTTGTTCACTAACTGCTAATTTAACATAAACACTTCATCATCATCATCATCAGGCGGAAGACGTCCACTGTTGAACAAAGGCCCTTTTAGAAGGGGTGGGTTGCCATAATCCCCACCACGCATGGCAAGCGGCTTGGGGATCGCAGTATTGGTGGTCAAGTTACAGAAGACGCTGCTGCCCATCTTCTGGATTTTCCCTTAGTCGCCTCTTACGACACCCACGGGAGGAAACGGGGTGGTCAATTCTAGGCCGGATACCACACGGCCTAGACATAACATAAACACTTATCATTGACAAACTATAAAATAAGTACTAAACTTAAACTAATCATGTTATATTTAAATAGGTAGATGCTACGTTGATTCGACAAATTGATTTTAGAGTCGCGTCTTAAAACATAGTCCAATCAATTATAGCGGTCCGATGTCTGAACCGTATACTGTAGTAGATATTTCTAGTCTTATAAGAATATGTTACTGCTCTTTGCTACTTGTATGGACTGTCATTGTCAGGCCTGAAAGTTTACCTACTGTAAAGTAGTAGCAGGTACACTAAATGTTAAGAATAGGTCCCTAGGACCCTCGCGGCGACCAACCGACGCGACGCGTATTTTTCTCGAATTTGTTCATAGACTGTTACATCCACGATCATTCTGATAAATACTATATGATGAAATAATCCATACATATAATAATATGTACAGAGTACATTCATATAATTTATCGGGAACAAAGTAATTAGATACATTTTAATCTCTTTATAAGTAGGTGAATTCTAAGTAAATTCCGAGACTTTTTTTAACCAATTTAAACATTATATTCATTCCAATCTTTGAAACGTTAATTTGTAAACAAATAATAATCGTTTTTTTAACAATTATTCATACCCATCGTTACTAAATTGTAGGTCAAACCGACGCTTACCGTGTCATTGTCACGTATGAAACTAAGCACGACAACGCGCTTACTTATGCTTTGAGTTCGTGGAAATGACGAACTACAACCACAACTGTGCTACAACAAAAAGTTAAATGTTAATGAGTGCAGACTTTATAATTACCAAAAAATACGACATTTAACACCAATAAACGGTGCTGAATTACTAACAACAATTCACAACCTAAGTTTAGCAACTAACATTAAAAACAAATGATATTCCTTGCCATTTTTCACAGGCACTGGTCGTTCAGAATAAGAGATGAAAGAAAAATATAAAATGTATACATTTCGTACAGCTGGTAATCTTCCCACGCGAGTCAAAGGAACCTAGTGACGTAAATAGGTTGCGATACTCATCACTGTAAATGTAAGCACTGCTTATGCATTAATGCCATCTTTAACCCCAATACGTATTACTAAATTCATATCTCAAGCAGTGAAGTGAGCATAATTACTACCGCACTCAGATCTTCGTCTTCGTAAATATATTATTCAAAGAAAAATTATTGTTTACTATTATTGCACAAATCTCTCACGGGAAAATCATTTGAAACTTTAACTACTGTTTGATAATTATTATTAATTTTTAATACTCCCTCAACAGTAGACTAATTATACTTTTTAGATTTTGAAGGTCTTCCCATTAATTAAGGCTTATATTTTCCAACCCCGTTTCCAATTCAAATTGGTTTAGGCCAAGATAGGTACTTAGTGGAAAACGAGATGAAACAGATTACATTTCTCCAGCAAAATCGCACCCGAGACCCAACACGATCTAATCTAGATGTTGCAGATTTCGAACAATAACTCAAATCAAATAAATTTCAAGTAAACGAAGCGCGACAGGAGAGATTTATCACGATTTAAACATTCAACATTTCTTATCTGCTTTTCGGCACAGGCTCCGTTTCCTGTCACTGAGTCAAGGACATTCAGATAACCTCTTAATTTTGATGGTTATAAAAGGTCAAGTTCTCAGTACCTACCTGACATCAAAGTCATGAATTTATAAATAGGTTTATGTTTAATGGCTGAGATAAATCTAACGACAAATCGTGAGGAGTCCATTAACTAGTTCTATGCTAGAAAAACTACCTTCTACATTCAAACTAAATATGGAATTCGGAAATATGAAGTTAGATTTCACACATTAGTCAACCTCGTCTTCGTATCGTACCTAGTAACTAGTGCCGAAGTTACAGATCCTAATACTTACTCATTTAGTTACCTACCCTTCACCCCCAAATCAAAACCTACACAATAAATCATTCAGAAATAACTTTGAAACACTGCAATATCTTATACCCCGTTTTTTATAAGTCAGATAATTTGAAGGCAAGCAAAACAAACAATTTGTCTAATATTGCGATCAAACAACTAGTTATAATCGTAGCAGCAGAAAATAAAAAGGGTAACATTTTGAATAAACAATCTCATTCCAATTGCTTCATCCAAATACAATGGTTGAAGAGACAATAGTGTGAATTTGTTGTTTATTATCATGCTATGTTGTTGGCAGACAAAATAAATGTTCGACGGTTCGACCCTTCTCATTTAAATAAAATTCAATAAGAAATAAACAAATGACTTATCAATAATGGTACTACATCTTTAGCTAAGTAGTACCGACCAATTAATGTAAGAATTCCAGTATCTTCCTTATACAGATAAGTTGTCTTCGTTCGTCTACCCTGTAGAAAATCTGCCTGTAATTTTCATAACTGACTTACTAGATACAGTTTGTGCTTGTAAAGCCCCGTGTTATAAATAAACCTATAATAAACAAGTAAGGAAATATTGTGATAACCCGCCTTTATCATAATATAATCAATATAAACGTTACATCTGTTCATAGTGTTGTTCTATAACTTTCGTTTGTTTACAAACTCACGATGAGCCGTTATAACTTGTTGTTTTCCCACCTACCCCAGCTATTATTCATCTCTAAGTTATTACTTGAGTTCGCATTTACCTACAGGTTAGTTCAGTTATTGTTACACGTTTATTGAAATCCAAATTAAAGCTTGTCAGAGCACTCAAAGTTTCAAAATAAATTTTGAATTCAGAAATATATATGTTTATTCAAGATTCCATTACTGAATACCGCTAGAGAATGGTATTATTCATCCATTAAAGGCCGCGACGTCGTGCCACTCGCTGATCTAAAATTCAAAATTTTTGTTGAAACAGATAAATGGAGGGAATATCCTCGTTAAGAGCTGGCAGCAAACACTTAACGTTAAAGTATGAAATAATAAAATAATCTCATTGTTACCTAAGCCATGTAAAATATTCAGGTGCCTTAGTCAGTAAAGTATCTGACATTTGTGACGTCGTAAGTGCTCTAACCTGCCTCATTTATTAGGATATCATCGTATTATGTCTTATATTTATGACTAGTGACATCTAGTGGAGTACGTGGGCAGTTGGAACGACAAAGGAGCGACTTATCTATGTTTATGATGGTTAGACCTTTAAGTTATACGATGTTAAATCTTATAGAAATTGAACTCGCTCTCCTTAAAGTCAGCTTCAATATTAAGAAAGTAAAATGGATTCCTTTTATTCCGTATCTCTTATTAATATTTATTTTGATGTACTGAAGCAACCTTTATTTAAAAGGTCAGACATAATCTTATTAATGAAAGCAATACACACCTCCTACTCCATGATAAATGAACACCAAAATGATAATGACAAAACTCTCCCTTAGATAAGAGTGGAGCAAGACTAATGAATTTAAATGCTATTCAATTAAATGCACATGAATAATTCACTAAAAGAATGTTAATGTGTAAAAGAATGCCAGGCTTCTTCGTAGCCCAGATTTGGGGACGCTTAATTAATTATTTTTAACGACAATTCGGCCCATCTCCGTTGTTTTAATGCTGTCTCTCACCAACTGTGAAACAAACTCCAAGCGTGTGACTTTTTATTTTAAAGAATTTATTTGTTACATGGCGTATTCTATTTACTTTTTGATTATGTTTTCTTATGACGACCTCAATACAAGGCTAGACATATTTATTAAGTAATTGCTTGTTTGTGAATATAAGATAACGAACCCATAAATAAAACTTACTGAGTAGGCACATAATTTTATAAATTTCGTAACAATCTTATTGGGATAACAAGTAATTATTTGATTGGCATAATTAATGTCATACTAAGTATAAATGAATTTACTTTGTGAGACGATCTGAAACCGAATTTCAGTTAAGCCTCAGACTAAGGTGATTATCGCTAAACAGGCTTTTCAAGTAAGTTTGTAATAATCACGAAGGCGCTGAAACCAGTAGGTACCTACAACAGTTGTTGTTACTAAATATTCTATAAAATCATTGTACTTAGATAATTATTAAAGAAACAATATCAGATAACATTATAACATCCATATTATCTATATAATAGCATGTAATAAACATAATAACGTCTTGCTTATAACATGAATATAAAGGGAATTACTTAGGGAATTTGGCTACTGACCACAATGTTACTAATGATATACTTAACATACGAAAGGCAAATTAACAAGCAGACATTGTGCCAAACATAAAAGATTGGAAATTGAATTCGTAAAAGAAATAAGATAACGTAGCCTAAGTGGTATTAACCACAAACAATCTGTCCCACTTCCATCTGTTAAGCACAAAAGAAAACAACACACCATAGACAAAGCTATGCGTGTACCAATCGAAAATAGCAAAGAAACATAAAACCATGATGTAAACAAGTCGCGTAGTCGCCATTCTCATGGAATTGACTTATAAAGGGAAACAGTAAACGAAGCGAAGACCCCATGTTTGTCCGTGGGGTGAACGATCGTTTTACACGCATTCATTCAAACCAACTAAATTGCTTGTACATAACCATTGTGGACTTGTGGTACAAAGAGGAAAATGCTTCATTATTTTCTTTTAAACTTCAATCTAGGAATTGTTTATCTACTGTGTGCGACTCCGCCACTGAGATCCTCTTTTGTTTTGTTCTTGGGTTCTTTTGACTATGTGTAGCATTTTTCGAAAGCTTTTAAAAAACATATGAAATATGTTACACTCGAAGTCAAATACAATCGTTTATTTGCTACTAACGTGTACAAATAAAGGTCTAAATCTAGATCTAGAATAGGTACACAATAGTATTTATGTTTTGTGTATATTATGCAAATTTTAGTTTTTTTTTCTAATATGTTAACCATATAACAGCCTTCAAACCGACTAGATACTAAAAACTCTACAAGCTTTGAGACAGACATCTGTCAACGCTTTAACGATTGCTTGCAAAAGAAATGATTATAAGTTCTATACATTGATATCCTTTTTAATATCCTTCTTCGTGACTTTAAACTAATAAATATCACTTAGCATGTTATTATGGGTTTACTTCAATTATTTCACATCTAAGCTTGCTCATTATCGCGATGTCTATGTAAAGGTGTGAACGGAATGTGGCCGGCGCGCCACACAGTCTAGTCTAGACCTTTACGACTTTGTTTATATAATGTTATTGTTAGAAGTTGTATCCTTCAGTATAATTGGCAATTTAGAATTGGCATAAACATGTTGAAGGAACACAATTGCAATAATGATAATTGTGGTAATTATATGTAATCACAATAAGTATTATATATGTAATATACGGTATCTTCACGTATTACGTCACTGACTATCAATGTAGCAATCAATATCCCTAAGTTAGACAGAGTAAAACATCGGTAGCTTTTCTTGAGCTGCCATCACAGGCCCTAGTTAATATTTCAGCATTATAAACACATCACAATCGTGGAGGCCGACAATCCCGTGGAGCTAGGAACGTAAATATGTTTGTGTTCAGCCGCGTTACTGTTGCCTCTGATATATTGGATATGTTGCTCGCATCGCACGCGTCCCACTCTGTCTGCCGCCATAATAAATTTTGTGACAAACAATATTCCCCTGTCCTTTGTCTGGTGGCCGCGGACGGCATCGATCGTATTGTTAGAGGGCACAATACCTCCCAGAGCTCGCCTCTAGGTGCTTCTGTTTTCTAACTCACAATACATAAACAAGAAGGTCGTATTCAACCGCTTTTATTAGGAAACCAGTAAACAGCCTCACAATTGTTTGGGATAGCTACCTATTTGTACTAATATGCTTACGCCTGTAAACAACTACTGAATTAATTTTAGGTAAAATATTTGTTTGGTGCGTATTGTTTGTTCCTTTCGACCCGAGATATAAATATGGAAGCCTTTATTAGAATTATTCTTGTGTATATAGAGTTGCACGCAGAAAACATTATTTTCTATATTTTATGTGATTTAGATTATATTATATTTATTGTAATATTACTACTATACAGTACACACTTATACTATTTATCATATGAAAACTAGCTCTATAAACAATTTTTGCTCACTCTAACAAACAGTACTTACGCTAAGTTTATAATTGGCTTCTCTTATCATGTAAGATATATCTAAACCCACCCATCATATTACTGTATGACTAATTTGACCTCAGCGCACCTCGAGTAAGGTTGCGCGCATCAAGTTTTTCTCTAATAGGTTTAATGTGGGTGAGAGGAGTCATGCTCGCTGTAGTTAGTATCTATTGTTCTTTATCTTCACTCGCAGCCGTGTCGGCGCGCCCTCGTGGCTTGCACTGGCTCCCATGACTCATTGCCGCGATGCTGATCGAAATGCCTCGTGGGTTCGACTTACGAAATTTTCAAGGGGCACCATTTTAACTGCGCTCGTTGAGGAAGTTGCTCACGGTTTTGTTGAGCAATTTCACATTTAGCTGATGCATCAATAGCAGTTTTAACTTTTATGCAGTTTCGTAGATCCGATTTGTGTTGTTTTCGTCTAGTTCGCTTTAACAATGTCAGTTTCAAGTAGTTTGGTAGTATTTGGTACCTATTTGTGTGACGCAACGACACGTCACTTGCATTGCTTGCGAGTTATCGATTAAGGTTACGCTTGAAAAGTTTGACTAAGCTCTTTCATAATTATTAGACATAGTATATTATTTGACGTATCTACTTATATGTATTGTTAAGCACACATGATACGAAACAGGATACGTAACCAGCATCTTCACGATTCATTAATGCAGCAATAGGTCACCCAGGATAGCTGTTAATGTTACCCTTTTGTCAAGTGGACAAGACGTACATTTGGATAAATTTAGTTTAGTGCAACCAACTTATCAATGCCGGCAGCAGCGTCGGTAGCCTCGCTGTCGGCGAGTTGAAAACTGTCATTGTGACATTTATTATGGTTTGTTAGAAATTAGTTCCAAATTTGTCCACTAACGTAAGTATATAATAAGTTTGTCGGACCACAGCCTATTTACGTTATTAGTTTGATTGGAAGGTCGTACAATTATCGCCAGTTGATGTGTCTACCGTTCTTTACATAAGAGCGGGGGATGTCATAAGATGATTTTCCCACCGAAAAAAAAAAAAAACCGTTCTTTACATAAATGACACGCATATGACCCGCAAAGCAATACCTTACACAGTCTTCCATTAGATCGTATTTGTAATGTATCAAGGAATTACTTATCTACTCTGCTACAGCTGCTTCGCCAGCCTCTAGGTGACGCTACGGGTATATTTCTTCAATCAAGAGCCTATAGAGATAGACTGTGCTATAGGTAGTAAAAGACCAGATTTTCGTATTTTGAAATCACTTAAATTATGAAAAGTTATCGTCTATTAAAATCTGGTCAAACTATTTCAATCATGTAGGTATAGGATAATCACTAAAAAACATTGCTTTAAGCACTCAGTAGGATGGTTATTAATGCTACCCATTCATCGGCACTAGAATGAGTGTCTACGTCATTTAAATAAATATTGAATACTGATATAAAATATTCAATAGATCCTTGTCCAAGATCATAATTCAATTTTAATTAGCTAGCATATTTCTGATTCAATACAAAGAAATAGAATATGAATTCTTCGTAGTAACGAGATTCAAATTTTTTCTTTGTATGAATGTATAAAAGTCTGTTCGGTATATTATATCATGTCCAGAAATAAAACCGCAACTTTATCTATAGACAAGGTGAAGGGTACTCAAAGGTCAAACGTCTAACCGCTCATACACAATCAATTAAAGCTTCACAGCTTAACCATTACGTGCGAACACAATTCATTAGTCATTGGGTATGTGAAACATGTTCACGTATCGGACCTTACGTTTTACATAGTGTTACTTTACATAGAATATCAACGATACAACACTATATCTCGTTATGGTCAAGATGTGCGTGCATACACACGCACGCACATCTCGACCATAGGTAGGACCATAGGTCGAAAATAGGTACTTGAAGGAGGTTTTAGTTATCTTCGGAACTCCCTTTCATTTATTCCAAGCTCATGGTTTGTCTTTTATTAATACAGGTTCATGACAACAAAATTCACTTACACGAACGTCACTATATGTGCCTCATACTTGCTAAAATTATATAATTAATTTATAATTTACTTGTATAAAATCCACATTTTTTACATAAATCACGTACATTTATGTACCCAAATCTTTCACCAATCTCTGATAAAACCGCATACCAGAAGAGAATACATAAGATTTCACGAGCTCCGAATTGAATATGATGACATCAGCAGGTACGCGGCCATCACTCAGGTGCAGTCAGATCACGTCAAAGTAGTAAAATAATAAAACTTTATCCTTCACGTCAACGTTTTGAATAAAATGCAAAACGTGTCTGGGATGCAGCCAAAACGGCTCGGCGCGCCCCGAGCCACGGCTTCTTCTCATCTGGAAAATTGTGCTTTCCCAACTAAAATGTTATTTATTGCCAACTAGTTGCCCTGCCCTCGCATGCAGTGCAGATTATTACACGGAAATCAACTTAACTGCTGATTTAGAATGAATGAGTACGCTATGTATGTGCGTGTGCAACTTCCCCGAGCGCAATACTGCTCTTGTGTGATGAAATTTAATTAGAAGGAAATTGTATTTAGCACTTACTCGATGTATGTATAACTGTATATTGTTACTTGTTATCGATTTAAATTAGGTGCCACTTTTTCAAATTATTTACTCGTTCTCTACGAGTAGCGGTTTTAAAAGACAAAAATATACATAACATAAGCAACCAAGCTAACGCTATGCAGCAACAAACTACACAAAACTAAATGTGATAATTAACATTCTTTACACAATTAGGCAGTTTAGCTGTAATGGTTTCATGTCTGCGACACGAGATGCAAGTTAATTAGGATGATCAAAATACTAAGTGAATATTACTCCTGCTAGTTACTATAAACATACGCACCGTTTAAAGGTACATTTTCTGAAGCATTTAATTTGAAATAATTTAAAATTTCACGCTCGTGACTGAGATGCATGCAGCTACTTAATAAATTAACTGAAAATATTTCATGTTATCAAAAAATATATAAATGCATGCAATCCCCAATCGAAAACTATGTAATAAGAAGCGCGGTGCGCCAGTGCTCAGTGCCCGTCCTCGAGAGCTTGTTTACTTAACATAATATTCTGTGCGGACTACGAATTCACTCATATCCTTGCTTTTTATTGAATCAAAAACCTTCGCTACAAATGCATATAAGACTCAACAATACATCGCGAACTTTCTCCACCTCTATACCAAACTTTTATCCAAACAAAGAATAAACATTGAGCTTTTGTATTATTTACGCTCATTTGTATCAGTTTTGCTTCGTAAGTTCTTTATAGGTTTCAGTCGGGACGGAATTTCTGTGGGCAGCCCTTGTTCACCCAAACTTGGAATATAAATTTGGGCACGAGCCTGAGCGTTGTTTGTCCGACAATAGGCACGGTTGCCAACATAAATTATCGGACAACATTCGTCTCTAGTTTGCCGACAACGATCGCCCAATATTTACATACCTTACTACATACGTACCTACGTAAATTCGAACAATTGCTCTATAAAATTATATTTTTCTTTCCATTGAAATATTTTGTGCAGTAATAACATTCGCTGGAAGGGTGGGCCGCCTATCTATGAAAGAAAACTTTATCGGAGGGTGAGAAATAGGATTGAAGACATTTTTCCTCATAAGCAAAGTGAAGAAATGATGCATTGTCGCGCATCCGTACATTTTCAAGGCGCGGATTAAAGCCTTTATAAGACGTCTGGAAATCTGAAAAGAAGCTTACGACTTCGGTACTGAATAGAAACTCGTAAAACATTCTTCAAAATCCCGATTTACGTCTTCATAATACGTACACACACCTTAGTAAAAATGTTCCCTACTTTACTAGTTATTGTGCAACATGCCGTAGTTTTGGGCTGTAAACCCTCCTGTATTCTGTCTGCTTGGGAGACTAATGCGGTCATTACTCTTACAAGATGGCTTTGTACATATTTATGTAGTTATTCAGGTGTTAGGATATTATGGTTTTTATTCAAGAACTTGTATCAGCGTTTTTAGGGATTAGGCACTTTTATGGATATAAAATACAAAACTATAAAGAAAGAAAGTGAGGAGCTAATTCATTACCCGAAACAAACGAAATCCAAACTCATACATAATACACATCTTCTTAATGCCAGGCGAATGAGAATGGGAAATGGTGATGCCTAATCTTAATAAATTCTTCGACTTTGAATGACCGGAGATGACTTGCAGTCGAGATATATATTATGTACTATAGCAGTGAGGATCTTAGTAACACTTATATTTAATCACCATTTTTTTTTCAGTTTCCTACTTAGATCTGATATTGTTAACTCAACCTTGCTGATATAATGTTGCTTTGAAGTCCCATTCAGTTATTCAATTTAACCTCATTAGCAATCACTTGTTAAGTAAACATTTGTGAGAAAGTCTACGAAAAAATATTCGTAATTATGATCTTCCGTTAAATTCATAGCCTTCCGCTCTTTTGTGCGCAGTTATATGGTTGCCTCGAATAATGAAACTCGCATAAATAATTGCTTTATTTAATCAACGCCTTTATTAAAAAATACGGCATACGCGATTGGCATTAGGCACCAAATACTGTATTTGTTTTATGAAGAAAACAGTTCTACACATTCCATTTTCAAAATCTAAAAATGGCCGCTGCGTGTTGTTCTTACGTAACCGCATAATCCTATCGGAGGACCGGGGTGTCGATTGCAGAAGTGAACCTACCGAAGACAATCCGCGTTTCTACGTTACGACCGTTGAATTTCCAGTTTAATCTTATAACAATTTGATATCGATTTATCTAGAGGGCCCCTGCGTGCTTGACATATAATTTGACACAATATGTATATTACATGAAAGGTTAGACTTTCGTTCGTGTCGACTTTCGGAATTTATCAGAGTAACTAGTCAAATTGATGTAGAATCTATCTTATTAAAACGATATTCCCTAGATATAATTATGTTTAATTCCTCGCTACCATTTCGGATTTGCTGTTTTGTGCGTAATACTATCATGGATCATACAGAGGTCGTGTGAGAGTGTGCACACACTCGTGTACACGGCGTACGCCTCATTAAATTTTGTTTGAATAGAGGGATGAACCGACCGGCTGCCTACTTGGTCAGATATAGGCTGTACCGTTGACATAGACATCATAACTTATTCTAAAAAAATATTCAGTAAAACTACAAGTATGACTCAAAAGTTTAGCAATCTAATGATATTCTGTATAAATAAAATCGACTTGGCGGGGGCACTGCCGTGCCCCCAGATATGTGGCCAAAAATGGTCTCTAATCTCAAGTAAATTTTAGTAAAGATCGTAAATAGATCTTCGGATATAGACAATGGAATACAATTGTGCCAAATTTTACTTAAAAAAAATCTTATAAATATAATACTTGAACAAAAATTAAAGTTACAACTACTAGGCGACCTTGTACAGTAACTGCCGACTTATTTCGGAAAGTGTGAGTTACGTCGATTACGTGGCGACAATACACAATAGGTAAAACGTTCTCAAGTGACACCTATGCTTGTTACGCGTGACTCATAGACACATAAGTACAGGCTGCACTTTATTTAAACAAGTCTTTTAGGTGCTCTCAGCTCCGTGTAAGTTAATGCAAAAAGTCTGTATACAAATATTTATTTTTTAATTTAACGTCAGCGTATATGTTTTCATCTGCAAATGACATAATATATACCTGCGTTCTAGGTATAATTTTTATAATCTACCACGACTAAAGCAACGATGCAACCATATCCAAAACTAAACAAAAAAAATGATTCAAAATATCCTTGAACGTTGCTTGCTGTCCTTACCGAGAATAGGAGCATCGGCTGAATAGTTCCAGACGGGAGGGAGTCACAAACATCACCGCTCCATCACCGCGCCATCTCGCGAGCAAACACTTGCACACCGTCGGCCATTCACACACGCACACACACAAACTATCCCATAGTAAACCCTCAACGCCGTCACAAAGGAGGCGGGCTCTTTCACGACGCGATGGAGTCCTGTCTTATGATCGAGTACGTAATAGCTGCTTATTCATGTTTGATCTACACGAGTAAGAGGGTTGTACTCATTTCGCTGAACATAAACGCAGATTATCTGTATTTATTAGTAGGAAGTCATTTTTAGAGCTTCCACACGTATGGTTTTGATTATTATAGACCGTAATATAAGTTGAGTCACTAGGTAGTATCGATATTCTTTCTGTAAATTTATACTTATAAGCTTATAATAATTACGAGATAACTTAATTATTAGGTGACATTACAATTTAATACTATTTGGAATAATAGCTACCGGAAGATTCTCAAGCCTCTAACCTCAAAGCGAATCAGATAACAAGGAAATCACAAAAGGAATACTCTGAATATCATGTAGACGTCTGACTGAGCACAAGCCGCCTAGAATAGGTGTCCAGTACAAGTCGGTACATAATAATACACTATAAATTCTCTTACACATCGCAATGCACTCGGTGCCAACAATCGGAACTCACTAAGCATTCAAATGGTTTCAATACGTTCCGCTATGCAGGGCTGTCTGGACTCGTGGTAGGCACAATGGATGCCAATCTGCCCGGGAATTTGGCTTGGACGCATCCTCCTACATATATACGTAGAATTGCGTCCCTAGAGATGTCACGTTGAGAGGTGCGGCATGCACTTAATTACATCTACTGGCGTCATGAACACACTGAATCTTTAAACTGTTTATAGATATTTAAATAGTCAAGCCCTCTATTCTATCATTAAAATCTTTTGAAACGTGCAATCTGTAGGTACCTATTATATCTAAGAATTCTCTCTAATGTTAGCGGTCTCAAGATTGGTCCCTCGAATGGCGCCTTCAAATGCCACAACCCCACAAAGGATGCCAATCGTGAATTGCCAACCGTAATCATTGGGAACATCGTAAATTATACAGCTCTATAAACAGGCGAGACATAAATGTAGTACAATGTTTAACGCCTTTACAGACTAAAATAAATCAAGTAATGACAAAAAATAAGGTACCACCTTCGTACCTTTTGACAGGCAAGTAGGCTTACATGATTACATCAATAATGTACAACTGCAAACCAAACATTTTTTTAAATAACCATTGATAGTGCTGCAGTGATTTTAAAAGTTTTTATTTATATTTCCGACCTGTTGATAAGGGAATGTACCAAAACCTGATTCTCCATAAAAATAAACTCCGAAATCAATGTGAAAGTGTCACACAACCATATGAGTAAGTGAATGCCCATAATATATCTCCAAATTGAATTAAAATAACAATGCTTTAATGCGTTGGGGATGCCATAATAATTACGAAGGCAATGAGCAATTGGCCAAACATGTTTATATTAAAATTTGTAATGGTTTTGTGCAATGAATTCGGTCGGCCGCTGAAATGAGACTCGACCGCGTGCCGTCCGACGCGGCGCTTTGCATATCGACTGATTATTTTGTCCGTCGATGCGTTGCGGTTCACAGGTTGATTTTGTATTCATTCATATTAAATTAACATAATAAATTTCGCCGTTTACACGTTTATTTAGACTATGTTACTTTTATAAATCACTGATTCTCATGCGACCTTACTATTGTCTTCAGAATTTTCACATGAAAACAGGTCATTTCATGGTGCCTCGCTATCATCCTTGTCGACTGACCAATCTCTAGATTGGTCAGTCGACAAGGATGATAGCGAGGTTGACCATCCAGGGTACGCCGGACGTACTTAGGTATCATCGATTGTGGAGGGTGTCCACTTGCACCCCTAACAGACACCCCATTCCAGTCACTAATATGTAAACACGTTTATACTGTACTTACATATACAGAAAGAAATTGCCTCCATTTTTACCCCTGGCAAAATGAACAACGCGGCGAACTGTACATAATCTACTAAAAGCTATTTTTACGTTAAAGGCGAACTACACTTTTGAGTGAATGATAACTACCTAAGTAGTTACTATGTTTTATGCAGAATAATACAGGAATCTGGTAATTTGGATGTCAAACCTCCGGTTTCCATGATAACATTTTTTATCATTATTTCATTTTTGTTCATCCTTTTATGCATAACATATACCTACCGATATATAATCAATTATTTGAATTGTTCCAGGTTCAACACAGAATGCAGTTGGGCTGCGCATTTCGTCGGCCCGCAAAACACTTGTCGTCATTGTAATATTAACGCATAGCATAGACAATCACTCGCCATGAATTTAAGACTAACTGCCATTTTGGCATTCGCCACCCATCTATGTAAGTATCAAAACCATAAATCCCACCGATCTTAATTTATATATGATTATTCACGTAGGTATTCACGCTATCTGTAATTCTGTACTATGTAATCATTAATGGAATGATGCTCCTACCCAAACAGTTCATTAATTGTAGTCTTTATTTAGTTTTTTTGTCTGCATAACCTATTTACGCAATTATTCAAAAATTTAATAATAAATATTTCCATAAAAACATTTTGGATAGCGAAAATATTTCAATAAATTCATATAACTCTTATAAATACCTTTGAAAAACTTTGAATAGAACGTACAGAATGCGTAAATAGGGTAAACATGTCAATGCGAAAAACTCATGAATAAGGATTACCTATCGACTAAAAAACTCTGAGAATATGTGTGAACATGTATTTAAAGGACAAAGAATACTGAAAAGTTTGGGGTAAAGTAATTGAAAGTACATAGATTGGAATAGTGTAGGCGAGTAAGGGCCTTGATCCGTATCTAAGGTGGACTATCTCAGCCCACTTGCTGGCAAATGGTCCGGAAGTAACAAGGATATGGCGACACGATCCTAGAATTTGTTATTCACTTTCCAATGCCAAAGACTCTATTGAAATTTTATTTTGTTACTTTAGCAATTTTCTTTGAAATATGTAGCCAACTTTTGTACTATGAATATTTTGTCGCCAAGTAACAGACAAATATAAAAAGACTAACGGTTCAAATACACGGTCACGGTCACTACGTTTATCTGCCGTAGACAAATGAGTTTGCGGAACTCATTTAATTATCTGTGGCAGATTAGGGTTCAGAGCATAGTTTACGAGAACCTTTTTGTAGCACCTGAATCTATGTTGAGGAAACCACGCTTCAATAGTTTTCGTTTTAGAGACTCGTGAACTTTACTTTGTGTAGTAACAATCAACCTAAAATGTTTACCAGTAAAGTCGTATGCTTATTTACTTTTCATATTATGTTACAAATCGATAAGTGTTTGTTCGTAGACCATCAAGTCTGTACCAAAACTAATCCAAAAAGAGAAGTCTGCCGTTGAACGAAACTAATTCACCAAATATAAATTGTTATAGGGCGATATTCTAATTTCCTAACTCTACCTGAGAAATCAAATACATGCCCTACGCTAGTCAGTCGTGTTCATCAACATAATTACAATTTTAACCATATTCATACCTACATAGTAACTATTCCAAGACAATCATTATTATAATTTTGAATCGATATTCAAGGCGATACACATTTGTTTTTATATCAACAACTTTTTCTTAACGTTCACACATCATTAGCTTAACTATGACCGTATCTTGCGAATGACTTTGTTTGTAAACACCCTCTCTTTTTTAAACCATATGAAGGTACTATCACAGATCATTTGCCAACCAATGGTACTGAAGTAACGCCGGTACTGACTTTTCGCCTTTATCGATACATTCTGTTCAGAGTTTTCAACATAAAAACTCTCGTAAGTGAGCTTGTCGTGTTAGAGTATACAATGTTTTGGTGATTTATTTTTAGATACAACGATAAGAAAGGCGCATAAAATGAGATGGATTGTATTACCCTTCTTTTGTAAATACCTCTTTAGAATTTAAAATAAAATATTCTTTTAGGTGTATAATATCTTCTTTCATTTTATTTTCAGGTAGTGTAGTGTTAGCTGACGGACCAGTTTACGGTGGACAAGGAAATATAGTGAGCTCTGCGCCTGCGCCTGCTGGCAACTTTCTGACGCAAACAGTCTACGGATTCCTAGACTTTACCACTACCATAGGCAACACGGTCATGGTCTTCTCGCCCCAATCGGCGCCACCACCAGGTCGCTTGCCTGTTAACTTTATCAACACTTTCCTACTTATTACAATTATAGCTAAAGTTTTTGACTAAACAGATTAATTAAAATTAATTTAAGGATTTCATTTAAGTACTATGAAAATGCCATGACTCACTGTTGTTTTATTTTTGGATAATTTCAGAACCACCGAAAACTGAAAAGTCTGTCCAAGAGAACATCATCGAAACGAAACCACCTCCGCCATCAGTCACCAGTGTTAAGCCTGAAGCAATTAAACCAAGTAAAATATCTGACAAAGATAAAACCAACAAACCCGCCGCCCCTGCAGTTCTATCCAGTGCTGTTTCAGTAGTATCTTCCCCACCGAAAAAAGATAATAAAGTGCCAAACGTGCCAAAATCAGCAGCAAAAGATCAAAAGCAAATAATAACAAAGGTTGAAGTAGTAGCAGGACCATCAAAAACCGTCGAAAATAGCTCCCCTAAACAATCCTCCCAAAAATCAAACAAACAAAGTTCTCAATCGAGCAATGCTAAAAACAAGAAAAATGATGGAATCAAATCTGTTACAAACATTGTAAGCAGCAAAGTCGAAGTAAAACAAGGCCTTACGCCGTCCATCATCAGTTCGAAAGTTAATATCGCCGTTAAGTCAAGTCAAGTCGAAGAAGAACCTGCTATTTTAATTACCAATAATAATATTGGTGAGCCCGAATATGATTTCTTGTCACGTCAACCTTCCGAATTTGTTGAAGAAACATACAAGGTAATAAACATACGTCCATCGAAAGCACCTGCACAAAAACCAAAACACGGTCATAAAAATCGACACCAACCGACCCCAGCCCCTGATGACGATGACGATCATCCTCTTGGCCTAGTAACGACTCTCGGAGGCACCATAGTCAAGGACGGTCTTACAACTGTTCATGAAACTAGCGTTATTGGCACTTTTATATCTGGAAAATATGCTCAAGTACTAAACAGCAACTCTAAAATACTTCCGCAAGCTGGTCATAGAGGAAAGATATCTCCTAGTCCTACGCACAGAATATTGAAAACTGTAGGACCGTCCATATCTAAAAATACTCATCGCCAACACTTAGAACCCACGCCTTCAATTAGTGACGATGATAGCAATTATGGAAAAACTACGCGTAGACAAAATAACGGAGGAGGTTCGTTTAAGAATCGTCACAGATCTCCCAACAACAATGCTGAAAGTGAAAGCCACAGCAGCCCACCTCCTGTCCAAAGCAAAAAATTCAAAAACAGGAACAATAACTCACAGCGCACGCAAAGGTAACACATAATTTTTACACGAACTGCAGATGACCGTATAAGACATGCTTTTAATATTATACTGCTTCTTTTACCGACCCACTTAAAAACTGAAGCTTGCTTTAATATTTATTACCGTTTAATTTACATAATTATAGTAAGACACTGTCTTATATTAGTCGTAATGTGAAGAAGGGCGCCGTTTTTAAATTAATATATCTATTTCATTAAAAGCATGCCTTTGTTCTGCTATAGACTTTCAATTAGCTACAAACGTCGTACTATTGCCGACTATCCTATCTAAATGCATGAATGCCAAATTAACATTAAACAGCTTTATATTTATCAATGAATAAAAAAGGTTTCAATTTGATTGTGATCATCGGCAATTGTAAATAATTTTATTTTCAGTACTAGGTTTGGTCGGCCCGTGAATACGCCTCAACTGGCAACCGTCTCTGTTTTCAGTGAAACAGCAACCCCATCATTTTCCAATAGGAGGAAAAGCAACCGCAACTCTGGACATAAGACGACTGTGACGCCCTCGAGCAACAACGACAACCAGTCTAAACGTGGATTCAAACCTCGGGTTCAACCCACGCCCGTTGAACAAGTGACACCAGCAGCTAGCACCAGTGTGTATAAATTTAAGTTGAACCGTGCCCCGGGATCTGGACGCTGGCAATATAAAACCAGCCCAAAGCCTAAAGTGACTATTCGTAAAATTAATGCCGACGACGAGCAACAAACAACGCTTAACCCAAATCCGCTTCTTGACGACACGCAAACGAATGATATATCTCTACAATCCAGATCTGATAATGATTTAGAATTATCAGGGTCACAAAGTGGTCCTGGTACGCTTCTTGAAAATGACACTGAAGACAACTCTATTGAAAAACCGCCGCCAGTAGAAACACTTAAAGTAGAAATTTCAACCCCCGCCGATTTCCGAGATGTTTATTATGAAATTGCTACCATCAGGTCTCCATATACTTTCCAGGTAATCACTGTTTAGCATCACATACGTTTTCTAATAATGAAACTTGTTTAAAACTTTATTTTTAATTTCAGGTTGGCCGTGTCAAAAACACTCGAATTATTACTGTAACTTCCACTATAGAAAAGCGTATAGAACCCACATTGGCAGTTAATTCGCAAAGTTCTCTCAACGAACCGTTGACAGAAAACATATTAGCGACAACATCTCCTTATGATAAGGATCATTATCTTTTAGATTCAAGCATAGCAACGTTACCTGCAATAACATTATCTTCGGACATGGAAACGCCACCACTAGAAACAGTAACTGAAACATTTAGCACTACTCAACACATGTTGAAAACACACATTTTGCCAGTGGTTAGAGATGGTAACTCGACAAGTAGCTTAACTTTTATTCAAACCTATCAAGTAACTCGTTTCGTGACAGCCACTAAAACATTACCTCCTATGGACTTCTACCAATTCATTCCAAGTAAAACTCTGAAAGAATTTAACAGCCGTCTCGACGAAGCTGGTTCAGAGTTACATTTGGAGCTAGATTTTGGCGACAGCAATGAAGATGAAGACGGCGTTCCTAGACGCGTATTCCCACCTGAATTAGACCTTGCCAATATTGGATCAGACTTTGATCTTACGGAGGTTGACAAATACCGACTCCAAGACAATCACCTAAGGCTAAAGAAGGCCCACGGTCAAAACAAAGGAAATCATGTAACAGAATCACCGAACCCACCCACTCCCGCGCTGACTCCAGAACAAGCTCAGCAACTTGCACTTTTGAGACTTTTGAATCCAGCAGCTGCAGCACAAATCCCTGATGTTGTGACTACGTCAAAACCCATTTTGAAGTACGAAACAATATACGAATCCCACGTAATTCCGGTCTATGATGGGAAGACGACCATTCAAAGCACTATCTCAAGACCGGTGGCAACCATAACTAAAACAGAATATGAAATAGGAACGAGCAGTCTCCCAGCACTACCCTTACAAACCATCAACCCACTGTTCCCTCAACAATTTTCTATTACCTCGACCCCTGTTGTCGTGAACACGGAAGTTACAGCTACCAATAGTCAAGTCTTAAAATTAACATTCGGTGCCAAGACGGTGTACACCACCCTGTTTACAACTCAAGTAGTGCCAACGGTAATGACGACGTACGTAACATCATCAATCGCGGTACAGCCGAACGCTGCGCCCCCCGGCTACCCCGGATATTACCCGGCGCCGTTTGCTCCCTTCCCATATGTAGGATAAGTAACAGTGTAAAATCAATAAGTGCGGACTATAAGTTAAATATTGTGTTCACTAGTGTATGTGATGATAACACGTAACTTTTGCACGAGAGACGGAACTTTAAACTGTGAATGCGTTGTTGTAGTGCACGTGATAAACTGTATTGCGAGTAGGTGAACAGTAAACAGTGCAAAAGCAGCAGAACGTTGGGATTTATAGCCTTTGTGGAAACATGAAAACTCTGAAGTTGTATTTCTTATAAAGTTTAGTGAGCTCGGCGCTATGCGATGTGTTAGCTAGTAAACCCTACGTGGAGGTAATGTTTACCGACGTGTATTATAGATACGTTACGCAATACACTTTGTATTCAGTAATTGCTTTGTAAATAATTTTATTTATGAATAGTACTCCTGTACATAACTATAGAGCTATAGTTGTAGATAGCTTCCTTAAACGTATTTTATACTTTTGTACATGTATTGCTTAGAATAAGTGGGTTCTATCACCTGGTACTACATATTAATATTAAAGTAAATAAGAAACTTAATGCGTTTACTTTATTTCCTTTAGAAGTCTAATGCAATGTTAACAAGTAGGTATAATGACTGTGTACAATAGAAATCTATTGAATCTTCCTAGTACATTGGTATTTAACCTGACTTTTCATCCATACAAAGTTATGTACAATTTTTAGAACCCCAGAAGATGGCCACTGTTGAGACAAGGCCTCCTTTACCTTCGTTTCAGTACGCGGTAATGGCTAATCGGATTTAAATGAAGCTTGTTAAATGTTATAAATAGAATGTGTCCTGAATTGGCGCAGAGTATCTTCGCAACGAAACCCCACACTACTTTGAAAATGAACCCTAAAATTAAATGAAAAGTTTAAATAAACTGGAGCAATACGATGCCTAAACACATAATTAAGATAAAAAAACTTTTCAACATCTAGACACCAATATTTCACAGAGCCAAGAGGTATATTTCCCATGATATCTTAATTAAAGCCGTTTCATACTAAGCAGGGGCGCCGAATGAAACAAGGAGGCCTTTAAGTTATGAAACTAAGATTAATGGAAGCTGTTTTGTATACTTAATAAGTTAACCGAGAATCTCAAATTGTACTTTTTCATCAACAGGGAACTCTCGTATTTTTTTAATATCCCCTAGGACGCGCTGCACGCGGAAGTATTACCAACTTAACCGTATTTTACTCGGTTATGGCGCTAAAATCGCATTATTAATTTATTATCTATTCAAGATTTTAAATGTGTGATGTAAATAAAATTGTTTTTATAATCGGTTTATCCGGAATATGTAAACATAGCTGTGTTGCTGCAAACCTAAATTAGTTAGGTAAATTTTATAAAAAAGGCAAAATCAGTGAGCCCAACTTCATGTTAGCATTGTATAATATTAATGTAATTAATTAATTAAAAGTAGGTAAGTATAATGCAACGGTAACTGTATATATCAATTTCTGAACGTTTCATTCCCTATAAATAATAAAAATCCACTACGGTTTGTCATCTAAGCTGGAAACCAGACGACTCACTTAAAAAAAAAAGAAAATGGTAGGTACCAAATTAATCAAAATTATAAAATAGAGGTTTAATTTTATTCTGCGTTATACCATAACCTACACTATTGAATTTGAAGTATAAAACGCAAATAAGTAAAAACCACTAAACCTGGTCGCGTGCACTGAAGCAGTTACCAAAAATGAAACGGAACGAGAGGTCTAAACACTCAAAAAGTTATAGATTAAATATGGAGAGCATGTTTTTAAAATCTCCGTAAGGAAGCATCCTGCATAAATAGGGCGCAATAAATTCCTGCAGACTGATCGTTATGCAAGCTGTAACAATTAGTCAATTCATAGATAAAGACAAGTCAATTGTATTATACATAGAAGAGTTATAAACGACCAAAGAATACGCTGAACTACTAGGTTATTTGGTATAAAAAACCTAGTAGTTCAGCATATTTTTTAGTTATACTTTCTTAATTAAATACTATTTAAAATACAAAAGAAAATCTATGATTTATTAGTAAGTAGATATATCGAGTAGAAACACAGATATAAACTGTAGAAGCACTAAAATAAATCTATCTCTAAAATAGATTTCGTATATATTCGTTTGGCATAAGGTCTAGACGTATGTTGATATCAGACATCTATTCATTTTAACGTGCTACAGTCCGAACTACATTTGGAAGATCAAATGATAGAGGGCCTGGCGATGACGGCTCATTGTCTGCGCGTCATCAGGCTTGAAATACTCCTATCTAGGTACCTTTATCAGTAATCTGTCTATACCTACCTTTCATGGAAATGTGTTGGATTATAATTATACTTTTTAATTAAATTGAGTTACTACTGCTAGCACTAATTAAAGACTGACTAGTTTTTCCACATTCTTGAACTGCATAATTTTATCACAGAGAGGGTTCCGTTCAAATCAATACGTCAGATGAACGCAAAAAAACTGACGCTCTTCAAGATAAATATGTACCTAATTTAATAATGGCATACCAAATCTATCTTCTAAATAAATTAATAGTAGTTAGGTACATAAACAACATGCATATGCATACAAAATATCCAGAAAACCGTAGCGTCTCTTATTCTTAAAGGATTCGAATGTTCCCTTACAAAAACTTTTGTGGCGAACAAATGTGTTAAAGCAACCTCAAAGCAAATATTGTTTAGTGGTGTATTTCTCTATCCTTTTAGACGCTGGTGACCATGTGTACATTGCTGTTGGCGGGAAATATAAAGCTTGCACCTCTCGCCCACTGTGTCAAACAAACACCAGCCGACTTCACAATGCAGAGCACAAATACTGCCTGTATGTTTAAAACAAGCTTCAACTAAATAATTTAAAAATGTTTACTGAAATTATATAACTCTACGTTCTACTTTACGAGCATTTTATTAGTTTTAGAAATGCATTAGGAGTAATGAGTAAGTACCACTTTTCCGACCATTTTTTAGCGATTGTATCTAGCAGTGCCACTGTTCAGTTACATGAACGGCTGTGTGCTATTCGATAACCCTGACATAAAAGCTAATGAAAAACATAATTTAAATGACAATTGCCAATTGAAATGATGAATCATATCAGTTTGCGAAACAACTCTGATATAAATGACTTCCATTAGCTACGCTTACAAAAATCGTAAAGGGATTCAGAAAAACTAGTAACAAGATAATACAGATCCAGGATCCATCCATCTCAATAAAAGCTACAAAGCGTGACACAATATAGGTACAAACAAAAAAAGTATCACGTTATAACCTATCTATTCTGGTGAAAATCTGTACGAGTGCATTCGGTTTCAGTGCTCGCTGATTGAACGAGGTTAGATGAAATCGGCTTATCGTCCGTCGACGGCGCGCCGGGATGCGGGGGGCTGAGGAATAATTTCATTTGAACATGCACCGGCCGCGGCCCGTCTCGCTAGCCATACTGTCATGCAAATTGACAATGTGCCTCTATGCGAAGTCTTCTATTCTGCATAATGACAACGAAAAATGGAAAATGCAAAACATATGATGTAAGGAAATTTGTACCTACTATAGAGAATTGTAGGCAATAAACATGTACCCAACCTTTGTACCTTTATTAATTCTTTAAACTGGGTGCTTCTAAAAATAGGTAGCCAACATTTTTGCCAACGTAACTATGCCATCTGCATAACAATGCTATCAATGGGGAGTGGGTCATTAGCGATTTGTACACTAATGCCATGATCAGACTGTCTACAGAGTTCTAAGGATACAGAGATTATAACTTCAGGTAGCGTACACATAAGCCTAAGATTCATCCTGCAACATGCTACATTTGGATTCTAATGTCACCACACTTGGCAAAGTGCAAACAGACAATCGACGATTATCTTTATGTATCATGATTTCATAGGCCGCATCTAAGACAGCTGCCGTCAAATCAGGATTAGTACTACCTACTTACTACAAATTCCCCCATATCTCTAAATTTACGACGAATAGTGATTAGTGGCCCATGTCATGTTTATGATATAAATGAAAGAATAGAAACGTATAAGGTGAGTGTCAGTGGAATAGCTGGAAGATCTCGGCGAAAACACATTGACTAGATAGAAATATTCTGGAAAAGGGCAGGTTAGGAGTACCCTAAACCGACGAGTGTGTGTGGGAATTGTGATGAGAGTGAATGAGGCAAACGTAGTATGCCATGATCGTAGCAAATGGAAATCCGTAATATCTATCTACACGTAAGAAACAGGCGAGTCTTTAGGTATATATGCATGTATGTCAGTATGTCCACAACCATACTGAGCAAATCTTGAAGATGATTTTGAGGCGTATTATTCTGGGTGTAATGACGCTATCAGAAGGCAGGAAGCGTGTTATCATTTAACGATAATAAACAATACAAAGCTAGGCAATATTATCGCATAAATATTGATAAAATAACATTAAAAGAGAAAAAGGACTGGCTCGAAAAGGTTGCAATCAAGAATAACCTGAAAAATTTGCTGGAAATGGTGTAAGCAATCATTCATGAATTACCTGTGTGTTTCTATATATTTTCTTGCCCTTTATTATTTTATATTGTACCATTATATACCTGTATTTTGTAAATATGCCAGCTTATATATCCCTGCTCATTTGATAGTGTCAATTAAGCTGTTGTAGGTACCTCAAAATGGTTAACCATATTAACATGTCATGTAGGACAAGAAATATTTTCATTATGTTATCATGCGGGTTAGGATATCGCGATAACATATCTAATAAAATCAGTACCGGGCCGGTAGAATACAGGTAATGAATAATAATGATAAAAGATTAAAATATACCGATAAGAAAGCATTCTATGAAACAATCCTCGATGACAAATAATAAACAGTGACTTGAACACTAAACAGACGAGTATTTTTTTTTAAATACTGTGTTTATAGTTAAAAATGGCTAGAAATCATTTTATTATCTCCTTATGTGTTATCCTATCATGTAAGTATTGATACACTTTTCAATATTAACAAAATGAAACAAAGAAAATTGCCAGCAAAAAATCAGATTGTTTCACCGTATTGTGCATCTAAGTATTAGACAATTCATTGGTTTATTCACGTAACATTTTTGGTGCTCAGTTTTGGTATATTTTCAATACTATCAATATGCGATCAAAGTAACATTACCTATTTAAACTATGATTAGCTATTCATGAAATAGTGCTAATATGCTAATTACATGGCAATATAATAATATATTAATCAATCAAAACTCATTCTATTGTTGTATTTTTGTACAAAGTAGTATTTTTGTACAAGTTCGATGACAGTCTTGTCTCGCTTTCACTAAAGATGTTAATTTTGAATTTATATTTTATATACTTACATATAAATGTGTCTAAATGCCCATCAAGATCCTGTTATGGGATGTTTTCTTTTGGCACTTTTCTCCCTCTTTCTGCGGTGTGGAGACAAAAGTAACAACTCTCAGATAAATCTAGACAATTTTAACAGCTACTATCCCATACTGAACTACTGATTCAGGCGCAGTTTTCTTGGCGGCACAATCACCGACCCTAGTCTCACGATGCTTCCAATTCACGTGGTTGGGTCCAAGGTGGAATAACGAAAGTATTTTTTTGAATGCTACGTGCCAAGACGCGACGCAAAATGCCGACAACGTACCCTGCATAGAACCACTTGTCGTCTCTTGTAAGTTTATACTATAATATTGTTGTTATACGGTGTACCTTTAAGGACTGTGTGAGAGCTACTTAAATAACCGTCGTCATCATTCGGAAAAAGGTAAGAAAACTCTTTAAACGTAACGCAATGACTTTACCGGGATTATAAAGTGCAAATTTATATGTATGTATACCTAACACAACTTTACCTTATTTCTATGCATGTCGTCAAAGGCAACTATAGATTGTTATCCTTAATATCGCCTCTAGAACTTAGTTTAGCTGAATGCTGGCGACGAGAAGAAATGTCTCGTGCACTGTTCTAAATATTTATTAATTTTGTACAGCGACAACTATGTCCAGTGCCGTAACTAGCCTTTCATGCCCCCGGTGCAAGTTTCTTTAATAGTGCCCTTTTTTATTGTTTGTGGTCCCTGTCTGGTCTTTTCTGCGCCCCTCTAGGGTCTGCACCCTGTGCCTAGGCACCGCTGGCACTGCCCTAGTTATGGCACTAAATACGTCTTAGGTAAGGCTTACAATCTTGACCATGTAAAGGCAAACTTCAACGGCACTATAAATAAGTATTAATGTATAGTAAAATAAGGCATCTATAGTTTAAATTATACGGATGTTTTTATTTCAGATGATGGAACGTGGCCCGATGTTAGCTATATTTGGAGGAATCACTTAGGAAATGCTTCATGCATCCTAGCTAATAATGATGTATGTGTTAAACATACGTATTATTTTGATGGAAAGGGTAAGAATTCATATAAGACTATGTATCGTTTACCAGTTGGTATACGATGACAAACCAACCCTTCAGATAATTTCCGAAACAATATTTACCACTTTGCAATAATCGAAGGTTGTAATTACATTGTTTTTTTTTATTCCAGTTGACAATTCAACGTACATGTGCTCAAGAGCCGTTAATCAAAATGGAGAAGCCATTACAAGTGGCTGTTACGAACAAAGACGCGGAAGTTTTGTAACTAGATCCTGCTTCTGTCGCTCTATTCCTGGAGGTGTACCTTGCAATAACGTGGGCCTTACATCCTCTAACTTACATTTAATTATTGGTATTACCTTAGCTATGATGATCAAAACAGATGTTTTACGTTTATTCACAAACATAACCATAATATCACCTGTATAGGTAATTATTGGCAACAAAAAATATGTATAAAAAATCTTATTATTAAATAGGGTGCGTCCTTACATTAAAACAATCCTTTTGGTAAACCTTTGAGTGTATTAATTTCTAAACTAACTAATGAATGGCAGAATTTACTTACCTACCTATGATACTAGATACTAATTACGTCTTAAAAAAGACAATGTGAACAAGAATTCTTCATGAATTATGAGATACTCTTTCATCCATGTTATAATCAGCCAATGTTGGCTTATTATAGAGCAAAGGTCTCCCTTTCTTCTTTTAACTCATCTCGGTTGTGTAAAAGAATAGACTAATCATTAATTAGGTCACGCAGTTCGCTAGACGTTAGGCCCCCTTCATCTAGGTCTGCCGTGATGCCGTTGTACAACCGCGGCGCCGAATAAGTAGGTGCTTTCATCATCTGAAATCTAGACGACTGGTACCTAACTAATAAATAATTAAATTGTAATTTGGTAATGGGATTTTTAAGGAAGAATATATAATTTATTTATTTGTTTAAAGTAGAGATTGATGATTATTTTGGTATTCAAATATTGTTTAGATATCCGAACAAATTGAACGACTTCTATTATTTTAATCTGACAAATGACGTGTCCCATCTGTCACAAGTCAGCAACGTCAAACTGTCAAACAACATTTTAAAAACGCCTATTACAGTAGTTTTCTATGCCACTGGAGCATATATTTTAAGTTATTAGTTAACTAAAACCCAACGCTAAAATGTACTCCGTGTTAACAAGAGGGAATGCGATATTGACGTACACATTAAGTGTACTAGCATGTCTAACCTTTTTATGCTTTTTGTCCACCTTAACTGTGGATTATAGAACTGCTGCTCAAATGAACACAGTAAAAGTAGTTGTGTAAGTATACTCCTCTTTTTGAGCTAATATATGACTGTGCTTTGATCATAACCCGTAACAAATGTTTACAGTAAGAATGTACCAGATTATGGAGCATCAAGGGAAAGGAATGATCTGGGCTTCCTAACTTTCGATCTCAAGACTGATCTCTCTCACCTTTTCAACTGGAACGTAAAGCAACTGTTCCTCTACCTCACTGCTGAGTACATATCACCTAACAATGAACTGAACCAGGTTGTACTCTGGGACAAAATAATCCTCAGAGGTGAAAATGCTCTCTTAGATTTCAAGAACATGAACACGAAGTACTATTTCTGGGATGATGGAAACGGTCTGAAGTAAGTGTATTTTTAATTGTGTGGGTAGGTCTAGATTGATATCAATTCCAAATGTAATACTGCTGGAAATGCCAATCATTAATCACAAAATAATTTGCAGTTTTCTACTAAAAATTGAAAAGTTATGTCTTACTTAGTTTGCAGGCTGTGGGGTAATTGAATGAGTATTCAGGCCAAAAACTGGTATTTGTTTTAAGCATTTTAGTGTAGGTATAGCCCTTGTTGGAGGCCCCCAATATAATATAAAATTGCTATCATGTATTCATACAATATTTTCCATTACAGAGGTCACAACAATGTTACCCTAACTCTCTCCTGGAACATCATTCCCAACGCTGGACTGCTGCCCAACATCCAGGCTATCGGCCAGCACTCCTTCAAGTTCCCCACAGACTACACTCAGACGAGGGTATGATCCATAAGTTACATATGAATGTGGCATTATGCATAGGTGGGTCTCAGATAGTTGTTGCATTAAGATTGTCAAATATATGGATTTGTCACACTTGTGGGTTTTATTTATTAATATCTATTCTTGATACCGAATAGGAATCTCAGACATTTAATTCCAATATTAGTAAATCAAGTATTTAATATAATAACTATTATTATTGTCAATCAGAACATTATATCTTGTGCAATGTACATAAACATGTATTTACTACCTTATAGCAAGTGTCCTTTTTTATTAGTAACCTGTACTCTCATTTTATTGAATGAACTTAAGTGTCAATTCAATAATAAAAAATTATATTGTAACATAATTAATTAAGCTGTAATTTAGCATCTACTAGTGTTCCATACTAAGAATATAAAATAAATAACAGATTTATGTGACTCAATCACATGCTTTTATAGTAAGATTAATTCATTTGAACAAATAAAATTGGTGTTCACATTTCTGTGTTTAATTTTTAATCTCTTTACTAAAAATCGTACAAGCAGTTCAAATTTAAAATGTTTTTATTCCATATAAACCAATTACAGGCGCTTAGGAAACTTTAAGATGCTAGTTGCATGGTTCCAAAAATGTCATTCCTGGAGAGCAATCGTCAAGAAACTAAAAAGGTTACTTCAAAGATAGGAAATAAATATTTTTAAATAAAAAATCTTTTAGCTTTTTTATCATATAATTATCAATTACATTTTTAATTAAACATACATTTTTCATATTTTGCTCTACAGTGTTGTTCTACAGCAGAAAAAACTAGTGACCTCTACCATTGGTTTTAATAGAGGTATATCTATGTCTTCAAAACGACTTTACCAATTTAATCGGCATTACCTGTTATAAAATAATTACTAGTCTCAAGTGGATTTATTTATCACTTAGAATTTTACTCATAATAAGAATTGTTTCTAACTAAATATTTTAGCACATAGGGTTGGATTAGAAACCATATAGTATTAAACGAAATATTCAGAGGTATAATTCCTAATATTGAGGTATAATATAAATGCGTATTAACTAAGCAGAAACAAATCTAACTTTGATTATTAAACTACATGTGGTTTTATTTAAATCCCATACAAGCATGTATATTTTAATAAACATACAATAATATGTAGTTATATGAATTATTATATTATGGAGCCATAATATGAGGACCCTTAAAATACAATTTAACATCTAATTAACTAACTGTAAAAATAGTTTTCCAACAAAGATCTCTTTATTTCCTTCCAAAATTGCTTTACTGTAAATTTTATTATAGTTCTACTAATATATGTGATCGCAATGTCATTTTTCTGTTTATTATAAAATATTAATTTTCATGCTATTTGTGCAAGTGTCTGTCAGTCATGACCATAAAACACGAGTTAACAAATAAAAGGTACAGTAAGCACTCTTAAATTTATCTTAACAATTTTACTTATACACTACAAGAAAGAAAAAAACGCAATATTAAATTTCAATTTTCATTGGTGATTGGTTAAATTGTTTTGTTTCGAAGTAAACCACATAACCCGGTACAAGAAGGTACATATCTCTATTAACTAAGATTTTAAAATCTCATAAATTACCTTAATGACTGCAGTGCTCATCACTAACGTATCGAAATTACTTTGTTCTTTGTATCTCAATATTGCTTCATGACATGTATAATTATGTGTAAGACAAGCGGGAATATCACCAGTATTGTATACTAATTAATTTTGATGAAGTGGATCGCAACAACAAGTTTCCTTAAATGTAAACAGTTCATAGTGTATTGCTTGAGTATGCCTCTGGCATTATTAAGAATTTACAAATTTTCTACAAAGAATCGCCTACGTCTTTTCTACTACCGTTATGCCTAACATTCAAAGCTGATCCCGCTAAATTACATGAAAAAATATTGCATATTTAAAATACTTAACTGATTTAGGTACACTATCGCAGTCAATCTGCATGCACAACAACCATAACAGATGGCAAACGTTATATGTATTATCTATTTTAACTACAATTCAATAACATGAAATAAATATAAAATCTTATGTGTGTATGTGTAATACAGTACCTGACCTGCTTGATAAGGAATTGACTAGTACACCATGTGATTTGGTAAGTAACGATAATAATCGATGCGACTGTTACCATTACAACCTACTGCAAGCATGCAAGGGAGGTCTTGAGGGTACTGCAATGACAAATTAATGTTACAATTTCATTAATTCTAATGTATTTCGAGAAATCTAAGATCATACTAAATAAAGTACATTTCCTAAAATTTTAAACGTAATTATGGTAGGTACACCTCGAGTATTACAATTAAATCATAGAAGTATTTATTGACATAAATATTAAAATTAAAATGAACAAATGTCCACACATGCCATGAAGTTGCAAGCTTTATCAGTAAATAGGTATAATATAAGTGAGAGATACCTTAATAATCGTTAAGATGAAATGAGAAGTTATAGATGAAAATCAAGAATGTCCATAAGACACTATAAGTAATTTAGTTTTAGATGGTAAGCACAATGAATCAAACAATCTACGAATAACAGCGCAATACTAAAGATCACAGTTTTTGCCATACTGGGTGATTTGGTTCCACAAAATGGCATTATTACTAAGACGTTGCGTGAACACGATACATTTCATCATTCATAGATATATAACATGAGCTCTAACTGGAAACACCATTTTAATATATTCGTATTTATAATAATTTAACATCAAATACAACCAAAATATAAACCAAATGTTTTATAGCTACATTGTAGTTCTTCGCTGTATTAAATTTGTAACACACACATTTTTTAATAAATGTGATTCTGAAAGGTACGTAATGTCAAAAGACCTAAGATCGAAAACCTGTGAGTAACCATAAAATACAAGTTGTATACTGGAACGGTGACTGTTGTCAGCAAAATTTACACCCTGCCTGCACATCTGACATAGTTCCAACATCACATTTGCAAATAGACGCACCACACAAAATGGACAGTAAGTACTAGTCGTAAGTGGATGATATCCTGTTAGCCATATCACAGCAAGTGCCTCACAGTCGTTCAATGTATACATTCAGCCAATAACTGCATCTACATAATATAACAGTAATTATTAAGGGCCAGACGCCTGATGTGAGTACATAAGGTAATATCGAAGACGATCATTGTCTCTGAACTTAATTGCATACTGCCTTCATTACGTAGCAAGATGCGAACGTAATTTTTCGAGTTATGCATTCAACATCTACATGTAATATCTATTGGTTCTGCATCTAAACTTTCCATAGATTTTGGACACAAGTTCTGTAATTATCTTAAGTATGTACACACTATTGAGTACAGGAGTCCGTGCTGTAAGGTTTTCAAATGTGCGGACAGGAGGTGTGTTGTCTGCCTATAAAAACGACGCGGCGAGGCAGCGCCCAGGGCTATCCAAGTCGCGTGTTCAAAGGCGGCAGGGCTCGACCGCGGGCCGTCACGCGCTTGGTAGCGGCGGCCCGTCTGTCTGCACGTCCTTATCCTGAGTGGGTGGAACGCATGGACGGTCCGACCCGTATCTACTCGAAAGATCCAACATTTCTCTCAAACCCTGTAATTTAATAACATTTATGTTTAGCAACTATGTATAATTACCATATTCAAAAATAACTGACACTGTAAAAGCAAAAATTAGCCAACTGTTTACACGATTCGAATTTTCCTTTCCATGTCTAATTTAAGACTCACTAGAGAATCTAAATTGATAAAGGAAATTTGAAAAATGATGGAGACGAGCGATGAACTGAGCGACACGGTGGCTCAGTTGGTTAGAGCAGCGCCACGGATCGGCGAAGGTCGCGGGTTCGAATCCCGCTCGTGTCCATCATTTTTCAAATTTCCTTTATCAATTTAGATTCAAGCTTAGCATGGGCAACATGCTAAAATGGCACCAAAAGTCACTCACTAGAGAAGTTTCCTATGTTTTGAATACTTTATGCTAGAAGAGATATACAAAGCAAAGACACTTTAAAATGAAGTATTACTTATACTGTCTCTGACTGAAGTGTCTCTGACTACACAACTGGAAAATATGTGTGATTTTATGTATTTTATTATAGACCAATACCTTATTTTCAGTAATGAGCCTTTGGTAAAGTTCCTCTTCTTTTCTTGCATCACCATTTTCATCAAGATTAACAGCTTTGTACATAATGGTTCTCATCTCATTAATCCTTTCTGCTTGTTGCCGAATAAGCTGTAACAAAGACCATGTTAAAAAAACTCAACAGCTTCTTTTTATCTGGAAATTAATTAGATTACATTGAAATTTTATTTAAGAATGGTGTTGTCTCTGTTTCTTGGTGTGCAATAAAATATATTCTGTCTTACTAAGTTTTCATACCTCTTGTTGCTTTTCATTGATAGCATTAGTGAAGTCTATTCGTGACTCCCATATTCTCTTCTCAGTGTGCTGTCGGTATTTGGACATGATTAATTCCAATGCTCGTCTGTGGTCTTCCAATGCTGCCCGTAACTCGCCATTTTCGCGTTGAACGTCTCGCATTAGCCGTGATTCCCGCTCGATACTTGCTATGAGAGCCCCTCTTGGACGCTCTCGCGATGCCTCATTCAACGTATCGACTTCCTCTTTATACTGAAATATTTTACCAATATTACAACATCAACCAAATGTTAATTAGGTTCAGTGGTAAATTGCAATGAATATTATCTAATTGATGAAAATTGTTATCTTTCTGAAATTACATATGAGTATTATATATTACAATTTTATTTATAGGTCATTGTTGTCAAGCCTGTGTTATACTGAACCTAACAAAGCTTGGCAAATAACTAACAATAAACATAAATTAATAAGAAATTATTATAAATTATTCAGTTAAGAGTTAGAAGTAAAATAAATAATTCATTCTCAAATTATTTATTTCAGGATGAATTATAGAATAAAAATATAAGCTCCTCATTGATAGGCAAATGTTTAAGCACCATGTCGAGACTTAAATCTTTTCATATCTTAGCCAGGTAGCTTTCTACTGAACTATGACCCGTTGGCAATTAAATGAATTAATTATGAATGTATTCAGAATTAACACAAACCTGAAGCCAGATTAATAATATTGCAGATTAAATGAGAAATTAAACTTGTACCCTTGTATTTTCTATAAAACTGGTTTTCATGCTCCAAATATGTGAATTTACTGAACTATCAAAACACTTTTCTGCAAATTCTGTTTTACGATCACCGAGTTCTAATGACCGCTAAGGGAAGCCTTTCCCTATTTGGTTTCTAACTATCTGGATATTTGATAAAACTATAATTAGTAACAAAAAATTGCCAGCTCATCTGTTATGCACCATACCATACACTATGTTCTAAGACTTGCATAGAAAGATGATAAATTAGTTACTTATACAATTTTTTCTGCATTTCACTTTAGATTACAATAAATATTTAATCAATGTCATATAAATAGCTATCAATTATCTCAATTTAGACATAGTATACCAACAACTGTTGACTTCATCGCATATAAATACATCTATAAAAATAAATAAATCCTACAGTTTGTTTAATAACTAGAAATTATGTAAACATCTAGAATTTAAACGAGTATTCTAAACACAAATAAAGCAATTTTTGGAAAGAAAATGTCTGAGCCAATTAAACAGTAAATGTGAAAGCCAACTGTTTACACAACATGTGAGGGGACACAAACTACAAGGTCATGGAACTTTTGATCAAAATATACATAGATTTTATAAAATTAGCAGGTTATTTACTGATAGTATTATTAGATGTGAGTCTTGAAGCCAATAAATTTGACAATGAACAGGAGTGAGCGTCACAGTTATGTTCCCGTGTAACAACGTAACCGCCTACCTGTTTCATCGTATGTATTTGTCTGTAAGCCGTCTGAGTTTCGGTCAACAAAGCATCAGCTTCAGTTTCGCGCTCTTTGAGGCGTCCTGCGAGTCGTTTTGCATCCAAAATTATCTGCTGTATGGTCAGTGACATCTGAAAAATCCAGCAATGTAGAAAACCCACAACAGTCCACATAAAAAATCGATTTTAAAACAGAACTGCACTGACCCTGATATCCACACAAAACTGTTGCACAAATAACGTTTCATCTAAACAAGTTTAAGCGATAAATTTAAAGAAAACACCAATTTTCTTGTACTAATAAAAGACGCATATCAGCTGTTTCGTGATTAAAGTACAGCAGCCATTAGCTTTCATTTCACTTGAAGCGAAGTGTTAAATTTCCAAATAGAAAGTATTGGAATAGAAGTAGATAGCACTACTATTTTCATAGCATTCTTAGGTTACAGAAAAGAGACAAAACATATACACGGCTGATATTTCACTCAGAACGACTATCCTGTGACATGACCTTGATCACAGAGAATCGAATAACATTTTTTTATGCGCAGACAACACTGAACACATTTTTTACCATTGCAGTTTTATTAAAATATCATGTGTACCGAATGAAAACTGTAAAATAATGTTAAATTAAGGTATTTAGTCCAAGTAAAATATTTACCAATTTATTGTAAAATCCCAATCGCACAAATAAAGCCGATTCAGAAATAAATTCTTAGGTGAGTTTTTTTCTGTCAAATTATAGTTATCCATTTATCTAATTTAGATATACTAATAGACCTACCGCATATCATATTTCATATAAAACTGGAAATAAAAACCAATCTGTGTTGCGTGGCGTGTGAGACGGATAAAACCTTGATATCTAGGAGTTTGGCCCTCATATTAAGGCACATAGTAGGTACTTACCGTACTTACTTGGTAATATATGGTAATATGGATAGACGTCTAGTTTGGTCAAGTTTAGATCCAAGGAACATCTCATTGTTAAGTTAAAACAAACATAAACGATCTGTCTTGACGAGCTACTCACTACACCATTTTTTATAATATTGATAATATTAAGAATAAAGATTCACAGTCACAATTAGTTGCGTAAGGACTATGCTAAGAATGACATTATGTAGGTACCTGTAATTTATGCATATTATAATGTATTCCTTTTCTCTCAAGGGCTAGGGGCTCCCAGCGTCTCTAGTCTACTAGGGATACTACTAATGCTAGACATACTATTCTGACTTGGGAATCACAGGATTCCCATGTCAGAATAGTAAGATCAGTGATTCGATTGATTAGGGCGTTCAGCAAAGACTTTAGACTCACGCCACTATGTCACGTCGAAACTAGTGGTCCAAAAAGGTGTACCTGTCTACCTCAAGCAAACTAGTCCTCCCCCATTCCCCGTTATGGAGGAACAGGCACTGCGCACACTTACCCACTGCGTTCAGTTATCCCGAATGACCATACCTGCGTCACTTTCATTCATTCCTCCTTCTAAACGTTCATTATGAACCTTCTTAACTACAATCTTCATCTTTATTTTCTTATCCGGTCGTTTTGGTTTTTCAATAATATTATCACAGTTAACCTAGCTTTCATCCGAATTCCGAAACTATATCGTTCATACTACACAATCACACATACGTTTCAATCAACATTTATACCTACAATTATATTTTATGAATGCTAGACTTTAGCTCGTATATTCAACGGCTGTAGATCATCGGGAACATTTTATTCTGGAAATTAGTCGTAATTTAAACATTTTTCCTAAAATCTAATATGTTTAATAGAGTCATCAATAGAGAGTACAAAATAACTTAGTTTCCAAAGTAACTAATCACTAAAAACATGCAACATACATCAAAGCATTGACTACGTTGGTAGTATACATTATTATTATTATCTTAATACACGCTCAATCATGATTAAACAACAGATATTTTGTTGACACTCTCGCTTAGAAATTCCGTAAGTTGTTTCCACGGTTGTCTACATCGCTCGACTAGCGGTTTTGGCAGATTTATTTCCTAAAGGTTATTCTTAGAAAGAAAATCTCTGAGGAGTTTGTTCACTTTTTCTGGGTCTTCTTGTTGAAGGAAATGTCCCGTGTTCTCAACTATTGTAGTTTCTATGCAGGAGTACTCTTTCTTCATGGTATCCAGTAAGCTGTGGCTGAGAAAGTGGTCGTTCGCAGCGTGGGCAACTAACATGGGCACGTTTTCTTTGTGCTCCTCAATTTCTGGTAAGTCGAATCTGAAGTTAGCTCGGTAGTAGTTCATCGGTGGTGTGAGGGCAACTGTAAAAAAAAAGGTAATTTAACTACGTAAATAACGGTATAATAATTAATGTCAGTGGGTATATGACAAACAAGATACATAAGCTAGGGCATTGTATGTTGCATGCATAGGTATGGGCCAGAGCTTTTCGAGCGAATGGGAAATAATGACGACAAAAGCAACTGCACGATCGTTTTCAACACTTACATGGCCTACGGAACCAGTATTTATAGCACTCAATGTCTTCTTGATCCGTAGACTGTTTGTCTGGGAACAGCATAATACGGTCGTACAACACTAGATCATTCATGAGGAAAGCCATCTCAGGTATCATGGGCGCGCGGTACAGGAACACGTACCTGGAATTAGAAAGAAGATTTTTTCCATGAGCTTCATTTATGACTTCCATATTATACCGAAAGAAGGGTATGCTCAAATACTCATTCATTCTCATTACATCCTGAGGTTTTGTTCGGCCCCAGAGCCATATACTGTTTTTAAACTATCGCGTTGCATGATGATACTAAAATTAAATTACTACACGGGAATTAACACGAACACAAGTTTTTAATTTTGGCTTGATGTTTCGACCGAGTTGCACCGGCCGTGGTCAGTCTGCTTGTGGCATATACTGTTTTTTTTACAAAACGGATGCCTGCGGAAGATTTTGTAGGTATAGGTTTATTTTGTGCCGTGTGGTATCCGGCCTAGAATTGACCACCCCCTTTCCTCCCGTCGCGTGGGTGTCGTGAGAGGCGACTAAGGGAAAATTCAGAAGATGGGCAACAGCGTCTTCAGTAATTTCACCACCAATACTGCGATCCCCAAGCCGCTTGCCAAGCGTGGGTGTTATGGCAACCTCCCCGCTATGTTCAACAGTGGACGACTTTTGGCTAATGATGAATGAGGTTTATTTTACATTTAGTTTGCTTTTGGAGACAGGCTTGTGTGTCTTGCCGCCATCATCCCTCATATTAATTAATTATCGATCCCCTGACTCCAAGTTTTAGTCTCTACTGACTCGATTATCGCATTGGCATGCGATCGAGTCAGTACAGGAATGTTTTAACAAATATGTCTGTACTAAATGCAACTAGGATTCATTTTAGGCTAATATGGTAGCAATAGTAAATAACTAAATAAATAAGTAACGTCAATTATATGTAGCGCTTGTGTCTATTTATAAACACCGACATCGTTCCATTGAACTATATAATACTATATACATATATAATATATATATATATATAACTATATAGTACTATATAACTTTCGTAACGGGTTCTCTTCTCGATAAGTCGCGGTAATATCGCTAAACCCGTTTAAGTTTACTACGCACTATTAAACCACTAGGTGCGAATGAGGAAACGACCCAAAGAAAACTATTTACAATGAGGTGCGATAACTGACTACAAGGTGAAGACAGTGAAGTTCTACTGAATTCGGAGCTGTACCTATACAGTGTCACCTGGGCCGTTAACCCTAAGCCCCTAGTGTAAGTCAGATGTCTAACTAAACTAGGCGCTTACTAAGTTTGCGTTTTCGTTTGGTTAATGACAAATTAGCAAAGGGAAAAGATTAAAGGCACGGTAAACGCGGTTATTAAGTTAGCTGTCATCGAATGTACTCTAGGGGTCCTAAAAAGCTATCAACTTATTAACTGGCTCTCTCAGAGCCCGTCTATGTTCTTATTCTTCGACTTGTTAATAACCAGTTAGCCCAAATTTTAGTCACATGCATCCATGATAATTTTGACAATAACATACTTACTTCCACGTTTTAGAAAAAGTTTTACTAATGACGCACAACAAATAGAAGACAAATTGCAAGTCTCACGCACGACACACATACATGGTGACGTAATAAAATCCTATGAATGACACGCAGAGAAATTCTGAACCGCGAGTACCGTATATTACATAACAAAGAATTTCTCATATTGCGCCTATAGATCACAACATAAAAAATCAAGTAACCAATGTGCCATTTAATAGCGCAACATTGATCATGACCATATCATCAATAAAATGGCGATTATGGGGTGTAATGGCGGAACGCTTGGCACTACACTTGACGTGTAAAAATGATAAATGATTTTATTTCTGTAAATAGGTCTTAAAAAAACACTTTTACACGTCATTTTTTTTAAAACTAGATAGATGGCGTCGGCATTTCCTAACTGACTACCTCTGAGAAGAAACGCCGAAACAAACTCAGGGGTCAATGTCTCTTTTAAAGTCCAGAGTTCCAGACAGGTAAAAAATAATGTATGTGAGAACAGTGTAGGTGGTCTGAGAAGAGGTCTTTGTAAGAAAGTACCACGGCGAGTTTGAGTCGACCTGTCCTTACAGACGCCCCGTCTCGTACCATCTGAAGGACATTTGGGTAGGCCGCTTGAAATACTCAAACCGTCAGACACGTGAAAGAAAAATTAGTAAAAAAAAAAAAAAAAGCAAATCCTACACAATGCTCACATTTACAAATAATATAATTTCATGTCTGTTTGTACAATGTAGGTCGTCTGTGATGGTCTTTTGGAGAAAGCCAAAGCAGATTTGAGTCAACCTGTCCTGACAGACGCCCCGTCTCGTACCATCTGCAGGACATTTGGGTAGGCTGTATAAAAAATACTCAAACCGCCAGACAAAAAAAAAAAAAACTACATAAAAAGGATAAATCCTACATTGTACATTGTGTCGAATGATGGAGTTGATATAGATATCTGCTCGCGAGCAGATGAAGATATCTACTCCAATCTGGGTGTCTGTTTATGTGTGTTTGAAAACTAATTCACGCGGCCCAGATGCGAAACGGCGATTGATCCTTGACCTTGGTTTTTCTAAACAAATATTGTAAGGCGGAGCCATACCATCTCATAAATTTCAAAGATAATGACATTTATATTTTTCCAATTAAGTATTCATTATTTAAACCAATAATGATATTTCTCTAATTACCTGCACATGTCCTTATCATAATATCTTTATAATCATTAATCTGTCGAGTATAAGTATGCGCACCTACAAACAAAGCAATCAAACCAAATTATTATCGGCTGATAAAAAATCACTGCCAAGCGTAGGTAAGTAGGTACTTCTCTACATGTGATAACGTCAAAATGAAGACTTTAAATATGAATTCAATAAAAAAATTAAGAAACTATTTCGCGTTCCAAAACCATTCAAAATAATGTTCCCCTGCCCTAATTTTGGTCACGGTGGCCTGTCTCATCTGAAACTAGCCAACTACGCAGGAGATATTATAGTGCACAAATATTATGCGCGCAAACACAAGTGCACTCCCTATTCCCTCACTCTCATAGTCCGATGGGACGGTAGACCGACACGACTGGTGGGAGATCAGGCGCAGGACCAACGGCTTAACGTGCCTTCCGAAGCACGGTGGAATTTCGACATGTGAAAACGGTCACCCATGTCATGACTGACCGCGGCGAGCACGCCTTAACCTCGCAGATCGATTGATCTGCGCGGTAGCCAGATTAAAAAGTCAGTAGATATAATGCTCACCATGATTGCTTCCTCTGAACAGGAGAGCTCCATATCTCACGCACCCACGCTGTACTGGAGGTGCTGGCTAGCATGACAAGTGCACTCAACACCTCCGGGTATTTGTTGCGGAACTCACAAGCAACAACACCACCCCAGTCGTGAGAAACGAGGATGCATTTTTCACGACCTAAAACAGTTTAACAACAGTAGCATTTGAATTAGTAAATAGTTTTTATCTCTACTTCTATCACCTAGCGGTGACAAGATCTCTGAAAAATGGGGTTTTATCATGTCTTAGTTACGGGCAACTAAACTGTTAAAAATCCATCTTCTTTAACCAAACCTTAATAACCTGATTTTTTTTTAAGACAATATTTAGGAGTTTATAGGTAACAACATAACGACCTGGGATTTGCTCTTATGACTTAACGCAAGCAGTAGCGTACGAGCCCACTAGACCAAAGAGCCGGCAAGATTACAAGGTACCTATGGTTACTTTGTTTTTACAACCATCAATCAAAAGCAGGCCTATGGTTTAACCTTCAGAAACGACCTTTGACAGGTTTTTATCTGCTGAGTCACTTGCCACGTAAGAAGAGACCAACCTTTATAATATCTATTTTATTTCTTTACTTTTGACATAACTAAATCGGAAGTTGAACCTACGTCGATTATAATGTCCTTTATTCCTACAAAGTAGGTATACTTAGCAAGTAGGTGTAACTATTTGCTTAATGTATCTAGGTACAAGAAGTGCTTATAGCGGATTCGCTCAGTGATATCATTGTTTGAACATCAAATGATAACCAACTTGTTAGTACTTTAATAGTATTAATTAAATAAAGAAGGTTTTGTATATAATAGTATGAATCTTTACCTAGCTGACGGATCAGATCCCGGACATCTTCAACCAAAAGTTCAATTTTGTACGAGGAAACTCCATCGGGCCTTTCAGAATCACCGTAACCTCTCATGTCCACAGCTATACACCTGAAAACATAGAATGATGTCTCTATATAATAATTTGTAATGTGTAGTTATGGTAGTTTGCTCGTTGTTTCAATATAAATAGGTACCTAAGTAGCTACCATATTTAACCTATATTCAAACAACGAGCGAACTGGACGGTACAGTAACAGATCGCAAGCGCAAACTGACGCCGCACTACACTGCTCGTAGCGATGTCTCGCTTTCACAACGGAAAATGTTCTGCTTAGAGCATAGTAAGGGCTCTGATGACCAGATTGGTGCGGGAATTTCTGATCTAGGATAGAACCGGTTAGGTTCATAAGTAATCGCAACAAAGCACGATATTTAGAAAGATTTCTTTCAGTCGTGCCTTGTGTAGCGCAACCTTGCACAAGTTAAATTATAAGACTTGTGACCTGGAGACTAGAAGAGAGTAACTAGTAGTAGTAAGATTGTAGATACGTACCAGTGATCCTTTTGAAACTCGACGATTTGATGTCGCCACGAATACCAAAACTCGGGGAATCCATGGAGGAAAATTATTAGAGGTTTGGAGGAGTCTCCACTCTCGACATAATGTAATTTTGTGTTCTGTAAAATATATACAAAAAATTAAAAACCTAATTATGTAAAGAAATCAACTTTAACTTCAAATACACTGCTATCTCTATAAAAATATATGCAACTAGTATATACACATACATATATATATATACTAGTATATACCAGTTGACATCGATGGGGATCAATATTAAGATGCTTTTTATATTTTTATGTGTAGGTATTATTTTTAATTTATGTTAGTTTTAAAATGTAAATAATATTTCTAATTGTAACGAGTGTAAATAAATTTACAGTTTATTTACTGATAAACATATATACACATACATATGTACTTAGTAAGTGTATAAATACTGCTATGCTCAAAAACTTCTGAAAAGGAAACTAAAAGATACCTATTTAAAAAAAAAACTGGAACCACTACAAATTGTTTAAAGTTTTGTTACTAGGTTTAAACGGTGAATACGCTTAATTTGAAATTAGCTACTAACTACTTTATTATATTATTGTGATTAATTTTTCTTTGTTTTTTGAAAAAAATCCACAATGGTAATTCCCACCGACTATTTTAAAAAAGTGTTCCTAATTATATATCTACGAGAACAATCTCACATATAAAACAATAAGTTAGTAACTAATTGGTTAAAATCCTCTTTCCGCCTAATCATGACTAGACAAAAACACAGTAATTATTGTTAATATAAGATTATATGTCATTACCGATATAGATATACCTGTGTGTAATAGCCACGGATTATGGCTGTTTATTATGAGGTTCGAATACCGGGCCGGGCCAAAGTATGTTTTTCGGCGATTTGGGGAAGTAATTCACAGCACCACGTTGAGTTTTGAAATCTCATAAGGAACCACCAACACACAGGGCTCAGGCAAGGGCCTCAGAAGGGACTTAAAGCAATGGGTCCTCCGCGTGATCTCTTTTCGGTTGTTTTGATTGCTGATTGCTGACCATTACATACTTGCGTAGTAACTGTAAAAGTCTGACTAGAATACTGACTCTCCTATGACTGATTTCTTTCATCCGTAACATAGTCTATACTAGGCAAGAAATATTTTTAGCATTGGTTTGTCAACGCTGCTTGAAAATAATGATTCGTCCCAGCGATTAACCTGCCTTTTGTTCATAGGCATGCCGAAACAGGTTAGTTGGGTCCATTGTAGGTTTATACAACTCGCCGGAAGAGAGCAGTAACACAGAAAGCGGAACGGCTTTCGTGTTCGGTTTTAGTAGAATATTATTGCATAGACGACTGAATCCATATGTTATACACGTAATGTATTCGCACGCCCGACTCGCGCCAATACTTCTCTTCATGTTTAAAATTATTGTGAGGAGACTATTACTGCATAGGTACACATGATGATACACATCTGATAGATTAATATCATTGAACAGTTTTTGCGCAAGTTAAGTATTATGTCATTACTGCATACATAAAGAAAATAACGAATCGTTTAAAGCAGCTGTAATAAGGCTTATCTAAAGAAGTGATTTGCGATATTTATTAGGTAAACGATGTTATAGAATGCATTGAACATTCAAAGTAAAATATTAGAATATGAAGACGAATAGATGCATTCACGAAAATTCTAACATTCACACTTATGTAAAATTGTCCTGCCCTTCTTCTTGAATGATATATCTACTAGGGCTAGAAATAGGTATGTGTTAATCAATAATAGATAATTTAGACAGTAGAACAGAAATACACGTGATAAGATAGTCTGTCTGTGTAAATCACTACATAGTATAAAATAAAGTCACTTTCCCTGTCCCTATATCCCTATGTATGCTTAAATCTTTAAAACTACGCAACAGATTTTGATGCGGTTTTTTTTAATAGATAGAGTAATTGAAGAGGAAGGTTTATATGTATAATAAAATCCATTAAATAGTGGAGAAATACTTATAATATATATTTTATACCCGTGCGAAGCCGGTGCGGGCCGCTAGTAATCTGATAAGGAGGAACTTTGAACTTTACTTTTCGTTAATTAAATAAATTATGTGGTGACTATACAAATAAAACAACTAGTTATTTGTTATTATTTATACAGAAATATAGGCTAATGCAGATAACTATGTTAATATGAATTGTTGGACATCAGCCAAACAGAAATAATATGGTGGTAACTACTACAGTCAAACAAAAATTTTATGGCCAGATTAGCGCAGTATTCTATGAACGTTACGACTGCTACGAGTCGACTTTTTGTATGACTTGTGGTAGAGACACACTATCAAACGTCCAGATATCATAATGCGTTACATACGTGAAACCAGGTTGTTTCTACCTTTACAGATTTTAAATCCATGTCTGAACCTTTGAGTAGGTATTAGACTATATTCACGTCACACATGAACCACGAACATCAATCATCAAAATTCATCACTGGATATTTTCCGGTACCGTGCACACTGTAATTGGGCTAAATTTTTGCAAGAATTTAAACGAATCGAGATGTACCTAGATAATTAATAATTCAGAGAATAAAATGGCGTGTACCAGGTGCTCTACTAGCAAGACCAAAACTCTTAAACAGAACAAAAAGCATAGTTGAACTTTGGTCATATAAACTACGCACATATGTTACTTACAACGGTACCCGGACTACATGACACGACATAATTATAAGAATCAAAGTACATATTATTTTCAAGCTTTCCGTGAACTCGCGATAGTAATAATATGAGTTGTTTGATCTAGAGTTGTAAATATCCTTTGTCATCACGCTGCCTGGAAAAGGCCAAAATAAATATTAATTTATATGATTAGCATCTCCAACAGAGCTGTACAATTTAAGATATAGTAACAATATGAATCTATCTACTTACTTACAAACGATAAGAGAGTTTAATGGTTTAACTAAATTAATGTAGTAAACAATAATTATGGAACAAAAAATTGACACTTTTCCGTATGTATCTTTGTATGTTTTCGATCTGTCATTTATATAACTGAATAGAAGTAAATAGATAACTATCACTAAGCCGGAACAATGTAGATTTACATCTTTGATTACAATAAGATTAGGTATATCATAGGTTAATTGCTTAAGAATTGAAAAAATACAGCATAGTTGAACATAATTATGTTTGGCTTTAACTGCTTTTTAAGTCAATGTATTATCATACAAAGTTAACTATATTTTAATTTTATTTAGGCTTAATAAAAAATGTGTTTTACTATATATTATATAGCTATCTATCAACTCTTAAGTATCTATAATGGCTACACGAACCTTTATAGATAATACTATAGTTCGTATGGTTGTATTTTTCTATAGGTCGCAGATTTGAAAGGTGAGGTCTTTATCGGGTACTACCAACCCCAAGCCCCGTGCTAATGCGAAGTTATTACAGAATAGTACAGTTAAAAGGTGATCCTATTTTCTTACTGAAACCTGGCTCTATTAGGCCAAATATTAGTTAATACTTAGTTACTCTGAGTATAATGTGATATTAAAACTACAATCTATCTTCCTGAAAAATCCAAGGTTAGAAGTAAGCATAATCGATAGATACGTAATCGATAGACACAACCACAAGAAATCGTAACAAAAACAGATGCCGGCGCGCACCGCGGGAAAACTGCAGCTGCCACCCGGCAAACGATGAAAAGCTTTCTTTATAATGTTGTTAGTAGACACAACACATCTGCAGTAATGTGAAAATGTGTGCAACCTTTATATGAATTAAATTAGTGAAATGATTTCAATAATATCCACTTACATTAACTTTTATATATTTGTGTGCTCCATATTTCGGATCCGTAAGCCTTGATGGCGGTTCCAGCTTCAGTTTTATTGCCCATGGGTTTGAAAAAGGATTTTTTAAATAAACGACCGCAAATAGCAATAACGTCTGTAAACTGTAGTACAAAGTCAAAAGGTTTGTCACTACAACACGACGTAGATACTGGCACGTACTCATTTTTAATGGATTTCTCGCAGCTCGCTAGGTCGAGCGAATGCGTCTGTGTCGGATCACTCCGTGAAGATAACTGCTAGGCACGAACGCTATAAGCTGCGGCCGAGCTCGACACATCGGTTTCCTCGTAAAGACAGATTCACAGTTACTGTTTATTATCCTAGCAACAGATAGAAGTTAGATCTTGTTAGATGTACTATACAATAATATTTAAACTTACTTCTCTACTATCGATAATTAGTAATCTATTCATAATTAAAGGCCCATTGGTTTACGAACCAGATAAATAAATTCAGAACCTTTAAGTTTAATTATTTTTTAATTTTATTTATCAACATTTATGACATCAGGGAAAATATCGTGTTCAAACTTGGATACAATCCTCGTTATCCGTAAGAAGAAAAATCCTCGTTATCCGAATATAAAAGAGAATTCAGTAAAAAATTTCAGCGGATATTAACGTCTCCAATCCTACAAGTATGCAAAAATATTCAGAAATTGTTTGTTAGGCTGTTGTTCCTTGGACGATAAAGAAGGATCATTGAGGGTACCACGCTTGCTAAAAAATAATTTATTTTAAGCGAAATAAATAAGATTTATTTTATTGTAAAACCACGTGATCAATTTCAAATGCCCAATGTGATCATTGAAGCGATTAACAAAAGCGCCAAATCATCTTCTGACAGCCTTTTTCATTCATCTGCCGAAGCTACTTTTTTATGTAGTTTGTTCGGTCCTCGGGTCCAATCTGATCTAGCGGTAGAATCTACGGAAACCACTTAAAAGTGAATTTTAAATAATAAAGCCGTCTTTTATCATCATCTTCAGCCGAAAGACGTCCAATGATGAACAAAGGCCCCCCCTTAGAACGCTACAATTAACGGCAACCTTCCATTTGTATCCACCGCTATCTTTAGATGTCTTTGTCTGTGTCTTTGACATGAGTGTACAAATCAATCACTTACGGCAGAGTGAACACGTCTTTACGCAAACTAACAGAATAATTAAATAATGAATAATTATGATCGTTTACGTGTACTTTCGAGCATAAAATAGCTAGAAATAAAATATTTTACCGAGGTATCTATGTATGTATGTGTCAATAAGAGACACTAAGCTTTGATCGTGTGGTATCCGTGTAGTATCAGGCCTAGAATTTACCACCCCCTTTCCGCCCGTGGGTATCGTAAGAGGCGACTAAGGGAAAATTCAGAAAATGGGCAGCAGCGTCTTCTGTTACTTGACCACCAACACTGCGATCCCCAAGCCGCTTTCCAAGCGTGGGGATTATGGCACCCCCCCCCCCCTTCTAAAAGGGGGAGGCCTTTGTTCAACAGTGGACGTCTATCGGCTGATAATCATGAAGCTTTGATCATGAGTTTTTTGTTAAAAATAATCGAAGCATAATATTTTGGTAAGATTTTTCCTTGTTATGAATACTACCTTACGATCAATGTTAGTTTCGTGTAGCCATCCTTGTCCAGTAAGTAGTAGTAGTGTGCATAGGTCCTCATCCGTTCTATACATAATACATTTAATATAGGAAGGACGAGGTCTTTGCCCTACCTATAGTAGGTCAGTTAACATACTGATGTAAACATATACGATATATCTTGTTACAAGACTTCCAAGTCTATAACGTAAGCTGCGAATGTACTGTATGAGTCCGTGGGCTATGACACATTATCCTAAAATATTGTGTAAAACTATGTTTTTGTCATTAAAACACAATTTGGCGACAAGCTTAAATTACCAGGTGTTAATAAATAAAACTAAATTCAATAACATGAATAAAATTTAATTAACATAATATAGATGAAACACTTAGAATAAATCAAATTTCACATCCGCGAATAACCGCATAAATCATTTATTAATTATATTTTTTTAAATCATGATTGTAACAATAAAAATATCAGGTACATTTGGTAAATAATATACCTACACATGAATTTTAGTAAAAAAACAAATGCCAGGCTTAGGTACTTAGTAGATATTAATAGAATTAAACAAAATCAAAACCCACAAACGTAAATAATAGAAATGTGCGTTACCAATGTGAACCACTATAAACAATGTTCAATTAAAATTCATGCTGAATCACATTAAAGTCGAAGATTTTGATTTGGATTACGAATAGATAATGTTACGTCTGGCATACGACGTACAAAAGCACAAAAAATAACTTGTTTCGACCAACTGTAGATTGACTAAACTGTAATTATTACTTTTTATGCACTAGCTCCAATGTAATTCAGAAAGATTTCCTGTCTGTGCCATTAATTCATAGCCTGTACTGCATCTAAATCGGTCTGTTCAGTTAACGAGCGTAATTTTTGCAAATTTTATTATCCAAAACAGGCTCCTTTGCCCCTTCTCTCTAGACTGGAATTATATTATTACAGCATTATACATTTAGTAAGATCAGACTGCTGCTTATTCGTAACTGCTGCCTCACAGTGATATAATGTAGAACATATTTTTAAGACACCAGGCGGATATAAAGCGTTATAGTAGGCACACGCGTAAGAAATCTTACACTATTGGAGATGCAGTCACGATAGGAAACAGAAACAGGTACTTAGCTCAACAAGTCAACCATTGAACTATACATATATTTAAATGGAAACATATTCAGACCAAAATCTGTTTTTACATCAACCTAGACTGAACAGACTTAATACTGAGCGACAAACCTATAAAAGTCGTAAAATATTTTGAGTCGATATAAAGTGATTTTAATTGTAACAAAAAGCAGTAACATTTTAGTAAATATACAGACAGTTGAATACAAAATCAGATTTCTATATAGCTGCCACCTAGAATGTAGTAAGATTAACTGGATGCAAGTACGCTGGCAGACCCTTGAGGAAGCCATTTGGCCAAAAATCAAATTACCAGTATAAGGTGGAAACAGTGTAAAATTCAAACAGCATACTTGTATTGGGTCACTATGAGAAATATACGTGAATGGAGCTCTCATCTCATAACACTACGCCTACACAAACAATAACGTAATAAACTGTGCTTACTCCACAATAAAACAATATCAGAAGAGATCATAATTAGTTCGATTCTAAAGAGATTAGACATAATATTATATTCTAAGATTTAATTGGATTTCAATAGTATTTACCAAAATATTCTGAAACAAAACAATGTCTAAAGATATAAATTCCAAAGTCAAAATAAATAATTCTGGAAGACTTAACACTTCCTAGTAATGGAGAATAGTCGCATTATTTCTACAAATCTACGAAAACGAAATTGACATACGTTTACCAAGAGGTAAACGTATGTCAATTTCGTTTTCGTAGTTGTTCTCATGAAAGATCATAAGGTAGGTTTCACTCGAAGTCTAAATCCACCTTCAATGTTCAATGATGAAAGTAAGTCAGGCTTTAATATTGAATAATATAATCAGTAGGTACCTTATTGAGTGAGTAATCGCTATCACATGATAAATCTCTTAACAAAAATCATCCGACACACGCATTTCAATAAATCTTTTAGAGGTATCTCTTTATCGTAATGTGATACTATATTACAAAAGAAGTCCATTGCTTAGGAATTGATCCCAGAACAAACTAGCTAGGTAAAGCAATATCAAAACATGTTGGTGAAAGTTGTTCTTACTCAGTCAGTGAGTCATTGTTACTAAGAAACCTAACCCTTTCTGTGCTCGCAGAATGCAACTCATTAACGTCATCGAAGTAAGTATTGATGTCAGTGTTTGATGTAGGGGAAATCATATCTGACTTGAACATTTCATAATCACTTATGGATGACATGCTAGCAAACGCACTATTTGGCAAATAGACATTACTTCTTTCAGAGGTATTTGACTTGCCTTTTAATGTCTCTTCTTCAAATCTGTCTTTAGTTTCCCTCTCTATTTGTTCGAGACGTTCAAGAATGATTGAAGAATCAGGACATTTTGGTCTCTCATTAAAATCTATGTTGATCTCAATCCTGTTGAAAAAGATTATTATTATTAAAGATAAAAGATTATTATCAGGAAAACAAAGACCTATAAAAGTATCGTTTGGATTTGAAAACTTAGCCTTAAAGCTGCTATTATTTTCAAAGAAACATAAAAGTATAATGTTTACCCAGTTTCTTCTTTGAACTTGATCCAGTCTTCAAGACGCGGAGCGCGAGGTATTTCGGCTGCCACAGCTCGTGACGCATCTTCCATCGTTTGTTCAACTGATTCTTTATCTGCTTCTGCTGTAAAAAGTTCAATAAAATAGTGTTCCTTCTCCAATATAGGTACCTGGGCCGCATCAGACGTACCTGATATCACGTGTATAATGTATTTTATAATTCGCTAAGTAGAGGCCTCGCCGCAACTTTACTCATTCTTACATCGTAGATATAGGTACCTACTAAGCCGCTTGAAAAATATTTTGCAAATTTGTATATAACTGTCCTAATTCTAGTTTACAATAAGAAGAATACCTAATTCAGGCATCAATCTAGATTATGTTTATTACTTATCCAATATATAATAGCTTGTCTTAATAACTCCTTATTTCATTTAGAAACAGGGGTCTCAAGAAGCCACGCTCTAATAAATAAGATCTTCATAACTTGCTTTCTAAATTTTGGCAGTGTAACTACAAACAAAATCAGCAAACTTTTAAAAGAAAATGTGTGTCATATGGGACTAGGCCTTGTTAATATTCTCTTACATAAGCAATGCCATGACTGTGTACAGTAGTTATGATGTAAAATCGAAATGTGTAATGCGATTTTTTTACACATAAGATCCTTACCATTATCATTTTGCTCCAACAAAATGACAATTTAATAATAATATTAATAGATACAATAGTTTAATACCTAGGTACTACTTCTTAGAAGTTAGCCTAGCCCGTTGATAAAAATGAATATGAGGAATTAAGCTGATAATGATTTTACTTAATATATTTTTTTATTTATATGTACGAGCAATTATCAGAAATGACTACGTATATGTTTTGTGGACCAAATTTTTATAAATTCACTGAATAATAAACAAGGCGCGGTTCGGAAGCATAGACCGACATTCATAGAACGAGTAAAACTTAGAATAACATACCAAAAAGGAATATTGACATACAGCCAGCGGCTACATAAGTACCTAAATCTGTTGCATGATGACACGTACATTATAATCAAATACAACGTAGGTATGTGGGTTAAGCAAACCTTGGCAGTCAGGCAAAAAGCCATATTTGCATTGATATGCCGATTTTTGGTTATGTCATTTATCATCGTCATAAAATACTACTCGTAAAATAACTTGTAACCATGAAGTTATTGGTACGTAAAATAACTTATTTCAAGCCGTCTCAAAAATATTAACTAAGTACCTACTATTTATAGTGCAGTTGTGGTACCTACCTTTAGCGCGACGATGATACGCACTCGATGTGCGACGTAAAGCTCTTGCCAGGTTTCCACAAACAGCATCGAGCGACGTTAGCTTGCTTCCACTGCAGAGCCACTCATCATCTTTTGACAAAAATAAATGATTATGGAGATTTACATGAAATGCAGAATCTTTTGAAGCAGAATTTTGCGAGGTTTTTGGAAGTTCCATTAGCTACTACCACGTAACTTTCATTTCAGTACCCTTGCTTCGGCCCTAAAACTGTTTTAAGTAAACCCTAAGTTCCTTTTCTTTAAATAAAATGCAGAGCTTAAAAGGCTTAATTTACAAACATTCTTCTGTGAATACTGCTTTCTTACTTAAAAGTTTGTATTATTCATTTCTTACCCATAAGTGTGTGCAATATCTGCAGTCTAGTCGGTTCATCTATAACGGGTCTTTCCTGGGCAGTCTTAGGTCTTGAAGGGATGTTGGGTCGTGTTGGCCTAACTCCCGCGTTTTCAGTCGTTGCAGGTCGACGTCTTAAACGTCTTCGCGTCAATTCGCAGTCGTTTTTTCCACCATCACCGTTTGGACCTGGATCCGGGACATTCTAAACGAAATGAGCAGAAAATTGAAAGATAAGACTTAACTGTGAATATATTTATCTCTATCGTAGTTTAAAACAAACTCATTTAAAAACAGATCATTTAAAAAAACTGATTTAATAATTACTCAAGTTATAAATCTTTCACATACCTAAGCCCCATCCTATCACACTTGAAGACAAAGTTTTGGTATCCAATAGTTTACCCTATTCTACCTCTTAAGGGATTACATGCCATCTATCAACACACCTACGTAAGATAGTAAATATGTATCCTATACCTATCATAATCGATACATGTTTAATATATAATATTATATTGATCTACACCATCAATCATGTAACAAAATCTGTAGTCCGCAATTATAACGTGACGTTTTACGTAAATCCCTCCTTTACGTTGAATACATAATTGATCTTAGGTAAGTGTATGGCATGGGCAAAAGGTTGCCCATGCCATACACTTACCTAAGATCAAATCAAAGCGTTATGGTGTAATAATGTTTTTGTTTACGCAGTTCAAGTCAATAAAAAACTAATAACGTTTGTCCAATTTACACAATATTAGGTAATGTTTAAAAGTGAAAACCTAGTAAGTGAAAATCTCCACGTCGTGTTTTCCCTTTGAACGAATTTTGAACATAAAACTATTTATATAGGGAAATAGCAAAATTGATAACATTTTCTAACAGTGGAATTGAATACATTTTAAAAAGCTTCAGCTCGTGCGGCTCACTGACCTCTCCTTCCGCTAACCTTTAGAATTTAGATTCAGATCGATGCTTTACAATTGCACATTTTTTATACATAAGTATAATAAACTATAATGTGATAAAATCTGTAATCAGTTGATCTTTTGGTCTGTGATCTTAATTCTTTTAGAATATTAGGTCATCATTACCATCAGCCCGTTGCAGTCCACAGCTGGACATAGGCATAGAATATTAGATACTTAACTTAAATTGTGCTTCAAAGACTTGAGTACTTATTTGAAGTATTTTAAATGATTAAATTCTTATGATATTCATACGTGTCCGCACCACATTGTAAGTTTACATCACGATACCGAACGATACGAACTTATCATAGTTTCACTTTCCAAATTAGACGTTTGTAATTTGCGCAATTTGCAATTGGGTGGTTTTCTTAATTGTTGCTACGGACACATAAAAGATACACGTACAAGTAATTTCTACTAGGTATATACTTATATAGGTACACTTACATCTTGCGAAGTAGAAGGGCCCGGCTCAACTTGTGACGTAGATGGCTCATTACTTTTCACCAACAGTTCCGTTTCAGCTTCACCATCGCTCTCAGAGGAAGACGATACTGCACCAAGTATTCCGTCAGAATCGTCTGCATACAAATTGTATATTTAGGCATGCGTAATAAAGCAATAACATGTTGCAAACTATAGATACTTCAGTTACTTTATAGCTAACACAGCAATATTATGTAACGCATATACAAGGCTAGGCTAGGCAATAATAAAATTCATTACAGCATTGAAACCAGTAGATTCCGCGTTTAAGAACCGTAACTATAATAATGTAATTTTTCATCTTGTGCACATTTCTAGCACCTAGGACTAAACGAACGCGAACGTTATTTAAGAAAACATAAAATAATACTAAGTAGGAAAATAGTCATTTATACATTCAATATCGGTATGCATTGGTCTATCGTCTAAATAGACTAGCATTGGCAACGCGGCAGCAACGCGGGAACGGTACTCCGGGTCGTCTGCGGCTGGAGTACCGGTCAATGTGAGTTTTCGTAGAGCACCGCACACGCCTAACGTCCACAGGCGACTCGACTCCAGTATGGGATTGCTGTGTATAGATAATAATCACTGTAAATACGTATGTATATCGTAAATACATAGTATCTTTAATCATACCCCAAATCGATAAACGTACTCAGCCAAGTTTAGAGTGTGCAATTTCTGTAACGCGGCCAATGGCTGCAAATCTTGAAGGCGGTTTCCAGCAACATACAGTTCTCGTAAAGCTCCTAGCCCCCAAACGCCGTCCAAAGTCGTCAAACCACATCGATTAATGCTCAAGATCTGTTAGACGATATAAAAGTTATTAGGTGTCAGGTATTATATTTTTTTAAAGAAACGAGTATCTGTCTAATTTTCTTCCGAGATAAACACTGAAGCCTAGGACCTTTCCAAAGACTCGAAAATATCTCAAAATTGAATTTTATCAACCGGGTAGGAGGCTGAAAGTCGGCCATAAGGATATTTATTCGTTTACCCAATATTTTTACCGTACCTACCTTTAGATGAACTAAACCGATACCAAGATCTCTTAAGGAAGAAAGTGCACTGCCGTCTAGAGTTAACTTGCGCAGTCTTGGAGCAAGGACATGGAGTCTTCTCAAGCCGACTCGATCAGCTACCACGCGGAGTTTTGCTTCACGAATACGCAGGACCTCATCGTCAGAAACGACACCGCTACTTTGTTTCTAAAACAAAAATCCGTTAAGCATCTAAAGCTTGGGATGGGTAACAACTAGTACTGCCATTTAACTACCAACACGCATTCATATTAATATGACAAGGCATAAAAGTTCTTAAGTCACATAGTAACTCAAAATACTTATGACCCTATGGTCATAAGTATTTTGAGTTGATGATCTAATAAAAAAGATAGATAAAACATAGTTACACCAATAAAAACAAATAAGTAACTATTTACTAGGAGTGTTTTAAAAGCACTCGCTTATTTTGCACGAGCCTGAAAAAATAGCTAAAATTGAGTAACGTGTGCATTGCTTCATAAATGGGTCTCATCCCCATTTAGAAGTGAGCTCACAATGTCAGGCAAGTAAGGAATAGCACACCTCTGCTACATACTCACCAGGAGCTCAATCAAGGTAAGTTCTCGGGGTATGACGATGCGTCTATAGCCAGGCAATCGGCGTTCCAACTCCTCCTGACCTGGTGGCTGCTCTGGCTCGGGAGGGGGCATGGCTAGAGCCCTATACGAAACATGTCGTCTTTCATTTAGTACCTATGTTGCTATTTTTATAATGAAGCTAAAGGGCTTATTTTTTACTAATCTGTGAAAAGTGTAGAATGTAATATATTTATAAGAACAAATTTATTTATTCACAATATACTGCTGTTTGTTCTTCCAAGTTCAATAAATAAATAAAGGAAAATTCATAAAACTTGACTGCCTCATTGTGTCGCAAAGCGTGACTGCTGTAGGTTAGATCCTCGGTTCGATTTCCGGGTCTTGACATTGGCCTCTACCATTAGATAATTCCTAGTAGTAGCACGGAGTTTTTATTTGAGACAGGTTAATGATAAGATGGTTTCTCCCTATTAACATGGTAGGACCCATATCAAAACACATAACAGTCGAAATCTGGGTGTGCTTATATACTTCTGATAACCCCTTGGAAAAATACAGGCGCGATGCTATGATTTCAATCTCGATGAAATGAGAAAGTACCTAAATAACGGAGTAGCTCGTATATTTGGCGGTTCAGGCGAACTAGCACTGGAGATTTCTGAAGGTGATGGAGACGCAACAATACTTGGTGTTTGCGGCGCACTGCCCAGTTCCACTAAAGGCGCTTCTAAAGAAGGCATATTCTAAAAAACAAGGAATAATTATGAATGACAGTAATTGCACTATGGGAACACCATTATTTAAAATGATACTTTACTTCTATGTAGTTAGGGTCTAAAGACCACAATCCCACACACAATTTTTATCTTGAAATTGTAATAGGTAGAATAACACTAATAAAATCACATAGGAGTACCTTTTGTTCTTATAAAGTTTACCTATTCTTATTTTTACTCACTTCACTGTAAATATTTTTGTGATTTGATTGTTGGTTGCTATAAGCGACAATCAAACGATAGTGAAGGTTATAATGCGAAAAGAAATTAACTTTCTTTATGATTTTCTTTAATCCTTGCTATGATCCCTGTTACACAAATTAATTTTAAATCATTTAAATTTAACCGATTTATGATTAATTTATATAAGGTAGGTAGATAAATTATTATACCTTACCATGCTAGATACCAAGGTAATCAATAATGCCCTAGCCTAGCGTTTCTTACACAACGTTAAACGTTTAAAACTACATGGGCATACAATTACTACGTTGTTTATGCTTAGCGCTAATTAAAGGCATGTTTAAAGGCATCAACAATTTTAATATACCTATGTACAATGATTTTTAAACTCTCGTGTAACGGTCTGAATGATGCTTTACGTTCATAACGCCAAGCTTTCCTAAAATTCTGTAATTTCCGAACATATGACACTTCACGAATTGATGAATTTCAACTTGACTTTGACAGTTTTGACAGCCACAATTTGCCGCGCTTTTCTGTGCTTACCTTAGTCTCTTTAATTTCAATTTTCCATAATTTTTATTACATACTTTAAAGTGCTAGGTTTTCAATCAGCTCATGCAGTCAGTTAAGGCGTATTAACTAAAGAATAGTACGCTTTACTATTCGGCTACGTGTACGTATGAACATGAACTATGTATGTGTACATAAAGGTGTACATATTATAAAGTGTTAAAAGTATATGTCTGTTTTTAAGTGCATTAATCCGGTTTGTATCAACACTAGAAGACTGTAATTCTGAAGTAGTTAGGTGAACTGTGAAATCAGCGTTATTTCAGTTACTAATAAACAATGGGTTACGGGAACGATAGAGATGTTACTCAAGATGAATACCAGTATTTGAAACTGGTGCAGCAAATAATTGATACAGGTAACTATGCAATTTTTTTTTTTCTTTTAATTTATATATAAGTTTGTATGTATGTCACAAATACACAAATTACTCTCTACCCTTTGCAGGTGATAAAAGAGTGGACAGGACCGGTGTTGGAACTTTATCTATATTTGGAGCTATGCAAAGATATTCACTAAGTAACAACACCCTTCCTTTACTAACTACTAAAAGAGTATTCACAAGAGGGGTTATTGAAGAATTGCTGTGGATGATATCAGGCTCCACTGATTCCAAAGCCCTAGCGGCAAAGGGTGTTCATATCTGGGATGTCAATGGGTCTCGAAGCTTCCTTGACAATTTAGGATTTACAGATAGAGAAGAAGGTACTAAACATTAATAATTTAAAAATTTCCTTAATACATTTTAAGTTATTTTTTTATAAATCATAAATATTTCAATAAAAATCTTTTGCTGCAGGTGACCTAGGACCAGTATACGGCTTTCAGTGGAGACACAGTGGTGCCACCTATAAAGGTGCCAACACAGACTATACTGGACAAGGAATTGATCAATTAAAAAATGTTATTGAAACCATTAAGTAATTAATTTACCTTAATGTTAATTTTCTAATTGAAAAAATATTTATCAGTTAAATTTTAAAATATTGAATAATAATAAAAGCAGCCACTAACTGGTCTGCTATTGGGACTCTAAACAATATTACTATAAAATAAATTGATTATCGTTGCAATACAGAAACAACCTGTTACTTACTTGTCTTGATTCTGCAATGTATTTTATAGGAACAGACCTGCTGATAGAAGAATGTTAATGTGTGCTTGGAATCCATCTGACCTTGGCAAGATGGCTCTACCCCCTTGCCATTGCCTAGCTCAGTTCCATGTGGCAAATGGTAAACTCTCCTGTCTTCTTTACCAAAGAAGTGCAGATATGGGCTTAGGTGTACCCTTCAATATTGCCAGCTACTCTTTACTGACACACATGATTGCACACATCACAGGATTAGAGGTAAAACACATGTTTAATAAATTATTTTCAGTGATACCTTAGAACATAATCGTATCAGTTAACTAAATAAATGCAAAGATGTATGACAAGTAGTTTCACCATAATAAACCAGTTATCAATGTTTCATAAGAGCTCTTAAACATGAGCGGCATGTTGCCTCTGCCGTTAGTAACATGCCGCTCATGTGTAAGAGCTCTAAGTAGTATATATAAATATTTATCAATAAAGAAATACAACAAATTGTTTTTTTTATCTTTTTTTTAGGCTGGAGAATTTGTCCATACTACAGGTGACACTCACGTTTATCTGAATCATATAGAACCGTTGAAGACACAGCTACTGAGGGTCCCAAATCCATTCCCAACATTGGAGTTTGCTCGTAAAATTATTTCTATTGATGATTTTACGTATGAAGACTTCATTATTAAAGGGTACAAACCACATCCTAAGATAGATATGGAAATGGCAGTTTAAAATGCGACTTAAATAATTATATTGTAGGCGGATGAAAAATGTTACGAGTTTTCTAACAAAGAGTATATTGGTTTACGTTTTATAAACTTACTTTTGTAGATGTCTAAAATTTTAAGTATCTTGAAAGTGCAATTACACATACCTACACCGAGACGAAATCTTGGCACAGTGGTTAAAATTTTCATGGGTTTAATTCCCGCTTGTGATATTTTAGTAATTTGTAGGTATAGTCTAGCCGTTTGTTCAGGTGTAAAGGTACGTAAGGTAGGTAGGTTGGCAAATTTTAAATGCTTAACCAAAACTTATCCAAACAAATTACTCTATTTATGTCAATAGAAGCAAGCACAGCCAAGATTTTCTATAATTAGTAAAAATAATGGCACAAAATATATGTACCACACCGCGCTATATTGTTCTATAACTCCATTAAAAATATTATATAGGTTTTTATTCAGTATTCATTCTCGCCGCTATTAAGTTTCTCTTAGTATTATAATTATGTTAGTCACACCATAAGGTGCATCAATGTGACTAAGCGGGAGGAGAATTTTTATTCACTTCCCCATGAAAGACTCATTGTTTTTTTATTATTCACATTAAAAATATTTTCCATTGTGAAAACTATAAAGCTCCGAAAAAAAACTCTAGAACCAAACATTATAATTAGTATATAATAATTATTAGTAAATAATATATGTTCAATTTGATCGAAATAGGACATTCATGATCTTTTATTAAATAACTCGAAAATATTTTTTCATCTTTTTATTTTATTACTTGCTTATTTATACTATAAAATTAATCCCCCATATGTATTACATTCGTGGCAATGCAATCTAAACATTTTATCCTAATAAAATCATTATTACATTTTGTAAAATTCAACAATATCTAACAAATTCATAATTTGTTGTCATATAGCTAGTCAACATTCAGTGTATAATGTAATTTTGTACATTAATTTCCTTTAATTAATGAGTTTTTGAATAGCAATGCAAGGAGATAAAATAACATGCAATTCTTAAGTCAAGGCAGTAGTTGGAGACATTTTTAGATTTAAATACCAATACCACATAGTTATAATCATTTTGTTTATTAAATGGATGTAGATATGGTATAAAATGTCCATCATAAAAAAAAATATTTTATCAATATAATAAGATATCCTTAATGACATACATACTTACCTATATATCCACCTATACTAAATGATTAAAGGGGTATAGTTTCCGAGTTGGTTAAAGTTAATCTCTGAAAAATAATCTTAATTAGCAAGTGGCTGCCTGGTTGAAAAGAGGGCAAAGGGTAACTTTGGAAGCTTAGTAGTCACAAATTGTGTATGAAAGTCTGAAAGCTAGCAGTATTTATAGAGCTGTAACTTAGGTCTTCATTAACGCCATCTATACAACTATAAGATTTAGAAAATTGAGATAGCTTACCTACATTAACTAAGTATCCTGTTAGGTATAATATTAAGTTCTTGTATTTGACGAATTCTATTAAAATCTGATGTACACTTTTTCGGTATTCTCATCGACATATTTTAAAGTTTAGGCAGCATAATAAAAATAGCGAACATTTTATAACAATCACTACTGTTAAAAAGCTCAACTAAGCATGATGCATTAACTCTGAGGAAAGCAAGACGGAGTTGGACTGGAATGCAAGTAGGTAAGTATTCAACAAATTCAGGACAATCATAATATTATCCTGGCTACAGCCCCAACAAGAATTAATTGTGTCAGTGATGGTTCATGATAGTAATAGATAAGTTATAGAACATCGTATAATAGTAATAGCAAAAGAAACTAACATGTAAGAATAGTTGTGATTATTCTTTGGCTATTTCATAAATAGAGCTTGAGATTGCCCTCTAGACTGCCTATAAATATTGTTAGAAATAACATAATCAGTGTTAGATTAATGAAAATTTTACAAAATATTTTGTGACTGCAATTCATCAACACATCTGGTCGTCTTGTGATGGCATCTGAAAATAAAACATTTTTTTTTATTGAAGCTTTCAATATTACGATACTGACTTGCACAAATCTTTATTACTAGAGCAGGCCAAAGATCAGGGATTCCTCAAGGGAGATGCCTTTCTTGCCCAGTAGTGGCATACAAACAGGCTAAACAAATTTGTGCTTACATTTCAGATTTATGTCGTTACCCATTTTATGGCATAAATTAAATTATTTTAAATCCACAATTATTATCATTCCTATTTTTGAGAATTCTTGGCTTTCGTGGTTAAGACTATGTAAAACCTAGTTTCTAGGGTTAACAATTTTCAAATCATAAAGAGAAAGTATCTTATAAATAGGTCATAATTAGCTTTGTCCTTTTAGAATTTCAGATGAATAGCACTGCTATAATCACTATTTATTTATATTTAGGCAATATTTCATGTATGCCGTGTGGTATCCGGCCTAGAATTGACCACCCCCTTTCCTCCCGTGGGTGTCGTAAGAGGCGACTAAGGGAAAACCCAGAAGATGGGCAGCAGCGTCTTCTGTAACTTGACCACCAACACTGCGATCCCCAAGCCGCTTGCCAAGCGTGGGGATTATGGCAACACCCCCCTTCTAAAAGGAGGAGGCCTTCGTTCAACAGTGGACGCCTTACGGCTGATGATGATGAATATTTCATGTAAATACTCTTCAAGACTACATGATCCCAGTTCATATTATGGATATGAAGTGTAAGTTCTGTTCTCCCTATAATATTATCATTATATTATTAAAATGTATAATTATTTTGTATAAAACAAGTAAAATGTTGTATACATATATTTATTAGTTTACCTGACTATTACTACTTGGGACGGGTAAGGCAGCAAGTTGTTCAACAAGAGCCATAGTCATCTCCGATTCCACTGTAACTTCAACCCATAATGTATCTAAAAAGAATAAAATAAAACATAAATCCTTCTTGCAATGACAAAACAGAAGCAATACATTGCAGTTTCATACAATAGTGTTATCTTAATTGATCTCAAATTCTTCTGTAAAATTACTTAATTTATTTTGATAAAAAAGAAAAAATCTCTATTTTACATTCAAGTTAACTATTTAGGAAATTGTACAAGAATGTGAAGACACTTATACCCAAATACTGCAATGGATTTTTTTATACAAATATATCTTCATAAATACTTACCCCCTATTTGATCACCCTTATCAGTCACCAAATGAAAATACCCTCTGTGTGTGCCTGATGTAGTGGGGGCTACTAACTTTAATGTGACTGTAGTGGAATGTCCTGCAGGTAATGGTGGTACATAAACTGGTGAAGCGCCAAATGATTCACCTCCCACTTGTATCAATCTACAGCTGCCTGGCCACCCCTCTGCCCCTGTATTAGCAATACTCCAACTTTGTTCAAAACTAAAATGAAATAATAAAATTAACTCTTCACTTAGTATACCACAAATTTAAATACTTTATTTTGTCCAGCAAAATAAAATTGAGTACCTATGTAATTCTTAGACAACTTAAATACAGATAATAAAGCTAAAAATAATAACATTTTTACATCCACAATTTGTTTTTTCTGGAATGACCATGATGTTATTCTCATACCATATTATATCGACTCATACCATATTGAAAGATAATTACAAGAATTACAAATTATTGCAGCACTGCTATCCTTTTAATGTTATTTTTGTATAAAATGTATACCTAGCTATAGTTTTCCTTACCAAGCACCAGGTCCTACTGCAGTCTCCTGATTTTGAGCAGCTTTTAAAGACATGGAAGGAAGTTTTGGTGGTAAAGTATAGTCTAAATAACAACATATTGCTGTTTGTAAATTCCTGAAAAAAAGCATGCAATTTAGTATCTTTAGAAATCACCAATACTTTTAGTTATAAAATTATATAGTATTATTTTTACCAATTGCTCATGTCCAAGAAAAAACTGGCTGTGTTATAATTCATGCTAGGCCCTAAGAGTCTTTGCATTTGACTAACAAGTTCATCTCTGTCTGTAGTGTTCATACAACTAAATTGTAATAATAAGTTTTGGTCAATCTCCCCAGTTACAGAAGAA